>OX424511.1:10394235-11778402 GCA_949152395.1 Agrochola litura
CAAACCTATCGTACCAATCCCTTTCAACCAAATACGCAGGTGGCTACAGGAGTTCACCCTCACACAAGCGGAGTACTGGTGGACCTCGACACCGGGCTGCAGGCAGTCCAAGGAAGCTATGCCATCCCTGGATAGCAGGCTAACCAGGCGTTTATTACGCCTGGACAGGAACGGCCTGCGCCTGGTGACGGGAACCATCACGGGACACTGCTCGCTAAACAAACACTTCCACACAATAGGCATAACGGACAGCCCTCTATGCAGGGCATGCATGGAGGCTGAGGAAACCGTCGCGCACGTGCTGTTCGAATGCACAGGCGTCACCCAGATTAGAACAGAAACCCTCGGGTCACCCAGATCTTTTACAGATATTCTGAACAAACCAGGAGTTTTGATTAACTTCTGGAGGGAGGTGGGCTGGTTGGAATAACCACCAAACGGCCGCCATGGCCCACGCACAATGGTCCACCTGACGGACTAAGTGCGGAAACCAAACCCCATAACATAGAACATAGGGTACTGGTCATGGTCTACCCGTGTGCCTTTCATTGAAGAAATCCGTACCGTGCAGCCATAAAGGCGTGAAAAGGTAACAGAAAGATAAGCATTATAATTATAACATTTGTATGGAATTATGGATAATGTATATATAGATAGAAACATTACTCAAGTGGGTTACTCTCGTCTGGCAACGCTCCCGTGTGGCAACGCTACATATACTTACTCGTACCTACAGTGATGAATCGCGTGCACCAGGTACAGTCAATACGTTAAGTCAAATTTTTAAGAAATGTAAATATTTGTTTGAAATGAAAAAAGTATGTACAGACGCCAGCACATCAAGCTACCCGAAACTGTCAAATTTTCCCAATCAACTTTGAACCTTATACTTCAGCGATAAAGTTGAAAATCTATTAAATAAATTTGACAGATTGTAGTACCCTGATGTGCTGGCGTCTGTACCCTACCTATTTAAGATTTTTGTGTAATTTTTTTATGTATGTATGATACAGGGTGGCAGGGACGTCGACGCAAAAACTTTTATGGTAAAAGTTTTCGAATCCATGGGGATTCAGTAACCGTTTGTGTTGAAATTTTTCGTCGGTTATAAAAAAATCTGCTGTTTCATACAAAAGTACAATACCTACGCAGTCAAAATGTATGGAACAGCTGATTTTTTTACGAGTCCCTGCTAACCTGTTTCAAAATATAATATGATTAGTAATTATTTAAACTAAGCAAAGCAAAATCAACAACATACGTTACTAGAATATAATATAGGAAACTGTTTATTCATTCCAAATGTGTGTAGCTATATTTGTAGTCACAATTTTTTTATGTTTGTTATAGTCATAACAAACATAAAAAATCAAGTAAATAAAATATAAAGTCGAAAATATAAAATTAGAACTAAACATAGCAAATATTAAATAAATTCGGCAAACTAGAACTTTTTACTCTGATTGTACTTTAACGTGTGCTCAGGTATATAATATTTATATACATATCCACTTTATTTATAGAGTTGCTTAACGGGAGCGTTGCCAGACGGGAGTAACCCGCTCAAGTAACAAATCTGTGGGTAGCTGCCAAAAGCCGAAAATTGTTACGCAGTACCCTTTTTTTTTTTGGTTGGGAAATTATCAAATAACATCTCCCGCTCTGGGTGGAGCGGGAGGGCGTGTCAGACTCTTACTGACTAAAACCCACCCGTGTTCCTTCAGTTGCCATGTTGCCGGGGGGCCACGATATCCCTATCGGCCCATATTCGCAGCCCCGGCAGGCATTGGCCCTAGCGGACCCCGTCAATTCTGCTGACATCTCTTTGAGGCGCGCGTGGAACACAACGTGCCGTCGACCCGGGCTTGGTCCTTATCGGACGGCGAGCTACCCATTGCTCACCGTCCGCAAGCCCGCGCCCACAGTCGCCGGAAATCTGCCTGTGATTCCCGACACCCAGGGCGTCTCCTCCTGCGTAGGTACCCAGTAACAATTTCCGTAAACGATTATGACAAATTTGTTTCATTTTGACAATTCAACAACATTCATTACGTTATTTACGTTGTTGAACAGATTTTTTTCCAACTTATGAAGCAATGGATTAGCAATCTGTTTCAAATCGAAACACATTGTGATTGATCATGCATTACGGAGGTTAAAAAAACACTTTTTAGAGCCTTCTGTTCCTCGTTTTACACCTGTGGCCTGTGGGTACATTTTACGCAGAGATCGTACAGCGCCCTTCGCGTGCAGTACAATAATGCTTTCAGGGTGTTGATGGGGCTGCCTCGCTTCTGTAGCGCATCAGGGATGTTTGCGGAATTGCGTGTTGCGTGTTGATTGCTTATATGCATTAATGCGTAAAAGATGTGCGTCCTTGGTGTGCAGGGTGCGAGGCAGTTCTAACAGCATCCTGAGAGTTATTGCTGACAGGCTGGACTGCTGTATTGTAAGTCGTTGCTCCAGTATCTCAGCTGGAATACTGAAGCAGTGACTACTTTGTTGAGTGTGTTTGTGTAGATAATTTTTGTTGTAATTGTACCACTAACATAGTTGTAAGTTTATTTTATTGTTACAACATTGTATGAGTCTCATAGTTACTCGTAATAAAGAATTTAATTTAATTTAATTACGCAATTAGGGTACAGGATTTCCTGAATAATCTGAGGTAGCATGTAGGTTGCGAATGATTCAGTGTCTAAGAGAAAAAGCACAACTTACGGCTAGTCTATACCCAGGATATGTCTTACGCATTGTTGCCATCATTATACGTTGGTTTGGTTCCTTCCTACCTAAAATCTCGAACTTCATAGATAGGACATCAACGAATAACAAGATACCTAAATACTTACTTACCTTAGTAGTTAGAGTTAGAACATTATCTACAATTTACATGATCGCAAAAAAGTTTGTTAACTTCCTTAAGTATATTCTGAACTTTCAACTTAGTTCTTTAAAAAAAAACAACCGACTTCCAAAAAAACACTACAAAGTGAAAAATAACCTTAAGTCGGTGTCTTTGGTTTTGTATTTTCGTTATTTGCCACCGACTTCCGAAATTTAAGTTATTTTTCACTTTGTAGTGTTTTTTGGAAGTCTGTTGTTTTTTTTTGTAAAAAAGTTTTATTTCACGTTTTTTAGTGGGTCAGTTTGTAATTTATCTAAGTAACAACAGCCTAATGTCAATTGGTCATCACCTTTTACAAAATATTGCTTTTCCCGATGCAGGGACGTAAATTGTTGAGGAGTTCTCCTGGTACTTCACCATCAGCTCCACTTCTCCATATGCATTGTGACGAGCATAAATTGCTTGGAAAACATATTAAAGTAATGATGGCATCGCAACCCGTGAAATACTTATTATTGAGTAGTTCCGGTGGCCATCTATGGGCTTCATCATCAGTTCCACTTTACCAAATGGTGCTTTCCGAGAGCAACAGCACGAGTTACTATAAACAATACCCAAATCGCTATAGGTGTGCCCATAATATTTGAAGAGTTCCCTCGTTTTCTCCAGGATCCTATCATCAGATCCTGACCTGTTGACAATGGGACCATCTCGCAATTATACCCTTTCAAACAAAAAAAGAATTTTTTGTTTGAAAGTTTCCATAAATCCGTCTATATGACGGAGTTATGGCCGAAAATACATAACAATAATAAAAAAATAACCTCTTCCTTTTAGAAGTTGGTTAAAAATACAACCACAGTCGGAAGCATAGACCGCTTTGACTGGGGTTGTATTTTTCGATCAGACGTGAAAGTTGTCTAATCGCTTAACTTTCCTGAACTAATTTGTAGAATAAATAATTATGATTTACAACCAAAACTTATGACAAATAAATAACTTTTATTTCCCGCCAATCATTTCGCGGGCAGTTTCATGGTGGAAACGAATCCGTTCGAAATCTTATTCAAAGTTTTAATTCTTAACATTCATTCATTAATTTCCTCATCAAACTATAATGATTTCTATTTAGAATCTGATAAGATTTCACTTTTTCTTTCTTCTAATAAGAGTAAAATAATACCATTCGTATAAATATTTAAATTATGTAGTCATTCAATTTTGAACAATGTAGTTTTGAAACAAACCTCTACGCGTTTGGTTCACTGCATTCAATGATAATCACACCAATCGCACTCAAGGCATAAAAAAAATGAATACGGTCTACGAAAAACCCCTAAAACAGTAGGTAGGGATCGTTACTTATTATTTTGAATGCTGTGTTACATTCGTATTACTTTCCTCTATGGTTACTTTACACCTACTTTATAACAATTAAAATCTTTGGGCAACATTTTGTTTTTGCACGGCTGTCACTGTCAACCTGTACTGTCAATGTGACAGCAAACAGCTGACCATCCCGAAAAATCCTTGTTGACATTTCTCATTCAGTCGCAGTCATTCTCAACCAAAATGTATTGACGAGTAATCTTATCAAAGAAATCAAAAACGATTTCATAAATAAAACTTGTCAGTGACACAGGCCATAGCCGTCCGGGTAACAAAACATGTCGGCTAGTAGGTTAGATGCTGTGTACAGAAGTATACTTCTGACCAAGTTCTTTACTAAAGGATGGGGTAAACCAGAGAACTTACGAAGGTCAGTTATTATGATAGTACATGTGGTGTAGCTGTTGTGTAATAAGTTTTCCGCTAAGCTGTAAAGTGGTGTGGTTCTGTGACATTTTGTGTTTGTTTACAAACTGTTTCAATGTTATGTTTTAAGGTTATTCGAGTTCAGGAAAGTGGTATCGAACCGGGATGAATGCTTCAAATTAGTGGAAAAAGACTATCCTGTTACGATTACCAAGGTAAATAGTGCTTTTGATCATATTTTCCTTGATTTATATTTTTGTTTTGATACTTTTTGAGTGATAAATATAGAGATAGTGCAGTATGAGTCATAAACTTACTTTGAATTTATTGTTGTCATACCTCCAAGAAAAATACTGGTCAGAAGTGAGGTCATTGAAGGTGAAAGGAATTAAAAACTGAAAACATTTGATACTTGAAACCTAAAAAATATTTATTTTTATTTTTTTATTTGTTATTTACTATTGTTATGGTCATGGAAAGTTCTAGAACTGTATACAATAAACTGCGCTCTAACATATATTTACCAAAATAATGAATTTCTTAAGTAATACTAAACAAATTATAATCCATCCATAATAATCAGACATCATTTTTAATGCCCACTCATAATGTGTAACTATGCGTAATCATTGCAGCAACAAACGCTATCGGACTGCAAGCTCTACGAAGGCTATTTCATAACTCCTCTGGAGCGGTACTTACCCGGCATAGTGCCCAAGATAGCCCGAACTGCTCATTTCCAAGCGTTGCTGCCGCTCCACTGGCCTGAGAAGAATTGCAAGCCTGTTTGTTTACATCTAGCTGGTACTGGTGACCATGTAAGTTAATCCTAATTATTTATTTAAGAGCTGACTGGTCAACTGTGAATCAACTTGGTTTAAGAAATAACTTTTAATTTTGACAGTTTTTGTCCTTGGATAAAAGTTATCTGACAATGATAAAACTTGCTCTTTAGAAGAAATAAATCTCTTGACTGTTTTAACTAAACTGTAACTTAAAATAATATTTCTCTCATTATAGTTGACTTCATAATGAAATTGAAATATACACCTTTTAATTTTAACAGGTGATGTAACTTGATCATCGTAAATTAGTGCATGTCTACTTGTAACAAAACTGGATTAATATTAATTCGAAAGTCAGCATTTCATAACAATGCTATGCAGGCATCAGAAAATTGAACCTTATTTAAGCTACGAAACAGTTTTACTATTACTATGCTATAACAATTGACTACTAACCACAGATATAGATAGACCTAGATAACGCAAGAGCAACTACTTCGCGTGCCCAGCTTACGTACAATAATCGTAAGCTGCCACTTTCGCGCTCAGTCTGCATCGGTGCCACGCTTGTCGGACGTCAGTTAAAAAATTGAAAATGGTTAATTGCGCTGTTATAAATTGTAAAAACTTTGCAAATGCGAGGAGAAAATGTAAAGGAAACGTTTCCTAGTGCTTGTGACGTCATAGTAGGTAGTCAAAAAATGGCACGCTTGGTTTTCATACAGATCGTGATACTTGCGTTATCTAGGTCTATCTATATCTGTGCTCCTAACCCATTGTTTGTTATGTGAATGAATTTGACATAAAAAATTCAATCACATTGTTTTAAAACTATGTTAACATGTTATAATTTCTAGAATATGTATTTTGCAATCAAACTATACCTACAATACCATAAATAAAGCCAGAATACAGGTGGATTTTTGAGAAGGGGCAGTAAGAATAGTTACCTTAACTATTGTGGCTACAGGGAAATAGTCTTAGGAGAATATCCTTAACTTTTTGAGACATTTAAATCTGCATTCACAGATTTCGAAAAAAAAAGCAGGAAATTAAGCAGTTTTCAAAAAACTTTTTTTGCTGCCAGTCCACCCTGTTTCTTATAAGGATCAAAAGGCTCTATAGGGCCAACTGAGATTTGAGTATTATTATAAAAGCCAGAAATTAAAAAAAAAAACTTTCCATAAAATGGACAAACTTTTACAGGCTTACAGTAAATCCTGTGTGATCCAAACAAAATACCTGGGCAAACTTTTACAGGCCACAGTACCCACGAATATAAACAACATACTCATGAGTACTGTGACCTGTAAAAGTGAAAGCATTAGGTATAAAATTAATGCTGTAAAAGATATTAATAATCCACTCTCTCTACGTATCGCAAAACGGATGATTAAAATCCTATGACATCACAGATAACTATGCATAATTGGACATTGATATATCACTATTATCGCCCAAACTAGTGCTTACGATGTAAACAAAAACAAGTATTTATTCCGAAGGCGTTGGCACGATAATGAATGTGATGTACCTATATGTAATTTGTTTGCGATGCCAGTGAACCAATGACGAGAAAGTAATGCTGTTCAAAGATTATCATCGCACGATAAAACTTAGTAGATAAGGGAGATTGATCTGAGGCTTTGAAAGGAAAGACACTCTTTATCTGTTATACTATATACCCATATAATATGTGAAACATACCGAGGCACCTTATCCGCCGGGGGAAAAAGCGTGATGTTATCCTTATATATTATAAAACAAAGTCCCCCGCCGCGTCTGTCCGTCTGTCTGTCTGAACGCGATAAACTCAAAAACTACCAAACAGATTTTCAAACGGTTTTCACCAATGGACGGAGTGACTCATGCGGAAGGTTTTGGTGTATAATTCATTAAGGTTTTGTGTAAATTGGCTGAAATATGACGATTATTGTTGAAGAAGTCGGAAAAAATCATGCCGACTGGGAGCTTTACTGGCGTGCGCTGCGTTAACCCGAAAAGATACGTCAGATTTATGTTCTACGGTATTGTTCATCAACAAAAAGTTCAACAAAAAAGTCCGGGATGGCATATGTCTATCTTCTAAGGATGACCCACAATAACCATTTTTATCGTTCAGAATTTGATAAAAATTTAATTGTTATTTCCGAAGCTTTTTTGACCGTTATAGTATTAATCCTTATCCTTATAATATTTAGATTAAAATATGCGTTTGAATCATATAATTTAATTTAATAGTTTAAAAGATATCTCATTTTCAAAATTACGCGGAGCAACGCGGGCGCAGCGGTAGGAGTCAATGACGTTTTCCTCTGTTATTTATTAGGTATGAAATCTCGGTACCTAGTACGTTCCCGTGGGATGTTTTCCGACATCCACGCGAAGCCGCGGGCAAAAGCTAGTATTCAATATATTATACCGGGATGTACAGTAAGCGCTCAAAAGTGCATGAGCACGCTAAGAGTCGTATTGCTGTGAACACGCGGTATAGCTCGTACATTTGTATGTGTAAGCAACACGATACACACACCACAGATAACGCAGTTACACGAAACAACAATATATTTCCGTCGTCATGCTAGCACACACGCACTATGCGCGTGAACTTGACCAGTTAATGGCATTGCTAAAATTCGATAGTAACTTAACAAGTGCAGATAGCAGAAAGCGTTAAGCGTTGGTATGGAATTCAAACTGCCTCAGGTTCTAATCTCGTGAAACACAGTGCGGTTTTTTGCAAATATTATTATTTTTGTTTTCGATAATAATATTTTTTAAATATTGCTGCTTTTTTATGTTGTTATTGCAATAAAGGTTTTAGAATAAAAAATGCGTGATATATGATAACAAAATTAAAAAAAATATGTTTATTCGTTATATTTATTTTACATAAGTTAATAAACTGCTACAATTATTTATCATTACTTCAGCTGAATAAGATGTGAAATAGATGTCAAGAAACTTAGAAGCAGTTTGTATTATTTATACATATTTAAATTATGAAATATTTTAAATTTTTAATGGATTTTTTCACCATAAATATTAAGCTTTGATCATGGTCGAAGTAATTAAGTAATAAATAAGAATATTAGACTACTTAAAATGTAAAAAACTACTTACAGAATAGGTAATTTTAAGGTTAAATATGGGCAGTTTGTTTATATTTTATTTGTATTAATTATTTTACATTTTATTTGACTTTAGTAAATATTGGTTGTTATTGAGGTTAAAGCTTAAGTATTCATTTTCTTTACGAAAAGAAGATTGAAACTAAACCTCAAATTTTTATCCTAAAATAATACTATTACTAAAATAATATTAAACAATTTCGGTATATCTGCAAGAAATACGACAAACACCCTATTGAAACGTGCTTAAAAAATTCGTTACCATAAATTCATGCAATAACGAATCTGTTGTTTATTAAGTTGGTACGGTCAATATTTTAAGGTCAAAAACGGTTTTCTAGCTGGTCTTCAGTGATGCAAGCCTTCAGAGTGCACGGCGAACGGTTCATAATGACGTGTTTTTAATAATTCAGCAAAATGTCTCGTTGGTATGAAACCATTTGTTTCATTCACCATTTGACGTCGCTGCTACTCGATAATAAGCCCCTTCCTCATATCTCTTAACCCTCACAGTATTTCTCTAGAACAAAGAAAAACATTGTTTTTATTACACATAATACCTTATTATTTATTATTCACTAATCGAATTAAACCTCACAATGAATTTAAAACTTTAAAGGCATCTTCTGTCTCAACAATACCTCTGTTCTATCAACAATACCCTTGATTAAGATTTATGTTTAGTAAAATATGAAATATATTAATGATAACACTCACACTTAGTCCGGTTTCATTAGATATTCACTTCACTTTTACGCAGCGCAATAATATTCTCTGATCTGATCTGATCTCTTCAATATATTTTATGCCTGCTTTTTGATAATAATAACCACAACACTGCGCTAAGTACTCGTCACCAATATTATCCACGAACCAACAAAGTTCTATTAATTGAATACTCGTAACAAACTGCATCTACCCCACAGAAATCGAAATAATTTACTTAGTTTTTTGTGGTCTACCTGCTAAAATTTAATATTTATGTGAACAAGACGAATGAAACTAAAAACGAATGATGATTATTGAACTAGTCATTGGTTGCAGACAAAGTGAGTGTGTGTGTGTAATGTGCGTGTCTACAGTATTGTAACAACTTATAGAAGAAGGTCGTAAGTCAAACCGAAGCGTCAGTCTATTGCTTTGTGAGATTGCTCATGGACTTTTGGTCGGTACTGTACCTATATGGTCGTAGACAAGCTCACCACAAAGATTACCAAAAATCATGTCACAGACTCTATGTAAGAAGTAGTTGATCTAGCAAGTGGTCACACGAATTTATTTATCTGTTTATTTAGGTGTAGGTACACACGGCTACACATCAAGCTATACATTTCCAGCTGACCTCGCATTGTACGGAAATCCTTTAGGCCCGAAACTGCGTTAAGCGGACGTTCGCGCGGTTCCATACAAAAGTGCTCCGTTACGGGGACCAGCGCGGGCGTCCGTCGCGGGGAAGCGGGCCCCGCGCTCGCGCCACGTGTCCCGCCTCCGTGCGACGGACGCCCGCGCGGGAGCACGCGCGGTGGCGCCAGCGGTTTTGCAATGTAATTCTATAGTATTAAATGAGCATTCTCATTCTCTATTTTCACCAGAGCAGAGCTCGGTCGCCTAGGTAATACTTAATATACTAAGTTCTTCATCGACACGGCTGTGCATGCACACCGTTAAAATGGAACTAGCGACACTGCGTAAATAAAATAATCCGTTCTCCGCGACGGGTACGCGCAACGGGGGCCGTCGCGTTCCCACGGAGCCCATCCGCGTGTCCACGCGCATAGACACGCGACGGATGCCCGTCGCGGGCGCCCGCTTAACGCAGTTTCAGGCCTTACAATGCGAGATCAGCATAACCTGGAAATGTATAGCTTGATGTGTAGCCGTGTGTACATACAAAACATTACAAAATGAAGAAACCCAAGGAGGCGAATGCTAGGCCGTTAGATTTCCAAATTGGAAAAAGTGTTAATTAGTTTTTCCACCAGGAATTCGTCAGTAACAGCCCAGTATAGATTTGTGCGCGGTTAGGGGCAATAGACTCGCCTCCTATTACGTGGGACACGTAACTGCCAACATCTTGGTGTACTATACGTCCGTACACCTCTGCCTATCCTTTTGGGCAAGTTACAGGAGTGATATTATGTTATGGTAAACAAGGTTATCGTGTACCAAATGCAGTTGGTACAGGTCATAGCTAGAAACAGCCAGTCTTGAGAAGTATTCAACAAACAACTGCATTGCCAGAGGTCAGCACATTCGCGTGACTCAATATAGCTATTTAGCTACACGATGCGGAAGTTGACCCCAACATAGTTGGCAAAAGACTAGGTAGTAAGTACACTAGACATTACGATGCAGCAGCAGCCCTAAATTCTAATAACTGTCGTCTTATCGGTTATTTAACTGTCTTTTCGCCTGTCGTAGGCAAAATACGCGCTTTGGACGTGAAGTTAGGGTTACCATCCGTCCGGATTTGTCCAGACTTCTAGGCTCTTTAATTTGTCCGGATTTTTTGGCTTAGATGGAATACAAGTAATAAAACTTATTTTAAGTAATACCAAATAAGTCTTTAGTATTTATTAACTTCTCATTCATCTAAAAACAAAATATAAATCTTTTTAACCGACTTCCAAAAGGAGGAGGTTCTCAATTCGTCTGTATGTTGTTTTTTTTTTATGTTTGTTACGCGATTACTCCGCCAATTATGAATTGATTTTGATGATTATTTTTTTGTTTGGTAGATCATACTTCAGAGGTGGTCCCACATTAATTTTATTAACTTTGCTTGGGTAGTTTTTGAGTTAGCTTCAATTATACGTATTTTTTCCCACTTAGTATGTAGATGATATGATAACTTCTTGTCACTGTTATTTACATAGCAGGTAGTGGTATTCGAATTTGTGTGGGGTAGGTACCACAACTAAAAATTGAAAAATAAAAACTTTTTACAAAAAAAAAACAACCGACTTCAAAAAAAAAAACACTACAAAGTGAAAAATAACTTTAATTTCGGAAGTCGGTGACAAAGAACGAAAATTCAAAACCAAGACACCGACTTCCGAAATTAAAGTTATTTTTCACTTTGTAGTGTTTTTTTTTTGAAGTCGGTTGTTTTTTTTTTGTAAAAAGTTTTTTTTTAACTATCAACTTAACGAGATCAAACAATAATTGGATTTTGTGACTAAAATGTCCAGACTTTTATTGAAATGTCAGGCTTTTTGTCAGGACTTTTTACTACGTGGAGTTGAAAACACGTTCAATACAGTACTGTTAGCCTGCATCATCCCACAGCTGGGCAAAGACCTCTTCCCGTGACTTTCAAGCTCTTTCGATCCACGGCTAATGTGGACCACTAGTTTTTGTTTTGTCGAGCTGGTCTCGCTTTCTTTTACTTATCTAGCGCGCTGAAAATCAACATGACTTCATACTCAACTCAATCTATTCTAGCCGACGAAAAGTTTTTCCAAACAATCTGCATAGGGCAAACTGGCCGGAAATCGTAGCGGGAACTGGGGCATCGGTTGTGTAATAGCTGCGCTGCATTCTCCTCTACAAAAACAAAATATAAACTAATATCACGACGAAAAAGCACGAGGCGCATTTGCAGCTACAATTTGCATAACTTTGTACACAATAATTATAGTAATTACTTATTTGTTTTACTGTAAGCCGTAAAGCAGCGAAACTAAATGCCGATTTATTTTTCCTTTGTTCGTAAATCCAAAGTCTACCTATAAAAATACTTCATATTATATATCAACTTTGTAATATCTTATCAGTGTATCAAAACATGTACTTAATGACGAGATAACCCGACGATAGATGACCACCAATATCGACATTTTTATCAATGAGAACCGGCTATAAATGACCTACTAACGTCAATGTTGCAGACAAAAATTGAATACCTACCTACTTGAAAAATCATCATTAATTTCGGTATTCGTCTTTCTGGCTGCGCGCCAACAAACACTGCTCAAGCCTTGTTTTTGTTGACTTGGTAAACGATTTATAAGTTTTTCGTGTGGGGTTAAAATGTTGGAAATATGCCCAAAGATTATATATTAAGACAAGCGCCTACGTTTATTAATTATATTGGGAGTAATCTATTACCATTAAAGGATGAGGTATGCTAGATCGTGTCTGGCCCAAACAAATGTGCGGAGGGTGACTTAAGTGACTTTTATTTCTGAAAATTAGTGGTGTGAATCTCATTGTGCAACGTAGCACCCACTCCCTACACCAGTGTTTATCAACGTGTGGGTCGCGACCTCCTAGGGGGTCGCCAAGCCTCTTTAAGGGGTCGCTGTTACTTTAAAATTTAATGTTCATAAATATAAAACCATACTAGTTCTTAAGTTATATTTACTAAGAAAAAGTTAATTAAAGGCTTAGGTTAACACAAATTACGACACGACGAGCGGTGCCTTTGAGTCGCGTCGCGTGTCGCGCTGGTCTACACGAGCCTTTAATCTGTAAACAGCGTTGTGGGCTGCAATATTGTTCAAATATTTTGTGTATTTCTTTTTTTATACTGTATATTGTAGCTGTTTGTTGTTTCTTTTGAATAAAAATAAAATTAAGTCACATAAATCATTAATGTGACAAGGAACAGGCGCACCCACCCATTCAAATTAATGTAATGGTTGCGCCTGTTTCTCTTATTTTTCCCATTGCGAAACCGTTTTCGCCACACATAGAATTAAATCGTTTTCAAAATTTAAGCGATATCTCTCTGTTTGTCTTTTATTTGATCACGATGATTTTTTTGCTGACGAAAACATTAACTCGTACAACTAGGAAGTTCCAAATGAAATCAAAATCAAATTTCAAAGCTTCTGTGGGTAATTGTAGGTATTTTGTTTTTCTTTTTAAATAAGATGTAAGTACTTACTCAAAGAGGCAGACTTGAATTCCAAGTTAGAAACAGCAGAGGGGAGGGGGTCGCGAAATATTTGTCCATGCTAAGGAGGCCGCGTCATGAAAAAGGTTGAAAAACACTGCCCTACACTATAGGTACTTGTTAATTCATACAAATTGCTCGTGGCTCGCCCCTGCCGCGGCATAGCAAATTCATCTTCAGCAATGCGCTGTAGGTACACACGGCTACTTATGAAACTATACATTTCCAGTATAAGCTGATCTCGTATTGTATAGGATTTTCGTACAATACGAGGACAGCTTGTACTGGAAATGTATAGCTTGATATGTAGCCGTGTGTACACTGTGTACCTACCAGCTATATCTACGTCATTATTAGTAAACAATAAACTCGAACTCAGAAGTATTTAGGTAGTTCAATTAAACAATTTACAAAGGTTAATTGTCAAAGGATTTGGTAATTCAGAAAGATTGCCAAGTTGCTCATTTCAAAGCAAAGCGTAGTAGTTTCCTACGGAGAAGAACGGACAAGAAACTCATGGAATACAATAATACACGGGAGCTGCTTGTGGTGACTGGTCGTCTTGCTGATCATGGTTTTGTTATTGTAACTAGTAATAAACTGTTTATTTATTTTTACCTCGATGGTCCTAGTTTATCATTTATAACTTCCAATCACAGCTTTAAATAGCTTTATGTAAGCGGGCACGCCCTTTATGCCTGGAGGCTTTTTAACCGACTTCCAAAAGGAGGAGGTTCTCAATTCGTCTATATGATTTTTTTTTTTTTTTTTTGTATGTTTGTTACGCGATTACTCCGCCAATTATGAATAGATTTTGATGATTCTTTTTTTGTTTGGTAGATCATACTTCAGAGGTGATCCCATATAAATTTTATTAACTTTGCTTGGGTAGTTTTTGAGTTAGCTTCAATTATACGTATTTTTTCCCACTTAGTATGTAGATGATATGATAACTTCTTGTCACTGTTATTTACATAGGAGGTAGTGGTATTCGAATTTGTGTGGGGTAGGTACCACAACTAAAAAGGGAAAAATAAAAAACTTTTACAAAAAAAAAAACAACCGACTTCAAAAAAAAACACTACAAAGTGAAAAATAACTTTAATTACGGAAGTCGGTGACAAAGAACGAAAATTCAAAACCAAAGACACCGACTTCCGAAATTAAAGTTATTTTTCACTTTGTAGTGTTTTTTTTTTGAAGTCGGTTGTTTTTTTTTTGTAAAAAGTTTTTTATTTAGATATTTAGTTCTGTTTACGTTTAGTTTTTATTTTTTATTTCTTATTTCTGCTTGAGTATTGTTCTCGATGTTTTTGGTTGGTATATTGACGTGTGCTAGCTGACATATGGCCAGTAATTTATCTTTTAAATTATGTTTTGTGTTGCGTAATGTAAATTATTTTGCATACTATTGTATAGAATCATTTTTGAACTCATTCATTTAACTTGAACAGACAGCTGTGCTGCTGGGGAGTTTGTTGCGCCACTTCTTCCCAGCTAAAGGCACTAGGAAGTGGTGAAGGGTGGGCGTTTTGGGGGACTGTCTTATGTAATTTTGACGTTCGAAAAGTGCTGATTCTCAGCCTAATTTGAATAAATGACTTTTGAATTTGAATACAAACTTTCATACAATATAATAATTACATTTAAAAAACTTAAATCCAACTACGACAAAAAACTCAACTAAAAAGGTATAAACAACACATCACAGACACAGACAGACAAATTAAAAACCAGGTCACACGCGTTAGTTAGGGCATAAATCGAACAGATTTCGTGTGACTCCGGAATTTTATTTGTCTGTCTATGCTATAACCAGCGGACCATCAAGACGCTTCCAATGATATCTCGTTTATCAAATTATGATGAGCAGTTTAGAAGTTATGAGGGACCAGATGAACATACATAGATATACCGGCCATAATCATAACCCGCCTTTTTCCTTCGCCGTAGTTGGGTAATAACATCAAAAACTAGGAGTTTTAAATCAGCGCAGAAATATTGAGACCTGCGGTCTGCGCATTCAAGCATCAATGTGTAGGAAGAATCCTGAATCCTACCCGCTCTGGTTTTCAAGGAGCATTTGTGTAGGAAGAGATGTTATACAAATGTACAATGTCGCCCATGGGGATGTGCCCGCCCACATTTTTTTTTCTGAAAATTCATTAAAAATTATCGAAAAATACTTCTTCTTGAATATAGACTAGAAATACAATCTTGACATTTTCATTTTTTATAAAAAAAAAATTATATGAACTTACAGTTGTGTTTTTTTTAAACACTTTAAAAGTATTTTTTTCCCCTCGGTTTTTTTTGCACAGTCTACAAATTTTAATAAAATGTTAGTTAATCCGATAAAATAACTCAAGCTTTTAGAAATAATAAACAGAATCCAAATCGAGCCAATAACATCATCGGAGATATGGCAAACGCTACTCAAAACATAAAAAAATTAATAACATGAAAACTATTAAAGATAGCCCCCCTTTTAAAGGTATTTTTCGATAATTTTTCATGAATATTCAGAAAAATACATGCCGATGGGCGACATTGTATATACAAATGTGATCAATGTTTCCGGAAAGTGATTGTACTGTCGTTCCTAATAATTTGGTTTTAAAACATTTATATTGTTGTCCACAGTTTTTCTGGCGACGGCGGAACCTCATGGTGAAACCGCTGTTGAAGGAAGCCGGTATCGGTGGCATCATTCTGGAGAACCCATTCTACGGACTACGCAAGCCGACTGACCAAGTGTAAGTACTTTATTATATAACTGGTTTTGAAAACATTCTCGTCATGAGGGACAGTGATATCACCCCCTCGTCGATCACATATCGGGCTTACGTAAGCTGGAACACGCAGATGACCCAAATACATGTTTCGACACCAACTTTTTCACGAGAAACACACGTTATTAGGTATATTAACACCGCCTCGTGTAGGACGATAGAGCTTGAGAACTCTAGAGATGAATCTACTATAGAAATAGAATTAAAGCTATGCGGACCTGATAGCCTTAAAGTTTAACTTTTATGAGCTAATGCTATTTTTACTATGGCCATAGTAAAAACATTAGCGAATAAATCAGCAAAGTAGGGTAACAAAGTTGCATGTAGGGTAGCATCCGTCCGGTCTTGTCATTTGTCCAGACTTTTCGAGTTAAGGGATACTTTTAGAAATTAAAAAAATAAATGAATACTGAAAATAGGAATACTAACAAATTATAAAAAAATAAATAAAAAACCCGACTGCAAAAATACATAACTGAAAAGAGTTCCAAAATGCTAAAATACATAACTGAAAAGAGTTCCAAATTATAATGCTTGTTTTTCTCTTTTCAGTTATGTATTTTAGCAGTCGGGTATTTTTGTTTTTTTTTATAATTTGCTTTATTTGAAGCTTTTTAGTTGTTAGTTATGTTATTTAGAATTGACTCATTACTAGCTTTCATTTGATACCAATATTGTTGTATTTTTTTTAAACCTACCCCTCCCTTTTTTATTTGCAGATACAATGTATAAATATTATATAGCCTATGTCACTCCGACAAATTTAACGACACCTTATATGTCAAATCCAAGCCGTTAAGGCTACGGAGCGTGCCAAAGAAATAGACATACATACATACACTCGAAAAACATTCGGGTCAAAAGTAAAACGTCCGGACTTTTTTGGAAATCTACTGTCCTACTGTTAGTCAGGACTTTTCAAATTTAGAAATGGTAACCCTAGTTGCGTGGGACATACAGACGTACAGTCGAATGAAAAAGATATGCACCACAATTGCATAGCACTGTACATCTATACCTACTCTTGAAGACTAATTTAATTTAGCCAAATATTTTAAACCGTGTGTCATGTTTTAATATTCATTACCTCAGCCGTTCGTCCCTACACAACGTGTCTGATATCTTCGTGATGGGCGGCTGCCTGATCCTGGAGTCGCTGGTACTGTTCCACTGGTGCGAGCGTAACGGACTCGGCCCGCTCGGCGTCACCGGGCTCTCTATGGGCGGACATGTTAGTATCCATCAACGGTTTTACTTTACGGTTTTATTAAGGGTAGCGCAGATTAGAGCGGCCGCGCCGCAACGCATTGCAAAAATCCTCGTTCAACATTTTCGTACAATTTCTATGAACCAACGCACACTACAGGCGTAGCGCATCGAACTTTTTGTTTGAAACTATGTTGCGCTGCGGCCCGTTGCGGATGCAATGTGCGCTAGGCTTAAGGTTGTCTGTCCATTGACGCGGAACGAGGCAGCGGAGCGGAGTTGCGGACTGTCTCTGACCATTGATGCGGAGCGAGGTAGTGCGGAGCGGAGTTGCGGATTGTGCGGAGCTAGGTCGAGTTCCGCGACGAGTAATTTAAGCGGGCTGCAATACCTCGCGGCCGGTTTTTTTCCGCTTCCCTTTGTATGAATTTTTAAACTACTCGTAGTTCGCAAATCCCTGTCCACTGAAGCGGAGCGGAGATTTTATGCAATTCCATTGGTTAATATTGGCACAGCTCGGCACAACTCCGCTCCGCTCCAGTGGTTAGTCAGCCTTACACTTCTACTTTTACAAATCTACAGCTAAATATTTAATCAAAATTGGAACAGCAGTAAAATTAAATGAATGCAGCACTCTTAGAAATGCTGAAATACCATGTATTGAATAATTTTGTGTCAATTTAGATGTGTCAAATTAGCACTGTTAATGAGCTGTCCATCTTATTGAGCCAAAGATATTTAATTTAAATTAACTTATCATTGTTTCTAACACACACAGTGAGAAAACTCCTATAAATATCAGCCTATTATTGCCCCAGTGTTGGACAAAAGCCTCTTCTTGTACAAAGTTCTTATACACGAATATCTTCTTCACATAAATAGCATTATAAAAGAAGTGAAGAAGAAGAAAAGATTGAAGTGTAAATAAAGAAATTATTTTCAATTATTATCTTTATATTAAATCTAAATATTAATTGATGGGTGAGACTTAACAAATTTAATTATCATCATATAAAACAAATTTAGTCATCTAATATTACGTTTGCATTCTCAATCACCAATCGATAAAATCATTTATAACGTAATTTGTTAATTCTACAACTGTTCAACAGATGGCGTCACTGGCAGCTACAAACTGGCCGAAGCCTCTAGTTCTAGTCCCGTGCCTTTCTTGGTCGACAGCCTCTGCGGTGTTTTTACAGGTAAGTCGCTTAATTTGGCTATTGATATTACTTCAGCAATCATTAATCATTCATTGCAGCCGAAAGACGTCCACTGCTGGACATAGGCCTCCCCCAAGCACCGCCACTTCGACCGGTTCTGGGCTTCCCGCACCCAGCGGATTTCTGCGGCCTTCGGTCCACCTTGTAGGAGGCCTTCTATCGCTACGTCTTCCGGTACGCGGTCGCCACTCCAGAACCTTTCGGCCCCATCGGTCATCTGTTCTGCGAGCAAAGTACCCTGCCCATTGCCACTTAGGTGATCAACACACTGTCACGCACCACGCAGCGTAGCGCGTGAATGCGTGTTTACGTTGCTTGTAAGTATCTCCGTTTGTATAGAAAACACGCACAGTCCAACACACAGAAAATGCATCCACGTGCGTTCATTCAGATTTGACACGCAACATGCAGCGTGATGCGGTGCAGTGTGATAATCGCCTTAAGTTTGGCAATTCACTTCAGCAATAAGAATCTCAAATTATGTCATACCTTCAACATGTTTTGTAAAAACAATTTTGAACTCTATAGTCCAAAATTTAAGGTGCAATATCGAATGCTTTTAATCCTACAAGTTATCCTCAAATTTCAGGGCGTAATGTCGCATTCAATAAACTGGGACTTGCTAGAGGACCAGTACCTATCTGACGGTGAGTACAGAGAGAAACTGTCCAAAATGGTGACCATAGTGGACGAAGCATTCCTCGCCGGTAAGAAGTTCGCACGCACCTACTCAGAAACCATCGAGATACCACCAACTAATAAAACAATAGAAACCAGCAACAGTGAAACGAAAAAAAAATTAGACATAACTTACAAAGAAAATGGTCCCGAAACTCCAGAAAACATAATAGACGTAAATAGAAATATACTAGAAATACAAAACGAAGTGCCTAAAAATGTTGTAAAGTCTGAAACTTTAGCTCAAATCGAAAATTTACAGAAAGAGCTGAAAAAGTTGTTTGAGGAAAATAAAATTAGTCTAGAGTTGTACAATAAGCTGACTTCCAACGAGAAGTTTGTGCTGGAGCCGGAAGACATCGACGTTATCAACGACTTAAGTGAACAGAGGCTCAAGGAAGTGTTGCTTAAATGTAAAGTTGGTAAGTCTACATTTGTCATTAATAATTGTTGGATATCCTAAGGGAGAACGCAAACGACCGTAATAAATCGAAAATCGATAGGAATTGAAAAAATATATCATACTAAAAACGTCGGTGAAAAATTGGCCTTCGCGCATCTACAACTGTGCCTTTGAAGCCGATATAGACGAATTAAAAACTATGGTTTTTTGTCGCGTAAAATTCGCACAGCTGTATCGTAGTCCGAAGTTGGTAGCGTTTATTGGATCAGTTTAAGATGCGTGAAAGCGTTACAGGTAAGTTACAATAACGCTACTGTTATCGGATAAGATAATAAGTGTTTATTTCAGGTGACTCTCTCCTGTCCCACTTAAAATAAAAATAAAACCGCCAAACCGTCGCAAATGTTTTAACTCTTGGAAACAATGGAACTGAAGTTTATATGACAGAAGAATTCAAAGATTGATCTCACCAAATTTACCTGGGCGACTGAGCTCTGCTCGGGTGAAAATAGAGAAAACGAATTTTTCCAGATATTATGAGACCTATAGTCCGTTCGCGTTAAGAAAATAGTCAGTCATCGGTCTAGCCCCTCGACCAATCGGGTCGCAACAAATTAGAAAGCTGACCATTGACGGGATTATAGCTAGATCGATTTTTCGCCCCCGTAAACCCCTATATTGCAACTTTCATCGAAATCATTAGAGCCGTTTTCGAGGGCGTGATTATTTGTCGAGATATGCGAACATAAATGTAGGGAACAGCTGATTTTTTTTCGCGGTTTCTGGTTTGGTCCCATAGTGAAATTTGTTCATAATGATGAGTACAATGACCCCTTAAGAGGTTTAGTGTAAACAAAAACTAAGGTTGTAAATATAAAAATATTACTCATTTAATCATAGTATAGGATAAAACTAACACATAAACCTTAACCTCAACCAGTCAACTTCAAATAATTTCTCTTTCTTCCAGCCGACCTGCAAGACTTATTACTAACGATACAGAAACAGGCCGAAGAAAAGTCTTCAGCAAACAAAGACCGCATAGAAAAATGTGTCAGCAAACATCCTGTAGTGACAGACAGACCGAAACTTCACACAGACAGTCCGAAACCTAACAAAGAGTTAATAAAAGTCGTAGAAGTGCCAAAAAAAATTATAATAAGAAAAGAGAAATCATGGAACATATCAGAGTTTACTTCAGATCTATGGGTGAACCTGGGCTTCTTGAGATCGAGTGCGAAAAGTGGGAAGAAGATAGATATAACTAAAATACATTGGAGGGACAGAGAAACGCTACAGTTTATGAGAGGGATCATGGATGAATGCACACATCTTAGTAATTTCTCGATGCCGTTTGACACATCTTTGATTATTGGTAAGTTTTTATGATAATACCAGCCTCGAACTGTCCCACTGCAGGGCAAAGACCTCTTCTCGTATAGAGAAGGCACTAGCATCATAATGCTCCCTCAAGGCGGATTGGCGATTTCAGACTTATAGTTATATATAAATCCAGGTTTCCTCACGATGTTTTCCTTCACAGACGTCAGTTTATATAATGTGACTTTTAGTTTAAGCCCGAATTTTTAAGGACTCGGTACTATTATAAAGGGAGCTATCACATTCAAGCATTTTCTGAGCAAATCTTAGACATCACTAGTGACGGTAAACAGTATGGGCTCCAAA
This sequence comes from Agrochola litura, assembly GCA_949152395.1. Lineage (NCBI taxonomy): Eukaryota > Metazoa > Arthropoda > Insecta > Lepidoptera > Noctuidae > Agrochola > Agrochola litura. Next base: position 10,415,643 of record OX424511.1, read on the forward strand.
TGTGCACAAACGCAGTATCTTCCTGAAATTAAATACATAATTTATCATTATCTGCTTATAACAAAAACAAGTTTTTAAACTATGGGGCCTAAGATTAAGAATCAATGTAGGGTATGGACGACAAAAATTTATTTGATTAAAGTTAAAAAATATATATATTCATAGTTGCCATATTTTCTAGGATGGCACATGTTGGCATCAGTCAAATACACGTGTATAGTCCGTGCAATCCACGAAGACGCGCCCCACTCCGCGATTACTGTACTGTAAGCTGAACTCTAGTACGGCGCGGAGCGGAGTGGGACGCGTCTTCATGGATTGCACGGACTGTAACAAGACTAGTCTAGTTATATTATTATTTGTGCGTACAGCAGGTATAATAATAAAATAATTTAGCCACACCTGCAAATATACAGGGTGTCTTAGAAATCATTGGCGTCCTTCCATGGGGCAGAAAATATTCATGAATACGAACTTTTGCTATGAAACAAACTCCGAAAAATCAAGATATTGTGCATACTTTAATACTAAACAAGTATCAGCCTTCGTAGTGATCGTTTATTTGTTGTAACCATAACACGTCTTTGAGCGGCTATATCTAGTGAATCGGCCGATGAATATCGTCCGTTTTTATACTGTTCACATAGGTACTACTCATATCATAATGCCGTACTAGTGTCAGCCTTCCTAGTTATTGTAAATTTTTGGTAAAAATAACTCGTCTTTGAGCGGCGATAGATAGTCACTTGACCAGCCGCATGCAGGCAGACCGTCACCATTCTCACCAGAGTAGGGTCCTACACCCACCTAATACTGAATCAGTTTTCCTAGCGATAGTTACCAAAAGCACGGCTATATCTTGGAATATAACAGTAATTTCACCCCCTTTTTTTTTTGGGTGGGAAATTATCAAATAACTTCTCCCGCTCTGGGTGGAGCGGGAGGGCGTGTCAGACTCTTACTGACTAAAACCCACCCGTGTTCCTTCAGTTGCCATGTTGCTAGGGGCCACGGTATCCCTTTCGGACTTTTCGCAACCCAGGCAGGTACCTATTTTCACCCCCTGAAAGGATGCCTATAATTTCAATAACGCCCTGTAGTAGTCTCATATGCCGTTCTAAGTTATATTTATAACTAAGACATGTTTTGGCAACTTCTTCACATTATTAGCATTGAATGAACGTAATGTGTGCATGCGTGATCAATCTTTCAACTTTCAAGTGTGATTTACGGCGACTATTTTGGAAAAGGGAAGTAGATTTATTAAGTCGATTATTTCAAGTGGATAGGCAGCGTTATTATCCCGGAATCAAAGCCGTTTGCCAAATGCAATGAGTTATGTAGCAACCATTTTAACGACTATCCAGTGTTATGAGCAATGTTTAGCAGTGACAAGCAGAGCTGATAGAATAAAACTTTTCTTTTTGTGAACTTTTATTGAGATGAATGATTTTATTGCGCACTAGATTTTCAACTCTCGATGTTGAGCCGAGCGTTGAGAATCCAACAGAGTGCATACAGTACAATCCAATTTTCGCCTGTTATTTTCAAGTCCCATAAAATGATGGGCATTTATGTTAATTACTGGGACAGAACTCAAACTTCTGGTTGCTATTATGAAATTTCTGATGGAATAACCTCATTATAGCCGTATGCATGTCACTTCAAGCATATTAAATGAATAAAACCTTTCATTCAACAGCGGTATGCGCGAAGCACGACGCGTATGTGCCTCGCGACGACGTTGGCACGCTGGAGGAGATCTGGCCCGGCGCGGAAGTGCGCTACGTGGACGCGGGACACGTGTCTGCTTACATACTGCACCAGTCATTGTTTAGGTACGCGCGTGGCCACTTTTCATAGAATACTCTATAAGTGTATTGCACTCTAAGGATCTGCGCAGACAGCAGCAATATTCTCTAGCATCTTTTTTGAAAGTCATGAGTCAAACTATACGCGAGCATGCGAGAACATACGTCACCGGGAATAATGTCCTGCACGCTATTTTGAACTCTTATTTTGTTCTTGCAAAATTTTACTCGTACCATCGATAACGGAGAAGAAATACAGATGCAATAATTTATAGTAAAATTCTTTTTTCACAGAGCCTGCATCAAAGAAGCATTCGAGCGCTCAAAGAAGCGATGGAAGGACGGTGCTCATATTTACTGACAATAGCTTTTATTTTAGCACTAGTACGACGTTCCTTTACATTAAGATACTCAAAGTATAAGCTCAACAGCTGAAACACGGCTGTCTTTGAAAGACAACTCATGTGGCTACCCCCTCTGGTCATGTTGGCCTGGAGCCAGTTCAAGGGGGCTCATATCCAAAGTGCCAACCCCCTAGATCCACTCTGTTATGTTTTGTCATTGCAATTCACATAAAAATACTAGTAATACTTTTTATATAAATTTTCTAAAAATGACAGTGCCATTGTTGTATTCTATGTATTTAGCACAAATTTTACAAATAGGAGCAAACCCCTGAAACTCGACACTTCTTAACTTTTATTTGAAGTAGGAGTCGTAGTGATAGATCTTCTAACATTCAAAATATTTGGGTAACGAATGAGTAATATGTGATACATAATATTATGAAGTTTATCGCCTTATAGGCTTAGTCGCAAGCGCAACTGTCCAGCGTTATTATTCGAGAAAAGATTATACTGTAGATGTTACATTATACACGAAGATATAAATAAAGCTATAGGATTTCTTGTATAAGCTGACCTCGAATTGTATAGGCTTTTCGTACAATGAGAATAAAGCTTATATTGAAAATGTTAGTACCTACTTAATTATGTCGTAGTGCAAACAGGCCACGCCAATGCGTTTATACCGTGGCGTTCCAAAGGTCGGCATAGTATCCTCATTGACAGACTGGGAACATATACGACAGTAACCATTGCCTTAAGACCCTTCTATCTAAGACGCTATGTTAAACATATCACAGCTTCTTTTATGTTAGACAAAAAGTACAAAGTTAATTTTCAAGTGTATTGTTTAGAGTATAATTTCCAGTTATGCAATGCTTTTATAGTTATTTATTGTAGACGATTCTCGATGTATGTAAGAAGAAATTATATATTTCTCTATTGAGATTGTAAAGAGTAAATTGTATTTTTATAAATAAATGTTTTTATTATAAAATCTTTCGTTTCTCTGCAACGTAAATGAATCTATAAAATCCGGTGATCACGGGTCTAAGAACCGTTTTTGTAGATTTGCATAGTAAGTATAAGTATCCTACTATACATGGGCATTCAACAAGTTTTACGATACTAAAAAAAATATAAATACTATAGGTTTTTTTTTTACCGACTTCCAAAAAGGAGGTTATATGTTCGTAGTGTGTTTTTGTATGTCCGCCGATTTCTCCGTTATTTGTGGACCGATTTTGAAAATTCTTTTTTTGTTTGAAAGGGAAAGTCTTTTGTCTCAAATAAATAAATTTTATATGGGACCACCATATAAATTTTATTTACTTTGCTTGGGTAGTTTTTGAGTTAGCTACAAAATACATATTTTTTTTCCCACTTAGTATGTAGATGATATGATAAGTTCCTGGTACTGGTAGCAGGTAGTGGTATTCGAATGTGTGTGGGGTAGATACCACAACTAAAAAGTGAAAAATAAAAACTTTATAAAAAAAAAGCAACCGACTTCCAAAAAAAACACTACAAAGTGAAAAGATTTCGGAAGTCGGTGGCAAAAAACGAAAATAAAAAACCCAAGACTCGGACTTCCGAAATTAAAGTTATTTTTCACTTTGTAGTGTTTTTTTTGGAAGTCGGTTGTTTTTTTTTTATTATTACTTTTTTCATAACACATTTTCCAGTCCGCATCAGATACCTCTTCAATCCCCTTCTCAAATGCAGCCAGTGCATCTTCCGGTGATAAAAACTGTTTTCCCTTGAGTTGATTTTTTATTTTGGGGAACAAAATGATAAATCCATCCGAAATGATATCTTAAACGCGTCGAGAAGAGCCTGCTTCAAATTTTGCTATCATGTCTCGGCACCATTCTACCCGAACCTCCTTCTGAGCCTGCGTTAGATTTTGCGGTACCACCGTGAAACTATCTTCCTTACCCGAAGATGCCAGTGTAGAATTTCATGCACACTTCCCGATCCAATCTGCAGTATTTATGCTGATATGTAATTCGCCTAGTCTCTTGAATTCAATTTTTCATAGCCAGCACGTTTTCTTCTGCATCAGCCGTCATAGGGCGGCCACTTCTTTCTTCGTCCGCTAAAGTTACTGGACCACGCATAAATTCGTTGAACCAACGGAAAACAGTCGCTTTAGGCGCGGCGCCCACTATCGGTGGGCATCGGTACGGCTCGGCAGAGCTCGGGCGCTTTACAGCGGCTTCGGGCGCTTTACGGCGGCTTCGAGCGCCTTAGGGCTGCTTGGGGCGGCTTCGGGCGCCTCAGAGCTGCCTCGGTAGTCGTAAGCATACCTAAGGACGCTTAGGCAACTCGGCGGCATTTTCGTGGCCAGACAAGTCGCAGAACAGTCAACGTTCCACGCCTCCATTAGCTTGGCAATACCCAGAGGAAAATAAAAGGCAACAGCCTCATTAATTACACGTATAGGTTCGTTTTATTTATTTATCGTAAATCAGTAAACAAGTTATGAAATTCATCGAAAGTACATCTTTGCTTCCAAAGCTTATTCACCCAAAATATTCTTTTTTGCCTTAAGGCTCCAAGTTTCTCTTCTTCTTCAGCAAGATGAACAATGAGAACTAAGTCCCAATCCACCATTATAAATACACACGTACAACTGTTTTCACGTAACGTTACGACTGCTCTACGACGTGTCTGCCACCCGAACTATTCTTAGTTTTGCCGAAACCAGCCTCGGCGTCCTTAGGTATGCTTACGACTGCCGAGGCAGCTCTAAGGCGCCCGAAGCCGCCCCAAGCAGCCCTCAGGCGCCCGAAGCCGCTGTAAAGCGCCCGAGCTCTACCGAGCCGTACCGATGCCCACCGATAGTGGGCGCCGCGCCTTAGAAGGGCTTTTGTCTATTCGAAGTCTTTCAAACGATTCTTCTGGTTTTAGTCGACATTTGAAATCGTACAAAATCATCGCGCGAAAATGTTCTCGCTGTAAATCCATTTTTCAGTGAAACAGTATTTTGGTTTTGCTCGTAAAAAATGTGGAGGGAATTTGGAATAAAGTTTTTTTTTTTAATAAATCGTCATAGTTTTAATTGACATCAAAACCAGCCAGTGTCCCATAGACAAAAACTGTGTCGCAAAACTTTCTGAGTGACCTGTGTACAATATTAAAAACGCGAAAGTTTGTTAGGATGGATGGATGTTTGTTACTCTTTCACGCAAAAACTACTGAACGGATTTGGATGAAATTTGGCACACAGATAGTTTATACCTGGATTAACACAGGATTTTTCTTTTTATTCCGATATTCCCGCGGGATCGAGACTTATGCGGGTGAAACCGCTGGGCGCTGCTAGTCTTACATAAATAACAGTACTGTTTTTATATTAACGTCGTGGAAACTCCTTAGGGGCATAAAATTAAATTCGTTTTCTCCTGACAAAGCCTATTTTATTTATATGTATGTATTGGTATTTATTCTTGTATTTTATAGTTTCCATATGTTGCTCCTGCCATGTTTTGTCTCTGCATCATGCCTCAGGTATTAAGTTCGCCTTTGTACAGTATTTTTTTCTTGTGCATAAAGTTTTAATAAATAAATAAATAAAACGTTGATATACCAGTAAAACAACTGAATACAACAAAACGCATTTATTCTGAATCATTCTTCGTCCGCAATCACACTGCAACGTAAAACTCCGAATACAAAACAAATCAGTTTAATAAAAACAAAAAATAATTAGATGTTACGGTGTCACAAGGTGCCTGAGTAAATATCGCTACAAACATTGTTGATACATCATCATTTACATATTATAAGTGAAGTAAACTATCGTTATGTTATTATGAAGTTGTGACTATGATTGAATCACATATCATCACTAAATTTCGCATTAAACATCTATGGAATGAATGCATTTTAGCAAATACAAAATTGAACAATCCGGTGTGGGCTATTACTAAGAGGTATCAAATCTGAATGGTTTACTATTCAAAAAGATAGGCGTTAAAAATCAATTGTGGAGGTTGTACAAAATTGACGTGCCCTTGCAAAATTAATAAATTCGAATGATTACAGTACCCTACTTCCAAACATCGACATAACAACAAATTCTCCTTCTTTCTCGTGTGGTTAGTGACTAACCTGTTGTCAGAGATTTTATGCCACCCATGGGTCTCTAAACATCTATGGAATGAATGCATTTTAGCAAATACAAAATTGAACAATCCGGTGTGGGCTATTACTAAGAGGTATCAAATCTGAATGGTTTACTATTCAAAAAGATAGGCGTTAAAAATCAATTGTGGAGGTTGTACAAAATTGACGTGCCCTTGCAAAATTAATAAATTCGAATGATTACAGTACCCTACTTCCAAACATCGACATAACAACAAATTCTCCTTCTTTCTCGTGTGGTTAGTGACTAACCTGTTGTCAGAGATTTTATGCCACCCATGGGTCTCTGACTTGATCAACGAATTACTTCTCCTAAATTATTATATCAAATCGTAGTTTAGTACCCGGAAATCATTGAAGGAACCATCATGAATAAGAAACAGGTTTTTTATATAAAACCCTGCTTATAGGCATTTAGTGATCATACATAACTAAGAATGACAAGATTTAATCCCATGCATATTTTCTTTTATACACATCAAATGCTGCAAGGACACGTCTATTCCCAATATATACTCAAAAACAGACACAGATCGAATTAAAAACCAAAAAATGTAATTTTAATTTGTACAATAAAATACTCTAACAAAAAATGGAGAAGCTTGGTGATTATATATTTATTGTGATATTTTCTCACAAGTAAGTACCATTTTCGGTCTCAAAGTCCCCTTTTCCAATATACCCGGGTTTTATACAATGTTTTTATAATATAAGTATAGTTGTACAAGAATCTTTTGGCGCTTGGCCAAAATCGGAACTAACGCGGCCATCTTGTTTTTACAAAACATTTCGCAAAACAATGTTTACCAACAACGCCGCCCTGTTAACGTCGTTCGAGCGCCGAAAGATCCTTGAAGAATTTCATATATGGATCGTTGCCGTGAAATATATAAGGGTACTTATATACTAGCTTTCGTCGCCTTAAAGACTATTGAGGCCACAGTACAAAGAGGAATATTTTTGATCTGGATAAGCTATTACCTTTGTCTAGCACTAGGTAGTAAATTCATCCTTCTGGCAATAATTCTTTGAAGGGAAATACGTCATGAATGGTACGGATTTCCAACTAACAGAGTCATATAAGGCGGCTTTTAGAGATGTACGGAAATTCTTGAATTCGATAAATCGAGTATGCTTTTAGAAATTCAATGGTCATTATATCAGTTATGAATTTAAGGTAGAATGGTTTTAGAAGCCATTCTGTTGAGTGTATTTTCTAACATTAGAAAATGCCCATAGTTTTCCCCAAAGTAGTCGGTACACCTCTAAAATGAGAAATATCGACATTAATGAGTTTGAAGTTTCACTGTAACCGAACACGACCAACTTTCGACTCTATTTACAAGGACTAACTTGACTTGACAATCTATTGTTTCTTGAGCAAGAGGCTCCTGAAGTCGCTGTTGCTGAGTGGTCGCTTGTCGTCGCCGTTGCTATGGTCACCGTTGGGCTTGTCGCTGCTGGCTGAGGAGCCATTGGCCTCGCTTGGTCGCGCTGCGCTGGTCGACGCCTTTTGAAGGACACTCGGAATGAAACTGCTGAGTTGTGTTCGTCGCCTTGAAAGGTAATAGAAGTAATATGGTTAGAATTATTCGTACGGACACTCAGTTTCTGAATACCTAACTGAAAGAACAACAGCGAATCTAATAACTTGACGAGTTGAACAGTCCATCAGTCAACAGGGAATATGCACGTAATTCAAAACTTATCCATTATTTAAATATAAATTGTCAAGACAAACTTTTTTTTACTTTAGCCAATGAATTACTTTATATTACAATTCATTATTTTATGTTGCGTTTTTTTGGTGGAACGGAACACAAAATAAAAACGCGTCGTCTTCGACAATGCCGGTAGCAAACTATGTGGGTAAAAATCTATGCTTTGAAAATTGGTTAAAATCTCACTTAAGATAAGTAAGTGCGATTTCTTCTTGAATAAAGCCCAAACAATGATTTAATTTAAATGATTTGTGACTAAAGAAACAGATGTAAACAAAGCAGTGTTGAGGTATAGACGTCACATCATAACCTAGACAGAAACGACGTTCGAACTGTAGTAGAAAATTGTAAGATTTTCATAATTTGTTTGAGCAACAAGCAGTAATTGAATTCAATTTTTAATACTTTTCTTGCGATTTATATTACTGTCGTTTATTGATACAGTGAAAAACAAAAATTACATACATATACCCTACTGAACACCGTTACAGAAACGGAGTGTATGGATATTGTGGCTCAACGTTAGCTTATGGTAAGTTATTTCGAGATCTTCAATTCGAGTTCTTGTGCTGGTTGCATCCAACAGGCTTATTTACGACATCTTTGAGCCCGAAGTTAATTCGAATTTGACTCGAAATAGTGTTAACATCATCATTTCAGCCAAAAGACGTCAACTGCTGGACATAGGCCTCCTCAAGCACCGCCAGTTTGACCAGTTCCGGACCAGATTCCTGTGGCCTTCACTAGGTCATCAGTCCACCATGTGTGAGGCCTTCTAACGCTACGTCTTCCGATAACGCGGTCGCCACTCCAGATGCGAGAGAAATCTGTTCTGCAAGCAATGTGCCCTGCCCACTGCCACTTAAGTTTGGCAATTCTTCGGGCTATGTAGGTTACCTTGGTTCTCCTACGGATCTCTTCATTTCCGATTCGATCACGTAGGGAAACTACAAGCATATCCTTCTCCTTTGCCTTTTGGGTGACTTTCAGCCTTCTATAAGCCATTGTGAGCGACCACGTTTCAGAGCCATAGCTACACGCACTGGTCAAAGACTTTCGTTTTGAAACACTTTGGTATGTGAGACGAGAAGATATTACGTAGCGTATATTAAAATAGACGATTCGAACTCGACTCGGAATATTAATGTGAGTCGAATTAAAATCAATGCGGCGAGATACGTTTATGACGAAGACATAAGTGTCGTTTCACTATTCGTTGGTAAGTATACTATAATTAATTAATTTATATTCCATATTCAAATTCAAATAATTGTTTCCAATTGATGTTATTTTTACATAAATAAATGAAAACTTTCAGAATTGGTTGGTCTATTGAAAAAATCATAAAAATGAGAAGTTGTAGCGGAAACTGAACTTTATAAGTGGCTATTAAAAAATATATTTCCAAAAACACATCTGTTTACTTACATGCCACCCCCCGAGTCCCTCTTGGCCAGTCCCAACACCATGTCAGCTGACGTGGACTGTCGCGGCGGCGGCGCACTGAGGGCGACGTCCAGCTTCCTGTCTGCTAACATCATGCCGTGCACCTTGGACACTGCTTCTGAAGCAGCTGATTCATCCTCGTACTCTATGTAGGCTAGGCCTTTTGGTTTGCCGTCTCTGTGAAAGAAAGTTAGGTTATTATTGCAGCTACTAGATTTATGAAGTAGTTTAATTTTGAAACGTGCTCAATTATGATTTGTTGGGCAGTGAAAATCGCATCACAAAGACAGGTATCCAAAAAATCTAAATAGTCGGTCCTGGTTTAGATCTCCAGGACAGTTATTAGGTTTTTTCTCAGATTTGTGCTCAGCAATAGGTAAGGTAGCAATAGAAGGCGTTTCTATTACAAAGGGCTTAACTTAACTGGCGAAATGGACCCCTTTAAGTATGCCTTCCCCTTCGGAGTATACATATACATACAGGCAAGATCTTATGTTATGTTAACAAATAGGATACTTTTACCCCCGTCCTTGTAGCAGTTTCCAAAAAAACCGCGGGCAAAAGGAAACAGCAAAAAAATAAAATTATTATTATTATTATTCACAAATAAACCATCATTACTTACTTATGAGTCACAACCCGTACGTCCTTCAGTTTCCCGTATTTATCGAACACCTCGGCCAGCGCGTCCTTGGTGCAGTGCGCGAAAGGCAAGTTCTTCACGAACAGCTTGTTCTTCTCCGCTTCTGTCGAGTATTTGAACGTAGGATTGGACTTCTTGGCTGAATATCGTGAGAGGAACATTGGACGGCCGTCTAGAGGCATCCTGTCGTGTTTTATTGCTTCGTCTACTGCTTCCTAAAATAATATAAAAGTAATATTTAGGCCACTTTACGAAAAAAAAAAAAAAATGTGAAACATCTATAGCGGCGGCAGGTCAGACCAACTGTTGGCGTCGTCACGCCAACAACAGTGCCAATGCCAAACCAACGCCAACGCCAATGTTGTCGGTAAACTATCCTTTTATGCATATTCATGTTACCTTTCATAAAACCGCATTTTTTCGGCAAAAGTATGCTAAGTATGGCCCCAAAAATATATAAAAATATACCAGAAACTATTTGAAATACAGAGTGTCTGGGATCCTTTAAGAGGTACATATTTGTTTTAATTCCTTTTAGATAGATGTTACTACTCCATCACTGAGTTTACTACTGATAAACAGAGATATGACGATTCCGACTTGCTAATTAGACACTTATGATTTTATTTATTGACTAAGTATGAATGTGTTTATTTGTCTAAAATTGTATGACCTTTACATAACTGACATATTATTTTAAATTGATATTATTATTTATTTTAATGTAATCTATTGACATGCTACCTTAATTGTAATTGCTTTTTGTGTTAATTTTGTACGCCATAAATATTGGCAAAACATAGTGCGCAAGCTACTACAATCTGTCAAATTTCTTTAATAGTTTTTAAACTTTATCGCTGACAAATAAGGTTCAAAGTTGATTGGGAAAATTTGACAGTTTCGGGTAGCTTGATGTGCTGGCGTCTGTACTATCTGTAACCATACCTATGTTTAACAAAATAAATGATTGACTAAATGATATTAGCTGTATATAATAATTTCGATGTTTCTGCCAGGCGTCCCGCGATGGGTCATTTTTATGTTTACTTTTGTATTTACAATCAATTGCATGTTGACACAACACAACACACAACATAACACTTGAATAACAAAAACCGCTTTTAATGCTTAAAAACGCTGTCGACATCAAACTGTTTATATTAACAATTTTTTTTTAAAGCTAGTTTTATTGTTATTACAGAATCCTGAACGCTGCCTGCGTGCGTTTGTCTGCGTTCAGCGCTCGGTGTAGAAAAACGCCGTGTTCGTGTTCGCGACAAGTCAATCGTCATCCTGAGAATGCCTCGTTGAGAGATGAAACACGTGTCGATTTCTTTAAGGAGTTTTTATGGCTCTTTAGAAATAGCTAAGCGGAACAGGATACTAAATATATCCACGCCTATTGTATTTTATAATGGATTTCCGCAAGGTCACGCCTGAATCAATAAACTATCAAAATTGTATTGTTGACTACCTATTATTTTTTCTAAGACACGTTCCATTCGTAAAAAGCTGTTTTTAAAACAATATACTTACCGGAGTTTTATACTGACAATAACAGATGGATCCTCCGAAAGCTTTGATCCCCTTCCGGACCCGCAGTGAGATGATATCGCCGTATTGTGACATCTTGTCGCGAAGATTCTGTTCGTCCACTCTATAATAATAGGAAGAATTTTGTAGTTGCAGATAGCCATGACTCCGCGAGTCATTGGTAAAGAAATGATACTACTACTTTCAAAGACTCGACGCTGGGCGTACCATACGCCCTGAAACTTGGGTAGTATCATATTTTGTGGTTGTTCGTATATTTTTTTCTTTTGACTTATGACGTTGGTCTAGTGGTCGCAAGAGCTACTGCTGACCACGAAGTCCTGGGTTCGATTCCCAGTTTAAGCAAAGTATTTTTCCAACAGGAATTTCTCGGTATTAGCCCAGTCCGAATTTGTGCCCGGTTGATGGCAATAGGCTCGCCCCTATTACATGGGACTTAAACATTACTAGCGAAATGTGGCTGTACTATCGGTACACCTCTGCCCAAGCCTTCGGGGAAACAGGGCGTGATGTTATGTTATTAATTTTTTTCTGATTATAATGGTCCAATGATTTGATACTAACACGTGAATCAAAGTGAAATCATTTGACCATAGATTAATCAGAAGCCTGTGATTTATAGTTTAACAATTTATCTTCTTATCCGCACAAGTAATGATCAGAGGGGATTATGAAAAAGTGGAGACCATAGTGAAGGTAAGCCCACACAACTAAAAAATAACCTAACATCATGGGGACTACCGACAAAAGCGAATACTTAAAACTGATATTAGCGCCATCTATATTTGTGGTTACAGTACTACGGCGCGCGATGACGCGGATCCATAAGATTACCCCTTACAAAAAATCGCTCAACGCGCCTAAAGAAGTTTTTACTTCAAAATTAATTCAAAAAAGTATGAAACATATTCGTATGATTTTTTAATAGCATTGCGTGCTTGCCCTATGTATGTTTTCAACGGATTATTATTATAGAGTAAAAAATAACGTAAAGAAATGAGTAAATAAATAAGTATGAGCGTTGATTAGGACCATGCTCACTTGAATTCTAGGTTGCTGATGAAGAGCGTGCAGGCATCGCGCGTACCGAGCCGGTGCGGGCTCGTACTATCTGTGCGCTGACGCTTGCTCTCTCCAACTGTATTTAAACATTAATTATTATTACACAAACATCATTAATTATTGCCAAACAGATCAATCAATCTGCCTAGCCTTTTCCCAACTATGTTGTGGTCGGCTTCCAATCTAACCGGATGCAGCTGAATACCACCACTACAGACTTTCGGGCTTCTGACGATCCGCAACAACTGTCAAAGATACACGAATGACAGCCAGGACCAACGGCTTAACGTGCTTTCCGAGGCACGGAGGGGAAATGCCAAACAGATGATGGATTTACGAGAGCTTATGGGAATTACGAGCTTGTTGAGAGAGACGTAACAAAACAAGTTTCAACATCAGCGAAAAGAATCGAAATAATAAATTGTGTAACTGCATCATCATTCCACACTCCAGCGCCGGCCTCCTGGCCGACCGCGGAACCCGAACGCGGAGCCCCACCGCGATGGTGGCGCCCCCTAGACAGTTTCAAGAACTACAGACTAATACGTGCTGTGCAGTGATTGGTTTATTCAAATGGTTATGTTTTTTAAGTTGCCCACAAATGATTTTTTTCATTGTAAGAATTTGTAATAGTAGCTAAGCTTTTCTAAAATAAACCAAGTACCGTTTAGTGCCTTGAACTGGTAGTTTCTTTTCATAACCTTAGCTCCCAATAGTTGGTTGCTTAGTGGACTACATTCTTTTGAATGTTCGTCTAACCATTTCGGCGATACATTATGCCAAACATTATTACAGCAGTTAATGTCGGAACAAGAACTAATATTTGATCCATCTACAATCTCAAATTATATAGAGCTCTAGAGCCTTTAACCTGCATAATAGTTTGTATTTAGAATAAAAGCACAAAACCGGTAGGAGTTGGCTGAAGAACTGACATGTGTATGTCATTAACATTATGTCAAAATGTAAAACGATTCCGTAATAATTATTTATTTTATCTGAAAAAATGTTTCATTGATGTACCTCTCCCACAGTACCTACACACACAAATGACAAAAAACGACATATCAAAATGTTACTCAACCCTTCTAAAAACAATTCAAAGAAACTCTAACATACCATCATCCTCTTCATCATCGTGAGTCCTCTTGACTCCTCCCGCACTGTCCTCTTCCTTCTGATCGACTTCCATCTCGACATCCTTCTTCCGCTTCCCCTTAGTCCCCTCGTCACTTCCGTCCGACTTGCGCTTCCCTTTGCTCTTGTCTTTGGCGTCGTCTTTAGTCTTTTTCTTGTCGAATTTGGACTTTTTGTTGTCTTGCTTGCCTTTTTGTTTCTTGTTACCGATCATTTTGTCTTTCATCGCTTGATAGCTGTCGCGCCATTCTTTTGTTTTTGCCTGAGAATTAAATTAGTTATATATGCAACTCTTGTATAATAAGGGGTATTAAAACACGAATATGGGTTTATAGTATCACATGAGTGTTTTAATACCTAATTATGTACAGTTGCATACAAGACTTTATCTACAGTCTACACGATATAAATCCTCTATAAAAGGTTCCGAAACCATAGGGTGTTTGTTGTACAGAATTGTTTTCTTGACTTTTCTGGCAATAATTGGTTAGAAATGTCCTTTGCTGCATCAGAAATATTTGGTGGTGTGTTATCGACGCTTGTATCACTCATTTTTTGTAAATAACAAAGTAACATTTTTGCAATAATAATATCGAACAAAAATTATGGGATACGACGTGAATTCGAATAACCTATAAGTGTTTTTTTTTTTTGTGGCGCCTTGGTAGTGAAACGCGCGTACATGATAATGTTTTTTTTTTTTTTTTTATTTGATTTGCATAATTAAATTTAGTACAACATTATAACACTCATTTGGATGATATTATGGTTACTATGACACTGGATGTTTTAATGTTGGCAATAAGTTAACTTTTATAGAGGATTTATAGCATGGGTGAAGATAAACAATGTTACTATACATCATCCCTATGGTTGAGGGTTAGAAAATATGGGGAAGTAGCAAGCAGCGCCCCGCAGTTTCACCCGCATAAGTCTCGATCCCGTGGGAATATCGGGATAAAAAGTATCCTATGTCCTAACCGTCATGGTCAACCCATGTACCAAATTTTATAAAAATCCTTTCAGCTATTTTAGTATGAAAACGTTACAAACAAACTCACTTTCGCATTCATAATATTATATTTAGGATTAGAAAATATGTTCTAATATTCTTGGCAAAAATCGAACTAGAATTTACTACACACCAATGTTAGTGGCAGTCGCTGTAATATAAGGTGCGAGTAAAACGGTGATAATTTAGAACGGGATATGTAAAACTCTTTACTGAACCCGTGTCAACTCACTCCCGCATTTTAGAGGGCCCTCCCAAATCCGTCTATCGTCAACGCGAGCATGGTCGAAAAGCTTGTTGTTTTATCCAGCGCAAGTGAGAACTGCTAACAAGCAAGGGAGAACGCGATAACATTATACGAAAAATTGTGTGCGAAAATTTCATAAAACTTGTTTCAGGAAATACGTGTTTTTGAGCCTTTATTGTGAAATTTGTCATTTAGAATCTCCATTACATGTGCGAGTTTTCTATGAAGATATTTACTTTTATAATTTATGAGCACATTATGAGCGGCTAAAGTTCAAGTAAAGTTTGTGCAAAAAAGCAGATTTTTTGAGGCTTGTACTGAATTTGTTTCTCCAAAGGACAATGCTCATAATGTATGGAAAAAAAACCCAGGCCCGGTGTAAATCAAATATAACTCAAATTGTAGGTAAAAATGAGTAATTAAATACTGCATATGGGGCATCATCGAAATCAATGGCTAAATGTGTGAAATTGCTATTCGAATTTTTACAGGGGTCATATTAATGTATTAGTAAAAGGAGCATTCAATTGTTAAGTTGCAGTTTAAAAACGTGTAATATAACAAGAATAAAGAAGCCCTTTTACGTTTACAAGATAACCATTAAAAATTACGTCAGGTAAAATAAATTGGTATTTAAAAAAGTACGCTTATTTTTAATATTAGTTTTTTTTTTAAGAAATATGTGTTACGACGCCATAATCACGTACGAGCGTTTATATGAAATGAATGACGGGTTGGCCGCCTGATTTACACAGTGCGATTTAATTGCCAGTGGTAGATGCAACTAATCTAGTGATTAGACGATGCAAGTCTTCAATTTTATTGCATGCCACAGCCAAGTTTGCATCGTGTAAATGGGGCTTTATGAACGAGCCTGTCTTGAACGTTGACGTATAGTATAGTAAAATCGCGGCCGTTTTGTATGACCGAATCTGGACCGACCGGTCATTCTTCAATACAAACGTACTATGGTGTTTACTCGTCTGTTTGATGGTGTACGTTCAAAATAAAAAATTATATAAATTTCGTCTTGTCATTATCTTGCACTCAATTTAGTAAAATCTTATTTAAATGATAGACAACAGCAAGTTCAAATAAACGGTATCAATTCACTAGGTTTAAAAGTAAAAATAGGTGTGCCACAAGGCTCGATATTGGGTCCATTCCTCTTCTTAGTGTATATAAATGATCTACTCCATTTATTAAAAAATCAACCACAAATGGTGTTATTTGCTGACGATACTTCTTTAATTTTTAAGGTAGATAGACGTGCTACAAATTTTAACGACGTAAATAACGCCCTACTGCAGGTCCAAAATTGGTTCACTGCTAATAATTTAGTATTAAATGGAAAAAAAACTAAGTGCATAAAATTTTCTTTACCAAATGTCAAAAGTAGTGATTGTGAGATAGTATTGAATCAAGAGAAACTAGAATTTGTCGACAAAACTGTTTTCCTAGGGATCACGCTCGACTCAAGGCTGCAATGGGGTCCTCATTTAACATCTCTTGCAGGACGGCTAAGTTCAGCAGCATATGCTGTCAGAAAAATCCGTCAATTTACTGATGTAGATACCGCGAGGCTAGTCTATTTTAGCTACTTTCATAGTATCATGTCGTACGGTATTTTACTGTGGGGACGGGCTGCAGACATCGAGTCTATTTTTATTCTGCAGAAAAGAGCGATCAGAGCCATATATTATCTCCGCAGGCGCGATTCTCTAAGGAAACTGTTTAAGGATATTAACATCATGACGGTACCTTGTCAATATATCTATGAAAACATCATGTACGTAAGAAAGAATTTACATCTTTTTAGCAAAAGAGGTGATAGACATAACTATAGTACAAGAAATAGGGACCTATTAGTTCAACCAGGTTTCAGACTGGCTAAAGTAGATTCATCTTTTATGGGATACTGTTTAAAATGTTACAATAAAATTCCTCCCCACATACTTCAACTGAATGAGACGAAATTCAAATCTTGTATAAAACGCACACTATGCAGGCAGGCATATTATACGTTGGGGGATTACATCGCTGATAAAAATGCTTGGCTCAATGCTGGTCCTGCTCCACAACTAATTGATTAACATTTGCAAATACTGTTGGAGCTGCTGAAGATTGTAAGACTATCTTTGCATTGTATAAACTCAATCTCCATTGTATTATATAATTGCATAGCACAGGTGTGAGTACTATGTACTAAAGAGTTACCATTTACCGGGTAATATGTCTTGTATTGACTTGAATCTGCCCTGGCGGCTGTGAGTATGTCATGCTCACTCAAATGTTTCGCTGATGGTGGCGCGTGTGTTGGATCATTTAGCTCCCTTCAAAATGGTTGAGCTGAATGGTGCTAATCCATGCGTCATGTTCGTGAACGGGCGCCGTCAGTTGGGACTGGTCATCTCTTAGCTGCCAGGGCTTATTTTTATTTTTATTTTTTGAATTGTTCTTTGTTTTATCTTTTTATTACGGACGCTTCTAACATGCACGTCTTTCTACATTGTTCTCACATGTATAATTTCAACATGAATGATGTAACCAATATTTTGTAACAATTTTTTATTTAAAAGAGTGTCCGTGGAGTTTCTTGCCCGTTCTTCTCCATAGGTACCTACTACGCTTTGGAATGGGCAACTAGCTTCATACCTATTTCTGACTGACCGATTCCTTGACAATTCAAAAGTGCCTGTAAATGGTTTAATTGAAATAAATGCTTTGAGTTTGAGTTTGAGTTTAGCCCTGTATGAAAGCTAAATTAAGAAAAGTATTGTTTTGAAAGTTATGAGCGTCGAAACTTCCATATTTCAACAATAATTTTAACTCATATTTGGGCGTAAATAAATTACTTATGTAGTATGAAAATAGCAAAATAGAAACCGTACAGGGATAGATAATTTATTCAAAAGTTTAAATAACTTTATTTTGAGTAGATCCATCCAGTAGTTTTTCCATAATATCTACACGCCCAAAGGTCTGTTTATGAAATTTTACGCGCTCGTTTTCTAAAAGATTGATAAATAAATAAATAACCATACTAAATAGCATGCACATTACACGCACTAACGAGTTCGAGCCGTCGACTACTGCCACCTTAAAATACATAATTATGCTCTATAACTCTTCGTACATACCTCACACGCGTCCAAGCACTCTCGCAGCGTGCTCAGGTGTCCATGGTCGCGCTCGTAGTCGGTCCACAGCCGCGCGACGGCCGGCGGGTAGTCCTTCACTGCGCGGAGGGCGCGGCGCATCAGATCCCGCAGTTTGTTCTCAGATGGTGGAGGTGAACGGTTGCTTTCTAACGTTATGAGAGCTTCCCAGTATTTTGACATAGTTTTGTTGTCACCGTATTCTGTAGAACAGTTAAATGTTGAATGTATTAATCGAAACACTAAGATTCGAGGCAGGCAAGGTCATAAAATGTTGGAGGAAGATGACACGAGACTCGGTATAAAATCCCGTACAACTGTGACTGCAGCTGCCTTAGTGTTTAGTAAGGTATTTTTTTTTAAATTGGTTCAATTTTTTTTAAATGTTTAGAACTAATTTTGCAATTCAACAAAAAAAAAGCAAGACTATTTTCATAATCAGTTTTTTCGTACGTTTTAAAAAAAATTGCAATAACTTACTGAATATTTCCTCGAAGATCATTTTGCCTTGCTTAGGATCGTTCAAGACCTTGTATTCGAGTCGAGCCCAATACAGCGGTACTTCACAATCATTCGCCTCTTCACCCCAAGCCTGTTACAATGTTACATAGTTATATTAACTTGGAGGTCAGTAGCACGAATAAAGGTCATAGCACACATATCATCTCGGAAAGGGATCGTAACCGTATCGCCGCGGTTCGTGAGCTTGTCCCGAGGCGATTGCGTTACGATTCCGAATAGTGTGCGTTGCAGTAGGGAATTTCAAACAAAGCCCCCAGCCCGTCCCATCCTTGATGTCCTCCCTCCGGTTGACGCCCTAAGCCGAGGTTCGTACCCCACAGAGGGTGCCCTTAGCGAGCGTTCACCTAGTTTTAATTAGCATAGTTGAATAACCCCTGGCTGGAGGTTTTATAAGTATAGTAGCTTAAGGCACCCACAGGAAAGCCCGGTTAAGTAGTCAGATCTCAGAGGTCAACTACTACCTAAAAAATAAACTTTAAAAAAATACAAAGGATACTGAATAGCTCGAGTTGATACGGCGACGATCCCTTTCCGAGTTGATATGTGTGCCATTTCCTTTGATGATATTACGTATCATATGATCTGTTACAAAACTATGTAATAAAAGTCTAAACAAACCCCGTTCAAGTTAAATTCTTACGCAATCACTTACTAACGAATTTATCTGCATTTAGAAAGTTGCAACTGTATCTCACTGCTTTTCCAACATTGTTTGAATAACATTATGAAAATGTAATTTTATCGACGGAAGTCAAATCACTACTTATTATAAAACAAAGTCCCCCGCCGCGTCTGTCTGTCTGAATGCGATAAACTCAAAAATTACCGAACGCATTTCCATACGGTTTTCAGCAATGGGCGGAGTGATTCATGAGGAAAGTTTAGGTGTATATATATGACGATGATTGTTGAAAATGTCGGAAAAAATCATGCCGACTGGGAGCTCTGTGCGCCGCGTAAACCAATAAAGTTTATGTATTTTTACATTGCTAGGGGGTGAGAATTCTCTGCAGCTGACTGTACGTTCCCGTGGGATATTTTCCATCACCCACGTGGGCGAAGCCGTGGTAGCTAAAAGCTAAATTACAATTTCGGGTTTAAGTATTCATATACTCAAATCAAAGCACTCAATTTGTAAGTGGCACAGGTGGCACTACAAATTGGCATCCACCGGCATGTTTTTATTTTCATCACATAATTTTAGAACAGAGTATATGTGAACTTATTATCGAAAATACAAATTGTATTCAACATGTACTCTTTGTATTATACAGATATGCAAGGTCAAATAAAATTGACTGGCGAAACAGACGTGATAATTATCTAATGATGACAAAAAATAACAAAATAAAAGAAACGAGTAACCAGCCGCCGTTGACTTCGTAATCGGCTGTAGATAGTTGTTTCGTACCTCAGCAAGTGAATCCCAAGCGAGTCTGAAGGTGCGCCTAAGTTTCTCCACGTCATCCTCATTGCCCAACTCGGTGCGGCGTCGCGTGTACTCGAGGTAGCCCATCCATAGAGCCTCGTTCTGTTTGTACGTCTCCATGCCTTTGGATAGCGCCGTCTCGAATATTGACTTGACCTGGAAATGTAAATTGGTATTACTATTAGACACTAATACTCGTTTTCACTAACACTACCTGACACCTGAATGAATCTAAACTAATATTATAAAGAGAAAGGATTAGATTTTTTGTATGCTTGTTTGTAATTAATCAACTCAAAAACTGCTACACCGATTTAAAAAAATCTTTCACCAGTAAAAACGACAACCATGACGAAAAATTTGAAAATTTTCGCAGCCGCCATCTTGGATTTTCATTTTGACCAAATTCACGCTTTCTCTCTCTCTCTTGCCAGCCTGTTACTTGTTCATACAATGTTGGGTTTGATCTCTTTGGTAATTAGAACTTTTACTAACAATATCCACATTCTAAATTCAAATCACTTTTAATCTCTAGGGATTAAAAAGCTGTTTTAGCTACTACTACTATTTAAACTAGCTCTTTTTGAATAGATGTGATAAAAAGTAGTGTTCACCTCGGGAGCAACACTATTTTAAGCTCGAGTGACGTACTTTGAATCCTTCGCTCCACTCTGGATTCAAAGAAACACTCTCGCCTTAAAAATAGTTGTTTGCTCCCTTGGTAAACAATCTACTATTTCTGCAAACGTTTTGTCGAGCGTTACTTTATAAAGACAAAAATAAACTGATGATCATCCCTAAGGCTTCCTATACACGACGTTGGAGCCGCACCGGCGCCGGACTGCAAGATAAAAAAATCAGAATATCTCAGAATGAGCGTAAACCTACGCGGCGCCGCCGGTGCGGCGCATTGGCGATATTTATTCGTATACACAAACATGCAGTCCGGCGCCGGTGCGACTCCGGCGAAAGCCTAAATGTATGAAGGTACACCTCCTCAAACTTCTTCCCCTCGTGCTCCGCCTGCTGCATGCCGAGCACCCAGAAGGCGGCGCGGCGCGGACAGCGGCGCGCGCACGCGTCCAGCACGCGCGCGTACGTGCTGCGGGACGAGTAGCTCTGCGCGTGACGCGCGAACGACACCAGCAGCTCGTATGACGACTCGCAGGTTATGCAGTCTGTGGTTGCGCGGTCGTATAATACCTGGTGGGCAAAATCAATCAATCACTTAAAGAGGTGCCATAAAGAATATGAATTAAAAATCTCGACTAATTAAAAAGTTATGCAACAACGCTAAATTTCGCGGGTATTCTGGTGAGTATATACAGGGAAAATGTTTAACCAGTGCGCAAACTTAAACACGCGACTTTACTCGTCATTATGAACAACTTTTACTATAGGACCAAAGTTGAAATAGCGAAAAAAAAAAAATCTGCTGTTACATTTATGTTCGCATAACTCGTCAAAATGTAAGGGAACAGCTGTTTTTTTTTCGCTTTTTCAGGTTTGGTCCCATAGTAAACGTTGTTCATAATGATGAGTAATGTCACGTGTTTAAGTTTGCGCACTGGTTAAAAAAAATCCTGTATAAAAGGAATTATTATAAAATAAAATAATTAAAGAATTGGATCTTTCAACATACATTGATAACATAAAACACTGTCTCAAATAAATCTTCGAAAAAATGTTCTTCTTGATTTGTTTCGGAACCAAGGTGTCATCATCATCAGTCATCAGTCATTTATACAGCATTAGTGTGATTCGAGATATTTTGTTTTAATTCTACACTAGGGTGGTTTCTCAAACTTAGCAGCCCTAAAGCAATACTTTAATTAAATTATAGAGGTATGTGGAAGGAGTTTACTCATCCTCTAGTGAGCGTCTAGAGGGCAACTGCCCGACGATTCATGTCAGGACGTGGTATGTATGCTAGTCGTGCAGTAAACTCTGCTTGCGCGATGCAGGATTTTGCGTGACATCAATAAGATGCGTAGTTCGTATGCGGCGATATATATGCCACCACAACATAAACAGTACTTCGTGCTCTTTTAAACACTTACCCTTAATATTCCATTAGCATCGCATTCAGCATACTTTTCATCTTGAGACAGATCCTTCACCATATCTATGTACTCCTGGTACACTTGACATTTAAGAACTGGATCCCTGAACACATAAACGTAATATTAAAATATCGTAAATATTTATTTGCGAAAAGTAACGAGATAAGAAATTAACATCTTTGCAATACATCGGCAAAATTAATGCGTGTCATCCATACATATTATAAACTAGCAGCTACCCGCGGCATCGCCCGCGTGGACTCTAATTCTTTTTCTAAAATAAAAGCCTAAGTTACTCCTTATAACATCAGCTATATGCCAGTGAAAGTCCCGTCAAAATCGGTAAACCCGTTTCGGAGATTAGCCGGAACAAATAGACAGACAATTTTTGAAGTGAAAACTTCTTTAGGCGCATTGGGCATTTTTAAGCTGGAAAAAAACAATTGAACTCGCGACACTGTTACCGACACCTCATTTTCTTAAACGCGATTGAGCTCTTTATTTATATTATGTTACGGATCAATGTTCTATGCAAGTATTTTTACTTTAAAGGGTTTTGGAAGTTTTTTTTTTAGTTTTCACTTCTGTCAGCACTCCCGGAGTGCCACTGTTTTTTAAATAGTTTTTTTGATATAAGTAACGTACTTATATGCTTTCATATATGCATTTAGTAAAAAGCTGTTATTTTGGCATTACAAGCAGACACTTCAATTTTATTTATTTTTATTGTACAGATTAGTCGTTTTTCGCGTCTGCCAGTGTGACCACGTGTTTCTTCTAAAATACGCATCGGATTTTGATGCGGTTATCACTATCATTTAGCAAATTCATTCCATATGGTTTATAATACATTAATACTAAACTGATATACAATACAGGGTCAAATGAAATAAACTAGCAAAACTCCACAGACGGGATAGGTATCGATATCTAAACACGACAAAATAAAAACCAAACTAAAAGATTTGGTGGTTTTTTTTTGGGGTCAACGACCGCTGGTGGTGTTGTTACTTGAAGTATGAGTTGAGAAATCTGTACACAAGCGGCGAGGGACGCGGGCGAAGTGGGGGCGTGTTTCATACAAAATGTATAGCAACGACGTGGCGCGGCTCAACGCCCGCGCCATACCGTCGCCACGCCCCCGCCTTAGATATCGATACCCATCACGTCTGTGAATTTTATACAAAAAAAGTGGCACTCCGGGAGTGCCGAAAGAAGTGAAAACTTGAAAAAAAAAAAATCGGCGCTGCGGTAATCAGTTGATGTCTTTTACTCCACGCACCGCGGTAATCAACGCGTTGATGTCTTTTACTCCACGGTGTCGGTAAATTCCGTCACAGTGTCGCGAAATCAATGGCTTAGTGTTAGTCCCATCTCAAAAATGCCCAACACGCCTAAAGAAGTTTTCACTTCAAAAACTGATATTTTAAGAATAGGTTGATGACTCCAAAAAATATTCATCAAATTATTATTATTTTTCTTTATCATGTTTAGATATCGATACCCAACTCGTCTACGGAGTTTCTCTAACAAATTTAATTTGACCCTGTATTATAAAGAAATCTCGATGTTCGTCAAATCGTAATAATCGTGAGAAGCAGGGGCGATTTGCTTGTCTTAAAATAAGGCACACTCAAACAAAGCATAAAAATCACTAGTTACACTGAAAACCGTTTATAACGACTACGCTTAAAACGTCGTACCGGTTATTAAGACGAAATTTTGAGGTCCCAACATTTTTGTTGTTATATAGTTTTTGGTTATAACGACTATCGGCTATAATACCCGTAATCCGACGGTCCCTGCGAAGTCGTTATAAACGGTTTTCACTGTGTTCAACTTACTCTAAAGTCAACAACTTGTCCTCAAACGGTGTTATTTTGTGTAAGAAGTCTGCTGCCGACTCATGCTGCTTCTTTACCTAAAACAAAAGTAAAGTTTGAAGACTGCGGTGGCCGCCATAAAGCGTCCGCAATTTACCGTCGAAGGACGTCTCTGAAACGTTATTTATAAAACTAAAGTCCGTAAGGTCAAAGCCCACTGCTATCATTTTCATGACAGCCTTCAATTGCGGCCGTTATGTGACGGAGACCGTTTTTCTAGGAATCCGTAGCTTTACGGAGCTATTTACACAACCGGGTCGCCAGTGAATATTAATAATGCGAGGAAACATTAGTGTGTCTCATTAGGGTAGATACCCTAATGAGACACACTAATGTTTCGAGGGACATTAAGAAAATAGAAATACAGTAGATACTGTATTTCTATTTTCTTAATGTCCCTCGGCAAACTTCGTGTTTCGTCAGTCGTCGGATTTATATCAGTTGCCCTTTGCACTTGGTGCAGACTGGACGCTCTCAATCGACTTAGGAAGTATATACAGTGTGATTCTTTATAATGTTCACATATCGAAATGAGGGAATCTATGCTTAATTTTATGAATGGAAAAAAAAACTTTTTTCTTTTTAATTATTGAATCTTAAAAAAATATATTTTAAAAAATCTCTTTGGCATCTTATTGATAAATTTTACAATTATTGTAAAAATTTGTGAAAAAATACAGATTTTTGCTAAAAAAAACTATTTCTCAATTTTCATTTTATGAGGACGCCTAATTACTTTCAATCATTATGGAGTTTGTTTCATCGCGATAGATGATTTATTTTAAAAGTTACACCGTTTTGTTACAATTTTTTATATTAAAAAAGTATAAAAAAATATTTAGATTTTTTTTTATATTTTTTCTGTCGTTAAAATTAAGCATAGATTCCCGCATTTCGATATGTGCACATTATAAAGAATCACACTGTATAGTTATTAATACTCTTTTAACTTAATGTAATTTATTTAAAAAATGGGAGGAAAGCCGCTAAAGTCCCAGGCACGACAGATAGTTTCTTTTTTTACAGTTCTATATAGTTCACACGGAAATCAAGACAAAACAACAATAAAGTACTTAGTTCTGAATTCAAATTATTACTATACACGATAAATCTAATAATTAATGGACATGGAAATTAGCATTCGTTTGTATTCGGAAATGCGATGATACCCGACGGACATTAAGAAAATATAAATATGGTACCTATATAAATATTTTGCTTTTGTCCTTGAATAAACCTTGTCTTAACAGTCTGTTTATTACGTTATCTATGTGTATATTTATTGAAAGTTGTATGTGGATTCTGGACATTAAAAGATTTTATTTTATTTATCCTTTCAATATCCTAACTAATGATAAGACACACTTATGTTTACTCGCATTGTCTTAGAGCAAAATACAGACTAATTATGTCAATTAGTTAAACAATTTTCAGGCACTTTTGAACTGTCAAGGAGTTTGGCAGAAAGTTGAAGCTAGTTGTGAAGAGGTTGTATACCTTATCGACATACTCTTGATCATGCATCGTGAGTGCGAGTTTCTCCATCTGCTGCAACGCGTGCTCTCCTCTTAGTAGAGGCCGTGACACTGTTTCCTCGAGGCACCAAAGAATGCGTTCTTTCTGTGCCTTGTATTCATCGGCGTCTTCCTTCCTGATGAACAAATTATTTCAATAAAACATTATCCATCTCATTAAATTACATATCGAGACCTCTTGGTTCCAGCTGTCATTCGTGGATCTTTGACAGTCGTTACAAGTAGTCAGAAGCTCAAAAAGTCTGACAACCAGTCTTTCAAATTGGTATTACCCATTAACTGGGTTGTGGAGTGGAGTCAGATAGGCAGTCGCTCCATGTAAAATACCGGTATTCAGCTGCATCCGGTCAGACTGGAAGCCGACCCCAACATATTTGGGAAAAGGCTATGCAGATTGATTGGTGTACATAATAAAAAGTATTCTATATTATTCAACAAACCTGATAGTCTCTAGATGCGCCTTCTCCAACTCGTACTTAGCGTCCCAGAAGATCTTGCCGCTAAAGGGGTCTGCGCCTGCGCGTCGGAGCACTTCGTCGAGCTGCGCGCGCGCCTTGTCAGCTTCACCCACCGTCAGTGAGAATGAACACCACTCGCTTAGGATTGGGATAGCTGTGTAATAAATAAATTTGTTTTTATTTGCATGTGTATGCCAACAGAGACAATACCTAATTTATCATTACAATTCATTAAATTTATGTAGATGAGATCTGTTTAATTGTAAAGAAGGATATGTACATTCAAATATAGGTCAGGCAAGGTGAAGTCCTGTCTTTGAATTTGTTGCATGTCTCGATGCGACAATCTCACGGGAACCTAATATTCGCCAAGCTTGTATAAATTGTATCAATGTGTTGCAAATTGGTAATGGGCAGGGCAGTTAGTCCACCAGACCAGCAGCTCAAATCAAATTCAGGTCATATTAAATTACCTGGGGAAATTAAGGTTGCACTAGTCGACTGGTCAAACTCGTTGGTGGCGTGGCTAATATGCATGCTACTTAGTAAAGTTATTTATTTAATTCGTTTTATTTAGTATTTATTTATCTCATGTTTATTTATTTATTTATAATATCCATTTATTTATTTAGTGATATGATTTATAGCAAAAACGAGCGCGTTAAATTTCATGAACAGACCTTTGGGTGTATAGATATTATAGAAACACTACTGGATGTATGTACTCAAAATGAAATTATTTACACTTTTCAATAAATTTATCTATCCCTGTATGCTTTCTGTTTTGCCATTTTCATACTACATGAGTTATTTATTTAAGCCCAAAAAAGAGTTAAAATTAGTGTTGAAATATGGAAGTTTCGAAGCTCATAACTTCCAAACCAATACTTTTCCCAATTCTGCTGCCATACAAGACTAGATAATGACAAGGCAAATTGATATAATTTTTAGTACGTCACCATACTATGTTTGTATGGAAGAATGACCGACTAGTGTACCCTTAAGACATGATTGCTATCAATTCCGAACAACAACTTTACAAATTTATTATTTTCTATAGTTTGTGTCTTTGAACATAAAATTATGACTTTTTGAACTCATACTTTTTTGTTTTATCATGATTAAAATTTGATATTGACACTCATCATGTCTATAAAGTTTCGCCCGTCAATTCAACTTGATTTAATGAATAATAATAAGAAAACAACATGTCTTTTAAACTCATTTCTGTCGTCAGCTTTCAGCCTTACAAGATCAAACTGAAAATAAAACTATGGTAGTATTTACAGTAACAGTCCAGTGCAGCTTTCTGAAACAGTTTCGCCACACGTTCGCGTGATACTTCCGTATGCGCCAGGGACACTTCAGTCTGCAGACGAAGCAGCCAGTGCTCCGCCCGCAGTGATGACAACTGCTGTAGGCGCTCGTAGGCGGACCGCCAGCGCTCCAGTGAGGACAGGCCCCTATAATGTCAAGTTTTTATGAAGATAGTAATGCTCTGCATTGATAATATTTTGTTAACTTATAACTTAAGAATATGTTATAGGTATCTTTTTAATTCTTGAACTTTTTACAAAGTAATTTTGTGTGGCTACAGTTTTATACAATGCTGCATTATTGGTGTCCTAACATTAGAGTTCCCAAAAAACATACAATAATAATTTATAAATGTACTGAATGATTCTGTGTTTTAGGTGTGAAGTATTCCAAGCTATTTTATTGTATTTTTGGCTTTTACTTATATTTTTTTTTAATTTAAATTTTTCCTTATGGATCATGTGGTCTCTTATTAAAGATTTTTACTAATTGTTTAACCTGCTGAGCCAATTTTGAATAAAATTGGTATAGCGCTACCTGGAACCGTGAGAGTGCTTTCTTAAAGTGGTTAAATGGTTGAAGAGTGTATGGGATACTCTTAAACCCACAAAATTGTGAGCTTAGCAATAGTATTTTATAAAGCAAAGGTAGACTTACCACAAAGCTTGGATAAGGTCAATATGTTCATCATAGTTGTAAGGATCTTCCGCAATACGCCGTTCCAGTTCCGTCACTTTCCTCTCCAAGATCATATCTTCATCTTCATCCTGATAACAAAATGTTATGTTCTTTGTATGACCCTGTCTTTCTTGAGTTACAAACAAAAAGAAGCGAATGAAAACTATCTACTTTGTGAAAGCTGTGGGCCTTCTTAGAGAGTTTGATGAACTACTACATTTGTGAATGGTCAAATATTTTAACACATCCAATGTCTCTATTAGACTATTAAGGCACAAAAGATAAATAAGAAAGTAAAATGTACTGTGAGTTCTTCATGTGTTTAAATATCATTAAAAAACAACCTTTTCAAATATCAAAATTAACTGAAATAACAAAATGCATGAAAACACTTCTATAACCACAACAGTTACTTTGATTACATTCCAATATAGCTGGATGAATATGACCTACTTAAAATAAAAATACGTTACAAAAAGTACATATTGACAACATCTTACTATTATATTGTATTCTATTAGGCTCTTACTCCCTACAGACAAACAAGTATGGCTTAATCCAATGTTTACAATAGGATTAAGATTATTGATCTTATGACAGTCAGTTTCAGTATATATTTACTTGTCAAAGGTCACTTTGAAAATGTTTAAATTAATACAATATCACTACCGGTCGCACCTGAATGATAACTTTATTTAGTTTAGTATGTTTCATTCATTATTAAAGTGTTATGTTCAAGTTTAGTGAGTGTATTTATAAAATGTTTACTCTCTGTACTATTTATATTCGCAGACATTTCAAATTGTATCAAACAACAACAAATGACTATTCTTTTTTTTTACACCAAAATGGGTATTTACTTTGATTTATCTCAAAAATAAAAAGCATTTATTGACCAATATATGCAACCGCAACCGCTACGGTTTAAATAAATCAGCAAAATCTATCAGAAACACGTAGTTTGGTCAAACTGCAAATGTTACAAAGGATCCCTTAATATTGTACGTAATTCACTCGAGAAATGATAACATTGCATTGTCAAATTAGAATAAGCTCAACCCTCCATTAATAAACAGTGAATTCTCAACAAATAATTAATATTTTCTAGAAAAATAAGTAAGATATGTGCCAAATGTTGGATCGTACGAGCGTGCATACATCAGAGTCGTCGGTATCTTCCGGAACATCAGCCTCGTCCTCCTCCACAACCACTTCTATTTCGTTTTCCTCTTCCGATTCATTTCTTACTTCGTCCTCCACGATAGCCATTATTCACTACAGAACTATAAACACTCGGGTTTTGTTCGCCTGCTGTTTGATAACAAATTTCGCAAACGATTATGGCGGACGAAAGCATTTGCTTGCCAGTTGTCTGTCAAACTTTTTTAGGGATGCATGAAAGGTTGGGCAATCGATTTATGGATAAAATCGCCTAAAAATAAAAATAAAAAGTAAAGTAAGAGATTATTTATTTTTTATTCAGACATCATTCGCCAATAAATAATAACAATAGATTTGGTTTTATTCATGTATCAATGTATTAAAACATAGGTATTTGTATATTTTATTGAAATAAGTACATTGTGTAATGTAAAATTAATTTGCATGCCATAAATAGGCAAAATATGGACTCTACTGTAGACACAGACACCCCTGTAATTTCTGCAAATAAATTATTCATATCTAGGCTGTTAAGGGCTTGCTACATGGCTGCCAACCGCGTCCCCGACAGAGGTGACCTTGGTTGGCGACAGGCAGAGCTGTTTGAAATTTGGTTGTAAACCACCAACTAAGTATACGGTTTATCAAGGACACCTCTGTTGGGACGCGGTTGGTAGCCGTGTAGCAAGCACTTAACACATGGCTCAATTTAGTCGTCTCAATTTAGAAGCAAATTAGAATCTTCTGATTTATGTTCTGTGTTCTGATTACACTATCCTATGAAGTCGAACGTGTCGTGTACACACGGCTACACATCAAGCTATACATTTCCAGTATAAACTGACCACGCATTGTACGGAAATCCTATACAATGCGAGATCAACATAAACTGGATTTGTATAGCTTGATGTGTAGCCGTGTGTACGAGGATGGCCCCAGTATTGTCCAAATGTCGATACACCAAAAATTGAACTTTGCTTAACCCTATCTTTATTTTTATACAAACTCAGTAGCACTCGAAAGCCCTCATTTCGTACATTTTCGTTCATGAAATTTTTCTCCCAAAGTTAAAGTAAAGATATCTCTAGCTCTATAGGCACAGCTCTAAAATATTGAGCATAATTTCTATTTCTTTTGTCATTTCGTGGTTACGCTGCGCACGCACCGCACTCGCACTTCACTTTTTGATTCGGAAATACAAAACAAAACCACAGAGCATGAACAAAACTATATGTGCTCACGCACGAAGTGAAGGGTGGGCGTTTTGGGGGACTGTCTTATGTAATTTTGACGTTCGAAAAGTGCTGATCATAGACTACTCTGATTCTCAGCCTAATTTGAATAAATGACTTTTGAATTTAAATTTTGAAGAGCCACGCAACGATTGAAATCAGTTGTACAGACGCCAGCACATCAAGCTACTACAATCTGTCAAACTTATTTAATAGATTTTCAACTTTATCGCTGAACTCTAAGGTTCAAAGTTGATTGGGAATATTTGTCAGTTTCGGGTAGCTTGATGTGCTGGCGTCTGTACAACACCTTTATAAATGCGTTTGCGTTTCTAATCATGCATCTAAAGGCTTCTTCAAACAGGCGCGACACAAAGGCACCGCTAGTCGCGCGACGAGCGGTGTCTTTGTGTCGCGCTGGTCTGCACAAGCCTTAAATGATACAGTCAGTCAGAAACCATACTTGCTTCTTAATTTAGGATGCTAGCTTGCTGAATGCGAGTATACTGGACTAAATTCAGTAACGACTGAATTAAGACGACTTAATTCAGTCAAGTGTAGTAAACGTTTTATTCTTAACGGATGCTATATCTATATTGAATACGGAGAACGCCACGGGTAGGAGTGATGTTGCGATGGTTCTATTTGCTAGTTTATAAACCGATTTTGGTCCACGGTATTTGTAACATAATAGAAGTATAATATGGAAAATGGACGCTCGTCATCACGAACTTCTCTAATCGCTGTTTATAAGAATGTGTTTATTGTAACTAACGTCGCAAACTAGATGAGACTTCTCGAAGTAACCATCAAAATAATGTCAATACTTAATCCAAGAAAAACTTCCGCCGCAGCATATGTGGCAACACTTTGGGAGGCAGCTAGATAAAATCCCAGCAGCTGCCTTGCCCTGGCAATCTTCTGAAAAGGGCTCAAAGGTGCAGGTGATATGAAATAAACACACGTTGGTATGATTCGTTTATATTTACTATAAAAAATATGATTACATTGAAGTTTCTTTTACATAAAAATTACATGGGTACCTAGCAATAAATCAAATAATCCAGAAACTATTACTTTTAAATTAATGATTTTTTTAAATAATATTCAAAACTTTGGCACCAATTTAACTTCTAGGATTTACTAGATTTATATTCGATTCATCAATTAGTTTACAATAATGGGTAGATATCAATATCAATAAAGTACAAAATAAATGCACCAACGTGGGAATACATTCTAAATATACGAGATACTAAGAATTTTAAGTACCTACTAAAGTAATAATTTGATAATTCAATTCAGTTAGACTTTCCAAGAAGCATTTTCAGCCTTCTATTCGATACAATCATTCCAATAATTCCTTAAAAATAATAATATATTTTCATGCAACTATCTAGTAGGACATACTTTTCTAATCTCCTAATAATAAAGAGTAAATTGACAATACAAAAAATGGAATACTCAAATAAAATATAATTTCAGTCATCAAAGTAAACATAATACTTTTGTCATGAGTGAGAAATGCACGGACATTATCGACTTCTTAATAAGAAATTCTAGCAAATTCAATATTTTTTCAAATATTATATAACTGGTATTGAATCACTGAATCTTTAGTTTAGTTAATAAAACACAAGAGTCTTAGGTATATTAGACTAACTTCGGACAGTTTGTTAATTGACAAAACTGAATAGTACGGGATTTACTTAGCAAGGTGTATTAAATTATATTAAGAACGAAATGGCACAGAGCAATAATAAAATAAATGCATGTCAGATCAATGTCTTGAGGCCATTATTGACAACCTATCATTACATATTCGACGTGGGGCATTAGTATCGTAATATACCAAAATCTACAGCTAAGTCTGCGTAAAAGTTCCTATGAGACCAGTTTTTTCAATCTTCATATAACTTTTAACTGAAGAATAAAAATTGCGGTTTGACAGCTTTTGTATAGAACTTAAATCAAACCTTCATGTTTATTCTTCAGTAAAAAGTACGGCCGATGCATATGGCCATCTACGAAATATACGCCGTACCTATACGAAAGTTTATTACGGCTAATGAATCATGGTCGGTCCGAATTTTCCGTTTCAGACGGGCCATAATTCTTCGGTAGTACTGTCGGTTCGGTAGTCTAAGGATAAAAAAATTGGCCCTAAATCGACGTCATACATGTCATGTTGTACATTTAACATTGCATCACTTCATAGTTTAAATGTATCTCGGAATTCCTAAAGATATAATTATCTAAACGCAGACGTAGACATAGTGAGATTCTGCAAAGTATTCCATAGTAATTTCCAGGCGTTCAATCGACTACTCATCAAATAATTCTGTAGTCGATTTATTGTGGTCCATTTGATCTCTATTACTTATACATTTTGATTGATGTGCACTTTCTTAAAATTAAGCATGGAATACTTCTTCACTGTGTAAATATTGCATTTATCTTAATACTAGTATAGAGAGATAAAACATTCTATTGTCTATAGATATGGATATACCTATAATAAAATCGTCCTATAAAATAATATGAAAAGGAAAATAATATTTGAGTTACAAAGATAATACTTAATTCTGTAATGTTCACAAAAATACATAGCTACGAATGCTTTATGAGTATTGCACGTAACTATTGTTTACTAATTTTAACTATAACTGACGGAATTTCTAGGAGACCTCACATGGTATATTAACCTAAGGATGGTGTCGCACTAAAGTTCGTCTAGACTCACGAATTACGATCGCCGAGACTGGCAGGACGCTAGTGGGAAAACACCCTAATAGTTTACATGGCAACACTCATTTCTAGTGATGGGAACAGCTACTACGACTAAGCTAAAGTCTATTTAGGCGATTTTATAACGATAATCTCAACACATCTAATATTATTTGACGAGTTTATTTTTTTAAATGTTAACTGCGAGCGATATATTTGTATGAACGTTACAGGACGTACGACAGTTACATCTAGATGGAAGTAACGCAATAGGGGATGGCGCGAAGTATCGAGTTGACGAAGTCACACGTAGCCGGCAGTTGAACAGTCGTACTAATGTCCAACTATGGAATAAAAAAAAATATATTATAGTAGCGATATGAGCGACAAGAGGAATTAAAACAAACACATTATCAATTATCGCCTCCAATATTGACAGCGTGGCCATAATAACGTCCCTGTCAGTCAAATGACATGGATGAAATGTACAGTCACAGCCAAAATATTTTCTTCACCATTAAGGGCCATTTTTTTTGTCTGCTCATTGCATGATAGAATCTGTACGGGCACAGCATTTTATATTGCGTTCATCATAGTCACCTTCTTACATGTCAGACCGAATAAAAAATGTGACACTGACAGACTGACGTCTATTATAAAAAAAGTTTTGTTTCGTAAAACGGCCAGGCTATTAAAAAGGTTTTAGATTGATGTCAACTCAACATTGGTCAAAGGGGTATGCTATTATGTGTACTTGGTCAAAGGGGTATGCTATTATGTGTACCTGACTAGATGAAGGAAAGAATTTCAAAGCAACCGGCAGCAAGTTCGTCATGCTCCCTTAGATGTCACTGCTTGCGGTAGCGTTGGGGGTCGGGTTGCCTCCTTCCCTCAAATATGGCGAGGGGGGTAGTGGCTGATCTTTGCGTTATGCTCGTGAACGGGTGCTGCTTGTGGTGACTGGTCGTCTTGCTGATCATGGTTTTGTTATTGTTACTAGTAATTAACTGTTCATTTATTTTATCTCGATGGTCCTAGTTTATCATTTATAACTGCCAATTACAGCTTTATGTAAGCGGGCACGCCCTTTATGTCTCGAGGCTTTTATTTAGATATTTAGTTCTGTTTACGTTTAGTTTTTATTTATTTTTTATTTTTTAAATAATGCTTGAGTATAGTTCTCGATGTTTTTGGTTGGTATATTGGCGTGTGCTAGCTGACATATGGCCTATAATTTATCATTTGAATTATGTTTTGTGTTGCATAATGTAAGTTATTTTGTATACTATTGTATAGAATCATTCTCTAACTTGAACAGACAGCTGTGCTGCTGGGGAGTTTGTTGCGCCACTTCTTCTTCCCAGCTAAAAGCACTAGGAAGTGGTGAAGGGTGGGCGTTCTTGGGGGACTATCTTATGTAATTTTGACGTTCGAAAAGTGCTGATTCTCAGCCTAGTTTGAATAAAAAACTTCTGAATTTTTTTTTTTTTTTTAAACTGACGAAGATATAAAAGACTTGACTGTACCAGCGACACACTCGCAGGTGATGTCAAGATGCCAGGTTACCTGTGCGGTGCGCGTGCACTATGCGGTGCTGGTGGTGCTGGCTCCGCCGGCGGCCTGCAAGTTCATCTGGCGCTGCATCTGGTCCAGCATCTCTTGCATGCGACGCAGTTCAGCCTCCTGCAATGTTAGCATGCAGTTTAGGATTTACTGCTTTGAAGTCTGCTTTCAGAAACCGGGAGAAAGTCTAGTCCTCAATATTTAGCTCATAGCTGTTAGTATTGGAATGTCATTATCAGAGTGGTGTCATGTTCGTAAACGTGCGGTGTCAGTTGGGACTGGTCATCTCTTTTTTTTTTTAGGTAGGGCATCTCTTAGTTGATCTCTGAGATCATGACTACTTAACCGGGCTGGGCTTTCCTGTGGGTGCCTTAAGCTACTACACTTAAAACCTCCAGCCAGGGGTTATTCAACTATGCTAATTAATACTAGGTGAACGCTCGCTAAGGACACCCCTTGTGGGGCACGAACCTCGGCTTAGGGCGTCAACCGGAGGGAGGACATCAATGATGGGACGGACTGGCGTCATCTCATATTAGACACGATTTTTCTACGGCGCGGTTTATACGCTGTATCGTAAAGAAACCGTGTCGTGTTAACTTTTTTCAGTAATGGACTTACCTTTTCACGGAGCACGCGATCGCGGTCGCCCGTGGCTTCAGATCCGTTCATCATCCCGTTGGAGTCAACCTCACTTAGTCCGCTCTCATTCGACCTATAGACAGATAGAGTATTCTTTAGTGCAATTATAGGACCAAAGAAAAAGTTGATAGTAAACAAATACAGTAATACAGTGGAATAAAAGGTTTTATTCTTATGGAGAACCAATGGATAGGAATGTTTTTATAACAATCAATTAACTCAGCCATTGAATAAAGTGTTATTTATATCATAAAATGGGCATTAAAAAAAAACGAAACGAAGTAGTTTACTCAGAATGATTCATAAACATAATTAAGCAGCTTATTTTAATAAATTATTCATACATAACATCACGCCTGTAATCCCTGTATAGTACACCCACATTTCGCCAGTTATGTTTAAGTCCCATGTAATAGGGGGCGAGCCTATTGCCATCAACCGGGCACAAATCCAGACTCCAGGCTGCTACTGCGAAATTCCAGATGGAAAAACCCAATAACACTTTACCCGACCCGGGAATCGAACCCTCATGCTCAGCAGTAGCGGTTGCGACTACTAGACCAACGAGGCAGTCATCATCATCATTCATCATTTCAGCCGAAAGACGTCCACTGCTGGACATAGGCCTCCCCCAAGCACCTCCACTTCGACCGATTTTGTGCTTTCCGCATCCAGCAGAGTCCTGCTGCCTTCACAAGGTCATCGGTCCATCATGTGGGAGGCCTTCCAACGCTACGTCTTCCGGTACGTGGTTCAGAACCTTTCGACCCCATCGGTCATCCATTCTGCGAGCAATGTGCCCTGCCCATTGCCACTTAAATTTGGCAATTCTTCGGGCTATGTCGGTTACTTTGGTTCTCCTGCGGATCTCTTCATTTCTGATTCGATCACGTAGGGAAACTCCAAGATAGTCAAATAAATAAATTAATATGGTCCTATTCCCTATACAATACTGCAGAAAATCTACATATTTCATAAACATTAAAATCGTAAATTCTTATCAACATCTCACACAGTTTACGCAGACAAGACATGGATACTTTACATCACCACCTTGGCACCAATTTAACTCAATTAGCAGTTAAATTAATTCAATAACACAACAACAATGTAGAGTTGAACAAGCAACTTGGTATACAGGCAGGTAATTACTCTACTGCGCGTCAGCAAAGACAGGGTTATGTTTTTCACGCCTATTGTATGTGGGATTCTTTATACCCTCGAAGCATCCTAACGGCTGGATGCATTTTCATACATGAGGTGTCTATTCACTCGTCTAGGCTAAGTTTTGTTTATAAAAAAATTAAATGGCGGATTTAAAAAAAAAACGTGTCATGACCATGTGGGGTATGAAAATAATAGGGTTTGAGGAGACATTTCCAAAAATATAACACACTAAGAGGTTGGAAATTTTAAAAAACGAGCGAGCCTAATAGTAGTCGCGTATGATGTCTAACATCTGACCTTGGTAGTACGCAAATTTAAGGTAATAAGCAACATTAAAGGGGCAGGGGGCCTCGTCAAGGTCGTTTCTGACGCCAACTGTAGTACCGCGCGCGCGCTTCAGCTTTCGTCTCTTTTCACGAAATCACTCCTACAAATTTCCCACTCCACAGATTGCAGGAAAGCGAGAGTAAAGATACACATCAAAAAAATACAAAAACGACTGAAACTAAAAAGTTCAAAACAAGACCACTTTTTTTGCAATTATTTTTACGCTGGGTAGTCAATTCTTTTACACCCATTTAACATTTATTCATTAATTGAAAATTGTTACAAAACAATCAATATTACATTAAAACAAAGCAATAGATAAGTATTATTTTAGCTGGAATATTAATTGCCATTTATGAAGAAATAGTTTACCTCGTACATAATATGATAAAAAAACAAAAATGCCAAAAATAAAATTGAATATTGGCAGTGTAGTGGCAAGATGAATATTTTAGCCTGTATACCAACTAGCTGGTTCGACTGAACTCAAGTACAATGCGCGCTAATTCCAAGGAATGGTGCTTCGATTAACATCATTTACGCAATTGCTCGGTTTACTTTCTCTGCATTGCATTCCTTTTTCATACAGACTACTGTGATTCGATACAAACCATTCATGCATGTAATTTGTCATGCATTTGAGTAAAAAACTGGCGAGATTGTGAGATTTGTTTGGCCATACACGATGACTTTATGCCTTACGAGATGTTTTATACGATTTTGGTCTTTAAGTAATTCTGTCTGTCTGTTATCTATTGTAGCCCAAGTCTTTCTCTAAGCCCCAGGGTACCGCGACAAGGACATAGGCTACTTTTCATCGTGGATATTTGTGTTAAAAAGTAGCGGGCAACAACTAGTAAAGTATAAGACGAGTAGTCTGGCCACGCTAAGTCTGCAATAGAATAAATTGGCAACCCCAAAAAGTTTTAGATATGGTATACTTTTACATCAGTCAGTTATGTCAGTTTCGGGGTTGTAAGTAGACCTAATGATTTTGATACTTTGCCATTTGATTTTTGCTAGATTATGTGTAATAGACTATGTCGTACCTATGGTCTACCCCTATATTGGACAAAACTGTATCAAATCCACACTGCGTCGTGCTAAAGTGACTATTCTTTACCAGGAATAAATCAGAATATA
Source organism: Agrochola litura (assembly GCA_949152395.1). Taxonomy (NCBI): domain Eukaryota; kingdom Metazoa; phylum Arthropoda; class Insecta; order Lepidoptera; family Noctuidae; genus Agrochola; species Agrochola litura. The sequence goes on from OX424511.1 coordinate 10,453,774, forward strand.
AACAAAATAACCTATCAAAAAGACAAAGTATCAAATTTGTTTTTTCGTAGGACAGTATGGTGTTGCCGTCTATAGATTTTCAAATTCCATCGTTTTTTACTTATGCAGACTTAGCGTGGCCAGACTCTTATAGAAAAAAATTACAACTGAATATCGATTGTCACTTAGTTTTCCACCAATTGGTTTGCAAGTTTCAGTAGTCAACTAGGCATAGGCATACTTTTTATAGGTACTGAACTCGTCCAATTTTATTTCTCCTACTTTCGTATCGTCACGAACTTAAGTATGTCCTTGTATGCTATTGATGTTATTTGCACTAAAACGAATATCAACTTTATGGACGTATAAATTAAGTTGGTTTCAGAATTACTTTATGTTTGTTTTTACAGTTGTTTTTCCAAAACCACATATTTGTTTCCATGTTTGGAAACTGAATCGCGAACATAGTATATAGTATGTGTCATGCCGTGATAAAGATATATGTGTATATTAACCAATCAGCATGGTAAAAGCGAGGCTGGGTTTTTTTATAATTGATAGGCTCGGTTTTGACCGCTATCAGAAAATTTGCGGACGACGAAGCTACACACTTATCTAGAAGTAACTTATTCACTTTAGACTCAAAGACTCCCAAGTTATATGTATCGGGAAAGTCATCCAGTTCACTTGTCAAAGTAAATCCTGTAAAGTGTATACTCACGTATGTCGCTTGGGTACTTGCCCGCTGCGCGCGAGTCGCTCCGACCTGTAGTTCTCGTAGTGGACCTCTTGGGTCACCTCTTGCAAGTCTTGCATGTGGGTGCTGTAAACAATAGTCAGGTTGTAATATAATAAACCCTTTTTATTCTGAACATCTTTGCGTTGTGGTATTTTCAGTAATTTACAGAATGTCTTTTAGTTCAATGTGGCAAAGGCTTCTTCTAACAACTTCCACCGAGTCCTATCTCTCGCAACTCTCTTCCAATTTGGATGCGCTGTAAGCTTCAATTCGTCTTCCCAGCTTTTATATTGTCTTCCCCTGGTCCTTTTGCCTTCTCTGGGGTACCATTTTGTCATAACTTTACTCCACTTGTCTTGAATGCCTCTTAACATGTGGTTTTTCATCAGATAGTCGGATCCGATAGTCTGATCTGGCTATCAGAACAATGCAAACTATCCGACTACAGGATCGGACGTATGTTGAATGTGAAAACAAAATAATAGCTTCAGCGCCTTCCGATAGCCGGATCTGATGAAAAAATCTGACGTGTATTCCCAGCCTTAGACTGGAAGCCGATCATAACATTATTATGGAAAGGCTATTCAAATGATGAAGAAGCGAAATATAAAAAAACCGCGCTATTTGCTTTGGGGGGCGTATGTTGCGCCCATACGAAGAATTACTTCTTTTCTATGGCTAAGGGTCCTCCTGCACCTAAATTATTGGTTTCTGCGCTAATGCCCTTTTTCTCTTACACTAGGCGACGCCTATAAATAGTGCTAGGCCTAAAAAAAAATTAATAAAAATATTTGAAAGGGGGTTAAAGTATTTTTAAAGAATTAAATTATAAAAATTATTTAATTAAAAATAGTTATCTTTAGTAAAATTTAATAAAAGGAAGTCGGCAAAAAATTTAAAAAAAAAACATGTTTTATTTAATGAAAAATTAATTTATTTTTCATAAAATTAAATTATATATTAAGGGATTTTTTTATAATTTTAATGAAATAAATTGTAATGAATTATTTTTTTAATTATTTAGGTATCATCTAGTACTAGCGAAAACGGGCATAAAAATAACAATTACGAGATAAAATTATATTAGAATACTAGCATGTGAGATTGTTATCTGTTAATACAGTCGCTGTAAATATCGGTCAAATTGTTACTGTGCAATAATTTTAAGCACGTCAACAGCCTTACTAGGAAAGTTATTCCGCTATTTACCGTTTGTCATGACTTCATTGTTTGCTAGCACCTAATACGTGTAGTGAATCATAATAAAATATGTTAAAATAGTTAACTTACAATGGTGCCGATTTCCTTGTTCACAAACGAAACTAAATTTAAGTTCAGTGCATCTTTTTCTTTCTATTTCATTAAGAAAAGGACAGAAGATAAATTTTAGTTTAGTCCTGTCAAATTAATCCTCTAAAATTATTTATTAAAAAAAATTGCATACATGTTGAGTGTTATGGGTTTATGGTATTTAAATAAAGGGTGTCGAAATTTTCATTATTTTTGCGACAGGACACACCATTTCCAAGATATAAGCAAAAGAAAAAAAAGAAACAGTACTGTTTTTGCACCTGAAGTCCGAGGTGTTGGTGTGAATTTAAAGTTCATGACAACCAATATTATTCCACACGTTTTTAATCACGATTAAAAATAGTCAGATTTAGTTAGACAATCAACATTTTAAGTCAAAAACGTTAAATTCGAAGATGTTTTCCACCTAAAATTTTAGCAATTTTCACGTAAAAGTTCATTGATTTCTATCGCTTCATGAGAAAAATATTATATTCTTTCTTGTGCAGAGTGTTGTGAGATAACATTCACCGCGCAACATAGCGTGTTGGCAAATAAAATGATAACGTCTCCGCGTTGAGACTGCGGCCGAGTTTTGTAACAACGTGTTATAATGATAGCGTTTAAAATAACGCGCTAGAAAAATATATTTTATAGTCTATAGTTTCTAGCGGATTTGAACATCACTTGTCATCAACTCACCAGTCGTCAATTTGAATCTGTTATTTTTTGTGTCTGAATAAAGGCTTTATTATTATTACAACATTAGGCACAATTAGGGCGTTTATCCACTACTATATTTCTGACGAAAACGGATTGATATCACACTAATATTATAAAGGCGAAAGTTTGTGAGTGTGTGTATATGTTTGTCTCTTCTTCACGCTCAAACGGCTGAACGGATATGGATGAAATTTGGCACACATATAGTTTATAACCTGGAATAACACATAGGATACTTTTTATCTCGATATTCCCACGGGATAGAGACTTATGGGGGTGAAACCGCGGGGCGCAGCTAGTAGAGAATAAAAATGTCTTTAGAATAAAATCTTAAAGTTACTCAGTTTATATGAAACTCTTCAAATATGGGAATTACTCTGTATTTTGTTTGTTTTTAACCGACTTCAAAAAAGGAGGAGGTTCTATGTTCGTAGCGCAATTTATTTTAAATGTATGTCCTCCGATTTCTCCGTCAATTGTGGACCGATTTTGAAAATTCTTCTGTTTGAAAGGGTATGCTCTCGAGTTGGTCCCATATAAATTTTATTAACTTTGTTTGGATAGTTTTTGAGTTAGCTTCAGTAACACGTATTTTTTTCCCACATAGTTTGTGGATGATATGATAAGTTCCTGTCACTGTTATTTACATAGCAGGTAGTATTTGAATTTATGTGGGATAGGTACCACAACTAAAATGTAAAAAAAAACATTTTACAAAAAAAAAAAAAACTACTGACTTCCAAAAAAACACTACAAAGTGAAAAATTAATTTCGGAAGTCGGTGGCAAAAAACGAAAATTCATAACCAAAGACACCGACTTCCGAAATTAAAGTTATTTTTCACTTTGTGGTGTTTTTGTTTTGTTTAGAATCATCATTACAACTCTCAAAGTGAGAATAAATATGGATGACATGTTGAATTTATATGGTGTACATAATAATGAGTATTCTATTCTAGATTCTAGAGCTCAAATATCATGATTTTATGAAATAGTCGAACTACTATTTCATGAAATCATGACTTGTCGGTAATAAGTAATTGCAACTTTGAGGGTTGTTTTCATGATTTAAATTATTATAATTCTGCAAATACATCAATTAACCTGGAAATTGCAAAAACGTAAGAAAATATGAATTGCGGTTACCCTGGCGCTTTCGCCTAACTAAATAAATAAGACTCACATGAGCATAGTCCTGAGCTTGATAAAGTCGCAGTGCTCGGGGTTTTCAACTTCAACGACCCCCCAGGGGTACAGGCGGCCGCGCACTCGGCGCCCGCGCACCTCCAGCTGTTGTCCCGCGCCGCACACGGCAAATGGAACCGCTGCTTTTAGTTGACGGACCTACGCGACAAATACAAGGTTTAGTATACCGAGGAGAGTCGTTCTTCAATCAATACTAATATTAAAAGTGCAAAAGTAACTTTGTCTGTCTGTTACCTATTCACGCCTAAACCACTGAATCGATCGAAATATATTATGTCAGATGGGGACCTGGTGAAGGACATAAGCTAAGTTAAACCAACTTCAAAAAAAGAAGGGGGTTATGCATTCGGCTGTTTTTTTTTTTCATTTCTTTACACAGATTTCTCCGTGATTACTGGGCCGAATCTATTTACGTGATTTGAAAAATCACGCAAATCAGTCGAGTACATAGAGAAATCGCTATAAGTACATTTAAATGCATAAACTCGTTTTTTTTTTAAAGTCGAATGTATGGTTAATTTTACCTAAAAATAAAGCAGTAAATGTGAGTCAATTTCCTATCTGTTTCTCACTAATCCTGAATGAGCTCACCAAGCTGTGATATGGCAGATGCATACCGATCGTTCAGTTGACTCACTGTTCCTACTTACACATGTGGTATAATTAGGTCAACATCCTACTAATATTATAAATACAAAGGTTTAAATCGTTAGATTTGCCCATACCGTACTTATGTCGCGAAAAAAGAGTCCACACTGAGAAGAGTGAGCTCACACATTCCGTACATGACGTTTTCATGGCGACTGCGGCATTGTGTGTCAGAAGTGTCAAAACGAAACAGAAACACGACCATCTTTCGACGCGGTAGGGCGAATCTAAAGATTTAAATCTACATTTAAATGTAAAAGTTTGGATGTTTGTTACTTCATCAGGGGTGCTACACGTCTTCGGGTCGGCATCGGCATGATACGGCACAGGCGGCGAAATGTATTGTATATTTTGCCGCCCGGCTGTGCCGAATCGTGCCGCTCTTTAACGTCTGCCGATTGGGTAAAACTTCGTACACAGGCGTACTATGACCTGGATTAATATAGGATTCCTTCTTTTTTATCCAAGTACTTATATTTATTAAAAAAAAAGTCAGAGCCTTTATTTTCTGCTAAGCGTTAAGCTAAAAGAATTTTAATTTTCAAACATCGTACAGTTTTTGACAATCTTTTAAAGATGACAAAGGTAGAATTATATTTTAAATATGTTTAGTGTTTAAACGCATTTAATGAATTGAGGTGCAAAAGAAGAAACTCGTCAGTTCAAAAGCGATCTGATAAAATAAATAAAAAGATTTCTTATACGTAGTCTATAGTAACCTACCTGTTCTTTATAATCTTCGTCTTCATCGCTGTCGCAATCAGGAAGAGGGTAGATCTTGATCCCTTCGCGCTCGATTTCTTCCATAACCTTTAGAATAAAATTACTTCTACAATATTTTTATTATAAAAACATATTTCTTTTACTGCTTTCAAAGTGCTACAAAATTACTTAAATATTCAGTTCAGTTATAATTACATCAATTCTTAATCTCAGACACTTATTTTACATTCCATCGCTTACTTACTCAACTATATAGTTTAGTGTTATGTATTCTGAGTTGATTTTTGAGGGACAAACAGCATGATTAAATCAAAATGATTGAATTGTGCCATCCCTGGATGCTATGTAGTTCGGTTCTACTTACCCTGGTCTTCAACCTCTGCACTTCCTTCTTAGTGAGACAGTCGGCTTTAGCGATGACAGGCACGATGTTCACTTTGTTGTGCAGTTGCTTCATGAACTCAATGTCTAGAGGTTTCAACCTGGCAGATGGAAGGTAACAATTTGTAATACTAATGGCACAGTTTAAAAATAATTGTATGAATATGTTACTCAGTCTACATTGTGTTACAACAGGTACATTCTTTACGATGCATTATAGTTACATTCTACGTGTGAGTTGACTGTAGAAATCGTCACGTAAGGAAAAAGCGTTACGCCATTATGCCCCCTCCATGTGACTTTCTCTCTCTTTCTGTCTCTTCCTATTATATACGAGTGTGTGTGTGCGTGCGAGTATCGCGTAAGGAACTCCGTTCTGACGGGGGCCCCCCGCCGCACATGATTTTATTTTTCTCTTATTTTTGGTCACCTTACTAGCTAGTGAGGTGGAACACCTCATCCAATTGTAATGTAACTTCTAATCTTTCAGTCAGTGGGAAGAAGTATTTGGAGCTAGTTTGCAGAAGCTTCGTTGCATTTAAACTTAAAGTACTGAAAATAAATAGGAAATGAATCGAAATTAAATAATTACCCATGTCCGAACGGCGATATGAAGTAGAAACAGCAATGAATACGGTTATCCACAATGTTACGTCGGTTGAGACCGCTCTCGTCACGCAGGAACCGCTCAAATTGTTCGTCGATGTATTGAATTATTGACTGTAAACAAACAAACGTTTTTCCACATTTTTGCGCCTACAATTACGTACACAGTTTTTTGGATATGAGAAGAATGTCACTTCAGAATCAGAATTTATTAACTTTTTAGTAGAAAGTGAGATGATTTTTCAGCTAAACGATCGGGGTATGTACAGTGGACTGCATCAATTGGGTACTCCAGTTGTATTAAAATTATAAAGGCTCGTGCAGACTAGCGCGACACGCGACGCGACACAAAGGCACCGCTCGTCGCGCGACGAGCGGTGCCTTTGTGTCGCGTCGCGTGTCTCGCCTGTTTGAAAGAGCCTTAATACAACTGGGGTACCCAATTAATGCAGCCCACTGTACCTTCTGAGTATTTATTTAGTCACCTATATTAATCGTTACGGGGTAAGTACATCATATTAAATGAACATCTTTCCTTGTGATAAGATTCGTGAAAAAAAAGCACTCATACACAAACAAAAACAGTTAACAAAGTACTCAAATTCAAAACAAAAACATTACAAGTATGAAACGTTTACAATATATTTTATGAATCGGATGTGTCATACATAAGAAAAGTTGTACAGTATGAAGGGTAGAATAAAAAAAGATTTTTGATCTCGACTGTCGGTATATTTATTAAATTATTATACACCGTGAAATTTGAATCACAGTCTTGCTAGAACAAACGTTATTCAGACCATGGTCTACTACCATTCTACAGCATTCAATAAAAAAAAACATTTCCAATTTCCCATGCATTCTGTAGGGAACAAATGTCCCGCGACACCTTACTCCAGAGATGTTGCGAGATGTTGCGCGACGTCGCCCGTTTTCGAACAATAGGTATGTATATGTTTGAAGTTGTTTTTCACTTTGAACTGTTTTTTTTTAAGTAGGTTGTATTTTTTTTTTGTAATTTTTTTTTATTTTTCACTTTTTAGTTGTGCTACATACCCCACACAAATTCGAATAGCACTACCTGCTATGTAATTAACAGTAACAGGAACTTATCATATCATCCACATACTAAGTGGGAAAAAATACGTATTATTGAAGCTAACTCAAAAACTACCCAAGCAAAGTTAATAAAAATTTTAGGGACCACCTCTGAAGTATGACTTACCAAACAAAAAAGAATCATCAAAATCAATTCATAATTGACGGAGTAATCGCGTAACAAAAATACAAAAAAAAAGAACATGCAGTCGAATTGAGAACTTTTGGAAGTTGGTTAAAAATGGAAAACTATCTCAGTTTGTCTATGACCTTTTCACATTTCGACTGAACAGATTTGGATGAAATGTGGCACACGAGTAGACTATATGAACTGGGTTAGGATTACTTTTGTCCTGATAGTACGTTTTCATGAGATAATTTCCGACCTCCATGCGCAAGCGCCGCGCAAGAAGCGGGAAATAATAGTGATTTACTTATTTTGTAAACTTACCCGGAAACAGTCGGTGTTATCAATGGCGTCTCCGTAGCCGGGAGTGTCGACCACAGTCAAACGCAGCTTCACACCGCGCTCTTCGATCTCCACCGTCGACGCGTCCAATTTCACCGTCTGATTAGTCTTCTCTGTAAACGTTATATTGCTTTACACTTTTCATTTGCAGAATATGTTGTACGCCTTTTAGTCTTTGTGTCTGTCTGTTTTTATCTTTCTTTCATTCTTTGGCGCTCCTCTTTTCAGGGTTCCGCACCAAAAGTGCCTTGTAATGCGCGTCTTACATAGCTTTCTGTCTGTCTGTATTTCTTTTATTAACCGACAAAAAAAGGAGGAGGTTCTCAAGTCGACGTGTACTTATATTTTTTTTTAAATATAGGTATGACCACGCATAACTTTTTACAGAGTAGTCCGATTTTGACAATTCGATTTATGTACCTAATAATTAGTCTGACTAAGCTCCTAAATTAATACATATATAAATAAACTCAGACCTTCTTCCCATGGGGGTGGGCACTAGGCAGAAACTACAGAACGCCACCTGCTACGATCCTTACATACTCCATTTGCCTCGTTTACGTTCATGCATCTGGTCATACACGCACGCCGGTTGCGAGTACTACGCACCTGACCTTTCTGAAGAACATCACCAATAAGGTCACTATATATCCTCCTAGAGCGTCCCCTCCCGGCTCCTCCCGTTTCCACTCACATTTACCTTGTAAATACATTTTGTTAGTCGCCTTTCATTCACCCTCTCAACATGAACAAACCATCTAAGCATACAGTACCTAACTAATTTAGTAATGGTAATTTTTTTGGAAAAATGTTTTTTTCTTTTTTTGCAGGGTTCCGTGCCCAAAGGGACTATTACTAAGCCTTCTGTATGTATTTCAATATCGTATAATAATAATATACGTGTAGTAGAAGCATAACAGGTAAAATGGACCTTAATAACGAGTTCAATACATGTATTTCCTTATAATACTTACTATTAATTTATCATGTAATTTTTTATGTGGTGTACTAAAAAGTGTTTAAATGCCAATCAATGTACACACAGTTAAATCTGAAAAAAAAGGTTTTCAGTTTTTAATAGACCATTTTGTATTACCCTTTCCTCGTCGACGTTTGTGCAGACCAGCGCGACACGCGACGCGACACAAAGACACCGCTCGTCGCGCGACGATCGGTGCCTTTGTGTCGCGTCGCGTGTCGCGCCTGTTTGAAAGAGCCTTAAAGAAAACCGGCCAAGTGCGAGTCTAGGCAACCTAAACATTGACTAGGTAAACCTAAACAACTACCTGTTACCATTTATTGATATCGAGCAAAAATAGGCAAAAAATGGCGTTTTTTGTATGAGAGCCCCCCTGAAATATTTATTTTATTTTATTATTTATTATTAAAGTAAAAATACAACCGATTATTTTGTGAATATTTCAAGTGCCTACCTGTTGCCATTATTGATATCCAGCAAAAAAAGGCAAAAAAATCGCGTTTGTTGTATGGGAGCCCCTCTTAAATATTATTTTATTTTGTTTTTAGTATTTGTTGTTATAGCGGCAACAGAAATACATAATTTGTGAAAATTTCAACCGTCTAGCTATCGCGGTTCTTGAGATACAGCCTGGTGACGGACAGGCGGATGGACAGACGCACAGTGGATCGTCCCCATAGAAGAGGTCGGACACAGGCAGCTTGTGAAATCAAAATCGATATTTAAAAAAAATAAAAATGCTATCGTATTCCTTTATCAAAAACCTACAAATATTGTAAAGAGACTTTTTCTAATTGGATTCATATTTCAGGAGAAAATCGATAAAAAGTGTTTTCTTTGTATCGAAATGGATGTTTAAACTCCCCCACCGTTTGAGTTTCGCCTTGTTTCGGGTAGTCATTTCTATAATTGGTATCTATCTACCAAATGCCACATTTTGTCCAAAGACACATGGTGCCCCAATGGTGCACTTTCTGAGATATAATCGATTTTCGTTTTATCATAAAAAAATACAATAACATGACAAAAACACTGACAAAAATGAATTTTCATTTTGCTTGAACCAAAATAATGTGAGTATGTGTACGTTTCTCGTTTTTTTGTAGCAATAAATTTTCATTATTATTATTCAAACCACCTTTTTATTGGGTATGGTAATCCAATTACTCTACTCATTACATGATAGCTCGTTGTTATTTCTAATGCCTAATTATTTATATTTCCAATCTGTTTCGATTTGAAACAGATTGCTCATCCATTGCTTCATAAGTTGGAAAAAAAATCTGCTCAACAACGTAAATAACACAATGAATGTAATTGAACTGTCAAAATTAAACAAATTAGGCAAAATTGTTTACGAAAATTATTTACCAAATTGGGGTACTGTTGGCAATGTTGTAAATAGCTGCCAAATATTTACCTGTTTTGATTAATTTGGCAATATTACTGTATGGAATTAAGAAATGTGGCTTACTGGGGAACAAAAATATTAATTATGAAATGCAATAATTAATCTTGTAACACCGAATATTTAGTTTTAGATGTAAAAAAAAGTATTTGGAAACTTCCAAAATGCCTTTTTTACACCTAAAACGGTTATAACATCAAATTCAGTGTTATAATTGCAATTTGTTATTTAATATTATAGTTCACTAGTTAGCCACATTTCTTATTTCCATACAGTAATATTGCCAAATTAATCAAAACAGTGAAATATTTGACATCTATTTGCGACGTTGCCAACTTTCAGAATAAATGCTCTTAACCAACACTTGACCGGCGGACTCTCACCAATCTACTCCAATGTGATTATAGCCTAACTATTTTTTATTTATTTATAGCCTTATTTCAGAGTGATAGTTGTAGCATAAAACATGTTTAATATCAGTTCTGACTCTGCGTGTCCTTTGGCAAAGGCCTCCTCCAAACCTTCCGATTCTCTCTGTTCCTTGCCTGTCTAGTCCATGTCTTTTCAGCCGTCCTCACCAAATCATCCTGCCGTCTTTTTTTTTTTCATTTTCCGTTCTTTCTCTTGTGTGTAACTATACTTGTAACTATTTAATCTGATGTTAAACTCACCAATAGCATCAGGTATAACACGTTCAGGATACAAGTCAGTCAAGAACAATGAATTGACAAGCGTAGACTTGCCCAATCCACTCTCACCAACCACCATTAGAGTAAATTCAAAGCCTTTCTTAACAGATTTACGGTGCACCTGGTTGGGTAGGTTGGCGAACCCAACATACCCTGGAGTCTCCAGGTTGGAAAACTGAAACAAAAGAGAAGATGAAAATTGACAGTTAGATGTACAGTTGATCTTAATTGCTTCGCACCAGGTTGAATGCCATTTGTAAGTAATAAAACAACTGATCATGAAGCAATGCTTCTAAATCTTAACTAATATCATAAATGTGAAAGTAAGTTTGTTTCTGTGTTTGTTACGCTTTCACGCATAAACAGCTGAATGAATTTTGATGAAATTTGGCACATGGGTAAACCATGATCTGGATACTATTTATCCCGGTAGTATGTGTATGTGGGATCATTTCCGACCTCCACGCTGCCGAAGCTGTGGGCTAAAGCTAGTATTGTATAAATGTTGTAATGATTTATGCTTATTTTATTAGATCAATATGCTGAATGTTAAGACCATTTTTTTTACCAATCATTTGTTTTTCTGTAATTCAATATCATTTGAGTAGTGTTTTATTGAAAAAGTGAAAGCACAATATAGATAGATATGTTAAGAGTGTTAAAAGTAGAAACAAATAAATAAAGAATTCATAAAAAAATGGTTAAATCTTAATTCATTTTAGACTTTTGTAAGGTCAATGAACTTGTATACTATGGTATATTCTGTATAGCTGCACTTCATTTAAAATGACATACCTACAACATCTTTACCATGACTAGAATCCATCTGGGTTCTAAAATTAACACAAATGTTCAAGAATACAATAGATAATAGCACAACAGCCAACCACAAATAGCTGTGATTTTTAATATATATATATAAGAAAAATAAACAAAGAAATCGCTGAGGAAGGAGACTAATTAACATAAGTACCATACCAACATTTTCCCTAATCACAGTACTTGATAAGCAAGGGACGCCACTCAAACATCAACAATCGTTACTTCGAACAGGCACAAATATTAGATAAATATAAAATGCACTGTGACACATTCACAGAAAGTCACAAGTCTTAGATAAATATTCAGTTCGCATTCTCACCGACACACTTTCACGACATAAATATCAACACCAACTGCCTTAAAATTACATGAAAATCAATACAAACAGGATATTGTTGCAAATACACGTTCTATATGCATAACAAGCTCGTTTCTTTCGGTAAAAATCATAACATTATTTGACTACGCTTTGTCGTGTTATTACGAAAACCATTACTTACGTTCTTGTTAGCCGTTTCACTGGACATTTTACTGCTTTCAGTGCAAAAATGTCGTTAAAGGTTTTTCCTGCACTTTTTCTTTAGCTTAGTTAATAACTTTTATTCCTTTTAATTTTTTAGGGAACATGAATCCTAAACATGTCTACACCTTACACCTTCTTCTCCTTAATTTTTTTTATGGATTTGACGGATGACGCCCGACGGATTTGTCCAGTGTTGTTAACGTATAAATCTGAGCTGCCGTATGTCACAGTCAGGTTTGCCGTATTTTATGGGAAAAAAACTAAATTGCCGTATTTATTAAAAAAATGTCTATTCGTCATTTGTTTCTTCTCCATAAAGATTTCTTATCGTTTCTATTACTTTAGATTCATGTTTATCTAATGTGTACTTATCCTTGCTTCCCGCACATGTCACGCGAAACCCATAAACTTGGTAGTATCCTTGATTTTTTGCCTTGATTTAGTTCAGTTGTCATCGATTTTTTTAAGGTCATTGGTGCCGATTCTCTTGTACACCGAACTAAACTTACTAAACTATCACTAAAATTCTTTACTTTTGACTATGAGAATCTATTCTGCAAAATAAATTCTCTAAATTTAAAAATAATTTTGACACATCTAATTCGAATTCGACAATCGCGACTCCACACGTGATCACACGTGATACCTAACCACGTGAATCTTTGTAGAGCCGGAGGCGCGTAGGGGGGGCAGCCTCGACGTTTTTCTTCAACTGTCATTAACGAGACACAATAGAATTTTAATTGTTATCCGCCTTTATAAGGCATCGTAACAGATGATGAGATTAGAATTTTTAACTTTTTGTATGGAAAAATAATTAATTACATGTAGAGTGTTAGGGGTTTTATAAAGGGGGTCGAAATTTTCATTATTTTTGGGATTGGACACACCGTTTTCGAGATATAAGTAAAAGAAAAAAAAATCAGTACTGTTTTTGCATCTAAAGTCGAGGTGTTGGTGTGAATTTAAAGTTCATGACAACCAATTTTATTCCACACGTTTTTAGTCGCGATAAAAATAGTCAGATTTAGTTAGAAAATCTAAATTTTAGGTGAAAAACGTTAAATTCAGAATAGCAAAATTGCCATTTTCACTAAATTAATATCTCAGTACCATCTTCAAACTAAAATATAGAGTTGTGTCACTTTAGTCTATTTCAGAATGAGAAATTGTCGTTTGACAGGAATAAACAAAATTTTGGTGATTTTTAGTCTAGTTTAGAGGCATTTGTGACAAGAGACTCGGCACCATTTTCAATTTTGATAATTAGCTGTAGTTCTGGGTTAGTAGCAACATTGACGATTGTTTTCTAATGTGCCTCACAGATTAGATGTATGCGAACGAAATTTGTGTTTCATTATTATTACATACAGATACACTGTACTTGTGATTTGTGAACGCCTTTTGTATGTACAGAAGCCAGCACATCAGGCTACTACAATCTGTCAAATTTATTGAATAGATTTTCAACTTTATCGCTGAAGTTTAAGGTTCAAAGTTGATTGGGAAAATTTTACAGTTTCGGGTAGCTTGATGTGCTGGCGTCTGTACCATATTTCTGGAAATTAATATATAACTCATGTATTTATTCAATGAACTTAATTAGTAATAATTTTAAATAACAATTAATATTTAGTTGTAATAACAAGCGTGCGTTACAACCAGTCATTCTGGTACTGAATTCGGAACTCAAATGTTTTGGAACTCAAATAACATACGGAGGACACTCTGTAGCATAATATAAAGAGAGGTAGTAAGCTATCTTCATGCTGGGGCCACACCAACGGGAAACGCCGTTAATTATCGCGATGATAGACTTTATTCCGACGGGTTAGGTCCATCATCGTGATAACGGCGTTTCACGTTGGTGTGGCCCGAGCATCATAGAAACGCACCGCGCGCGGCTTGTATGTGTGCGGGGCTTGTATCTAAGCGTCGCCGCACGCACACTTAACAAAATCTCGCCCGTTTCTGAGTGCGCTAGTCGGGGCTAACGCCGCACAAGGGTTGCGCGTCGCGGCTTTTCGGCACTGCTAAATGTATGAAAAATGAGTGATAATCGCAGGAGAAATTATTGCTGTGCGTTTTGGTGTCTAATGGGCCTACCACACGCTCATGCTTCACCACAGTTTTGCCTGCGCAGGCCGGCTTGTACACGGAACACTGAGCGTGTGGTTGGTAAAACTGTACGACGCGCAAACCCCACGACGCGGCCTGCGCACTTTTCGACTTGTTTGAAATTTTGCCTGCGCAAGCCCGGCCTGCGCGTACTTGCCTGTGCGTGTGGTTGGGCGTTCAGTGTTCAAGCCGCAGTCTAGGTTAGTCATTCGGTGATTACGTGGTCTTCCGTCACTCAAAAACCGGCTAAGTGCGTATCGGACCACGCACAATGAAGGGTTCCGTAGTTAGGATGAATTTATTCCAAATACAAACTTAACATTGTAGTTGAAAAACATGTTCTCCCATACATTCCAACTGCAAATGTAAGTTTGTAGTCACCATATTGAGAGATTTACCATGTTATTTTAAGACCATAGACTTTTTTATAGGTTTTCCTGTAATCTATGACTAAAGAACCATTTTCTGTATTTTCTTCAAAATTTTAGACACAGTAGTTTCGAAGATAAGGGGGGGGAATGGTAAATTTTTCATCTATTTTCTTAAATAACTTTAAAAGTATATGTTACGTTTATAAAAATAAATTCTTTTGAGATCCTCGCAATAAGCCCTTTCATTTGATATGTCACACGGTACAGTTTGTAATTTTTAATTTTCCCCCAGAAGTGACCGCCATATTCAAAATTCATTTATTTACGTTACACATTCGTATTTGGGTCACAGAAATACATAATGTGTACCAAATTTCAACTTAATGGATCCATTAGATTCGGAGCAAATTGGCTGTGACAGACGGACAGACAGACAGACACACGAGAGATCGTATACTTAAGGGTTCCATAGAACCCTAAAAATGGCCGATTTGCGTACGCACAATCGCGAGTTCATGTCTGAATTAATAAGTCTATACAAATCTCTGCCTGCACTCTGGAAAATTAAATCGAAGGATTATTAAGACCGAAAAAAAAAAAAAAAAAAATAAACATACGCGTCGAACATATAACCTCCTCCTTTTTGGAAGTCGGTTAATAAAAAGAACTAGGCATGCCTACAAAAAAAAATATAAATAAAATGAAAGAGGAATAATTATAGTTTATTAAGGGAGAAAGAAGAAATAGTTCTTCATTAGGAAACATGTTTCTACGCCGACGATTTCGACAAGACTGTGGCTTGTGCGTACTTAACTGTGCCGTGTGGTAACGCCGTCCGTGTACAGTTTTTTCATGCGAGAAGCTTGCGCAGGCAGAACTGTGGTGAAGCTTGTGCGTGTGGTAGGCCCATAAATAATTCATCGATTCCAGAGTTGTCTCTGTTCAGATTACCTACTGAACAGGAAAGGTAATCAAGTCACTTATTCTAGCATATAATTTTTACTTGATGATGAGATACCTACTTATTTTTTGTTGTATTAGTTATCTATCAGGCAGACGAAGTAGTCAGGCCTTATAGTGTATTAAAAATGTACCCTTTAAAGTTGAAACATTTTTTTTCGAAACAGTTTTTTATTTAGGTATATAATAGTACAAAATTCATGAAACCTTTTAAGTTTTCAAATTATGTTGTTTAGGTCTAAATTTTGGATCGTTTATGCCTCGCTATAATAATTTTGCAAAAACATTCCAAATATAAATGGAACATTTGTTACAAAATAAAATGGTTTAACATGGTTTTGCTAAAACGCTACAAGATTGTTGTGGCGTTTTAACAAAATAAATATACTGTTTTGTAAAACATTAAATGTTCCTGTCCTCATAGTACAGACGCCAGCACTTCAAGCTACTACAATCTGTCAAATTTATTTAATAGATTTTCAACTTTATGGCTGAAGAATAAGGTTCAAAGTAGATTGGGAAAATTTGACAGTTTCGGGTAGCTTGATGTGCTGGCGTCTGTACGTTCTAGTTAATTTACACAAGTTATTATTTGATACAGGTTGTGGGTTGGAACGTAAGTGAAAAAATATTTTCTGATATAAAACTTAAAACCTTTTTGCTAATCTGACGCTAAGTGTCATAAAAGGTAGTTTGATCCACAGACATATAAAGAGTAGCAGACCAAACATTCGCTAAAAATTGCGTAGCCATTACACACACATAGGGAATGTTGTCAATACAGAGCCGAACTAGGGCGGGTTGGCGGTATTTTCTAATGATATTGAAACAACCATTATAGGTACTTACTGAAAATCCGTGAAAATCTATATTCTCTGGGTAAGTAGGTTAAAGAAGTGTAGTCTACCACTGGTAAAAAAGCAGCTTTAGTGGAACAGTCAATAAATTATGAACATTTCATATTTTATAGGTTATTTTGTGTTGGTTGACTTTAAGTTCGTTTTTTTTAAAGACTGGAGGTGTACACACGGCTACACATCAAGCTATACATTTCCAGTATAAGCTGACCACGCATTGTTTGGAAATCCTATACAATGCGCAATCAGCATAAACTGGAAATGTATAGCTTGATGTGTAGCCATGTGTACAATAGAAATAACCTGATCAGAGTTGAAAAACAACTCGGGCATGATCTTCCTGATTGAAAACCTCAGAGATAACACTTCTAGCACTGATCTAATATGATAATTTAAACACACACATACTTTACTATAATTTACATAATATCACATCACAAGTGCCCGTATGTAATGAAAACAGACTTAGTTCTCTTGGGAGCATCACCTATACCTAAACCACTTTCTCCCGTAAAAGGCTTAAAATAGCACATCGTCTCGACGAAATAACGGATTCCAATTTTTTTCGGAGAGCTTTCTCCCACAGTTTTCTTTTTACAACATCTTTGGCAAATACATGGATTCCCTAACTTTTGCAGTAAACAGCTGTGCAACTGGGCTCAATAATTGATTAAGCGTAAAAGAAATCGCTAGTTTACAAAAAATGTAAAGCTAGCTGTCAAATTATAAGACGCTGGAGATCAGCGCCATCTGAAGTGAGCAAGTTGCAGTTTTTATCCCCATTGTAGATGACGTGATCATAGCTAGCTACCTAATAATAAAATGGACATTTTAGAGATGTGTCCCTCACTCATGAGGTGCCTTGTTTGAGGTACTCGTGATCGTAAATTGAAAGAGAAAGCCGACGTTCGCACGGACGTAATAAAATCGCGGCGGGATTTTATCACGCACTGGATTAAATTCAAATTTTCTTACGTATTTGACACCTTTATCTTCTTCTTAATCACTATTGCTGATTGTAATGATTATAATTGAGTAAAGCCATATTTGTTACGACCGCGAATCATATTTTAATCAACATAAAACCTGACGCTGACTTGCAAAATGCAAAAAACGTGAGAAAATTTGAACTTCGCGGGCTACCCTGACGCTTCCCCCTTAAGCCGAGTATTGAGAATTCAACGCACTGGGACGCACTCTTGTCCTAGCGCGTTGAAAAACACACTGTTAGATTTCAACTTTCGGGGCCAAGTAGAGCGTTGAAAATCAAGTGCACGAAAAAAATCGCTGCGTTTTTTATTACGTCCGTGCGCTTACTCAAATTTCAACATTGAACCACCTCACTCGTTCACGCGTTCTCACTTAAAAATTGACATTGACATTATTGACACGAGTACTCGCGAGTGAGTATTGTTGAGCATTGAAATAGAAATAACATATGTCTATGGTATTGAGTGAGTGATTGAGTGACAGTGTTTTTATCGTAAAAATCTGAGCTGCTGTATGTCACAGTCTGGTTTACCTTATTTAAAGGGAAAAAATACTAAATTGCCGTATATATTTAAAAAAATGTCTATTTCGCATTTGTTTCTTCCCCATAAAGGTTTCTTATCGTTTCTATTACTTTAGATTCATATTTATCTAATGTTTACTTATCCTTGCTTCTCGCACATGTCGCGCGACACCATAAACTTGGTATAGTATGCTTGATGTTGAATCAGTGGTCATCATATTTTGAAGGTCATTTTCAGTTTTGATAATTCGTGGTATTTTCTGGGCTAGTGGCAAAAAAAATCTCTAAACATATATGATTTAAAATAAATGATGGCAATAACCATAGAATAATGATAAGCAATAAAAGTGACCACTTTTTTGTTCCACTAAGTGCACGATGCGCGAACTTACCCCCACTACGCCAAAACCTTGCCAAGTTACGTGCCGGGGACTGTACACATTAATTAAGCCAGCGCCAGACATAGCAGCAATATTTGATCAAACAAGTGATCAAATATTGCTGCTATGTCTAGCGCCAGCTTTAGATAACGATAAGGTATGGAGAGGAAACAAATATGGAATAGACATTTTTTTAATAAATACGGCAATTTAGTATTTTTTCCCTTAAAATACGGCAAACCAGACTGACATATGGCAACTCAAACTTTTACGATAACAACACTGCCACAGAGGAGAGAATGGAGAGCAGTGTTGCCAACCCGTATGATAATTATGGGGCGTACGATAATTTGGCCAATGGTACAATGTACGATAATGAATGTCTAATGTACAGACGCCAGCACATCAAGCTACCCGAAACTGTAGATTGTAGTAGCCTGATGTGCTGGCGTCTGTACAGACGCCAGCACATCAGGCTACTACAATCTGTCAAATTTATTTAATAGATTTTCAACTTTATTGCTGAAGAGTAAGGTTCAAAGTTGATTGGGAAAATTTGACAGTTTCGGGTAGCTTGATGTGCTGGCGTCTGTACGATAATTTTAAGATTGCTGAAAAAACCAATTCCATTAACAAAACGTATTTGTCAGACAAAATTAAACGCAGATAAAAACAAAACAATGTCAAAGTCAATCGTCAAAAGTAAGTATCTCTCTCTCTTTCTCTCCCAAGTTTTTTTATTTAATTCTACAGTGAAAACACAGAAATATCAACTAAAAACTATGACAAAACAATCTTTATGGTTTGTGCTGCTAGCGCCTTAAGTGGTGAAACTTGGCATATATATTTTCCCCTTTACAAATTGGCAAAGAGTTCCATTTTCAAAATTTGAACTGTTTTTTTATTTTATCGTGTACAAGTGAACAGTTCTAAAAACTTTCAGTGTCACCCTCGTAACTATGAGCGTGTTGGGACGCAGATACAGTACAGATATCTATTAATTATGTCGCGCATAGCTGTGAATGCTGTGATTACCAACAGCCTTTATTATACAGAACAAAATTTTACAAATTAAGCTATGCCAAGTAGATAGGAGCATTGGTGGCCCGACTTATCGAGTTGTAGGTCGTAGGTTCGAACCAAGACAGGCGCTTTACTTTGTGTAAATTATTTCATCATCACTGCTCTCAAAACGGTGAAGGGAAACATCGTGAGGAAATCGGCAAGTCTAAGAACAAAAAAAATCGAAGACATGTGACATCTACCAACCCGCACCGGGCCCACGTTGTGGATTACGGCTCACAGAGAGGAGGCCTGTGTCCCAACAGTGGGAACATTATAGGCTGATTATTTAAGTAGATAGATACGGAACTTATTTCCTAGGTGGTTTACTAGGTTGTAAGTAAGCTTACTTGGCTTTGTGTCCGATTTCATCAAAAGTTCGGTACATTAGCAATGAACGTATGATGAAACAGGGAGGGTCATATTTTGCATTTTTCAGAGAAATAAAAACTAGGTATCTAATGACCGAGCTTTGGTCAACGAACTCAACATTTAAGTTTACTTTGTATTTATGTGGATAAGCTAGAAGCACAGTTTTAGCTATGACAGGCGTGTGGGATTTTACGCCATTATCATTTGGCAACATCTCAAGATTCGTAGAGAAACTTGTAACTCTATTATAAAATTATTCATTGTCTATTTATAGCAATTTGCATGAACGTTATAGGTTTTTTTTCTTTTGTACATACGATAATTATTTTTGGCTAAAAAACGATAATTTCGACGTGGGATCTCGATAATTTGAACTTTTGGAGTTGGCAACACTGATGGAGAGATTGATATATCCACCACTAGTGTTGGGATTTTATAAATACTCATAAATATCCGTTTTTACTTGAGTATTTATCCAAAACAGCGGATAAATACTATCTACAGTTTTCGTTACGTTATGTAACGTAAATTTTGTCATTTTACAAACAAAAGGATTGAAATAAATATAAATCAGAAAATATTGATTTGTACCGTACTTTTAACAATAACAAAAAGCCTATAATAACAATGATTTCACTCGATCATGCATATTTTCGTCAATCACTGTCAAAGTTAGATACATTTATGCGTTACTTAAATCATTGTAGTAATAAGAAAAATACTAAAATAATAATTAAACCACTACAATCATAATCTTTTTCGTCAAACGCTGTCAATTTATGTATTATGTATGAAAATATAGATAAGTGCGAAACTTTGCTCAGTTTAACAATGACAAAATCTTATAATAACAATGGTTTGTTTGTGATGGCATCTATTTCGCCACATGCGAACTACGCATTTCACTGACGTCACGCAAAATCTTGCATCGCGTTAGCAGGGTTTGCCGCACGACCAGCATATATACAACGTCCCGACATCAATCGTCGGGCAGTACGTCACCAGACACGACACCCGTCTGGTCGGAGGACCTTCCCTTTTTATGAAGGATGAGTGAACTTTACACCCTGTTCCTCATATATGTTCCTCTATACTACAATCATGAATATTTCTTGAAATCAATCACTATAATCATTAATATTTTCTGAAATCAATTACTATCATTATTATACGCTTGCTCATCATTACTAGAAAAACTCACAATTTACAAACTGGAACTCGCTTCTCGATTCTCTCAAATCCACAGATTTTTCATCAGTATCGGTCTATACTGGATAATGCAACATCTTCATTATCACTGTCGCTGCCAGCACATTCTTGAATTATGTTAAAAATATTTAAATTATATTTTATAGTGCGACTTTTGCCGCTTTTTCTGTCGTCAGGCGATTTCTGTTTTTGCTGTGAATGTTTGCATGTGCACTAAAAGACTGTTCTGTTGTGGCAGAAGTAAACGGTGCTGAACGAATACGCACTGCGACTTTATATAACTTTGTCCAAGAACAACATTCCTTTTCACCAGGTTAACGGGCTTATTTCGTTAATGTTTTTCCAAATAAAAGGTTTTTGCGATAAACCTTCCTTGGCCTTATATGCAACTACATAATTCTGGCATCACCTACTTCCACATTTAACAAACGCAGCCATTTTGTTCATAAAATCAATGGCTTCCAGTTCTTCGTCTTTATTTAACTCGATACCTCGAGTCTTTGGGTCAAGCAGATAGGCGTTAAATGCCACCAGTGGTGCCGATTCTAAACTAACTAAACTATCACTAAAATTCCTTACTTTTGGCTATGAGAATCTTAGAGCTATTCTGCAAAATAAATTCTCTAAATTTAAAAATAATTTTGACACATCTAAATCGAATTTGACAATCGCGACTCCACACGTGATACTTAACCACGTGAATCTTTTTAGAGCCGGAGGCGCGTAGGGGGGGCAGCCTCAACGTGTTTTATATGGAATTCACTTTTTGTATGGAAAAAAAAAAAAAAATGTTATCTACATGTAGAGTGATAAGGGTTTAAGCGTTTTTTAAAGGGGGTCGAAATTTTCATTATTCTTACGATTGGACACACCGTTTTCGAGATATAAGTAAAAGAAAAAAAAATCAGTACTGTTTTTGCATCTGAAGTCGAGGTGTTGGTGTGAATTTAAAGTTCATGACAACCAATTTTATTCCACACCTTTTTAGTCGCGATTAAAAATAGTCAGATTTAGTTCGTAGTAAAAACGTCAAATTCAGAATAGCAAAATTGCCATTTTCACTAAATTAATATCTTAGTACCATCTTAGTGCTGTCAAACTAAAATATAGTTAAGTTGTGTCACTTTAGTCTATTTCAGAATGGGAAATCGTCGTTTGACAGGAATAAACGAAATTTTGGTGATGTTTAGTCTAGTTTAGAGGCATTTATGACAAGAGAATCGGCCCACTGTCATCAGAAATAAATAATGTTATATTGTAGTATTTTGGAAGGCCCAAATAACAATACTAGTAATTAATTTAATAAAAATAACCATTGGATGCGCAAAAAATATTTTTATCCATGATTTTGAGTAAATATCAGATAAAAATGAGTAAAAACGAGTATTTATCCATTTCTGATAAATACTCGAGTATTTATCCTCCGAGTATTTATCCTCCGCTCATCACTATCCACCACAGTGTGCACAGACTAAGTAGTACTATGTGCTTCTAGTTCTGGGCGTGTGTTCAGAATTTTTGCTGTTTTTTTTTGTGTTGTTAGTTTGTGTACGTTCGTTGTCACCTGCTATCAGGTTTGTTTAGTGTTTGTTTTTGATCACCATTATCTATGGATATGTTGAATATGGATAAAATAAACCCTCTGACCTTCTGACCTACGATTATTAAAAGTCGGGAAGCGTAATTGTGAACAAAATCAGTGTTGCCGTTCTACAAAATTTTAAGTCCCTAGATGATCTGAAAAATTCCGCCAGATATGGGAAAAAATATTTTCTAGGAATCCGCTAGAAGTCCTTAGTTTTTTTTTTGTATGTATTTTTCTTTCCAAATGCTTTTTAAGATCTTTGCGTACATTTTAGAGTGGCAATAACTACAAGTCATTAGTTGTGAGAAAGGGAAACAGAATTTAACAAAATTATTTGTGATTTGAAAAGTCGAATTCTTTGTCTTGTATATAGCGGAAAGAGATTTTTCAAATAAATTAAGGATTCGTGGAAAATCACTAAAATTCGTAACTCGTTTTCCAAAAATTGACGCGAGACTGACGTTTGATCGTTTCGTTAGAAGAAACTACTTTTGATTTTAAAAATAAAAAAAATATCATCAACATCATTATACTTATGGTCTACTTGTAGGTACATAGGGGAACCACTTTTTTCAACTTCCATATAACAGAAAAAAATGTTGAAATAACAATTTTTTTTTAAAACCATTTTAGTAATTTTATTAATTTTTTCCCATTATCAAAAAAAAAAAAATACTTTATTTCAGACCTTGATCCATATGATGTTAGTAATACACACTACTTATAAGCTATGTTAGTAACAAACGAAAAACAACATTTAATTCATATATCTGCTGCACTCACCAGACGCACCGGGTATATATATGTACATGTACACGTACCCAATGCGCCATATTGGTGCAGCACGGCTTATCATTAAAGACCTTCAGAATGTTATTGCCGCTCCCACGCACTCTGCGCATCATAGAAGCAGTCTTCTTTCGTAAAATGGTACTGAAACCGTCAGTACGTGCTTCCACGACCATTCCTGACGCGCTACAGTAACGTGGGAGCCCCAACAACATCCTGAAAGTATTATTATTGTAGGGGATTTGCATTGAAACTCCACTTTGATTAACACTGTAGATTATATTTGAGTCGCGCACTAAAAAACTAGGGTTACACTAAAAAATTCGGTTGAGCTTAAGTAATATTTTACTATAGTACAAGTAGCGGGTGGGTCTTATATTGTGTTTGTACATTTTATGTTTTTTAACCAATGATAGGTAGGTATTGGAATCTTAGATTTTTAGTCAAGTGTGAACTGCTTATTTCTCGACAGGTTGTAACCTGTTCCCTGAGTGATACCTTTTTTGCCCGACAAGTTTAAACTTGTTCGTGGGCGATGCCATATTCTTTGTATGTGTGTTTAGGTGTTTGTTAGTGGTTTACCTGTGTGTTCTTGACAAGTTGAGACCTGTTTTTGGGCGATACCATTATTCTCTCTAATGTTTTGTATGTGATTTGTAAGCGGATTTGCTTAATTACCTTTAGTGTAGGGATGTGTTAGGGTGCTAACTATGTTTTAATTTAATCATTTAATCAATAGAACTTATAACTAATTAACTTAATGAGAGAGAATAGGCATCAAATCAGACTTAATACTAGAGGAAATGAAAACTAACCCTATGCTTATTAGAATACAAGTAATTTGCTTATGTCTAATGACTACGTGAAATGATCTTTATTTGGTTTAATCAAAACTCTTAATTACTAATCAATTATTGTTTCTTGTCGTCGCCAACAATTATACTGACTGCCTCGTTGGTCTAGTGGTCGCAAGCGCTACTGCTGAGCATGAGGTCCTGGGTTCGATTCCCGGGTCGGGCAAAGTGTTATTGGGTTTTTCTATCTGAAATTTCTCAGTAGCAGCTCGGAGTCTGGATTTGTGCCCGGTTGATGGCAATAGGCTCGCCCCCTATTACATGGGACTTAAACATAACTGGCGAAATGTGGGTGTACCTGCTACAGGGACACCTCTGCCCAACCCTTCGGGGAAACAAGGCGTGATGTTATGTTATGTGTTATTATGTGCTAGTTTTTTATGCTTCGCCCTAAACACAAGCAGTTTGCTTTTTTGCACGTTGTAAACAAGTCCGTGCGCTTCTGCATAGGACTCACAGACCGCCAACAACTTCCTGAGTGCGCTAATTGACGGACTCAGCAGCACCATGTCGTCCGCGTAACTAATACTACACAGTCTGTCAATAGAACAACCAACAAGAGTGCTACCGAGCTCGACAATCAGTTGGTTAACATACAGGCTGAAAAGCGGAGGTCAATCCACCCTGTCTCACTCCGCATTCCAACCTGTACTCCTCAGACAACTCGTTGGCCCATCTAACTTGATTGGTTTGGTGGTCATACCAATACTGAAACATATTTGTTATGGCGTCAGGCACTCCCGCTTCGCGCATCTTACACCACAAGACGTCATACCTTACCAGGTCAAATGCCCTGGAAAGGTCTAGAAATGCCGCATATACAGGCGTACTTCTCTCCGTATAGTACCGGACAATATGCTTGAGGGCCAAAATAGCACATTCAGTTGATAACTGTGGCCTAAAGCCAAACTGAGCATCGTGTATTTTAAGATGTTTACTAATTTGACTCTCAAACACACTGTCAAGTACTTTGGCCGTAATAGTCGCCAATGAGATCGGTCTGTAATTACCCTTATCACTGGCGTCACCGGTTTTATTTTTCAATATTGGTACAACCACCGTTCTCATCAACGCAGCGGGTAGGTAGGAGTGTCGGATACAGAACTTAAAATAACTAGCAGTCGTGGGAGATGCGGTCCAGCATGGGCAAAATGTTCTATGCTTAGGCTGTCATGTCCCGGCGATTTGCCTCGTCTCATATTTTTAATTATTCCTAAAATCTGCTTAGCCATAATGCGAGCAGGCACGTCTAACACAGCAGCCCCAGCAATGACACCACTGACATCCGACTTCGAAGGTAGTATTTTAAAATGTTCCTTAAACCGGTTTGCGATCTCCGATCTCGGAATGCCCGGCTTGGGGTTTAACTTTTTGGTGTGTTTCCAAAACCCGCGAAAGTCTTTCTTTTTGTGTCTTGAAGCCAATATATCCATTTTAATTTGATCTTGTTTATTCTGACAAAACTTAAGTTTTTGTTTAAAAATCTTGCGGGACTCAACCATATCTTTATAAATATGTCCCGTGCTTGGTTTACCATGCCAAACCCAATTTGTAAACTTTTGCCTGAAATTCCGGTGAGCGTCCCTAACATGCTTATTCCACCCCAGGATAGGTCTACCCTTTACAACCCCCCTCTAAAGTGACTGACATAAGTGGCCTCAGCAGCCTCCCGTAATGATAAAACAATGTTATGATATAAATTATCAATTACTTCCCTATGTTCTAGCTCATTACACATAGTATCACAACACTGACTTAGATCTCTAGGAAAATCAATTTGCCTTAATTTAGAGTTACATTCTTTGGTATACAATTCAATCTGATCTATATTACGTTCACCCCACGTTACTTTATTTATTTGAAACCCATGTGCTGGAGTCGACTTTGGCCTGGCCCCCATCATATTACATTGCAGCTCTAACGGGAAGTGATCTGACCAGTAGCTATCATAATGTACCCTAACAGATGTTACGGACTTCCACGCAGCCTCGGTTACCAAACAATGGTCAAGCCACCGACGGCTACCATGCACATCACTTACAAAGGTATAAGAATCAACCCCCAGCTTAATTAAATCGGCACAGAACCAATTTTGTTCTGAACAAAAATTTAACATTTCCTTCCCAAATAGTTCCCCAGGGTGTGCATTAAAATCCCCTAATATCCCACATTAAAAATTAAGCTCGATCGGTCCAACACATTAACTTTAATAGCAACAACGCGATCACTATTGCATGGAATCACAGTCAGTCTTTATAGCATAGATGGTATAGAAAACATCTTTGTACACTTTCCAGGCGTTTAATGTAAATGTCATAGTGTGGATTCCATACTGTGCTGTTGTATTCAAGGAGTGGGCGAACTAATGTATTAAATAGATAAATTCTAGTTGAGGCTTTAGAAAATTCTTTGCTATTACGCAAGACAAATCCGAGCACCTTGAACCCTTTTGAGGTAATATTTAGTATATGCCTATCAAATTTCAGTTTTTTGTCAAACACAATTCCTAGGTCACGAACTTCGTCTACTTCTTGTAGTGTTTGCTAGCGCAATGTGTAATTGTGGGTTTGCACGGTTTTATTGCGAGAAAATTGCATACAGTGACATTTAGAAACATTAAGTGACATTTTGTTTACTCTACACCAATCTGCCATTCTATCGAGATCAGCCTGTAACAGTGCGGCATCCAAGTCTGTCACTATTGGTCTCATGATTTTGACGTCATCAGCAAACAGGTAGAAACTTGAGTGCTTGAAAAAGTCGTTAATGAAGATGTTAAAGAGGATAGGGCCTAAGTGCGAGCCCTGCGGGACTCCCGATGTTGCTGAAAAGGTGTCAGAGTGGTGACCGTTGATATCCACTTTTGAATTCCTACCAACGAGGAAAGAATGGAACCATTTAAGCAATGATCCCCTATTCCCAATTGATTTAATTTTTGAGAAGTATATTATGGTCAACCTTATCAAATGCCTTACTAAAGTCTGTGTATATAGTGTCTACGGGATTATTTTATCAAGAGACTCAGATATGGCTGAGAAATAGCACATAAGGTTTGTAGAGGTTGACCTTGAATTGATAAAACCATGTTGGTGGGTTGTAATACTTTGCTTAACATATGCATTTAGGCTTTTAGTTACTAACTTTTCAAGTATTTTTCCGAATATGTTTAAAATAGAGATGGGTCGATAGTTGGACGAAATACGAGTTATTGACGAAAAAGGGTTTTTTCGTGCACGGAGCCAAAGCAAAGGGTTTTTTCGTAAACAAACACAAATTGTTGTCGACCAATTAAAATTTTCTCATACGCGGGATTATAATAGCTTTTATTTCAATGCAAATACGAATCTTACGAACTAAAACAATTCAATTAAAAAAAAAGGTATAATTCAAAAGATTGTGAATTTGAAGAACATGAAAAAAATATATGGTCCAGAGTACCCTCATCAAGTCCGAATTCGCACAAGGAACTGTCACGAACACGAAATCGAACGAACGAATCTTATGAAGAAATACTGGACTGCAGCAGTAACCGAGTCTAAATCTACACAAGGATGAAACAGTTCTTTTAAATAATTTAATGCATTTAAAAAACCAAGGTTTCCGTTGGATGTCCGGATGGATAGCCCCCTTCAGCTTTGAACTTGCCTGCCACCCTGCTAACCACGAGTTATGTATGCATTTTAAGTTTGGTGTCAAATAAAAAGGCTGGCTATGCTGGATAAGCAAAATGTCGGATCGACACAACTATTACTTTGCCCTAATCCAGACCTACGTGTGGCACTGCCATCGTTAATAATACACAGGTCAAGATCATCCAACATATCTACTAGGCCTACACCAGTACTATCGCAAGAATCCAATCCCCACCGGTAGTGATGACAGTTAAAATCTCCCATGACAAGTAATGGACCGTTTAAATTACTTAGTAACTTTTTTATTAAAACAAGATCTTCTAAACGTGGTTGTGCCTTAACAGCAACAACATTTATGCTGTCGCCAACGAAGGGTAGAGGGATCTGGGAGAATGGTACTTTGTTATTGATGAACAAAGCACATCCTCCATATCCATCTGATCTGTCATGTCGAACACCACCGAAACATGGGATCCTGAAATTGCTTTCAGAACGAAGCCACGTCTCAGCGATGCCGTAGACCGATCGTTTAAATGTATTAATTAAAAAGCGTAGGTCAGGTTTCCTGGGAGAAATACTCCTCACGTTCCATTGCAAGAATGTCCACGGATGGAAAATTATTTATATATTATAACTATTGAAGACAGTTTATTGGCAACGTGGTCAGGTAAAGATTGTGCGGGGTTAGCTAAAACAGTTATTAGCATATTGGCTATAATATTTAGTATATGTTCAGGCTTATCAGGAGTACTAGCACCTTCTCTAGGGAAGGCACCACCGTTTTGGGAAGGAGAGAAGGAGTAATCCTGAGTAAGGGCTTGATGAGCCTGCCTATTGCAGCTAATACAGTTTTACGGTATGATTTAGGTGTTTGGGGAGCTGGACTGGGGTATTGAGGCGAAATGGTTGTTGGTTTGGATTTTAATGATATTCTTGACACTAAGGCATTATGGTCGTGAGGCTGGAGGAAAGACCTGACTTGCTTCCGCATATGAAACAGATTTCTCGGCCATTGGTGCTTTTATGCCCTTCTACCGACTCAATTCAGGACAGGCCTTATCATTGGCAAATGGCATGATTATTGCCAGAATAAGAAACGCAAATGGCACAGTCAGCAAAAATTTAGCCTCCATCACCTGGGTGGTCTTGACCACATTTGAAACAGCGGGGTTGCGAGCGACATTCTGTACGTGTGTGACCGAAACGACAACAGTTAAAACATTGAATAGTCGGGTACATATATGTCTCGACCGAAAGGGCAGAATAAAAAAAATAAACCTGCTTAGGTAAGATTTGTCCTTCGAAAGTGAGAACTACAGTTTGAGTGGGTTTTCCCACTCTGTAACACCCAGAGAGGTCATCTTTCGGTTCATTCTCCTTGCCTTTATAACGGGGCCGCATCCAACAGGAACCTTGATATTCTCAATTACCTCATCTTCTGTCCATTCATTTGGTACGTCCCTAACGAGATCCAAACGTGTAATATTAAATTGAGGAATCGTTGCCAAAAGTTGTTTTGTACCATCGTTTTACTTATCAAGAAGCTATTCGCATCCTGGTGAGACTTAAACTCGACTGACACCCGGTTCCTTCCTGGCCATTTTACACTACTTAAGAGAATGTTGCTGTAAGAACATTCCAAATTTAACCGGGTGCAGTATAGTACCTGGGGTCTGGCCATCCTTCAAAGAAACGTGGACAACATAGAAAGAAAAAAGAAAGAAAGAAAGAAAATACATTTATTTAGCACAGACAAAAAGGCACACAACACAACCATTATAACACAAGTAAAAAATAAAAAAGGAAATAAAAACAAAGTGTAAAATAATCATTTAACAGGAAAGAGTGCCTCGCGGCTGCGCCAAATAGGCCCAGTTCAGCAAAAATGCCAGACAGCTAGTGGATAGGACGTCCCTTAAGATTGTCTACCAAATTCTTTTTTGAGTAACTTAGGAGGATTTACTATAGTAGTCGGGGGGGAAGTAGCTAATCTTTTTAACCGACTTCCAAAAGGAGGGGGTTCTCAATTCGTCAGTACGTTTTTTTTTTTTTGTTACGCTTTTACTCCGCCAATTATGAATTGATTTTGATGATTCTTTTTTTGTTTGGTAGATCATACTTCAGAGGTGGTCCCATATAAATTATATTAACTTTGCTTGGGTCGTTTTTGAGTTAGCTTCAATAATACGTATTTTTTCTACTTGCCGGTTCGGAGTCCACTGCATTTTCTAGCACATTGTCATCGGGGAGAGAAACTGTTAACACCGGAGTGGATTCAAAGGGATCAGGATGATCAGGGGGTTTTTGTTATCCATTACGGATATTGGATAAAATCTTATTTTTTTTTTACAAGTTAGAGCGAGGCCCCATTAGTGCGTTGCGCTGCGTTGCGTCGTCATACAATGCGTTGTTACAATGCGTTGGTGTGGCATAATGCGTTGTTCCGTTGCGACGACGCGACGCAACGCAGCGCAACGCACTAATGGGGCCTCGCCGTTAGAGTTAAAACAAACCTTAGGCTAAACTACAAACACAAAGAATAGTCTCGATTGAAATTCACACTTGTAAAATTTTACAAGTGTGAACTAAAATCCAGAGAATTCGTAACACAAACATTAGCACTTGTAGCCTTCACTACTACCCACGAAGAAAAAAAACTTTTTTGTTTGTTTCCCTCCATGGCACGTTTTCTCATAACACATCTGACATTGGCAGAATTGTCGACACCGGCACCATTGCCACAGAGAAAAATAGAATAGAAGAATCTTGTTTGCAGAACATTTTTTTCATTTTTATCTTGTTTGCAGATTCTCTTAGCCAAAAATAAGAAATTGAAGTGATAGTTTAGTTGGTTGTACACTCAGAGTATATAACACTCTAAGGTTGTACAAGAGAATCGGCACCATTGTATCTGACAGAAAATTGTTCGCCAGTGTACGCCCAGTTACAGCTAATGAAAGGTGCCCATCAACAAATCTTTTTCCTTTAAATGACGAAAAGTAATTAAACGGAAAACGTGAACAATCAACAATGAATTCGCCGCAAGAAAGTTATGGTAACCACTTTAATTTTTGTAAGACGACCCACTGACCGGGCTGCGTCAATCACTTCAGTGTGGGCAAAAGATGAAGCTCTACAGGACGTATAGCTCGATCTCTTTCTCCCACTGAAGTAATATTAAAATAATACTGCTTTATGAGCTGGTGGTAGGCCCCCTGGTCGCACGGGTGATTTTTCCCGCGTCGATTTTTTTTCGCACACTGGATTTTTTACGCTCAGCTTAGCGCGGAGAGTGAAAAATCCAACAGTGTGTCTTTTCGACGCGCTGGAATACACTCTCTTGGATTCTCAACGTTCGGCTCAACACTGAGAGTTGAAAATCCAGTCCTTGATAAAATGCCGCCGCAATATTTTTACATCCGAGCTTGTGGGCTTAGTTTTTAAAGGCAGAAAAAGGCTGTATGAGTACTGACAAGGATTCCGTCTATGGCAGATGATTATAGCAATCCTCTTTTTTTCCTAAACTCCAGGGTCCTTAGAAATATCAAAATCGTAACGTAACTTACCCTAAATAAAAAAATGATTTTTGAAATCCCATAATTTGTTAGTATAACAAACATTTAACTGAATAATTGTGTTAGTAAATATGTTTTGACAAACAGTTATGGGCCGGATTTTGCAGAGAACCAGTTTGGTTTCCGCAGGGGGCGCTCTACGGTGGACGCAATCATGCGCGTGCGGGCCCTCACAACGGGGGATGCTGTGGCCCGGGGTGGGGTTATGTTGACGGTGTCTCTAGACATCGCCAATGCCTTCAATACTCTGCCCTGGAGTTGCATCGGGGAGGCACTCCGGTATCACCGGATGCCGACTTACCTCTGTCGTGTGGTCGAGGCCTATTTGACGGAAAGGGCCGTCATCTACCCCGGTTACCAGGGAGAATGGAACCGGCGAGAGATGTCGTGCGGTGTCCCACAGGAATCGGTCCTGGGGCCGTTTCTGTGGGACAACGGATACGACTGGATGCTGCGCGCTGACCTCCCTAGTGGCATCAGCGTTGTTTGCTACGCTGACGACACGTTGGTCCTCGCGCAGGGGAGGTTGCACCAGGCGGCGGCCGAACTAGCGACACGCGGGGTTGCGACAATCGTCGACAGGATCCGGCAGTTGAGACTCGAGCTGGCCCTGCACAAGACCGAGGCCATGTGTTTTCATGGACCTTGGAATGCGCCACTGTCGTCGCGACGGGTACCCAGGTAACGGCGGGAGGGGTTCACATCGGTGTCGAGTCGACGATGAAGTATTTGGGACTGGTCTTCGGCAGCCGGCGGAGCATTTCCAACGTTTGGCTCCCAGACTGGAGCGGGCCAGGGCTGCCTTGATGCGGCTCCTGCCCAATCTAGTGGGTCGAAACGCCTCCTACCGGAGGCTCTATGCGGGCGTCGTGCGGTCCATGGCCCTTTACGGGGCACCGGTGTGGGCGCGTTCCGTGAGGCGGCAGCCAGTTCGCCGGTTGAACGCGTCCCAAAGGTTCATGGCCATGCGGCTGGCCAAAGGATTGTGAGGCGGCGAGCCTCCTTGTCGAATTACCGCCATGGGATGTGGAGGCAAAAGTCCTCGCGCACATTTGGGAGTGGCGCGAGGAGGCGAAACGCTGGGGCGTAACTCCGCAGCCGCGAGAAATCACTACACAGCGGACAGAGCTCCGGCGGGATCTTATGGCGTCACGGAGAGTGCGATTGTCGCAACCCAGTGCTGGGCCCGCCACAATTGCGGTGATAAGTCCCTTCTTTGAGAAGTGGCTAGAGAGGCGCATACGGTGGAGGTCTGCCCGGCTTGGGCGGAGCATCGCCGTGTCCTCGTGGATCGGCGGCGGTGATCTCTAGCATCTGGCCCTAGTCCAGGCCATGGTACGGAGGGGTGTTTGGATAGGAAACCTCCCCGCGTGCCTGGGGGCTGGAGTTCTCTTATGGGTGCGTCCGGGGGGAAGGCCAGTCTCCGGGACGGTGCACCCTGGGGTGCGGACAATGACTCCCCATTAAGGGGTCTCGTTGTCCGTATGCCAATATCCTGTCGGAAGAACGCTCTAACGGGTACTATCTAGGGAGCACTCGTTGAGCAGCGTTAGAGTAGGAGCGGGCTCGGTGTGCACTAACCCTGCCGTCGTCGAGCGGGTAGGAGGAAGTCCTTTCTCCTGTCACCGTTGGTCTCGTAGCCTCGAAGAGTGTCAAGGTCATGTCTCTGGCATTTGACGAGGGTCGAGGGTCTTGGCTTAACCGCCCGGGCCGCGAGGTAGAAAACCTCTATAAAAAATCACCCCAAGCCTCCAAGCGGCGGCGCACCGTGAGGGAGGTTGTTAACTTGACTAATGGGTAGCTTAATTAGTCACTAGTGCGAACAACTATTTTGAGACACTAAAAAGTTAATTACTCGTGGGAACTACTATGAAAAACAATACAAAAACAAACAAACAAAACAAAAAGGTGGAGAGTGATGCGGGGTCGGAGTCCGACGCTGCATCAGGCGCGGAGGGCTCAAGTAAGAGCTTGGAGCGTGAAGTAGTGGGGGCAGATGGAATTATTAGGAAATTCTTCCGGAAGCGCCCCAAATCGGGAGATGGTGAGTGGTCCTCCGCCGACGGAAGATCCACACCAGCCGGTGGGGTAGGGCCCGGGCAAAAAGTAAGGGTGTAGGTAGAGGACTCACCACCAAGGAGGGTGGTGAGCCGAGCCAGGCCAACCCAGCCGAAATGGCCAAGCGAGCCGAGAGACTCGCCATGGAGGGAAACCACCCTGGAGGGACCAGCAGCGTGGCGGTCCCCTGAGAGGCTTCAGGGGAGACGGATGCCGCTGGCGGCTCCAACTCGGAGCAGACGGACAGGTTTGCGGAGGTCGTGGCAGCCGCGATCAGGGCTGTGGTCTTAAAGAGGATTCAGTCCTCAAATGACAAGACCATACCCGCGGCCACGGCCTCTATTTTGGCGGCAGCGGAAGAACTTCGCTTTGGGCCTCCGTCGGACGGAATGTCCGATATGCGGGCGGAGGTTGCCAAGTTGACTGCCGCCATGGAGCTTCTCCGAAAGGAGAACGAGAAGCTCCGAACAAACCTGGCTGGGCTGCGAGCAGCCGGCCCCCGGGAGGTGCTGAAGGTGGGAGAGCAGCAGCATGGGCAGGGACGGCCCGTGCCTGCGGAAGATCGGGTTCTGGCCCTGGTGCGGCAGGAGATGGCTGCCCTGCGGAGCAGGTTCTCCGCCCTAGAGGCCATCGTTCTGCGCCCCCCGTTAGCGGCAAGCCAGCCGGCCTTGGACCAGTGGAAGGCGGCGTCATATGCCACCGCCGCATCTGCCGCGGTCAAGCCAGGCTCGTCACGGCAGGCCAAGGGCGGAGCGGCTGCGCAGGCGGCGAGGGCCCCAGCCCGGACGACGAGGGCTCCGGCCCAGGCGTCGGCGAAACAACCGCCTCCGCCTCTTAAATCTTCTCCTCCGGCTGACGCCGGATGGCAAGTAGCCGGGGAGAAGAAGAAGGCCGGTAAGGCAGCAAGGGCGGCCAAAAGAAAGGCGAGGCGGCAGCGGCGCAAGGTGCGAAGTGTCGCGGCTAGGCTCCGCGCCCCGAAATCCGCAGCTGTAGTGATCACACTACAGCCGGAGGCGGAGAAGAGGGGCGTGTCCTACCAGGACGTGTTCGACAAGATGGACAAAGTCATGGACCTGGAGGAGATCGGCGCTAAAAAGGGCATCCGGGTGAAGATCACGGCAACTGGGGCCCGCATGCTGGAGGTCCTTGGTGCGGCCAGTGGGCCGGCCGCTGACGCTCTGGCCGAAAATCTCAGGGCTTATGGTGAGCTGGGTTTCGGCGCAGGTCAAACTGCTGGAGCCCAGACCTCTGAGGTGCTTCCGTTGCCAGGTGGGCCACGGAGGTGGACCGCAGCGACCTCTGCTTCCGCTGTGGTCAGCCCGGTCACAAGGCCGGCTCGTGTAACGCCACGCCGCACTGTGTCGTATGTGCGGCGGCTGGCAAGCCGGCCGATCACCGGGCTGGGAGCAGGGCCTGCGCTCCACCCGCTGAGGCCAGAGGCAGGGGCAAGCGCTCCGCCACCACCGCCATCACTGCCGAAGCCACCGCAACGACCGAGCTCGGGGGGAGGAGGGGGGAGACATGGAATGCCAATAACGGCCCCATTACGCCTCCTCCAGGCGAACATCAACCACTGCGCCGCCGCTCAGGATCTGTTGGTCCAGAACATGGCGTAGTGGTCGATTAACATCGCCGTGGTCGCTGAGCCGTACTTTGTCCCGTCAAGGATGACTGGGTGGAGGACCTGAGCAGCTCAGTGACCCTCATTTCGTCGGCCGCCGCCGGTACTCCGTCCATCGAGTCGGTCAAGAGAGGACGGGGTTGCGTTGCAGCACGGTTCAGGGAGATTGTCATGGTGGGTGTTTACTTCTCCCCGTACCGAACTCTTGCCGAGTTCCACAACTCCCTTGCGGAGTTAAGAGTCGTTGTCGTCGGGTTTGGTTCCCTCCCCGTGCTCGTGCTCGGGGACATCAATGCCAAGAATCTGGCTTGGGGTTCCCGGTATACGGACACACGGGGCAGGATGGTGGAGGATTGGGCTCTGGAGACAGGCCTGGTTGTCCTAAACCGGGGTTCTGTCCTCTGTTCTATCTTCTCGATCGTGCAGGCCTGGGTGTCATCACCGGACAGACCTGCCGACATCAACGACGAGGCGGAGTGGTTCCGGGAGGCCATGTCCAATGTGTGTGACATGGCAATGCCCCGGGTCTACCCTGGACGTGCTTCGCACCAGGTGTACTGGTGGTCGCAAGAGCTGGAAGCTCTGCGCAGGGCGTGCGTAGCTTAGCGAAGCCGGTACGCTAGGCACCGCAGGCTCCGTATCCGCCCTCCGGATACGGAAGCCATCCAGGCGGAGCTGTACGAGGGGTACAGAGTGTCGAAGACCGCCCTCCAAGCGGAGATCCTGCAGGCCAGGGCACTGGCCCGAGAGGAGATGCTGGAGACTCTGAACAGAGACCCGTGGGGACGCCCATACAAGATGGTGCGGGAGAAACTCCGCCTATGGGCTCCCCCGCTGACGCAGAGTCTCCGGCCCCAGCTTGTGGGGGACGTGGTGAGCGCTCTGTTCCCCTCAAGAGGGGATCATACCCCTCCGCCCATGGCTCCGCCTACTACGGTGCCCGATGCGGACCACACCGCCGACGACGACGACGATGCTCCGGAGGTGACTGAGGTAGAGATGAGAGTGGCGGTACGCAAGATGAGTGCGAAGAATACCGCGTCAGAACCCGACGGCATACCCGGAAAAGCCTGGCCATGGGGGCTCTCGGGCTTCGACTAAGGGGCTCTTAAGCGCATATATGGAGAGGGGCCAGTTCCCACTTCGTTGGAAGACGGGGAAACTGGTCCTCATCAGGAAGCAGGGGCGTCCAGCGGACTCTCCGTCCGCTTATCGGCCCATTGTGCTGCTCGATGAAGTGGGCAAGCTCTTCGAAAGAGTCATTGCAGACCGCCTCGTCGGGCAGCTGGTGCGGGTGGGGCCGGATCTGGCGGAGAGCCAGTTCGGTTTCCGCAGGGGGCGCTCTACGGTGGACGCCATCATGCGCGTGCGGGCCCTCAAAACGGGGGATGCTGTGGCCCGGGGTGGTGTCGTCTTGGCGGTGTCTCTAGACATCGCCAATGCCTTCAACACCCTACCCTGGAGTTGCATCAGGAGGCACTCCGGTATCACCGGATGCCGACCTACCTCTGTCGTGTGGTCGAGGCCTATCTGACGGACAGGGCCGTCATCTACCCCGGTCACCAGGGAGAGTGGAACCGGCAAGAGATGTCGTGCGGTGTCCCACAGGGTTCGGTCCTGGGGCCGCATCTGTGGGATATCGGATACGACTGGGTGCTGCACGCCGACCTCCCTAGCGGCGTCAGCGTCGTTTGTTATGCTGACGACACGTTGGTCCTGGCGCAGGGGAGGTCGTACCAAGCGGCGGCCGACTTAGCGACACGCGGGGTTGCGACAATCATTGATAGGATCCGGCAGCTGGGACTCGTTGTGGCCCTGCACAAGTCCAAGGCCATGGGTTTTCATGGTCCTCGGAATGCGCCACCGTCGGGTTCCCAGGTAATGGCGGGAGGGGTTCACATCGGTGTCGAGTCGACGATGAAGTATCTGGGACTCGTCCTCGACAGCCGGTGGAATTTCGTCGATCATTTCCGACGTTTGGCTCCCAGACTGGAGCGGAGCGGCTTCTGCCCAATCTAGGGGATCCAAACGCCTCCTGCCGGAGGCTCTACGCGGGAATCGTGCGGTCCATGGCCCTCTACGGGGCGCCGGTGTGGGCATGTTCATTGAGGCTGCGGCCAGCCCGCCGGTTGAACGCGTCCCAGAGGGTCATGGCCATTCGGCTGGCCCGGGGATACCGCACGATCTCCTGCGAGGCGGCGAGCCTCTTTGCCGGATTACCGCCCTGGAAACTGGAGGCAAACGTCCTCGCGCACATCTGGGAGTGGCGCGAGGAGGCGAAATGCCTGGGCTTAACTCCGATGCCGCAAGAAATTGCGGCACAGCGGACAGAGCTCCGGCGGGATCTCATGGCGTCATGGAGAGTGCGATTGTCGCATCCCAGCGCCGGGCACGCCACAATTGCGGCGATAAGACCCTTCTTTGAGGAGTGGCTTGAGAGGCGCCACGGCGCCCTCACCTTCCGCCTGATGCAGGTCCTCACCGGACACGGCTGCTTCGGGAGGTTCCTGTTCAGGATAAGGCGGGAGGAAACGCCCGGGTGTCACCATTGTGTGGATCGCCCGGAGGACACGGTGGAGCCTACGGTGGAGGTCTGCCCGGCTTGGGCGGAGCATCGCCGTGTTCTCGTTGAGACGATCGGCAGCGGTGATCTCTCGCGTCCGGCCCTGGTTCAGGGCGAGGTTCAGGTACGGAGCGAGAGGAAATGGCAGGCCGTCACCTCCTTCTGCGAAGCGGTAATGCTCGCGAAGGAGGAGGCGGAACGCGTGAGGGAGAGGCAAATTTCGCGCCCTCACGCCCCTAACCGCCGCAGGAGGAGACGCCCGGGGCGGAAATTTCGAGCCGATTTCCATCCACCGTAGGCGCCAGCTTGCGGACGGTGAGCAATGGGTAGCTCGCCGTCCGATAAGGACCAGGCCCGGGTCGACGGCGCGTTGTGTTCCACGCGCGCCTCAAAGAGATGTCAGCAGAATTGACGGGTTCCGCTAGGGTCAATGCCTGCCGGGGCTGCGAATATGGGCCGAAAGGGACATCGTGGCCCCCGGCAACAGGGCAACCGAAGGAACACGGGTGGGTTTTAGTCAGTAAGAATCTGACACGCCCTCCCGCTCCACCCAGAGCGGGAAAAGTTATTTGATAATTTCCAACCCCAAAAAAAAAAAAACTCATCTCTCTTTCTCAACTCTTGGTGTTAAGCCGAGCGTTGAGAATCCAACGCACTGGAACGCACTCTCATCCCAGCGTGTTAAAAAAACACTGTTGGATTTTCAACTCTCGGCGCTAAGCAGAGCGTTGAAAATCAAGTGCACGAAAAAAGATCGCAGCGATTTTATTACGTCCGCGCGAACGTGGACTTACGTTTCAAGTTTTTGTGACATCAAGTAACTTCAATATACCAGGCGGTCATAATAAGTTTCACTCAGGCGGAGGTGGGCGGGTTTGGATGGGAACACCCAAATACTCCGAAATATTTTATTCCGAATTTCGATGTTCCTTCCGATTTTCAAAAGTCCGAATTTCATAATGCCTAAGAATTATAATATCTATTAAATTTATTTTCCCAAAAGTCGTAAATGCGATTTGTTTGTTTTCCGAAAGTTAAACGTTTGAAGAATCAAATGCTCGATGGGTTCTCCGTCCGAAAAACGACATTCCGATTTTCAATACTTCGAATAAACTGCTAAAATTAGGATTCTGTTTCTGATTCAAGCAGTATAATATGCAGTTACGGTACTCTCTTCTTCTTCTAAAATTGTTTGTCCGAAAATCGATATCCATAACACGTTTGTATAGACTTTAGTAACCATAATGTTCAAA
Source organism: Agrochola litura (assembly GCA_949152395.1). NCBI lineage: Eukaryota > Metazoa > Arthropoda > Insecta > Lepidoptera > Noctuidae > Agrochola > Agrochola litura. The sequence continues at coordinate 10,492,828 of OX424511.1, forward strand.
AATTCGAAATTTTCTTTTACGTAATTAGAACTGAATTATCTTGATATCGAGGACTATAATAATTGAATCTCCTAATTTTTCATGAAATAAATTCATATGTCCTAAGTATTGTATTAAATAATGTGTATTATTCCGAATGTTCATTTATAATAAAATAGTTAGTCCTAAAACATTTTTTTTAAATTAGGATTTTTAGTTACAGAAACGAATCGCTGTAAATCCGACTCCACGCAGTCTTGTCTGCCCTACCCCTAGAGTGTAATTTAGAATCGCGTAGGCGCGGAGGGGCGAGGCGGCCCGCGAGTTGAGGAGCAGGTGGTTGTAACACTCGCCACCGCGTCTGAGGCTGGCCGGCGGAGCTGCGGTGGTGAGCGTTAAACCATCTGCGACGATAAGCTCGCGTGGGACCGCCAGAGCCCCGCAGCGCCGGAGCCGTGACAGAAACCATGCCTGCTGCATGTTGCATGCTCGCTTGCATGCTACATGCATCTTACAGATAAATAATAACCACATGTTCTTAATCAACTGTTTTATTGAGTGATATGATAATACATGCAGCGCCGGAGCCGTGACAAAAGCCATATTGCTTTTGCATCTTTACTATTTATGTATTGTTTCAGTTGGATTTGATAAAATAATAAACATGTGCCACGGCAGCGGCTGCCGAGCGCCAGATTCCCTCAATTGTTTGTGAATCATTAATTATTGGAATTCGTAGTTTTGATGTTTCCAATAATCATTTAGTCGGATTTTTTGTTAGGTATTCAATCTATTGAAACTCGGTATTTTGAGAATAGTAATTATAATAAACGTTAGGAATATTGAAATTTTGGAATTATAAAAATAGGATGAATGATAAATCGGAGTTGTTATATTAGAAATTTTGAACCATTCGGAATTATGAAAATCGGTATTTTGAAATTCGTATTTGTGACTGACGGAATAAAGTTTTTCGTATTTATGTTTGTAGTGTACCCGGTTTGGATACACGGGGCCCCTAGCAATTGCTACCAATTGCTACTTTTGCTACGTGGTTCATCCGGCACTAATGTTCTTGTTTTTACTGCACATCTTGTCTTCTCTGTCTGTGATGCAGTGGTAGCGTAACTTTACCAGCTTCTCGGGCTTAACGTCCGGATGGAGACATCATAACTTTATAACGTTTGATATATTCTCTCATTGGAGCTAGTAACCTATATCATTTTCATATTTTTTTTAGATAAAAGGAATGTCAATCGCAAAAATGCTATATTGCTGGGCACTGCAATATTTGGTCTGTTATTTTCTATAGTGGGAATAATATTGCTGTCTAATTATATCACGGTAAGCAATGTTATTTTTAATTTATATTATAACAACATGCTATAATGTTTTGTTTTTATTTAACAGACAAGGCATACTAATATTATCTTATAGGATAAAATATGAAGAGTTCTAAAATTTAGCTTTTTTTTTTCAGTATGACGGATATGAAATTGTCAAAGATTACACTGACTGCACACCCACAGAGACACCATCTAATCAAATAAAATGCAAGGACAGTTTGAACTCTACAGGGAAAGAATGCTCTTGTTATATAGAATTAGAAATAACAAAATTAATGAAGGCGCCTGTGACTGTTTTCTACGAATTGGATTCTTATGATCAGATTATCAGCAGTTATGCTCAATCGAGGTAAGAAGTATTAAGATCTGTTTGTTTTATTTAGGGATAATCACACTGCTCAGGCAGAGGCTGAGGCACAGACCAGATAGGAGAGACATATGTTTTCCTCGTGTAAATACAGGTTTAAATTCATCACAAACAGTATTTCTAATGTCTGAATAAAAATAATTCCAGTGATAAGCCTTCACTAGGATTTATTTCAGAAAGGAGTGCCCAAAAAAATTCAGCATCTATAAATAAAACTAACTTATTAAATATTTTAATAACCGACGAAACATTTCAACACAGGAGGGTCCAGAATCATGTACTGAATTCATGGTAACAAACAGGTTGTGCGTCCATGTCTCTCCCACCCTGTAGTGTTTACTATATACTGCTAAACAACTTTATTTACCTATATGAAAAGAGCAAGAAAATCATTATTATAAAAAAAGTAATTTCATATTTTGTTAAAAGTTTTTTTTTATCGACTCTGGGTTTTACTTATTTTCCTTTAATTTAACGCAAACATGAGGATAATAAGTGAATAACTAATTAGAATTACGCATTCAAATATGAGCAGTGGTAGGCCAGTGGTAATGGCCACGACTTACGAGTTGTAGGTCGTAAGTCCGAACCCAGACAGGCGCTTTACTTTGTGTAAATTATTTCATCACCACTGCTCTCAAATTGGTGAAGGAAAACATTGTGAGGAAACCGGCATGTCCTAGAACTAAAACTTCGAAGACATGTGACATCTACCAACTAGATAATTATGCCAGCGCGCCGGAGGAGTCGCCGTGAGTTCATGTCGACGCGTCGTCGCCGAGTACAGCACGCTAGAGTTGGGGCCGATATCATGTCACATGTAAAAATCATCAATGCTTTTAAATCATTTCATGAATGAACGAGAACTTCGGTGATTCGGATGCTACGTTGCGAAGCTGCGTGATCGGCGTTACTTAGGTCACAGAATTCATAGTTTCGATAAAATGCCCGGTGCTAGGCGCACGTCACTGCAACAATGCTGTCACTTGCGTTGTTTAAGCGAGGCAAGTGTTATCTAGCATGTTGTGTTTCGTAAATCATTGTTTTGATTATACGAGGACGACCACGACTTATACAAAAAGCTTGAAGTTAAAATTGAAATATTGTAGTTACTTGTAGGGAAGGTGCGTATTTACGCAATCAAGTTTTTATACCACGTATTTACTTGCAAGAACGCCAGATTGCCATGAAATACAAAAAAATAATCAGCAAATATCGCTAATGGAAACATATTGAAAATGTCCATGATTATTAATCAATTAGGTAAGTAATACTATTCTAAATACGCTGCCATGAATGTTGCAAGCAAAGAAAAATTTAATTTCGCAATCTAACTTAGAGGATAACCGTGGACAAGTACGACCAATGCCTACTAAATATATAATGATAATTTCACAAAGCCGTTCCACCATCATTTGAAGTGACGTGATCATAATACTCAAATAAAATCATTGATGATTTTGTCATTGTTCCCGTCATCGATATTTTTTTGTCATTGTCATGCAGTCATTGATACAGAAAAATCATCACTCAGCCCATCTCTACAGCACGCGGCGCGCCGTCACGCGTCGCGACGCGTCGCAACTTGCTTCCCGCTCACACATGCGGCGCGTCCGCATTAGCCGACGTTAGCACGGACGTAAAAAAATCGCGGCGATTTTATTACGTCCGTGCGAACGTGGGCTTAGTATTTAGTTGATAGTTCGCCTAGTCGCCTCGCCACGCTCACTCTCCGATCCAGATGACCCCATAACACTCCTCCAGGATAAGAATAGGGCCACCAGTACAGTGCACAAACACAGACGACACCCGTCATTCCGACCCCGCCGCCGAGTAAATGATACTCCCCCGACCCTTGCTCGAAAACGAGGTGCCAGTAGTTGTTGCAGCTGAGCACGTAGCTTTAAATACCCCGCATAATAATCATGATGTAAATCTAAGTTTGATCCAGCAAGAAGGGACTGCTGTCCTTCCCCCAGCGACGCCCTAAGCCGAGGTTCGTACCCCACAGGGAGTGCCCTTAGTGAGCGTTCGCCTAGTTTTAATTTAATTTAATTTATTTAGGCAACCAACAGCGATACATAATAGTATGTTACAGAATATGTGTTACAGTATTGTATGGCTAATAATAGGTTTCCCTGTATAACTAGGATAAGTATAAAACATGCGAACGGACTATTTAGAAATATTTAAATTCAAAAAGTGCAATTTTAGGTATTACTTATAGTTAAGTTTAAATTATAAAGAGAAAAAACAGTAAAAAAATAAGTTATTAACAGTTTGTCATTCGCCTTCGTCTATGGTTTTTATTATTTGTTTTTTGAATGCAGGTTTATTACAGTTAAATAAGAAAAATTAAATTTAGAATAGTTTTTGCCCCTGGCTGGAGGCTTTGAGTGTAGAAGCTTGAGGCAACCACAGGAAAGCGCGGTTAAGCAGCCATGACCTCATAGGTCAACTGCGAGATGCCTGTTTTTTTTTTTGTTTTTATTATATGTATATGTCACGGCTAAAACCCGAAGTGCGGCTATACCTAGTTTTAGCCGGCTACAATTAGGTGCGACCGGTAGCAGTTGGTTAAATTTAGTTGTGGCAAATGAAAATGGCTGAAAGGTAGGTTAGGTTAGGTTAGAACTGTGACCACTGTGGCCAGGGTCCATTTAGGCAAGTTTAACCAACTGCTACCGGCCGCACCTAGTTGTAACCGGCTAAAACTAGGTGTAGCCGCAATTCGGGTTTTAGCCGTAACATATACATAGATAGATAGCGCTGTGATTAAAAACGCTCAGTTTCTCTTCAACTGTAAATACTGAAAATTGTAATTAACAAATACGTTCCTTTATTCAAAAATGTAAAGCTTTTTTTGGTAACAACAATATGGCTTACTTTAAGTTTTTGACGTGATAACGTCTTATAAATCGATGAACACGGGCTGCACGCAATGTCTAAGGCCCACGCCGCCGCCGCTGTGGAAATTTTCAGGCCACGCCGCCGCCGTGGAATTGGCCATCGGCGCTCATATCTACTACCAACCCGCACTGGGCCCGCGTGGTGGATTATGCCCCACTCCCTCTCACAGAAAGGAGGCCTGTTTCCCAGCAGGATTACAGGCGACAAGCTAATAACTTGAAAAATATGGTGAAACTTTTGTTGTCCCCACCTGCAATACTTTACAAAAAACAAAGTTTAGTGCTTGTTCTTCTCTTTGGAGTTATTTGTTTTTGCAGTCGGGTTTTTTGTTTTTTTAAATAATTTGTTTTCATTTGATTTGAAAAATACTTTTTCTTTACCAGGATTTCACTGCAGCTTATCGTCGCCGTGCAGTGAAAACCTCGTAAAGAAATAGTAGATTGTTATACAAGGGTCGAAAGGAATTGATGTCTTTCACCCGTGTTAAACAGTCTACTTTTCATTTCGAATTTAAGTTATAGTTTTTCTAAAATATTAATTGATAATATTAACATGAGTATTCTAGTACCTATTAGTCTTTTTTTTTATTTTAATTATGGAACACACCGCGTCGCCGCCGCGAGTCGTCCCGCTTAGGGTCAGTTCACACCGAGACGCGACGCGACACGACGCTGCGCGCACTTTTAAACAAGTATCGAACTTATTTTCCTCACAAAAAGGTATATTTCAGTGCGAGCGTGAACGACGGCGACGCTCGCACTGAAATATACCTTTTGTCAAAGTACGCTGAGATGCGCGGTGCTGCGCAGCGCGTGTGCCTTATTGCGTAGTAAATAAATTCGATATTGTATCAGATTGTAAAAAAGTGTGCGTCGCGTTGCGTCTCGGTGTGAGCTGACCCTTAGGTATTTTTTTAATTCACACTGGCTGTTTATACAATGACAAGACTGCAGATTTTTTTTATATCTGTATTTTTCTATAAGGGGGTATAACACCCTCATATCTATGATCACAGATCCATGATCAAAGACATAACTAAATTGTAAAATAGACATAACATGGGTAATTTGTGAGCTTCATAAATAGGTATATGACATAATATGATAGTGTAATATTCCTCAAGGGGGATATACCCATAACAAATGTCTATTTTTCAATTCCATTATATCTTCGATCACAGATCCATGACCGCAGACTCGACAGTGTAATACCCCCTTAGTAAAATTTTTCGTAGCCGACTACCTAACCAAATTTAGTTCTATTTTTAAAATTCATTCCCGCCCTAGAGTGAGGGAAGCAATTACTATGAGTTTTTCCCACCCAAGGGTGGGGATCAGCGTCTTCCACCCGCTACTTGGATCAAACAAACACTACTTTCCGAGTATGAGAAATGAAAAAGTATTTTAATTTGTTTTTTATTAATTTGTCGAGTAGAAAACCTCGTAATTGATATTTAGAACAAACGTGCACAGATCTACGACACTTCTAATGCCATCTGTTGATATTAAGGCGACAAACCGACTTTTAATGATTTTATACTGAAGATCATGTCTAAACGAGTAGTGTTAATGATTTGGAAAAAAATTCTATGTTAAATTGGAGCATTTTCTTAATAACTTGAATCTGAGAATATTTAACATTATTTTTATATACGTAGTGAAATTAATTTGTAAAGTTACCTTCACCATTTTAAAGATAATTTAATTATTGATCTTATTGTATACGTGTTTTATTAAAATACCTTTTGTTTTGTGTAGGTATATAAATTAATAATGCGTCTAATTTGGGACAGCGCTCCTTAATGGGCGAGTCCTATTACTAACTATGTAGGTATGACGCTTCGCGTATGACGCATCGCGTGAGCTCGGAACACTCAACGCAAGTACAAGAATAAAAAAACCGGCCAAGTGCATGTCAGACCACGCACAATGTAGGGTTCCGTAGTTAGTATGAATTTATCCCAAGAACAAACTTAACTTTGTAGTTGAAAAAAAAAATCTTTCATACAGAATGTTTGGAAGAACATGTTTTTACAACCGCAAATCTAAGTTGGTCGATTATTACTCGTTAACTTGTAAAGCCTACTCAGCTGTGTAGTTTTCCTTTTAAATTCGTTATATAAGCTACTGCCGTGAATTTTTTCACATATCTAAAACCAATCATTTAGCTGGTAGGGGGGGGGGGGGGGACACTTGACTCTAACAAAAATTTGCACTTTAAAGCTTAATATTTCGCAAACGGATCTCTGAATTCAAAAATGGTTTTAACACACTCACAATGTTTTTGAAAGACCTTTCCAACGATACCCAACACAAAGGGATAGAAAAAAAAAAAAAACATGTGGGGATGTTTTTTTTTTTTCTATCCCTTTGTGTTGGTATCGTTGGAAAGGTCAAAACCATTTTTGAATTCAGAGATCCGTTTGTGAAATATTAAGCTTTACGTGTAGAGGAGGTACCCTAAAAAAAATATTTTTCATAATTCTATTTTACCACTTTGCCGGCATTATTAATATGTATACCCATGCCAAATTACAACTTTCTAGTACTAACAGTGTTGGATCTAGACCGCGGACGGACAGACAGACGGACATGACGAAACTATAAGGGTTCCTTGTTTACTACGGAACCCTAAAAACCGGGCAAGTGCGAGTCGAGATTCGGCAATGAGCACAGACGGACGGACGAATGGATGGACGGATGGACAGACGGACAGATGGACGGACAGGCACTGTGACTAAGGTGAACCCGTAAGTTTTCCGTTTTCCAATTACGGTACAGAACATTAAAAATAGTGTAAAACCAATTCCCTGAAATGGTGAAACTTTTGTTTGCCGCCTGCAATACCAAAATCCTATTGATTATAAATTATGCTTGTTTTTCTCTTTTCAGTTATGAGTATTTGCAGTAGTTTTTTTTTTTTTTTTTAATAATTTCTTTTATTTAGTCTTGTGACGCAAGCTAACCACTCAAGGTCACCGTCATATACCTGCGTTCTAAATGACTAACCTCGGGAGACGTCAATGACGGCTATTTTTAGACAGTTTTTATCGTTCCTTGTATATTATTATTTTTATTTATTGCAATCACCAGGTTTTCTGGTAGGTAGGTACCTACATAAACATACATACTTAAACTCATGCCTTCTTCCCATGGGCAGCCTCGGATCTAGAATTTTTTTGAGTCGGGGCAAAAACTGCCGTCTACCGCCCCCCGCTAATCTTTTATGGGGATGCGCTAAGTTACCCCGCGAAATGAATACTTTCTCAAAATTAATAGTAGATTGTTTGCCAAGGGAGCAAAGAACTATTTTTAAGGCGAGAGTGTTTCTTTGAATCCAGAGCGGAGCGAAGGATTCAAAGTACGCCACTCGAGCTTAAAATAGTGTTGCTCCCGAGGTGAACACTCTACTTTTTATCACCCTCTATGAGAAAAAAAAACGTGTATGATCCGACCCCCGTCATGAACGAAGTTCCTTCACAAGTAAGATTAAAAAAAAAATACTGCCACCATCGTGGATTTACATTGTGACCTCACTATAGACTTAAGCACCTTCGAAAACTATGAAAACGATACCCATGATGAAATTTTTTAAATTATTCGCAGCTGCCATCTTGGATTTACATTTTGACTTCACTATCGGTTTTAGCACCCTCGAAAACTATGAAAACGATACCCATGACGAAAAATTTGAAAATTTTCGCAGCTGCCATCTTGGATTTTCATTTTGACCTCACTATCGGCTTTAGCACCCTTAAAAACCATGAAAGCGATACCCATGACGAAAAATTTGAAATTTTTCGCCGCCGCCATCTTGGATTTTAATTTTGACCTCACCATCGGCTTTAGCACCCTTAAAAACCATAAAAACGATACCCATGATGATAAATTTGAACATTTTCAGAGCCGCCATCTTGGATTTACATTTTGACCTCACTATCGGCTTTAGCACCCTCGAAAACTAAGAAAACGACACCATAGACGAAAAATTTGAAAATTTTCTAAGCCGCCATCTTGGATTTTAATTTTGACCAAATTCACACTTTCTCTCTCTCTTGCCAGCCTGTTACTTGTTCATACAATGTTCGTGTTTGATCTCTTTGGTAATTGGAACTTTTACTAACAATATCCACATTCCAAATTCAAATCACTTTTAATCCCTAGGGATTACAAAGCTATTTTAGTCCCTGTTTACGGAGAACGAATTAGTTCTTTTTGAATAGATGTGGTAAAAAAATTATTAATCAAATTGAATCGATCGATAATGCGCCAATTCAAGATTATAAATGTGCTGCGCGTCTCATTTATTGCAAAGTTGCTGTGTGCTGGGTGGCGCAATTGTCTGCTACGCTTGAATTTGTCGCCCCCTGAAGTTGGCCCCCTAGATCCGGGGCTGCCCATGGGGGCAGGCAGAAACTATAGAACGCCAGCTGCTACGATTATTTTTGTTTGCTTGTAATTGCGTAACACACTTACAGTAGCAATGACTTTCATTTTGACAGTTCAACATCATTCATTGCGTTAATTACGTCGTTGAGCAGACCAATTTTTCGAACATAATGAATCATTGGATTTGCAATATCCTTCAAAACCATTCAGATTGTGATTAAAAGTGTGTTTGTACGCAATTTGGGTGTTGGTGATACACGGACGCCAGTTGCAAGTAGGTACAATCGAGGAAACGAACACCGTAAGGACTAATCTTGCTTGCAGCGCTCGGCCGCTATATTAACGTTCACCTACGAAAAAAAAGAGTCGTGATGCACGGGATTTTGTTTTCAAAGTGGTTAGATATGCATTACCGCAATACCTACTACTTGGTGAGCAATAAATTCTAGTCATTAGTAATGTAAGCGCATACAATGTCGCCTTTGTTCTGTCATAGTAGAATAAAGTACAGTGTTAAGAACGTACAGTGTTAGAACTGTACACTGTTAAGAACGCGGCGACGCATGAATTATCCATATACAAACGTAATACCTAAATCATTTGCAATTTGGGCATATTTCCACCATATTACATAATATGGTGGAAATATGCCCGAATTAAAAAGAAAAAAGGACTTTTATAAAATTAAGTTTAAACGAATTTAATTTCGCACATTTTTATAGCGTAAATGACATGTCTTTATATTGTTTTTTTCTGTATTACTTATAAACAACAATATTTACAATATTGTTTCTGCAGAAGCAAAGCTTTCATTCATCACTTCATCAGTTTTGATATTACGGAAAATAACGGAACACATCCAAATTTATCATAAATTTTCGAAAACTTGGTAGTGCTATCCCGTCAAGCAATAATTGTCAATGTGTGCGTGGTAGTATTGCTCACTGTAGGTGTATGTCGCTCCGACAGGCACTCACACTAGCGCAACGTGCTTGGAATTGAATTTTGCAAACATCTCGATTTGTAGTTGCGAGCCGTGTTTGCAGGCCAATGATATTATAAACTACTAAGTTAACATTATTGTCTCAGCAGTGACCTTGAGATAATTACTTACGGCCGCATGGTAGATAAATATTCCGCGTCCGAGGTCCGAGCGTAAGCCCACGTACGCACGGACGTAAAAATATCGCGGCGGTATTTTTCGCACACTGGATTTTCAACGCACTACTTAACACCGAGAGTTGAAAATCCCGCCGCGATATTTTTACGTCCTTGCGAACGTGGCAGGAACTGCAGCGCACTCGAGACTGTTGCGTACTGATATACCTGCGTACTGATATACCTACTTACTTACACTGAGATTTCGAAGCGCGTCGGTTTGGCCGTTTTCTATGAAGATTATCGATAAAGATATCGATAGATTTCTATAAAACTGTTACTTATTTATACTGTGGTTCTGTTATCATTGTACTGTGGGTAACGCGGTCGATGTTATCGATTCGTTTTTCAACAAACGTTGTTAGGTAGGTACCTACCTACCCATTTTCCCTCTAACATTTCGTGAATTTCCAATGTTGAAATATTTAGCATTATTTCCTGCTACTATATAGGTAACCTTGATGTTTTTATAACCCGTTAGGCTACCTACTGTAGGTACCTACAGTACAGTCAGTAGGCACGTCCTCTGTGAGTTCTTTGAATGAGCAGAGGCCTTTGCCCTGCATTGGGACAATTTTACGATACCTATTATTTCGATGAGATAAATACCTAATGATACTTACAAAGGTGTAAATTAGTCAAGCAGCGCATTCATTCACGATCAAATTTGAATGACATAAAGACGCGACTAAATGCCAGTGACTTCGAGTGGTTAGCTTGCGTGTTCTGTGCTGAGCTCACGCAACGCGTCGTACGTCCAGCCAGTAATAGGACTCGCCCATCAAGGAGCGCTGTCCCAAATTAGACGCATTATTAATTTATTATACATAAAACAAAAGGTATTTTAATAAAACGTATTATACTAAAATATAAATAATAAAATTATCTATAAAATGGTGAAGGTTTCAGAAAAATACGGTTGACAGTTTTTGCGTGATTCTTTGTTTTTTATCCGCGTTAGACATAACTTTACAAATTAATTACACTGTACCAGCTAACCTAATCTCACGCGGAGAGCGTGCGTCGAACACTGAGGCTGCTGACCAGTGTTGCCAACCCCAAATAATGGATTACGGTGTTCCCAGTTTATAAATACGGTAGATTTTAAACAGTGGTGTAAATTAAATTGTTGTTTTTAAAAAAAAAATGAAATTCGCTTATTCCATATTTTAATTAGTCTAAATATGACAAAATAACTGTGTGATCATGATCATTTTATACATTTCAGTATTATGTCTCCTAAGCATCAACTCAACTGCGAGGGAAACGAACGACCTGTACCCTAATGTCTTTCAATGCAGATTTATAACAATGCAATTACGCAAAGAATTACCTGAATGAAGAAAGTTGGTAATATATATACGGAACCCTAAAAAAGTTAAGAAGTCTGTCAAATTATGCAACTCTATAGTTTTTACGTATTACATTGGTTCAAACTTTTATCTATGGTTGGGGAATTCCCCCTAGTCCACTACTATTTAAAATGTTACCATGTTATGACATAAAAATACGCTCAATAATCCATCTGCCCCATTACGGTGTTTTTGGACACCGTAATTACATTGTTACGGTAGGTGGTAGATCTATGCTGATTACGGTGTTTTTACCGTAATTACGGTGTTTTTACCGTAATTACGGTGCAGTTGGCAACACTGCTGCTGACTGACTGGGTCTGGCTGAGGAGCGAATCAGTGTTGTTATCGTAAAAATCTGAGCTCGAAAACGAGGTGCCAGCAGTTGTTGTAGCTGAGCATCGTAGCTTTAAATTCCCCGACTAATAATCATGATCACAACTGAGATCCAGCCCGTCACATCTTTTATGTACTGCCCTCCGGTAAACGCTCTAAGCCGAGGTTCGTACCCCACAGGTGCCTTTAGCGAGCGTTCACCTAGCTTATAAGTTTAGTTGGTGTGCCCCTGGCTGGAGGCTTTGAGTTTAGCAGCATAAGGCACCCACAGGATTGACCGGTGAAATAGTCATGACCTCAGAGGTCAGCTATGAGATGCCCTATAGAAAAAAAAAAGACAATAAATATTACACGCCTTAATAAGTCATCATCATCATCATCATTTCAGCCGAAAGACGTCCACTGCTGAACATAGGCCTCCCCCAAGCACCTCCACTTCGACCGATTCTGTGCTTTCCGCATCCAGCGGATTCCTGCGGCCTTCACAAGGTCATCGGTCCATCTTGTGGGAGGCCTTCCAACGCTACGTCTTCCGGTACGCGGTCGCCACTCCAGAACCTTTCGGCCCCATCGGCCATCCGTTCTACGAGCAATGTGCCCTGCCCATTGCCACTTAAGTTTCGCAATTCTTCGGGCTATGTCGGTTACCTTGGTTCTCCTGCGGATCTCCTCATTTCTGATTCGATCACGTAGGGAAACTCCAAGCATAGCCCTCTCCATTGCCCTCTGGGTGACTTTTAGCCTTCTGATAAGGCCCATTGTGAGCGACCACGTTTCAGTACCATAGGTCATCACTGGCAACACGCACTGGTCAAAGACTTTCGTCTTGAGACACTGTGGTATGTGGGACGAAAAGATATTGCGTAGCTTCCCGAACGCTGCCCAGCCGAGTCGGATTCGACGATTGACCTCTTTCTCGAAGTTGGACCTACCTAGCTGGACAGTTTGTCCTAGGTAAACATACTCATCCACAACTTCGAGCGTAGTGACTCCGATCTTCATGAGAGTGGGTGTAACATGGGCATTTGACATGACCTTTGTCTTGTCCATATTCATTTTAAGACCCACTCTTTCGGAGGCTCTCTGATAAGTCATTGCAATGTAACTCTTAATCTATTGTAATAAAGTATGAATTAGAATGATTGCCATGAGTTTGATAAAAACATTCAGCAATGATTCTAATTTCTAACTAACCTTACCGAGATACCTGACTGCCTCGTTGGTCTAGTGGTCGCAAGTGCTACTGTTGAGCAATGAGGCCTGGGTTCGATACCCGGGTCGGGCAAAGTGTTATTGGGTTTTGCCATCTGGAATTTCTAGTAGTAGCCCGGAGTCTGGATTTGCGCCCCATTGATCGCAATAGACTCGCCCCCTATTAGATACATGAGACTTACATAACTGGCGAAATGTGGGTATGCTAAAGATACACCTCTGCCCAACCCATCGAAGAATATTGGCGTGATTATGTCTTACCGAGATAAGAGTGTATTGCAATGACTTCACGTGGATCTTCAATGTCCTACCTTACTTTACTTACTCCAAAATTTCCTCTGGCAGGGATGACAATCAGCTGGCAGGCCATCTCTCCCTGGAACCGGCGGCTAGCTGCGGTGCATACACTTACACCACGGAGAAGAAGCCCATAGCCCCATGCGGACAGCTCGCTGACGCTATGTTTAATGGTACAGTAACTTCTTTATGTTCCTCCAAACCTCTAATGGTTATTAGTGCCGCGAATCTGCGTTGGAATTGAAAGAAGCAACCCGAATTTTTGGCGAAATCGGTGGTGATACGTTCGGGACAGCCGCACCGCGCGACCAAGCCAGGGATGAGGAGATGACTTAAAAGGCTTGTGCAGACCAGCGCGACACGCGACGCGACACAAAGACACCGCTCGTCGCGCGACGAGCGGTGCCTTTGTGTCGCGTCGCATGTCGCGCCTGTTTGAAAGAGCCTAAAATCGGAGACTTTTGCCATCTGTGGCGTGTGCCCGTGATGCCGGCGAGTGGTACCATCGAAGAAACCTATAACTAAGCAATTTGAAAACAAAATCCCGTGCACACGACCCTTTTTTTTTCGTAGGTAACCGTTACTATAGTGGCCGAACGCTGCAAGCAGAAATAGTCCTTACGGTGTATAGGTATGGGTTTCTTCGATGGTACGTACCTCAGGCTTCTGAAGCGGTCGATTATTGCCAGGCAGTTCTAGTGGGAAGCAGACAAAGGTATGGGACCTATAAATATCCAAAATCAAAAGTCATAGGCTGAGAATCAGCAATTTTTGGACGTCAAAATTACACAAGCAAGATAGTCTCCCAAAACGCACCTTTCACCACTTCCTAGCTCGCAAGAAGCGGCATTCATATCATAATAATATAGTCCATCCAATCACCGCCAGTCCCTCAATGTGCCCCAAAATGAGTGGTTACAATTGTTTTTTTTTATTGTTATTAGTAGGCATCTAATCTCATTAGTGTTTTAGATAATTTCATTAGTGTACTCTGTGTAACAACATCACTCATTCGTGTCACTCTGATTTAAATTTTTCAATAGTTTTCATTAAAAAATCATTATATCTTATTTAACTTATGTTAATATATCCTCATATAGCGAGGTTTATACCATTAATAACAAAAAAAACGGATATTTAAGAAATCAAACAAAAAAGCATCATTTTAATTCGAAATTTGAAATCGACCACAAACCATATGTCACTCATATTGGAATTTCCAGTAATTCACACCTACAAGCGATTTACATTGCAATAAATTGTAATGTAAGTTATAATGGTTATTGTTTTTTTATTACAGATACGTTTACTTTACAATTTAACAACGAGTATACTTTAAATTTCTACACTGGTTTAATATCAGAAGATGATAAGAAACAGTTTCACAATCCGCCTGGAAACCTCTCACAAGGTTGGTATTCTTTATGTAAAATATAAACAAGGTGTACTTAATTAAAATAACTGAAAACCAGAAAAGGGCGGGGTAATTGGGTAACACACTAAGCCCACGTACGCACGGACTTAATAAAATCGCGGCGATTTTTTTTCCTACACTGGATTTTCAACGCTGTCCAGAAAGTATGGTTCCTAGCGGCGCCACCTATTTTATTAAATTTCTCGCGAATCTTTATAGTACAATTTTTTAATTATTATGTACAATAATGAACATAATTATTATGTACATTTATTCTTATTAACCCTGATTCAAAATTCGACTGTGGCGCGGCCAGGAAATACCACGCATATTTTGAGTGAAACTTGAGACCGCGTGGTACATTGAATTTACTTGATGTCACAAAAACTTGAAACATAAGGCCACGTCCGCACGGACGTAATAAAATCGCGGCGATTTTTTTTTCCTGCACTGGATTTTCAGCGCCGAGAGTTGAAAATCCAACAATGTATTTTTTCACGCGCTGGCGTCTGTCCATTCTATACAAGGCCAGAACGCAGCCATAGGAAACTGCTCACGTATAGATTGGAAATCACTTTTTTACTAAGGTCTTCCAATCTATACAAGAGTAGTACGCAAATACTCGCGTACACCTTGTAGTGACCAAATTTACTACCTCATTCCATAGTATACAGTGCCAGTACGCATACGGACTAAACGAGTTTAGATTGCGAGAAATTGTGAACTGGTAACCAACTTGTTTGCGACGTAATGCACCTTGCGCTAATATTAAATAGCCTGCCTGGCTGCGAGCAACTAGGAAGTAGCGCTCGCCGGCCGCTGCCGCGGCACCGCTCGCTTCGCTCGCTCGGCTCGCGCGCGGTTGTTCACAGTTCTAACCTAACAGTATATGTAATCTGTGCCTAACCTAAGCCATTTCACCCAGTTTACACTTTTGTTCTTTTCTTTTTTTTATCTTTAAAACTCTTATCAGGCGTAAGGGATATAGTACAGTTTGAAACCAGGACGCGCTCGTCCACGTTACAAACTATACACGAGCAATACGCAAAAATTGTGTATACATTGTAATTACAGATATACAAACAACAGTAAATATGTTTGTGTATATTATATGTTAACATGGTAAACAATAAACACCATCCAAAATTACAGATTAAAATATAGCATTACAATGTATACGCGAGCAGTTTCCTATGGCTGCGTTCTGGCCTTGTATAGATTGGAAATAGGCAACGCGCTGGGAGAAGAGTGCGTCCCAGCGGGTTGGATTCTCAGCGCTCGGCTCAACACCGAGAGTTGAAAATCCAGTGCGCGATAAAATCCCGCTGCGATTTTATTGCGTTCGTGCGAACGTCGGCTAACAGTAACTAGCAATGGCTTTCATTTCGACAGTTTAACAACATTCATTGCGTTATTTACGAAATGGATTAGCAATATCCTTCAAAATCGTTTAGATTGTGATTCAATGGTGTATTACGCAATTAAGGTGCTGGTGTGTCTACCTACTCATCAATTTGAAAAACTTTTACTAAACTTAATTCTTCTACTTTATTCGCTAAAATATGACGTCGCAAAATTCCTCCACATCGCTGTCGATTGCTTATGTACCCAAGAGACAAACTTCTTTTGTAAATAAATTATTTAACTAAAATAGCTCGAAGTAAATTAATTGTTACAAACACTACAAGTATCAAGAACTTAATCTTGATATTTGAAAATAAATGATTGTTATAATAAATTTTTGAGATTTCGAGGACCGGTATACAATAATATTTTATTAAATATTTATTTTTTATTTTAGCGTTTAAAAATTTCTCGAAGCCAATAAACTGGAGGAAGAATGTGTGGGAGTTGGATATTGATAATCCTGAAAATAATGGATTTCAGGTATGTTTATTGTGGACTCTAACAGACAGCACCCATTGTTATTGTCTTATATTGTGTTGTGTTGTTGTTAGTTGTTCTGAGGGGTTTGTGGCTAAGTAACAGTCGCACGAGTCGAACGATCATGGTTAAACAACGCGTGCCGAGGTCGATCCGTGGATTGGTGAACATTCCTTTCATGCCGAGACTACGCCGTGCCTCGGAAAGATCGTTAAGCCGTTGGTCCCGGCTATCATTCGAAGATTGTATCTTTGTCAGTTGTTACGTGTCATCAGGAGCCCGAAAGTCTGACATAGTCTTACCAAGCGGTATCATGTTACCCAGTAAGGGCTATGGAGGTCAGTCACCCGGTTAGACTAGAAGCCGACCCATTATAGTTGGGAAAAGGCTAGGCACATGGTGATGTAGTAAGTTGATTGTTGAGTCTCTTTGTGCCTAGCTCTATACTGACTTGATATGGAGGAAGTGGAAATTATGGTATTTGTTACTCCTCCGCTGTTCTTTTCTGATTAACTCCTGAGAGACAGAATCTACAGTGGCCATCACCAGAAAAGCGCCGAGGCAATGAAGCTCAACGAGTCCCGGAGTGTCTTAACCCGCAACGAAATTAAAAACATAATTTCTGTGTGGGAAATTATCAAATAACTTCTCCCGCTCTGGGTGGAGCGGGAGGGCGTGTCAGACTCTTACTGACTAAAACCCACCCGTGTTCCTTCGGTTGCTATGTTGTCGGGGGCCACGATCTCCCTTTCGGACTTCTTCGCAGCCCCGGCAGGCATCGGCCCTAGCGGACCCCGTCAATTCTGCTGACATCTCTTTGAGGCGTGCGTGCAACACAACGCGCCATCGACCCGGGTTTGGTCCTTATCGGACGACGTGCTACCCATTGCTCACCGTCCGCAAGCCCGCGCCTACGGTGGCCGAAAATCTGCCTGCGATTCCCGACGCCCAGGGCGTCTCCTCCTGCGGCGGTTAGGGGCGCGAGGGCGTGAAATTTGCTTCTCCCTCACGCGTTCCGCCTCCTCCTTCGCGAGCATTACTGCTTCGCAGAAGGAGGTGACGGCTTCCCATTTCCTCTCGCTCCATACCATGGCCTGAACCAGTGCCGGACGCGAGTGATCACCGCCACCGATCGCCTCCACGGGGACACGGCGATGCTCCGCCCAAGTCGGGCAGACCTCCACCGTGTCCTCCGGGCGATCCACACAGTGGTGGCACCCGGGCGTTTCCTCCCGCCTTATCTGGATCAGATATCATCTGTTTATAAATTTTTACACAATTAACGACATTAAATGAAATTAAAAAGAAAAAATGAAATGAAAAATTATTGAAATTAATTCTATTACAGAATGAGGCGTTTATAGTATGGATGAAAACGGATTTGAAACGGAAACCTGCTTGGCGTGTCAATCACACGGGCTTGTACGAACACGGAGTTTTCCCAGCCAATTACACCCTACGAGTTAAATATGGTACCTATGTGTTAATACTTACTTTTTACCCGACTACGCTTATTATGAAGGCTAATTATTTTAATAGGCTATGTATGAATTTATTATGTTCATCTGGTTCCTCAAAACAAAGTTTACAAAGGTATCGTTGTAAGCGTCATTTTATTACGCTGGTTATAGGCTTTATGACGTCACATAGTTATAGTGTTTAGTGTCTCTCAATTCCGTCAAAATGTTAACATTTATAAGTATGAGGACATTGGCCCGAAATAGCTCTTCCTTTATCTAGTTTCAGTAGCGCGTTGACGCCCAAACACTCGCTGATAACGACAATGAAACGTAAAGTAAATAAATGTTGTTAACATACGAGTAGCTAAGCGTAGTTTACAGCAACACGTTTTTTATGGGTGGCTGGTGTTTATCGCCTGTCTCTGAAGACTAACGCTCTGTGGCTCTATCTCGCATGTAGTCACAGCATTATGCTGAACAATGGCTGTTTTGCGTGACGGATGTGACTCTTTAAGCCCGTCACAGACGTAGCTATAATATACATTAATATGAATTCGCTAGGCATATTGCGATATTTTTCCATAGTGATCTTCGAGCGACTTCAAACGGAGCTGTAATATACAGGGTGGCAGGGACATTGACACGAAAACTGAAACCATGGATTCGTTTATGAAGTTTCGCCAATTTATTTAAAAAGACCTTGTATATGTACGGATAATATGTCAATAGTCCATTTGCTAAATGACATAACCTTTCATCACGCTACACTCTCTGGGCAACCTCGCCTTGGTGACCAATTTAAAATAAGCAGAAGCCAAGGTCACTCAGTAAAATTTTAACATTTGATGAACTGTTCTCTTTCTCTCGTGGTAGTAGTAGCGAGTGATAAAATAATGTAATA
Source organism: Agrochola litura (assembly GCA_949152395.1). NCBI lineage: Eukaryota > Metazoa > Arthropoda > Insecta > Lepidoptera > Noctuidae > Agrochola > Agrochola litura. Next base: position 10,511,832 of record OX424511.1, read on the forward strand.
CCTATCATTACACATAACCACATACCACAGTTCAACGCGTATCAACTGCAACAGAAAATAAATAAAAGCCATATGGTAAATGGATTCATTAATTTGGTTATTGTGTATTTTCCTTAAAACTTACAACGTAGGTACCTATTTTAGGTCATGTTATGCATGACAGTGTTACTTTTTAATTTATAAAATTTATTTTCCCGTACCAATGTGCAAGTAAAATAATGTAATGGGGATAAAAACTGCCACTTGCACACTTCAGATGTCGCTACTACCCATTGTCTAAAAATTTTACAGCTAGCTGTCAGTATCCGTATTTTTTTGTAAACAAGCGATTTCTTTTACGCATAATAAAATTATTAATATGCGCATTGCGCAGCTGTGTAACTGCAAAAATACGGGGACCCATATATTTGCCAAAGATGTTAAAGACGACGAAAATTGGGAAAGAAAGCGCTCCGAAAAAAAAATGGAATCTCGATATTTCGGCGATACTATTATTTTGAAACCTGAAGACTTTTATGGGAGAAATTCGTATATAGGTGATGCTCCCAAGAGAATTAAGTGTGTTTTCTTTACCTATAGGCGCTTGTGATGTGATATTATGTATTGTAAAAGTGTGGGTGTTTTGTATTATCATATTAGAGTAGTGCTAGAATTAACATCTCTGAAGTTTATCAGTCAGGAAGATCATCCTTGAGTTGGTTTTCATTTTTTCAACTCTGATCAGGTTTTTTCTGTCGTACTTCTCCAGTCTTTAACAAAAAAGAACTTAAACTCAACAAACTGCGCAACGGGGCATAATTAATTATGCGTAAAAGAAGTCGCTTGTTTACAAAAAAAATAGGGATAAGTAGTGACAGCTAGCTGTTAAATTCTTAGACACTGGGTAGCAGCGACATCTAAAGTGAGCAAATAGCAGTTTTTATCCCCATTTTAAAAGAGTGGCCAATTTCATGGAGATTTTTTGCCTTTTTTTCACCATAGGAATCTACTACGCATTGGAATGGGTAACTAGCTTCATCTTTCTGACTGACCGACTCCTTTGACAATTCAAAAGTGCCTGTAATTGGTTGAAACACACTATCAAGGGCAAACTAATTGACACTGTATCGTAGTCATACACGATTCACTTGGCACATTTTTTGGGGTTTTTTTAGTCATACATAGTATGTACTTACGTAGTTGTAAGAGTTTACGCCTTCTTCCCATGGGGGTAGGCAGAAACAACAGAACGCCACTTGCTACGATCCTCACATACTCTTCCTCCGGTGTTTTTAGTCATGATGAGCCTAGATAGATTCTTCCTCTTTTTTGTTGTCATGCGTCTAATTTTACCAATTGTTTACAGGATACCCACCTTCGCGCTACGACGGTCAACGGAAATTTATTATTAGCTCTGTTCGCGAAATCGTTGATTCACGAAAATATGGATTTGGTGTCGCCCTGTTGGTCATCGGCCTGCCGTGTTTAGTTATTGCTGGAGTATTATTATTTATGAGAAGATCTACTATCAGCTGGCGATCGTAGAGATGTCATCGATTAAGAACAGTGCAACATGATAACTTGTAAGGCGATTATCACATTGCACTGCGTTCTGTCGCGTAGCGCGGGCGGCAGCGGAAAACACAATCTGCGCGCGGGAGCGTGTCTAAGGCCTCTGCCTCGAATCTTGCGGGCAGCGGGGGGCGGCGGCGGCCCGGGAGCGGCGCGTACAAATGCATAGATTTATATGTAACTGGCCTCGAAAGCAGCGGCGCGGGGAGCGAGCGGTTCCATATAAAACTATGCGTCGCCGCGCCGCCGCCGCCGCCGCCGCTGCCGCCCCGCTGCCCGCAAGATTCGAGGCAGAGGCCTTACGCTCAGATTGTGTTTTCTCTATAAACTGATAGGTATAAGGTTAAATCTGCCGCCTCGCGCCGCATGACGCACCGCCCGATGTCGTAGCCCACGCCTTGAACTGCCGCCGGTTCATTCTATAAAAATCTCAAGGTGAAAACTTAAGCTAGGAATTGACACAACTAACAGCTCACTTTAACTAAGTTTTTTGGTGAAAATTTTGCAAATTAGGTCGGCAGGCTACTGTTGTTTTTGCTCGGGTCGGTTGCAGCGCACCGCTTATTAACGCACGCGCGGCTTGTCGTGTCTATAAAAATCAGCCTCATACATACATAAGGTATCTAATATACCCGTAATTTTATTTTGCGTAAAGGACGTTTTGGCGAATTCAGAATTTGAACTATATACTACTACTACTGCTACTACTATTGATTAGTAATTTAAGCTATTTAAATACATACCTAATTGAAATAACGGGTATTGATAATTTATAGAATAGAATATTTTTATTTCAGACTGAGTCCATAGGGTTAGTAACAATTTTACTTTACATCTAGTGCTAGTAGGTACAAACACAGATTATTATAACATAAAATTAAAATTCAGCGTGGAGCTGCATCCATCTCCGCAACATCGGGGAATCCCACCGATCTGCGAACACACTGAGAATACTGTTGGTGCTGTCGCGAACACGTGATATCAGGGATGCCTATCTGTTTCTAACAATGGCGGCAAAACCATCAACCATCAACAAAGTATCCACTAGACATAACGTAGACCGTACTTCTCAAACCGCATGTGTGGCGGCGCGCTTTCGACAAAGAGAAGAGCGGTTCGTAAATGTTCAGACCAGAATAAGCTGTCGCGCGTAGTGATACGGCATAAACTAGTATGCACGCACGCACGCGGGTGACGGTGGCGGCAGCCCTCTCCCCACGCAAACCCGCCCCGCTCCGCCGGCGCTGGCTCTCTCAGTTGACCCGCGATCGTCGTATAACGCGTAGGTAATACGAAATAATAATTTGCAAAAAAACTTTTTACAAAAAAAAAACACCGACTTTTTATTTTTCACTTTTTAGTTGTGGTACCTACCCCACACAAATTCGAATACCACTACCTGCTATGTAAATAACAGTGACAAGAAGTTATCATATCATCTATATACTAAGTGGGAAAAAATACGTATAATTGAAGCTAACTCAAAAACTACCCAAGCAAAGTTAATAAAATTTATATGGGACCACCTCTGAAGTATGATCTACCAAACAAAAAAAAAAAGAATCATCAAATGTATTCATAATTGGCGGAGTAATCGCGTAACAAACATACAAAAAAAAAAAAAAAAAAAAAACATACCGACGAATTGAGAACCTCCTCCTTTTGGAAGTCGGTTAAAAATGGATCGACATTACGGAACCCTTCATTGTGCGTGGTCCGACACGCGCTTGGCCGGTTTTTAAATCTTTTTTTTATTATTTTTATAAATCTATTGTACTACCAAGACAAAATCATTTTGATGCAGAAAAACAACCATTAAAAGTGCAGCTTCTATTTTTTATTTATTAGTTTGTCATAACTTGATACAGTGTTTTTAGTAAGGAATGTACTGCGCATAAACGAGCTTGTGCCTTTTTTTTTTTTTTTTTTTTTTTTGGGTGGGAAATTATCAAATAACTTCTCCCGCTCTGGGTGGAGCGGGAGGGCGTGTCAGACTCTTACTGACTAAAACCCACCCGTGTTCCTTCCTATGCCATGTTGCCGGGGGCCACGATTTCCCTATCGGTTTTCTTCGAACCCCCGGCATTGGCATTGGCCCTAGCGGACCCCGTCAATTCTGCTGACATCTCTTTGAGGCGCGCGTGGAACACAACGCGCCGTCGACCCGGGCTTGGTCCTTATCGGACGGCGAGCTACCCATTGCTCACCGTCCGCAAGCCCGCGCCTACGGTGGCCGGAAATCTTCTTGCGATTCCCGACGCCCAGGGCGTCTCCTGCTGCGGCGGTTAGGGGCGCGTGGGCGCGAAATTTGCCTCTCCCTCACGCGCTCCGTCTCCTCCTTCGCGAGCATTACTGCTTCGCAGAAAGAGGTGACGGCCTCCCATTTCCTCTCGCTCCGTAGCATGGCCCGAATCAGGGCCGGACGCGAGAGATCACCGCCGCCGATCGCATCCACGAGGACACGGCGATGCCCTGCCCAAGCCGGGCAGACCTCCACCGTATGCTCCACCGTGTCCTCCGGGCGATCCACACAGTGACGACACCCGGGCGTTTCCTCCCGCTTTATCCTGAACAGGTACCTCCCGAAACAGCCGTGTCCGGTGAGTACCTGGGTCAGGCGGAAGGTGAGGACGCCGTGGCGCCTCTCTAGCCACTCCTCAAAGAGGGGTCTTATCGCCGCAATTGTGGCGTGCCCAAAACGAGCTTGTGCCTAAGGGCGCTTTCAATTTAGACGTTTCGTGTCGGACCGCTGCCGTACATTTACCGTGCCGCTGGTTATAGCCCGCTGCCGGACCGCTGCAGTACGGTAGCAGTCCGATACCAAACGCCTAAATTGAAAGCGTATCTGACTGCCGTGCGTTTGTATGCTAGTGATGTTTTAAATATATTTGACAACAGTTAAGCCATGGACTCGGACGAAATGAACACGTGGAGTTTGCGACGTTGCCGTCCTGTTGTCGAGCGTTCGCGGTACCGACACCCCACTGTTGCCGTACCGCGCGCTTTGTGTGAAAACAAACGACCATCCGTGCGCAATACGACAAACGCACCGCTTCGGCACCGCAACGGTCCGACACGAAACGTCTAAATTGAAAGCGCCCTAAACGTTACCGGAAAATAATATTTTTGTAGGAAATGGTCATACTGTACATTTCTACACTATGGCACGAGTGTGCTGCGCGTATTACATGGCATAGACGAGATCTACACAAACGTTTCAGAAACCATAAATAATATTATTTACTCAAAAATGCATGTAATGTGGTCATTATTTTGACAACCTTGTTTGAGCAAAGTCGACCTTGCCGTTCTGTTTCAAGGAGCGGCCGGCAAAGTTTTGCTGGTCGCTCTAACAGGCCGGCAAAACATTGCCGGCCGCTATTTTGACGTTTCAACGTTTTAAAAAATCAAATGCAAAAAGGTTTTATTTAAAACACAGCTGTTTGTATTTATAGAGATAGGTACAAAAAGATTTTATTCCATATTTGGCTGTATAGTTCCAACTACCATTGTTAAAAAAAAAAAAAAACATAGAAGTAACAAAAGCGCGGTTCAGTGAAAATTTTATTTTCATTTAGTGACTTTTTTGCTAAAAAAAAAACAACCGACTTCAAAAAAAAAACACTACAAAGTGAAAAATAACTTTAATTTCGGAAGTCGGTGTCTTTGGTTTTGAATTTTCGTTTGTCACCGACTTCCGAAATTAAAGTTATTTTTCACTTTGTAGTGTTTTTTTTTGAAGTCGGTTGTTTTTTTTTTGTAAAAAGTTTTTATTTTTCACTTTTTAGTTGTGGTATCTACCCCACACAAATTCGAATACCACTACCTGCTATGTGAATAACAGTGACAAGAAGTTATCATATCATCTACATACTAAGTGGGAAAAAATACGTATAATTGAAGCTAACTCAAGAACTACCCAAGCAAAGTTAATAAAATTTATATGGGACCACCTCTGAAGTATGATCTACCAAACAAAAAAAGAATCATCAAAATCTATTCATAATTGGCGGAGTAATCGCGTAACAAACATACAAAAAAAAAAAAAAAAAAAAAAAAAAAAAAAAAAAAAAAAAAAAAAAAAAAAAAAAAAAAAAAAAAAAAAAAAAAAAAAACATACAGACGAATTGAGAACCTCCTCCTTTTGGAAGTCGGTTAAAAAAAAAAAAAAAAACATACAGACGAATTGAGAACCTCCTCCTTTTGGAAGTCGGTTAAAAATGAGCTCTCAAAGCAAAAATTCTTCCGATTCAATGTGTTTAACACCGCCAGACATTAAAGATGAAGCTAAATTAGTGGTTGAAAATTTAATACCGCGAAACTCAAAGGAAAAATATAAGCTTGCATATGAAAAATTTGTGCAGTGGAAAATCAGTAGGAAATCTAAATCTTTATCCGAAAATATTTTTCTTGCGTATTTCAATGATCTTTCCAACAAAATGAAGGTACTTGCATTTTTGAGTAAAGCACTATACAAGCCTTGGCCCACTATGACTGCTTCGCTGGTCACGCTATGATTGCCTCGAGCTAGCCTAGCTACGCTCTAGGCCTTCCAGCTTGGCCATCATTGCAGCCCTTGCTGTCCTCGCTGTAAAGTCCTCGACCTACGGCCTCGGCCTTTATCTCAGCTCGTCCATCAAGTGCTGCACGCTGACCGCGCTGTATCGGCCTGGAGCTGCGCTACGCTGCGCTGTCGGCCATCATCAGCGCGACCAGCAAAGAAGTCATTATAGACCGCGGCAGTAATGTACTATTCTTGTGTTGTGGTGGCTGTGAGATACATTGCTTACTTCTAAATTAACATCTAAATATTATTGCACTGTTGAATTTTCAATTCTCACGTAGGAAATTCGCACTCGGTACCTTTTTATTAGGTACCTATCGGCTTCGTTTATGTAGTTTGTCCTGCGTGTCGCGTGAACACGTGCAGTAGGCCGCATGTCATGTCAGTGGAAACAAATCAGTGTAAGCTATACCCTAATCGCGTAACTTTTTTTCGTAAACAATTTTGCCTAATTTGTTTCATTTTGACAGTTCAACAACATTCATTACGTTATTTACGTTGTCGAGCAGATTTTTTTTCCAACTTATGAAGCAATGGATTAGCAATCTGTTTCAAATCGAAATAAATTGTGATTGTGTTGCATTAGGTACGCAATTAGGGTACTGGTCTTTTATTCTAATAAAACTCCGTACGTTGGACCAGCTCAAGGTCATAGTGTTATCACTTACCACAGTTACCACAGACGCGCGACGTGTGGTCGACTGTAAAGTACCTAACTAGGCTATTAGACATTATAAAAACCACCCGGACCAACCGTGGATTGCCGTATAATACGGCAATTGCCGTATCAGTAACAACGCTGCGGGGCGAGCGCATGAAAAGATGAAAACGCTTGATTTTGGAATTAGAGGTATTTTCATATTTCACATTATGTTGACCGTGTTATATCACATTTTTAACGACCTTTATTATGGTATAAGTTTTATTATTCAAAGCCTAATATAACTCAAATAAAATAATAAAAAGACCATAATTTAGATGTGTTTTTGCGTTTTAATTGGATGCAGTAAAGTGCAAGTAAATAATCGTGCATCGCACGGCTGAAATATCTAGATCAAATTGTGAAATACTTACCTATGTAATATGTTTTTTTCAAAATTTTATCCGTGTTATTTACGAGTAAAAGACAGTAAATACAAAACAACGTTTTTCCGGGTAACCCCGCCTTAAAATAATTATTTATCGGAAGTTGATTAAACCAAAGAGTTATATTTTATAATACAAACTCATTATTGTATTTTTTTTTATGTCTTTTACATATCTCGGGACCTTGGGATCCCGGACCTTTGGAAGGCGTACGAGGGGCCGAAGCCAACTCGCAGAGGCCCCTTAGACGTATTTGGATGACTATACTGGATTGGTTACCTTGAACTATGGAAAGACTATGGCCCCTGCCTGACCAATATATTAGTAGCCAATTATTGTAATAATTTTTAGCATTCTCAAATTATTTTGATCTCTGTAAATACTAATGATGCAATGTTAAATTATGTTAGATTTTATAAAGTTATGTATAATTTCAAGTTCTAACATGAAAAGTAAAAGTTGATTTCATTTAAGTTTTTTATAAATGAACAACCTATTTATTACACTAACTCGATTAACTCATTAGGTAACAGTTTTGGAACGAAAAGCGAAAATTATCCTGACCAATCCGGTCGGATCCGGCCGGATCCGGCTGGGTCGATGCAAATCCAACCGGATCCGGCCGGATTAAAAATGACACTGGATTGCAAATTTTCCTGAACATGGCACTTTAGGCTAAACGTAGTGTTGGTTTATTTCGGAGAAATAGTAGTAGTCCATATTGGCCGACCAGCACCCTAATTGCGTAATACAACACAATCACAATTTGTTTCGATTTGAAGCAGATTTCTAATCCATTGCTTCATAAGTTGGAAATAAAATCAGTTCAACAACGTAAATAACGCAATGAATGTTGTTGAAATGTCAAAATGAAACAAATTTCGCGAAATTGTTTACGAAAATGAGTTACGCAATTAGGGTACAGGCCATAATACCCGAAACTACTCTAATATAGGTATTATGTAATAATATAAATCTATACCTACTAATATTATAAGGAGATAAAATTTGTTTGTTTATTTGTTTGTATGTAGGGGGATCTCCGGAACAACCAGTCGGATTTGAAAAATTATTTTTGCATTGGATAGCCCAATTCTTGAGGAAGGTTATAGACTCGTGGACGAAGTCGCGGGCAGAAGCTATTGCTAAATAAAAACCGACCAACATCTTTGTGAATTTAATTGCGGCACTGTTTGTAAACGCAAGATGTCAAAAACCTGTCAAATTCAGTACATCATAATACAATAAACAAGTTCTTTTTAAATACACTCGCTCGTGAAGTGAACCGCTGCGCTCTTATTGAACCGTTGTTAGGTTCATAATGCAGCGTATTAAACACGCGTGCTTTTTACTTTATATTACCGCACTTGTGCAGTAATATAACTATTTACTAGTCGGAGATGTGCGCTTTTTTAATAAAGATACTTCATGCGTTTGTATGCTTACTGTGTAAATAGGTAATTATGTAAAATATGATAAATTAACATAATATTTCATCAAAATATATTTATTTTTCACTACTTACATATTAACTTAAGGCGACTAGGAACCAGTCTTTGTTGAAGGAGTCTAGCTCATCTTATTATCTTCGTCTGGACCTGCCGCGATGTCGCGTCACGTGATATGTATTAGAGTCATTCAGTCAGATTTATTGGGTCGTGAGGTCGGCCCATTGTTCGTCTGACATGCGGCAGATGTGCCCAGCACAATTCATTTTTATTTTTTCGTTTTTCTTTCTTGCACCAAATGCCGCCCTTTTTTGCATTCTGAGTCGTACACAGTGTTACTCGTATATTGTAGAAGAGTACCTACCGCGCTAAAAGTTTTGCTAGGTACTGAGTGCTTGTGTGCTAGTGTTGTGTCGTGTTTTTAATCATATTTTCTCAAATTATTTATGTCAGATTTGTATTTTCATAAAACATTATCACATCTCGTGAATAAGAACCAATGAAAACTACCTCCATATTGCATATTTTTTGTCAATACTGTAACTTGTAAGCCCACGTCCGCACGGACGTAATAAAATCGAGGCGATTTTTTTCGTGCACTTGATTTTCAACGCTCTGCTCAGCGCCGAGAGTTGAAAATCCAACAGTGTGTTTTTTCAATGCGCTGGGGCGAGAGTGCGTCCCAGCGCGTTGGATTCTCAATGCTCGGCTTAACACCGACAGTTGAAAATCCAGTGCGCGATAAAATCCTATTTAGTAAAAGTAATAACTTTATTTTATCGGCGGCAAAATAATATTGAATTGGTGATCGCTGTTTCAAGTTTTCAACATCGATTTTTGTAGATGCTTCGGTACTGTAGAGGAATCTATCATAAGGTAATCCGCCTACCGGTCCTGGCTAAGGCCACAGACAGTATAATAAAGTAACAGTATTATATATCTATATTATATCATCTACCTAGATTGGAAGATGACCGGCAGGCGAGTCGTGCCGTAGTACGGGACCCAAGGGAAAAAGAAAGCGAGGAAGGCCATCAAGAAGATGTGTCGAGTCGACAATATCATAGATATTGCGGGAGATAAATGGCAAACAAAAGCGAGAGATAGAAAATAATGGATACAAATGAAGGAGGCCTTTACCCAACAGAGGGGTTTTCATTCAAATTAAACCAAATATTTTTAATGTAACGATAAATTGGAAATCAAATCAATAATAATTATAAATAATATATTTACTTAAAAACATCATAAAAATATTGCAATAGATCTCAAGAAAAGACATATTATGTTATTAAAATTGATTAATAATTTTTGTTGCATGCTAATAAATACATATTATAAAACTGCATGGAAAACATAAAAGGCTTATTTATTATTACTATTATATTTCGGCAGTGACCTTGAAATAATTACCTACGGCCGCTCTGTAGATACATTTTCCGCGTCCGTGCATAACTGCCAGCACACTCGATATTGTTGCCGGTTGCGTACTGATATACACTGAGATTTCGAAGCGCGTCAATCCGGCCGTTTTGTATGAAGACATAATACTGTTATTTATTTATACTGTGCTAGGGCTATACGTAATTTTACGTATCAACAACTATGGAACGGATACCTACGGGGATAACTACAACCAATACTTACCATAAAATAGTAAACTAATTGAAACATATCAGATTATTTTTGCGTCGTAATTTAATATTTTTTTGTACCATACGATAATAATATACTTACTCAAACAAATTATAAGGAGATATTAATGTTTGTAAAACAAAATACATGTATGTAGTTGTAGGTACTTATTTATATACTTAATAAATGTTTATGGTAATATTTTTTTTGTTTTTTAACTTTGTGGGGAAAGAATGAATGTTTTACGAGGTGGTGGATTAGTGGTAGGCCCCTGATGGTGAAAGTTCACCGTAACATACAATACGTGTAGGTACATCATCCAGTGGCGTATTTACCCAAGGGCCAAAAACGCCATGGCCCGGGGCGGTAGGCTGCGAGGGGCGCCGCAAGCCGCACCGCGCTACAATGTCTGAAGCTGAAGTTAGTGAATGCCATAAAACTCCAAAAATATTACACGATTAATCTGGCGGATGATCTACAAGAAGAATCATCATTTCAGCCGAAAGACGTCCACTCCTGGACATGGGCTTCCCCCAAGTACCGCCACTTACACCGGTTCTGTGCTTCTCTCATCCAGCGGATTCCTGTGGCCTTCGCCAGGTCATCGGTTCACCTTATGGGGCGCCTTCCAAATGTTTATTTCTTTGTATGACCTTTTAGTTTTTTCATTCATTATCATCATTCTCAGCCCACATCAACTCACAACTGGATTTTATTTTATAATTAAAAGTTTTTGCTTTTTTCCGTTAATCTATGGGGTGGCTAACCTAACAGGCCCAGGGCGCTGAATCTTAAAATACGCCGTGCGTTACTGTGTGTTGATGTGGGCTGAGAACTATAGTGAATGAAAAAAGTAAAAAGCCCATATAAAGAAATAAACACCATTTATTCAACAGCAGTGATTGCCTAGTGGTGTGACCAGGTGGCGGGCTGCCAAGTCATAGGTCTCGAGTTCGAACCCAAGGCACGCACCTCTGACTTTTCGGATTCATGTGCGTATTGTATTATCACTTGCTTCAAAAACGGTGAAGGAAAAAATCTTCAAGACCCGTCGTACAAATCGCAACAAGAAGCTCTGAACTGCTTCTTTACAGCTCATGGAGGAGTATCCTGCAGTCTTCAGACAATGCGCTCGAATACCGGCAGCTCAATAGACGGATCTCTTAGTCTTTGAAAAGCGCTCACTTAAATAACTTAATACGGACCGTATTAAGGACGTGATAGAGCGAAACAAGGGCTCCAAGGTCTTTACAAGAGATGTCTATTGGGCAGAGCCAGCTTGCGACAATGAACACCGATGATGGCAGGATCGTATTCGCCAAACCTGAACTGTTGAGAGAAATCGAGAGGTTCTATGGACAGTTATACATGTCAAACACTAACCCCGTTACGAATCTGCCAAACGACCCAAGAGCTAGATTGACCCGATATTATATCAAAGACATCCCGAACGTTAGCTTGTACGAGATTAGGATGGCTCTGAAGCAGCTTAAAAACAACAGTGCGCAGAGTGATAACGGAATTAAGTACGGCCGAACTCCTGAAGGCCGGTGGAAAATCCGTTTTTAAGGTCTTCCAGAAGTTGTTCGATTCCGTCATACTCGAGGGTAAAACGCTACAGGCATCGAACAGAGGTGTGGTGGTACTCTTTTCTAAAAAGGGCGACAATGCTTTCCCATATTACTTCTGAGCCATGTCTACAAGCTGTTTTCAAGAGTCATCACTAACCGTCTTGCGCGTAGGTTTGGCGATTTGCAGCTTCAGCCGGATTCCGTAAAGGCTTTAGCACCGTAGACCACATACTCGTACATACGCTGCGGCAGGTTATAAGAATACCGGAGAGTATAACCTACCTCTTTGCTTAGCGTTTGTGGACTTACGAGAAAGCCTTCGATTCGATCGAAACTTGGGCGGTACTGCAGTCTCTCCAACGTTGCCAGGTTGACTCTCGGTACATTGAAGTGGCTTTAAGCTAAAGTGTTTGTTTGAAAATGCTGCTATGTCAGTCCCGACTCCAGGACCGAACTTCGAAACCTTATGCAGCCAGGGACAGGGAGACGTTATCTCTCCGAAACTGTCCATCGCTGCACTGGAGGATGTCTTCAAGGTTCTGTACTGGAAAGGGATTTGTATCACATCAATGGCGAGTACATCACTCACCTTCGGTTTGTCGACGATATAGTAGTCGTCACTGAGACTAGAGAGGACCTCATTAGAGCTTCCAAAAGAGTGGGTTTTAAAATGAATATGGACAAAACGAAGGTCATGTCGAATGCCAATGTAACACCCACCTTCATGAAGTTCGGATACTCGAATCTACACTTGAAGTTGTGGACGATTATGTTTACCTAGGGCACTGTCCAGTTCACTCAGGGTCACTGTCGGGAGGACACGGCGCAGCATACACTGGCAGAGTGTACTTCAAACATGGGAGGAGCCGCACCGTGCCCTCGTATCTGAAGTAGGAGCCGACCTGTCGCTTCCGGCTATCACTCGTTCGATGGCCGGGAGCGCCGAGTTGTGGGATGCGGTGATCTCCTGTGAAACCATCATTTCGCAGAAGGAGGCTGCGGAAAGGGAGAGGGAGATTGAGACCACTCTCCTGATCCGTAGCAGGCGGACTGGGCGTCGGCGGATGGCGAACAACGCCCTTTTCCAGCCCCCGTAAACAGGTCCGGAAGCACGGCGGACTCGGGGACGTCCGCCGCCCCTCATCCAGCAGGACCCGAGGTGGCAACGCGTAGTGTTCCACGCGCGCCGAGTCTCACACTTCACTCCCCCCGCGGGCATGAAGAAGCCCGCAAAAGCGGTCCAGTAGACCAGTTGGGGATCATGGAAGGCGCACAAGATCTCATGATCCCCGGTCCAAGTGTGGGAAGGGAACACCGGGGTGGCTTTTAGTCAGTAAGAGTCTGAAAGATCCCTTCGCCCGCCCCAGGGCAGAGGACATCCATGAGGATTTTCCACCCCGCAACAAAAAAAAGGGCACTGTCCAATTAGGTTAGGTCCAACTTCGAGAAAGAGGTCAATCGTCGAATCTGACTCGGCTGGGCGGCGTTCAGGAGCTGATTATCGTCGGTCTACCGGTCGAAGGGGCGGTGCTTGGGGGAGCCGAGAGGCCTATGTACTGCAGTGAACGTATTTCGGCTGATAATGATGATTCTTATTTATTTATCAGTTTATGTACACACATATTAACAGACAATAAGAAAGGAACAGAAAAATACGTACAGACGCCAGCACATCAAGCTACCCGAAACTGTCAAATTTTCCCAATCAACTTTGAACCTTATACTTTTTTTTTTTTTTTTTTTTTTTTAGTGGACTTTTTATTTATTCATTTTTAACATATAATATACACAAACATATTTACAACTAACTACTATATATATTATGTACAAGTATGTAAAGGAAAAAGTTAAAAATAAAGATAAGAGCTCATTGGGCGTCAAAAAATTCGTCCGCATCGCTGTCAGCGGGGAAAGTGCCCAAAAGGCTGGCAGCATTGCCACGTTGGATGGCGATGCTGATTCTTTGGCCTAAGAATTGGCCAGCCCTCTGGTCACGTAAAGAGTCGACCAACCGCTTGGCGATGTCCCGGAATACTCGGTGAGCACTCGGACCCCATGGCCCTAGTGTTTCAACCCCAAACGGCTCAAAGATATAGCTACCAGTAAGGTTGCTATATTTGCGCCGTTTGAGGTTTTCTGCACCTGCAGCAGCCGCCCCGGCACAGCCCGCAGTGCTAGGAAGATGGGATGGCGCAAGGGTGTCGACACAGGTTGTATCCCACACCAAAGGCCTACCCAACTTCCAAGGCATTATGGTCATTCCGTCTGGCCTCTTTCCATCGTCGCGTGCCAAGCCATTGGGTTCTAAAACAGCTGGCACCCCGGCGGTGACAAGAGCCCGACGGAGGATGTCATTAATGCTTGCGTGCCGTGCCAACCGACCAGCGCTTTTGCTGCAGGAAAGGCCATGGTGTGCGAGGCGGTCGACAGCTTCACCGCACTGACAGCGATGTGGAGCCCCGCAAGGAGCACCCAGACGCAGACTTGTAGCGAGCCGGAAAGTGGTGTCACCCAGCATAGTGCCTATGTTGGGTGACGGTAGCGCCTGAAGCCAGAGGCCCGACTCCCATTCTCCCACAGCTAGCAGGCGGGCACGCTCGGCAGTGTTGGTGGACGTATTTACGAGGTTATTCCGTACCAACCTGCAGAGCGGCTCATCCCACTGTCTTTGGGAAGACGGGTTCTCGGGCTGCTCCATATCCGGACAAGCCATTTTCCATGCGTTCATCGCATCAGTCAAACACGGCACTTCAGAGTCAACCTGAGAAGCGGTTAAGATTTTTCTGGTTAACTCTTCGGTGCTGTGGACCGAGGACAGAAACGCCGGTAAGCTTACACTAGAAATTTTGCGGACGCCGAGCCCACCGAAGCGGATGGGTAGTGTGGCTTGCAGCCACGCGCGGTCGTCCAATGCCACATTTATAATTGATGTTAGAGTACTTCGAATAATTTGATCGATTTTGTCCAAAAGGTGTGGCTTCTTCCATAAAGGGGAAGAGCGGAGAAAGTACATAAAATTTGGACCGAAACAGCAGTATCTGATAAGGGTGAATGCCGAATGTAAGTTTATTTTAGAAAGTCTGTCTGAAATATCGTTAAAGTGTTTAATTTTTTTGTCAACGAAAGGTGAAAAACTGTCTTCTAAAATTGGGGAACCTAGGAGGTGCAGTGAACTTTTTTCCAAAACTTTGATGTCTGGGGTTATTGAATTAAATTTCTGTATGGTCGATTGTCTGTCAGTATTGTCACAAAGGTAAATTTCGCATTTTGAGAAGTTGAGGTCAAGGCCGATGGATTGGAACTGCTGCTTTAGGAATTGAAGATCTTTTAGAACAGTATCCACGTCACCTCCTAGAGTCCCATCATCTAAATACCACACATTAAATTTAGAATTTAGTTGTTGTATTATGGGGTGAATAGCTAAGCTGAAAATGACTGGCCCGAGGGGATCACCTTGTTGGCATCCGACTGCAGATTCCAAAACGTTGTCTCTATAAAGTAATTTGGAAGGGTGCCTATAGCACTGCCACAAAAACTGCCTTATACTTCAGTGATGAAGTTGAAAATCTATTAAATAAATTTGACAGATTGTAGTAGCCTGATGTGCTGGCGTCTGTACAAAGGTGATGCTTTTTTTGCTTATTCTTCTTGTAGATCATCCCCCAGATCAATCTGGTATACATTTTGGAATTTTATGGCATTCACTCTAATTTCTGCTTCAGACATTGTAGCACGAGGTGCGGCTTGCGCCGCCCCTCGCAGCCTGCCGCCTCGGGCCATGGCCCTTTTGGCCCTAGGGTAAATACGCCCCTGTTGCTAATGCAGCACAGTTAGCAATTGCTAGCCTTGTTGTTTTAATCTGTGACTACTAAGTAGCAAGCACGGGTGCTAAGCGTGGGACCTGGGTTCGATCCCCACTAGGCTAATACTGAACGTGATGTAATTTATGATGATCTAGTTTTTGCCCATCCTGCATTGAGGCGACTTCCCACGGTGCGTGATATTGCGGACGGACGCGGACCAGCCCGCACGTCGACGCACCATGGGAAGAGTATCGTCCGTGGGAGCGCAGAGGAGTCCGCCGCAGTACGTCCGAACCGCGGCGAGTCGGTAACTTCAAAGGAGCGGTGCGAGCTTCTCTTTCACTTTGCATTTCGGAATGACAATACTGATCCAATCTGAACGGGCTGTACCCTAATTGCGTAATACACGATCAATCACAATTTGTTACGATTTGAAACAGATTGCTAATACATTGCCTCAGAAGTTGGAAAAAAAATCTGCTCAACAACGTAAATAACGCAATGAATGTTGTTGAACTGTCAAAATGAAACAAATTTGTCATAATCGTTTACGAAAATAAATTACGCAATTAGTGTACTGGTCTGCATCCATCCGCAATATCACGAACAGTGGGAAGAGCCTTAATCTGCGGTACATGGATGTCCGTGGTCGTCGGCCGTGCGGGCTGCCGCATCCGTCCGCAATATAGCGCGACATGAGAAATCGCCTTTAGGCAGGTACTCTGCCTGCAGATGATAAGGCTATACAGATTGCATAATGCAATGATCCAGTAAGTAAAATACGCTAATTGCATAACTTATTTTCGTTAACGATTATGACTAATTTGTTTCATTTTGACTGTTCAACAGCATTCATTGCGTTAATCCTAGGCATAGAGAGTAGCTAAATCTGGACTACAATAGACGTGGATATATTTAGTAACTTGTTCCGCTTAGCTATTTCTAAAGAGCTATAAAAAACTCCTAAAAGAAATCGACACGTGTTTCACCTCTCAACGAGGCATACTCAGGATGACGATGGACTTGTTGCGAACTCGAACATGGCGTGTTGCCACACCGAGCGCTGAGTGCAGACTGAGCCTTATCACCCGTCAAACCCACTTATATAGTGTCACCGTTATCAGTGCGATAAGGGGCGAACAATCGCAGCAAAGGTGATCTTGGCATACTCGTATTTAATTCGTTCAACAGTGTAATGTTTCCTGTATTATTTTTGATAATTTCTAAACTCTCTAGTACTGACATTCTGAAACCTTTATCACGTGTGTAAAATTTCGAAAGTATTATTCTTATTTAACGAATGACCTGTATCTATTAAGTGTTGTGCAAAATAGGATTTTTCTGGATAATTATTCCTGTACGCTGCAATATGTTCCTTATATCTTGTCTGAAAATTACGACCAGTTTGACCTATGTAAATACCATTACAATCATCGCAATGTAACTTGTATACACCTGATTTTTTGTGGTTTTCTAATCGATCTTTTCCGTTACAAATCTGTCTTAATGAATAAAATTATTTGTTTTAAAAGCTACCCTTAATCCATTTCGAAACAATGTTTTTGAAACCTTATCACTAATTATATAGACCATTCTACAGCGTCCAACAAAAAAAAAACATAATTGGTTTTTGAAAAAACACAAAAAAGAGAAAGTCAAAAATGTCAACATTATCTACTGCTTACTAAATTTCGTTTATGGAGGTACATTTCCCTGTAGACAATAGTGTGTCCCGTGCGTGGTGTCTGTGTTGTAGGATAACGATAATCTTGACATTTTAAACTTTGTCTTTTTGTGTTTTTTAAAAAACCAATTATGTTGTATTTTTTTATTGGATGCTGTAGAATGGTAGTAGACCATGGTCTGAACAACGTTTGTTCTAGCAAAACTGTGATTCAAATTTCACGGTGTATTTGACAGGCGGTGTGTTTGACAGGCGATAAGGCTCAGTCTGCACTCAGCGCTTGGTGTGGCAACACGCCGTGTTTGAGTTCGCAACAAGTCCATCGTCATCCTGAGGATGCCTCGTTGAGAGGTGTAACACGTGTCGATTTCTTTCAGGAGTTTTTATAGCTCTTTAGAAGTAACTAAGCGGAACAGGTTACTAAATATATCCACGTCTATTGTATTTTATAATAGATTTCCGCAAGGTCACGCCTGAATCAATTAATTATCCTAAATCTGGACTGTTGCAAAGGACCGAATTTTTACATTCTCATAAAAGATTTTGCAATTAAGTATCCTTTATACAGGGTCAAATTTAAGAGTTTTTCCCAGTGGTCAGATTGACAGTCAGACTAGTCTTTCCGACGGGATTTTTTTTCCCGTTGGTCAGATCAGCTCGTAATTTAGTAAAGTACCTACTGTTGAATACGAAATAGTTATAAAAATAGGTTTTATTTGTGACATTATGGATTTTGTTGACAATGGTTTGTACCCTGGTGCGGAAATAAAAGGTTGCTATTTTCATTTCTCCCTTAACGTGTAGAAGCAAGCAAAAAAATTAAAATTCACAAAATCAAAAACATCAAAACGCATAATTGCACTTTCGGGAATTCTGCCATTACTACCGCCACATTTAATTGACGAAGGTTGGCAATATATAAATAATGATGCTCCTGATTCGGCCAACATACAAAAATTAAAAAAAAATATTTTCAAAAGCTGTGGCTAGAGAAGTTTAATTATAACCAAACTAGGTCTGTTTTTGGGCAGAGGCACAGAACTACTAACTGTTTAGAAAGTTGGCATAAAGAACTAAATAAAAAAATAACAAGAAAAAGACCCGGGGTAGTCAACTTACTGAGCATTTTACTGAAAAGTGATTTTACTAAAATAATAAATAAACGGACAAAGGAAAATGTAATGTAATGAGAGACGAATTCATAATGTATTCACAAATGATGTTAACTAATGGAGAATTTAATGTTAGTCATTTTTTAGAACGTATAGATTGCATTGTAAGATACCTATTAAAATACAAAACAGTTTATACTTTCATTGTACTTTTTTTCTGTTGTTTTCCCAGCTGTCAAATAAATCTGACCAACAGGAAATAATTTTTCCCGTTGGAAAGACTAGTCTGATCGTCTATCTGACCACTGGGAAAAACCCAAATTTAATAGCTAGCGAAACTCCGAAGACGCGATGGGTATCGTAAAACAAAAATAAATTAATTTGATGAGTTTTTTTTTTGAGGTCATCAACCGCTGGTGTCTCTTGAAAAAACAGTTTAAAACTGTGTAAATTTCACAGAAAATTTGTAACCCATCACGTTTTCGAATTTTCGATAACACGATAAAATAAAATCCATACTAATATTTTAAATTCGAAAGTAACTGTCCGTCTGCCTGTCTTTATGTTACCTTTTCACGCCTAAACCACTGATGCTCGGGCCACACCAACGGGAAACGCCGTTAATTATCACGATGATGGACTTTAACCCGTCAGAATAAAGTCTATCATCGCGATAATTACCGGCGTTTCCCGTTGGTGTGGCCCCAGCATGAACAGATTTCGATAAAAATTGGCAAGGAGATAGACAATATTAAATTATCTATCATTGAGTATCACCTATCACTTAGCCAACCCAATTTCAAATATTAGCTATAGGGAAATAGATTGTAAACTTTTTTGCTTATTCGACTACATGGTAATTTAATTTTTACTGCTTGCTCCACTCTAGGTTGTGACATTTGACATTTGCACAATGACACAACGAAATTGATGTTGCCACTTTCATTTAGTAACGTTACCCGCTAAAAATAGTAAAAAAAAATCAGAACAGCAAAGTTAAAATATATTTGATAATATTCTTAGCCTTTGTTGAAGGTAACTCGAAATGAGTCTTATTTTTGTTTGATGTTAATTCTGTGGCACACCTAGATTATGCAACTTCTTTAAAGTGGACATTTGATTTGTTGGGTTTTATTCCTTCGGCTAGACTGGGAAAGTTTTCCGTATTAGTTGGTAACACTATGGACATATACAGTGATTTGATTGTGTGATGTGTTCGTAATAAATAATTTTAACTTGGATTACTTACGAAAGCCTACAGTTTGATACGATGGCGACGTCCAGCGAAACGTCCGATCAAAATGTGAAATCCAGGCGTCCTGCTGGTAAGGTTTTATTTGGCACACCTATAAAATGGCCTTGTGATATCGATTGGGGAATTGGACTGATTCAGTTACTGTTTTGATTGTAGAGTCTGCGTTCAAGCAGCAGCGCCTGCCTGCTTGGCAGCCGATCCTGACTGCGGGGACAGTCCTGCCGACATTTTTCGTCATTGGCATTGCCTTCATACCTGTCGGTATAGGCCTACTATATTTCTCTGACGAGGTGCGCCCATAAGTTGACTAATGTCAAATTAATTTAATAATTACCTGTCGAATTACTCACCTATTGTCTAATAAATTACCAGTCTTTGAAGCTGTGATTTGTTACAAAGAGTTAAGAATTTTTTAGAAATATTAGTAAATAACTAACAAGTTGCTATTTAATATGAAATGATTGTTATTATTTTCCTTCCTACTGGCTTTTACCTTTGTAGTTTCGTTATTTATCCTTATAGGCTATGCTGTGTTGCGCAGTAACCAAAAACTGAATGATTTGGTAAGCACTGAAATATTATTTATCTGTGACCTCCTTTTAGGTCAAAGAACATGTCATAGACTACACAAACTGTATGAAAGAAAATGAAAACACCACTTGTGCGGACTACATCAAACGGAATTCCACGGAAAAATGCATTTGCCGCCTCTCCTTCAACTTGACTGAGGATTTCAAAGGAGACGTGTACTTCTACTATGGACTTAGCAACTACTACCAGAACCACAGACGATATGTCAAGTCTAGGTAATGACAATACCTTTATAATGTTAGACACATACTCAGTTAATAACAAAATGAAGAATGAGTTATCAAGTAATCTGCCTAGCCTTTTCCTAACTATATTGGGGTTGTCTTCCAGTCTAACTGGATGCAGCTGAATACCTATATTTTACATGGAGTAACTGCCTACCTGCCCCCCACAATTGGAAGCATGATACTCCTTGGTAAGACTGGTTGTCAGACTTTTGGGCTTCTGACATAATGACTGTCAAGGATCTACAAATGACAGCCGAGACCAACGGCTTAATGTGCTTTCCTAGACACGGAGGGGCCTTGATATGTAAGCTACTTTTGCCAAGGTCGGTCCGTGTATAGGTGACCCCATCCATAAACCGACCTTGGCACGACTAGGTTATTATTAGATCAACCAGTGCGGCTGTTAATATTTAGCCATGAAAGAATGAAAAATATCCCGTTTAAATATTTTGTTCTATTCTTATTTTGGCAGGGATGACAGTCAACTTCTCGGTCGCCTGTCATTGACACCTTCATCTGACTGCTTGCCGTTTGCTTTTGCGGTCGAAGATGGAAAGCAAAAACCTGTGGCGCCATGTGGGGCTATAGCTAACTCTTTATTCAATGGTAAGCCGTTTTTACAAGTCTTTCATTTCTTTTTTCGTTGATTTTCAGGCTTAATCAACCAACAAATAATTTGAGGAAACTGTAACACATAATTTTTTGAAGTGAAAACTTCTTTAGTTGCGTTGGGCATTTTTGAGATGGGACTAAACCACTGATATCGCGATACTGTAACGCAATTTATCGCCACCGTGGAGTAAAAGACATCAACGCGTTCATTACCGCGGTGCGTGGAGCAAAAGACATCAACGTGTTCATTACCGCGGTGCGTGGAGTAAAAGACATCAACGCGTTCATTACCGGGGTGCCGATTTTTTTTCAAGTTTTCACTTCTGTCGGCACTCCCGGAGCGCCACTGTTTTTTTTTCCATTATTATGTTACAATAATAATATGAATAAGAGGATAATTAATACTTTATGTCAAGATTTCCTCGATAAAATTAAAGCAATTATTATAATATTAAAACAATTTAAGCTAAATGTCAGTGTTAGAGCGGTTACGCACTACGTCCGATCCAAATCTGAATTCAAGATCCGATTTCAATCCGAATTGGTAATGTTCTGAATTTGGACGGACAGAGTTCGGATCTAGTGCGCAACCCCTCATACAAATAGTACTGTGGCTACTTCGGACTGACATTTCTCGGATTCGGATCGGACGTAGTGTGAAACCGCTCTTACTCTGATTATAATTTTATATAGAAAATAGAATTATAAGAAAACTAGCGATCTGTGCTTTGCACAGTGTTTATGATTTGACAAAATATCGAGATTTCTCTAATGTATGTAAGTTTATTATGTATCTTCTCAAACATGCTTGGAGATTCGAGCATTATTTTGACAACCTTCTTTGTGATAAATTGAAAATGCTTTACTGGTCAAATATATGCGAGTAGGCGGCCGGCAATGTTACTAAATTGCGTTTCATCAAATGGTTCCTATGCTGTAATGTTGGCTATAGGACGAACACAAATACGCTACGGAGCTAACCATAGAAATATAAAAAACAGGAGAAGTGGCATGGGGGCGTGTCTGTGTCCGCGCGTAATGATCAAAGTGCTCATTGCATACGAAAATGGCCGTCTCCGCGAACTAGTGTGCTTTCGGCCGTGATCGCGACAATTTATAAGAATGCCGTGTTGTTCAGTGGTTTCTTGTAAAAACCGAAGTCAAAACAAAAACTTTGTGAATCATGGAATCACTTACCATATGTAAGTACAAGTATTTTACTATATTTGTCTTTAAAATAATGAAAAACAACAAATCGTAAAATCTTTCTTGGTTTTACTACGTTATTTTTGTTTCCAAATATCACAGCGACTGTACTATTTTTGCACTACATACATTGCTCGTTAACCACTACCTAAATATGTCGCTCAGTGACTCAAAAAGCAATGTAAAAATCACAAAACGATACTGTGGACTGCGGATGCATCGCGCAGTACGGCCGCTGTGTCTGGCGACGAGCTAGTGATGTGGTTATGCAGATCCACTAACGTAGGCTATCGACAACAATGTCGTTTGGCGAATGAATTTATTGCTATTATACTTTATTCTTCAATTTGTCAACTGTTTTACCCGGGTGGAAGATCGATGTGAAATAATGTGTTTTACTTATTTTGATTATTTTACAGCGTGGTAGAGAAATGCGTAACAAACGGTCGTAAAGTAAGTTAATAAAATTTTTGGTGGAGTGTTTTGGGTTTGATTTATCGCTGGTCTATTATGCCTTATACTCGTGCTATTTCCTTACTTTTTATGGTTTTGGTAATTTACTTCCGTTAAAGTCTTCAAAAGCTTCGAATGCGTTATAGTAATTGACATGGTTCAGATAATTACAGTGACTTTTGCTTAAAATAAGTCAACATATTCATGCTATTTATTTGTTATGCGTGACAGTGTGTTTGTTTTCATATATTTAACTATTTCTTTACTACTAGGGTTTTTTTATTACAAAACCCTATTGCCTGCTTATTGCATGGTAAGGTTTAAATGTAGCTGCTTAGGATAATATGTAAATGATATAAATGTTTTTATTGTACTTTTTTAGTTTCCCAAAAGATGCGAATTTAAAAAAGGAATAGATTGATGCCACATTCAGGCCACCTAACTGGTTCCCAACAAAAACTAGCACCATATGCTCGGTTTTATTTATTTTATTTTCAGGACACCAATTTTTTTAAAGTATAACGACGGTGAAGTATCAATTTCTAATTACTACAAAAACATGGTTTTACAGGAGGAGAAAAAAACGTTTAATTTCTATAGTTTTCGACCATTTGAAATAAACATTAGTAAGTGAAAACCGCCAAAATGTTAGTTATTAGATATATATACTTCACCGTCGATAATATTATAAGGAAGAATCGATACCTTTCCGATTTAGTCAATCACTAGCGTATATGTAAAATAAATTGTTTCTGTACAGCACAAAGATAGAAATGTTGTTTTCGTGTGAGTGAGTTGTACGGTGCATGGTAAATGCACGCTGTGGTTGATGGGATAAGGTTTATAATTGATTGTGTAGTACGTTCCGATTTATGAATTGCAAGAGTGAGCGCAGCCTCGTATCTATTTGGTTTACTGATCTGCATGTGTAGTTGTGGCGAGGTAGTGGGGACAAAGTGGAGACATTGGGTTTCGATACATTTTCAACAACCGGGCATATCTCCTTCTTTCTTATATCTATGGAGCTAACTAATACGTCCGTTGTTAACGTTTGACAGTGGAGCCAACATAACGGCAAACGAACTATTTGATGAAACCGATGAAACGCACTCTATGAAAACTCATATCTGTCATGTTATTTAAAAATGGAACGAACTTTTTACTTTGACACATGGCAATCAAGGAGGTAACTTATCAAAGATTTTATTAAAATTTTGATTTGGCTTGCTAATAGAGCTGTTTTAAGTAAAGAAGAAACAAATGAACTTAATTGGCGCGTGAAATATTATCGTTGTTTGTCATCGATTCTGGAATTTAAAATTAATTTACTTAATTTGAATTTCCGCGCTGTATTTGAGAAAAGTACTATACAAGCCTTGGCCGCAACCAGGCATTGATGGACTGATGGACTCACGTATGAGTGCCTCGATTTCGCCTCGGCCCACATTCTCACGTTCATCCATCAATGCCACTGTTGCAGGCCGCGACAGTATTGTACTATATACACATAAACCTTCGGGAATAAATTCTATAAAAGATGGTGAAAACCTCAACCAAATCCGTTTCGTAGTTTAGAAGAACAACAGTCGCTCGATAAGCTGATTGACGTACAAATTAAATAACAGGGGCGAGCTTAATCCCCCTGCCTTACACCACATTCCATTTGATATTCATCCGACAGAGTACCGACCCCCTTACCCGATTTGTTTGGTGAACATACCAGTATCTGAGCCCCTCAACTTGTCCCATAGCACGTCATAAGAGACGAGATCGAATGTTTTCGACAAATCTAGGAAACACGCGTACACCGGCGTCCTCCTCGCGGTGTAGTACTTTACGGTATGTTTCAGGCTGAGGATGGCACTCTCCGTGGACACTCCCGCCTTGAACCTGAACTAGGCGTCATGCACTTTAACAAATTTTGAGAGGCAGCCCTTCATCAGACCGTCAAGCACCTTGGCCATGGTGGTGGCTAGCGAGATGGGTCGATAGTTGTTCATGTCGGATGTGTCACCAGTTTTGTTCTTAACTATCGGAACCACTATAGTCCGCATAAGTGGCTCCGGTAAATAAGAATGACCTAGGCACAGAGTGAAAAATAGCGACAATACTCTAGGTAGATGAACTCCCGCATGTTTAAAAAGTTCGATGCTGAGACCATCGTGACTTTCCACGTTGCATTCCTGAAATAATTTTAGCCACAATCTTGGCTGGAATCTTTGCGTTCCGCTCTGTCACAATGGTCAGCACCGGTCGCTCCATGAGACGCCGAGTGACCTCACTGTAAAGTGCTCCCTAAAAGCATCAGCAATATTCTTGTGGTCAGTAACACCACCGACACTCACCGGGAGACACGGCCTCACATTCATTTTACTGGTGTTTTTCCAAAAATGCTTAAAGTCTTTGTTAGCGTGGTTAAAAGCAAGGAGATCCATTTTAAGCTATTCCTGCCTGTTTTGACACCACTTGAGTTTGGCCTTAAAATGTCTCCTCGCCTCCGCCATACCATAAAATACACTAAAACAAAAAACTAAACTATCTTTTAAACTTTTCATTTTAATGATATGATGTCACGGCATGTTTTAATTTAAATTAAATGCCCAATTTAAATAACATATTTTATTGGATAATGATAAATATAATACCGCTCAAAATACCTTCGCAAATAACAATGAAATTTTTATCAAATTTTGAAAGATAAAAATGATTATTGTGGGTCATCCTTACATATGCCACATCGCGGACTTTTTGTTGAATTTTTTAAGTTGAATATTATACTGTAGAACATAAATTTACATAAAATTTACGATTTTCGCGACGCACGCCAATAAAGTTCCCAGTCGGCATGTTTTTTTCCGACATCTTCAACAATAATCGTAAAATTTCAGTCAATTTACACAAAACCTTAATGAATTCTACACTAAAACCTTCCGCATGAATCACTCCGTCCATTGGTGAAAACCGTTTGAAAATCCGTTTGGTAGTTTTTGAGTTTATCACGTTCAGACAGACAGACAGACAGACGCGGTGGGGGACTTTGTTTTATAATATGTAAGGATAATGTAAATAGATTATGAAAAGTTTAAAAAGTTATAAGTAATTACATGATATTTGTTTCACCAGATACATTGACAGTCCGCTCACAGGAGATGACCAAGGATGTGCCCGTAATTCGCACGGGGATTGCATGGGACTCGGACAAGGAAATCAAGTTTAGAAATCCACCTGGAGACCTCAAGACTGGTATGTACTGTATCTAATAGTGTCCGACCGAAACACGATTTGCAGCCTAAACCTAAATCATATCCGAATATTGGGCTCCTGTTCTAGTTTTGGCCGAAACCGTAACTTAGTTAAATTGAAATTATTTTATGAGACCCATCGTTTTTATATTTGTAACAGATAATTGATTAAGGGCTGAATTTTGCAATTATATCAAATTTATTTTGCCTACTGTACAGTAAAGAAACTAAAATGTTAAGCACCTTATTTAATTTTCACTTGCTCTTTTTTATTTTTCCGGCTACGTATTTTGTTTGAAAAGGTGACGTGAGCCCGCTTTAAGGGGAAAATAATGTGTTTGAAAATTGCTCAACATTTCCAGTCCTTGACTGTACGGTAGGCCGCACGTAATTGGTTACAAAAACAGTATAACCTCTCTCTTCGCTCTTATTCTATTGAAATTACGCTATTACGCTAGGCCAGCTCAAGGTCAAAGTGTTACCAATAATAACTGCCAGTAAGTAACAACCAAAAAACGTGTTAAGAAACCAAGCACTCTGAACACAATTCCCACGCAAACTCCGCCCCCATGCACCCCGGCACTCCACTATGTGCTAAACGCTAACGCATCAGTAATAAAGTTGAATTTCGCGTGCGCTCTTTAATAGTGTTCGAGCATGGAACTAAATGGCGTAAGTCTCAATTCTTATTTCGTTTATAACTAAAGGAATAATTGATCTAGAGAAAAAATATTTTGTGGCTGGATAATAAACTATATTATTTTCTTACTGTGAACACTTATTTTGGACATAAAAGCCGAGTAATTTTCATTTTATTTAAATAATCTTTAAAAAAGACATGATTTTCGAATAAAAAATTAATCGACCGAAAATGTTATAATTATGTAACTGTCTTGTACATGGAAAGAAAATATCCAATAAATCATAAACTAAAGTTCTATTTTGATTGTATGCGTGACTATTTCAGAATATTAATGCAAATTAACATACAATTTAGGGAGCCTCTTAAATACTAGATCAAAGTCTGCTCCGAAGAAATCGTGATTGTAATTTTTTGTTTTATATATTTACCTTTTAGTTTGAAACGTGAAACATGATTGTTAAAACATTCAGATGCAATCAAAACTATTATCTACTATAAAAATATATCGATACAATTTTTTATGTGTAACATCTTTCCTCTCACTTCCCTGCTATCTGTGGGATTGATTTCGTGAAAAGGGAAAGAAGTGTGTAAGTGCTTGTTCACGTACAACACGCGGGCGCGGGGGCGGCAGAAGGCGCGGTGGGCTGGGCGAGCTCGTGTTCACATTGGCCGCTAGGCGTTTGCGCGAGTGACGTCACACTCAGGGGTTTTAAACATGTACGACGATCTTTTATTTTTAATACAAAATTCTGCAATTTCCTCCCATAAATTATTAAAAATATTTTTGTTCATATGATTTCTGTTTGCTTTGCCAAATTGGAGTTCTAGCCTGAACAACACTGATAAACTATTCTGTGTTGAACGACATGATGAAAACGTGCTATCGTTTGTAGCGACAAGTTCGAAATAGTTGAACTTACCTGACGCTGCGAGTAAAGGCTCCTACAAACAGGCGCGACACAAAGGCACCGCTCGAAGCGTCAGGTAAATTCAACTATTTCGAACTTGTCGCTACAAACGATAGCACGTTGTAGGAGCCTTATAGCGCGCGCTCCGCCGCTAGTTCGACGTGAACACACATAAACAACATCAAACGTTTGATACTGCCGCAAGCGCGCCGCACGCGCCAGTCGCTAGCTTGGCCGCTACTTTTACCGCACCTGCGTTTTGTATGTGAACACTTGCATATTATGCTGTGTTTGATATTTCGTGACCGCGCCCACCACCGCGCCCGCGAGTTAACGTGAACAAGCACTAGCAGGACGTCGGGAAAGCGCGCGCTATTTAATTTGACCTACGAGCGCACACGGTGCTGGAGTTGGAGGTCAGATAGTACTAACCTATTTTCCGAGAGGTTGGTACTGGTTACACGTCATATGCGACTATAGCTTGTCCAGTCACGTACACGCCGCCGCGGCGTGTACGTAAAATGCGGTATGGATGTATCGCAACATTCACGTCTATGCTTTAGTTTTCGCGATGCTTTACAAAGGCAAAGTTACTCATTTAAACACTTTATTGCAGCATTCGCAAACTTCACGAAACCAGAGAACTGGCGGCTTAATGTTTGGGAGTTGGATCTTGAAAACGCAGAAAACAACGGCTTTCAGGTAATTGATCCCTAGTAGTCATACCATCACGCCTGTATTCCATAAATGGGTCGGCAGAAGTGTACTTTTAGTACAGCCACCGTCAAAAATATAGAGAGGACTAGCTTTTCCCCGCGGCTTCACTCGCTTGGAGGTCGGAAATTATCTCACGGGAACTTACTAACGGGGTTAAAATCATCCTAAGTCCTAATCCAGGTCTCCTACTCCAAATTTCAACCAAATTGTCCAGACGTCACATATAATATAATACTACGTACAGACGTTAAGGCGTGAAACTGAAAATGTAACAGACAGACAGAGTTACTTTCGCATTTATTGACCGAGCGAGCGAAGCGACTCTGCTTCAAGTCTGGCAAAATTTGCCTTCGTGTGTCAGTTTGCTGGTACTCCTCTACAGGTCGTATTTTACGACCGATCTGGACGAAACTTGGTATACAGGTTTTACGACTTTATCGTTTTTTTTGTCGTCGGGGTTGGGGGGGGGGGGGGGGGGAAGGGGGGCGGTACTTTCTCCAAAAAGGAGCAAAAGGGGAGCAGATTTCTCCGCCTTATGAGATCCGATTTCGATGGTTCTTTTTTATTTGAAAGGTAGTAACTTTAAGTTGGTGTAATAAAAATTTGGTGAAGATCTGATGAGGATCTTCGGCGTGATGAGCAGAATAGCTCCTCAAAGTGCAGTAAATTGCTCACTTTTAGATTTCTAACAGTGGAATCGGCTTTTTAACTACTGGATAGGGATTAATGGACCACCTGGGACCACCTTCTCATCACAAAACTAGAGAATTCATCAAATAATTTTCAGAATTCTCTAAAACGAGACTTTAAAACCAATATTAATGTTAGTTTTACAATAAGGTCACTAGATGGCGCTACTATGCACCGTTACATCGCGCCGTCGTTGTCGCTTGCCAAATGGTTAGGTCCCGTCGAACATTTTATGTGACTGAGTTTTGTTAGGTGTAAAGAAGTTTCAAAAGTAAAGTCTCGTGTAATTAACAGATAGTAGTTGGTTAGTTGTGGGTTGGTTTATTTCTGTTTAATTATCGTCTTGCCACTTGCCATGAATTTTTTGGCTAAGCGCGGTAGCTTCAATCAGTTTTTTGACTACACAAAGCAGCAATGTTTCGGCATGGCTGCGACTGCTACTTTAGTGGTGTATTAATTGTTGCAAAAAGTTTGTGCTCGCGAGGCCTTCCTGTTTGCAGAAATACTAGTAATAGACTGAACTGACTCGATTAGACTGTTAAAATAATAGGAGTTTAGGACTGATAATAAACCTACAGTGATGCATCAACTACAGTGCGTTCATTATAACTTGACCCGTGACGCGATTGGTAGTACTGTTCTGTCAGTCGCCATTTTGAACTCTATCAGTATTGAAACTAAGCTTGACAAGCAATGGTGCCAACATGACGGCAAGGGACAAGTTATAGTAAACGGTCTGTAGAGCAATCATCAGAAAATCCACTGCTTTCATGCAAAGCAGTTCGATCTGCGATGAGCCTTCAGGCTATCAAACCTACTCAAGGTCAACGCGCATACAGCGGCCGGAGCGACCAGTTCCTAAAGCAAATCGCGCTGGGGCTCTGTCTCGCATAGGGTCGCAGCATTATGCTGAGTGATAGCCGTTTTGTGTGGATGTGACGCATATTTTCCCCCAACTTGTTATTTTTTTTGTGTTTGTGTTCTTTCTTTGCGTCATGTTTACCGCAAATAAATGTATTTTCTTTTTTTTGTTTTCTTTCTAAAAATTTGAACTGAGGGGAAATTCCCGTATTTTTAGGGAACGTTTGCATTCCAATCTTAGTCTCAATCTGTCAAAAATCCTCTAATCTTCCTACATTTGGACGTTGATTAATTATAGCTTAGATGAGACTGCGTCTTGAATTTTAACGGTTTATTATTAAGTACGAGAACTGGCCTTGAGATGAAATTGTTTCGGAAACATGAACGCACTCGTTCAGACCGATCTAGTGCAGGTTCGTTGGTTCAGATTGATCTCCTATGTCTCTCCAAAGTATGTATACTTGAATAACCAATCTTAATCAGTTAAAATGTATTGCCACTTAATCAACTTTAGCGTTATATAGTTTAAGTTGATTTTAGATTGACCGTTTGTAATACAATTTGAAATTGCAAAGGAATTTGAACCTTGTCTTTTAAACATAGGGTTTGTATTTCCAAACTTGATAATTCTCTGAGATTCTGAATTCAAATACAGTTGCTATAGTTACTGCGCCTCAATCCTAATAAATTAAACCTTATTTCAACCACATAAGAGTGACACGCTTCCACTTTCAGAACGAAGACCTCATAGTATGGATGCGCACGGCCGCGCTGCCTACCTTCCGCAAGTTGTACCGCCGAGTAGATCACACGCAGGTCGGGTTTAGCACCGGACTCGTCAAGGGACCTTACATTCTAACTGTGGAATATAGTGAGTATTTTAGCGACCTATTTCATTTCTTCGCAGTGTTGGTAGTCCGATGACCTGGTGAAGGTCCCGAAATCCTGGATGCGAAAAGCACAGAACCGGTCGATATGGCAACGCTTGGACGAGGCCTATTTCCAGCAGTGGACGTCGTTCGGCTGAAATGATAATGATATCATTTGTAGAACATATTTTAGGTTTTTTTATGCTATTGATGGCAAACAAGTAGGCGACCAATCTGTCTTAGAAAAAAAACTGAACTTATGAGCCTCATTCGTGGTACTCGCACGTTTTATGACCGCGACTTTCAGGTTTTGGAGTTTAGCGTTAATTCAATATTACATATGTTTAATTAATTTTACCACAATTTTACCGAGTTGTAAATAAATAGGCGTCCAACAGTGTGGTAAGTCCTCACTGCCGCCTATAAACATACCAGAGCCATAGTACATTAAGGACACATAATTTTGAATATATGTATCTGATGGATGGTAGACGGGGCTAGGGAACCCCGTCTAACAAGACTTGTAAAAGACTGTTATTTTTTTTTTCTATAAAACATGTATCATATTTGTATCGACGTTGTTTCAGACATCGCACCTCCGCTCAAATAGTGTCACAAGTCAAAAAAAAATCTCTTTTTTTGTACCATTTGTTACAGAAAACTGTAATTCACAAGGAAATTCACAAGTGTCGGAAAATTCACGTGTTTCCTTGTAATTCACAAGGAAACACTACACTACGTCTAATTTTATTAATTAGACATATAAATAAACCTTTTTTACAGTTCGTTCAACTGATTTTGATTTCTATTGCTTTGGTGGCATGACAAATGGCAGCTGCAGTAAACAGTTGGTATTGTGACCATTTTTAGGGTTCCGTAGTAAACGTCATGTCCGTCTGTCTGTCTGTCTGTCCGCGGTCTAGCTCCGAGACCCTTAGTACTAGAAAGCTGTAATTTGGCATAGGTATACATATTAATTACGCCGCCCGACAAAGTGGTAAAACAAAATTATGAAAAACAATTTTTTTTATCTCTTGGTGTGGGGTATCATTGGAAAGGTCTTTCATCAGTGAAGGCCAGTAAAGAGCCAATCGGAACATCGAACATCGAACGCGGTCAATACGTAAAGTCGAGATGGTTAAAAGAAACTCACACTAGGGCCACTGATGTGCGAAGAAGTCCGAAAGGGAGATCGTGGCCCCCGGCAACATGGCAACCGAAGGAATACGGGTGGGTTTTAGTCAGTAAGAGTCTGACACGCCCTCCCGCTGCGCCCAGAGCGGGAGAAGTTATTTCATAATTTCCCACACAAAAAAAGGGCCACTGATGTATGAACGTAAACGTGGCAAAAGGAGTAGTTATGTAAGGTTCGTAGCAGGTGGCGTTCTGTAGTTTCTGCCTACCTACCCCCATGGGAAGAAGGCGTGAGTTTATCTATTTATGTACACTTACATACAAGAAATCAAATGTCTCTTTATTATAAGTACGTTTCGTACAATCCTTTTGCAAAGAAAGTTTTATAGTTCTGGGTTCAGGAATATGAAAATAATGTTAATTATGTATCAAAAACATGCTAATAGATTTTTTCAATACTTAAATTTTTAATGAAACTTGTAAACGTAAAATTTGCAACGATTGTGACTACACCGACTACACAGGCAGGATTTAAGTTCCTTGCTACACAAACACACACATTATGACAAGACAAATTGAGTAAAGCGCCATCTATTGCAAATACCTCTAAGCAAAATGATTAACAGATGGCTACTTTTCACTACTTTAATCACTCTATGGGTTCGAATTTGAAGTAAAAGGTTTCATTTATCCTTTTTGTTGAAAATACGTGTTTTAGGAGTGTAAATAGATATATCAACATTAAACAAGGCATTTTTGATTTTTACTCATCTTAATTCAGCCAAAATCTGCCGTTTAACGCTTTTTAGTCATTGTTAATTTCATGATTGTTACCTATGCTGCCATCTATGAAATTTTTATCATGACTAATTATAATTTGTTCGAGTTGAGACCCCATGGTCATACCAAACATAAACAGTGTCACATCACGTGTTGCGCTAGTTTTTCTTTAACTAAAAGTGTACCTAAATACTGTATAAACTGTTTGTCGAGTTATGACAGTATATGTGATTAAGGCTAGTCAAAAATCCAATTTTTTTTTCGTACTAGTTTTTTTTGAGTTCTAACTCATTTATGTAAAAAAAAATATTTATAAGTATTAGTTATTGCTGACTGCTGAGTTAATGAGAGTTACAAGTTTATGTTTCCATTGTATTTCTTATCAAGAAAGTATTTTTGAATCATTTTAGTTAATATTTCGTAAATTGTTGGTTATTTTATCATATATAGTGCAACAACATCATCATCATCTTCAAAAACCATTGTAACTTACTAAAAAACTTATTGCGCAAATTTTGTTAGTTTTCGATTTAAGACCCGAAAAGTGAAAAAAAAGTTAGAATAAATTTAAAACGTCTTTTTCTCGAATTTTTTGCTTTTTTGAGTTACGACACTATTTGAGCGGAGGTGCGACATGTTTTGTTAACTATTTTGTTGACCTTTTTGACCAGTTTTCTAAATGTTTTGGATACATAGTCTTTACAACTTGTTTTAAGTGTGAGAACAGTGTTTTCGTTTTATTTAAACATTAGTGAAAGTGGGGTAACGCTCTGAAACAAGGCTAGAACAAAACAATAATTTGTACCCCACATTAAAACAAAATTATTCCACAGACTATCCCGTAACTGACTTCGACGGTACCAAGTCATTCGTAATATCGACGACATCGCTGCTAGGCGGCAAGAACCCCTTCTTAGGAGTGGCTTACGTTGTGGTCGGTACTCTGTGCCTTTTGCTTGGAATTGTGCTGCTCGTCATACATGTCAAGTGCTCCAAAAGGTACGTATGGCTTTAGAAAACTTGGGTTAATCGTTATTTAGAATATAATTGATGTTATCGCGATGCGCGGTAGTAGGATAAGGCAAGTCATTATTGCTGTTGAAGCTGCAATGCGAATGGCCATCGCGCACATTAAGCCCGCTTATATAAGTCCGTTTTTTCATCGGAAACAGGGCCTTGTTTTTTACCGGATTTGCCATTGTGTTTAGGTTATGATAGAAGTACGTACGCACCGGACCAGTGTGTAAAAATACGTTCGTCCGGTGAAAAACGGACGTCCACAAGCGGCCTTAAGACTTCACCAGCTCGACTCGAAATGGAAGGTTCATATTGTGTGGCATAAAGTTATATTTATATAATTAAATTCAGAACATTAAATGATTTATATTTAATTATTCAAGGCAATGGCACGTAAAATTTAATCGGAGAGGCAACCGGATGGCGAATGGTGATCTGGGTCTTGAAGTGATACCGAACCCCCCGTACCGTCCGAATGGACCTAGAATGGACGGGGGCAGAGATATGGGGGGTGGGGGTAAAACATTTTTTTGACATGGCAATCAAAATTTAAGCTCTTAAGTGCAAGGATTTTGTGTGTATCAATACCAATCAATATTTTGAAGTGAAAATTTGTTATAAAAATAAAAAATGTTGGTTGCATTGAAATTTAAACTTTGTCGTGTATATGTCACCGTATAATTATGAACTTCGTTAGTTTATAATCTATCGGTATTATTTCCGTTAAATTATAAACTGTCGAAAAATTGTGAACTGCAATGAACCATTTACAATTTAACGCATTATTTTTCGCTAGTTTATAATCTTTCCATGGGAAACCGACAAATTGTGAACTGGTATCAAACTTGCTTGCGACGTAACGCACCTTACGCTAGTATTAAATAGCCTGCCTGGCTGCGAGCAACTTGGAAGTAGCGCTCGCTCGGCTCGCGCGCTGTTGGTCACAGTTCTAACCTAACCTAACCCATTTCACCCAGTTCACAATTTTTCGACAGTTTATAACCTAACGGAAATAATTCCGACAGAATATAAACTAACGGTTCTCACAATCTTACGGTGACATATACATTAAGTTGGTGGTTCCAAAACTTTATAAATATCTAAGATTCTATATTCAAGTTTCTACGATGACACGCTGACAATGCTTTATCAACCACTGCCACAGAATTTTGGAAAAGTCACTGTACGTGACACAATATGAAGCTCATATTTTAATACTTTATTTGAGTCGAGTTGTTTCGAAAGGTGACGATAATGACAAAAGCAATAAGACTGGCATTCATGCCTGAACTCACCATCACCCAGTTAATAAGGCGATCTTATTAATTCCTAAACATGAAAAGAAGCCTAAGCCCTGCAGTGGACCCATCACAGATACAGTACCCGGCCGTAAAAAAACGACAAAGTAAAGTAGGTACGGCTTTGTAGAGCGTTCTCTCTTTCACTCATACCTATGAGATGATCTCTTTCTACTGCTCGTTGTGTCGACGTGACGATCGGGTACTGTTTTGAATTCTGTGGTATATAGATAGTGCAATCGCCCCACTCCGCTCCGCTCCGCACTAAAGTACAGCTTACAGTACAGTAATCGCGGAGTGGGGCGCGTCTTCGTGGATTGCAGTCTATAGATGACAGTTGCGCCGTTGAAACAGTTCTATGTGACAAAGTTTAAATGTGATTTCATAAGGCAATAGGGAATATGCAAGATTTTTTTTTTCCACTAAATCCCTAATCGAAAAAAAATATTAATCCAAGAAAAGTATCTAAAGTTAAAATCTACCGCTTGTAGCTCAAAAAATTATGAAAATCCAACAATTTTCTATTACAGTTCAAACGTCAGTTTCTGTCGAGGTCATGATGTGACGTCATTTACCATGTTAATGCTTTGTTCACGTTTTTTAAGGTTTTTAGCTCCAAATCATATAAATTAACTTATTTCTTGTGCTTTATTCAAGCAGAAATCGCACTTACTTACTTATAGATAGTACCATCCACGAAGACGCGCCCCACTCCGCTCCGTACTAAAGTAAAGCCTACAGTACAGTAATCGCGGAGGGGGGCGCGTCTTTGCGGATGGCACTAACTATACCTTTGTGAGATTTCAAGCACTTTGCAAAGAAGAGATTTCCATTCTCGTAGTTTTTTACATCACTTCTGGCATCGTCGAAGGCGACTCGTTTTGAGTTTGCGTTCCGTTCCAACAAAAGAACGCAACATAAAATAATAATTTGTAAAATAAGTAATGGATTAAAAAAAAAAAAAAAATATTGGAATTAGTTTCTTGACTCCTATACAATGTATATTTAAATAATGAATATGATTTGAATAACGTGCATATTTCCTATTGTACAGACGCCAGCACATCAAGCTACTACAATCTGTCAAATTTATTTAATAGATTTTCAACTTTATCGGTGAAGTATAAGGTTCAAAGTTGATTGGGAAAATTTGAAAGTTTCGGGTAGCTTGACGTGCTGGCGTCTGTACAATAATGTACAATCGCTAAACGAAAAGGTTAAGCAATCCTAACTAAAATTATAAATTCGAAAGTGAGTTTGTTTGTTTGTTTGTAACGCTTTCACGCTAAAACGGCTAAATCGATTTGGATGAAATTAGGCACATGGGTAGACCATGACCTGGGTTAGGATAAACGATACTTTTTATCCCGATATTCTCACTGGCTCGAGAGTTATGCGGGTGAAACCGCGGGGTGCAACTAGTTCTCTAATAAATAAATTCATTCATGTCATAAATAGCCAAGATTTTTTCATTCATGGTGTTAACAGCACGTATTCGAAAAAAGATAACTCACGCATTGCGCAAATAACAATAAATTGATCTGAAAGTGCTTAACGTTTTCATTCTCCGACTGTACATGTTACAATCACGTAATTACACTATCCGGGCGTTAATATGGCTCATCATCGTAAGAGACCGTCAATCAGTGTCACACAGTAAAGCTACGGTTTCTTAGTAGAGCGGTGACCGCAATTTATGGACGAATGACGTCACTGAAACTTCATTTGTGAAAGTAAGTTGGTGTTTTCCTAGAGAGCGTTTTTGACACCGTAAAGTCAAACCCTGTTGTACAAAGAATTAAATTGCTAGATTTGCCCTCACTGTACTTAGTCACGCGAAAAGGTGCCATACTGAGAAGAGTGAGCTAACATATTATTAAATAGCGTTTCCAGGGCAATCAAGTCACGTCACTGCGTCATTGTACTTGTCAGAGCTGTCAAAATGAAACGGAAACGACTATTTTTTAAAGCGGTAGGACGAATCTAACGATTTAAATCTTTGCTACTGTCATTGATCATTTTCATGACAACCGTCACGTCACTGCGGCTGTTAAGTGCGGCCACCACTCTTCTAGGAAACCGTAGCTTAAGAGCGTTTATATTGGAAGTGGGCAACGTCGCAAATAGCTGTCAAATATTTCGCTGTTTTGATTATTTTGGCAAAATTACTGTAATATGGCTAATCGATAGTAAGAAATATGGCTAATTAGTGAACCAAAATATTGAATAATTGAAATTCAATAATTAATATCGTAACACCCAATATTTAGTTACAGATTTTAAAAAAGTATTTGGAAACTTTCCAAACGCCTTTTTTACACCTTAAACGGTTACAACATCAAATTCGGTGTTATAATGGCAATTCATTATTAATATTCTAGTTAGCCATATTTCTTATTTTCATACAGTAATATTGCCAAATTAATCAAAACAGCGAAATATTTGACATCTATTTCCGACGTTGCCCACTTTCGGTATAAACGCTCTTATTTATTTATTTATTTATTTATAACAATCTTACCTACACTATCATTACAGATCTATGATCCAATGCGACAGATTGGCCTTACTAACTAAATCCTAAATCTACACCTTATACCTAGTTAAAAAATATCTTAATCTAAATAACTTATTACATATAGTGTAATAAGTTATTTAGATTAAGATATTCTTAAGGGGGAAGCGTCAGGGTAGCCCGCGAAATTCAAATTTTCTTACGTTTTTGCATTTTGCAGGTCAGTGTCAGGTTTTATGTTGATTAAAATATGATTCGCGGTCGTAACAAATATGGCTTTACTCAATTATAATCAGCAAGCAATACAACTCCATAAGTCAGCAAAGGTGTCAAATGTCACGATTTCAGACACCTTTATCTTCTTCTTAATCACTATTGCTGATTGTAATGATTATAATTGAGTAAAGCCATATTTGTTACGACCACGAATCATATTTTAATCAACATAAAACCTGACACTGACCTGCAAAATGCAAAAACGTAAGAAAATTTGAAATTCGCGGGCTACCCTGACGCTTTCCCCTTAGATAATATGCAAAGCCGACGTTTACCAAAGCCGAGTTTTGTCTTGAACCCATATGTGCCATATTAACGCCGGTGTACTGTACCTACTTTCATGTGACATCAGACACATCCCTCCTACCCCATCCTTATACTTCCTACATGGGGAGCCCGTGATAGAAGCGCCCACTCCGTAAGTCTTTATTTTACGTTTTTTATTTTTAACCATTGTATGAATATAGGTTTTTATCCCACTAAGATGTCATGGCGATGTCGCCAACAGCCACGCTGATTGAATAAAATTATACGACAAGTATCTGGCGCGGTCGCCAACATGGAACTTCCGGTCGCCAGGCCAGAATTACCCACATTGCGCAAGCGCAATAAAATATGCCCCTTTTTTTCATGAGTATAAAACTAAGAGCACTGATAATTTTGAAAATGATGTGCTGACCGGATGCTGCCAAATTATGAAATTATTATTTTAAGTAAAGCGATTCTATCTGACCTCTACAACAACCTAGTTAAGGTACAGAGCAGCGAATTACTCGAGCGTGTTTTTACTTTCACACGCCAAAGGGAATCATCTTTTGCATGCTATTTTGAACTCTATTCGAGTTTTGATTACGTTCATTGTCAATTTGTCAATGGAAAACGCTGACCCTTATTATGCAATGCCGAAATTTAAACCAGTTGGCAGACTTCGGCTGTGACTACCCTTAACAAGTTTCATAGATTAGTTTCGCTCTGTAATGTGCTCTCCGAGACATGGTTGTGTCATCGTTACTAGGGAATATGGAATAGGCTGGCAACCCTCAGTCGCGTAGCTGCGGGCGAAGTCGCCATGGCATCCATCGTAACCGGAATATTTGCCTAAACAATCCTGAAAATCCTGTACAGGCCAGTAGTTATACTCGGGCTAAAAACTCATTAATTTTTGCGATGTAATAAAATATGGAGGCGAGACAGGGTATAGTGTGCGTCTACGTCATAGACTGTTCGATAAGATAGAGAAGTGCAATGCTGTTATCGATGAGTTGTTATTATATTGTTTTTATCGATAACATTGCAGCATGCAAATCCATCACTAGGGCCGTACCGTGATGTGTTGGAGCTGTCATAGTTTCGGTGTGAGAGAGATAGAGCTACACAGTGCAAAGGACGTATAGCACCATCCTTTTCCGAAACGGAATAGTGATGGCTTAGACATTTCAACTATGAAATGTCATAGCACTTTCGACCCCTGTTTTTAGGAAAGTGAGTTGCTGGCCCGAGCATAAAGAGTAGGTAATAAATAGTACATCAACACTTGAATCAAATTTTTGTAGCGAGATGTGGAAAGAGTACTCACATCAGGTTGCGGTCGGTAGCTCGCAAGAAGAACGAAACAAAATCGAGAACAACGTGTACGTACGACTTTATGGTCTTAAAATGTAGATATATTTTTTTTACTACAGGGCTCTCCTTTTTAATCCCTCCTTTCTTTTCCATCACCGACATCCATGATTCATAATGAATAAACTACAACGCTAAAAGGATCTTTTGGCGCTCCAATGACGTTGACAGGGGGGCGCTGTCGGTAAACATTTGAGCAATTGTTTTGTGTAATGTGTTGAAGAAACAAGATGGCGCAGTTAGTTCCGATTTAGGCCACGCACCAAAAGATCCTTATACTGCTATAATTTTGTACGTGATTTGTGTAGCGGTGCAACTAGATTACGGCCGATCGATGATATCGACCGTTCAGATCGATCCGATATGGTGTATGGCCTTTACTCGACGTCGATCGATGATGTGGCACTGATCAAACCATACAGACTATGTTCTAAAAGTACCTATGAAGGTTCAAACAACCAATTAACTGTTTTGAAACGCGTTGAAGACGTCACAATTTAGTTGCACCCAAATTGTATTTCAGTTGAAACGTATCTAGTGCCACCATTTTATATAATTAGTTGATAATTTTTGTTTTATATTTCAGTACTACCGAGATGATCAACGTGAACCCTCGCACACCCTACTCTTAGGCAGTGACGTCACCTACACCTACAGGTGAATACGACACTTCTAGTTATGAGATTACTTATGTTTATTATATTTTGTTGTTGTCGACCACAGAGCATGGAATCGCCGCGCCGGCAGCGTCTAGAAACGGCAGTACTATTAAATTCGTGGTGCCAAAACTGTTTTGAGCGCACCATTTGTGTCATAGTGAGTGCGAGTACAGACCGTTCACTATAACTTGTCACTTGCCGTCATGTTGGCACCATTGTTTGTCAAGCTTAGTTTCAATAATAATATAATTCAAAATGGCGACTGACAGAACAGTGCTACCAATCGCGTCACGGGACATGTTATAATGAACATTGGCAGAATTATCGACCTCGGCACCGTTGTCATAGAGAAAATAGAATAGAATGAACGGACAGTAATCGCCTGGTTTGTATGGTAATTGCTGACAATGCCGCTTCTAGCAGCGGCGAGAGCCCTGGCGTCTCCCTGCTATGTGACAACTAGTATTTAGTTTCAGGAAAAAGTTATTATTATCGTTAAGTTAAAAAGGAACGTAGGTTTTGTTTTGCCGTATTTCTGCAGATTGTATTCGTGGCTTTAAAATTGTTTAAAAGTTCACCATGCTATTAACAATTTTTTAAATATTTTTTACTACTTTTGTCGTCGAGAATGAAAGGAATGCTCGGACTCAATGCAAATGAATTGCTATGTAATTGAATCAATATTATAATATTAATATAACTTGCCTAAATCGAGTCTATGTAGAATGAGGTAGAATGGTTTTATTGTGATAAAATATTGTTAATTATTCCGTTGTTTTATGTGTTAATGTTATTTAATTTCAATATCTTTAGCTGTGTTGTAGTGAATAACACACTTCGTAGAGATAGTATTAAACTACTTTGAATATTTTTATTATTACTGAAGTTTCATTGCTTTGAACAAAGATACAATATGTGAAACCAAGGTGCAAGAAAAGTATACTTACTGTACTCATGTCAAAAATAAATCAATTTTACAAACTGTAACTAAGTATAAAATGTTGGGTGTGGATACATTTTCGTTCATAATTATAAAAAACGTCTAAACAAATAATGCGAAACAATTTCAGCGTCTTATCCTTTTAAATAAGTACGCATTCTTCCGTTAAGACATAATTATCAACTTGAGGAAATCAACTGCAGGCGTATGTAACACACCTCCATGATGGGGCATTCTCTTTGCGAATGCTTGTTGTTCTTACAGCAATTAATCAACTCATTATCAGTGGTTTTCCAACGCGATTTGATCGACACTTTAATTGATAACGACCACGGATCTTTCATTGAGTGATTATTTCATATTAACACTGAACAAATTAAAAGTAAACGTTGTTGAGGTGGCATTTAATTAGTATTAAAAACATCTAGTGGTATTTTTTATTTCATTTAAAACAGATCTCGAAATAATAATTTTTCACACGCACAATGGTCCACCTGACGGACTAAGTGCGGAAACCAAACCCCATAACATAGAACATAATAATTTTTCAAATGATTATTTTTAAATCATGTTCCACTTAGAACACAGAATATTAATTTAGGTTTTATTCTTAGAATATATATTCTAAGGTTTTATTCTTAGAATATATATTCTAAGGTTTTATTTTTAGAATATTTATTCTAAGGTTTTATTCTTAGAAAATATATTCTTAGGTTTTATTCTACGAAATCTGTAGGTACATTACGATTAATATATCATTTTTTTTCTAATTAAAGTAACTGCAAATAAAACCTGCGAATGTCTAAATATTCAAAACCATTGGCAAAAGTATACTTTTGCCAATGGTTTTGTAAAGTAAAAGATGGCAGAACGTTGAATAATTTGTTAACACCTAAAATTCAATTCAATGTATCTGTTTCTTCATGTATACTTTGTCATCGTCTTGATACTCAGCATGGCCTTCCCTGACAATGAAGTATTGAAAAATGGATATAAAGGATTTTTATTTTTAATCCGCGAAAGCTATTGATAAGGATAGGACACCGTGGTAATGACGCATCTTCAACTCGAGATAAAAGTAAAAATTTTGCTGTATGTAACACACAGTATATTTTATAGCTTAGGTCCGTTTTTCAATAATATTCTGCTTGAATGCTGGTCTGTAAATGGACGAAATAATTCAAATATTTTTTTATAAATCAAATATTATTTTATAATTCAAATAATATATATTCAATAGTTGCAGGTTTAACCTATAACTTTATTGTTAGTAGTGGAATTCTAAAGAATGTACTAACTGGTAGTTTTATTATTAACAAAGTGCCTTTATATGAATAATTAGACGCTTTTGTATCTCGTTGTCGCTACTTTAAAGTATTTAATATTATCTCACTTAAGTATTATGCTATTTATTAATGTAAGGAACTGTTTACGCTGCGTGAATGTAGTGATCTTATTTTTTTTTTTTGAGAATTAAATTTATTTTCTTTTAATATAATTGTAAGTTACCTATGTATTTATAGAGTTCAGACTTTGTTTCTCTTTTGTGATTTAAAGGAATAAATGTCTAATAAAAAGATGACACACCTCTGCCCCTCTCTTTGGGGGTCACAGGCGTGAAGTTATGTTGAGTTAAAAATATATTTACATTACTACGATTTTATACAACGTACATTAACGCAGCCCCTACAATATTAATAATAAATAATCGCACATTTGAGTTTTTTTAAACAAAATAAAACAAGCCGTTGCAATTTTTTCTAGAGAACAGTTTTCGTAAATTATTCGAGATATATAAACG
This sequence comes from Agrochola litura, assembly GCA_949152395.1. NCBI lineage: Eukaryota > Metazoa > Arthropoda > Insecta > Lepidoptera > Noctuidae > Agrochola > Agrochola litura. The sequence goes on from OX424511.1 coordinate 10,554,603, forward strand.
TTACATGTGCTTTGGCCAAGCATTATTACTGTCACTCTTGCACAACTGTCAATCTACAAGTGCAAGATAGAAAGGGGAACATGTCTTGAGTCAAACCACGTACTAAGTAACGTTTATTAATGTCGGTCTAAGTTTTAGCATGGTAGGAGAAATAAATGGCCTTAGGCTGTGAGCACACCACGGCTTAGATACCGCTGCGGTACACGATATTTACAATCTGTAACTGAATTAATGCACATTATGAAAGTATGTATTTGTTCAGAATCGTTTACTAAATCATTTTTGATACAGGTAATTTTTTATCCCAAAAATAATTAAAACTACGTAGATTACAGTCACACTTCCGCTGTACAGTACAAACTAAAATGTGTAAAATGCCTATCACGCTAGACCCTTATACGTGTGCGTGCGTAGATTTGTAATGTGACCACAATTTTCTCCCACAATCGGTAACTAATTTAATAAATAAAACAATGTTTTATACATAATAGGAAAATGCAGTGTCTGTATTATGATTATAACAAAATATTCAATTGTGGTGTTTGGTAAGGATGCAAGAAGTGCCAAAAAGTATCGATATATATCATATCGATATTTAAAAAAAATATCAATATCGATTTCGATATATCGAAAAAAAAATTATCGATATTTCGATATTTTTGGCCCTTTTTAATTCCTACCTTAAAATGGCCTTGAAAATGAAAAATAAAATTACGACTGATTCCCAGCGGTTTTAGTCAGTGGCGACAACGATGTTGTTATTGGAATATATCGAATTTGATACATTTTCGAAACTTGATATTTTATATCGATATGTCGAAATAATAAATATCGCCTAAAAATATCGATATATCGATATTTTTTCTGCAAGCCTGGTGTTTGGTAGTGTGCGTTAATTCTGGGACATGTTGTATAACAGTCTCGCGGTGAAAACTTAGGTGAAGTGAACTTCAGCATCAGCCAGCAATAGGCTTGTGTCAATTTTTTTTCCGGCTGGTAGATTAATAAAAAATATTGGACACGTATTTTTTTATTTTTTGACGTACTAATCAAAAGATTACGGCGATACATTGAGTTAAAATGTGGCATGACGTCACGCATTGCTAGATTTTATACTGAATTATGACTTAACGACCTCCACTCCCCAACTTAAATGCGTGTTTTCTAAGTTATTTTTTATTAATATGATAAAGGAAAAAATACGTGTCTAATATTTTTTTATTATCTGAAAGACGGACTAAATAGAATTTCTTTTTTTTTTACCTAGGCATCATCCCTATTACAGCTAACTTCAGTTAGTTTTCACGCTGAGATTTTTACAGAATAGATGGCAGGTGTTATACCGCTCCGATTAATTTTTTAAAGTACTTAATTGAAAAAAATGTGCAGTAGGTGTTGCACTAGGTAAGTATACCATTTTCCTATGCTTGTATAATTAATATTGCATTTAATTCTCTTGTTTATCTATATTCACTTATTTTATAAGTATTTTAGAGAAATAGATCATCCTTTGTATGATGGCACGAAATTTTTAAATGTGAACTTAGACATCTAGTTAAATAAATGTTTAAAATAATAATTGTTTGTTTTCTTTGTAGCATAATCAGCCTATAAAGTTCCCACTGCTGGGACACAGGCCTCTTTCTTTTGAGGGAGTGGGCCAAAACCCACCACGCGGGCCCTGTGCGGGTTGGTGGATATTGTTCCTTTGTGAATTCCACTTAATATTTTCTTAATAGCCAATGATTATTAATTTAAAACAGCTACTTATTAAGATTAGTACTGTTGAAAGATTATATCGTAAAATATTGAATGTATTATTCGTATTATCGTTATCACTATCAATCCACGCGCTTAACATCAATAATGTAAGTAATCATACGTAGGTAATGTATGTTTCCCTACCGATAATTACACGCTTTAAGCGATTTTAATAAAGATTGTATGTTAAATTAAATGATAATTAATTTAATGGTAATATGAGATTTCAATCTTTAGAATGATTTTCACTTTATTTCTGCATTTCCAATAACATAATAATTATACATGTGACAACAAAGTGACACTTAAATGAATTCCTAAATAAAAGTGCGTTGTTGGATTTTCAACTCTCAGCGCTGAGCCTAGCGTTGAAAAACCAAAAGTGCACTTTTATTTAGGGATTCATTGAAGTGTCACTTAGTTGTCACTTTTAAGTAGTCTCATAAGAAAAATCAAAAAACAAGTCTTCATCTGGTTAGGATAGAAGCCCATGACTAGATTTACATGGTACAGCTAGACAAATTACCGTTGCGGCCAAAAGAACCCTTATTAATTACATGATTTTGCTCTCTAAACTGTAGTATATAAATTCAATTAAAATTAGTTAATTTAACATCAGCGGGTGCCCAACTAGGCACAGCCTGTATCTTGGGGACCCAAACACTAGACAATGGTTTTCTGCTAGAAGTCTAATAAGACAACTGCTATTTATAGATTTATAATAGTCGAAGGGTAAGATCCTTAACTAAGGTACTTCGCGTTATTAGCGCATTAATTAGAAATCTAAATAGGTACTAATTGAGATACTATCGATTTATTGCGATTAAGAAGCAGTGTAAAAATTACTTTGTGCCAAGTAAGGAAGGCAAGGTTTCCATGCTACAAAAGATGTGTGTACGGGCTTTCCTGTGGGTGCCTTAAGCTACCTACTACACTTAAAACCTCCACCCAGGGGCTACAAAAGAATAGTAGACGTAGATTGTTATACAAGGGTCGAAAGGAATTGATGACTTTTACCCGTGTTAAACACTACTTTTCATTTCGAATTTAAGGAAAGTAAAAAGTTGGTTTTTCTAAAATATTAATTGATAATAATAACATGAGTAGTATCTATTATTCTTTTTAAAAATTTAAATAATGGAACACACCGCGTCACCGCCGCGGGTCGTCCCGGTTAGATATTTTTTAATTCACACTGGCTGTTTATACACTGATAAGACTGCAGCTTTTTTTTAAATCAATATTTTTCTATAAAGGGGGTATTCACCATCATATCTACGATCACAGATCCATGATCAAAGACAACTATGTAAATTGTAAAACAACATAACATGGGTAATTTATGAGCTTCGTAGGTAGGTATATGATATGATATGATAGTGTAATATCCCCCTAAGGGGGATATACCCTAATAAATGTCTGTTTTACAATTCCATTATATCTTCGATCAGATCCATGACCACAGACTTGACAGTGTAAAGGCTCGTGCAGACCAGCGCGACACGCGACGCGATACAAAGGCACTGCTCGCGCGACGAGCCGACGCACGTCGCGTGTCGCGCCTGTTTGAAGGAGCCTTAATTCCCCCCTTAGTAAAAATTTTCGTAGCCGACCAAATTTAGTTCTATTTTTTAAATTCATTCCCGCCCTAGAGAGGGAAGCAATTATTATGCGTCTTTCCCGCCCAAGTGTGGGGACCAGCGTCTTCCACCCGCTACTCGGATCAAACAAACACTAGATACAATCCGAGTATGAGAAGTGAAAAATAGTTTACAGCAGGTGCTATTTTTGCGGTTGTAGGTACCTACGACAGACAAACATTGTAATTGTAAGTAGTTAATAATTAAGTACCTAGTGGCAGTTTATTTTTACAACTGTTGACAAGGATACCTGTTCAATTTTAGACAGAATTTATAGAATTACAAATCGAAGAGTGCCTTCGTCAACAGCCCGACTGGCTGTTGATTTAGTCACCCGTGCTGGTTGCCAAATATCTACCGCGAGTGCTGTATCCTAACAAATATTTATTTCCAGAATTATAGTCATTACTGTCATTACAATCATGACTACAACTCTTTTAGGCCTCAAATATCATAATTTCATCAAATAGTCATAGGCACTGTCATACGTCGTCAGAGGCACTGAAGAAATCAATCGATCCGATATACCAACACGAAACATATTAAAAAAAAGGAAACTTGCGAAACCATCAGGAAATTAGACAATCTTTGACGTTAAGATAATGTAATCAATAAATGCTGGTATTATTTGATACGCAACTTTGCGTGATAGCAGCTCGGCCACTGATGGAGTGGGCTGTGACTGCTGAACCAACATGGTGAAAATTCTGTGGGTGCTGACGTTGCTGACCAGCTCAGTGCTGGCCCAGAACAGTGGACTGTTCGAGCTTAATATAGTGCATTACAATGACTTCCACGCGCAGTGAGTATTTTTTTAATTACTATTTTAGGGAGTTTTGATAATAAACAGGGGTCAATACAAGTAACTTAATTAGCTATGTTATTTCCTTGATTACTTTTAGTTACAATAATTAGATCTCGCGCACTAAACGGCCGCAACTAAATGGTCGCGAAACAAATCGCGCATTTAGTCGGTTAGTTGGCCTTGCGACCAAGTGCGTGATTCGTATGGTTTCTATGGTCGGTGCGACCGTGCATTGGCTGTATTCCCGGAAGGGTTATGCAATGGTTTACCTATACAGGGTGGCAGGGACATCGACGCGAAAACTGTAACCATGGATTCAGTACATCATTGTGAAACCCGGCGTTGAAATGTTTCCTCGGTTATTAAAAAAAAATCTGCTGTTTCATAGAAAAGTGCAATAGGTACCTACGCGGTCAAAATGTATGGAACAGCAATAAACTTTTTTAATAACCGACGAAAAATTTCAACGCAGGGGATTCAGAATGGGTCGACGTTGTGTTCCACGCGCGCCTCAAAGAGATGTCAGCAGAACTGACGGGGTCCGCTAGGGCCGATACCTGTCGGGGTCGCGGGAAAGTCCGAAAGGGATACCGTGGCCCCTGGCAACACAGGCAACTGAAGGAACACGGGTGTGTTTTAGTCAGTAGGAGTCTGACACGCCCTCCCGCTCTGCCCAGAGTGAGAGAAGTTAAGTATTTGATAATTTCCCACCTAAAAAAAGGGGTATTCAGAATCATTTATTGAATCCATGGTAACAGTTTTCGTGTCGATGTCCCTGCCAGCCTGTACAGTACACCTATATTTTGTCAGTTATGTTTAAGTCCCAAGTAGCAGTGGGCGAGCCTATTCATCCATCAACCGGGCACAAATCCGGACTCCGGGCTGCTACTGAGAAATTCCAGATGGAAAAACCCAATAACACTTTGCTCGACTCGGGAATTGAAACCATGCAGGATTCTTTTCTCTTTCTTTTCATATACCTAGTAGGTAGGTACCTACTTATTTAAAGATAATATTGGCGTGCCGTAACCTCTTTGAGTATATATGTTCTGTGGCCGTAACCAAAGCGACCTTAGCAGGATTATATTTGTTGTATTAACAATACGTCGTAATAATCAGGTAATCCGCTATTACCTACTGATATCATTAAAATTTAAATTGTTTTATGACTTTTGAGTAGTCGTTAAGTAAGTCTAATCGCGACATTGAAGATAACGTAGATATTTGCACTGAGAATTTTTACAAAAAAAACTTAAACAATGCTAATAATATGATCCTAAGTTTTGTTTTGTTTTTTGTTCTGTCAAAGATGTTTTTTGTGTATGATTTTATTTTGTTTTCCATTTTAATTAATGTATTAATTTTATGTAATTTAAGAAGGTTGCTTTGTTTTATGTGAATGTCGTGTAATTGGTATATTTGTCACGGCTAAAACCCGAAGTGCGGCTACAGCTAGTTTTAGCCAGCTACAACTAGGTGCGGTCGGTAGCAGTTGGTTAAATTTAGTTGTAGTAGTATATATAATCTGTGGTTGTAGCAAATGAAAATGGCTGAAAGGTACGTTAGGTTAGAACTGTGACCACATAACACACCGCACGAGCCGAACGAGTGAAGCGAGCGGTGCTGCGGCAGCGGCCGGCGAGTGCCAGGGTCCATTTAGGCAAGTTTAACCAACTGCTACCGGCCGCACCTAGTTGTAGCCGGCTAAAATTAGGTGTAACCGCACTTCGGGTTTTATCCGCAACATATATCTAAGAGCCCATACCTGTTACATTTTAATACTAATGTACCTACAATATAATATGCTGTTGGCGTACCTATTTTAAATGAATAAATAAGTAAACGATCGAAAAATATTTTTTATTAAGTACTTACACCTACAATTATGTTTAAAAATAATTATATTGCAAATGGGTTCTATGTTCATGACTATAATTAATTAAAAATATCGTAAGTATTTTTTAAAATATTATTTTACTGACTCGGGACTCCTATTGAAAGTATAAAGCATACAGAACATATATGTAACAGTTAGGTTGCCTACCATAAGGTAGGCAACCTAACTGTTACATATGTTCTGTTTTCTGTTACATGTGTTCTGGATAACCAGCAGTGCTATTCTGTAAAAATCTCACGATGAAAATTTAGGTGAAGTGAGATGTCTATAGCGTCCATCCCTAGCATCAGTGGAATGACATCTCACTTTACACTCACTTTACCTAAGTTTTCACTGTGAGATTTTTACTGAATACGTAGATCGGCTGGGCCTAACCTAACTCACCTGTTTATACCTGGCACCTGCACAAAGTTCTATATTTATAGGCCTAGGAATTAAAATCTATTGAGGAAATGCTTATGAGAATGCTTTGTTACAAAATAATCTAACTTTTCCCCCAGTTTCGACGAGGTGAGTCCACAAGGCACAGTATGCGTCCCTGCAGAGAACCCCTGCATCGGGGGCTTCGCCCGCCTGTACACGGCCATCGAACAGGCCTTCGAGGCGGAACCTGAATCCATACTGCTGAATGGTGGGGACACCTTCCAGGGCACTATCTGGTACAACTTCCTGCGGTGGGACGTCAGTCAACACTTTATGAATATGCTGCCGCATGATGCTCATGTAAGTGACGTCAGAGACAGAGATATGCCCTTTTTACTAACACTAGAAAACACCTAAATGAATGCTGAAATAAAAGTGCTCTATTGGATTTTTGGATTTTCAGCGCTAAACTTAGCGCCGAGAGTTGAAAATTCAACAGCGCGCGTGTCGCCGAGCGTTAGTGAAAACGCGCAATCGTTTTACCAATGTGATTATGGTGTTGGACTAAGCCGACGTTCGCACGGACGTAATAAAATCGTGGCGGGATTTTATCGCGCACTGGATTTTCAACTCTCGGTATTAAGCCAAGCGTTGAGAATTCAACGAGTGCATCCCAGCGCGTCGAAAAAATACACTATTGGATTTTCAACTCTCGGTGCTGAGTAGAGCGTTTGATTAAACTTTTAAATTAAACAGCCAGTTTACACGGGTGCGAAGTGCGCTGACCACAAAAAATTAGGTTAAGGGCAACATAATGTTTTTTTTTTGCCTTAGTTTTAGACAACTGTTCTCGTTATTGACTTTAGGTGCTAGGTAACCACGAGTTCGACCACGGCGTGGCCGGCCTGGTGCCATATCTTACCCGTCTGGAGTCGCCTATGCTGGGCGCTAACGTCAACACCACGTTCGAGCCCAGCATGACGCCCTACATCAAGAACCACACCATCGTGACGCGGCAGGGCAGGAGGATCGGGATCATTGGCGTGCTACTGAGAACGGTAAGATATCCTATAATTTATATTATACAGCGTGTAACAAAACCGCTGTCCGATCCGTGACGGTGTTGTTAAGAATCATACTGAGAGTCTATTTATGTGGTAATTTTCTGGAAAAAATAAAAATAAAGATCGCCGCATTTTTTTTCAATGGGGAATTTCACCGGGTTTATTACATGGGGCGCGGGCGGCTATCGTTTAGCGGGTATCTACAAGTTATGATCTCTGTAGAAAATTTACTAATTTATAAATAAATTGGGGTAATTTTGGTACTAAAAACGTGAATTTTAAATAGCTATAACATTTCTATCTTCACAAAAAGAAAAAAAAACATTTTGTAAGACGAATCGAACAGGGTTTTTGTTACATGCTGTATGTGTCGCAGTAAGATAGTTATAGCCGTGATATATTTAGTTAAATCCCTAGGGATATAGCTATATACCAACCGTAACATAGTAATATGAAAGCGGTTCATAACTGTCTGACTAGGAATATAACTATGATACGAGCACGATCTAGTAATATAACTATTAGGGCACCTCAACCAAATAGTAACGGTTAGGTTAGAACTGTGACTAACTACGTTAAAATTGGTTGCAGTAACAAATTTAGGGCACTCCGACAGTTATGAACCGCTATCATATACTTATATTACGGTATATACTATATAGCTATATCCCTAGGGATATAACTATATCACGGCTATAACCCAAAGTCACCCAAAGGGCAATGGAGAGGGCTATGCTTGGAGTTTCCCTACGTGATCGAATCAGAAATGAAAAGATCCGCAGGAGAACTAAGGTAACCGCCATAGCCCGAAGAATTGCCAAACTTAAGTGGCAGTGGCAGTAAACTTTAGTGGCAATGGGCAGGGCACATTGCTCGCAGAACGGATGGCCGATGGGGCCGAAAGGTTCTGGAGTGGCGACCGCGTACCGGAAGACGTAGCGTTGGAAGGCCTCCCACAAGATAGACAGATGACCTTGTGAAGGCCGCAGGAATTCGCTGGATGCAGAAAGCACAGAATCGGTCGAAGTGGAGGTGTTTGGGGGAGGCCTATGTCCAGCAGTGGACGTCTTTCGGCTGAAATGATGAAAAGAAAGAAAGAAAATAAATTTATTTGACACAGGTTAAGGCACACAGTTTTCAAAAACAAAAAACAAAGAAAGTTTAAAACAGTATTGACGGCTATAACCATCTTAATGCGACTTATGTACGCTATCATAAACATAACACCACGCCTATAATCCCCATAAGGGTATGCAGAAGGGGCATGTGCCATTAACCGGGCACACATCCAGACTCCGGGCTGTGACTAAGAAATTCTTGATGAAGAACCCAGACCACTACATGCGACCTGGGAGTCGATTCCAGGACCCCACATCCTACGTTCAGCGGTCGTGCTTGAAACCGCTACACCCTCGAGGCCTATTATACCTACGTCAACGAGACAGTGAAATTAATATAATTGTTTCAGTTTTCAGCACCGATCGGTCAAGTGATAATGGAAGATGAGTTGGAGGCAGTGAACCGCGAGGCGGCGTTACTGACGTCTATGGGCGTCGACATCATCATAGTGCTGTCCCACATCGGGTACACTAGTGATATGTGAGTACCTACTTATTCCGTCATATTACAAAAAGAGTTCTAACTTTAGTCAAAGCCCAAACCTTCAGCCAGTTATTATATTTTGAACTTTAATCTCACGAGTGTAAAGTTCTGAACACAAAATTGACAACAAAGACTCGGATCTAGAATCAGTTTTTGTTCCTGTGTCCTACTGGTACCTACCAACACTCTTACCCTTCAGGGAATACAACTTTGATGATGCGTTTTTAACACGCTTTTATTATTAACACGCGAATTTGTTTATATAGGGTGGCGGGGACATCGACGCAAAAACGGTTACCATGGATTCAGTTGGTTCTGAACCACCATGAGTTTGAAATTTTTCAGCTGTTATTAATTTTAAAAAACAGCTGTTTCATAGAAAAGTGCAATCAATACCTACGCGGTCAAATAGTATGGAACAGCTGATAAAAAAAAATTTCAACGTAGGGGAGTTCAGAATTATGTACTGAATTCATGGTAACAGTTTTCACGTCGATGTACCTGCCACCCTGTATAGAAACATTTTGTTGTGTACCGATAGGCAAGAACCACTAACCCAAATATAAACGAGAGAAACCTGATCCCTGACCATCAGTTTGGTTTCAGAGAGAAACACTCGACAATAAACCAAGTACAGTAAGCGCTCAAAAGTGCATGAGCACGCTAAGAGTCGTATTGCTGTGAACTCGCGGTATAGCTCGTACATTTGTATGTGTAAGCAACACGATACACACACCACAGATAACGCAGTTTTGCCCTACACGAAACAACAATATATTTCCGTCGCTTTAAACATGCTAGCACACACGCACTATGCGCGTGAACTTGACCAGTTAATGGCATTGCTAAAATTCGATAGTAACATAACAAGTGCAGATAGCAGAAAGCGTTAAGCGTTGGTATGGAATTCAAACTGCCTCAGGTTCTAATCTCGTAAAACACAGTGCGGTTTTTTGCAAATATTATTATTTTTGTTTTCGATAATAATATTTTTTAAATATTGCTGCTTTTTTATGTTGTTATTGCAATAAAGGTTTTAGAATAAAAAATGCGTGATATATGATAACAAAATTAAAAAAAATATGTTTATTCGTTATATTTATTTTACATAAGTTAAAAAACTGCTACAATTATTTATCATTACTTCAGCTGAATAAAATGTGAAATAGATGTCAAGAAACTTAGAAACAGTATGTATTATTTTGACATATTTAAATTATGAAATATTTTAAATTTTTAATGGATTTTTTCACCATAAATATTAAGCTTTGATCATGGTCGAAGTAATTAAGTAATAAATAAGAATATTAGACTACTTAAAATGTAAAAAACTACTTACAGAATAGGTAATTTTAAGGTTAAATATGGGCAATTTGTTTATATTTTATTTGTATTAATTATTTTACATTTTATTTGACTTTAGTAAATATTGGTTGGTATTGAGGTTAAAGCTTAAGTATTCATTTTCTTTACGAAAAGAAGATTGAAACTAAACCTCAAATTTTAATCCTAAAATAATACTATTACTAAAATAATATTAAACAATTTCGGTATATCTGCAAGAAATACGACAAACACCCTATTGAAACGTGCTTAAAAAATTCGTTACCATAAATTCATGCAATAACGAATCTGTTGTTTATTAAGTTGGTACGGTCAATATTTTAAGGTCAAAAACGGTTTTCTAGCTGGTCTTCAGTGATGCAAGCCTTCAGAGTGCACGGCGAACGGTTCATAATGACGTGTTTTTAATAATTCAGCAAAATATCTCGTTGGTATGAAACCATTTGTTTCATTCACCATTTGACGTCGCTGCTACTCGATAATAAGCCCCTTCCTCATATCTCTTAACCGTCACAGTATTTCTCTAGAACAAAGAAAAACATTGTTTTTATTACACATAATACCTTATTATTTATTATTCACTAATCGAATTAAACCTCACAATGAATTTAAAACTTTAAAGGCATCTTCTGTCTCAACAATACCTCTGTTCTATCAACAATACCCTTGATTAAGATTTATGTTTAGTAAAATATGAAATATATAAATGATAACACTCACACTTAGTCCGGTTTCATTAGATATTCACTTCACTTTTACGCAGCGCAATAATATTCTCTGATCTGATCTGATCTCTTCAATATATTTTATGCCTGCTTTTTGATAATAATAACCACAACACTGCGCTAAATACTCGTCACCAATATTATCCACGAACCAACAAAGTTCTATTAATTAAATACTCGTAACAAACTGCATCTACCCCACAGAAATCGAAATAATTTACTTAGTTTTTTGTGGTCTACCTGCTAAACTTTAATATTTATGTGAACAAGACGAATGAAACTAAAAACGAATGATGATTATTGAACTAGTCATTGGTTGCAGACAAAGTGAGTGTGTGTGTGTAATGTGCGTGTCTACAGTATTGTAACAACTTATAGAAGAAGGTCGTAAGTCAAACCGAAGCGTCAGTCTATTGCTTTGTGAGATTGCTCATGGACTTTTGGTCGGTACTGTACATAGAATTACCAACATTATTTAAAGAACGCTTGAAGATAAAAAAGTCTGCTCCACCGTATTTTTAGATGTGGCACAAGCTTCTGGCAGAGTTTGGCATAAGGGTTTGATATACAATTAAGCTAAGACTATTGCTGCTCAATGATTTTGCCGATATCTTGCAATCATACATTACAGATAGAATGTTTTGAGTAAGGCACGAGGATGTCTTTTCCGGGTTAAAAATTATTAAAGCTGGCGTGCCTCAAGGTAATGTGCTGGGTCCAGTCCTCTACCTGTTGTTCACGTATGATATACCAGAGCTGGAAAATAATACTATTGCAACCTTTGCGGACAACACTGCCATTATGGGTACAGGGTCATGCCATGCCAATCAAATAGGTACAAATCACCGTAAATTAAGTTCATGACTGGGCACAAAAATGGAGAATCAAATTGAATGAATCGAAGTCACTTCACATTGATTTCATCATGTGAATTGTGATTACAACCCAATCTTCATAAACGGCCAACAAGTGCAATAAGCAAATACAGCTAAATACCTTGGCATAACGATTGACGCAAAACTGCGTTGGAAAGCACACGTTAAAAAGAAAAGACAGGAGCTAGACATGCGTTTTATACAAAGCATTGTTTCTTTTTCTATGAATATACCTAAAGCTTGTTGTTTTTAGACAATTAGCACAGCGCGTATCCCCGACAGTGGACATAATAGTGGGCGCTCACTCCCACACGCTGCTGTTCACCGGAGAGACGCCCAACGGTGACACCGCGCTCGGAGAGTATCCCACCGTCGTCACACGCGCGGACGGACATAGGGTAAGACCGTTTGTCCACCGCCACGTCAACGGGATGTCAACGATTACGAGATGACGGCACCGAAGTAGACATACATTTACTATGGCCGCCTGTCCACCGCACACCACCACCTCCCACGTCACGTTCGGTTCGAATAATCTCGTGTCTCGTTGAGGTCCAGTTGAAAGTGTGCGGTGGACAAACAGTGTAAGAACCTTCATAAAACTATGTAGATTATGTGAAATTTGCATCAAAATTGGTTCAGTAGGTGAGAAATCCCGCAGATCCATACATAAGTACGTACCTTCAGGTCAAAAGGCTGATATCGATGTTGAAGAAGTGTTATCATTTAATTTTATCCTGTAACTGTACTCTGTACCATACTCTCTGACTAATAAGGTTCATTTTAGGAAGGATTCAGCTGAAATTGTACTTAAAAATGATTCAAAAGATTCCGTGGTGGACCACTTCCACTTTTGTCATGTTAAACTCATACTCTAAGAAAAATTTTCTATTTATTTATAGAACAGAAAAGTGTAACGAAACGTGGCCGCAATTTTTTTTTTATTCATCCCCTGGTGTTGTTAAATAGGGGAACAAAGATATACCTACAACGTGTTCCTTCTGATGTCCAAGGTTATATGCTATACCTAAGTAAAAACAATACAAAAAGTCGTAAAACAAGTAATCCTATAACATAACATTAAACTCTGTGTGTATCTTAGTTTAATTGATAAGTACGAGTAAATCATTTAATGCGGCGTTGTAATAATTTTTTTATGGACAAAAATAGTCTGGTATAAATGTATTTTTTTAATATTTCACATAAATAAACATACATGTGTGTGAAATTTTACATAAATAATAGTGACGTTGTCGAATGATTTTGTATGAAAAACGAAAAAAAGTTTTTTTTTTTTTATAATTCCTAAGTCGATTGATTTTTTGACATAGTCTCATTTAATACCCTAGAATTATGGGATATCAAAAGGAACACCTTGTATATTATTTTCTTCATTTACAATTTTTCATCATAATGTAATTCATCGGGCTCACGGCTTGTCTAAATCTAAACTAATAATAATAATATTATTAAGAGAAAAGATTCGATTTTTGGTATGTTTGTTTGTTACGCTTTCACGCTAAAACGGCTGCACGAATTTTGATGAAATTTGGCACATGAATAGACCTTGACCTGGGTTAGGACATAGGATACTTTTTATCCCGATATTCCCACGGGATCGAGACTTATGCGGGTCAAACCGAGGGGCGCAGCTAGTGGAAAATAAATATAATAAAAACCCACAGATTCCGATAGTGCAAGCGTCGTGCTACACGCGGTACCTCGGCAACATCAAGTTCTACATCAACGACCAAGGCGTGGTGGAGGACTGGAGGGGAGAGCCCGTCTTCTTGGGCAGTTCTATTGTGCAAGGTAATAATAACTGCATAATAGGGGGTGGTTACTATAATATTGCTAATTCAATGTGATTTAGGGGACAGTGACACATATGTTCGGGTTGGCATTATTCAGCACAGCCGGGCGGCAAAATCGATATGTAGATATATGTTCAGGAAATAGTCGCTCGGCTTAGCTCGAATACGGTAGTTGCCTAGGTAAAAAAAAAGAAATTCTAATTAGTCCGTCTTTCAGATAATAAAAAAATATTAGACACGTATTTTTTGCTTTATCATATTAATCAAAAATAACTTAGAAAACACGCATTAAAGTTGGGGAATGGGGGCTCGCCACGTCACAACTCGGTATTAAATCTAGCAAGGCGTGACGTCATGCCACATTTTAACTCAATGTATCGCCGTAATATTTTGATTACGTCAAAAAAGAAAAAATACGTGTTCAATATTTTAAAATAATCTACAAGACGGATAAAACAATTTTTTGGACACAGGCCTATTGTCTCTAGCCGACCAGTAGGTACCCTAATTGCGTATATATAATGAAACAAATTAGGCATAATTATTTTCGTAAACAATTATGCCTAATTTGTTTCATTTTGACAGTTCAACAACATTCATTGCGTTATTTACGTTGTTGATTCGATTTTTTTTCCAACTTATGAAGCAATGGATTAGCAATCTGTTTCAAATCGAAACAGATTGTGATTGTGTTGTATTACGAAATTAGGGTACCGAACATGATAAAGCAAGAATAGATGACGAACGAATTTTTCGAGCCGAATGAGAACCGTATTATGTGTAGTAGGTAATTTATTCGGGTCTCTAGGTAATTTCTTAGATTTTCGGCAAATACTGCCGAATCGAACTTGCCAACCCGAACATGTATGTAGCACCCCTTAAACAAAAATTATTAAATAGGTACTATGTTGTACCATGGCACTGGCTATATTTTTTCAAATAAATTTCCAGAAATATTTTCATTATGGCCAAAGTAGGCCGAAAATATTACTCGAACATTCTGTTGCTTTTTCATGTTGGAGAGCCCGACCATAGGATAAAGAGAGGTAGTAAGCTTTAAGCTATCTTCATAGAAACGCACCGCGCGCGGCTTGTATGTGTGGGGCCATAGTATATATACGTCGCCGCACGCACACTTAACAAAATCTCGGCTGGTTTCTCACGAGAAACGGGTCGAGATTTTGTTAAGTGTGCGTGCGGCGACGCATAGATACAAGCCGCGCACACATACAAGCCGCGCGCGGTGCGTTTCTATGAAGATACTTTATTATAGCTCTTTATACTATGGCCCGACAACATGAAGCGTTTTTGTTTTATTCTATATCACTAGTCATGACTATAGCTCATCATATAGAAGACATAGACAATATTATCCATCCGACGACCCCTCTGCAAAGAAACCTTGCCATTTAGAAAGCGCCTTAAAGAGATTTTCCCTATTTGATACAGACCCCAGGATAATGGCGCTATTAGAACCATGGCGTGAGCAAGTGGACGCATTGGGTAAGGAAGTGCTGGGCGTGTCGCGCGTAACTCTCAACCGCTCGTGGTGCTCGCGCGGAGAGTGCAACCTGGGCAGCTGGGCCTGCGACGGATTCCTCGATGAGGTAAAAAAGAAACATCGATGACTAACTTATTTAAAACATCATTCTATCTCGGTCATCTTTAAACGATAACAGATCGATATTTTAATGCTGGGCGAGGCGGTGGGCGTCGTGAGCGTTGACGAATAAACGACCTGCACTGTCTCACGTGAACCGCGCACATACTTAAGACGCGGTACAGCGGTTTCGGTCAAACTATAGCTAGCCTAAATAGGTAATACGGGCTGGTATCCGCAACTCCACGTCAAAGCGCGTATTTTGCGTATGGGTGGGAAAATCTGTTATTCGATCCACCCCAGCTCCTCAAAGAAGGCCAGCAACGCCTTGGTGTCACTGACAATCTCACGTAGGGTACCTGGGTTACCGAAGTACTTGGCCCTGTATGTGGCGACCGCCGGGCAGTTTAACAGCACATGGGCTGCTGTCTCGTCGTCCTCCATGCAAGCTCTGCACAGCGGACTGTCTGTGACTCCTATGACAAAGAGGTGTTTATTAAATGACCCATGGCCAGTTAGGGCAGCTGTAACTGTGCGCAGCTGCTGTTTTGTTAATCGGAGAACCTGTTTAGTGAGGCGGCCGTCAATTGTAGGGAGAACCTCCTTGGCCTGCCTGCACTCACCGTGGTCCACCCATAGTTTGTGATGTTATTCCCTGGTTCGTTTCCTTACCAGAGTGCGTAGGTACCCGAAGGGGAGTGGCGTGATGGGTTCAGGCCCCACTGGTGCCATGCTCGACCCCCTTCTGGCAAGTTCGTCGGCTGCGTCATTGCCCCGCGAACCGCTGTGTCCCTTGATCCATTGAATGGTTACGTTATTGAGGTCACCCACCTATATAGCTAGCCTAGCCTATGGTATCAGCTGCGGTTTAAACCAACGCCCCTTAAATAAACCGGCACCTTAGCTCGTGGTGTAGCCTGCGCTTAATAATTTTAAGATTGATTAAAGTAATAAGATAAATAAAATAGCTCGTGTAATGAAACCGGTTTGTAAGATGAACGTTGCATTGCAGATGGTACCTCTAGCAAAAGGCACAGCTTGGAACAACGCGCAAGTTTGTCTGATCAACACCGGTGGACTGAGAGTGCAGATCAACCCGGGAGGTGAGCTTACTTCTATACTTTAATATTATAAAGAGGTAAAATTTGTTTGCCTGTATGTTTGTTTGTAAGTTTGTATGTAGGGGGTAATCTCTGGAACTATCAGTTGGATTTGAAAAATTATTTTTGCATTGGATAGTCCAATTCTTGAGGGAGGTTATAGGCACGCGGACGAAGTCGCGGGCAGAAGCTAGTCTGTTATAATAATAATTTAGTTGTTAAGGAATTAATTATTTTAATAATATCTAACGTTAAATTATTCAAAATATTTATGAGTGCTGTCGCAAGTAGCGTTTGTCCACCTTAGGCGTTCGTGGACCGTATACGTTGCGAAAACGCGATGTATTTTTGATGCAGTCACGTCTACACATTGCTTAAGAAATAACGCAGACAGGTCGTTTTATTATGCCAAACATTTTATAAAACCCTATCGGCCTTACTTATTACAAATCAAGGTTTACCTTTCGACCCATGATTAAACCGGCGAGACATAAAAAATAAAAATTAAACTGTACAACATTAAGTTCATGTACTGGGTGACGAAAAAAAGTGCAATACCTACGCGGTCAAAATGTATGGAACAGCAGTTTTTTTTTTAAATAACCGACGAAAAATTTCAACACAGGGGTTCAGAATCATGTACTGAATCCATGGTAACAGTTTTCGCGTCGATGTCCCGCCACCCTGTTTAATATACCGGTCAAAATAGCTTTTTTTTATTAACTTAATAGAAAAACTTTTTATTTTCTTTAGGAACATAAATCAGTCTTTCGTACATAGTTTTATCCATCGACGTAATAAATAACACAAATACACATAAAATTATATGTGTTTTATTAGATTAATTTTTTATCAAATACTAAAAGATAAAAAAAAAAGCTTTCAAATAAAAATGGTTGGTCATCCTTAGAAGATGTTTTACTAAGATATATTTACACAATCCTGAAGAACATAAATTTTATGTAAGTAGGTACTTACTACCTATCTCTTAAGGTTTACGCGGTGCAATAAAGCTCCTAGTCTGCATGATTTTTTTCCGACATCTTCAACAACAATCATCATATTTCAGCCAATTTACACAAAACCTTAATGAACTCTTGACCATAACCTTCAATTGAATCACTCCGTCCATTGGTGAAAACCGTTTGTAAATCCGTTTAGTCGTTTTTGAGTTTATCGCGTTCAGACAGACAGACGCGGCGGGGGGAATTTGTTCTATAATATGTAAGGATAACGAGCTCGAAGGTATGTGCTATATTGCCGGGTGCAGATACGGTTATTAATACATTGCTTGCATATTTTGAATCCGCGCGAAATAATAGTTCCACGTTTAGTTTGAGACCTACAGCAAGCAAGGAAATCGCTAACATACTGACTACTATAAAATCGAATGCTGAGGGTTGCGATGGCTTTACCATAAATATGATTTTACTGACACTACCTGTGACTTTGGACGCCGTGACTGCTTTAGTAAATACATCTATCACATCCTCATCTTTCCCTGGGTTATGGAAAATTGCCAAAGTGCACCCATTGCCGAAGACTCTTAATGCAGTGGACATGAAGGATCTTAGACCTATTAGTATACTGCCGGTTCTTTCTAAAGTTTTAGAGAAAGTAGTATGTGCGCAATTGGTTGAATTTTTAGAGACAAATAAAATCCTCCCAGATGTTCAATCAGGGTTTAGGAAGGGCCGTAGTACAGCCACGGCTTTGTTGGATGTGACAGACAATATTTTATCGGCTCAAGATAATGGAATGTGCACTCTTTTAGTGTTGCTTGATTTTTCACGCGCATTTGACTGTATTAACGTTCCTCTATTATTGTCAAAGATGGCTTTTTATGGACTTGACGAAGACACAATAAAATGGTTTGATAGCTATCTTGGCGATCGCACGCAATTCGTTGAAATACGCCGGGCGGATGGCTCAACAGTTGTCTCTAGACATCGCTCAGTAGGAAGGGGGGTTCCACAGGGCTCGATTCTTGGGCCAGTATTGTTTATTTTATATTGTGCCGATATTATTAGAAATATAAATAAATGCAAATACCATATTTATGCCGATGATACACAAGTTTATATATCATTTAAGCCGGAAGACTATGAACAAGCATTAAAAGATCTTAATACAGATCTTGAAAACATAGTGCAATGGTCCAATGCCAACACACTTGCCTTGAACCCTACAAAAACTAAGTATATGCTTTTGGAACCGAAAACCAGTTAGGTAAAATTAAACCCTGTGCCGGCTGTGTGACTGTTATGGGAGAGCCTATCGAACGGGTCTACGAAGCACGTAATTTGGGTCTCATCATGGACACGGAACTTCGTTTCCACAAACACGTATCTGAGTCTATCCGTAATTGCTATTATAGACTTAAGATTTTATATAAAGCCCGGCCCTATCTTAGTGAAGAATTGCGAGTATTGCTTGTGGAGTCTTTGGTTTTATCAAAGTTAAATTATGCAGACACGGTGTATGGCCAACGACTACTGTCAAAAACTGAAAGAATGATCCAAAGACTTCAAAATGCCTGTGCACGCTTCTGTTTTAAAGTTCCGTTTAGGGGACATGTTACACCTTTCTTCAATGAGCACAACATTTTGAAAATGAAAGCTAGACGTAAACTCCATTTGGCGACGCTCCTATTTGGCGTTATTAAGTCTCATTCCCCTTCTTATTTATATGACAAAATATCATGGACAAGAAGACACAAAATCGGTGAAGGAAGAAAATGTTCTCAGCAGTTTTCCGTCCCGCGGCACAAGTCGGCGGCTTTTAGAGGCAGTTTTCGCTACGCTGCTACCAAATGCTGGAACAATATCCCTCCTTCCATTAAGTATAGTAAAAGTTGTTTGACTTTCAAATTTAAATTAAAAGAATTTTTATTAAGCCATCAAAAGGATGTTGAAAATATTCGAGCCGACATATCTGCCATATAAAAAATTAAACATTTATTTATAATTTTTATCAATTTATTTTAAATTTTATCGGTTTTATTTGTCAATTATTATTGACATAATTACTCTAAATGATAATAAAAACCGCATCAATCTTCGTTTCGTATTTTTAGAAGAACGCATTCACACGATTTTGCATTAAAGGTATTATCTATTTATAGATGATAGATTTATTATTTTTAAATAGGTAATACGCAGATCTTTATTTTATATTTATTTCAGTTTCTCATTAATTATAACACACTGTACACACACATGTACCTATGTCACAACATTTATCTGATTAAGTATGAGCTTTTTTTATTTTATCCTATCTTATTAAATATTACCTTTAATTTATTTATTAAAACGGACTGACACTTCGTTTATTATTATTCTAGCGTATGACACTCGTGGGTTGCAGCTGAAAATCAGCGTCAGGTGGTACACTTTGTGTTGCCATCTGACATTATGCTGAGCTGAGGCCCTTTTGGTATTATAATCATTGTTTTCTGTTCTTATAGTTTTAAGGTGTATTTTTCTGTTTTAATGCCAATAAACGCAATTTTCTTTCTTTCTTTCTTTCTTTCTTTCTATAAAATATTGAAGAACCAGCATTTAAGTAAGCAAGAAAATTACGATTGAAACGTATACACACGAGAGTTTTTCAGTTCGGTAGAGCTCCAAAATTTAGAATCAACCGACGTAAAAAAGCATTATTGACAAAACTGTCACTTAAGAGGTTTTAAAGTCGCAATGACGATGTAAACGGCCTTGTAGGTACTGTATTAACTACGAACTATTTTTAATTCTGTGTTCCATCTCCTGTATTACAGAAGTGACAACAGAAGTCCTATTAATGGCGATGCCGTTTGAGAACTACGTGCAGGTGTACGACCTCTCGGGGCAGCACCTATTAGAGGCACTCGAGTTCTCCATCGGCGTGTCCTGGAGTGACAGCTTCTCTAGCGGACGGATGCTGCAAATCGGAGGTACGGTACTACCAATATAATGCTTATAATGTTCCCACTGCTGGGACACAGGCCTCCTCTCTGTGAGAGGGATGAGTCCCACTACTCAGGCCGAATCCAGTTGGCGGACGAGAAGTTGTGTGTTTGCATAAAGGGATTTTCACTTTAGATAAAGCAAATTGTTTCTTCTAAGAGGCAAATTCATTTGGCTTTAAAACTTTCGACTCCACCCATTTTTCATAGAGATCATACACCATGCCGCTATACATATTGCAAGTTGACTCCAGGAGGGTCACCGGCATTACGTTTGCTCCAAAGTTAAACCTCGAGGTGTGTCGCCGTCATTATTAGGTTTGATATCTTGTTAAATATACAACTGATTTTATTTTCACAGTTTATAATGCTGAATTCGCTAAGAAAAACCTACGTTTTTAAAATGAGCCCTCCGCGAGGGCTCCCGACACTGAACGTGTTAAGGCTTGTGCAGACCAGCGCGACACAAAGACACCGCTCGTCGCGACGAGCGGTGTTTGGTGGTTTGTGTCGCGTCGCGTGTCGCGCTGGTCTGCACAAGCCTTTAAGAGGCCTGCAAACACGGCTCGCAACCACAAATCGAGATGTTTGCAAAATTCAATTCCAAGCACGTTGCGCTAGTGTGAGTGCCTGTCGGAGCGATATACACCTACAGTGAGCAATACTACCACGCACACATTGACAATTATTGCTTGACGCGATAGCACTACTAGCTTTCGAAGATTTATGATAAATTTGGAAGTGTTCCGTAATAGCACAGATTACATATACTGTAATAGGTACCAAAAATGATTAATGAAAACTTCATATTTTTCCATATTTTTTTTTTTGATAATTTGTACCTTTATAATATAAGCTATGCTTCTGCAGAAATAATATTATAAATATTGTTGTTTTTATCACATAAAAAATAGTATGAAAAGGTCTTTTACGCTTTTTTGGAAAAAAAAGATGTATGAGCCTAGATAAACACTGTCTAAATCCAAATAACAACATAATGTGGTAGAAATATGCTCAAATTGCAAATGATTTAGATATTACGTTTGTATGGACAATTCACGCGTCGCTGCGTTCTTAAGTCATTCTATTATTTATTTATAGCTTTGTTACTTTTTAACTCATCGAGCGGTGATTCCGCTTATGAGTTGAGTTTTGAATATACCTACTTTCAGTAACTTGACAGTTGGAGGGATACCAGTTTCTGACAAAAAGAAGTAGTGAGGTGTAGAAAACAATGAGAGAGAGTTATGTTTTTATAAACAGGTATGCGCAACACATATAACGCGTCGCAGCCAATAGGCTCCCGTGTGACGGCGACGGTGCGCTGCATCGAGTGCGACGTGCCGCGCTACTTGCCGCTCGACGTCAACGCCACCTACCGCGTGCTGTCGCAGAACTACATCGGTGACGGCGGCGGCGGATACACAGTAAGAATAGCTGCTTACATTTTAAATTATTTAAAGACCAGTATCCGAAAATCGACATCGAAAATCTTTCAAAAGACTGACACACAGGTCTGTGACAGACATTACGCTCTACAAAGCCGTACCTACTTTTTCTAAAACGCGATGTGCCATGTTTACGGCCTAGTCTAAGAAATTAGGCGCTGCTTGGATCCCCTTTGGCTTTTAGAGCTCTGGCCATGAAACTACTCCACGAGCCAGTGGAGTGCCAGGCATGGCAGTGGCACACTACACCGAAACAACGTAACATCAAGGACACCAACTCGACTCAAACTAATTCATTGGAATTTGAACTGAAGCGAGAAAGCAGATGACTGCTTTTAACCCGACTGCGTGACGCAAAGGAGGGTATTAGGGAGCGTTCAAGTATTACGTAACGGATTTTTTGGAGATTTTTGATCCCCTTCCCCCCCATGTAACGCGCCGTAACGTTTTTCTTCACCCCCCCTCCCCCTAGTAAAACGTTACGTAACCACCACCAAGTGACCATTTTTACCTGAAAGTCACAATTATGTAGCGTAAAGTACCTACAGGCTGTTGATATATATATTTTTTTGCTTTACATCTGAAGTTTAAAAAAATACCTATATATATTCACTAACCTGTAAAGCAAGCAAGAAATTTTGTAAAGGTAAAAATTTTTCAAGTAGTCATTCCATTTGAGAAAAAAAAAAAACATTTTAAAAATGCATGAGAAAAATATTCTCTACGCGACCGTTCTGGAGGGTTAAAGCAATGTTACGTAACGCGTAGTTCAAACCACAAGAATGTGTTGTGGTTCAAACCCTACCCTACTATAACGCATCGTAACGTTTCAAAAGACCCCCCCTCCCCCCAAATTGCGTTACGTAATACTTGAACGCTCCCAATGTGTTTTTCTCGGCGACAGATTTTTTACCGACGTGTTTTGTATTTTGGTGGGACGTTGGCGTTCCATTTTTACGGACGGAATTTTATGGTCAGTGTCGTTATCGCGTCGACAGCGCACTGTATTCTTCGGCATGTATTTCAAAGAACCTCTAAAAGTTCTCATTTTGCGCTAGGTACTCAAAATATTATTGAACATACTTTTCGCGTCTTTTTGTGAAGCTCAATTAATTCCTATTTTCGGGTACTAAAAATACTTAATGACCAAGTAAATGCGACCAACTTGGATGTAGCACCCGCCGGCCGCTGCCGCGGCACCGCTCGTGTCAACTCGTGTGCAAACATAGAAGCGCATACAGTTTTTAGAGGTTCATTAATTTAAAAAAGTGTCCATCATTAGAAGGTCTATATTAACGTGCTATATATTATACAATACAATAGACGTGGATATATTTAGTAACTTGTTCCGCATAGCTATTTCTAAAGAGCCATAAATAACTCCTGAAAGAAATCGACACGTGTTTCACCTCTCAACGAGGCATCCTCAGGATGACGATGGACTTGTACCATCGTCATCCTGAGGATATATAATAGCTAAGCGGAATAGGTTACTAAATATAATATGTATTTTATAATGGTCACGCCTGGATCAATTAATTGTGCTATATATTTTTTTCAGATGATATCTGACAACAGAGAGAACTTGGAAACATATGAAGTAGACTACGTGATGCTGCAAAATTACATGCGGAGACAACGCGTCGTCACTCAGGACCTCGACGGAAGAATACAAATAGTTTACTGAGGCTTTTGTATTTATTATGTATTTCTTAGTAAAATGTAAAGAGCAATTGTTGTTTTTATTTCATACGAGGAGAGGTAAAGCAGCTAGATAAGTGAATATTTAAATAATCAGGTGCTTACCAAAAAAGGAATAAAAACACATTAAGTACTGAAAAGAGAATAAAATATAATTAAAAATCTTTTTATAAACAATTAAGCTTGTAATTAACTAAAAGTAACAAATAAAACTTACGTAAACATAGAACTTTTTATATTTTTATTTTCTTAAAAGCTTGAGGCTTATTTTTATGCTTGTGATTAAATGTGCGCGAGGACCTTTGTCTCCAGATCCCATGGCGGTAATCCGGCAAGGAGGCTCGCCGCCTCGCAGGAGACCGTGCGGTATCCTCGGGCCAGCCGGATGGCCATGACCCTCCGGGACGCGTTCAGCCGGCGGCCTGGCTGCCGCCTCAATGAAGGCGCCCACACCTGCGCCCCGTAAAGGGCCATGGACCGCACGATCCCCACGTAGAGCTAGTTACTAAATATATCCACGTCTATTATATTTTATAATGGATTTCCGCAAGGTCACGCCTGAATCAATTAATTACCCCAAAAGTCAGTTACGATAAGGATCATAAATAATTCCTGCTGAACCTGAAGAAAGTTGAGATCCGTATCCGTATTCGTGGATCTAGACCCATATGATCCGTATCCGCGGATAACATTTTTTAACGATCCGGCACATCACTACTTATTCTTAAGGCTCGTGCAGACCAGCGCGACACGCGGCGCGACACAAAGGCACCGCTCGTCGCGCGACGAGCGGTGCCTTTGTGTCGCGCCGCGTGTCGCGCTGGTCTGCACAAGCCTTTAAGCTCATATACTTGCATATCCAGTACGAGGGCTTTGAGGCGCTGCATGCTGAAACACAGACTATAAATCTAGTTCGACAGCAGGTGCTAATAATACAGGGTGATTGGAAGATGGGTGCAAAGCTTTAAGGCGAAGATAGTAGGGCTACTATTTTTTATAATTTTTTTAATGTTTTTATATTTTTTAATATTCTAATATTTAAAAATGTATTTTATAAGTATTCAAATGAAATAAAATAGATAATAATAATATCTAATATTTTTTTAGACCAGAGAGTAAACATGTTACACAATTTGTCTAAGCCACATATACTTCATTATACTAAAATTAAGTAAGTCCAATTATACAGGGTGATTGGAAGATGGGTGCAAAGCTTTAAGGTGAAGATAGTATAGACAATTTAGAACCATTTAAGCCATGGTTGTCTTTGACGAAGTCTTACCAAATATTTTTAACCAAATTTTTAAGTTTTTTTTCGGAAATTCTCAAAATTTAATGTAAACTGCATAATTATGGCCAAATTGAATGATAAATGAATTCATTTTTTATTTATTTAATTAAAGTAATGTGTAAGCAATCAAGCAAAACATGTTTTAGGCTTCTGTGTCATTAGACATTTTTTTTACAGACATTTAAAGCTCAGAAAAAATAAAAAAATTGTACAATACGTCTTTTAAACCTTATTAAAAATTAAAAAATTTGGTAAGACTTCGTCTAAGACAACCATGGCTTAAATGGTTCTAAATTGTCTATACTATCTTCACCTTAAAGCTTTGCACCCATCTTCCAAACACCCTGTATAATTGGACTTACTTAATTTTAGTATAATGAAGTATATGTGGCTTAGACAAATTGTGTAACATGTTTACTCTCTGGTCTAAAAAAATATTAGATATTATTATCATCTATTTTATTTCATTTGAATACTTATAAAATACATTTTTAAATATTAGAATATTAAAAAATATAAAAACATTAAAAAAATTATAAAAAATAGTAGCCCACCGGTATCGGAAACAGGGTCCAAGATACCGGGCGGCGGTCTGGTGCGATGGTGAAGTCATTCGAACAATGTTGTCAAGCTCACCTTAAGCATACAGAACCCCGGGAACACCGTACCTACACCTAAAGAAGGTAGATGGCAAATGGAAAGTTATCGATCACGAAGCGTCAGTTTAAGGAGTTTAGTATCGCTGCTTTTATCAGGTTCGAACTAAACTTTTTCGGGTTTCGTACCTCAAAAGGAAAAAACGGAACCCTTAGAATCACTCGATCCGTCTGTCACAACCAATTTGCTCTGAATCTAATGGACCGATTAAGTTGAAATTTGGTACACATATGTATTTCTGTGACCCAGACTGCACGTGCGTGTAACGTAAGTAAATTAATTTTGAATATGGGGGTCACTTTTGGGGAGAAAAAAGAAGAAAAAAAGGTTTTGCAAACTATACCGTATGACATATCAAATGAAAGGGCTTGTTGCTATTTAAGAAAATAGATGAAAATTGACCATTCCCCCCATAACTCCGAAACTACTGAGCCTAAAAATAAAAAATAAAGAGAATGGTTCTTTACCTATAGATTACAGGAAAACCTATAAGAAGTCTATGGTCTTACAATAACTTGGTAAATCTCTCAATATTGTGCGTACAAACTTACATTTGCAGTTGAAATGTATGGGAGGAGATGTTTTTCAACTACAATGTTAAGTTTGTATTTAGGATAAATTGATCCCAATTACGGAACCCTTCATTGTGCGTGGTCCGACACGCACTTGGCCGGTTTTTTTTAAGATTAGGCAGTTTGAAGAGTAGTCCAATTTTTCCTTCATACTTTCATGGGCTTAGGACCATCAAAATGCAGAAAATAAATCATTACGATCAATTAAATTAAGGCACTTATTAAAAACATAAACAATCTGGCCACGTTAAGTCGCCAAAAAAACGGTAGAATTTAAAAATCTATAGACGGCAACACCATCTGTCCTACGAAAAAAGAATTTGATACTTTGTTTGTCTTTTTGTTTTTGATAGGTAATATTTTGTTTATATTCTAGATTACAGGGAAACTTCTGCCCAACCCTTCGGGGAAACAAGGCGTGATGTTATGTTTATGTTATGTTTTATCACGGTTTTATTTATTCTGGATTATTCCTGGTAAAGAATAGTCACTTTATTACGATGCAGTGTGGATTTGATAGTTTTGTCATCGTATGGAGGTAGAGCATAGGCACGACATAGTCACATATCCACACACATAATCTATTAGGCAAAAATCAAAAGGCAAAATATCAAAATCATTAGATCACACATCAACTTTTCGATATCTTGTAAACATTGTCGTTTTCTACACATCTTGGAATTTACATATAATAATAAATTATATAATAACTCTCGCACTCTACTTTTAATAGGTTTGTCTATGTTTCTACTTCATTTTGTGAAAATATCGCTATCTAACATTTCAAGTACCCCAAAACCGACATAAATGACTGATGAAAAGTTTACCATACATAAAAAATTTTGGGGTTGCCCATTTATTCCATTGCAGACTTAGCGTGGCCAGACTATGCAAATAGGTTTATTCTGCATTAAGGCGTATTTAAAAAATTGGAATCAACTAAGTATTTACAATAATCCCCAGGGAAAAAAATCACAGGAAGTAAGAAAGATCCGGGGACCTAGCCGGCCAGGGTTCGGGGTCACCACGACCGATCCAATTTTCCCCGTATTTTCAATAAGGGAATTTCGTACCAGTATGGCGTAATGAGGTGGAGTGCCGTCGTGTGGATAGTAAAAGTCATTACGGTAGCACACGGGAACTTCTTCAATTAAGGTTTCAGTCGTCGTTTGCAGCATTTCTAAATACCTTGGCCCGCTCAAGGTGCCGTCGACAAAAATGCGCCCTATTATTTTATTTTTAATAAACCCCGCTTATAAGGGGGTAATCTCCGAAACTACCAGTCGGATTTGAAAAAATATTTTTGCATTGGATAGCTCCATTCTTGAGAAACGTTACAGGTTATGTAACATCACGCTACGACCCTTAGGAGCCAATAAAAAGAGAAAAGTCTGAAAAAAACGCTAAGTGAAAGTGAAAGCTAGTGTTTTTGTATTGTAACAATAAGTTATATTGTTTTTTGAATTTAATAGACAATCGAAACCTACTAATATTAACATCTCATAGGATTAATTATACAGAAATCGAAAATTAGGCTCTTATGCAGTATGACGACTATATGAAATTGTTAAAGAGTAATCTTTAACAATTTGTGTGTGCAGTCAATGGACTGCACACCCACAAGGGACACCACCTAATCAAATCAAATGTAACGACAGTTTAAACTCTACGAGGAAAGAATGCGCTTGTTATACTAATTATAGAAATTGAAGTAACAAAACTGGGTGTTCGAGAAAATTCTCGACGAACTCCATTCAGGAGATGAAGCACGTACAATGACGATCACAGGTCAGTACCTAAAAGTATTGGAACTACAAAACCAACTCACGGAGTTAGACACACAAGTCAGAAAATTTAAGAATTGCGTCGATTACGAGGTTTTATTGGAAAACGAGATGGAAAGTGCTATAAGTATAGTACAAATCAAGATGGATCATGTTAGACGTCAAATACGAAAACAGAGATTACCTACGTAATTATTATGTGACATTCATTGTAAAATAATGTTACGCAATTTTACATGAAAAGTTGCCTAATGATTTAATTGAAAAAAAAAACTTCAGAATAATTTATTATGTAGTTTTATGTTATATAAGGATATAAATACAATAATTTTCGAATTCCTCAATTTTTTTCTCTACGATTTGGTGCAAATGTACCTCGAGGTACATGTTTGGGCAAAGTTGTATGGGCCTTTGTTGACCTCCTTTATGATTTAAAAGCAAAGCAAATATTGTTTTAACAATGATATAAAAAGAAAAAAAAGTGTTCATGCCTCATTACGGGGTGTACACGAACGGAAAACACATTACTTACGAGAACTGAACTTTCAACCAAAGAAATAGAAACTCGCTTACAAACTCTACAAGAAAACTTACAAAAATATAAAGAACTACAATCTGAAATTGAGCTCGAGACGGACCAGCGTGAATTGGAGGAGGAAACCCAATACAGGTACCGCCGCGCAATCGTGGATACCTACAGAACTTTTTAAATAGCAGAAATTATGCAGAGACCTGCTATATGGATGACAAGGCATTCAAAATTAAAACGGGTAATTAATTAAGCGTTTGTGCAACGAAATAAAACTACATTTCCCGGGAGAGGAAGGTACATAGGTACTTATATATTTGTTTTATTTAAGTATATTAACAATAAAAAAAGAAATTTGATTCTAGGCAGGCAAGTGCCACTTCTGTTATAGATATTCTGACTACGTCCGACGCGGTCGTAGTCGCCGTCGCGCCGCAACACGCACCGCCCTATGTTAGAAGAACATTATTACATTTTAATTAAGAAAGCTAACGTAAAGTGAGGTTATGTCATAAAAGGTGAAGGCGATTTTACATTAGGTACTTAATTGATGTTTATTATACGAGTAATCAAAATAATTCAATTAATTAATGGATTTGTAAATGGCAGTGCATTACCCATCACAGTGCCATCACTAACTAAACCGTCCATTTATTTTGTGATTTTGATCATTCCTTCATACTTTTGCGGGCTTAGGACCGTCTAATATGCTGTAGTTGAGTACAGTTATATGTTTTACCTTTTGTCATAGTAAATTGGTAAAAAATATTTTTTTATGTCAATCGTATACTACAACATTCTAGGCGTATTTAAAAGATCGAAATCAACTCATTTACAAATTAAACTGATTTATTACAAAATCACAAAAAAATATTATTTATAAAAAAATTAACCAGCCAGCCGCCCATCACAATCGTGGCTATAATATATATTAAAGCAAGACATTATTACGATATATTTTCCATAGTAATCTTCAAGCTACCACAGACGGAGTTATACAGGGTGGCAGGGACATTGACACGAAAACTGTTACCATGGATTCAGTACCTACCTACATGATCAGAATTATACATGTAGGTACTGAATTCATGGTAACAGTCTAGTAACTAAAAAAAAAACTACTGTTTCATAGAAAAGTACAATACCTAAGCTGTTAAAATGTATGGAACAGCAGATTTTTTTAAAATAACCGGCGAAAAATTTCACTACGCAGGTTGTTCAGAATCATGTAGGTTCTGAATCCATGGTAACAGTTTTCACGTCGATGTCCCTGCCACCACCTTTTTCCAGAAAATTGACTGATGATCTATGCCAATGTCAACAATTTTCGAGTAATTTGACATTTTATACCTTACAATGTATGAAATAAAAATATAAAATGTCAAATGACTCGAAAATTGTTGACATTTGCATAAGAGTCAAAAGGCGTCATTTGGTTGTAAATGACCTCTCCTACATCCCCTTAATGTACCTATTGCCTACGTATAACCGTTAACTGTGTAATTTTCAGGAAAAAAGAAAAATAATCGTCACATTTTTTTTAATGGGGAATTTTACCGTACATTTTTTAAATTTTACTACAGATCGACGCGCTCAACAGCACCTTGTCGTCCGCATAACTAATATTGTTGACACAAACTCCGTCTACATAGCATCCAACATGTTGACTGCTGAGCGAGACGACCAGTTTATCCATATATAGGTTGAAAAATGTAGGCGTGGTCAGACCGCCCTGCCTTACGCCACATTGTTAATATAAGGTCCGACATCGTCCCCGCCCATCAGACATTGTTGACCTATGCCCTGTTTATCAAAACTTACAAGTCTAAAGGCTTGTGCAGACCAGCGCGACACGCGGCGCGACACAAAGGCACCGCCCCACAGTGGATCGTCCCCATACAAGAGGTCGGACATAGAATTAAAAATTGAAAAAGTATTTAATTGAAAAAAATGAAATATACAGTTGCATTACTCTATTATGGAACTACAAAAAATGTTACTACAATTTTTTTATTTGACCAGTACTTTATGAGCAATTCGATGAAAACTGTTATTTTTCTATGGAAATGGTCACAAAAATGTCTGTATCTCATGATTCCCTCCTTGTTTCGATTTGCGGTTTTCACTACTGTTATTTACCCATTTTATGCCACATTTTCTTCAAGGACACATGGTGCCCCCAGCGACCCCCTTCCGAGATATTTTGCTTTTAGTAACTATACTTTTTATTGTATAACTGATGAAATGGAGGTACATTAAGTATATTCATTACTGAGAATAAGTCATCCCTAAGTAGTTCCTTAAATAACAGGTGCATTTGCGATTACTTTAATGACTTATGAACGCTTCTGTTGCCATACAACAAAAGCGTTAATGAGTCCTTAAGTAAAGATTACCAGTACTTGCTTAATCTAATTAGTTATTGTAATTACTATGTTAACAGCCCTTAATCTCTGCATTGTGATTGTCTAATGTCATCATTAGCTTAGTAATGACTGAGTCGAATTTACAATAACACATCGAAAAGAAATAGAGTTTTATGATCAATAAGAAAATATGTAGGTATAAAAATATTTTTTATTTAAATAATATAACACTGTAAAAATAATTTTAAAATAAAACAACTATGTACCCTAAAACAAATTAAAAAATTAAACAACTACTAAGAACTAAATTATAATAGGAAATTAATTAATTAACACGACCATTTAGTTACTAACAACAATAGAAAATAAAGAAAAAAAAAACATTTATTGGCCGATGGGTGGCATAACACAAAACAAAAAAAGAACAGAATAAAAAAAAAAATACACAAAAACAAGAAATTAACAAAGAAACTGCTTGTTAATAATAATATTAGGTACTATAAGACTTAAACTATATTTTCTTCATCTTCATCAATAACGACATCATGATCATTATTATCGTCATCATCTTCTTCAACGTCACTACATGCAGCAAGTGTATCAGTTGAAACGTCAATGAACTCCAATTCACTCTGATCAACTATGAGTAAATCGTCTAGTTCACTAAATGAAGACTTTTTGGCTTTATTTGTCATCTTCGGTCGTAAGCTGGTGAGAAGAGGATCGGAAGATAATAGCAGATTATGAAGAATGTCTTCATTAGTGGCGATGCTACTATGCTTTCGTGTATGATATTCTCTAAATTTACGAAAATCCTTGTTTCTTGCTTCAGATGCTTCTTCAGACAAAAAACCTATAGGTACTACTGATAAGTGGTCCACTATCTGTGATCCATGAATCAGCAATTTGTGTAAACTTGCTGGCATGTTATACCATGGATATAATTCCACGAATAAATTTGCTGTTTCATTACAATTTAATTTAAATTTTTGGACTTGAATTTTTTCGCCTGAGGAAATGCATTGCAAAATAACGGCGAGTCTTCTAATTAAATTAACGTCTAATTTAGTAATTTCCGCAGTCGTTTCAGGGTTTGCAAAAAACCTTCTTGCAGCATTTCCAGTGTTTGTATTGCCACTACCCTGCTTAACAACGTCTAGAAGTAAGCCTGTGCTTCTTCGGAAAGCTTCTTGAATGGCTTCTTTCTTATCTTTAACTTTTTTTTTATTTTCGTCACCTTTTGCTTGCCATGATTTTATGTCCATTCTGTAAGCAATGTGTAATAAACACTCCATAGACCGAATCCAAGCATGCAATGAACTAAATCCATGCTTGTATAAATCTGTATTCACGGGTTTAGCTCTCACTTCTTCCAAGTTATTCATTTCGCTTGGGCGAGCTTTGCACAAATCACACACTGCTGCCGATGTACCAGATATGATTGAATGTACCTTACCATCAATCATGGTTAGCCATAGATTGTGAGTAACAGTAGCATTGCCGCAATCAGTCGGGTTCAGTTCACGAATCTCGGTCTCAAATATTTCCATTTCAGCCTTAACATTCGCTTCCGTTTCTTTCATAAATGTAAATGAAATCGGGCGACAATATGTGGTTGACGATGGCCGATCATTCTGCCACACTATACTTCCACTAGAAGTCACTAACTTAAGCGGTACAAGACTTGCCATAAATACACTGGATAAGTCTTGTTCACTTGTTGTTGTCGTTTGATGGTAAATGCTTTGACTTGAAGCTCCATCAAAACCCCATTTACTGTGAAGCACAAGTGGTTCACCAGCATCAAAATTTCATTCAAGTGAATCGATCAGCCTCCTAACTGTGAGATCAAGGAGGGCTTGGATCCGTATCTTTGCGGAAGTTTCAGTCACAGTTATGTCTTCTTTTGCCGGGTAGCATTTAAGCTTTTCTTTAACTAACAAGTAGTAGCTTGGGTATTTCGCATGACCTTCTTTTAAACTAAAGTCCCGAAGTGTGATGTAACGCCACTTGGATAACTGCAAGTAAACGTAAAGAGCAAGTGCTTTGTGAGTAGGAACTTCACGAAGCGAAGGATTCTGCTTAGTTTCCAGGACATTTAAAACCGTTGAGACGTGTTCAGGATTTTCCAGCAAATTTTTCATTATTCTGGCCATATCATTTTTTCCGGCAGACTTAAGTATACTTTCAACAGCATGCAAAAGCTCATCCGGACGACTGCAACTAGCAACATTTTCATTAACACGTCTTCTTTTGTGTCTAGTCGATAAATCTTCAAAGCGTTTGCGAGGAGATGTATATGTTGAAGTTGATGCATCTGATTTTGATGGACTGACTACCTCTTCTGCCTCATTTTCATTTGCTTCTTCAGTGTCAACAACATTTTCTTTAAAGCAATCTGGCCAAACGATATTGGAATTTAACCACTCTCCGTTCTTGTTAATGAACCTGTCGACTGTCCTTCTTGATTGCACCCATTTGGTGTAAACCCTATAGCAAAATCGTCGACACCAGTTCTTGAGATCCGTCACATCACTTTCACTTAACTGGACGTTAGTACTCGACTTCAATGTGTTAAATAAATTGTCATAGTCACGAAGATCTTTATGATTACGAAGAGCAACGTAAAGATCTAGATAAGTAGAAAACCCACGGAAAGCCATAATGACAACACTTGATAGAAGTTATAATTACAACTGAATTACATTTGCTAAACACACTCAAATAAATAGGGCAGCAAGTAGGCAACTAGCAATGAATTTGATAAGCTAATGATGACATTAGACAATCACAATGCAGAGATTAAGGGCTGTTAACATAGTAATTACAATAACTAATTAGATTAAGCAAGTACTGGTAATCTTTACTTAAGGACTCATTAACGCTTTTGTTGTATGGCAACAGAAGCGTTCATAAGTCATTAAAGTAATCGCAAATGCACCTGTTATTTAAGGAACTACTTAGGGATGACTTATTCTCAGTAATGAATATACTTAATGTACCTCCATTTCATCAGTTATACAATAAAAAGTATAGTTACTAAAAGCAAAATATCTCGGAAGGGGGTCGCTGGGGGCACCATGTGTCCTTGAAGAAAATGTGGCATAAAATGGGTAAATAACAGTAGTGAAAACCGCAAATCGAAACAAGGAGGGAATCATGAGATACAGACATTTTTGTGACCATTTCCATAGAAAAATAACAGTTTTCATCGAATTGCTCATAAAGTACTGGTCAAATAAAAAAATTGTAGTAACATTTTTTGTAGTTCCATAATAGAGTAATGCAACTGTATATTTCATTTTTTTCAATTAAATACTTTTTCAATTTTTAATTCTATGTCCGACCTCTTGTATGGGGACGATCCACTGTGGGGCGGTGCCTTTGTGTCGCGCCGCGTGTCGCGCTGGTCTGCACAAGCCTTAACACGTTCACAAGCTACACATTACGAGGAAGTTTTTACAAGTACATGTAAATTACGTTTATCGAAAGAAGTCTACAGGGTTTGTAAGATTGAACGCTTGTAGATTCTACTTGTAAGTTCTAAAATCAAAAAGGTTTGCCGCCATATTCTTTTTCTCAAACACGCTTGGTAATTCGAACATTATTTTGACAACCTTCTACGACATAAATCGAAAATGCTGTACTGGTGAAAAACAAGCGAGTAGGCGGCCGGCAATGTTACTATGAAAATCACTATGAAAATCCATTATCTGTCGTGTTTAGCGGCCAAAAAATTACTTTGAATACTCATATCTGTCGTGTTATTTAAAAATAGAACGAACTTTTTACTTCGATCCACTGCAACCAAGACACACTGGATCAAAGATTTTTTTTAAATTTAGAACTGGCTTAGCAAAAATAGAGCTAGTAATGTACTTGTAGAGATCCACTAACGTAGGATATGGACAATAATGTCGATTGTTGTATGAATTTATATTACTTTCAAAGTTTATTCTTCAATTTGTCAACAGTTATAGCCTGATTGGAAGACCGATGTGAAATCTTGTTTTATACTCATTTAGATTTCACTCATACTGTTGAAATTATTTTTTTATTTTTTTTGTGTCTGTTTCTTCTTTGTGTCATCTTATTATATGTAAAAATCGTCATTTATTTTTATTTTTTTCAGGAACTCCCAAAATTTTTAATACAATAAATTTATGGGATAATCGATAAGTTTCCGATTTAGTCAATCACTAGCGTATGTAAAATAAATGGCTTTTTGCACAGCACAACGATGTTTTCGTGGAGTGAGTTGTACGGTGCATTGTAAATGCACGCTGTGTTTGATGGCATAAGGTTTATAATTGATTGTGTAGCATGTTTATGAATTGCAAGTGTGAGCGCGACTTCGTATCTATTAGGTTTACTGATTGCGTGTGTAGTTGTGGCGACGTGGTGGGGACAAATTGGAGACATTGGGTTTCGATACATTTTCAACTATCGGGCATTTCTCCTTCTTTCTTATATATATGGGGAGGATATTCAAGATCGACGTAAAACCATTAGTAAGTCATTGCAATGTAACTCTTATCTCGGTAAGCGTATAACATGACATCATCACGCCAATATTCTTCAGAGTTTATTCTCGTTACAATAAGGTTGCTGTTGGGTTGCTGCCGTCAGAGGTAAAATAACTGTGAAATGACTGTACAGTCAACCGCACTTCAGTGGTAGCACTTCCACTGCGAAATTCGCCCTTACTGTTACGACATAATGGCGCTGTCAATGTCAAATTATTACCACTGATGGGCGGTTGACTGTACTAGTCGACTACAAATTTATCATTTTCTATTGGTACCTACCTAATATCGTATGCACCAACCCGCACTGGGCTTGCGTGGTGGATTATGGCCCACTCCCTCTCACAGAGAGGAGGCCGGTGTCCCAGCAGTGGGAACAGTAAAGGCTGAGGCTGAACACGAGGAAAACATATGTCTCTCCTAAGTGATCTATGCCCCAGCCTCTGCCTGAGCAGTGTGATTATCCAGGGGCTGTAATCTTACACACTAAATAAAAAATTAGCTCTTAGTACTTCTTACCTCGATTGAGCATAACTGCTGATAATCTGATCATAAGAATCCAACTCGTAGAAAACAGTCCCAGGCGCCTTCATTACTTTTGTTACTTCAATTTCTATATAACAAGCGCATTTTTCCCTCGTAGAGTTTAAACTGTCCATACATTTGATTTGATTAGGAGGTGTCTTTGTGGGTAAAAAGACACCACCTAATCAAATAAAATGTGTGTAGTCTTAGTAATCTTCAACAATTTCATATATGTCATACTGGAAAAAAAAACCTAATTTTTTAAAATATTAGAATGGATAGTCTGTTAAATTAAAAAAAAACAATATAACATGTTGTTATAATATAAATTAAAAACCGGCCAAGTGCGTGTTGGACCACGCACAATGAAGGGTTCCGTAGTTGGGATGAATTTATCCCAAAAACAAACTTAACTTTGTAGTTGAAAAATATGTTCTCCCATACGGAATGTATGGGAAAACATGTTTTTGCAACTGCAAAGTTAAGTTGGTCCATTATTACTCGTTAACTTGTAGAGCCTACTTAGCTGTGATAGTTTTTCTTTTAATTTCGTTATATAATCTACTGTTGTGATTTTTTTCACACATCCAAAACCAACCATTTAGCTGGCAGGGGGGGGGACACTTGACTCTAACAAAAATTAGCACTTTAAAGCTTAATATTTCGCAAACGGATCCTTGAATCAAAAAATGTTTTTAACAAACTCACAATGTTTTTGAAGGACCTTTCCAATGATACCCCACACCACGGGTTAAAAAAAAAAAACACCACCACTACGTGTAGGAGAGGTACCTCAGTGGCGTAGCGAGGGGGGGGCGGAGGGGCGGACCGCCCCGGGCGCCACCATTAGAAGGGCGGCAAAAAAATATATTTTGTGCGGTCACTGGCGGTCAGTCAGACAATTAATTTTTCAAGAAGTTAGCTTTTACCCACTTGCACATATTAAATGTCCCTCCCGCCCAAAACAATTGT
This sequence comes from Agrochola litura, assembly GCA_949152395.1. Classification (NCBI taxonomy): domain Eukaryota; kingdom Metazoa; phylum Arthropoda; class Insecta; order Lepidoptera; family Noctuidae; genus Agrochola; species Agrochola litura. Next base: position 10,591,510 of record OX424511.1, read on the forward strand.
TGCAAATCACAAGTGCGGTCGGCCCTTGTTTGTGTTTAGACGTGTACATGCATGGTGCTAATGAGAGCGCGCGGGGCGTATGCGGGCACGCACACTGTCACACCATGCATCTACACGTCTAAACACAAACAAGGGCCGACCGCGCTCGTGATTTGCAAGAACTATAGGTACCATCGAAGAAACCCATACCTATACACCGTAAGGACTATTTCTGCTTGCAGCGCTCGGCCACTATAGTAACGGTTACCTGTGAAAAAAAAAGGGTCGTGTGCACGGGATTTTGTTTTCAAATTGCTTAGTTATAGGTTTCTTCGATGGTACGTCCCTTCAAGGAAGTACGTGAAGGTTTGACAATTCAAAGAAAGTTTTTTATTTGTTTTTTTAATGCAAAATAATTATGACTGTTCTTGCTGAAAAGTTCTCTAGAATTAATGTATAGTATGTATATGTTACCGTTACAATACGGAATACGTTATTAAACGCATTAACTAGATAATCTGCAAATTACCGGGAACGATCCGTTGAAGTTTAAAATTTTACGTTAGTAGTAGATATATGCATTCTATCTAGTTGATTAACTGCAAATTAACGAATGCTACACCGTTAAATCGCGGAAGACAATGAGCGAAACACTTCTTTCTCGTTTTTTGCTAACGTAATATTTTTCAAACATGCAAACAAGCATACACCATGCATGCAGCATGCAAGCAAGCACGCAACATGCAGCACGCATGGTTTCTGTCACGGCTCCGGCAGCGGCGGTCCCACGCGAGCTTATCGTCGCTCGCCGCCCGCGGCTGAGGGTGAAGCTGCGGTGGTGATAAAACCACCTGCTCCTCAGCTCGCGAGCCGCCGCGCCCGTCCGCCCACGTCTAGGGGTAGGGCAGACTGTGCACGCCACAATTGCGGCGATAAGACCCCTCTTTGAGGAGTGGCTTGAGAGGCGTCACGGCGTCCTCACGGACGCAGGTCCTCACCGGACATGGCTGTTTCGGGAGGTTCCTGTTCAGGATAAGGCAGGAGGAAACGCCCGGGTGTCACCATTGTGTGGATCGCCCGGAGGACACGGTGGAGCATAGGGTGGAGGTCTGCCCGGCTTGGGCGGAACATCGCCGTGTCCTCGTGGAGGCGATCGGCGGCGGTGATCTCTCACGTCCGGCCCTGGTTCAGGCCATGGTATGGAGCGAGAGGAAATGGCAGGCCGTTACCTCCTTCTGCGAAGCGGTAATGCTCGCGAAGGAGGAGGCGGAACGCGTGAGCAAGAGGCAAATTTCGCGCCCTCACGCCCCTAACCGCCGCAGGAGGAGACGCCCTGGGCGGGAATCGCGAGCCGATTTCCGGCCACCGTAGGCGCGGGCTTGCGGACGGTGAGCAATGGGTAGCTCGCCGTCCGATAAGGACTAGGCCCGGGTCGACGGCGCGTTGTGTTCCACGCGTGCCTCAAAGAGATGTCAGCAGAATTGACGGGGTCCGCTAGGGCCAATGCCTGCCGGGGCTGCAAATAAGGGCCGAAAGGGACATCGTGGCCCCCGGCAACAGGGCAACCGAAGGAACACGGGTGGGTTTTAGTCAGTAAGAGTCTGACACGCCCACCCAGAGTGGAATAAGTTATTTGATAATTACTCACCCAAAAAAAAATATGGGTAGGGCAGACAAGACTACGTGGAGTCGGTTTTGCAGCGATTCGTTTCTGTCACTAACTTTTGATTTTTGGAGCTAACCGTGTGCTTGGTCGTTAGTCTGCAGATTACCTAAGAAGTCTACAGATTATCTGTTAATCTAAGAACTAAAACAATCTTTTCCACTTTATCGGACTCGACCAGTTAATCTATACTCTAACAGATTTACGCACATTACCGGTAACATATACATTAAATTGAAATACCTAAATAAGAGGGCGGCAAAATTGTCGTCCGCCCCGGGCGGCCGACACCCACGCTACGCCGCTGAGGTACCTACACTAAAAAAATGTTTTTCATAATTTTGTTTTACCACTTTGCCGGCGTAATTAATATGTGTATACCTATGCCAAATTTCAGCTTTCTAGTACTAAGGATCTCGGAGCTAGACCGCGGACAGACAGACAGACAGACAGACAGACGGACATGACGAAACTATAAGGGTTCCTTGTTTACTACGGAACCCTAAAAATGACATTGCTTACCGTACTATAATTAGACAGCAATATTATTCACACTACAGAAAATATCAGACCAAATATTGCAGTGCCTAGCAATATAGCATTTATGCGATTGGCATTCCTTTTATCTAAAAAAAATATAAAAATGATATAAGTTAAGTACTAGCACCAATGAGAGAATATATCAAAGATATAAAGCTATGGTGTCTCGATCCGGACGTCAAGCCCGAGAAGCTGGTAAGGTTGCGTTACCACTGCATCACAGACAAGCTCAGAGAAGACATCTTGTGAAGTGAAAAACAAAAACATCAGTGTCGGATTATTCACGTATAGTTTGACAATACTGCTGTACCGCGCCTTAGGAAGGCGCGCGGCGAGACGGGGGAGCAGTGCAGGCTGCTAATTCATCAAAGCTCTCGGCGCACGGCGTCCCGCCCGCCGCTCATTGGTCAACACTGCCCCCCGCCTCGCCGCGTATTCCTAAGGCGCGGTACAGCGGTATTGGTCAAACTATAGCAAGAGTAGCAATTGGTACCAATTGCTAGGGGCCCCGCGTATCCAAACCCGCCCACCTCCGCCTGAGTGAAACTTATTAAGACCGCCTGGTATATTGAATTTACTTGATGTCACAAAAACTTGAAACGTAAGTCCACTTTCGCACGGACGTAATAAAATCGCGGCAATCTTTTTTCGTGCACTTGATTTTCAACGCTCTGCTTAGCGCCGAGAGTTGAAAATCCAACAGTGTATTTTTCAACGCGCTGGGACGAGAGTGCGTCCGAGCGCGTTGGATTCTCAACACTCGGCTTAACTCCGAGAGTTGAAAATCCGGTGCGCAATAAAATCCCGCCGCGATTTTATTACGTCCGTGCTAACGTCGGCTAACACCTTTTCCGACTAAGGCTGGGAATACACGTCCAATTTTTTTATCAGATAGTTGGATCCGATAGTCTGATCGCTATCGGAAGGCGTTGGAGCCATTATTTTGTTTGAACATTCAACACACGTCCGATCCTATAGTTGGATAGTTTGCATTGTTCTGATAGCCGGATCAGACTATCGGATGAAAAAATCGGACGTGTATTCCCAGCCTAAGACAATCCACGTCAGACTATCGGTAACCGATTATTTCGTAAGCGAATTTAAGGCGACGATAACCGACTTTTAATGATTTTATATTGAAGATGACGTCTTAACGCTTTCAAAGACACTAAACGGCCATAGCCGTCATAACAATAAAACTTCTATTGTGTCTCGTTCAGTGTCCTTGAAAGCGTTAACGAGTAGTGTTAATGATTTGGAAAAAATATATGTTAAATAAGATTATTTTTTTAATATTAATATGGACATATTTTGGATTATGTTCATATTACATAGTAAAATTAATTTGTAAAGTTATGTCCAACGCGGATAAAAAACTGAGAATGACGCAAAATCTATCGAGCGTATTTTTCTGAAACTTTCACCATTTTAAAGTTAATTTAATTATTGATCTTTTAGTATACGTGTTTTATTAAAATACTTTTTGTTTTACATATAATAAAATAATAATGCGTCTAATTTGGGACAGCGCTCCTGGATGGGCGAGTCCTATTACTGGCTGAACATACGATGCGTTGTGTGAGCTCAGTACAGAACATGCAAGCTAACTCAAGGTCACTTTCATATATTTGCGTTTTAAAACAAAGAATTCATACGGTAAACGCACAAGTTCTACAAAAAGTTGGCTTCGTCCTTACTCATCTCAGTTAGAACTCGCCCGGCTCGTATATATCCAACTACATGTATAGCTAGAAGGCACAAAAGTACCTACTGATGGTAAGATAAGTGCTAGTATGATTTTTATTCAGTCATAATACGCGGTATAAAATGAACAGTAGGTAGGTAGGTACTATTAATGTTTTATCAACATATATAAAATAGAATCAACATTAATAAACAACATAGGTCTTATACGCTCGTTTAAAAGAACCATTCGCATATCTAGTACAATAATATTAACACTTTAGCTACGTATTAAAATTAAAACTTTTCTAAAAAAAAACACTGTTGGTAGAGTAATTAAAGCCCAAAAAAATCACAGTCTGTATAACCATTCAATTCAATCATTGTAAAATTTCTAGGAATGCAATATTTAATAATTAATAACTACCTACTTATTTGCACGGAATCTAAGTAGGTAATTTTGATAAAAAAATATATGGAAAAAGATAAAAAATTAATACGTGATTTAACGTGATCTGTATTTATTTAAGATATTATTTTCTATATCGTAGCACCTTTCTGGCAAACTGTACCCTTGCAGCTGATAGGCATTATTAAAAAGCGGTCGAGTTCGAACTGGGGATGAGTATGGACGAAGCCAAAAAGTCGCTCGTATACTTAAATCCCATTAAGAGTTGGAAAAAAAAACAGTTTTTTTTTTTATAAAACAAAGAGTCCAAAATGTTTTAAACAAGTGTTTTTATGTTTTTTTTTTAATTTAGCGAGTTTTCAAATTTATTATCAACAAAAATCGATCAAGCCTAATGTAATTCTGTAAGGGAAGCACACAAACCCCTTTCCATTTCCAATATGTCTACTTTCCATTTCCAATGGGTCTATTTTCCATTTCCAATGGGTTTATTTTCCATTTCCAATGGGTTTATTTTCCATTTCCAATGGGTCTATTTTCCATTTCCAATGGGTCTACTTTCCGTTAAAGATGGGGTTTGAATGATGATGCATGTTGACCTGTGAGTCAGAATACTCATTCAAGTAAGGACTTATGATAAACGACCATAGAAGTCGTAAAGACGCATGTGTCTGCATTAAAAATGAAATTGTATAATTTGAAACCTCATAAACTCAGCCAATAATGATTGGATAGTTGACTTAGCTATTGCTTTACGTTAAAAGGAGTCAGCAGAAACCTAGTTGTGTAAAAATAAACCTATATGCCTCCATCAGTAAACAAAAGAAGGAATATCTGCTTACCTGTAACGAAAATAAGCTATAAAAACATAGAATCACACTAAATAGGTCATTTCCTCCTTAAATAAGAAAAACACATAAGGAAAATGACATCATAAGTCGGGAATTACATAAAATCCTTTGTTCTGAGAAGTAAACAGAGTTATGTACATGAAAAAGCGTCATAACTCTGTCCCCCGGCCCCCTGTCGACACCCGCATCAGCGGCCCGTTTCCCCGCAAACACCCGAGCCTCTGTAACTCCCCCCAATGATCAAACGCCCGGGGGAATAGGCTGATTTGTTGGTCGGCATTCGGTCGCCACCCGCAACGCGAGCTAAGGGGAGAAACTACATAAAGAGCCGAGAATCATTTTAAAATTGTAGTCGTCAAATAATCTCAGGAAAACTCTCATATGAGCCCAAGTTCTCTTCATGTTCGTACCTGAACGCTCATAAAGTCGTGTCACATCGTAAAAGTTATATAAGTTTCTCAGTAGTTCGAAGTAAACGTGTAATTGTAATATTAGAAGGTAATTAAAGTGAAGAATTAATCATATTTTCTGATTTTCTGCATTATCTTGTGTATAACCATTATAATGTAAATCTATGTGCTTAAAGTAATATAACAGTGTGTTTTATACAATCGTGACTTTAGTTTCATTCAGTTCGCCCTTCAGACACCCCCGCCTACCCGCTATCTAAGTAAATGTTTACGGGATACCTATTGTGGGGTTATTATTATCAACAAATTCATTTCTAGACAATTTTAAAATGTATCTGAGGAAACATTTACAAAAAATCATCAGAATAACATAATAATCACAACAACGTAATACTAGATATAGTTAGTTAATAGGTACTAACTAATAAACTCCCTAATCTTTGAACATACTTACTTTTTACCCGACTTCAAAAAAAAGGAGGAGGTTCTCAATTTGTCGGGATATATATATATTTTTTTATGTATGTTCCCCGATTACTCGTAGACGGCTGGGCCGAATTGAAAAATTCTTTTTTTGTTTGAAAGGGTATACTTTCAAGTTGGTCCCATTGTCATTTGGTCACGATCTGATGATGGGATCTTGGAGAAATCGAGGGAACTCTTCAAATATTATAGGCACATCTATAGCGATTTGGGTATTTTTGATGAGCAGTTGACATAAGGCTATTTTAACATAGATACATTACAAACCAACCCACTAAAAAGTGAAAAAAAAAAACTTTTATACAAAAAATACAACCGACTTCCAAACTACAAAGTGAAAAATAACTTTAATTTCGGAAGCCGGTGTCTTTGGATCAGTATTTAGTTTTTTGACACCGACTTCCGAAATTAAATTTATCTAAGTTTTTAGTCACTTTTTAGTGGGTTGGTTTTTAATTTATCTAAGTTAAAATAGCCTTATGTCAACTACTCATCAAAAAAGTTTTTTTTAGAAGTGTAAACTTCTTAAGGCGCGTTGGGCATTTTTGAGATGGGAAAAAACAATTGAACTCGCGACACTGTTGTCGTTACCGACACCTAATTAAAAGTATTCCTGCACAATAAAATTGTTCAAGTTTTCACTTCCGTCGGCGGAGTGCCAGTTTTTTTGTAATTAAGTAATTCTAGTAGGTATGTAACTCAGATACTGAACCACCCAGTACACGTGTATGTTCATAATTGCGAATTCCGATTTTCGTTCTCAGATGTACCATACCAAAAAATATATTTAATTATGGGGAAGTCCCTAAAATTATTTCGGGGAATTACCTCTTTTCGACAAAAGACGAAGTGTACAAAAGTATTTAACCTTTTTAATTTCTTTTCGAACTATTTCAAGTCCTAATAAATAACTTTTCATTTATTTCCATTCATTATCGATTTAAAAAAAACATCTTTTTTCTTAATGTTTAAAACATTATTTAAAACTGGTTTTATACTGTGATTAACAATTAATAAAAAACATTGATTTATTTCAAACTGTTTTGAACACTGTTTAAAATAACTTGTTTGTTTTATGCCAACCCTGATCCCATGCATTCATTCCATTTATTTTCCATTCCATTTTATCTTAAATGTATTAAATTTGAATCGGCCCGATAATCGACTCCACAAAAAATCTGACGTGTGTGAGCACCCTTACTCCACACTTGAGTGTGGGGTGAGCAGTTGAGCACTCTTAATAGGTAATACGGGCTGGTATCCGCAACTCCACGTCAAAGCGCGTATTTTGCGTATGGGTGGGAAAATCTGTTATTCGATCCACCCCAGCTCCTCAAAGAAGGCCAGCAACGCCTTGGTGTCACTGACAATCTCACGTAGGGTAGGTACCTGGGTTACCGAAGTACTTTGCCTTGTATGTGGCGACCGCCGGGCAGTTTAACAGCACATGGGTTGCTGTCTCGTCGTCTCTCCTGTGTCTCCTATGACAAAGAGGTGTTTATTAAATGACCCATGGCCAGTTAGCTGTAACTGTGCGCAGCTGCTGTTTTGTTAATCGGAGAACCTGTTTCGTGAGGCGGCCGTCGATTGTAGGGAGAGCCTCCTTGGCCTGCCTGCACTCACCGTGGTCCACCCATAGTTTGTGATGTTGTTCCCTGGTTCGTTTCCTTACCAGAGTGCGTAGGTACCCGAAGGGGAGTGGCGTGATGGGTTCAGGCCCCACTGGTGCCATGCTCGACCCCCTTCTGGCAAGTTCGTCGGCTGCGTCATTGCCCCGCGAACCGCTGTGTCCCTTGATCCATTGAATGGTTATATTATTGAGGTCACCCACCTGGTTGAGGCGCTGGTGGCACTCGTATATCAGCCCAGAATCAACAGTGTGACTGTTTAGCGCTTGCAGAACAGCCATGCTGTCTGAGAGTATTCGTACTCTCAGACAGTCTCAGCACTCTTACTCACGGCCGGATTAGCCAACGTAGCACGGACGTAGTAAAATCGCGGCGGGATTTTATCGTGCACTGGATTTTCAACTCTCGGTGTTAAGCCGAGCGGTGAGAATCCAACGCGCTGGGACGCACTCTCGTCCCAGCGCATTGAAAAAACACTGTTGGATTTTCAACTTTCGACGCTTAGCAGAGCGTTGAAAATCAAATGCACAAAAAAAAATCGCCACGATTTTATTACGTCCGTGCGAACGTCGGCTTAGCCACATATATGTACCTAACAGGTGTAGCAAAATGCTACAGACCCCGCACTCCGGGGGGGCGCTTGGATAGAAGGTTCAATGATATATTATGTAAGAACTGTCAAAATAAACTGAACCTCCGAGGAAAAAGAAATTCCGAGCTCGGTTCGCTCACTCTTTGTGGTAAAAGGCCATCTACGCCGAATGTGCAAAAGGTTCAATTTTGTAGGAACTGGCGCCGGGTCGGGCGTGAGTGACGATGACGATGGCGGTAAGATAAAAAAAAAAATCTTATTGTGGTAGGTAATATTGTGGTAAACCTATGACCTTGGTAGTTTCGATACAAAATAAGGAAATAAAGTTTGAAGTTGATACCTACCGGATCGGCAGTCACAGCGATTTCTGAGAAAATGTACAAAAAATATTTTGCATTGATGCCGTTATAAGGGTTGCCAACCGTACTATATTAAATAGTAGTATTGTACTATATTTCGAGTCTGCTATATACTGTTGAAAAATTATATAGTAGGTACCCAAAAATACTATATTTTCGACACTGAAATTTAACAAACAAACCATTCATTAAAAAAAAAAATACGCTAGGTACTCTATTACTCTGAAATAACAACAGAAATCTTTGCAAAAGTAAAAGAATGTAGTGAGTTTACTGACAAAACTACAGGCCAAAAATGGCAGCATATTTGAAAAATAAGTTATTATGTTTATCCCGCCACATCGGCATTCACAGAAAGGATATTTTCGGTTTTGAATTCGAAATGGCAAGAAGAAAGAAACAAAAGCGCATCTCATTAAAAAAATGAGCTTTTGATTTACATTAATTTAAACATTTAATGTAATAAAGCATTATGAGAATTTTAGATTTTTTTTAATGCAAGATGTGCAAAGACGTTTTTATAAAAATAAATAAGTAACAAATATATAACTGTCTATTTTTAGGTTTTTCCATAAAATACTATATTTTTTTGAATTTTAAGTAGGTACTATATTTTTTTCAAGCTTATTTTGAAAAATACTATATTTCGCCGAAGAAATGTTGGCAGCCCTAGCCGTTTTGTCGATGACAGATCAACTATTTACATAAACAGCACGTCCTATCCACTGTTTAGGTATAGTGCAATTGTCTATTACTTATATGGATAAAACACACGTGACTACGTGTGTTTATACTCGCATTTTAACTAAAGTGCGAGTAATACGTGATGGTGGACTCCCAATCTTAGGCAGAGATTTTATTTGTTTGTTTAAATTACAAATGATGCAAGTAAAACATTTTAAATCAAATAATATTGCCGAAAGGTTAAAATTGCAATATCCATTCTGTTTTTTCTGACGAAGTGGGTGTTTTTACAAAGTATACAATTAAAAGATGATGCGAAACCGGTGTTTTTCAAAACTCGTCCAATAGCATTCGTACTTAAAGATAAGGTTAACGGCTTCGATCAACAATACCAATTTGAAAATTGAAATTGAAATTGGTATCGTTGATCGAAGGTTAACGTCGAGCTTAATCGTATAGGTGTACTAAAATCGATTTAGTACTCTGAATACGCTTCTCCTATTGTGCCTATAACTATATTATATTTAAACTATAATAACGTGATGACTCAATTAGAGTGTGTGTAGACTATTCCGTAAGCGTAAACAAACAGCTAATTATTGAACAGTATCAGTTACCTACAGCCCATGAACTTTTACAACAGGACAGCAGTTTAGCTTATTCGCAATTTGTTTTAGACGAAACATCTAAAAAAATTACTTGTATCAACACTTATCGTGGAATGTTCGTCTCGCTAATGCCCCAGCTATTTTTCAACGGGCAATAGAGTGCTTATTGTTGGGGTTAGATGGTGTTATGTGTATGCTAGACGATATTTGTATAACAGGAGAAACTAAAGAGTAGATAGATTTTCATTTAGATAGATTGAGCGCGGATTTGCAAAGACTTCAAGACGTGGGTCTGACACTTCGTAAAGATAAATGCGTGTTCTTCGAAAATCAAATAGAATATTTAGGTTAATACGATGGACATGAATGGTTTAAGAAAATCAAAACAAAAGGTCAAGGCAATTGTTGAGGCACCTACACCGACAAAATATGTAAATAAGTTACAGTCGTTTTTAGGATTAGTAAATTACCAATTATATGAACTTTGTCCCCAACGCCTCGTCAATATTAAGTCCGCTTTATTCTTTATTGCAAAAAAGTAATATTAGGAAATGGGTATGCACGATAAAGCATTTTATTCAAGCAATGTTTAGCCTCAAATCAGGTTCTAACCCATTTTGATCAGTAGCCTACCCTAATTGCGTAACTTATTTTCGTAAACAATTATGCCTAATTTGTTTCATTAAAACAGTACACCAACATTCATTGCGTTATTTACGTTGATGAGCAATATTTTGTTCCAAATTATGAAGCAATGGATTAGCAATCTGTATCAAATCGAAACAGATTGTGATTGTGTTGTATTACGCAATTAGGGTACAGGATGCCAAAATTATTATAACGGTAGATACATCGCCCAGTGGATTAGGAGCAATTTTATCGTAAGTACCTACTTAGATATTTAGGTTCTGACGGAGTGGAAGGTCCAGTTTCATTTGCCTCTCGTACACTGAATACAGCGGAGAAGCAGTATTCACAATTACAAAAATTCAAATTCAAAATCATTTATTTGCTAATATGGAAAATTACATAAAGTTGTTAAAAAAATTGAGCATAGTTCAACCATATTACGCCTTGAGGCATGCAAATCTGAAGCTTTAACTGGATCACAACATTATTATACAATTACTTGTAACAATAATTTATAATTAATATTTACAATTAATAACACAATTTTGTGTAATGTCACAGTGTCAAATAATAATGTCACTACAATAATTAAAAATTAAATGTCATGAATGTATTAAATGAGAATGTCAAGATATATTTGTAAATAAATGTTAATAAAGTAATACTTAATAATAGTTAAATAAATTAATGCATTAACCACATGTCACATCAATAACAATATTTCTGAGAACAATATGTCCTTAAATTCTCTGCTCTGAATACTATAATAACATTATATATAGCAAGAATCTTTTCAATTTATTTTTAAATTCATTGATGGATGGAGTTTCTAGTATAGACTTTGGTAAGTGATTGTATACAACGTGCCGCTACAATGGCGACATTAATTTAACACACGGGTAGGGCTAGTGGCCAGTAATCATACAAATATAATAAGAAAAAATAATTCCTTAATTGAAAAATTAAAATTTTCAATCGCTCGCTGACATAGGGCTCTCCCTTTCCTTCAATTCGCCTTCTCTTTGCACGTTATTCGTTTTATTTTCATTGATGCGATGTTATGATCCGTGATCACGGTAAATGACCTCTGCGCTACAGTTTTTAAGTACAGGTTGCACCAAGATGCCATTTTAGAAAATTGAAAATAAATCGATAAATTATAACGTTGTGTTAGATTTGCAACAAATTTTATCACTATGCCGCTTACTTCTGTACGGATGAAAAAGATGTTTGTTAGTTCTTGCAAAGCTAGCAATCTCATAAATGTAGACACACGGCAATGTCAACATATTATATTTGATAAAATATGGTTTGCAGCTATCAGTCTGCTTGATATTAAACATACCCCTAATAAACCGCTTTTGCGCCTTGAATGCAATGTCCTTATTGGTGGAATTACCCCAGAATATAATACCATACTTTATCAAGGATCCCACGTAGCTTTGCTGCAAGTACAGCAGAAGCGTCTACCGTTTTTGCCAGCATATGTAAGGCATATGATTGCTTATATAATTTTTGATTTAAAGTATCAACATGTGTCTTCCAATTCAAATTATAAATCAATTGATATGCCTAAGAATTTTGTAGTTGCTATCTCATTTATTTTGTTCCCTTTATAAAAAAATCAATTCGATAGCGGAAGGTGCGATTTGACAAAAAGTCTCGTAAGATGAGGACGAGACGGTCGGGCACCCCGAGTTTGTAAAGCTTATACATTAAACCGTTGTGCCAGACTTTGTCGAACGCTTTTGCTATGTCGAAGAATACTGCACCGGTCAACAAACCACGCTGGAACCCAGGGCTTATATGTTCCTTGATCCGGTGGGCCTGATGCACGCTAGAGTGCTGGGAACGAAACCTAAACTGTTAGTTGGGAATGAGGCCCTTGGTCTCGGCGTAGTCTCTGAGATGCTTATAAATAAGCCTCTCATAGACTTTGCTTAGGACTTTGAGCAGACTAATGGGACGGTAACTACCAGGCTCGAACTTGGGCTTGCCGGGTTAGGGTTACCGATGACGATGGCTTCTTTCCATGCTTGTGGGAAGATGTTATTGCTCCGGGCACCATTGAAGATGGTGGTCAAGAGCATCATTAAGTGGGCTGGAAAGAGTTGGATCACCCTATTGGTGATTCCATCTGAACCGGGGGCTTTTCGGACTTTAAGACCTTTGATAATGTCATGCACTTCGTCAGGGGTGACGGGAGGTAGAGGACAATCAGGGTCGTCAACGGGAGGGAAGGATGCTCTACGTTCGACTTCGGCATCTACCTCAGAGAGGAAAGCTTGGTCTACTGGTAGTGTGCTGGGTGAGCATTGAGCCTCTAGACTGTCGGCTAGGCACTCGGCCATGTCGATGTCTTCGAAAGCTATGGTCTTATCTGGGCGGACCAGGGGAGGTATGGAGGCGACCTGCTGGGATTTGAGTTTCCTTTGACGTTCCCAGAAGGTTAGATGAGTAGGCTGTAGTTCGCTAAGCATCTTATCTCAGCCCACGTCACGCAGCTCCACCATACGTTTCCTTACAGATCTCAGTAAGTAGCGCATGTGGGCTTTGTTAGCGTCGCAGGAAAAGTTGCTGAAGGCACGAACAGCCGCATTCTTCTCAGTCAGCAGCTCACGCACATCGTCTGGCAACTTCCAGCGAGGGTCTTCCGTCACCTTGGACTGATTGTACGTGAACCGTGTGTGAGTCGATCGCGGCCGTCGTGTCAGCGATTGAGTCGAATTTATCGGGAATTGCGTCCAATTGTGGGGACGTTTTGGATTTCAGCTGGGTGCTTACTTTCTTCCAGTCCGTTACCCTTTTGGTGAGAGGAGGTTGGTTGGGGTCGGAGAGACCTATGCGGGGGTTAGTACCGGTAGAAGACCGCGCTTCGTATGTAAACTTTGCTATTGATGGCAGTTTACCCGTAACGCTTTGTAAAATGGGTTCCCTCTATCTGGCAGAATTTTGATGCTCCGAAATTTATTTGGCATAATACACTTGGCGTAATCTTCAATAGGTAACGAATATTTTAAAGGCATTAAAATTATTTCATATAATTATTGTTTGGCCGAATGTTTTTAAGTCCGAATTTACAATGGCATACTTTTAAGATGGCATGTATTTAAGCAATAGTATAAATGTCAAGGGAATTAATAACAAGTTGTTAAAATATCTATTTAACTATCGAAATTCAATTCATTCTTCAACAGGCTGTTCACCTGCCCAGTCACTTGTCTCTACGTTCGCATACACATCAAACGGTGTGCTTTAAACACAGTATTGCACTCTCTGTGGACAGTTTGGGTCGAAAACCAAACTGTTTAGGTATTACGTGTTTATTTAACTGCGTATTAAGCACACCGTCAAATACTTTCGCCACTACAGTTGCAAGCGATATAGGTCTGTAATTATTTTTATCCGCCATATCACCAGTTTTATTTTTAACCACCGGCTCAACAACTTTACTGTCCTCATAAAGTCCGCAGGCAGGTAGGAGTGGCGCACATACACAGCGAGAAGAACATTGCAAGAACTCTCGTCTGGTGCGGTCCGACGTGCTGCAGGTGCTCAATGCTGAGTGCTTCGTGCCCAGGGGACTTTCCCCGCGCAATCTGTCTTATGGCTTTCGCGACATCTTTCGCGAGGAAACTTATTCCTACAATTTTATCGTTCAGGTCAGCATTCAGCACCCTACTCGCCGGACCAAGCGGCGACCGGCCTGTAAACTGTTATCTGAAAACGTTTGCCTTAGGATCACTTAAGCCATCGAGGCTCACAGGAAGGCCAGGTCGAGAGTTTACTTTTCTCGTTTTTGTCCAAAAGCCACGAAAGTCACATTTCGAATGTTGTTCAGCGAGGGCGTTCATCTTAAACTGGTCCTGATTATTCTGGCATCACTTTAACCTGGACTTAAACACTTTTCGACTCTCTCGCATCTCCTCATACACACAACCGGACTTAGATCTGCCACACAGTACCCACTCGTGTAGTCTCAGCCCGGCCACCCTGTGAGCCTCGCCCACATGCCTATTCCATCCCGCCAAGCGTGCACTACGCCCACAGTTCCGCGCACTTCCCCCACTCACCATTGCCACGCCCTGTAGGGCAGTCACAATGTCGGAGTACAATTTGTCTAGGACACGCTCATGCTCATGGTTATTACATAAATAATCCGCAAATTGTGTACATTCTGAGGGAAAATCTATTAGGTCATTTTAATCTCCTATTGACACTCCTCGTTATACATTAATACCTGCTTCTAATTTCTTTCTCGCTGTACCAGCTAACCCGCAAGCAAGCATCAACGACGTCACGCTGAGAGCGCGCGTCGAACACTGAGGCGAGGCGCGAATGCGCCGCCGCCGCGCTATATTTACGTGTGGCCAAATTTCCAACCGAGCGAGTGACGTAGCCAGTAGCAACACCTTAGTTAGAACAGGGTGAAGGGTGCGTTTTGGGGGACTGTCTTATGTAATTTTGACGTTGTCTAATTTGAATAAATGACTTTTGAATTTTGAAAGGGGACCTCGCTCGTGATTGGTCCATTTAGATTTTACCCATGGCCATGTAGTAAGTGAGCCACCTACCTAAACATTAAAATTGTATATTTATAGGTTAGGCCATGTTAGACAATAATTCTAAATCTATCTATCTTCTATCTTCTTCCTTCTTCTAATCTAAATATATAAAAAAGTAAGTTCGCGATTCGCTCGCTCTCGCATCGTACATTTCTAAACTATTTTGTATAGGTCAACAAAGTAATTCCTGTTTCCCTATTTCTGTATCAATGGTCAAAAGAAAACCTAACATATATAAGGCAGTTTGCTAAATATTTCAACGTATGATTCCTGGGCGGGGGCCCCATTGAGTTTCGCCGCTCCGGGCCCCCGACAGGCTTAGTCCGCCACTGCTAGAGGGCGCCAAGATATTGATTGCACACGGGCGCTACATCGGCTAGAGCCGCCTCTGTATACAGGCATGCGACCACGGTTTTACCTTAACTATTTTTGTACCTATGCTTGATTTCTGTCTGAAATATTTTCTTGTTTCATACTTTTCAGAGCGTAATTTTTCAGTAGTCGGGTTTTAGTTTTTAACTTACTTTTTATTTAAATTATTTTGGGGTTATAGTTTCGTGATAAAGTATTTGCAGAACAGCTTATTTTTTTTTTCGGTTATATGGTATAATAATACCAGCCTATTTTTGTTTCACTGCAGGGCAAAAGCTTCTTCTCATACAGAGAAGGTGAGAGCATTGATCACCACGCTTGCTCAAGACGGGTTGACGATTTCAGACTTATATGTAAGTATATATTAATTATAAGTCCAGTACCCTAATTGTGTAACTTATTTTCGCAAAAAATTTTGCCTAATTTGTTTCATTTTGACAGTTCGACAACATTCATTGCGTTATTTACGTTGCTGTGCAGATTTTTTTTTCCAACTTATGAAGCGATGGATTAGCAATCTGTTTCAAATTGAAACAAATTGTGATTGTGTTGCATTATGCAATTAGGGTACAGGTTTCCTCGGGATGTTTTTCCTTCACCGATGTTAGTAATGTCTAAGATAAATTCAGAAAGTACATATGAATTGAAAAAGTCACATTGGTACCTACTTGCCCGGATTTTAATCCACAACCTCGTGCATGAGAGGCGAAGCCTTGACCACTGGACCATCACGGCATTTATGGTAAAATAGGTATTAATTTTACAGCCGCGCCGTACGTAGCACAGTCTTACTTTTGCTTGTTTTTAGCTATTTAAAACATATTTATTTACTTGAACAATATGATATATACAGGGTAAGTTTTTATCCAGTGCGTAAACTTTAACACGTGACTTAATTCATCATTATGAACAACTTTTACTATGGGACCAAACCTGAAATCGCGAAAAAAAAATCTGCTGTTCCATACATTTTGACGAGTTATGCGAACATAAATGTAGGGAACGGCTGATTTGTTTTCGTGATTTTAGGTTTGGTCCCATAGTGAAAGTTGTTCATAATGATGAGTAAAGTCACGTTTTAAAGTTTGCGCACTGGATAAAAACTTATCCTGTATACATATTTGTAATTTGCTCATCAAGCCCTTTCATTTGATACCCAACATGGCACAATTCAGTTATTTTCATTTTGTTTCTTTATGTCCTCTAGAGGGCGCCATATTGCATTTAATGTGACGTCACATAGCCTATAACCAGTGGACGATCAAGACGCTTCTAATGATACCTCATTTGTCAAATTATGATCGCGTAGTTTAGAAGTTATGAGGTAACAGATGAACATACATACTTACATACATACAAGTACAGTAACAATATAAAGAATAAAATAAAATAAATCTAGGCTGGACATTCATATACGTGGTTTAAGTGTGTTTGTGTGTGTGTGTATGTGTGATAGTAAACGTTTATTAAGGAAATATAAATTTTGCGAATAGGGATCAGAAGACTCTCAGTTGCCTGATAATCGAGAGTTTTAAGCCATCTAGTTTAAAAGTCGATCTAAGCATGGGGTATATTGAAAGTGTTGTAGGTACCTATTGATTTTATTATACAGATATCCTCCAAGAAAACAATAAAACCTTTGAGAGGAGAGAAAATTGTGCGAAATAAATTAGTAGGACAGACAATACCTTTCTTTCGCTTATCTTTGTTGAGATTAGGGTCATATTTTATTTCTATATGTGTTTTGAGTAGTAATGTGAATATGAAGGTCTGCCTGACTGTTAGAGTATCCCAACGTTTATATAACTCAGCACTTGGATAGCGAAAGGGGAGCCCAGCTCCAACCTGTACGGCTCTCTGTGCTCTTTCAACTTCCAGAAGGTGCACTTTTTCTGCTCCTCCCCATGAGGTTATGCAATAATTGACTATTGACTGGCAAAGTGTCGAGTACACCGTTTTGGTAGTCTTATTATCCGCTACATGTCTTAGGCCCGTATTACAGAACGTCACTCAATACTCAAGCATTACTTAAAACTAGTTTCAACCAATCAAATGGCTTGAATCTAGTTTTAAGTAATGCTTGAGTATTGAGTGACGTTCTGTAATACGGGCCTTAGTGTCTTGGAAATGTATATCAGCTTATGAATCCTAGTGACGAGAATGTCAATATGAGGCTTAAAAGTTAGTGTCTGATCAATATACACTCCAAGATATCTAATAACGTCCGTTCTTTGAAGGGGCGAACAAAGGCACGAAGGCAGGGCCAAGTAGGTACAAGTGTGAGCAGTAATATCGAGAGTTGTGGGTGGCAGCAGATTTTTCCTAGGTGCAAAGGCAATATATTTGGTTTTTGATACATTTAGTGTCAAAACATTGTCTTTAAGCCAATGGCATACCTCATTGAGACCATGTTAAGCACTTTGGAAAACATCTTCCCAACTTTTTCCACAAAAAAAAAAACGCAGTGTCATCCGTAAAAGGTTGTAATTTTCCTTGTTTAAGTTGGAGTTGACACAAGTCATAATATACACAAGGAAAAGGCTACGACCCAGGACACTGCCCTGTGGCGCGCCATAGTGCACAGAAAGTTCGTCACTAGTCCAGTTGTCAATTTTCACTCGTTGCTTAGTCTTTGAGCAGTTGGAATGAAGCTTTGTCATGTCACTGTTGAAATGCTTGCTACACGGCTGCCAACCGCGTCCCCGACAGAGGTGACCTTGGTTGGCGACAGGCAGAGCTGTTTGAAATTTGGTCGTAAACCACCATCTACACGGTTGTAAACCACCAAGGTCACCTCTGTTGGGACGCGGTTGGCAGCCGTGTAGCAAGCCCTTAACTCGCAACTCTTGCGCTCCGTTCGTCGGCTGATTGGCCCCCAAGGCCACGCTAGAAAACGATGTATAGGTAGGTATGACGTGTCTACTAGTTAGATTTTCTCTACAAGGCCTAGATTTCGAGATTAGTCGTGATAGGTATTCTAATAATTATGTTGTTGTTGTTGATGTTGGCAAGGTAAAGAAATTTCCAAAAAATGCATTACTAGTCTGTACATTCACTAACGATTCCCCAAAGTAGTAAACAAAAATAAAGCAAATAATGAACATATCTAATTAAGTACTAATAATAATAACTATAAATTCCGTCGACTTGTTGTGAACGAATAGCAAGTAGGTACAGCTACAGCTATAAAAGTTTGTGAGCCACTTGATTATAAAAGATTTACCTAAAAAAAAAATCTTGTGACTCACCTGCATTTCCGCCGTTTTATCTCGGTAGGTATCCTAAGAATCGGATTGCGAAGAGCTCGAATCGCTTCGTGGTAGCCGGCGTTTACGGCTCGATGTAAACACCAAGTCGTTGCCTACCTGTCAGAGATTTAAGATATAATAATAATTAATGTTTTTGCTACCTGCACTTCTTGATCCGAATCACAATTATTCACAATTGCACTATTTAATTGATTTTCAATCACATTAAATATTAATTTAATATCACTTTGAACTATAATAACTAATAATAAGATTCAAAATATTAAAAAATATAAACTCCAAATTGTTCCTAACAGTATAACATACCTATCTGTTACTTAAAATAACAGACCCTCAAAGACCGCGGCTGTTATTGTTAATTCCTTCATTTTAATTCATTATAACAATCTAAACAATCCCACACAGAATGTTGCAGAATGTTGCTACAGCTGTTACTTACATACACACTCACACAAAGGAAGAAATATTGCAAGGTTATCAATTTCTCTCTCTTCCTCATTAAGGAATGACCCTTGCTAAATAGAGAAACACCTACCTATTATTTACTTCAAAATATGTTTACTTTTCACTCTTACTAAAACTACTCTATAGTCCGTGCAATCCACGAAGACGCGCCCCAGCCCCACTCCGCGAACACTGTAGTGTAAGCATCGATCACTATTCTTTATTAGTGATCGATGACTGTAAGCTGAACTCTAGAGTATATGTTATCTGTGACTAGTACGGCGCGGAGCGGAGTGGGGCGCGTCTTCGTGGATTGCACGGACTATAACTACGCTAAAAAGAGAAGCAAATATATATTATTCCTAAAAATACAGAACAAGAACAAATATTTACGAAAAAGTGACTCCTAAATTAGGTTGTGTTACCTGTTACTGACCAGTTAACATTGTAAAAAAACTTAAAACGAATAGAAAAAAAGAAGATATTCAATTGATATTTAATACGTATTTCTCGAGTTCTCGATGTTTTTATGGTTGGTATATTGGCGTGTGCTAGCTGACGTATGGCCTATAATTTATCATTTGAATTATGTTTTGTGTTGCATAATGTAAGTTATTTTGCATACTATTATATAGAATCATTCTCTAACTTGAACAGACAGCTGTGCTGCTGGGGAGTTTGTTGCGCCACTTCTTCTTCCCAGCTAAAGGCACTAGGAAGTGGTGAAGGGTGGGCGTTTTTGGGGGACTGTCTTATGTAATTTTGACGTTCGAAAAGTGCTGATTCTCAGCTTAGTTTCAATAAATGACTTTTGAATTTTGAATTTCGTATTTATCGTCCGTACAAAAATAACAGGCTGTTATTTAATAACAGATATTTGGATCTGTTTTTTGTGTAACAGGTTACTGTTACACAAAAAAAAACCGGCCAAGTGCGTGTCGGACCACGTACAATGAAGGGTTCCGTAGTTGGGATGAATTTATCCCAAAAACCAACTTAACTTTGTAGTTGAAAAATATGTTCTCGGAATGTACGGAATGTATGGGAAAACATGTTTTTGCAAAGTTAAGTTGGTCGATTATTACTCGTTAACTTGTAGAGCCTACTTAGCTGTGATAGTTTTCCTTTTAATTTCGTTATATAAACTACTGCTGTGATTTTTTTTACACATCCAAAACTAACCATTTATCTGGCAGGGGGGGGGGACACTTGACTCTAACAAAAATTTGCACTTTAAAGCTTAATATTTCACAAACGAGTCCTTGAATCTAAAAATGGCTTTCACAAACTCGCAATGTTTTTAAAGGACCTTTCCAATGATATCCCACATAATGGGTTAAAAAAAAGAATAAAAACGTCACCACTTTACGTGTAGGAGAGGTACCCTAAAAAAAATTTTTTCATAATTTTGTTTTACCACTCTGTCGACGTAATTAATATGTATACCTATGCCAAATTACAGCTTTCTAGTACTAAGGGTCTCGGAGCTAGACCACGGACAGACAGACAGACAGACAGACGGACATGACGAAACTATAAGGTTCCTTGTTTACTACGGAACCCTAAAAACAGATCCAAATATCTGTATGTATTGTTAAACACGATATCTGTTATCACTGTTAAGTGATATTAACAGACATCGTGTTTAACCTGTTACAACCCATCTCTAGTATGAGGTAAAGGTCCGCTATTAGCGAACACGTCACCCGAGACCACGTGACTACCGTAACTCTGTGCTGATTGGTCAAGGAAGTGACATCACGAGAGCTGTGATTGGCTGACAACTAACGGAAAGTAGGTGTACAACGCCCTCTCACAGATTCTGTGCATCGTGAACTAGAGTATTATGTTCCTTGATCGTGAGCCGAATAATACCTACATGTTAGAAAGGTTAGTTTATGAATTTAAAGACAAAAAATGTATGTAGGCGTTTTAATTTTATGGTGTATCAAATACTTATAGTTTGATTATTCAACGACGATAGAGTGGTTGTGTTCCGAATTTCCGAAGGGAAGCCGGTAGGAGTTGAGTTGTTCACTGCCTTCGCGCCTGGTATATCTATTTGTGTTGGGGAATTTTAGGTGACTTTTCAAGGAAACTCCAAAAATGCTGATATTTAGTCAAACATGTATTGCGTCGATGACGAACAAAAATGGAAGGCGAGATGACACGAAAGTACAGATATTCCTTAATCTAATTACAAGCTAATTGGCACGCAACGTTGTTTTGCTCATTCTAAACGAGCAGGCGTAGGCTCGAACATGCCCCCGGACGTTGAAAGCAGCAGAGGCGCTTTCAACCAGACGCAGAATCAACGGGCAGTGGGCAAATCCTGTTAAAGGCTCTTCTGACGACTCCAGCAGATGTTTTGACGTCTGCCACACGAACAATTCCATCCGATCCTGGATGGACGGCGACGACTCTTCCTAATCTCCATTTAAGAGGAGGAAGGTGGTCCTCCTTTATGATGACCAGGGAACCCAGCTTTAGCGTGTCCTTGCAGGTATGCCACTTGGTCCTTTGCTGCAGCTCGGACACAAACTCCTTACTCCAACGAGCCCAAAAATGCTGACTTAGCTGCTCGATCCGTTGGAAACGAGACAATGAAGCAGTGGAGTAGTTCTGTAGATCATGCTGCGGAAGTGACGTCAGCGGCCGGCCAACAAGAAAATGACCCGGAGTCAATGGGGTGCAGTCAGCTGGATCGGATGACAGCGGCGTCAGCGGACGTGAATTCAGTATCGCCTCAATCTGAACTAATGTGGTGTTAAGCTCTTCAAAGGTTAAGTTACAATTTCCCAACACTCGCCTGAGATGATATTTTGTTGACTTAACACCCGCTTCCCAGAGTCCGCCAAAATGAGGAGTATACGCCGGTATAAAATGGAATTTAATTCCGTCGTTAGCCAATTGCTCGCCCATGGAATTGCAGTTAGATTTAAGGAACTTCGAAAGTTCGTTGCAGGCACCGACGAAAGAGGTACCGTTGTCGGAGTAGATGTCACTGGGTTTTCCCCGTCGCGAGATGAATCTAAATAAAGCTAGTAAATACTTATTGCTGGTTAAGTCACTCACCAGCTCCAAGTGAATAGCCTTAGTGGTGAAACACACAAAGATGGCTATGTACACTTTTACTAGCCTGCATCCCCGACCTTGCCTACTAGCAGCCATGATGGGACCTGCATAATCCACACCAGTGCTTTCAAAAGGATAACCGCCTGGAAGGAGACGCTGCTGTGGTAAATTACCCATCAAAGGAGTAACTGTTCTACCCGACATGCGACAACAACGCACGCAATT
Source organism: Agrochola litura (assembly GCA_949152395.1). Lineage (NCBI taxonomy): Eukaryota > Metazoa > Arthropoda > Insecta > Lepidoptera > Noctuidae > Agrochola > Agrochola litura. The sequence goes on from OX424511.1 coordinate 10,613,979, forward strand.
ACGATAACAACTCTTAGCTAGGCTTCGTCCGCCTATGGGCCAGTATGAATCCCTAATCGAAGCCAGCAATAACTGAGGGCCTGCATGCATCAGCTTTATATGTTCAAATTCGAATAGTGACTTTGTAAATTTGTGAGTGGACTGTAAAAGAATAGGGTGCTTTTTATCAAAGGCAAAAGTTGAATTTGCTAAGCGTCCTCCGACACGCATGATCTTATTATTATCTAAGAATACGTTGAATTTTATAAGGGCGCTTTTATAAGACAACTTCTGATTATTAATGAGTAATTGATACTCAGGAAAAGACTCAATTTGGCTTTTAATTATAATAATATTTAATGCATACTGCAACTCGACTTGTGATAGAAATTTACCAATAGAAGGAATTTTCTTACATAATTTTATAAATTTTAAAACTGTTGCTACACTACGGATCAACCTTAAATAACTAGAAAAACGATTAAAATCGATAAATGTATGGCATTGGCTATTATTACTAACACTGGCGGTCAATAAAACATGAAGTCGAGTTTCAGGCAGCTTGTCTGGCTCTAATGATTTATGTTGAGACGGCCAATGAGACTGCACTTGCTTCAAAAAACTGGGACCACTCCACCACAAGTCCAAAGATTGCAGAATACTAATATCCACGCCACGAGATATTAGGTCTGCAGGGTTCTTGGCGGTTGGGACGTGTCGCCAAGTACAGTGTCCTGCCTTATCTAAAACTTCAGCAACGCGATTGCGCACAAATGGCTGAAGCTTAGAAGGTAACATCTGCAACCATCCCAACACGACGGTGGAGTCAGTCCAACAGTAAACATGACTAAACTTTAGTCGCAGTGAACTCATAACCTTCTCGCATAAACGAGCTCCGACTACGGCGCCACACAATTCCAGTCTTGGAATAGTGGTCGGCTTAATGGGTGCCACTCGACTTTTAGCGGCTAACAGACGAACCATGTATTCACCCTGATCATTGGCACTACGTACATAGACGCACGCACCATACGCACGCTCAGATGCGTCTGTGAATACATGTAGTTCCAGTGTAGTAAATGCGTTACATATAACGAGTCGTGGAACACGATAATTATTGATAAGCGGCAATGCTTTAATAATAGCATTCCAACTAGCATTAAGTGCCGGCGTTAATGGCTCATCCCAGGAGAGCTTGTCTAACCACATTCGCTGTAAAAACATTTTCATTGTGACTACGCAAGGGGTTAAAAGTCCTAGGGGGTCAAAAATACGTGCTATGACAGAAAGTATATCATGCTTTGTAACAGAATCTGTAGAAGGTAACGTTAAACTTGAAAATCCAAATTCGTCGGAACTAGAAAACCAGTCAAGCCCTAATAACTTATTAGGCTCATTAGATCCCATATCTAAATCTAATGACGACTGAGATGCTCCGGCGACTAATTTAGGAACGTTAGACCTCCACTTTCTAAGCGGCATGCCAGCAGATGCTAGTGCGTTGGTGACCTCTGTGCGGATAAACATAATTTCATTTAAATCATCAGCTCCAGTCAACAGGTCATCAACGTAAAAATCATGCTTGATGACGTCAGCAATCCTATCTCTGCTACCTAAGGATGACTCACCTACAGAACTCGAGGTGATCTTAGTGTCATTGGTTTGATAGTCCATCCCTATTTGCTTGAGGCAACGTGTAGCAAGAAATGGTGCACTAGCCGTACCATATTTGTGACGGTATTCAATTTATAAACCTTAACAGGATCGCATGCATTATCACGCCACAGAACCTGTTGCAGATACCTATCAGATGGGTGGACGTATATACATCTATACATCTTCGCAACATCAGCTGACAAGACGAACTTGTGTTGTCGAAACCGAAGAAGTATAGATATAAGATCGTCCTGCACAGTAGGACCCACCATCTGCACGTCATTGAAAGATACTCCTGAAGAAGTAGTACAGCTTGCATTAAAAACTACACGGAGCTTGGTAGTCGTGCTACTTTCACGCAGTACCCCGTGGTGTGGTATGAAATATCCACTGGGACTACCATTATCATGGTTTTCGGTCATATGTCCTAAAGTCTCATATTCAGACATGAAGTCACGATATAACTTACCGAACTCAGGCTTGGACTTCAGTCTGCGTTCTAGGGAATATAGAAACTTAGAAGCCCTTTGGAAGGATTCTCCTAAAATAGAAGGATTTTGCTTAACAGGAATACGAACGCAAAAATGACCGTTCTCTAAACGTGTCGTATTCTTGACAAAATGCTCCTCACACAACTTCTCCTCGGGTAAATAATTTGAGGATTGTGAATTAATCTCTTCAAGATTCCAGAATTTTTCTAAATCGGTGCGAATTTTATTTAAATCACCGTTACTAGGGGAATCAGTTTGAGTTAAATTGCATGAAATGTTATTTGACATTAATTTACCATTATTATAGGTAACAGGGCCAGAAACAATCCAGCCTAACAACGTTTCACACAACACTGGCTTACCTACTCCTAGTCTAATTCTCTGTGAACCAACCAAGTCCCAGAAGAGATCCGCTCCTATTAAGACATCTACTTCTGAAGGCTTGTAAAAAGTGGGGTCAGCTAAACAGATATTATCTGGTATATTCAGGTCAGAAATATCGACTTCACGACAGGGCACAACAGTCGTTAATGATGGCAAAACAAAACAATAAAACTTAGTAACATAACTATTGTCTAATGACGTCATTTTCACATGACATGTTTTGCCTACACGAGAACTTACGTTATTAATGCCATAGACCGAACCATTTATCTGACTAGTATTTAAGTTCAGCCGTGTACATAATCGTTCCGTCATAAAACACGATGTGCTCCCACTATCAAGCATGGCTCGCACTATGTGCTCACGATCATTGTGATCACATAACTTGATAAGAGCAGTGGACAATAACACAGCGCGTTGTTTACGCTAAATTATTTGCACTCGCATTATAGTGCTAGCCACGGCGTCAGTGGGTGATGACGTTGATACGGAATGGGACGAGCTACCGTGTGATTTGTTGTCATTATTGCAAGAATTCGCCGTACCTTTATTCTCCGACGAATGAATCAAAGTGTTATGTCGGCGCTAACATATCTTGCATCCCGGCTTTTTGCATCGGTTAGCAAAGTGACCTGCACGAAAACAGTTATAGCACACTTTATAGTTAGGTATTAATTTGAGTCGGGCGTCTATGCTAAGTGCAAGGAATTGTGAACAACTACTTAAAACGTGATCAGCTTTACAGTGCGGGCACAACTTACTTAATTCAGTGCTGGAATTATTAGAATCTTGTGATACAACCATAGATTTCATCTTATTAGTATTTGAACTAGGCTTAGCGGGGGTGGGATTACTATTATTTCGTGCTGTTTCTAACGTTTCTAATAAATCAGCGCGAAACCGAATGAATTGAATGAGTGCAGCGAATGTTATGGTGCTATCCTTGTCTATACGACCTTTGTGCTCCTCCCACTCACGATAAGTTAATTGATCTAGCTTCCGAGTTATTATAAATATTAATAATGTGTCCCAATACTTGACGGGTTCATCTAATGATTCCAACGCACGGAGGTTTTTATTAATTTGGTCAATCAATCCTTTCAACGCAACAGAGGACTCCTTTGCAATAGCATTCAAGTTAAATAAGGATGACACATGATTTTGAACTAACATCCTTTTGTTATCGAAACGATCACAAATTAGCTTCCAAGCTGTATCGTAATTGCTTGCGGAAAACTCAATCGCATGGATTACAACAGCAGCAGAACCTTCCAGGGTCGCTCGCAAATAATGGAACTTGTTAATTTGGTCGATTTCATCATTATTGTGAATGAGGCTAGTATAAGTGTCACGGAACTCCAACCAATTGCTGAAACTCCCATTAAATTTAGGTAACTGTATTGTGGGCAACTTAACAGGCTTTCGTTGACTGATACGGGTACATTTTTCACTGCTCATAGACTCATTTTCGCTGTTATACTTACATAACAGCTCCTGTGACCTAGACAGTGCTTTATAATACTGTGAATCAAATTCAGTACGCTCAGAGAATTGAGCTTTAACATCTTCTACCAGACATTCTAATCGCAACTGTACCTCATCGTAATGCCCATACAAAAACTCGATTCTTCCAATTCGTAACTGCAATTCCTTGACCTCACAACTGGTTAACTCCTTGTCACAGGATGCATCAAGATAATTGATGAATGCAGTTAAGCGTCCCTTGTAACTTCCTCGTTTTTTGACTAATTCTCTTTCTTCGGACATACTGGGAATCGAATGTAGTCAACCTGGAATCAGAATAATAACTTAAGTGTCTTTTTATACACTACTTAATTAAAGGTACCTACGTTTAGCTACTATGGTATAACAATTTAAATTAATACTGTAAATATGTAGGGACTTCTACTTGTTGTAAATTATAATTTAGACTTTTATTTAAGCTACAATTCCTCAAAACTTGAACACTTAATTACCTACCTAACATCGAACTTAAAGCAATACACTAATAATACTAATCAAGTAAATTGACTAATACGGTTTAATTAACTGAATAACTTGACTTTAACACTTGCAATATCCATCTAACACCAACCTACGCACTAATAACTATTTAATATGATTAGTTAACTAAAATACTGCTATACAATTATAAATGTAGCAAATATCTACTGGACTTAATTCAAAAAACATATAATCGTATTTGCAAAATAAGTATCATCAAATAGATGATAAATAGATAGACACTATTCACAATCCAAATAGGTAATTTAATTTGAACAATTTTGGTATTTAGGTAAATGAAACACTAACCTTTTAAAATCCTTAATTATTAGCTAGGTACTACCTGAACGAGTGTTGGGTGATGATTTTTAACCAAAATATTCTTAACACCGTAAATTAGCTTGAAGTCCTTTGTTCACAATCACGTTGCCGGCCGGCTTATAACCTTCTCGGCAAAACTCCACAATAATTATCCGAATCCACTGATTTTAGTAAATCTTCAAGTAATTACCAATCCGGCTCGGTAATGGACCAAAATGTTGGGGAATTTTAGGTGACTTTTCAAGGAAACTCCAAAAATGCTGATATTTAGTCAAACATGTATTGCGTCGATGACGAACAAAAATGGAAGGCGAGATGACACGAAAGTACAGATATTCCTTAATCTAATTACAAGCTAATTGGCACGCAACGTTGTTTTGCTCATTCTAAACGAGCAGGCGTAGGCTCGAACAATTTGTGACCATACAAACAAGTCGAAAATATAAAATTAGAACTGAATATAGCAAATATCATACTAATATTATATCGGCGAAAGTTTGTAAGTGTGTGTGTGTAGTATGTGTTTGTCTCTTCTTCACGCTCAAACGGCTGAACGGATTTGGATGAAATTTGGTACATAGATAGTTTATAACCTGGATTAACACATACTTTCTAACCCGATATTCCCACGGGATCGAGACTTCTGCGGCTGAAACCGCGGGGCGCAGCTAGTTATTTAAATAAATTCGGCACACTAGAAATTTTTACTATAAATTTTTTGCTCAGGAACGTAATACCTATCTACAAACATAACCAATGTATAGGTATGTAGCGTTGCCAAACGGGAACGTTGCCACACAGCAGTAACCCAGAGTTTTTTTTAATGTGTATTATTATGGTGCTGTGCTAAGCCCGAATGGGACGCATGTAAAACTCATAGGGGAATTGTGCTTAAGATGACATACTTTTTGTTTTAGGACAAATATTCAATATAAATGAAGCCATGTGAGATCAGCAACTTACGTATATTTATAAATGTTTCTTAATCAACAACATTATTAGAGTTTTAGAACAATCAACGTGACGGAAAATTAAAAAAATAACATTAATTGCACTTAAGTCTACGTGTGTATAGATGACACACTATGTCATCTTAGACTGTATTGGTATATCGTCTTACACAAGTAACAAAAACCACACCGTAAGTTGTAGTTTAAATATTGAAATTATTAATAATTTTCGGTGCACATTTCGCAGATATATTGTTTCTTTTTTGCAGGTATGCCTGCTTACACCGACGTCTAGTATGTCATCTTACCAAATAGATAATAAAAATTTCATTTAAATGTCATGGCAAAACTTTTTAAGTTAGAATACGTTTTTATCAATATTTGTGCCGTAGAATAATCCCCATTAACAAATAAAAATAGTTCAAACAGAAGATTCTTACCACCTTGTGTATTTTTACCACCAAACAAAAGCGTTAGCAAATTTTTTTTCACATTAAAAACACGAAAACGTTCACTACTTCGCGATGTGCATTCACTGTCCGCCAAACTGCACTTCGGTACTAGTGACGTCTATGACGCTCTCCAAAAACGTCACGGGTTCACTTATACCTCCAATAATTTAAAGAATACTGCTGGTGTGTCATCTTATCTGAGTATGTCATCTTAAGCACAATTCTCCTAATATATCTTATAAGTTTATAACAGAAACTGAAGATATCGTATATCATATTTTCTTGGTGACAAATAATATTAGGTATAGGATTATTTCACTTTAATATGAATATCCAAGTGCCATCTTTCATTTCATTTCAATGGAGATAAGTTTGTTTTCTTTCTGACTGAAGTTATTATTTGGAAGTTTGAACTGGAAACTCAGTAAAAGATAATTTATAACCCTTGATCCACTAATGTATGGTTGAATTAGTAGTAATACCTACTATTAAATACTTCAGAGAAGTACTGCATCTCTGTACCTGGGGGCCTCCCACCAGCTCTTATAGCGGTAATGTAAAAAAAACCGGCCAAGTGCATGTCGGACCACGCACAATTCCGTAGTTGGGATGAATTTATCCCAAGAACAAACTTAACTTTGTAGTTGACAAAAAAATCTTTCATACATAATGTATGGGGGAACATGTTTTTACAACCGCAAATCTAAGTTGGTCGATTATTACTCGTTAACTTGTAAAGCCTACTCAGCTGTGACAGTTTTCCTTTTAAATTCGTTATATAAGCTACTAGTATATGTAATCTGTGCTTCTGCCGTGGATTTTTTCACATATCTAAAACCAACCATTTAGCTGACAGGGGGGGACACACTTGACTCTAACAAAAATTTGCACTTTAAAGCTTAATATTTCGCAAACGGATCTCTGAATTCAAAAATAGTTTTAACACACTCACAATTTTTTTGAAAGACCTTTCCAACGATACCCCACACCAAGGGATAGAAAAAAAAAATATCCCCACTTTACGTGTAGGGGAGGTACACTAAAAAAAATATTTTTTATAATTTTATTTTACCACTTTGTCGGCATGATTATATGTATACTTATGCCAAATTACAACGTTCTAGTACTAACAGTCTTGGAGCTAGACCGCGGACAGACAGACCGCGGACAGACAGACAGACAGACAGACAGACGGACTTGACGAAACTATAAGGGTTCCTTGTTTACTACGGAACTCTAAAAAAACGATATCCCTTTCGAGCTAAAACTTTTCCAGTTTTAGGGCATAGAGAAGCCACTTTGTCCTGATCCAGAAAAGTTTGTTCTGGACGATCGTCTTTGAAGGGATTCTTTGACCCATGGTCTTTGACAATTTTTTGGACAGTATCCAGAAGCTCCTGCTTCTTAATTGGGAATCCGCACTTGGCAACGGGCAAGCGGGCGGAGCTCCAGTCATGAGAGCTAGCGAGTCTATTTAACCCCGTCATCCAGGAGGGTATAACGCCCAAGGCATGGAGCAGAGGTATGGTGGATCTGTTCTTCAAAAAAGGTGATAATACCTTGCTGAAGAACTATAGACCCATTTCACTTTTGAGACACGAAGACAAGCTGTTCTCGAGAGTCGTCACGAACCGTCTCGCCAGGAGACTTAGACGAGTTCCAGCCACCAGAACAAAGAGACTTCGAAAAAGCTTTAGTTCCGTAGACCACATCCATACTGTTCGACAAATATTTTTGTACTGAATACCGAGGAGTACAACCAACCGCTGTGTTTGGCATTTGTGGACTACGAGAAAGCCTTCGAGTCCATCAAAATGTGGGTAGTTCTAGCCTCTCTGCAACGATGTCGAATTGACTGGCGCTATGTTATGTCAAAGTGTTGAGATGCTTTTGTATGACGCTGCCATGATGCCTGTCCAGAACCAGGATGAGAAAACCAGCCCTATCCAACTGCTCTGAGGTGCGAGACAGGGGATGTAATATCCCCGAAACCGTTTACCAATGCTCCAAGTCTTTTTCTTCCTCTTAGTTGTTTACTTACGGGGGAGGCGGTTTGAAAAAAAAAATACTACTTTTACTTATACTACATAAATCAAATGGTCGAATACTAAACATACTTTTAAAGCAACTTAGTTTGCGGCACAGATATAGATATCTGTGGTTTGCGGCCATCGTTCTTTTTGTACTAAATCTTAGTGGTCGTAAACTACCATCGTTTAGCGACTTAGGACCAATATTTGTGGGTGAATTAAACAAGTTTTATCAAGAAAACATCTGGTCGTTTACTGAAGAATTGCATGTTTAGGCTTTTACTTACACCACCAAACCCTAAATTGTGTTACCACAAATAAAACATTGAGAACATAATAAGCAAAACAAAATAAAACTGCGAGTCAGAATACGAGTCGCTTTCTAACGTATTATTAAAATATACATTTCAGTAACTTGGGTTTTAGTTTAATATAAGGAAGAAGACTTAAATGCAATGTAATAGTTGAAATCACCACATAATTGAAGTACCCACGCTTCTAATTTGAGTAAACCTTCGAACGCCGCGCGCCTTGCTAATTTTTAGGGTTCCGTACCGAATGGGTAAAACGGGACCCTATTACTAAGACTCCGCTGTCCGTCCGTCTGTCTGTCTGTCACCAGGCTGTATCTCATGAACCGTGATAGTTAGACTGTTGAAATCTTCACAGATGATATATTTCTGTTGCCGCTATAACAACAAATACTAAAAAACAGAATAAAATAAATATTTAAGGGGCTCCCATGAAACAGACATGATTTTTTTGCCGTTTTTTTATAGATAATGGTACGGAACCCTTCGTGCGCGAGTCCGACTCGCACTTGGCCGGTTTTTTGCTCTTGCGCAGCACGTCCACTGAGTCAACGCGTGAATTGAGCGTCCTTTTTCTTTGCTTTGGGTCAAGCGGTTGGTATAAAATTAATTAAATTCTTAGGTATTACGTAACTATTCAAATAATATTTAAGGCATACTATTTATTTTTATTTCCTAAAGGAAGGTTGAATATTTAATTAAAGAAACCAAGTCAGACAAGTGGTTGTTTACTGGAAGTGGTCGAGCAACCGGCGCCGGCGCAATGACCCTGTTTAGACATTGGTGTTTGCTCCATCAATTTTTCCATTTCCTTATTAAGGCTGGGTAGGATTAAGGATCTCCGTGTAATGCGATCATGATAGGTCAATCATCTGTTAGGTTTCAATTTATTAATACGTTATTGTTGGATATTGTACTGGCTACATCCAAAGACGGGCGCTCGTGAGGGTAAGACGGGCTTAGTGGTTGTGTCGGTAAAAAGATGGATTGGCATAGTATTGGTTGGAGATCTACTGTAAATTAAGGTAACCTATTAGTTTTATGGTAAATACCTATTATAATACTGATTGAATTGTGATATTATGTAGGGAATAGGAGATGTGTAGGTATGGTGTAGACTGTAGAATATTGAATTTGATGTTGGCAAAGAATTTTAAATGACTGACAAAATATCTTGGTGTTTCATATTATTTTCCTTATCCCTGAAATATTGTAAATATGTAGTTTTATTAAACAGTTTTAGATTATATGATATTGGGGTAACGACTTTAAGATTAATTTGGGGATTAGTATCTATTTTGAGGTTAAATAATTACTATATTCTGAATTTAATTATTTATTTTTGAGCAAGGATGGTTCTTATAATATATCAGAAGTGGTATGTGACCCGCTTACTTGTTTTGCATTATAATTTAAGTCATTTTAGAGTATTATTAACGGTTAAAATTGAATTATGGATATACCTAACCTACCTACATCACATTTCGTGTTCTTTTGGTGTATTCGAATCATCGGTTTTAATTAAATCCAAACTGTCAATCGGAAAACTAACCGAGTTTAATGTAAGATCGGGAAATTGGACAATGTACGTGGAACGCATGGAAATTTTCTTCAAGGTCAATAGTAATAAGGAGGAATTTTGGTTATCCACATTGATTGCGGCGATGGGTGACGAAGCTTATGAACTTTTAAGCAACTTAACAAGTCCGGGCAAACCAAGTGCAAAAACTTATGCAGAGGTGGTGGTGTAGGTAAGTTATGACGGATCACTTGCAACCAAGCCGTTGTTCATGGCAGAGTACCTACCGTTTCCGACAAAGAAGACAAAATGCGGGTGAATCGATTTTACAATATATTTCAGAACTGAAGAAGATGTCCAAATTTTGCGATTTTACGTCCGTATTGGAAGAGAATTTACGTGATCAGTTAGTATGCGGGTTGCGAAGCAAGTCGTTATGGCAATGATGATTATCCAAACGCCGTAATAATTTAATGTGCTATGGAAGCGGCGGAGAGGGATGCAGCGGCAGTGGAACAAACTGTCGGGAAGAATAGCGACTCGGGTGCTAGCAGTGATAATGCGGCAAGAGCGCTGCATGCGGTGGCGACGTCGCCGTCGGTCAGCGGGGCTCGCTAAAGCCGTGGTTGTTGGCTGAGCTTGCTTTCAATGAAAATAGAATATCATTGTAACACAGTGGTTTTAATAAAGTTATTTACATTTTAATAAATATAATAAATAACTTCATCTGAAAAAACACAAGGATGACAGAACAGAACATAACACATATATATTACTAAAGTTACATGCTCTGTGTATATTACCAATATTACTTTCCTCCCATGCTTTCCTCTATGATATAACAGTTGCTTGGCAACAACTTAAGAAGATTCTACTCCTAGAACATAGTGCATTATAACCTTCATGGTACACCACCCCCACTTAATCCACTATGCTGTGTGCAGAACACATGTTTCTGCTTACCAACTCCCTTCGTCATCATATCAGCAGGCATAAGGGCAGTTTCACAATATTCTACACAAATTACCCTTTGCTCTGCTAACTTCCTAACGAAATGATATCTTATATTTAAGTATATGTTTGGAACGTTTCCCAATAGCAAGAGTATAAACTAGCTTACTGGCACTTGGACTATCACTAAAGAAGCAGCAGTGTTCAGAACAGCCAGTCAGTTCAGAATATAAACCATTTACTGATATCACTTCCTTAGCGACCTCACAGATTGCGATGTACTCAGCTTCAGCAGTACTTAACGCAACACAACGCTGTTTTATAGATTGCCAAGACACCCCAGCACCACCGAAAACTAGGGTATAACCAGAGAAAGATTTCCCATCAGGCCCATTTCCCCAATCTGCATCTGCATTGCCAACCAAGGCTTATTATTTTTTTTGTACAGTGACAGTTCCGCTGTCCCCTTTAGATACCTTAGCACTCGTTTCAGTGCCGCCATGTGAGTGGAATCATTGCAGTTATTAAATTGACTTAACACCGTAACTGCATTATCATGTCTTGTACAACATGCCAGGTACATTAGTGACCCGATAATTTCTTGATACCGCGTGTTGTCATTCTTCAGGCGAAGATTCACTTCAACCGGTGTACTAACTGGCTTGCAGTCCAAAATTTTTTAAATGTATTTCTTTTGAGACAAGTGGATTTCACTTACACTCTTCCGCTCAATCCGGACTTCAAGACATTCTCTTGCCTCACCCAAATCCTTTATTTTAAAGGATCTTTCAATTTGATGTATCACCGTCCTGGCTTCACCAGCTTTATTTATGAATATATGTATAAAAATCATCCATGTACAGAGCTATGACAGTGAAAATTTCTTTAGTATTCTTTGTGTAGACACACTGATCATATTTGGACCGAATCCCATCTTTATTATATCCTCATGAATCGTTTGGTTCCAACACCTGGCAGCTTGTTTAAGGCCATACATAGCTTTATTCAATTTGCAAACCTTGCCTTCATTCTCCTCTTGAACAAAAGATTGCGGCTGTTCCATATATAAATCTCTTCATACAGATCTCCTATGAGAAAAGCAGTGGTAACATCAATATGACGAACGCTCAGGTTCTTCTCAACTGCCAGTGCTAGTAGAAGACGAAAAACAAATAACCCTTAGCAACGAGCCTGGCCTTATAGCGCTGGGTGCTGCCATCAGCTTCAATCTTCAACTTGAAAACCCATTTCGTTTTGATAACATTAGCGTCTAATGGTCGATCAACAAATTCCCAGGTTCCATTCACCTTCAAGGAATTGAACTCATCCTTCATCGCTTCTACCCAAAACTTCATGTCAGAACGCTCCATGGCATCTTTAACTGAAATAGGATCAGGATCATCAGACACATGGAAATTGTATACCATGTCTTTCTACCGCTTCGGAACCCTATTTCGAGCAGGGTAACGGCTCGAATTTTGCAAATCTTCTGCCACAGGACGCTCTAAGTCGACAGAAGCTGAACTTTGCAAATCCTCTGTTGTAGGATTCTCTACGTCGACAGAGTCGTAAAAATTCTCTTCAGAATCCGATCTCGTCAGTGAACTAGTCCTCGTTGTACTAGATACACTTCCAGATTCTTCTTCATTCACATTCGAACTAGCTACTGGAACCCGCACTGCAACAGGACTAGCAATCTTTGGAACCTCTGGTTGAGTAGTGGAACGACTAACTCCAGGAATGTCATACTGTAAATCTATGACCACAGCATCCTTCTTAGAAACAGGAACAGCGGCTTTTTGTTTCTCTTTAGTAGTCACGGAAACATTTTCCCTAAATGTAGCATCTCGAGCGATGATAAGCCTCGTTGAATCATCCTCCAAATTAAAAAATCGGTACGCCTTCGAATTGGTCGAATACCCAGTCATTATCATTTGAACCGTCTTCGGATCAAACTTCTTGCGACTATGATCCTTTACCAGAACCTGAGCTCTACTGCCGAATATTTTCAGATTCGATAGATCGACTCTCTTTCTGTAAAAACCTCCTCTGGAACTTTATCCTTGAGAGCCATTGTTGGAGATCGGTTCTTCAGGTACACTGCAGAATCAACAGTTTCTCCCCAGAATTTCTTGTCCAAACCAGCCTCATGCACCATAGTAACTAGCCTTCTCAGTTATTGTGCGTATTGTTCGTTCCGCCACTCCATTCTGTTGAGGAGTGTAAGGTCTCCGGTGTTGGATCCGATATTTCTTCAGGAAACCTTGAAATTCTTTGTTTGTATACTCAGTGCCATTATCGCTACGAAATTTCTTTATCTTCTTTCCCGTCGGATTCTTTTTTCAACTAGTGCCTTGAATTCCATGAATTTAGCGAAAACTTCGGTCTTGGATTTTAACAAATAGCCAAATTTTTTTCGGCTGAAGTCATCCACAACAATCAGATAGTACCTATTACCACCCCAAGATTCTACCTCCATAGGGCCCGCTAAATCCACGAATGCACGAGTTCAAGAAAGTCTTTAGCTCTCTTGTTTTTACCTTTTGGAAACATTTTGACGCACTCCTCCCCTTTGCAGCACCCTTCATATGGTTCCGTGCTCACCTCTTTAAAAGTCAGACTATCTGCCAAACTTTTCAGCTTCACCATCAAAGCTCCATTTAGGTGGCCTAGTCTTCTGTGCCACAAATCAAAAGAGGCGCGAGAAGAATCTTCTGGTCGCTTCTTTTTTATCTAAAACATATAACCCCTGTTTCAGTGGTGCTGTTAATACTGGTTTTTCAATTACTTTTACTTTGTAATCCTTTTGGTAAACCTTACAAGAAGTCTCATCGAAAACAACAGTGCAACCCTTAGTACATTTTACTTACCGACAGCAAGGTTGTCGTAAACCTGGAAGCATAACTAATAATCCCAACAAATTCATCATCTAAACCTGCCTTCATGCTAAGTAATGACTGGCTGGTTGACTGGATGTCATTGAGATATTTCTTCATTGATGAAAACATTGTCAATTTGACATTGAATAACTTCTGCAAGTTCTGCAACAGATAAAGCCATTGAAATAGGATAAAGCCGTCACAGTAATCGGCCATCAGCATATGATTTTTGCAACGGTTGCCAAGTATCTCTCGCTGTCTTGAGATTCATGATCATGGGATAAATATTTTCCATGCACTTAAGGCAGATCTTACTTCTAGCTTTGGCATCCTTCCTTTTAGCCTCTGTCGAGTCTGCCACGAACTTCTCGCTCCAGATCGAAAAGAGGTTTTTCAGAGAAACCTACTTCTTGTTGACTCTAACAAAATTGCCCATATAGCCCATATAGTCACATAAGTATGATTTGCCTTTCCTTATCCTTTCCCTACACTTTGTTTATGTTAAAACAGGAAGAAATAGTTTTGACAGGCAATTTTGCGCGATTTTGTTCGACGCGGAACACGGGGCCTCAAAAGGGCCTCGATGAGGCCGATGACAGCAATGGCTCAAATTTGGCGGCCTCATTGACGCAGACTGACAGCGGAGGGGTAATATTGTAACATCAGTCATAAAATCTTTTAGAGCTAGATAGTCTACAAGTAATACAAGTATTAAGCTACATGTAACAAATAACTATAACAAAAACTTACTTACTAAGTACATAAATGAATTAGATGTTGAGCAACAATTTTAAACTTTAAAATCATTATAATGTTTTACAATAATATAACACTTTATCTCTACATTTAAGTTAAATAACTACTACTATTTATAACGAGTTCGTAAATAATATTGTCCGTGCCACCATATTTTATTATCACATGAGTTATGTGGATCACAGCTTCTGGAAAAGATGACTGCTGGATTACAGGATCCAGAAGGCCATAACATTTTATTTGACAACTTTGATGTATTATTTACACGATGATTATCCACACATAAATAAATAAAGCTTTATTTAATTCCGTGCAAATTACAAACTAAATATAAAATAAAAGAAAATACAAAAAAATTAAATATTAAGTAATTTGCGCGGACCACGGGTAAAAGCCTTTCTGCAAGGAATGCCAGTAATCTTTGTTGCTGGCTGTATTTTGCCAGCTTTGACCCGCCACCTCCACTACCTCATCTACTCATCTAGCGTTAGGCCTGCCTCTGCTTCTAGTGCTTCGTGGTCCAGTCCATTTTATCACTCTTCCCATCCATCTACCATCTTTAAGCCTGGCCACGTGACCTGCCCACTTCCATTTTCTTTGCAGTGTGAAGGTTAGGGCATCTGCTACTTTTGTTTTCTTCCGAATTTCAACGTTCCTGACCCTGTCTTTTAATTTTATACCCAGGCAACTTCTCTCCATTCTTCTTTGAGTAGTCTGAGTTTTGGTCCTGATCTTGCGATCGAATGTCCAAGTCTAGCAGCCGTAGGTGAGACATGGTAGTACCTATTTCAGAATACATGACAATTTTTTTAGTTGGCAGTGGATGCTGCGATTTGAAAACTTCTTTATGGCACTTTACACTTTCTTCCGACAAGCTTGGCACCGATGCAGACTGAGCGCGAAAGTGGCAGTTTACTATTATTGTACGTAAGCTGAGCACGAAAATGGCACGCGAAGTAGTTGCTCTTGCGTTATCTAGGATAGGTATAGGAAATGATTTGAAAACTTATTTTTTTTATTAAAAGTGTTACGGGACGTTTTCAGTTTTCCATTGTTCCATAGTACCTATCTGTTAGCATTTTCACTAATAAAAAGTTTAGATAGTACTAATAAAGAATGTAATTTTTATGTTATTGTTGTAACACGAAATAATAGGAAATACCTACCTACTTTATACCTATTGTATAACTCTAAACTGTTAGCATTTTTGTACTAGATATAGCAATGAATTCTCTAAAGCTATCCACTCAGCGAAAATAAAAAACGTGTGGCACTCGGGGACTGCCGCGGTAAAGCTATTGCATAGCATTTGTAACCTCCATACTTCCTATTTGTCAACGCTACACTTGGTATGATGACGTGATGACATAAAACAAAAATTACGTTCCCATGACAACATCACGTTGTCATGGGAACCGTCATTACATGGTAGGCAGAGTGGGGGGTGTTAGGTTTTACTTTCGTTACGTTACGGAATTTCTTGATTCGGTCGCCGCGCTCAAAGCCCGCGACAAAAGCTATGCAATATAGCTTAAAAACTTTAGAATTAAGTATAAAAGGTTTTGTAGAAAAAATATTGTATCTCTATTGGATTACAATGACAGATAATGCTTTTTAAACTTTTTTAAGTTGGGCCTTAGACTTGACATGCGATAAGTATTAGTTGGGGTAGCTCATTCACTGACGTTGGTACTACGTACCTTCTTGTGCGCTTACCAAAGTAGTTTAATACTTTTGGAACAGCTTACTTATACGAGTTGGGTACATATGCTTACGTTCCACTTTGTGATATCGATTATACTAAAAACGACCTTCTTTCTTTATTAATTAAATGTAACTAGGACATAAATAATCCGGCCACCGCTTGCCGAATCCAGATGTGAATGCTGTGAAATTAAATAATTTAGATTGCAAAAATTGGCATTAATGAATATTTTTTTTTTAAATAATTATGTAACAGACGTGTCTGTCATAGACATTTTGAAGAAATTGATTTAAAAGTATCCAAGAAAAAGACTGCAAATTAGCAAGTCCCGTAGGTACTGTATTTGCCAGGTAGGTAATTTAATTAAAACATTTATCAGGAAATAGCAGTTCTACATGATTTTGTCTCAAACATATTTTAATTCACAGATTATCAAAAGATTAGATATATTTTACATACTTTTGACATATTCAAAATGTTTCATTTTCAGAACCACTGTCCGGGCTTAGTTAGGAGTCTGTGTTACCCGGTTGGAGGTACCTACGCTCTTGCTCGACGTCTATTTGCTACTCGCCTTTGTAAATCCAACGCTGGCTATCGTTCACCACTTCATCGTTTGGTTGAGACATTATAACAATGAGTTTAATTCAATCGACATGCTTTTTCTTAGTAAAAATGCATTTAGGAAGCAAATCCAACCCTAAAGGATCAGCAAAGTATTGTATAAATAAAGTGATCGGAATAGGCTGACTATATTTGCCTAAACTTGGGAGAACAGAGACAGAAAGTGGAGACTTCCTTACGACGATATATTTTTTCTCGGGATTCGGGAAAATCTTCAGTAAGTTGAAAATAAGCTTTTTTTAAAATGTGTAAAGGCTATTTTTAACTGAACTTGTAATTACCAAAGTTTCGGGATTTTCACGTAAAATCCAAGACGCAAAATCGTCTATAACAAAGGTTTTGAAATCGATTGGCTTTAGATTTAAAAATCTGACAAGCGGAAAATCCTGCTAGAACGCTACGATATTATTTTGAAAAGAGTACGTTACATTTTTACGTCAAGTAAATAAAATTACAGATTGGGACAATGTCGTGTTTATTGACGAAACATGATTGAATGCGAACCATACGGTTTCGCGGACATGGACCGATGATACAGCGGCCTCCATCTCAAAAGTTCCATCGGGAAAAGGAGCCCGACTTATTATACATATGTCACGCGGGATCAGCTTCTCAAGGTTTTATTCCAGACTGCCTCCTCGCATTCGCCTCTAAAACTACTCTACACCATACTCTAACTGAATGAGACGAAATTCAAATCTTGTATAAAACGCACACTATGCAGACAGGCATATTATACGTTGGGGGATTACATCACTGATAAAAATGCTTGGCTCAATGCTGCTCCACAACTAATTACTAAATACTGTTACAGCTGCTGAAGATTGTAAGACTATCTTTGCATTGTATAAACTCAATCTCCTTTGTATTATATATAATTGCATAGCACAGGTGTGAGCACTATGTACTAAAGAGTTACCATTTACCGGGTAATATGTCTTGCATTGTCTTGAATGTGCCCTGGCGGCAGTGAGTATGTCATGCTCACTCAAATGTTTCGCTGATGGTGGCGCGTGTGTTGGATCATTTAGCTCCCTTCAAAATGGTTGAGCTGAATGGTGCTAATCCATGCGTCATGTTCGTGAACGGGCGCCGTCAGTTGGGACTGGTCATCTCTTAGCTGCCGGGGCTTATTTTTAATTTCTTTTTAATTTATTTCAATTTTTTGAATTGTTCTTCGTTTTATCTTTTTTAACCGACTTCCAAAAAGGAGGAGGTTATATGTTCGACGCGTATGTTTGTTTTTGTTTTTTTTTTTTATGTATGTCCACCGATTTCTCCGTCATTTGTGGACCGATTTTGAAAATTCTTTTTTTGTTTGAAAGGATATGCTCCCAAATTGGTCCCATATAATTTTTTTTAACTTTGCTTGGGTAGTTTTTGAGTTAGCTACAAAATACGTATTTTTTTTTCCCACTTAGTATGTAGATGATATGATAAGTTTCTGACACTGGTAGTAGGTAGTGGTATTCGAATGTGTGTGGGGTAGGTACCACAACTAAAAAGTGAAAAATAAAAACTTTTTACAAAAAAAAAAACTACCGTCTTCCAAAAAAAACACTACAAAGTGAAAAATAACTTTTATTTCGGAAGTCGGTGGTAAAAAACGAAAACACAAAACCCAAGACACCGACTTCCGAAATTAAAGTTATTTTTCACTTTGTAGTGTTTTTTTTGGAAGTCGGTAGTTTTTTATTAGGTACGGACGATTCTAACGTGCACGTCTTTCTACATTGTTCTCACATGTTTAATTTCAACATGAATGATGTACCTAACCAATATTTTGTAACAATTTTTTATTTAAAAGAGTGTCCGTGGAGTTTCTTGCCCGTTCTTCTCCATAGGTACCTACTACGCTTTGGAATGGGCAACTAGTTTCATACCTATTTCTAACTGACCGATTCCTTGATAATTCAAAAGTGGCTGTAAATGGTTTAATTGAAATAAATGCTTTGAGTTTGAGTTTGACTACAAGTTATTACCATGAGGAAATGAGCTTTGAGGTTTTTAAAGAGTGGTTTGAGAAGCTGCTGGTCAGCTTAGAAAACCCATCGAAAATTAAAATGGACAATGCACCGTATCATTCTGTACAAGTTGATAAATCACCAACTCAAGCAAATAAAAAGCAAGAAATTGTCTCGTGGCTGGTAAGAAATGGTGTGGATGCAAGTCCAACTTTATTTAAAAGTTGAGTTGTTAAATCTGGTAAAAGCAACTAAGCCATCCAAGCTCCGCTATGTAATCGATGAACTAGCCCTAGAGCATGGACACGAAGTTATTAGATTGCCTCCCTACCATTGCCAGTATAACGCCAACGAGCGTATTTGGGCACAAATAAAGGGTCATGCAGCGCGGAACAATACTGAAACACCCTTCAGTAATGCTAAAATGATGACTCTGCTACAAACTGCGTGTGCAGAAGTCACTACAGAAGACTGGAAAAAAGTCGTAGAGAAAACAAAGAAAATAATTTTTCAAGATTTTGAACGAGATGTGAGAAAAGACAATATTATTGAAAATTAATTAATAATATCTCTGAGTGCTGACAGCAGTGATGAAGATGACAATACTAATAACAGTTCTGATAGTTCAACTGAATAAACGCAATTTTTTTGTTAAATTATGTACTTGTCTTATTTTGCTCATATTTACGAAAGAAAAAATAATAATGGGACAGGGATTCGCCTGATATTTTTTTTAAATTCATATGTTTCAAGTCCGTATCGATTCATTCTCTTAATCGATGTTTTTAAGCAGGTCACCTCACTATTGCTCGGGCCACACCAACGGGAAACGCCGTTAATTATCACGATGATGGACCTTAAGAGCGGCCAACCCGTCATACTTTTCATACAAACGCTCGTACGTGATTATGGCGTTGTAACACATCTTTCTTTAATTCTTTTAAACTAATAGGTATCTTGTACACTATATCTAGGTTTCTATGAAAGCAAAAAAATAAAATTTTGCGAAACAAATTCAATATAAGCCTACAAAAATCTGCTTTTTTGCACAAATTTTACCTGAATTTTGACCGTTCATAATGTACTCATAAATTGTAAAATTAAAGAAAACATCTTCATAGAAACCACACACATGTAATGGAGATTCTAAATGACAAACATTTATTTCACAAACTTATAAGGTGTATTCAAAAATACGTATTTCCTGAAACAAGTTATTTTTCGCACAATGTTATCGCGTTCTCACTTGCTTGTTAGCAATTCTCACTTGCGCTGGATGAAACAACAAGCTTTTCGACCATGCTCGCGTTGACGATAGACGGACCGGGAAGGGCCCTCTTAACCCGTCGGAATAAAGTCTATCATCGCGATAATTAACGGCGTTTCCCGTTGGTGTGGCCCCAGCATAAGAAGATAAAACTGACAGACGTCAAATGTTACCTATTAAAATGACTCCACTTTAGCTAATTTTTAAATACTTTCATATTGTAATCTGTGCAGAACGTAGTGGGTAGCATTATTGTTTAAAATGTTATATTTAAGATATTATGACTGTTTCTTATTGTGCTACTGTTTGTTTTTCCTTAAATAAATAAAAATAAAATAAAAAATAAATTGCTCACATTCCTCACAGTCACTTTGCTCTGAAATTATTTCCTCCGTGTTCAAACAATGTAAACGTGATTCACCCTTTTTAGCACTACATATTTTCTTTAGATGGCCTTTCACACCACACACTTGGCGCCGATAGTTTTGAAAACGACACTTTTCAGCGTCGTGGTTTCTGAGACCGCACACTACACCGACGAATGTCGTCGGAACTGTTGTTCGAGCTGTGGGTGGCCCCGGCAGGCTCGCCGTGCGCGCACTGCCCGCGCTGCCCGCTCGGCCGGTATACAGGTTCTTCCTTGATCTGCGTGGCCTTGATGGTTGTCGCCGTCAGGGCCGGATTTAAACGTGTCGAGACCCTAGGGCAACCAAGAAGTGGAAGCCCCGATTTATCATGGTCACAGCTATCAATAATTCTGTACCTTCAGTGAAAATTGATGTACCTAACTGGAAAATCATGATTTTGAGAAAATTTATGTCAAAGTTTAAAAAAAAACTGACTCTTTGTCTACTTCACTAAAATGAGTACTGATTACTGACATTGGTAAACAATATCTTAGAGCACGATTTACTGTAAGAAGAAACAGATTAATTTGTATAGTTTTTTTATAATTTAAAAAGAAATCCAGTTGTATCACCTAACACAACATATATTAAAGTCGTTTTATGTGTAAATTAATTTAAAATGACTTGAACCATTTTCCCACATTATTTATTGGTTGGTGTTGGATGATTATGTGTACCTAAATATATCAGTTTGTACTAATTTACATAGATCGCGTAATAAGAGTCACATACATTTGTATTAAAACTAAATTCATTTAATTCAGGCAAAACATAAACTTTATGACATAAAATAAAATGTCACTATACTGCAACAGAATAAATCACAATATAATAAAATGTCAATGCTATTAAAATAGGTACCTACAAATTATAAAGGTCACAGAATTCTAATTAAAATAAAATGTCTACACTGTAATGTTGTCTGTAATAATATACATTAAGGTACTTGAAATATTTGTTCAGTTCACATTGATATTATTTAAAATGTATTTTATTACACATTAATAAATGTAAAAAATGCTTAGTTAGAGCACTTTAAACCAAAATAAGCTTGCTCAATTTTATTCTTAGAGTGGTACCAATTAGACAAAAAAAATTTTTTTTTTTTTCTTTTAAACTTGAATAGGTACTTACTCCAAAGAGTGGAAGGTTGTTTAGTTTTGGATAAGTACTGTGGGCCTACAATAAGCTCATAAAGCAGTATTATTTTAATATGACTTCAGTGTGGGAAAGAGATGAAGCTCTACAGAACGTATAGCTCCATTGAATATTATATAGATTATAGATGTACCCGATAAATATATGTTTACTGTACGAGAGACTCAATGATCTCACAGTTAAACTGCGTAAGCAGTTTTGTGGGGCAATGTAACCTAGCTTTAGGATTTTTTATTAAGTTAATAAAATAAATAATAATAATATAATAATATCTTTCTCTCACTGAAGTAATATTAAAATAATACTGCTTTTGAGCTGGTGGTAGGCCCCCTGGAAGTAGGCCAAAAACACAGATTCTGAAAAATTCTTGGCGCCTCTTGCATTTCTTCATTCAATAAAATTACCATGGACTTTCATATATTTCTCCCGCGATTTTGCAGGATTATAAGATTATTCATCACATTTCTTGCGTCAGTTCTAATACTTTCAGGAGTTAATTCTATACTTTCAGTGTCACTTGAAGAATTCATTTTTCAAAACAAAACCATGAATTTCTAACAATCCGTGAAAGATGACGAAACCGCGGGCTGTAGTTCGCGCGTTTTTAATTTGATTTCTTTTTTTTTTATTCAGCCGGCAGCTGCGCGACTATGGGCCGTCGTACCAGCCAGTGTTTATTCAAACAATATTTGCGTTCGATTTCTTTGGCGCTGAATACTAAGATGTTCCAAATTCAAAAAGTGCGCGGCAAAGATAATTGCGGCGCACTTATAAAGAGGATTAAAAACTCATTACTGCCCGCTAAAAGTTTGTTGTAGAAAACACTACCTTTGGGTGCACTTAAAGGCGAACCAAGTCGTCCTTTTCAAATAGATGGAATGAAAAATTCATTTATTTATCTACACCCATGCTATAAAACCTCTATAAAAGTTTCTGAAACAGTTAGCTTATCGGCAACAATAAAACAGCCAGTGTCATAGTAACCATTACCTCATCCCAATGAGTGTTACAATGTTGTACTAAATTTCATTACGCAACTCGTTTCAACGTTCAAACGGGGGACAGCAGCACCCGCTGCACGCATGTGTGTGTGATGTGCTGCTGCAGGCGACGTACATACGTGCAGTTGTACTGAATTTCGTGGGAATTTCTTTATTGTTGATCTTGAATTACAAACACCCAATGGTTTCAGAAACTTTTATAGAGGATTCAAATCATGGGTGTAGATAAAGTATTGTATGCAACTGTTATAATTAGGTATTAAAACACTCATGGGACCCACATTCGTGTTTTAATACCCCTTATTATACAACAGTTGCATAAATAACTATTACGTTACACGTCCGTGTTTGGGGGTCACAGAAATACATGTGTACCAAATTTCAACTTATTCGGAGCAAATTGGCTGTGACAGACGGGCAGACACACGAGTGATCCCATAAGGGTTCCGTTTTTTCCTTTTTGAGGTACGGAACCCTAAAAAAGGGGTAGAAATACGCTACAACAAACTTTTCAGCCACTGTTTAATCTCTTTAGGGGATTCATTTTCATAAATCCTTCCGTGCTTTCCTCGTTACAAAAGGTACTCTTGTACAAAATTTCATGTTTCTACATAGACCCAGAGCGACACAGATGAATACGCCGCATTTTGGGTATGAAGCTACAAGCAAGTACGCGGCGGGCTCGACTTGTCGAATTCAGTGGGCGTAACGAGTTGTGCGACCTGAATTGCACTTTATTGTGTCTGAGCAAAAGTCGCTTTTTATTTAAATGGTTTTGCCATTGATGTAAATTATTTGGCAACCCCCAAGGCGGAACTTTTGCGACTCGGTGAGAGACCAATGGTTTTTCGGAGTGAACTATCTGTACTTAATCCGTGCCAGTGGTAAAGGCTGTGCGTTGTCTGTCAGTGAATTAATGAAAAAAATAGACGCTTTAATAAAACAAAACTTAAGTATTATAAGGTCAATCAATCAGCCTAGCCCTTTCCCAACTATGTTGGGGTCGGCTTCTAGTCAAACCGGATGCAGCTGAATACCAGTATTTTACATGGAGCGACTGCCTATCTGACCTCCACAACCCAGTAACTAAGTAATACGATACCCCTTGGTAAGACTGGTGGTCAGACTTTCTTCTGAAGACCCGTAACGACTATCAAAGATCCACGTATGACAGCCGGGACCAACGGCTCAACGTGCTTTCCGAGGCACGGAGGAGTCTCAGTATGTAGAAATGGTCACCCATCCACAGACCAACCTCGGCAAGCGTAGCTTAACCTGATGGATCGACCCGTGCGGCTGTTATTACTTAGCCACGAGCTCCGTATTTAAGTATTATAGGGTATCAAGTAAAATACAAAGATTTGTGTCCTGTTAAGACTATTTATTTAGCTATTAATCAATTTGAGTCATTCTTTATTTCATAATTACTTTACGAAACGCAAGATATTGTAGTTTTGTTTCCGCGGTGGTGAGCAGAAGTTTAAGTACAATATTTACAATCAGTTACATTATATGCTTTGCTGTTTTTTTATTTTATTACGTATCTATTTTTTATATATACAATATAGGTATTAATACCTAACGCCTTAATTACACTGTTATTTTTAATACAATAAAGTAACCTATACAGGGTCAAACTTAGCTAGCGAAACGAAACGAACAAAAATTTTTTTTAAAAGCCTTGATTTTTTTGGGGTCAATAACCGCTGGTAGTGTTCTTATGAAGTGTGAGTTGATAAAATTCGTTTTATCGTATTGAGATATCGATAGCCATAACTTCTGTAAAGTTTACACATATAAATATTGTTTTCGAACACTAGCTGCGGTTGATGACCTCAAAAAAAAACATAATTCATTTTTTGTTTATCATGCTTAGATATCGTTACTGCGTAGTTTCGCTAGCTAATTTAATTTGACCCTGTATGAAGGATAGGCATAACAATTAACATTATAGTATTCTGTACAGTACAACTATGTACTTAATGTCCCTCGGCAAACCTCGTGTTTCGACAGTCGTCGGGTTTCTATCAGTTGCCCTTTGCACTTGGTGCAGACCGGACGCTCTCAATCGACTTGGAAGTATATAGAGTTGTTAATACTCTTTTAACATAATGTAATTTATTTTAAAAATGGTAGGAAAGCTGCAAAAGTCGCAGGCACGACAAATAGGAAAATAGTTTTACAGCTCTATATAGTTCACACGAAAATCAAAACAAAACAACAATAAAGTACTTAGTTCTGAATTCAAATAATACAAGATAAATCTAATAATTGATGGACATGGAAATTAGCATTCGTTTGTATTCGGAAATGCGATGATTCCTGAGGGACATTAAGAAAATAGAAATACAGTACATAGCTTTGGTAGAGATGTAACAAGCCAAGCATGTCAAATAATATCATTGGAAACATTAATAAGCTATCTATATTACTATTTCAACCATGTTTTCCGCGTGTATTTGCTTGTTCTCTGGTATCTAGGCACACACACAGCTTGGGAATAGTTTCACTAAGGCTTGAATTCCTCTTGGTGCTGATGTTGGTCGCGCGTGCCTATAAACATTGTTTTCTAAATAGCACCATACTGCGACGCTGACGTAAGCGGCGCGTACGTATCTACGTTGCGTACGCGACCGACACCAATGTAAGAAGAATTCAGGCCTTAGGCGATGTCCTTATAAAACGCGGTTACGCGATCATCGCGAGTGCGCACGAGTTTTGTTCATACGAAAACGTGATTAAACGTATAGTTGTCGAATGGATGTCCTTCATTATTCATAATTTATGATCGCGTTCTATTAGAACAGCGCCTTAAACTGGCTGCAGATTACGTGGAAGCTGGTGGACGTTGTTAAAATAAGTCGAAAAAGTCTCCAAGAGCTTCTTTCTCTAGAAACATCCACTGGACGCATATCGTCACATATTATCATGTTTATTTCCCTGTAAGGTGCATCCATATTTCATTAGTTATAATAAAATCTGAATTAAAACAGAATTTGTTGTCTTTCACAAACAATAATATCTTAAATATCGATATGCGTCAAGCGGTTGTATGAAAACTTAATAAAGTAGTAAATAATGAAAATCTCCTAAGCCTCGATCAAACACGCACAAAAGTAATCGCCAATCAGGAATAAGCTTTATGACGCGACGTTGTCGACCGTCCAATGAGAGATGATTATTCTTTTTCACATCTACAAAAGCGGTGACTGTGCCAACTGTGCCAACTGAAGTTATTTTAGCATCCGATATATATCGCAATAAATATCAAACGATCAACCCCTATTTTGATCACATCGTGTGTGTCTTGTACCAAACAAGACACACACGATGTGATCAAAATAGGGGTTGATCGTTTGATATTTATTGCGATATATATCGGATGCTAAAATAACTTCAGTTGGCTAGCGTAGGAGAAGATTTATAATCTGATTCCAACCAAGTTTATTACTCTTTACGCCAAGTATTCTTTTCAGGAGTTTTCCTGAAGTACTTACATCTCTGTGGTCAATAGCACCCGGTTTTTAAAAGCCTCTCATACTAGACGCCACGTTCGTTTCAGGCTCGGTCATAAAACTTGAGACCGAGTTGATCGGTAGAGGTTTAAATATTCACGACCTCAACTTCCACAAATCCTGGCAATCTTAATTAAATCTGTTAAAACTCATCGCTGTTGTGATTGCAGCCAATCAAATCAGTGGAACATGACGACAGATTAAATAGACGCTCTCCGTAACCGAACCGTAGTATCTCAGCAGTGTCCTAAATTTATCTTAGGAACGTGTATGTACGGCAGCTCGCCCCTAAAAGTGTTGATATTGTGAATAAAGTCCGCATTATTTTCGGTAGTGTCTCCGATCGGCTGGCTCGCGTCTAAGTAAGTTAGTTCATAGTGTTTCTTCGCGACGGTGTCTGGGGAAGTCACGTTGCTTGATTTATGGCCCATTATCTGAGGAAGCGAGAATGTCAAATTAACAGGTGAAAATTTTAAGATAGTTTATGGATTCAGGCGTGACCTTGCGGAAATCCATTATAAAATACAATAGACGTGGATTTATTTAGTAACCTCTTTCGCTTAGCTATTTCTAAAGAACCATAAAAAACTCCTGAAAGAAATCGACACGTGTTTCACCACTCAACGAGGCATCCTTAGGATGACGATTGACTTGTTGCGAACCCGCTAAACGCAGACTCAGTTCAGTCTGCGTTTAGCGCTCGGTGTGTTTTATGGCTCTTTAGAAATAGCTAAGCGGGTTATGAACAATATATCCACGTCTATTGTATTTTTTTTAGGTGAAAATTTTGTTGTATGGAAGTAATACAACCGCAGTTATTTCTGCTTGATAGCATTATTATGTTCTTGTTAAGAGGGCAGGAGAGCTTGTTTCAGTGCCCCGGAAAGCACGTTAAGCCGTTGATCCCGGCTGTCATTCGTAAATCTTAGATAGTCGTTAGGGGTGGTCAGAAGCCCGAAAGTCTGACAAGCAGTTTTATCAAGGGGTATCGTGTTATCCAGTAACTGGATTATGGAGGTCAGATAAACAGTCACTCCATGTAAAAAACTGAAATCCGGTTGGACTGGAAGCTGACCCCAACATAGTTGGGAAAAAAGCTAGGCAGATGATAACTATGTCTACACAAAATTCGTTACAAACCTGTACAGACAGTTTCCTGAACTTGGACTTGTTGCCGGTCGGGAAGTGTTCCTCGACCCAATTCTTGATGTCCGCCAGCTTTATCTTCTCGATCGCGGCAGCCTGCAAACGGTATCAATTATAATATCAGCCTATTATTGTCCGACTGCTGGGCAAATGCCTCTTCTCATACACAGAAGACACGAGCATTGATCACCAAGCTTGCTTGGTGACGGGTTGGCGATATAAGACTTTTTTTTTAACTATAACTATAAGGCCAGGTTTCCTCATGATATTTTTTCTTCACTAATGTCAGTAATGTCCAAGATAAACTCAGAAACTACCACAAAAATTATCCTTTTTTATCTTGTCTTTTTAGTCTCATTTGGTGGCACACACGCAGCCTGCATTGACTTTCAGCATGCTACTAATTGCACCATACTACCACCCACGCACATCAATTTTAATCTAAAATTATACTCCTCTTCCTCAGATAATACTCAAACTCAAACTCTTTATTGCATTCATGTGTACATTTAGTTGTTACATTTAAGTAAGTAAGTTCCAACACGAAACCCGGTTAGGGCACGGCAACATAATAGGTAAATAAATTGGAACAAAACAAGCATCCAGTCAGTAGGTACAGACGCCAGCACATCAGGCTACTACAATCTGTCAAATTTATTTAATAGATTTTCAACTTCATCACTGAAGTTTAAGGTTCAAAGTTGATTGGGAAAATTTGACAGTTTCGGGTAGCTTGATGTGCTGGCGTCTGTACATGTGCTGGATTGCAAGTTTATTGTACAAATATAAATTTTCGATGATATTACTAGTATTTATTTTATTTGTAGTTATTTTAATTAATGTCATGAGGTTATTAAATTATTTTCATTTCATTCGTTCATACATAATTTCAGGAAATTATAAAAACGTTTGAACTCTAATATAAAGGTTAGCTTAGTAATGAATTGATTAATTCATCAATATTTAGCCGAAAGACGCTACAAGCTTCGTGACATCGACAGGTCCCGTGCGTCTCGCTTTCAGGGATTACCGCGAACAGTACCACTAAAAAAAAACGTGTGCGGTCGGGGGACATCCCGTCAAGAACGAAGTTCCTTATCACCTACGATTTAAAACAAAAACAAAATTTTTGCGGCCGCCATCTTGGATTTACATTTTGACCTCAGGCTCAATATCGACTTCACCTTCGAAAACTATGTAAACGACACCCGAAATTTTGTAAAGTTTAGCAGCCGCCATCTTGGATTTACGTTTTAACGTCACTATCAGCTTTAACGCTCTTGAAAACCATGAAAACACACCCATGACGAAAAATTTTTAGTTGTAAAGATGATGTAACAATATGGCCGTCTTACCTCCAAGAACAGCCGGTGGAACATGTATTCCCTGCTTGTAATCTCTCGCCAATTCCTCTCCACCTGGAACATGTTTAATAGTCAAGTTTATTTTCACTTCAGTGCTAAAACGTATTGCAGACGACCGACAATCAAAATCAAGTCATTTATTCAAATTAAGCTGAGAATCAGCACTTTCTGAACGTCAAAATTACATAAGATAGTCCCCCGGCACGCCCGCCCTTCACCACTTCCTAGTGCCTTTAGCTGGGAAGAAGAAGTGGCGCAACAAACTCCCCAGCAGCACAGCTGTCTGTTACGTTAGAAGAACTTGATACTATATTGTTTGAATGTTACACAGCCATTTTACTCATTAGCACTATGTCGATGAATTTTTGAAGTGAAAACTTTTTTAGAAGCGTTGGGCATTTTTAGGATGGGACTAAACCATTTCGCGACACTATGACGACACCTCATTTTTGTAAACGCGATTGTGCTCTTTATTTATATTACGTTACGGATCAATGTTCTAGCAAGTATTTTAACTCTATAGGTTTTGTAAACGAGATTGTGCTCTTTATTTATATTAAGTTACGGATCAATGTTCTATGCAAGTATTTTTACTTTAAAGGTTTCGGAAGTATTATTTTTTGAAAACTCGATTGTGCTCTTTATTTAGATAAGGTTACGGACCAATGTTCTATACGAGTATTTTTCTTCCAGGTACTCCCGGAGAGGCAATTTTTTTTTTTTAAAGAAAGTGTATTCTGAAAACCGCTAAAGAATGGTGTAGCGAAGAAATTTAAAAAAAAAATTGTGAGGCACTCCCCATACATGCAACCGAGGTATGAGGAAAAACATCCAACACATAAAAGCGTGTGCGGTATTCTTAGTTCCCATAATTAAAAAGACTATGATGTTTCCAAGGTTTCGAGAAATACAAACTTATTTTTGTGGTCGATTAAATCAGTACTGTGCATGCGTAAATATTAATTCCGACTACGACGGAAACCTTCACAGTGCGTGGTCCGACACGCAATTGGCCGGTTTTTTTTCTATGTCGAAGTGAGGACGCCGCACAGTGCACCCAGCACTATATTTTTTGCACAAACTTTGGCACAAGCTATTGCAAGTAACTGCGTGTAACCGGGCCTTTAAGCGCGTCGTCTCTAAAGGGCCTGACCCCTTTATACACGGCCTGTCGGCCTTAAAACGTGTCTGTCAAAAGCTTCGATAGTGATCCATAAAAAACAGACGACCGTGCCTACACACGGTAAATAAACCGTAGTTTTTCTCGGCAAGAAAATCGTGTGTACAAAGGTCATCACTAGTGCCTATGTGACAGTCTCTTTTTAATGCTCAATAAGTCATATCTAAGAGGTTGCGCTAAGGTAGCCCGCAAATTGGCCTCAAATGTCATGATTCAGAAAATGTTCATTAAATAGGGTAATTTGAACAGAGTTGTATTGATGATTTTAATTATCATAATCCTGTAAATACACATTTGTTACGATCGCAAGTCAGATTTTGATCAACATACAACTGGTACTAATCGCAGAAGTAAATTTAAGTTTAAGTGTCGAGCGGGGACTGCCTTAGTGCAACCCCCATAATACCTCTACTCAAATTCACTCCTCATCTCGCTCGCACGATACTGCTCGCGGACTGACTGAGAGCGACACTAAGCGGCGGGAAGAAGGCTCCAAAGCGCCAATAGTATAGACAATTAAAAAAAAAAAAAACAAAGACGTAGTATATGCTTTATAGTTAGTTCAGTTACTATGCAAAGTTTCATGATCTAATTTGAAGTATTTTTTAATAGGTACCTGCGGTTTATCGTTCAGTTTGGTGGTAACTTTGGATTTTTTTTTCTATAGAGAAAATTTTATGGAATCGTGTTTTCATCAAACATAGTACTTAACAGTAATCCTCAACTTTACCATATATTTACATCAAAATTAATGCTGCAGTATTTTCGATATAACAGAAGATCATATTCTAAGCAATTTGAGGTACAGTACGACACAACTTAGATGTAGCATAAATTTGAAAATTTGTATTCATTCATTTCAATTGTATAGATAGTGCAATCCACGAAGACGCACCCCACTCCGCTCCGCTCTGTACTAAAGTACAGTTTACAGTACAGTCATCGCGGAGTGGGGCGCGTCTTCGTGGATTGCACAATCTGTACGAATGTATTTGGTTATATGACTTTACAATTTATTGCGTTTGCGTAAAGATCATTTTCACCTAAAGCAGTAATAAAGATTGGTAATTTCGATCGCAGTTCGGATGGCGGTCGGTTTTACGAATTTTGGCGATGCTTCATCTACGAGTAAGTTGTGTTGTACTGTATTACATGTAGACTTTTCAAGGGTTTTGACTGCCTCGTTGGTCTAGTGGTCGCAAGCGCTACTGCTGAGTATGAGGTCCTAGGTTCAATTCCCGGGTCGGGCAAAGTGTTATTGGGTTTTGCCATCTGGAATTTCTCAGTAGCAGCACGTAGTCTGGATTTGTGCCCGGTTAATGGCAATAGGGTCACCCCCTATTACATGGGACTTAAACATAACTGGCGAAATGTAGGTGTACTATAGTTACACCTCTGCCTATCTCTTCGGGGATTACAGGCGTGATGTTGCTTGTGTCTTAAGGCCAGCCGGTCTATCCTGTCACTATCCGGTCTATAGCTCACTTCAGTTATGTTGTCCCGGTGAGATTTTTACAAAATTTCACAACAGGTACTGTTTTTAGGTCACCCACCTCCTCTTTGAGCTCGTAGTCAATGGTGTATTTGAGCTGCATCAGCGACAACTTGGTCGCAGACAACGTCTTCTCCGTAAGGCGCTTTATATCTTGCGTGAACTTCTTCAGGAACTCTTCAACGCGCGCGTCTACGTATGATACGCTGAGCAAAGGAAATATGTTTCATTAGAATCTGAAATAATTATCAAGTTTTGAAACAAAAAACTCAATGTGATACATGATTAAGTTCAAATTACACTGCAACCAAAAATGTTTGAAGTGAAAACTTCTTTAAGCGCGTTGGGCATTTTTGAGATGGGAAAAACAATTGTACTCGCGACACTGTTATCGACACCTCATTTTTGTAAACGCGATTGTGCTCTTTATTTATATTATGTTACGGATCAATGTTCTATGCAATTATTTTTACTTTAAAGGTTTTGGAAGTATTTTTTTTAAGTTTTCACTTCTGTCGGCACTCCCGGAGTGCCACTGTTTTTTTTGGATGCATGTAATTTGAGTGTTTATCAAATGGCGATCTAGGGTCCGGTGGCCGAACCCGTACCACGATACGAGCGTACTTTACTTTCTTCGTGTCTGACATGATTTCTGTGCGTTGATTATTTTTTTAATAAATATTAAATACTATACCTGAACTTGTCGACCTGTGTGTTGACGGTGATGGAGAACCCTAGCACGCCGAAAGTGTAGCGCATCATACTGAACACGCTGTAGCCCAGCTGCTCCTTAGTGCGCAGGTTATCGAATACCGGCTCTTCCATCAGTAACTATAACATAAATAACCACAGTAAATAACAGATTGATAACAGCAGAGGTAGCAGTCAGAATCCGTGAAATATTAGAACTAATAATTTGCCATAATTATTCAGACTGGAAAGTCGATGTATATATAAACGTTAAGAGCGTTTATTCTGAGAGTGGGCAACGTCGCAAATAGATGTCAAATATTTCGCTGTTATGATTAATTTGGCAATATTATTGTATGGAAATATGAAATGTGGCTAACTAGCGAACTAGAATATTAATAAAGAAATTCGAATTATAACACTGAATTTGATGCTGTAACCGTTTTAGGTGTAAAAAATGCATTTGGAAAGTTTCCAAATACTTTTTTTACATCTAAGACTAAATATTCGGTGTAACGAACTTATTTCCATACAGTAATACTGCCAAATTAACCAAAACGCGCGTTCCGAATAGTTGTGTCGTGTACCAACAGTGTCTTGCTAGTGTGATTAATTTGATAGTAAATTATAATGTTATCTGAACTGCATACGGTTTTTCTATTGCGCAATAACCAATACTACCCATAGCACGGCCACAGTAGTTAAAATATGGCAGATAATAACGAAAGAGACACCTACCCTCTCCGTCAAATAAACATTTCCTTCCAGTATTCTGTACTAATATGCAGACTGCAGATTGCAGAATTAAAAAATTCTGCATGTCTTGTTACCATTACAATAAGGAACAAAATAGTATGTAAGTCCTTACCATAATCACTTCAAGCGTGGCGGTATCCTTGGAGTTGGTAGCTTCTCCCTGGTAATAGTTGGTGATGATGCTGTTTGTGGAAGCCTCGTTCAGGCTCAGCACGCGGATCTTACGCTCGCCCAGAGGCAGCTGGTGGACTTTCACCTACAAATGTAAGGATAGTTGCTTAACACATTCAATGCTCAATTATTGGATTTCCTAAGAAAACGGAACCATGATATAGAGAGCGCTTTTTACCCGACTGCCCCAGAAGGAAGGTAATGTTTTTCGAGAGTATGTATGTATGTCTATTTCTTTGGCACGCTCTGTAGCCTAAACGGCTAGATTAGTCTTAATTGTGGGAGTGACATAGGCTATATATTACCTGAAACTAGAAACCAAAACCGGTATGATCACTACAGGATTTATATCGGTTACAACATTTCTATTTTGACGTGATAACGTCTTATAATCGATGAACGCACGCACGAAAAAATGTCACGTTCCGCCTCAGCCGAGCGTGCAAGCGAAAGCGCGGAACAAGCGATAGAGAGGCACGATCGACCTAAGCGTTCGGCTTGTGATGTTATCACATCACGTAAAATTATCGTCCGTAAACCGTTTACAGAAAACAATTTTTTTTTACAGGTATTTTTAAAGGTTGTTTTAATGAAATACAACCAGTATTCATACCGGTTATCGAAATAAAAATTACCTCTATCTTACACGTGCCGTCGGCATTAGTCAAAGTCAAAGTCAAAGTCAAATTCAAATAATTTATTTCAATTAGGCACAAAAGGCACTTTTGAACGTCAAAAACAAAAAATAGAATTGATTCTAGTCGCCCCTTCCAAAAGGTAGTTTTCGTATGGAGAAGAATGGGCAAGAAACTCCACCGTTACTCTTTTAAAATGTTTTACAATATTTTGTATACATTAATTATATAATTATATGTGAAAACGATGCACCTGGAATAAGATTACTATACCACAATAGGTAAAAATAAAAATGAAGCAATGATAGAAAAAATAATTATGTAATGGATACATGGTGTTCACATATTTACAAGCATTGTAAAACCTAAACGATATTCCTAAAAAAAATTACAAGTGATACTAATTCGTCAGTGTGTGAGTTCAAGTAATCACAGAATGTAAAAAAAAATGTTGTAATTTTTAATTACACAATTAAATTAGCAACCAGTTTGATTTTGTCTAGACTCAAAATTGTCCTATGGAGCTAGACCAGCATGCTTCCAAGCATTCTTATCTAGGATATAATCCTCTAATTTGTAATAATTATGCTTGTTTACAAAGAGTACTTTTAATATGCGTTTTAATTTTTTTTTCAGTTAATTGTAATATATCACAAGGTATTTTGTTGTAAAATTTAACACAGTACCCCATAAAAGATGTTTGTACTTTGGGTAATCTGAAAAATGGTTGATCTATTTTATCTTTATTTCTAGTATTAAAATTATGTCTATCACTTATTTTCTTAAAAAGATGCAGATTTTTCCTTTTTTCCAAAGGGCCTGTGTGTGTCTGTGGGCGTCGCCTGTGTGTGTGTAACCGATATTAAAACGGTAACCTAAATAAATGAGGTGACATGATTCTTTTTCTTGGTTACCCAGATAGCGGTAACCTTAGTCGTAGAAGTAACCAAAATTCTTCGATACCTGTACCTTAATTTATAAAGGTTTTCGGTTCCTGCCTGAATGAAACATCAGTGGAAAACAATGTTAAATAATACACGTAAAAAAAAAAACTTTTTTATAGAAAATACAACCGACTTCCAAAGTGAAAAATAACTTTAATTTTGGAATTCGGTATCTTCGGATCAGTGTTTTAGTATTTTGACACGCGACTTCCAAAATTAAAGTTATTTTTCACTCTGTAGTTTGGAAGTAGGTTGAAATTTTGTAAAAAAAAAAAAAAAAAAATACTTTTTAGTGGGTTGGTTTGTAATTTATCTAAGTTACAATAGCATAATGTAAACTGCTCATCAAAAATACCCAAATCGCTATAGATGTGCCTATAATATTTGAAGAGTTCCCTCGATTTCTCCAAGATCCCATCATCAGATCGTGACCAAACGAAAATGGGACCAACTTGAAAGTATACCCTTGCAAACAAAAAATAATTTTTCAAATCGGTCCAGCCGTCTTTGAGTAATCGGGGCACATCTATACTTACTAATATATAAAGCTGAAGAGTTTGTTTGTTTGCTTGAACGCGCTAATCTCAGGAACTACTGGTCCGATTTGAATATTTTTTTCATTTTTCGAGGAAGGCTATAGGCTATATATCATCACGCTAAGACTAATAGGAGCGGAGCAGCAAAGTAACTATTCCACGCGGACGAAGTCGCGGGCAGAAGCTAGTACATAATAAAAAAATAAAAATAAAACCGACGAACTGAGAACCTCCTCCTTTTTTTGTTTTGAAGTCGGTTAATGACGATACTTACATCAGGGAACTCGTTTTCTGTGAGCGCTTCCCACTTGAGGTTGTCGTACACGTTCTCCGCTATTCTGATAGCCTCGTACCACGCCAGGTTACCTTGCATCAGAATCTGACAACAAAAACAAACAATATTTAGTAATGAGTATTTATAGTTTAAAAAAAAAAACTGGTCAGGTGCGTGTCGGATCACGCACAATGAGGGGTCCGTAGTTGAGATGAATTTTACCCAAGAACAAATTTAACTTAGTAGTTGAGAAACATGTTCTCCCATACATCGATACACGGTCAATTCTCCAACCGCAAATGTAAGTTTGTAATGACAAAAAAAAATACAAATTATCCGTTTTCAGATTTTTTTCTTTTACTAGTGCTGTGAGACCTTGCTTCCTGCCAAATTTCATGATTCTAGGTCAACGGGAACCCGGGTTTTGATTTTTTTGTGAGTATCAAAATATGTCACATAAATGGCCGTATTTTTTTATTGCATTGTCTTAGCAGCTTGATTTTTTTTTGAGCTCCAAGCGAACATAGATCTACAAATTTGATATTAATTTCAACTTGATACCTCCACGAGTTCCTGAGAAAATGGGTGTTGACAGACTGACGCACGGACAACGAAGTGATCCTATAAGGATTTTCCTTTTGAGGTAAATACAGTTTAGTTCTCTCTGCTCTTGGTTAGATCAAGTTAGCACTTAAT
Source organism: Agrochola litura (assembly GCA_949152395.1). NCBI lineage: Eukaryota > Metazoa > Arthropoda > Insecta > Lepidoptera > Noctuidae > Agrochola > Agrochola litura. The sequence goes on from OX424511.1 coordinate 10,650,187, forward strand.
AAGAGTTTGCGCAAGTAATATTATCAATGTATTTATGTTTGAGACTAGTGTTATGTAACTCAGCACATATGCTAGCACAGTTGTAGCTACTCACTTGGATCAAAAGAGTCGCTCACTCTTTTGAATTTGATGTGCTACCACACACCACAGGCACAGATTAGCTACACAGAACATTTTGTACTCGTATTGTAAGTTTTGAACGAAACGAGTCACTCACTCAATTGCAAGTCTATTTACAAAGGAGTTAAGGTATAAGTTTAATTTGACGCGTTTAACTGATTAGTCACCGCGTGTGCCTACTCTACTGCGTATGTGTACCGTGTCGTGTTGTCGTAGCTACACAGCACACTCATGACTCGCGCGGGGAGTCGGGCGAGACATGCGCCTCACTGACACACCAACAGCACGTACGTGCTCACAGGCCACCGCAGCCTCGCCTCATTCGTGGTATCAGTAAGCTAGCACACTTTGTAAAATAAGTGCCTCGCACGATCCTCATTTTAAAAGAGTGTGCTACCATCTCTATTTGAGACAGTGGGCAGGGCGCATTGTTCGCAGAACGGTTGGTCAATAGCATCAAAAAGTTCATGAGTAACCGCGAACCTAAAGGCGCAGCGTGGAAAGGCAGTTGAGGACCCCACAAGTTGGGTCGATGACCGGCACAACCTTCGAATTAGGAACAAAAACACATCGCTCAAGGGGCCGCGATTGCATATAACTTGATTATATACCTTAACACTCAAACATAAAGTTTATTATCGTTTGCAATACATTTACTACTTCGATTGAAAACTTAACGTATTTGTAAAATAAGAACAAAAATATTTATAGAAAAATAGATCATAATGACTAAGAAATAAGGTCGAAAAAACTTAAGACCATAACATTATTTGTGGTCTAATTTTTCCGGCCGGATTTGATGCGCTCATCAGTAATCTGGTACTAATGTTGATCGTAGGTAACAAACTAACAATTGCATTGTTTTTCAATTTGACAACATTCATTATCTCTCGATTTTTATAACTGTGCGCTTGGAGCTGTCAAAATCGGAAATTGTTAGTATTAAATTCACCCAACACCCACTCGGTCACCTCCTCAGTGCCCCGACGCCTCTTAATACGGTCTACACAACTCGTGTCGTCTCCACAGTTCTGTCTTATTATTCGTTAAGGTGTTATTATTTAAACCACTTAAACTGTAATATTTTGATGTTGACAGGCGCAGTTATAAAAATCGGGTTATACGTTATTTACGTTGTCGAGCAGACGATTTTTCAAACATAATGAAGCGATGGATTAGGAATTTTCTTCAAAATCCTTTTTGTGAAACAAAGTGTGTTACGTAATTTGGGTGCTGATTGAAAGTCGCGGGCATCATTGAATGCGGGAAGCTGATCCTCAGCTGAATGATGATGTTGACGTCACTCACCTCACAGTACATCTTGCTGAGCAGCCGGTTGCTGTACTCTTGCAGCTCGGACAGCGTAATGTTGTGAATGATGGCGGCCTTCTCGCGGGGAGAGATGTACGGCATCAGGAGGATATTCATCCGGACGTCTCTGTGAAGAGTAATAGCAGAAATAGTAGTTATTTTTGTAATGAAACTTAACTTAAAATCAGTAAATTTTGGATAATTATCATATTTTGGATAATTATCAAACTCAATGGTAAAATTCAAATTCCATTGTAACTAAGGCTGGTTACACAGCTGTCCGGTAGACCCGCACGGGCCGCCCACGGGAGACCCGTACGGATAGCGCCCGCAGTGTTCTGAAACGAAGAAGCTAGTACGATACGGACCAATCCGCGTCGCTGTGAAACAATGTTCTAGCGCCTCACGTGTGTCTCCGTTCCGGAACCCCGCACAGGTCTCCCGCACAGCTGTGAAACCAGCCTTAATGTTTTTAGGACTTTTTAATACAAATGGTCTAAAAATCAACATAGAATACAGAACGCTATAGCAAAAGTGGTAATGAATTTAAATTAATTAAAGTTCTAAATTCAAGTATTGGACGCTTATGCTTAGCTTGTATTATAAGATATTTTTAATTTCACAAGGGCTGAACCAGACCTACCCATCCATCCGGATTCTCATTTTCATGAATTTAATGATATGACACTCACTTGGCGAGTTTGTGCGGTTTAATAAGCACGTTGTGGTACGTTCGCGCGCGCACTTCGCGCACCGCCTCGAACATCGCGCTCGTTAGGTTCTGTGTTGAAGACCGCATCTCTCGAGTGATTAGCTTCACTAGTAACTGTGGAAACAAATGTAGTGTGAAACATACAAAGTAATGTATTTAAATGAATAAAAATAGAAAACATTTATAATTCGACATGGACATACACATACGCAACAGTAACAAGTGAAAGAAAAGAATAAAGGAATTACAGCGTAAATTCAAAGCATTCATTTCAACTAATCCATTTAGGTATAGGCACTTTTGAATTGTCAAGGAATCAGTCAGTAAGAAATATGAAGCTAGTTGCCCATTCCAAAGCGTAGTAAGTAGGTACCTATGGAGAAGAACGGGCAAGAAACTCCATGGACACTATTTTAAATAAAAAAATTGTTACAAAATATTGGTTACATCATTCATGTTGAAATTATACATGTGAGAACAATGTACAAAGACGTGCACGTTAGAAGCGTCCGTAATAAAAAGATAAAACAAAGAACAATTCAAAAATTAAAAATAAGTCATGGCAGCTAAGAGATGACCAGTCCCAACTGACGGCGCCCGTTCACGAACATGACGCGTGGATTAGCACTATTCAGCTCAACCATTTTGAAGGGAGCTAAATGATCCAACACACGCGCCACCATCAGCGAAACATTTGAGTGAACATGACATACTCACAGCCGCCAGGGCACATTCAAGTCAATGCAAGACATATTACCCGGTAAATGGTAACTCTTTAACATAGTGCTCACACCTGTGCTACGCAGTTATATAATACAAAGGAGATTGAGTTCATACAATGCAAAGATGGTCTTACAGCAATAAACAAACCAATCATAACATGTAACTATCGAAGAAACGCATTTCTGTACACTGTAAGGACTATTCTTGCTTGCAGCGCTCGGCCACTATAGTAACGCTTACCTACGAAAAAAAGGGTCTTGTGCACGGGATTTTGTTTTCAAAGCGGTTAGATATACGTTACCGCGGTGGTACATAATAATATTGCGCTGAGCATACCGAAAGGATCACTAACTTAGCATTTAATGCAATTTGCTATATTGTTTATTAAAAAATATTTGTTTTTTAGGGGATACTTTGCATGTGCCTGTATATACAGGGTGGCAGGGACATCAATGCAAAAACTGTTACCATGGATTCAGTACATTCTGAACCCCTCTGCGTTGAAATTTTTCGTCAGTTATTTTAAAAATAATCAGCTGTTTCACAGAAAAGTGCAATACCTACGCGGTCAAAATGTATGGAACAGCAGGTTTCTTTTTAAATAACCGACGAAAAATTTCAACACCCTGTGTTGAAATTTCAAATTCAAATTGTTTTTTGTAGATGAATAATGGTCTAGTTTCACCCATTTTATTGTTTGCGCACTTTTTTCAGTGACACCCTGTATAATAAATGGCATATGTATGTACTCACGTGTAGGTTCTGACTGTAGCCAGTCACTTTCATTGTGAGTCCTTTGTCGCCAACATATAATGAGTGAGACAGGTCCGCCATATTAGCCGGGTATACTTCTTCCTGTAAACAAGGTTTATTATGATCAACGTCTATTTATTTAAGACTTTATGTCAACGTCTACAAAGTTGATATTTCATTGGGCTTTGTAAACATAAAAGTATTTGATCGAGTATTACCTTTAGCCCTTGTTGTAACACGTCCGTCCAAAGATCGAGAAGACACGCACTGTGAACAAAACACTGAATTGTTTTTATTGTTATAAAAATGTATACAGGGTGTATCAGAAAGGTGTGGTCAAATTTCAGTGTGTGGTACAGACCATCAAACTGAACAACTTTATGGGACCAATATCGTTATCGAGAATAAATTATCTGCGGTCCCATACATTTAGGCCGAGTAGGTATTGAAAATTAAGATATTAAGTTATAGTGAACGGTCTGTAGAATGCGTTCTTGAAAATACGGGAATTACCCCTCAGATTTAAAATTATTAGGCTTTTACAAGAGAGGAAAGTTCCTGGTGCGTGGAGGGGTGAGAATGTCTGTCTGTCCATGCGAGTCTTCTAGGAAAAACTCGCCAGGTGATTTTCGCAAGATATGTTTACACTCAAGCAGGCGTCTCTTGAACTGTGTTGCGAAACTATAACGTTTTTTCTCCTTTCATTAATTTCCTATTCGAGGTGATAAACTCTCCTCTTGGTAATCTTCTTGAGCGTGTCGATGGCAAAATAGCACATAAATTTGTTTTTTATTTTTATTAATTGCCCCAAAATTCAGCAAAGCTAATACCGTTAGCTAACGCAGCCAGTAGGTCCTCATGTGTGCAGGTGACAGGGCGGCGCAAGATATAAGGTCGGTCATTGTCTGTGGAGACACGCCGCATGTGCACCGGAGATCTGAGCCGTCTATGAACCCGACTTGTGGCGATTGTCTTTGCTGCGGCCGACTTGGGTACGAAGTCAGTTCAATGTTTTCCAAGTCGGCCACAGCAACTTGTGTCCGGATGGGAGGCTCTCTGATAGTAATGCATCATTAAGTTAAGACAAAACGTGTTATTGCGCAAGCGCACACTTCAACTTAAATGATGGATCTGCGCAAATTGCCACTCAGCGCTAAGTAAAGTTCGTCTGTCAACTGGATGTAAGTATACTCACTCTCTGGGCGACTTGAGACTTAGCGGCGAGATGAAGTAGAAGTACAGCAACGCGGTCGGGAAACGGAACTTGAAATCTGGTTTGTACCACAGCTCCATGTGCCGGTTCTTACGGATCAGGTTGGGCTGGTCCAGTCTGTGGAAGTATTAAGATTGTTGGATATGCTTAGATTTGTAGATCTGTAAGACCACCTTACAATAGGCGGTCTGAAAATGAAAACACCCTATGAAACTGTCAAAAGTTCGTATTTGTAATTCCATAAGCTATACAATACAGAGTATTCCATATATCTTTCTATCTTTTTTTTTTTTTTGGGTGGTAAATTATCAAATAACTTCTCCCGCTCTGGGTGGAGCGGGAGGGCGTGTCAGACTCTTACTGACTAAAACCCACCCGTGTTCCTTCGGTTGCCCTGTTGCCGGGGGGCCACGATTTCCCTATCGGTTTTCTTCGAACCCCCGGCAGGCATTGGCCCTAACGGACCCCGTCAATTCTGCTGACATCTCTTTGAGGCGCGCGTGGAACACAACGCGCCGTCGACCCGGGCTTGGTCCTTATCGGACGGCGAGCTACCCATTGCTCACCGTCCGCAAGCCCGCGCCTACGGTGGCCGGAAATCGGCTCGCAATTCCCGCCCCGGGCGTCTCCTCCTGCGGCGGTTAGGGGCGTGAGGGCGCGAAATTTGCCTCTCCCTCACGCGTTCCGCCTCCTCCTTCGCGAGCATTACCGCTTCGCAGAAGGAGGTGATGGCCTACCATTTCCTCTCGCTTATATCTTTCTATCTAAGGCTTCATTCGAGTTGCAAGTCACGGCATTCGGTAAAAAGGTAAGCGTTGCTGATCATTCGGCGCACACTGAATAGTAAACGTCCTTGCTGACTGATTAATATTTTTACCTGTTTTTGTACCGCCTCTTTTAGGGTGGTAACCTTTAAGTTTGTAGTTACTTAATTGGAGTTTTATTTTCCACGGTTAGCTTATCTGACTTAAGTCAGATGAACTGATAAAATATACCATAATTATAATAAACCCACTTAAAACTATTGACAGTAGCAATAAGGTCACCGTTGCTCAATATCTTAGTGGCATCGTTTTTGGTAGCTTCGACTTTCCTATGAATACACATAAGAGTCTCTCTACGTTGTCAAATTAAATAAGCTAGCAAAACTTCAGAAGTGATGGCTATCGATATTTGAACTCGTGGCTACGTAATAAACAGCCGCACGGGTCGAATCATCCGGTTAAGCTACGCTTGCCGGGGTAGGTCTGTGGATGGGTAACCATCTTTACATACTGAGATTCCTCCGTGCCTAGGATTGTACGTTAAGCCGTTGGTCCCAGCTGTCATTCGTGGATCTTTGACAGTTGTTACGGGTCGTCAGAAGCCCGAAACTCTGACAACCAGTCTTACCTAGGGGTATCGTATTACCCAGTTAATGGGTTGTGGAGGTCAGATAGGCAGTCACTCTATGTAAAAACACTAATACAATAAAATGTAATACTGGTATTCAGCTGCATCCGGTTAGACTGGAAGCCGACCCCAATATAGTTGGGAAAAGGCTAGGCAGATTGATTGATTGATATATAATAAAAACAATCGTCAAATATTTTAGTTTTTTTCATATTTGGATTTTGATACTCATCACGGCTTAGCTTAGTTTAGCTAGCTAATTTTATTTGACCTTGCATAAGCTGTGTCCGATAGATATAATAATATATCAAATATAGACAAAAACATACCGAAAATGATTGACAGTAGCAATAAGGTCACCGTGGCTCAATATCTTGGTAGAATCCTTATTCGCAGCTTCGACTTTCCTATGTATATCTTTAGGAGAGCTCCTCAGATCTATGCCCAGTTCACGCGCGGTCTCTGTATATGCGGCGTTCGGGTGGATCAGTCCGAAGTTTGTGGTTATGTAAACGTTCTTCTCCGGAAGGAAGAAATTTTCGTATGGACCCACGTTCAGCCAACGGTCAAGCCATTTTCCGGGGATTTCTGTGGAAGTGTAAAGGTGGTTAGTATAGCTGTTAATTAGGGAATTTTATTAAGCGCAATCGCGAAATACGGAGAATTTCGTTGATCTGGATACCACAGCAACATTATTGCACGGGAGTGACACGAGAGTCGAGACAGGTAGTAGTATCCGCCAGGAAACGAAATGTTCCGTATTCTTCGGCCGCACTATAGATAAACTTGACAATACTTGCCCCAATTAATGTTGTATATTTCTAAAGGTAAAGATAAATATATTTTTTATTTACAGGTAGTAATAAAACCAATTTAGTTTGAGGAAAAAAATAACGAAAATATTGACATATTAATGTTCACTTTAAAAATTAATATTAAGTTACTGTTTCTGAAATGCTAATAAATAATTAATGACAACCAATTATAATTTTCAGAGTTCATTTATAGTTCATATTAGACCTTATTAAAAACTCTACAAAGTATAATTTCTCTTGTTATAAAAACTCACCCATTTTCTTGTATTCAGAGCCCTACTTTAGATATTGAACTTTATATGCTACACCTAAGGTATACTTTATACAAAACTCACCCATTTTCTTGTATTCAGTTCCGAACCATTTTTCTTTAGAGTCATAGTTGACAGGCGTAGAATGCTTGTTGGATAGGATCATGATGTTCACTGTGTCAGCGCGCATGCAGTCCAATAGCTCTGTTATACCCTGGTGGAGGAAATAAGGTAGTATTAAGAGCTAATAAAACTTGACCAAAGGATAGTTGACTCCTTGAACATTCAAATACAGGGTGTAAAAATACCCATCACAAAGCCATCACCTACGCATTTTGCACATCAAACTACAGTGCGTTCATTATAACTTCTGTTGTGACGCGATTAGTAGCACCGACTTTTGCAGTCATGTGATTTTGTACTGTAGTAGTATTGTAGTACTGTTCTGTCAGCCGCCATTTTGAACTCTATTAGTATTGAAACTAAGGCCGCTTTTCGAGTTAGAACATAATCGCTTACAGCGCTGACATCAATAATTTGCGTTCCGATTTAGATATCACGATTATGACAGCTGACGGCTGTCAACAATTCGGAACACTCGTGAATGCGCTCACAGTGCTCGCTCAACGTCAAAACTTGCATATCATATTTATTTGTGTTTATACCACAAATGTCTTCTTCTTCTTTGGTTACGTGGCGATGGTAGCCAGAAGCACAATTTCGAAAATGCCACGTTAGTTTAAAGATCTGATGCGACTCAAAACAAAACAGCACAACTGTCATTTTTGACAGCGCTCACGGTGGTATTAATTTAGGCCATAGTCGGCGTTATCGCAAGATGGCACATGTCATGACGTCATCTATAGCGATTCACGGGACATCGCTATCGCGCTCACGCTTATTCGGCACGGGTGTTTGCACTTTCAAATCGATTACAGCGTAACTATCGGTGGGCATCGGTACAGCTCGGGCGCTTTACGGCGGCTTCGGGCGCCTGAGGGTTGCCTCGGCAGTCGTAAGCATACCTAAGGACGCCGAGGCTGGTTTCGGGTAGCATTAATATACATCGTTTGTATATTAAAGAAAATAATATAAATTTATAAGAATATTTAAAAATGTAAATGGTATGGTTTGAAATGAAATAAAGATAATAATAATACGTATAATTATCACTTGCTTCAAAAACGGTGAAGGAAAACATCGCGAGGAAACCGGCATGACTGAGAGATATTTCTCGACGGCATGTGAAACCAAGTCAGAGGCCCATGGGCGGCTTTAAAACTCTGACACCAAGTTAGTCAATAACCACACGAAAAGAAGAAAATCAAGCGAGACGAAAAACCCGTCTACTAGAATTGTAATTGGAAGTGAAAACTGCGTTGGGCATTTTTGAGATGGGAAAAACAATTGAACTCGCGACACCGTTACCGACACCTCGTTTTTGTAAACACGATTGTGCTCTTTATTTATATTATATTACGGATCAATGTTCTATGAAAGTATTTTTACTTATTTATTTATTATTTATTTATATATACTTTTTTACTTTTTTTTTTTACTTTAAAGGTTTTCGAAGTTTTCTTTTTTTTGTAAACGCGATTGTGCTCTTTATTTAGAAAAGTTTACGGACCAATGTTCTTATACAAGTATTTTTCTTCCACCAAGGCGATCTTGTTCAAGTTTTGACTTTTGTCGGCACTCCCGGAGTGCCACTCTTTTTTTTTGTTTTACGAGAGTTCTCCCTTATTTTGAAATCGAAGTAATCCTCGCCTTTCGTCATACGAGTATCTTTAATATTATTTATACGAGTCAACTTTTTAATCTCTTTTCAATAAAGACCTATTCGATGAGACATACTTTACTCGTGTAATGAGGGTTTTCATGAGAATTCTCGCCACCAGTTGGCACCACTTTCACAACAGGTCCTCCATTTCGACAATGAATTTAAAATATATGATGACGTTCATCATTCGTTTCGTTCATTCGTTCATCATTCAGTCACGAATAAAGAAATAGGCGCTTTGACACTTTTGACAGGTGTCCAGACCTAACGTCTCAGTGCTGCCACCTAGTGAACTTAATTTCAGAAAGCCCTCATTTGACCAAATTGTTGTAGTTTATTATTTATCTATATTCACATATGGTACGTATAACTAATAAACTAAGTCCCACAAAATTGTAGTAGTGGTTTGACTGTGGGGTCGGTGAGTCTCTCTACATCCAATAAACTTCGTACTTAAAACTAATTATTATTTATATTAAAACATAAATTTATATATTTATACTTATAAAAATACAGTGACTTTGTTACCTTAGGATCGTACTTGTAGTAGAGTCGATCGCCGGTTATGTAGTGCGGTGGCGGGTAGAAGTGCATGTTCTCTGATAACGTCTCCACATACTCCGCCGGCTGAGACTCTTCCTCGAAGCGGAAACTTGTTTCTTCTATTGTCTGTTGAAAGAAATAGGTTGAAACATGATAAGAAGAAGGACATAATTATTATTCAGATTTAATTAAAATAGGTTTTTATTTTTATTAATTTATTCATCGTTTGTATAGATTATTTTCTAGTTTGTGAATTTGAGAACGCTGTAGGCTTAGTGGACCATTCTCTTGATCTGTTGACCATTTTCTATTTTGTTAAGTACCTGGTACTTATTGAAAGACCTACACTGTCCTCCCATACCTAGTAACACTATTTGAAAGTATTGTAAAAGCCAATTATTTTTAAACGAGTAACCGTGGAGTTTCTCGCCGGCTCTTCTCCTTAGGAAACGACCAATTGGAACCGTGCACCTAGCTTCTGACGTTTCTTAATTTCCCATGTAGGTTTATGTGAAATAAAATCTTTTGAATTGTTTTATATAACTAGTTTCTGCCTGCTACTTCGTTCGCGTGAAATTTCGACCCCCAACCCATCGCATCGCATCGCATCGCCTGCGCTATTACTTTATTTTTGCTTAGCGTCCTTTCTGACTGTTTTACTTTTTGCTCGGCTACTAAGGGTCGTAGCGGGTTAAATAGTCAAAGAATTTATGTAATGCGCCTGGTAGTTCAAGAGATTAGCGCGTTCAAACAAACTTTTTATTTTACTATACAGGTTAGGACCAGGCCCGGGTCGACGGCGCGTTGCGTTCCACGCGCGCCTCAAAGAAATGTCAGCAGAACTGACGGGGTCCGCTAGGGCCGATGCCTGCCGGGGGTGCGAAGAAAACCGAAAGAGAGATCGTGGCCCCCGGCAACAGGGCAACCCAAGGAACACGGGTGGGTTTTAGTCAGTAAGAGTCTGACACGCTCTCCCGCTCCACCCAGAGCGGGAGAAGTTATAGATAATTTCTCACCCAATAAAAAAAAGGTTGGCTTTGAAAACAATCGACATAATTTAATGTGTTCTACCCATCAAATATAAACAACTTTTACTATGAGACCAACGAATTCGCAAATAAAATACGCCCAAAGCGCTCATATAAAATACGCTCACAGCGCTCATATCGATACTTCGCGTTCCTATTTAGATATCACGATTATGACAGCTCAGAGCTGTCAACAATTCGGAACGCTCGTGAACGCGCTCACACTGCTCACAGTGGTCGCTCAACGTCAAAACTTATAACATAACCCCAAAACTTGCACAAGATGGTTGGATTACAGTATTTCTTTGAGTATACACCACAAATTTCTTCTTCTTCTTTGGTTAGGTGGCGACTGTAGCCAGAAGCACAATTTCAAAAATGGCACGTTAGTTTAAAGTTATGATCTAACTGAAAACAAAACAGCACAACTGTCATTTTTGACAGCGCTCACGGTGATATTAATTTAGGGCATGGTCGGTGTTATCGCAAGATGGCGCATGTCATGACGTCATCTATGTCGATTCACGGAACATCGTTATCGCGATCACGCTTATTCGGTACGGGTGTTAGCACGCTCAAATCGATTACAGCGTTACTCGGAACGCAGCCTAAATTGTGCGTCAAAGGGTAAAGTAGATAAATGTAATTTACCTTTATTTCTTCGAAAATTCTTTCTGAAGGTCCAATTTGTTTGAGCATGTTTATGTATGAGAAAATGGCTTCTAGCACCTGGAAACAAACATTTTCACGTTGTAATATAAATCCTCAAAAATATAAAAGTATAGCCGTTGTAAATAAGTAGAGTCCAGTGACACAGGATACTCTGAGATAGCCCGCGGAAGTGATTTTTCTTATGTTTTTATGCAAACTGCAGCTGTGTTCAACTTTTTTTTTTTGTTTTATCGACAATGTGTAACCTCTTGGCCTGCATCTCACCTCGTGGTAAGTGATGATCAGGCCGAAGGTGGAAGCAAGCTTCACCCGGAATCCTCAACCACAGAGGAACTGGCTATCTTACCTCTAACTGCCGAAACACAACAATGCTGTAACATTATTGTTATGGCGACAGACTTGGATAAGATGGTGGTAGCTAGCCAGGCGGACTTAGAACAAGCCCTACCACCAACCAAACCGAGCAGAAAATTTTGCCCCACTGGGAATCGAACCCGGGACCTCTGGGTCTGAGACAGGTGGTCTAACCACTATACCACAGAGGCGGTTACGTCGCGTCGTAGCGCTATTTTATGAAAATCTGACAGTTCTAATGAAGGATAACTTAGTGAGCTTTTTTGATAATTGCAGTACTTTACCTTAGAGCATCTCAAAGCTGAGACATGCAAACTCACCTCATCAATGTGATCCAATCCTTCCTTAGTGAGAACAACTTGCGTAGAAAACAGGCTGTACATGGAAGTGTAGTCGATGCCGCTTTCTGAGTTACCCGTGTATATGCCGAGAGCCCACACCCTGTAAATTAACAAAAAAAAATTTTGCAGTTTACAGGGAAATAAGTAAAACAGATTGTTGTCAAATACTAAAACAACGTCACAACAACTCAGCAACAAGGCGAACTTTGTATCGTGTATGACAACGCGTCGTTCAGTCATCAGCAACTACAGTCAAATCATTTAAAAAACGTCTCTACACCACACTACATAAAGTTCACATTTTGACATTGACAACATTCCTGTACCTTAGGAGTTGGACATTTTTCTGAATATTGAACTTAAGGTTCCACTAGTCGACGGCTCGAACTCGTTGGTGGCGTGGCTAATATGCATGCTATTTAGTACAGTTATTTCTTTATTTATCTAGTTTTTATTTATTTAGTGAACTCGACGATGATTTATAACGAAAACGAGCGCGTAAAATTTCATGAACAGTCATTTGGGCGTATAGATATTATGGAAAAACTACTGGATGTATCGACTCAAAATAAAATTATTTGTTCTTTTAATTAAATTATCTATCCCTGTTGCCATTTTCATACTACATAAGTTATTTATTTACGCCCAAAGATGAGTTAAAGTTTGTGTTCCTAGATAATGACAAGAAAAAAAACAACCGACTTCAAAAAAAAACACTACAAAGTGAAAAATAACTTTAATTTCGGAAGTCGGTGTCTTTGGTTTTGAATTTTCATTCTTTGTCACCGACTTCCGAAATTAAAGTTATTTTTCACTTTGTAGTGTTTTTTTTTGAAGTCGGTTGTTTTTTTTTTGTAAAAAGTTTTTATTTTTCACTTTTTAGTTGTGGTACCTACCTCACACAAATTCGAATACCACTACCTGCTATGTAAATAACAGTGACAAGAAGTTATCATATCATCTACTTACTAAGTGGGAAAAAATACGTATAATTGAAGCTAACTCAAAAACTACCCAAGCAAAGTTAATAAAACTTATATGAGACCACCTCTGAAGTATGATCTACCAAACAAAAAAAGAATCATCAAAATCTATTCATAATTGGCGGAGTAATCGCGTAACAAACATACAAAAAAAAAAAAAAACATACAGACGAATTGAGAACCTCCTCCTTTTGGAAGTCGGTTAAAAATGATATAATTTTATGTTTTGAACGTGCACCATCAAACAGACGAGTAATCACCAAACTGCGTTTGTATGGAAGAATGACCGACTAGCATAATCTTAAGATGTGTTTTCGTTTCAGTGTGCGACGACATCCATAATATTGTGTACATTTCATCATCATCATTTCACCCGAAAGACGTCCACTGCTGGACATAGGCCTCCCCCAATCACCTCCACTTCGACCGATTCTGTGCTTCCCGCATCCAGCGGATTGCTGCGGCCGTCACAAGGTCATTACTTCACTTTGTGGGAGGCCCCAACGCTACGTCATCCGGTCCGCGGTCGCCACTCCAGAACCTTTCGGCCCCATCGGCCATCTGTTCAGCGATTAATGTGCCCTGCTCACTGCCACTTAGTTTGGCGATTTTTCTGGCTATCGTGTAGGTACCGTTTAAAAATACAAATTAAATAGGTAACTGACTTTTTCCTGAGATAGGACAGCAGACTGCCTTTCCCCTCGTGACCTAGCAGGTATGAGATGTACTGATGGGGCTTGGACTCGTATTCAGACAGCAAAGACCTCATGCACCATGTCAAATGGACCTGGGAAACACAACAGTAATATCATAATGAAACCACATCAGAAAAATTAGAGTTTCGAGGATAAAGTTGACCTAGTAATTTATTTACCACTTAAGACAAAACTCTCAGTAAATTGAAACATTTTTCAGGTTGAAACTAGTTAATTGATCCAGGCGTGACCTTGCGGAAATCCATTATAAAATAAAATAGACGTGGATATATTTAGTAACCTGTTCCGCTTAGCTATTTCTAAGGAGCCATAAAAAACTCTGTAAGAAATCGACACGTGTTTCATCTCTCAACGAGGCATCCTCAGGATGACGATTGACTTGTCGCGAACCCGAACACGGCGTGTTGCCACACCAAGCGCAGAACGCAGAGGCGCGCGCGCGTCTTTTACTAAATACGTCTATTGTATTTTTTAGGTTGAAACTATCTGTAAATTTGGTGTTTAAAAAAAAAATAGTCATTGACGTTTTATGACGTACATGTGACATACGCTGGGTGGTAAAGCAATTATGAAGTCAACCATATTTATTACACAATTTTTTTTCGAAATGAGGTTATGCGCCTCGGCAATCATAGCCTAATCAAAATTCTAAGGCGCCATCTCCACGGACGAGAAAATCGCGCCAAGACTCATCGTGCCATTAAATTCAATAGAAACTCTATGAATCAATCTCCACACGGTGATATCATCGCGGCGATAATTTGAAGGCACAGCGTGACCATCGCCATTCTCTCGTCCGTGGAGAATCGCCTTAATGTACAAAAGTGGTCCAACCAGTTGGGTGCATAAAAGCATTAAACTGTATTGAATTCCGGCTGAAAAGGGAACATGTAGAAATATGTTTCCTCAGTAACAAAGTGTCTTATTTTTTGTCTAATATATGATAAGAATACCAACCTCGGTGGTATCGCCCACAGGCTTGACGTAGTAGATGCTCCTGAACTCAGGGGTAACGGTGTCGGCCTTGAAGTTGAACTGACTGAAGTCTGCGGAAGGCAGCTTGTTGGTGGGAATGTGGCCGAAGGTGTTGGTCACGTAGTCTTCGAGGGAGGACAGGTCCATCCGCGCCTGGGGAGAAGCGTAGGATTATTGCAATAAAATTTTCTCCGCCCCGGAACGTGACAGATTCCGTTTTTTTTTTTTTTGGTTGGTCTTCTCGTAGTTGACCTCTGAGATCATGACTACTTAACCGGGCTTTCCAGTGGGTGCCTTAAGCTACTACACTTAAAACCTCCAGCCAGGGGTTATTCAACTATGCTAATTAAAACTAGGTGAACGCTCGCTAAGGGCACCCCCTGTGGGGTACGAACCTTGGCTTAGGGCGTCAACCGGAGGGAGGACATCAAGGGTGGGACGGGCTGGTCAAGATCAAGCATTGGATTTACTTTGTATTTTGGTTATTAAAAAAAACATGCACCCATTTATTATTTTTAAGAAAATATAAATATACATTAACCCCTTTGTATATTTACCAGTCTAATTACAAGTCTATTTTTATAAATAAATATTTATAGATTTATTGATTTTTCTAATAAAAAAATGCTTATTATTCCTCATCCATTGTTCTATCGTATTGTTTAACCTGCAGATCATGCTATTATGAAATATTATCAAAATGGTAGCGTATTATTCTTGTTTGATATCATAAATGATCTAACGCATGTTATTGTTTTATTAATCTCCGAACTATGGACAATAAGAATTGTGTTATTTGAAACGGATCACTTTCTCCATACAGTTGTTATCATGATTGCTAAAACACAGTCTATTATCCTTACATATTATAAAACAAAGTCCCCCGCCGCGTCTGTCTGTCTGTCTGAATGCGATAAACTCAAAAACTGCCGAACGGATTTTCAAACGGTTTTCACCAATGGACGGAGTGATTCATGCGGAAGGTTTTAGTGTATAATTCATTAAGGTTTTGTGTAAATTGGCTGAAATTTGACGATTATAGTTGAAGAAGTCAGAAAAAATCATGCCGACTGGGAGCTTTACTGGCGTGCGCTGCCCTAACCGGAAAAGATACATCAAATTTATGTTCTACGGTATTGTTCATCTTAAAAATTTCAACAAAAAAGTCCGCGATGGCATATTATGTCTATCTTCAAAGGATGACCCACAAGAACCATTTTTATCTTTCAGAATTTGATAAAAATTTAATTGTTATTTCCGAAGCTTTTTTGACCGGTATAGTATTAATCCTTATCCAAAAAAATATGTTATTTAAATTGGGCATTTCATTTAGATTAAAATATGCCTTCAAATCATGTAATTTAAATGAATAGTTTAAAAGATATCACAGTTTTAAATTTACGCGGAGCAACGCGGGCGCAGCGGTAGGAGTCAATGACGTTTTCCTCTGTTATTAGGTAGAAAATCTCGGTAGCACGTTCCCGTGGGATATTTTCCGACATCCACGCAGGCGAAGCCGCGGGCAAAAGCTAGTTAAAAGATAAAAATGACTCATTTTCCCATGGGGTAGGTAGAAACTGTGCTGTTTATTAAAACAGAAAATGTATGAAAGAAACTTGTAAAATTGTCGGATTGTCCGATTGTCGCCTTTCGGTTTTATTAAATAGGCCCCATAAGTCATACACGCACGCCGTTTGCGAGAACTTTACCTTGTTGAAGGGCATTACCTACAAGTTCGGAGTCTGTTTATGTTCTAAAAAGGCCCTGGCGTTTCTAATACCATCAATATTGTTATCTACACCCATTCTATAAAAACTATACAAAAGTTTCAGAAACAGTTAAGATAACTGTTTCTGAAACTTTTATATAGTTTTTATTACCAACATTAAAACAGCCAGTGTTATAGTAACCATAATATCATCCAAATGAGTGTTATAATGTTGTACTAAATTTCATTATGCAACTCGAACGTCAAAAAAAACATTGTCATGCACGCGCGTTTCACTACCACAGCGCCGTAATTTAAAAAAAGAAAATTATAGGTGATTCGAATTCACGTCGTATCCCGCCGTTTTTGTTCGATAATAGTATTGCAAAATTTTATTCCTTTGTTGTTTACAAAAAATGAGTGATACAAGCTTTGATAACACACCACCAGATATTTCTATTGCAGCAAAGGATATTTCTAACCAATTATTACCAGAAAAGTCGAGAAAACAATATTAATCATTCCTTTTCGCCTATGATTCATCATCTTAACGTGACAAAACCATCTACAATTCTCAGGTCAGCTAAAGTGTTATTAGGTTTTCAAACAGGATTCTCGAATTTGTGCCCGTTTGAGGGATTGCCTTCAAACGGCAAGGCTCGTCTTCTACTACATATGACTTCAACATAACTGCCAAAATGTTGATGCACTAACCCCTGTGCCTACCTGCGGGGACTCAAGGCGTGATGTTACATTTACCTGCACAGCAACAGTCATCCTATGCGCGCTGTAATGCCTCTTCCTAAAGGTATGCGCGGCGAGGTACAGTCGCTCGTCATCATCTATTTCGTCCTTTAGACTGCGCAGGTTGCCCCACGTGAAGGTACGCGCGGGGTGGCCTTCGGGGAACAGGCTGGAGAGCAGCTGGTCTTTGCGGTTCGAGTCCGATGGAGAGGCGATTGCGAATTCTGTGAACAATAGTAATTGTTTGTTGATTAGCGGCTAACCTACTAACTAAAGGCAGATAAAGTAAGGTAGATTTACGTGTATGTGATCGGGTAAGGCTTAAAAGCGTTTATTCTGAAAGTGGGCAACGTTGCAAATAGATGTCAAATATTTCGCTGTTTTGATTAATTTGACAATATCACTGTATGGAAAAAACTTTTTACAAAAAAAAACAACCGACTTCCAAAAAAAAAACACTACAAAGTGAAAAATAACTTTAATTTCGGAAGTCGGTGTCTTGGGTTTTGTGTTTTCGTTTTTTGCCACCGACTTCCGAAATTAAAGTTATTTTTCACTTTGTAGTGTTTTTTTTTTGGAAGTCGGTTGTTTTTTTTTGTAAAAAGTTTTTATTTTTCACTTTTTAGTTGTGGTACCTACCCCACACACATTCAAATACCACTACCTGCTACCAGTGACAGGAACTTATCATATCATCTACATACTAAGTGGGAAAAAAATACGTATTTTGTAGCTAACTCAAAAACTACCCAAGCAAAGTTAATAAAATTTATATGGGACCAATTTGGGAGAATTTTCAAAATCGGTCCAACATATAACCTCCTCCTTTTTGGAAGTCGGTTAGTAAGAAATGTGGCTAACTAGTTCCCTAGAATGTTAATAATAAATTGCAATTATAACACTGAATTTGATGTTGTAACAATTTTAGGTGTAAAAAATGCATTTGGAAAGTTTCTAAATTATTTTTTTACATCTAAAACTAAATATTCGGTATTACGATATTAATTAATTATTGCATTTTATTATTAACATTCTAGGGAACTAGTTAGCCACATTTCTTATTTCCATACAGTAATATTGCTAAATTAATCAAAACAGGTAAATATTTGACAGCTATTTACGACGTTGCCAACTTTTAGGATAAACCCTCTTAATGTTTACGAGTCTGAGTCTAATCTATTTGTTGAGTATTATACCACAAGCAGGAAGTAATCTGGTAGACCATATGAAGCTAAAACCACAAGCAATAAATGGTTAGTTTCTCATTCATTACTATTGATGAAGCGTTTCTTACAGCCTTATGCATGCATGGTTACGTGTTGAGCTTACAAATAGTTTTTTTTTTTTGAAGTTGTTTATTTTTCACTATATTGTATAAAGATACGACTCAAATATTTATATTCTTATCGATTCCGGCAAACTGTATTTTTTACTCACAATTTATGCTAACACTTTGATTATCCGAGAAGCAAACGCAGGGCAGCAAACGCATTTGGGCGGGGGCATCGCCGTGTCCTCGTGGAGGCAATCGGCGGCGGCGATCTCTCGCGTCCGGCCCTGATTCGGGCCATGGTACGGAGCGAGAGGAAATGGGAGGCCGTCACCTCCTTCTGCGAAGCAGTAACGCTCGCGAAGGAGGAGGCGGAACGCGTGAGGGAGAGGCAAACTTCACGCCCTCGCACCCCTAACCGCCACAGGAGGAGACGCCCTGGGCGTCGGGAATCACAGGCAGATTTCCGGCCACCGTAGGCGCGGGCTTGCGGACGGTGAGCAATGGGTCGTCGTGGGCCGTCCGATAAGGACCAGGCCCGGGTCGACGGCGCGTTGTATTCCACGCGCGCCTCAAAGAGATGTCAGCAGAATTGACGGGGTCCGCTAGGGCCAATGCCTGCCGGGGCTGCGAATACGGGCCGAAAGGGAAATCGTGGCCCCCCGGCAACATTGCAACTGAAGGAACATGGGTGGGTTTTAGTCAGTAAGAGTCTGACACGCCCTCCCGCTCCACCCAGAGCGGGAGAAGTTATTTGATAATTTCCCACCCAAAAAAAAAAAAAGCGCATAATAAAAAAAATATATAAATATTAAAAGCAATGTTTATAAATTAATCCCACCTTGGTTAAACAAACAAGAAAGAAAGTTAAGAAAGTATTAAGTACCTATGTGACTAAGACGAATATCTTTAAGGAACCCACGACAAGCCGTAACGAGAACTAAAGATGCTCGAATAGTATTTGCAGTACCTGGGCGACCGAGCCCTGCTCTTGTGAAAATAAAGAAAGAAAAAAGAAAAAGTATTGAGACTCGCACAGGGAATCAAAAATTAAACTAAACACCTTCACCTTAAAACATTAATAAAAAATAAAATAAAAAAAACAAGGTAAAATTAAGACAAAAGCAGAAAGTCCTGTACGAGGCCAAAAGGCTCCTATCTCAATGCTCATTTAATAGTTTAGGATAGTTCATACTAATTCCAGGTATAGTACATACTAATTCCATGCTGCCACGTCATTATCTTGTTCTAAACTTTGGGCAATCGAGCTCTGCTCGGGTGAAAATACGGAGAAAAATAATTTTCACAGCTATGAGACCTAGGTAGATCGATTATACATAAACCCGTATATTGCAACTTTCATCGAAATCGTTAGAGCCGTTTTTAAGTACATATTAATTACAAATATAATACACAAATATTGCTTATTTAATGGTAAAGATATTTACACAATAATAACGTGAGTAACATTGCAAATGACACGCGGTCAATATGGAAATCAATATGGAAAACCACAGTGCTGACCAACTGTCAGCACTATCGGATATCAATGCAGAAATGTTACCAAATACTTTGAACATAATGTACACAGAAGTCTTGAAGCATAACAACCATAGAAACAGGTTTTTTCGACGGAAGAATGGACAAAATGACAGATAAACAATAACAATCTGTCATTTTGTCTATTCTTCCGTCGATAAAACCCGTTTCTATTGTGGTCATGCTAACTGGACTATATGCGGTATTCCTGGATATGCGGTTAATGACTGTTAATAATTTCAGAGAGTGTGGCTTATTTTATTATTATTTAATTTTAAGCATAATAATAATAACACATGCATTTATAGTTCGTTTTTTAATTCCGTAGACTAATTTGACATTTCATATGATTGTAGTTTGTTTTTTCAATTTGGAGTTTGACATTTGCACTTGTCAAATTAGTCTACGGGTTTAAAAAACGCCCCCAGAATAGTAGCGTTCGGATTTTTTTTATTCAAAATGTGTATATTTTATGTCCAATACGAATATTGTTGTTTAGACTTTAGCAATATTTAAAAGCATTCTCTTATTACAAACATTGTAATCGCGACAAACTTCTTCTACGATTTCTCTTGATCAATTAATTACTAATCCTACATTCAGCAGTTTACGGCAAACAAGCCAATATAAGCCCAGTCGCGTGTGGATATGACCTTTCACTTATCTGTTGGATTTATAATAACTTATAAGATTTCGTTAGAACATAATCTGCGCAACCAGTCAAGTGCAAATCACATTCCGTATATAATAATAAACGTTTTATAAACAGTGCTGCATCAAAAACACTGTTCAAAACTTCAACATAAAATAGCCATCGATTTTCAACATCTTTTTTCTCTAGCCCATAGTGCCATACTATCCACCTACTCAGCAAAATCATACAAGTTCATATAATTATGAGGCTCGCTAAGCTAGTACACAGGCTGGCAGGGACATCGACGCGAAAACTGTTACCATGGATGCAGTACGTGATTCTGAATCACTTTTTTTTTTTTTTGAGCGGTTGGGCGTGTCAGACTCTTACTGACTAAAACCCACCCGTGTTCCTTCGGTTGCCCTATTGCCGGGGGCCACGATTTCCCTTTCGGCCCATATTCGCAGCCCCGGCAGGCATTGGCCCTAGCGGACCCGGTCAATTCTGCTGACATCTCATTGAGGCGCGCGTGGAATACAACGCGCCGTCGATCCGGGCTTGGTCCTTATCGGACGGCGAGCTACCCATTGCTCACCGTCCGATTCTGAACCCCCTGCGTTGAAATTATTCGTTATTTAAAAAAAAATTGCTTTTCCTTACATTTTGATCGCGTAGGTATTGCACTTTTCTATGAAACAGCAGATTTTTTTTTTAAATAACCTACTTGAATTTTCAACGCAGGGACGTTCAGAATCATGTACTAAATGCATATTAACAGTTTTCGCGTCGATGTCCCTGCCATCCTGTATTTAATAACGTGTCAAAAATAAACTGTACAACGTTACGCAATTCTTATTTAATCTAAATTCGGGAAATATGGTTTTCTTTTCCTTCTTTCAAAAGAGTTTAACAAAAACTGACCATACACTTAATGGCAAGCAAATTACTTGTTGATGCGTCAATAACTCGGGCAGTTAGTGTAAGTGGATTACTATCGTCTGATCACCTAATCCGTATGTAAACCAGCTGTGCTCAACGTCTTATTGGTTTATAGGTAATCGGTAAAATGAAGTACATGTTAAAGGAAGTCTAATATAGTCTAGAATTATTTAGTTTCATTTCATTGAACTACGCTCCACCCGATGAAAGAATGCGTTCCTGAAACCTGTCAGCTGAGCATAAAAGAATACATGTTTTACGAATTTAAACTTTAACTCTGCTCTGGTGAAAATAGAGAATGCTCATTTAATAGTACAGGATAGTACTTCCTAATTTCATACTGCCAGGATAGTAGGTAGTTAGTGATTCCATGTTGCCATGATCATTATTCTCATGTCAATATTGTCATGTAATTATTCATTATCTTGTTCTAAACTTTGGGCGACGGAGCTCTGCTCGGGTGCAAGTACGGAGAAAACTAATTTTTCCAGATATGAGATCTAGCTAGATCGATTTTTCGCTCCCGTAAACCCCTACATTGCAACTTTCATCGAAATAGAGCCGATTTCGAGAACGTGAGTAGAAATCTATATGCAAACAAATAAATATATATACAAATATTGCTCGTTTAATAGGCCTGTGTCCAAATTTTTTTTTTGTTCGTCTTGTCGATTATTAAAAAATATTGAACACGTATTTTTCTTTTTTGACGTAAACAAAAGATTACGGCGATTGAGTTAAAATGTGGCATGACGTCACGCCTTGCTAAATTTAATACTGAGTTGTGACTTGGCGAGCCTCCACTCCCCAACTTTAATGTTTTCTAAGTTATTTTTGATTAATATGATAAAGCATAAAATACGTGTTTAATATTTTTTTCACTCCTCTTGCTCAAAAAGGCCGTCATTATAGAGTACCAGAGCGGGGAAAAAATAGCATTTCTTGCTCTAGGGGAAAAAGTTTTTTTTTTTAATTTTTTCCTGTTGCCTTGAAAAACGAAAAAGTCTTTATTCTTATGTAGAATAATCATGATGGACTCGACTCACAAAAAAAGAACATTTTATTTTTACTAAATGCAGCTATCTCTTCGGTAGAATGCGTGCATTGCGTTGCGGCTACAGAAGAAATAAAAAAGGCATTGGCGCGAAATCTTTAGAATTTTTCTCTAATTACGAATTGAATTGGTGACCGTAATATAATTTACAACAGTGAAAATGTCATCATCTAGTGAGAACATCTTCACAGAGGATTGAAATTAAGTTGCGTCAATTGAAATTAAGTTGATCAACTACTTTTTATTTTCTCGCAATCGTAGTGAAAAGTAGATACACTCTACTTTTCACTACGATTGCGAGAAAACACACGGCGCTAAACCCCATTTTAACACGGTTTCTTTTACTCCCTCGCTACAGCTCGGGAGTAAAACTACCTCGTTACAATGGGTTATTTTAGCCCCTCGTATAAAAATCTACTATTTATTATCTGGAAGACGGACTAAATAGAATTACTTTTTTTTTACCTAGGCAACTACCGTATTGTATAGCATTAGTTCCTAATCTTGTCCAACTGACAGGTGTCAGCAACGTACTCTCTCGGTGATGGTCATTAGGTAGACCGATACCTTGTGTTCTGTCGAAAACCATTCGATATACGAAAACAAATAAATTGATTGCCTCGTTGATATATGGGCCTTAAACAAAACTGGCGAAATGTGGGTGTGATATTAGTACACCTCTGCCAACCCCTTCGGGAAACAGAGGCGTTATCGTTGGAATAATAAATTCATCTGTCTAAAAAAAAAATCTGCTGTTTTATAGAAAAATGCAATACCTACGCGGTAAAAATGTATGGAACAGCAGATTTTTTTAAATAACCGACGAAAAATGTCAACACGGGAGGGGGGGGGGGGGGGGTTTAGAACCATTGTGTGGATCGCCCGGAGGATACGGTGGAGGTCTGCCCGGCTTGGGCGAGGCATCGCCGTGTCCTCGTGGAGGCGATCGGCGGCGGTGATCTTTTGCGTCCGGCCCTGATTCACGCCATGGTACGGAGCGAAAGGAAATGGCAGGCCGTCACCTCCTTCTGCGAAGCGGTAATGCTCGCGAAGGAGGAGGCGGAACGCGTGAGGGAGAGGCAAACTTCGCGCCCTCACGCCCCTAACCGCCGCAGGAGACGCCCTGGGCGTCGGACATCGCAGGCCGATTTCCGGCCACCGTAGACGCGGGCTTGCGGACGGTGAGCAATGGGACTTGCGGACGGTGAGAATTGACGGGGTCCGCTAGGGCCGATACCTTCCGGAGTTGCAAAGAAAACCGAAAGGGAGATCGAGGCCCCCGGCAACAGGACAACCGAAGGAACACGGGTGGGTTTTAGTCTGACACGCGCAGTTATTTGATAATTTCCCACCCAAAAAAAAGGGGGGTTTAGAATCATGTACTGAATCCATGGTAACAGTTTTCGTGCCGATGTCCCTGCCACCCTGTAGATAATTTTCTCAGTTTCGAAATAAACACGCAAGTTCAAAGGTTATATATAAACCACTACGAATAATTGATTGTAACTTTCAAAGTACTATTTTATACATATTGTTTATACACTTTAAGTTGCAAGTGACCTATTCAATCGATTTTCGATTAATCATCACGGTGGAAGGTCGCACCCACCATTACATGAAAGTTTATTTTCTACCCACATTATCAGCATCTACTATAGCAACGAAAACAACAACAATACCCGTGCACCTATGTAGAATTTAATCAAGTTTAACAATATGTAATAAATAATTTAATAAATTTTTACAATACGTAATAAAGAAAGAATGTACTATCGAAGAAACGCATATCTAAGCCCGAAAACAAAATCCCGTGAACACAATGACCACATCTGTTTAACGGCCGCTTTCTATAGCGGCCGAGCACTGCAAGCAGAAACAGTGATATGCGTTTCTTCGATAGTACTTTAACAATACGTAATAAAGTTATTTTTATATTGTTCAGAAAACCGGAACGTGGTATTGTGACGTGAAAATTATGCGATTTATCATAATTAGCTCATAATTGTGGTCAAACAGTTGACCGACGCTGACGGTACTAGTAAATGATCTAATAACATTATGTCAGTATCAAGTTATTCTGGGTTTCTTTGACGGAACCAGTACCTATCGCTATCGCTTCAAAAAGCATGGTATTAATTTCCAAATTCGGCCTTAGAGCTGAAATTCGCATGTTTTTAGGGTTTCATTTTTATTATTTGGTATTTGTTCATAAATATAGCTACAAAATTATTTTATTTAATTGGTCTCTGGCAAAAACAACTTGATTAAATAAAACGCAGATGTCAGTTATTAAAATAAATTATTTACACTTTTGCCTGCAGAAATAAAAACCTCCATGATTTTTAGGGTTCCAAACCCAAAGTGTAAAACGGGACCCTATTACTAAGACTCCGCTGTCCGTCCGTCTGTCTATCCGTTTGTCACCGAGCTGTATCTCATGAACCGTAATAGTTAGACAGATAAAAAACAGAATAAAATAAATATTTAAGGGGGCTCACATACAACAAACGTGATTTTTTTGTCGTTTTTATAGACAATGGTACGGAACCCTTCGTGCGCGAGTCCGACTCGCACTTGGCCGGTTTATATAGGTAGTTCTTAGTTGTAATTGCTTTAATGATTCTATCTCGAACTACATATCGATGGTCTAGAAGACAAACGTGCTAAGAGAAAAATTTTGAGTTTTTAAATTCCATCTCTTTCAGTCTAAATTGTGAGTGTACATTTGTATAAGTGACATCTGTAATTAGTACGTTTGTCTTCTAGAAATCTAGACCATCGATATATAGAAAAATTTGCTGTTTTATATATTATGATTATGTAGGTATTGCACTTTTGCATGAAACAGCACTTTTTTTTCGTGAGTAATATTGCCCACGTTTTTTGAGGACTGCCTCGATAGCCTAGTGGTCTCGCGTTTGATTCCCAGGATTTGAAGGGTTAAAACTGACCTGACTCAATAGCCTCCCGTTCTCTCTGCATGGCCTCCTTGTTCATGAGGGGGCTGACGAAGAACTGGCTGAACATATCCATGGCCTTAGGTAGATGCTTCTCCTGTATCTCGAAGTAGAACGTGGTCACCTCGCAGTCCGTTGACGCGTTGTCGGAACCTCCTTTTTTCTGGACAAGATGTACATGAGGTGTCAGATTATAAATCTGATATCATTATGCTAAATCTTAGAGGCTAGATCTATTACAAAACTTCTAACTTTTCTCTACTATTAAGGAAAAGGCCTTGATTATTTTAACGTGGGGATTTTTTTATTAATATGGCTCTGTAAAACCCCACCTTATGGTGTCAAGATGGGGACTAATAGGGACAAGCATCCTATATCGTTTGCCAAGCTTAGAGATCATGTCATTTCAATGGGCAGCCCATGTTCACTTAAGGCTGAGCCAGTCCTATCCACCCGTATTCGCATTTTATGGTTACTCATCCCTTTTTGTCACTAAACACATCGATATCACAGAAAGGGATATAGTTACGAGGGTACAACCCTTAGCAGTATTAAAGGCACTAGGAAGTGGTGAAGGGTGGGCGTTTTGGGGTACTGTCTTATGTAATTTTGACGTTCGAAAAGTGCTGATTCTCAGGCTAGTTTTAATAAATGACATTTGAATTTGAAAGGGCTGGTTTTACATCGAATAACATACTAAGAGTCAGAATAATAATTGTTTTGTTTTTGTTTACCTTCGAACACTGCGTACTTTGGCGTCCAATGTTTGTCGCGACATGTAATATTATTTACTACACAAATTATTGCTTATTTGTGTTATGCCGGTCCACTTACAAAACAATACTTGTTTTACTTGTTACATATTTGGAATAACTTCAGGTGAAAACAAGAAGTTTAAATACAAATATCTCAAACATGAACCTCAGCAGGATATTGCGCAAATGTTCTGCTTTCACCACTTCTGGGCTCTTCGATTGTATGCTTAACATAAATTGAGGCCATCGCCTAGGCTCTCTTTTTTTTTCATTTTTTGCAATGGCATCTTGCAGGTCAACCTAGTTGATAGTCGGCTGCTTAACTGGAATTTCCTGTGGGTGTCTCAATAAATTAAGGCCTCCAGCCAGACGCTAAGGGCACCCCCTGTGGGGTACGGACCTCGGCTTAGGGCTAAGGCGTCGCTGGTGGAGGACAGCAAAGGACAGCCTGAATCGGATTTAGCCTAGGATTTGGCATATATACGACATAAGTACCTATTGTTATATAGTGGGATAACCCCTTCCTTTCTTCAGTCAAAATATTCCAAGAAATGCTACTGCTGCGTTCCTGAATCGGCCTCTTCTCTTGATGAGGGAGTTTACGATCTTCATTAATCTTACCTTGATAAAAGAATCAAATTCATTCTCCTTGGGGTATTTCTCGCTGCCCATGAAGACCATGTGTTCGACGAAGTGCGCCAGTCCCTGTATGTCCGCGGGGTCGCTGTAGCTGCCCACGCCGACGCATAACGCGCACGCAGCCTGTGCCAAGGAAATAAGGAGGTTTAATGATAGGGCGAGTTTGGCCCAAGCCGGGCGGGAAATGGGAAGAGTTCATCACATTGAGCTAGAACATAACCACATAACATAACATCACGCCTTGTTTCCCCGAAGGGTTGGGCAGAGGTGTCCCTATAGCAGGTACACCCACATTTCGCCAGTTATGTTTAAGTCCCATGTAATAGGGGGCGAGCCTATTGCCATCAACCGGGCACAAATCCAGACTCCGAGCTGCTACTGAGAAATTTCAGATAGAAAAACCCAATAACACTTTGCCCGACCCGGGAATCGAACCCAGGACCTCATGCTCAGCAGTAGCGCTTGCGACCACTAGAACATAACCTTTGTTGCATAATTATTAAGGTCACCTTCCTGATGTTATTAACCGAGTTCCAAGAGGTTCTATGTTCGTCTGTATGTATGTTTTATTTTTTAACTAGCTGACCCTGCAAACGTTGTTATGCCATATAAATGTTTGGGGTATCACTTACTACCTACCCTACCTACCTACCCTACCTACCCTACCTACATGCTATGTATCAGAGATGGCGCTGTATGTGAAAAAGATTTTCTCGCTTTTCTGTTGAAATTTTTCCTGAATTTTCTTTGCTATAAACCTCACGGAGCCCGAGACCTTTCCAACGAATGCAAAACCGTGGAAATCGGTTCGTGCGTTCTGGAGTTATAGCGTCAGGAACGAAAACCCGACTTATTTTTATATAGTAGAGAAGATGTATGATCATCGATATTTTCGGCAAATGTGCTCCAATTTTGAAAATTATTTTTTCATTTGATAAAGGAAGTTTGCGTGGCGGTTTCACATAAATTGTATTAACTTTGCTTGGGTAGTTTTTGAGTTAACTTCAATAATACATATTTTGCGCACTTGGTCTAATATATATTATGTGGATGATGTTATAATAAGTTCCTATCACTGTTATTTACATAGCACGTAGTGGTATTCGAATTTGTGAGGGGTAGGTACCACAAGAAAAAAGTGAAAAATAAAAACATTTACAAAAAAATTAACAACAGACTGTAAAAAGTTTTTTCCCAATATATTTGGGGTTGATGCAACATGTCTTCTTTATACCTTCATATATTTAACGCGTATGGTCAATAATTTATAATATTTATAATAAATACATATTATTATTATATTATTGAGGGCTTGTGACTAAGTAACAACAGCTGCACGGGTCGATCGATCAGGTCAAGCTACGCTTGCCGCGGTTAGTCTGTGGATGGGTGACCATCTTTACATACCAAGACCTCTCCGTGCCTCGGAAAGCACGTTGGTCCCGGCTGTCATTTGTAGATCTTTGACAGTCGTTACGGGTAGTTAGAAGCCCAAAAAAGTCTGACAACCAGTCTTACCAAGGGGTATCGTGTTACCTAGTAACTAGGTTGTGGAGGTCAGATAGGCAGTCGCTCCATGTAAAAACTGGTATTCAGCTGCATCCGGTTAGACTGGAAGCCGACCCCAACATAGTTGGGAAAAGGCTAGGCTAGGCAGATGATGACGAAATACATATTATATAGATACATAAATAAATTTATGCCTTTTTCCCATGGACGTAAGCACAATTCGTGGTTGAAACTTTAGAACGTCACCTGCTAAGTGCAGACATGTGTATCAATATAAAGAATCTACACTGCTTTCATCAGACATTTGTGTATTGGTATTAATCAGCAGTCTTATATAAGTCGCAGGTGAAAGAAAAAGTAATTTTTCTACAAAATTGAAATTACATTTTGAACTTTACTGCATTTGAATTCGTACACACGGCTACACATCAAGTATAAGCTGACCTCGCGTTGTACGGAAATCCTATACAATGTGAGATCAGCATAAACTGGATATGTATAGCTTGATGTGTAGCCGTGTGTACTTTCTCCTTTCACGTGAACGAGAGAGAGGATCTTGTAAGGTAATATTTAACCATAACTCGAACTCTCGATCAAGTTAATGACATAAGTAACCCAACCGGTTTAGATAACCACGTAGAGATCATCTAATAACATTGAGTAGACCTCATAAATATATCTCATGCTAAATGTCGTATTATGAGATCAACTGTTCCTAGATAGATAGACCATAGGAATCATACACCCGTGCTAATGAAATGCAAAAGTAACTCTCTGTCCCTGTCTGACATTTTCTCGCCTCAACGGACGACCCTGAGGCCTTCGCCTTAAGTCTCATGTACTACGGGGCGAGCCTATTGCCGTGAATAGACTCCGGTCTTCTACTGGAAAAAATTGTAATGGGAAAAGCCAATAACACTTTGCCAGTACACTAGACTATCGCCGTTTCAACTGGAAATGAAACTCCTATACTGAGCTCTTTCATCATAATCAGTCTATAATTTTCCCACTGCTGGGACACAGGCCTCCTCTCTTCGAGAGGGAGTGGGCCGTAATCTACCACGTGGGCCCAGTGTGGGCTGGTAGATATCACATGTCTTAAAATTTTTGGTTCTTAGGACATACCGTTACATACGTTTCCTCACGATGTTTTCCTTCACCGTTTTGGGAGCAGTGGTGATGAAATTATTTACACAAATTAAAGCGCCTAGGTTCGAAGTTCGAACCCACGACCTACATACAACACGTAAGTCTGGGCCGTTACCACTGGGCCACCACTGCTCTCAGAACTCTGTGGATACTGGAAATAATTTAAATAAAAGTTATAAAAACTAAAACCCAACTACGACAAAAAAGTCAACTTTTTTGTTATAATTGGGTTTTAGTTTTTATAACTTTTATTTTTATTTAAATTATTTTTGGGGTTATAATAATTATATATTTTATAAATGTGCTCGTCAAGCCCTTTCATCCGATACCCAACACGGCATAAATAAAGAAATGAATAATTTTTGGTTTCATTTGATACTTTTTTTTTTTCAGTTCAAGACTTTGTCCTCTAGAGGGCTCCATATACATTTAATGTGACGTCACATAGCTTATAACCAGCGGAACATCAAGACGCTTCCAACGATACCTCATTTGTTATGATGAGTTTAGAAGTTATGAGGAAACAGATGAACATACATACATACCGATCTAAATCATAACCCTCATTTTTGCTTCGCCGTAGTCGGGTAAAAAGTGACTCTTGCTACAACACAATAAAGTGCAATTCAGTTCGCACAGCGCTAATTACCTACAGTTATATTCACATAGAAGTTGCCTTTCTATTGCGTAACTCGACTAGGTACGTTACATCCACTGAATTTAACAAGACGAGCCCGCCGCGTACCTAATTAAAAATTTGAACCATCCAGCGTTGCCAGACGTCCCGATTTTGGCGGGACATCCCGATTTTTATATCAAAATTAAATGTCCCACGCGGAACGCGGAAAAAGTTAAGAAAGTAAAGAACTAAAATTTTTGCTTTTTATTTTTTTTTATTCAGAAGACTTAGAAGACTCAACTACCTAACAATAGGGTAAATCTGATTTAAAATATCATATTTTTATTAAAATACATTTTCTATGGCTATTTTTGCTATATTTTGTTACGTAAACGTAACTTAAAACTCAAATAACAAGATAAATATTTTAAACTTCTGATTATAATTATACGTTTTTTTTACTATGTCCCGCTTTCGACGAAAGAATCCCGCTTTTTTCACTTAAAATGTTTCAGAATCCCGAGTTGGCAAAAAAAAAAATCTGGCAACGCTGGAACCATCTGTATTAATTTGTGCCTAAACTACCTACTGGAACTGGAATTCTACCCGCCTAACTACTGAATACTGATACGTCCTACCAACTAATAGAAAGCGATACATTTTATTCAAAGATACAACTTGTTTTACTAGGCATATCGTACCGTTTCGAGAGAAAGTGTATTCATAAAAAGCTTGCATCGCTTTCTTAAAGATATTTTCTCGTACGCGTTCTTCAACATTCTAAGCAAATTTCGTTTGGCGTGACTGATGTCCTGTCGAAAGCATATTGTATTAGTAAGTACTATGTTTGTACTAGTTCTATGATTTAAAAGAGTATCCATGAAGTTTCATGCCTATAGGAACCTACTACGCTTTGGGATGGAGAACTAGCTTAATCTTTCTGACTGACCGACTCCTTGGCAATTCAAAAGTGCATCTAAATGGTTGAATTAAAATAAATGCTTTGAGTTTGAGTTTTCTTTCATAGGTCGGAAAGAGATAGCATCAGTTATGGTGACTCAAAGTTGTGACAAACTTCAGGACAAGAAGTATAAGCTTTTCTGGAATTAATACGTCTGTATCGTAATCCACTGCTAGAAAAAGCGAGTTTTTCTCACAAATAAATATAAAACTATTATTTCTTCGAATACTACATACGATTTGCATCTTCGGTTTTATCTGAGCCTTATTTTAATTTTAATATAAGTACAAGCGACCCGCCCCTCCTTCGCTTTTCGTTTTTACCACTTGACAAAACATCGAAATTTCTTTATTAAATGTAAGTTTATTATTAATATATATACATATAAACCTTCTGGAGTAAATTCTCTAAATGATGGTAAAAACCGCATCAAAA
Organism: Agrochola litura; assembly: GCA_949152395.1. Lineage (NCBI taxonomy): Eukaryota > Metazoa > Arthropoda > Insecta > Lepidoptera > Noctuidae > Agrochola > Agrochola litura. The sequence goes on from OX424511.1 coordinate 10,681,784, forward strand.
TCCGTTGCTTAGTTTAGAAGCACAGCGCGGTCAAACAGACAGACACGAGAAGTGACTTTTATAATCTTAATATATATAAATCTCGTGTCACAATGTTTGTCCTCAATGGACTCCTAAACCACTTAACCGATTATAATAAAATTTGCACACCATGTGCAGTTCGATCCAACTTGAGAGATAGGATAGGTAGGGTAGGTAGGGTAGGTAGGGTAGGTAGGGTAGGTAGGGTAGGTAGGGTAGGTAGGGTAGGTAGGGTAGGTAGGGTAGGTAGGGTAGGTAGGGTAGGTAGTTAAGAAAAGTACTAAGTGCTACCCGTGTGAAACCGGGGCGGGCAGCTAGTTATTTAATATGTTTAGATACAGAAATAGATCGATGCTTTTATTTTCGAGTAAGATTTCACCAAAATCTTGGACAGATGTTGATCTAATACTTGTGAACTGTGATCCGTTAATTTTAATTTGAAACGTGCCTAACGACATTATTGCCTGATGGTGAATGTGAGGAGTCGAGTCACAGCGATTTGTCACGACCTTCATCTACCTTTTTTAATATGATTGTTTTAAGGCTCGTGTAGACTGGCCGATGGACCGACTGGCCGACTGGCTTACGTGACCAATGTGATGTAAAATCATCGAAGAAAGGCAGAGTCAATAGAAATAAAAATCATTTTTGTATTTGTGACCGTTTTTATACCAGTTTCAGAAATGTGTGCAGTAATTGACAGGTAAAAGGAAGATCTCACAACTTGTTTACATGACAAGAAACGTTTCAAAGTGTGTCAACGAATATTTTTTTGGTACGGTCAACGTCACGTCAAAGAAATAGGGAAGAACAGACTGTTCAAATTGACAGAGTTTCCTTAGTTTTTCTGATCATATTTTCGACGCTGACTGTATCAACCACAAATATTTCTGTATCAATAACTTTTTATTTGTAAAGCGGTTTTTCAGGAAACTTCATGAATACATAACAAACAGGTGACTCAATGGGTTCAGTAAGCAAGTATTAAATAATAGTATCGTTCTACATCGCCAACAGAGTGTTAAACTATTAACTGTTCTATCGTGAATATAAATTTCGACAGACTGACGCAATTGAATTGATGCAAGACTTAATAATACTGTGCGGACTATCATTTGAGCGTAGATTCACTTGGATAGGCAAGGTCGTCTGCACTATCTGTTTGTTTTAGTCATTGAAAAGTGTACGCTATGTTTTATCCTATACTATTAAACGAGCAATATTTGTATATATATATTTATTTGTATATATACATATTTATTTGTATATATATTTGTACTCACGTCCTCGAAATCGACTCTAACGATTTCGATGAAAGTTGCAATATAGGGGTTTACGGGGGCAAAAATGTATCTAGCTAGGTCTCATATCTGGGAAAATTAGTTTTCTCCGTATTTTCACCCGAGCAGAGCTCGCTCGCCCAAAGTTTAGAACAAGGTAATGACATGACAGCATGGAATAAGTAGGTACTATGCGTGGATTAGTATAATATTAAATGAGCATTCTCTATTTTCACCAGAGCAGAGCTCGGTCGCCCAGGTACTGCATCTTAAATTGAGGAAGGTCTTTTCTTTTTACAGTCTGCTGAGCAGATAATTTTTAAAGTTACAGTTAGAGACTTGGCTAGATGTGGTGAAGTCAGGTGGAGTAGATGTCTAACGGAATGGTTACCGCAAGATATGGATTGTCGACCTACAGAAGATCGCGGGGAAGACCTGGATGAGAGTAGTACAGACCAGGGAAGCATGGCACAGAAGGGAGAAGGCCTATATTTGCAGTGTGTGGAACAAGGCAGCCGATGATGATGATAGAGGATGACAGTTGGAGATCTTTGTTAAATCCTAATATAACGTTTTTTTCTTCTGATATTATAACCATACATAACCACTCACCGATTTCATTTATGTCTCTAGTCGTATAATTTTTTTAATCCAAAATACGAATTATTTATGCAAATGATGGCATGTCAATTGTCACCAAAACGTTGAATGACTCGCGTTTTCAAGGTTTGTATACTTCTTCTGTTATATGCGAAGCTATTGTCGTTTATGTGACTGCTATTCATGATTTCAAAGCATTCATGTAATTCAGAGATAATTTGATGCAGAGACGTGCATTGTTATAACCTTGGCAGTGGTTTTAATATTTTATATATTTTTTTGCAATTCGCAGTTCCGTATCAGGTTGTATTTTGATCAAAATATGATTCGCAACCGTAACAAACTTGTATTTATAGAATTATAATCATTAAAATTACCAATACAACTCTCTACATTTAAATTTCATGGGCTACTCTGACGCTTCCCCCTTAATACTAAATTGTCATCAGAATCAAAAGGAACATGTACCTACACAATTTAATCGGATTATGGAATTATTTTAGATAATCCGATTAAATTGTGTCCAACTCAACTCACTCTACCTTATTATAACTTACTATAAGTACTACTATTAGTAAGTCATAATAAGGAAGGATCTCTTAAACTAAATTAAATATTATAAAACTCCTAGCTGACCCAGCAAACTTCGTTCCGCCTAACAGTCAATGAATGTGCATGTTTAGGATTTTAAAATTTCTACCCTACCTACCCTGCCTAGCCTACCTACCCTACCCTACCTACTTATAAATTAAGATGTAAGCTATCCTATCTTTCAAGTTGGATCAAACTGCACACGGTGTGCAAATTTGATTAAAATCGGTTAAGTAGTTTAGGAGTCCATCGCGGACAAACAACGTGACACGTAATTTATATATATTAAGAAGAAGAAGATGAAAGAATTGTCCAAATGTATAATCACGTATGTTTTGACTAACATTCAGAGTAAATGACCTATTCATTCACATATTAAAAATAAAATAAAAAACTATGGATGTATGTATTAGTCATAATAAATTGGTTACACATTCTACGTAAAATAATGAGTTTACCGTTGCCAATAGTGGCTATTGTAGGTAATACTAAAACGTTTTAAAATCAATACTGTTACAATTACATCTAGGTATTGATTTTGAAGTTAAAGGTGAACGCATACTTATCCGCGCTGAACACGTCGAACGAACCGAACGAAACGAATTTTAGAATTCTTTATATGAAATCCGCATCCGCCCGCGTTGAATCGTCCGAATCTAGAAAGCAGTTCCTAGCGTTCTCGTTGACTTCGATTCGTTCGACCCGTTCGGCGGATAAGTGTGCGTTCACATTTAAACAATTACCAGGGCAAACAAAATACGGATTGTATTCATAATACCATCCTATTATTCAATACTCAATACTCAATATCTTTATTGCTTTACCATAATGTGTACTTAGGTAGTAATTATATAATTTAGATCATTATGGACTCTGTAGGGCACAGCAAAAAGGGTAGGAGAGAGGAAGCTCTGTTTTAGGAGATAATTGTTTTTGTGGGAACAAGTTTTAACTTACATATAATCAAAGTCAGGAGATCGCGAATAAGATACCTACTAACATTTCGCTCCACCACCACCCCACTGCAGCGCAAAAGCCTCTTCTCATACAGAGGCACGACACAGCACACCGCAACTTTACAATAAATGAGACGAGACGCGCAGCACATAATAATCTTTTTTTTTTTTACAATTTTGGCGCCCCTATTGGATTGGTACATTATCGATCGATAAAATTTGATTAATATGTTTCTGACAAAAATTTTCCTTTTGAGAAAATTTGAATTTCGCGGCCTAACTTAGCGGGGCGGGGAGCGGCAGATGGCAGTTTTTGCCCCACCTCAAAAAAATTCTAGATCCGGGGCTGTGGCTAGCTGGTAGAAGTCTATTGATCTGGAGATCTGTCATACAGGTCCCGAACCTAGTATAGACTCCAGCTCTCACAAAGGTTTGAATCCGCCTGTAACCTATATAGGTACCCTGTACCAAATTTGTACCTTTTTGAGAGAAATAAATTACTATTATATTATATTACTATTATATTATAGATAGCTATAGATTTGCCATAAGTAATATTTGAGTAATTTTTGAAGAAGCTGATACTTTCATACTCCATACCAAAAACCTTGAGTCCACTGTAGGGAATCACTGTGAAACACAGTGAATCTTATGGATTTGGGCTACTGATTATGGGTATGGAGTAATTGAGCCAAGCTGAAAATGTTATTGAGTGCATGTTTTGGCTCCAGTCAATGGCCTCAGTGTGTTCAATGTACCATACAATTTACTCAATACTTACATACAATCGTTGTAAAGGCAGGCGTACACAGTTGTGCAAATATATGCACTTCACGGTTACCTAATTATGCTTTGTATTCCACCTTCATTCATAATGGGCCTCTTTATCTCACACAAAACATTATTATTTACTACACAATAGAACCGTATCGTGAGAAAATGTTATTTTTCATAGAAAACGTAAAAAATATCTAACCACGCTAGTCACATCAGTCAATCGATTAGAATCGATGTTTTAAATCGATTGATTAGAAAAATTTACGTTTCTTGTCACGTAATTTTAAGTCATTTGTATTACGGAAAATGATAATTATTAAAAACAGTAATTATTTTACTATTTACGCAGAATATTATTCCACGGGAACGTAATTTTATCAGGATAAAAAGTATCCTTTGCCCTGACCCAGGTCATGGTCTCCCTGTGTGCTAAATGTCATCGAAATCCGTGCAGCCGTTAAGGCTTGAAAAGGTATAGTAGACAGAGAGACATACAGGCGTCCTTTCGCATTTAAATTATTAAAATAATAGTATGCATTTATGCAAAATAACAGCCGCACAGGTCGATCCATCAGTTTTAGCTACGTTTGCCGGGGTTGGTCCGTGGATGAGTGACCATCTTCACATATCGAGACTCTTCCGTGCCTCGGAAAGCAGGTTAAGCTGTTGGTCTGTCATTCGTGGATCTTTGACAGTCGTTACGGGTCGTCAGAAGCCCGAAAGTCTGACAACCAGACTTACCAAGGGGTATCGTATTACCCAGTTACTGGGTTGTGGAGGTCAGATAGGCAGTCGCTCCATGTATTATATTGGTATTCAGCTGCATTCGGCTAGACTGGAAGCCGACCCCAATAAAGTTGGGAAAAGGCTAGGCAGATTGAGTATGGATTTATGCTGTGACAGTAGAGCTACAAAAATTTTGCTTTTTTTTAAAAACTGTTCTTTCTTTTTAATGTTTTTCTCCTTGAGAACAGCTACTACATACTAGGTACTATGAATCTTGTCTTAAGGTTCACTTTCTAACAGACACAAGGCCGTAGACCGGAGATCTCTAGCACTTTATCCTACTTATTGCTCTCGATGTTGAATCTGAGATTAGATAAGTTCCCCTTTACAATAGTATATCTCCCGAGTTCCTGACCTATATTCAATGTAGGATAGTAGGTCATTGGTCGTTGACCATTAAACCGGTTCAAGGTATTATATTTCCGCAGATACAGGCGTATTTTCTTCACGTAGAAGTTAATCAAAATCTTTTTTTGTTCTCAACCGGCTGCTGCTTCTAAACTAGACTAGTTAAAAAAAATCACTAGACTGCTAAGTAAGGTTCAGCCCAGGGTCTGCCTGATGTGCTTAAAATACGTTATTCATGGATGCTCTTTTGTTTAATTGTAAAGTATCACAAAGAGTAGTTTATATCAGATATTTAGAATTACTCAGCATCATTCTCAAACTCTAAGCATTCACCAATTTGAACTGAACCAATGAAAGAAATTTTGAATTTGAGTCGTTCAATCAGAAAGATGAAGCTAGTTGCCCATTCCAAAGCGTAGTAAGTTCCTATGGAGAAGAACGGGCAAGAATGATGAATAGAATGTTGGGGTTTTAGAGGACTAGTGTGAAGTTGAACAGGAAGGAGCCTCCGACCGGCGGGGAAATTGCGAAGCACACTATCAGTCAGTAGCAATGGGTTTAAATTTAACAGTTCAACAACATTCATTGCGTTATTTACGTTGTTGAGAAGACAAATTTTTCGAACATATGAAGCAATGAATTGGCAATCAGGGACGGAATTACCCAAAAATTAAGGTACCTTTAAATTTCAGTATGACGTCATATCGTTAAATAAGGGTAACCGAAATATTTCGATACTCTTCTTTTTTTCAGTAGCGGAATTTTGAGGTAGGATATGCATACCGGTATATTTCGGTAGAAGTACTATAATAACCTTTATAAACGTTTCGATAGCAGTACCTAAACCATAAAAAATAGGGGTTTTCTTTGATACACCGCCACCACACTGTCTGTCGTTCACTTGCTGATTGTAACTCAGTATTGGTTTTTATTTCCGATCGGAAGGACACGACTGTGAAAGCACCCGCACCGCGTATCTCGCATGTTTTTTGGTACCGAAATCGTGTAAAGGTTAAATAACGGTTTAGCCCAACCTTTATTTATAAAGGTATCAGTATAACTCAACCTTTATTTTTTAAGCCGGTACCGGTATATTTTTAAGCTATCTTATCCTTTAACCGTAACCGCTTTCAGTCCCTGTTGGCAATATCCTTCAAAATAATTCAGATTGTGGTTGAAAGTGTATTACGCAATTAGGGTGAGCACGCGTAGCATGGAAACCATAGAAACGGGTTTTGTCGACGGAAGAATAGACAAAATGACAGCTTGTGATTGTTTATGTCATTATGTCTATTCTTCCGTCGACAAAACCCGTTTCTATTGTGGTCAAGCTAAGCGTGGAGGTGTTGTGTCTAGTAGACTACTGCCCAACGGTTGATCCATCCTTGAATTCAGCAAACTTGCAGCTAAATGACAACATACTTTCGCTGGCAGTCAGTTATTTTTTTGTTAATTAGCAACATAGAAAAAACGCAATTCACGTGTTAACTGTTCGCTCAGGCGTGAACCGTGCGGTTTATTACCATCGCGGCATCGCGAGTAATTACATCTCTCTGTTGAAGTAAATATGTAGGTACGTTGTTGCTGCCGTAAATATTCTACGTTATGACAAGCTAATTGTATGTTAGCAGACGGAAAACCCAGGTTTCCAATTATTATTCAGAAGTTGTATGGATCGAGTCCAAGACGAATTTATCGGATTATCAGACCCCATAAGTATCTTCCACAAATGACGCTCATATAGACCCGCACTCGTAGTGCACAAACTAGGCAATAAGGCAAGGTTGGTAACTCAGAGGTGGTTGCTTATGGTATGCCTTGGAAAATCAACCTTTTTCCAAACTTGCTGACTGCCAAGTTTTTTCACGAAAAGCCAAAAGCATATTTTCTTGAGTTGATCATCGTCTGCCACTATCTACCTAGCTTTTTCCAGACTATGTTGGGGTCAACTTTTTGTCTAACCGGATGCAGCTAAATACCAGTATTTTACATGGAGCAACTGCCTATCTAACCTCCACGACCCAGTCACTGGGTAACATGATATCCTTGGCAAGACTGGTTGTCAGACTTTCGGGCTTCTGACTACCCGAAACGACTGTCAAAGATCTACGAATGACAGTCGGGATCAACTGCTTAACGTGCTTTCCGATGTACGGAGGGGTCTCAGCATGTTATGGATGGTTGGTTACCCATTCATGGACCTGGCAAGCGTTGCTGACCTTGTACCTCAGACCTCTGTGACCTCAGATCAACCCGTGCAGTTGTTGCTATTTAGCCACAAGACCCTGTCTTTTCTCGAATAGACAGTAGAGTAAAAAAAACTGGACTAAGTATAAAAGAAGATAGGTATCTCGTCATCATTATCCTCCTGTCTCTATCCCAACTTCACGCTTAGCATGTACACAATAGAAACGGGTTTTGTCGACGGAATAGACAAAATTACAGATAAACAATCACAATCTGTCATTTTGTCTATTCTTCCGTCGACAAAACCCGTTTTTAAGGTTGTCATATTACGCGTGCTGGATTACTCATCCTGTAAAGACCCATGTCATTTGATCGTGTCATATAAATCGCTGACAAAACTAGTCCTATCCAGAAACGTAGCCATGTGCTTCAATGTAATTGTCAATTTATTTCGCACTTGACACAGAATTAATTGAAGAAGTCATGACAAGGTTCACAGAAATGCATTTGTCGTGGGTGGCGTGGTCGCTGATGGAAGGAGGTTGATAAATTATCTCTGCGATCTTTTCCTTATGGGTTTGTAAGTGGCTTGAGTAAATCTACGGTTCCTAGAAGAGCTGTTCCGTCATATTATAACAGCCGTCAAAAAACTTTGTAACTTTCACCAGGTGTTAAAAACGATCTATATTTGGACAGCCGTTATTGTGTGATCAGGCTCGCCGCTGGGCGCTTCACCGCATGCGTGCAAAACTGACAATGCCGCCCCCACTTTACCCGACTAGGCTTTTAGAGAGGAATTTGATGTTGGTTAAGTTGTTATGGAAGTGTACAAAAAAAACCGACCATGTGCGTGTCGGACCACGCACAATGAAGGGTTCTCTTCATAACAGGGGAATACCCTCTTAGAAATTACCTATCTAAGGGCCGATTTTTCAATAACTTTTACCTGAAGAATAAATATGACGTTTTGACAGATTGTCCAAACAAAAACTGTCAAAATGACAAACTTATTCGTCGGATAAAAATTAACTGGCGATTGAAAAACCGGCCCTAAGTGGTTTGAACCTGCAAATATCGAACAATGCGGTCAATAAGGAGATTTCTATGTTTTCCGCCCCCTTGAAATAGGGTACTTAGTTGCCTAGGTAAAAAAAAAAGAAATTCTATTTAGTCAGTCTTTCAGATATTAAAAAAATATTCGACACGTATTTTTTGCTTTATCATATTAATCACAAATAACTTAGAAAACACGCATTAAAGTTGGGGAGTGGGGGCTCGCAACGCCACAATACAGTATTAAATCTAGCAAGTCGTGACGTCATGCCACATTTTAACTCAATGTATCGCCGTAATCTTTTGATTACGTCAATAAAGAAAAAATACGTGTTCAATATTTTTTAATGTTCCACAAGAGGGACAAAAAAATTTTTGGACACAGGCCTATTGCCGCCCTGTGCACGCCCTGCACACCCGTTCCCAGCGGTCCTGTGTGTGACCGTTCACCGCTTTCACAGTCCAGCCGTCGAGAGAATGCGTTCTTGACACCTGTCAGTTCGTTCACCGCTTTCACAGTCCAGCCGTCGAGAGAATGCGTTCTTGACACCTGTCAGTTTCATACTCACGAATATGTGTTTTAAGAAATTGATCTTTATTACTACTCATCTCTACCTATTATCTTTCTTTTGCTGTGCCCGACAGGGTCCACGATTGTTTCTCAAGCAAATGTTCACCACCTAAGCATACATTGTGGAATGCAATAAAGTATTAAGTACTACTAAAAATTATCCAACTGAAAGGTATCAGGAACGCATTCTGTCAACGGGCGGACTGTACGAAACCAAAGCCTATGAGATGCATAGGTAAAGTAATTACATTACGTGAATATTACAAGAAGTGGGTACCAAACTAGTTTCAAGAATGTTTATCTGGCGTTGAAGACGGAGGTTATTTAAGAGTATAAGAGCAGTTACTCATTATTGCAGTAACGAACCGGTTTGTTACGTTTTCACACCGGTTTGGATGAAAGGCACACGGATAGACCATAGCTTGGTTAGGACATAATTATACTTTTTATCCGTGGGATAGTCACCGACCTCAACGCTGGCGAAGCCACGGGCAAAAGCTGAGCTGGGCTGAGCTGCTGGTGGATGGCAAAAATGCTATTTTAAATCGTTTGATTGTTTATAAAAATAATGTAGGCATCTGTTCAGAATATAGAAAGAAAGAAAATACGTTTATTTGCGGTAAACAAGACGCAAAGAAAGATTTAAAAAAAAACACGTAAATAACAAATTGGGAGAAAATATGCGTCACATCCACGTAAAATGGCCATCGCTCAGCTTAAATGCTGCGACCCCATGCGAGACAGAGCCCGAGCGCTGATTTTCAGCGACTCATATCAAACTTAAACTCTAATCTAACTAATATCAAACTTAGCCATTTTCTATACCTACTGCATAAAACCTTGTACTATTCAAGTTTAGTGAAACTTTCCAGCTTTCCAGTAAAAAAACCAAACAATGCTAAGGCACACGTTATGCTAATACAATTGATCTGAATCAAGGCCAAACAGCCGCGTTGTATTATGATGCAAGTTTCCAACTCAAGGTCTGAAGCCAAGGTCGTAACTTGAGTTTATTTTTATACATAACACTGCAATCAAATGCTATTTATAATCATACCTAAAATGAATTAAATAGCGTGGGTTTTTATGTTCTTTTTGTAATTTTTTATTTAGGGTACCAGAAGGACCCTAATACTATGCCACCGCTGACCGTCCGTCTGTCTGTCAGCAGCCTGTATCTCATTAACCGTAATATGTAGACTGTGCAAATTTTCACTTATTGTATTTCTATTACCATTATAAGAAGAAAAAAATAAAATAAAGTTAAAAATTCAAGGGGTCTCCATACAAAAAACGTATTTATTCGAAGTTTTTGCTCAATAATCAAAATTTATGTGTTTATTGAGTTTTGTTGCAGCCTGCATCTATTAAGTTTTTAGTTTGTAGTGTACTGCCTGTTTTTAACCGACTTCCAAAAGGAGGAGGTTCTCAATTCGTCGGTATGTTTTTTTTTATTATTTTTTTTTATTTTTATTTTTTGTATGTTTGTTACGCGATTACTCCGCCAATTATGAATAGATTTTGATGATTCTTTTTTGTTTGGTAGATCATACTTCAGAGGTGGTCCCATATAAATTTTATTAACTTTGCTTGGGTAGTTTTTGAGTTAGCTTCAATTATACGTATTTTTTCCCACTTAGTATGTAGATGATATGATAACTTCTTGTCACTGTTATTTACATAGCAGGTAGTGGTATTCGAATTTGTGTGGGGTAGGAACCACAACTAAAAAGTGAAAAATAAAAACTTTTTACAAAAAAAAAAAAAACAACCGACTTCAAAAAAAAACACTACAAAGTGAAAAATAACTTTAATTTCGGAAGTCGGTGACAAAGAACGAAAACTCAAAACCAAAGACACCGACTTCCGAAATTAAAGTTATTTTTCACTTTGTAGTGTTTTTTTTTGAAGTCGGTTGTTTTTTTTTTTTTGTAAAAAGTTTTTATTGTTTACTAAGACAGATTTCCTGTAAAGTAGTTTACTATTTAATGAGATTATAACAACGCAAACGTAAGAAAAATTCTTATTAATTTGTAACTGTTAAAATTACTTACTTATTTATATATTTTTTTCTATTTTCCATGTTCACAATTGAGTATTTCTCAAAGATATTCTAGTTCCAAACAAAATTGAAATTAGATTGAGTTATTTTATTCTAGTGCTAAATGATTTGAAGTATCTGATTTTCACCTCTACATGCATTAAGATAAAGGAAAAAAAAACAATATCCAGTAGAAAAAATTCCTGTAATGACACTTTTGTATAGAAATTTGATTTTTCTTTTGTTCAAAACAAAAAATATATTTTGTCATGATAAAGCTATTACCAATATAGGTTTAAATATACCTGTGAGTAAGATGGTAGAAAATTCACCATGTACTTTTTTTTGGTACTTTTTTATTCCAAATCCAGATGTTTATGTTTCACTAAATCCTATTCTGCCATAAGTTATTATAAAAAGGTTTCACCTGTTCAGAAATATAGTAAAGAAAAGATGCAGAAGAACAAACATATTATTATAATGAGTCACAAATATAGTGAAAACTACTTGTTACTTATATTGTTTTGCCTCTTTTTTTTTTCAGTTAGGGCATCTCGTAGTTGACCTCTGAGATTATGACGACTTAACCGGGCTATCCTGTGGGTGCCTTAAGCTACTACACTTAAAACCTCCAGCCAGGGGTTATTCAACTATGCTAATTAAAACTAGGTGAACGCTCGCTAAGGGCACCCCCTGTGGGGTACGAACCTCAGCTTAGGGCGTCAACCAGAGGGAGGACATCAAGGAGGGGACGGGCTGGTGTTTTGCCTCATAGATTCATGTAACTCTAGCCATTATTTTGAACTCACATAACTGCAAGCATTCTTGACCTAACCATTTGTTTCACGAAATATTTATTTAACGTTTTTACATTAATTTCATGGACAGTTGCAGGTGAAAACCAAGGAAAAAAAATATGGGGAATGATCTGAGATTTTAAATCATAATACTGACCAGTTTCTCTTCGTCGTATTCGCCGCGTCTCTTCGTGCCATGGTGGTCGCTGGCCGCAGATTGTGTCGACTTCCCACTCTCACTCTCAGGGTCTGTGCTGGTCTCGTCAGAGCCACTGGTTTCCTCACTGGAGCTAGTCTCGATATCCACCGGTGGACGACTCGGGTCTGATATCAGAAGCGCTGTTAGACCATTCTTCAAGCGTATAGTCCTGCAGAAACGTTCCAAAATGTTTTATTTGGTTATCATTTTATAAATAAACGTAACACGTATTTATTTGTACCTCACGGCCCATATAGTATTTTAAGAGAGTTAAAATATTTTTTTCTGTTTATTTAATAAATGCTACTCACTTGTAAAGCTTTTTATCAGCATCTGATTTGATAGGTTCAGACAACACATCAGCTTTCTCTGGTCGTATCGACATGTTCATCATTGTTTTGGGTTTATTATTGATCACTTTCACTTCGGGCTTAAACTTAGGAGCTTTGTGGAAACTACTTCTCTTAGACATCGCAAGTATTATGTGATTTGTGCCTAGATAACCAGATGTTTTTTGAATAAAAATGGACAAGAATTTTGACATTTATTGGCGCATGTGCTGGTGTTACTACTTACAAGATATTTTTTCATTAAACTACCAATTTACGTTCTACTGCTATTTTGTGTGGTAGAAACTTTCAAGCAAACTAAGCTTGCTCCACACGCTTGGCAAACTTCGCTAAGTCATCACAAATTCAAACGTGTGGATAGAGCGTTTGCCTTGGCTTGTGTAGACTTGCAATCGCTTGCGACCGATCCGATCGAGTGTCGGATTTTTATGCCCAAGTCAAAGAACTTTGCGGCAAGCATCTACACGATTGTACGTTGTTAGTATTCCTTGCGCCTTGCGCACTGGTTACGAATAGACGTGCGCGAGTACCGTCATTTAGTGCTAGCCTATCGAAACAAAATGAGTAACTGGTCTATATGCGAGATTTTAGACTTCTAGGAATGTTACCAACAAGAATCATGACATGTATTTGGAATCCGAAACATAAAGACCACTAAGACAAAAAAGTAGTCGATACATGGCATCGGTTATATGAAATTTTAAAGAAGCCAGTTACAGAAATCAAAAACAAGCAAGAAATAGTTATGGTCACATTCCGTAAACATCAAACGTTATAGCCGACAAAAGCTTGATGTCCGTCATGCTTGCTTCCTTCCAGCACACTAGCACACTCGCAAGAGTGTGGATATCGTTGTTTGCATCACCTATTTATCCAAGCGTTTGTATAAGTTTGTAGTTTGTGGCAAGTGGCAAACGTGGGGAGCCAGCATAACAAGCCACGACAAACCATCACAAATTCAACACAAAACGGTTTTGTGGTTTCATCTGAAGCCTGGCGTCGACTACAGACGAAACGCGTCGAATCGAAGTGAGTCGAGTCGAGTCGCATTTATTTCTTGTGTGTCCATCTCAGGCCGCAGCAGAATCGAATCGAAACGTTCATTCATCACAACTCTTTATCAAAGTAGGTCGTGTGCATGATGAACAGCTTGGATCTCGATGAAGAAATGTTTTTATTTCAAATACATTTTGATGAAGAGGAGGAAAATAGAAGAAAAAGAAATAGCGTGCTCCCAAATATTGGGTATCTACGGCGAATTTCACGATTTATATTTATCAAGATTTGAAAAGGACCTTGTTAAATTTTTTCAATATTTTCGTTTATCCTACGAAAACTTTCAAGATTTTTTATCACACCATAAATAAAATTATTCTTAAAAAATTATAACCCTCCTTTTTGCTTCGCCGTAGTCGGGTAAATACAAAAACTTGTCGGGGCACATTCGATTCTCCGCGTCGACTGAGCCGCACCGAGTCAAGTCAAAATGCGTTGGCGAAGAAATTCACTTGCCGAGCAATGCGCGCGTATGATTCGATTCGGCGCGCCTCGGCTCGTTGCTAATAATGGACGCAGTTTCATTTACTAGATATGAAACTGCGTCCGCTTTTTGTATGGACGTTGGTTTTTTATTCCGAGAAAAATCTAACCAGCATCAAACTACATCTAAATAAAAGCGACAAAATATGGAACTAGGAACCACTGAAATAATATTTTTAGACCCCTCCATTTAAGAGAAAAATTATAAACTATGTATAAATATTTTATTTGTGTAACTATGACAAATATGAAATAAATTGACACATGGTACTGTCATTACTGTCAATCAATTGACAGTGATGACAGTAACATGTGTAAATTTTGACAAGTTTACTATTTTATGAGGTGTGTTCACTATAATATTCTAGATAATTAGAAAGTTTTGTTCGTTTTAGGAGTAAATTCTTACTAAAATAAAAAACGATTTTTCACAAAATTGGAAGTCTTCAAAAATGTATGTTATAGTTAGAACCACTAGTTTTTGGGATGTCTATTCAAATATATTTAACCTATCCTGGTTAGAATTATTGAATAATAAAAACCATTTTAGGACATGTCCTTTATAGGAAGTGATTTGATTCGTCTCGATTCGGCGAGCCAATGATTTTATTTCTGTAATTAGGTTTGAACAAACACTTTCACAAGTCAATTCTCTGAGAAGAAACACCAAAACAAACCTAGGTGAATCATAGGTCATAGTCTCTTTTAAAATCTAGCTTATTATAATCTTGGTCAGATCATATGAGGACCATATAGATTAGTGTCAAAAATAGTCTTTTGAGGAAAGTCTGTATGTGGACGTAAAGTGGGTGATAAAGGGGTGATAGACGCACGAGCAAGAACGCGTATTTACGGCCCGGCGACCTTTCTCGCCCGTGTCTCATACTAAGTACGCGTACTTTAAAACCATTGCGCAAGTTCTTCGGCGATCCAACAGGTTAGAAATTTTGCTCGTAGCCCGCTTTAGTTCATAAAAACCGCGTACTTTAAGTTCGCACGTCTGGGTGATAGACGTGCGAACTTAAAGTACGCGGTTTTTAAGTTCGCGAACTTACTCGGCTTGCCGTCGGTGACACAAGTGAAACATGCTCACACAATATCGCAATGTTGCCGAATTTTCTCAACCAAACTAAACAAATATTACTTATATGTGGAAATAAAATGGCCGCTCACAACTCGCGGCAATGACAGACGTACGAAACTACGAACCAAAGCAGGCTACGAGTAAAATTACAAACCTGTTGGATCGCCGACGAACTTACTCAGTGGTTTTAAAGTGTGCGTACTTAGAATAACACACGGGCGAGAAAGGTCGCCAAACTTTCAGTACGCGTACTTGCTCGTGCGTCTATCACCCCTTTATGATTTTGAAATGGCCAATAAGTCGCCGGTGATCAAAGTAGCTGCGTGTGTATCTAGCTTAAGGAAACTTGAAATATCACACTTGCTCGCGAACTTGCGATGTATCCATTCGTTTGTGCGTTTCTAGTTGCATCAAGTGCCTATCGTGTGTAGCCAGCTTATTTATTTTTTACTATTGTTTTATTATCTGCCGTCAACTTTCATCATCATTATGTTGGTAATCCGTTTTGTTTAGTAGCTGTAAAGTACATGCTCTATGCTCTGTGCATGCTCTGTGGTAGCTGTCAAAGCTCAAAGTTGTCAACACTGTGGTGGTCAATTTTCAAAAACTTTGTGACGCTGGGTGTTTTCGTTAATTCTTTGTATAATTTTGTGTTTGTTTCTAATGATGTATTATCAAACTAACAATTATGGATGAAACATACTCAGAGGGTGACGTGTCGCTCTCTCCATCACAAATATTGGAACGTTTACAAGTGTTGCGACAACTTCAATTACTACAGCGCGGGAAGCTACAAAAACAACGATTGGAGTATAGAGAAACCTCTGAAACTTCATCAAGTATCACTGAAATTGTCAGCCATTTCAGTAACAATACCAGTTATAACACATTTCGTAGTTTGCTGCAGTCATCTAATGATGTTTCGAATGAGGGTACACCGCGACCCAACACCAGCGATTTATCGCCTAAAGTGCATGAAAGAGACTTAATAGAAGGTGTGTCAGTGCTAAACCTTTCTCAGGAAGCGGAGTTTATTGTCAATTCTCCTTTATCAAGTAGAAGCAGAGCATCAGCTCCATCCAGGAACGAAGTAGTTATTCAAGAATTTGATGAAGTACCTCCATCAGAACCATCTCTAAATGCAAGTAACAAAACGTCTGTAAACTCTTCTATAAACAAGAATTCATTACTTAAAAAACAAATATCACTTGATGAAATGCCTATTTTATCTCCTAAAAGAGATTTTGAGACATTGCTATTAGAAAAATTACAGAATGAAAAGAATGTTCCTAAACCAAAAAGCCCAAAGTGCAATAATTCTATAAAAGCTCATAACAAAAGACCTTTTCTAAGACGAGGTGAAGGAATAGCCCGGTTTGGACTTAAGAAAAATGACTTTGTAATACAGAACACTAAATCTCTGCCATGGAAGAAGACTTTCGAGAATAAAACTGAATCACCTTTAAAATTAAATCTAAAAAAACTTAAGGAAAAAAGCAATGATGATCAGAAGGTCAAAACTAATAGTGTTCAGAAGAACAATACTAATAATGTTCAGAAGGACAATATTAATAATGGTCAGAAGGACAATACTAATCATGTTCAAAAGAATGTCACCAATAACATTCAAAATAATGTTTCCAATAATGTTCAAAGGGTCATAAATAATAATGTACAAAACATTACAAATACTGATGTGCAGATTTCTGAACCTTCATTGATAACAAATGATATAAGGCAAGCAAAATTAATCAGAAAGAGTCAACCTACACACAGGGTTTCAGATAACTATGATGAACCATCAGAAAGTATCAGCAAACATACAGAAAAACAACAGACTTTTGATTCTGTATGCACAAACAGTAGTAATATTCAAACTGCAAATAAACCAGTACAAAGAGCTGAATTCCCGAAAAATAAACACCCATTAGTAGTTAACAAAGGTAAATCATGGGCTGCATTCTTAACTAAAGAACAAAATGACTTTCTCAGCCAACTGAAACAGAGTGAATATTATAAAAACTTTGCTTCACCTTCTAAAAGTGTTGTTTCGGACGTTAGCAGTGACGAGACAATGACAAGGTTAAGGTATGAGAGAGAAACAGCTGAACAAAACATGTTCGACCTGCTGGAAAACAAAGTCACTCATGAAAGCTTTAATTTAGAGAACTCATTCTTTAACCGCTTCCTTCATAGTAACTTAGAACGCACTGGTGAAAGCACTCCTTTGGTATTGCAAAAGTGTATTTCCCAAAATCCTGATTTGATACATATTTTACCTGGATACAACGGTAAAGTCAGAAATGAGAATTCTCACAGTGATGCTGAAACTTGTTGCAGTAACTATACTGACTGCTGTAGTGACGCATGCTCTTCAGTGTCATGCTGTTCCTGCAAAACTGTTGAACAAACCAAAGATTCGCCACAAAATCGGAATAATTCTAAAGAGAAGAAAAAAAAGAGTTTTGACCCAAAGAGTAAAGTAGTCAAAATAAATCAAAAGGAGGTTGAAAACACAGAATGTCATGATGACACAATGACAGAAACT
The DNA here is from genome assembly GCA_949152395.1 of Agrochola litura. Lineage (NCBI taxonomy): Eukaryota > Metazoa > Arthropoda > Insecta > Lepidoptera > Noctuidae > Agrochola > Agrochola litura. The sequence continues at coordinate 10,699,512 of OX424511.1, forward strand.
GATGCCATGAAAGCGAATATTGCAGAAATGAATGCCAAGCTAATTTCCACAAGTGAACTGTTAAAAGATAGATTATGTGAATTAGAAGACGAAATAGAAACATTTAGAAAGGAAAATGCCAGTTTGGCCAAATTACGCGAAGAAGTTGATCAAGACAGGCAAAAGTTTTATGAAGAAAAGTCAGCATTCGAACAGAAGTTTAATGAAGAAAAAGTTCTTTCAGAATACTATCTAGCAGAAGAAAAAGAGAAACTAAATAAGCAGAAGCAAATGTACGAAAGATATGTGAGGGAAATAAGAGGCAGACTGAACAAAAAAGATAAAGATGAAGTTGTTAATTTGAAGAAGGAAATAAATGACCTTAAAGATGAGATAAGACTCAAAGACGCAAAGTCGATGTCCACAATAGCCAGACTTCGGAACCAAACCAAAATGATGGAAAAAGAGAAGAAAGACTTGCAGGAGGAGGTTGAGAAACTAAAGAAACAAAACAGACGAATCCAACACAGTAATGAAGTTACAAGAAGATTGACAAATTTAAAGTATCTTGAAGAAATAAATAAAAAGTTAACTGATATGTCCAACAAAGACTCACGACCGGAAGTAAGTATAGACCGCGACATGAAATATAAAGCTTTTGAGATTGAAAGACAGAGCAGAAGCAGAAGAGTTGAGCCTGTTAATAAAGGCAACATAAGGCCTAGAGCAAAGAGTGTTCCCAATCTGAATGTCACTTCTAGATATGCTAAATATTTTAGCCAAAGAGACACTATCAGCCATATGGAACACAACAAACTGGCAAATATGGAAAGGTTTGATCATTCTGATGAAGAAAACCTGGGAGCAGACAATGACACTATTTCTAATGAATCCCTAATTGAAGATGATGACAGAAATGAAGATAACAATAATTTAGAAAAGATATACATTGAAAGATTTAGAACAACATCACCCAAAAGCAATAGATCTAGTAGATCTAGTGGTTCAAGCTTCAACTTCGAACTTAATTTAAATGATAAACCAATTATGAATGAGAATGCTAAAGGCTTCTTCATTCAAAAGTCCAGCTCAGGATCGTCAAGAAACTCTAAATCTCCGAAAAGAACAATATCGCCTTGTTTCAATAAAAATGAAACAAATGTAAATAGATCTAAGTCTCCAGTTTCTATACTGAGCAACAGAGCAACAACCAACAAATCACCTCCTTCGCGAAATTCTGTGGAGTACTTATCCAACCATTCTGGTTCTAACATGTCACAGAACAGATCCAAGTCTCCAACATCTGCCTTCAACCATTCCTCTCTAAAATCTGTAACTGTCATCCACAATGAACAGTACAGAGATAAACTGCTGACTTTGAGTCCGGAACCTTCTGTAAGTAAGACTAGTTTTACTAGAACCAGTCTGAATCCTACAGAAGTCAAGAAACCGGATGGTTCTAGAGAATTGAGGTTTCCAAATGGCAACATAAAGTATATATCTTCAGATGGACAGTATAGCAAGTTTGTGTACTATAATGGAGACATAAAGGAAAACTTTTATAGTGAGGGTAGAATAAAGTATTTTTATGCTGAGAATAAAACTTACCACACTACTCATGCCGATGGATTGGAAGTTTTGGAGTTCCCTGAGTTAGTATCCAATTTTAACAACATGTTTTATTTTCTTGTCTTTTCTATCTTACTGAAGATTTGCAAGGCTTGATCATGCATAATACAGCAAAAAATATATCTGAAGTCCACATTATAATATTGCTTAGCAACCCTGCATGGTGGTTACCAGGCAATATGTTCTCTCTTTACATTCAAACATAAACTGACGCCTTTTTAGGGTTCCGTAGTAAACAAGGAACCCTTATTGTTTCGTCATGTCCGTCTGTCTGTCTGTCCGCAGTCTAGCTCCGAGACCCTTAGTACTAGAAAGCTGTAATTTGGCATAGGTATACATATTAATTACGCCGACAAAGTGGTAAAACAAAATTATGAAAACATGTTTTTTAGGGTACTTACCCACGTAAAGTGGTGATGTTGTTTTTTTTAACCCATGGTGTGGGGTATCATTGGAAAGGTCCTTCAAAAACATTGTGAGTTTGTGAAAACCATTTCTGGATGTAAGGATCCATTTGCGAAATATTAAAGTGCAAATTTTTGTTAGAGTCAAGTGTGTTCCCTCCCCCCCCCCCCCCCCCCTGCCAGGCTAAATGGTTGGTTTTGGATGTGTGAAAAAAATCACAGCAGTAGTTTATATAACGAAATTAAAAGGAGTTTTCCTTTTAATTTCGTTATCACAACTAAGTAGGCTCTACAAGTTAACGAGTAATAATCGACCAACTTAACTTTGCAGTTGCAAAAACATGTTTTCCCATACATTCCGTATGGGAGAACATATTTTTCAACTACAAAGTTAAGTTTGTTTTTGGGATAAATTCATCCCAACTACGGAACCCTTCATTGTGCGTGGTCCGACACGCACTTGGCCGGTTTTTTTTTTCAATTTGTGTAGGCAGAAACTACTATGATTCTTCATCTTACCCTCTATAGTTATAATCATTTTTGTTTGCATAAACAGCTAAATACATAATCAAAAGACCATCTCAGACACTGATCTGCATGGTCCTCATTTGGCATGATCAAGATTATGTCTGTACTTTAAAAGAGACTGTGACAACTGTGACTTCTCAAGGCAGTCTGATAAAAAACTCCGATCTCATATCTAATTTTCAAATACAATTTATTCTTTTGAACCAATTTACAGAAATTAGTATTATTTATCATCATTTATTTATCATTATCACCATCGCCTTTCACAGTGGCCAAGTAGAAAAGCGCTACAAAGATGGTTCGTCGGAGATCCGGTTACCGAACGGCAGCGTCCGGTACTTCGATCCGAAGAACGAGCACGTTCGCGAAGAGTGGCGGTTTCCGGACGGCGCGGCGCTCACTGTGGCGGCCAGTGGCGAACAGCGCATTGTGTTCAGTAATGGGCAGGTTGAAGTGCACGCTAAGGATCATAAGGTGAAGAGATGATTATTTTTATTTAAATTTTACGCTTGTGTTCTTCAAAGAGGTATGTAGCTAGAGATGTACCTATAGTTACACTCACATTTTGCCATTTATTCTCTGGAAGGGGGCGAGCCAATTGCCACTAACCAATCTCAAATCAACACTTCAGGCTGTTACTGAGAAATTCCTGACTGGGAAAACACTGCTCGATCTAGGAATCGAACCCGTGACCGCACGTCTAGCAGTTGCACTGAACACTAGATCAACACGGCATTCAGTAAAATTTCCGAGTTCATTTGTGCCAATTATGCATACAGGCTGGCCGGTGAAGAGATCCAAAGGAAAATTTTAGAAACCTCTGTTTAAGGGCTTCCCGAAACACCCCCCTTGTATGTTCCTATATTTTTTATAGTTCAGTTTAGCTAGACAGTTTTCAATATTTTTTCGGAAATCTCGACTTGAGTTGAAGCTTTTTTATCTGTCTCTTTCTGTCGTACTTTTTTTTTTAAGGTCAATTTTTTATTGATAAAAAGTTAGACTAGCCAACTACCGTTTCTGCCGTATAAAGGGTTAAATAGATCGATAAAAAAAATCAGCTTTATTTTCCCTTAGAGCAATTAGTTAGGTACTTTGGGTGATGTTTAGACAGATAGTATTTTTTATCGATCGTAGACCATAATTTATCTCATCATATTATATTAAGCGTGCAGCATCGCACACTTGATAGAAATGAAAATTCTTAAAAAATAAAACATAAGAGACAGGTATATTATTCTTCTCTCTCTGAAACGAAATGTCCCTAAACGTGACGCATCCTTGAAACACACACTCTCATAAATAATCGCGGAACATACATGGGGTATTTCGGGAAGCCCTTGAAGAGGCTTCTAAAATGTTTCTGTGGACGTTACACCGACCACCCTGTATTATAAATTATAGTGCGATAATAATCCATTGCGTTGTTCTTCTGAACTACGTAATGTATTTTGATAAGGTTTTCACCATTTTGAATGTCATATTCACTATAATTTACAATGTCATATTCACTATAATTTACAATCTCTATTCAGCGTCGCGAGTTCCCCGACGGCACAGTGAAGCTAGTCTACAACGACGGGACGGCTGAAACACGGTACGCGTCTGGACGCGTGCGTATGAAGGATAAACATGGCCACCTGATCATGGACTCGGCCCCCGGATGAAGTTAGGTGAATTTGTACCTTATTGACTGTGTATTAATATTGATATTGTAATGAAGTGCCTTGGAGTTGGAACGTCACTGTTGAACTGGTAGAAATGGATTCTTGTATTTTAGTAATTTTAGTCGCATATCGTAGACTTTTTTTTGTTTCTTTTCAGATCTATACTCTGTTTTACAGTGAATGAAATCTTTTAGTACTTGTTTAGAAACCTCTATTCCATTCTAAGTTTTCTTTAAATTCTTCTGTATTAACTATACTGTGCATATGACATTTTTAACAGTTTAATTGTTGATAAATAGCTACAACTTGTTTATATGATTACTTTTAAATGATCAGTGTTAAATGTTGTTTATAGGGAAATTTTATTTAAGTTGTAAATGTTTGTAATCATAACTTTTGTAAGGAAAATGTCGGATTTAATAAAGAATGTTATATTTTTACGTATTTGTACTGTTTCATAGCTTATCGACTTATTTTTGAAATGTCTTGTTTGACTATTTCTTTATAACTTTTCGGAATAGTGTTTTTTTGGCATCGGAAAGTCAAAATTATTCACCGTCATTTTGTGGCCGTTATATTACGGCCTATGTTAGGAAACCTAAGCCATGGAGCATCTACCAGTAACTAATCAAGAAATGAAATAATCAAATTAAATAATATACAACTTTAATCCTAATTCTACATTACAATAAAGTTCTAATTCAACTGGCAGATATCTGGTAGCGCGTTTGTGAGGTTGGCTTGGGTATGCCTTCTAGTTTGAAGTTGATTGGTTTCATGTTGTCTTCGGTACCGAAGATCTTCTTGAGTGCTTCTCTTGCAGCCATCTCCTTTGCGATCGCTACTGATTCGCCGAAACCTGGAATTTTGTTTAGAGAATTTAATGCTGGAGAAAAAATGTAGTTATAACAAACCACAGTTTTCGTTAATATGATAGGAAGGAGTAAGGAGTAAAAAATTGAACAACAAAACGAGGAACTGATGGACAAATTGACAAATTCCAAGGGTTATTCTTCACTTGTATTGGAGTGAACTGAATAAAAACTGTTAAAAAGCTCATGCAATGGTAAAAATATTACCCGATCAGCCCAGGCAGTGGGGCTGGCTGCCCAAGGTAGGCTTGTAGTAAAAATATCGATATTTATTATATCAATATTAAATATCGAAAATGTATCAAATAAGATATCCTTCCAATAGCAACACTGTTGTCGCCACTGACTAAAACCGCTGGAATTTAGAGCCGTAAAAAGTAAATTTTATCAACGTTTCATGAATTTAAGATTTTACATCCGTAATGATGCTCCTAGTTTGGTATTTATTTGAATTTCATAAAATATTTCTTTAACAATTTCACTAAACGAAATCAGTTTTTTTTTTATCGATACGTTAATTATGTCGATACCTTTTGGCACTTCTTGCATCCTTAGCTTTAGGTATGCCGGAAGTATAATCTTTCGAGAACAGCTGCATCCCAAGGGAGCCACAAACAATAGTTAATTGTGTTTCTTTAGTAGGGGTTTGATGGGCTATTAGCCCACCTTAGCCGCTGAAGGTAATGCCACTTTTAGAAGTTATTTCAATGTACCCCATTTAAAATAACAAGGACTGTTTTTTTAAGCTACAAAATATATAATAAAAATATAAGCCTATCCCTCACCTGAAGACACCATTTTCTTGTCTACATAGAGCCCAACTCTGTAACAAGCCAGCAAGGTGTTCCTGCCAGTCTCGCCAATCAGCCGGGGTTCTATTTGACCACCATCCTTCTGTACTATTTTTGTCAGCATTGACCAAGGATCCTCTATTGGCAGGTACTCATTGACGTCTTGACCTGAAACATTGGCAGTCAAATGATGAGCTGTGTTTTTAGTAGATGCGCCGAATAGTGGTTTCACCGAATAACCGAATACCGAATAATATTAACCGAATATTATTCGGTATTCGGTTTCATTTCTTACAAACCAGAGCAAAATAAATTCATGAAACCATCGCTGAAATGATTGCCATCGATATGAGTCAAGGCCTCATATTACCATAATACGATTGTTAGATTATGGGATTCCTTTAATTTATTTTGCACTAAAGGCTGATTTACAATGATCAGTTAAACCGAATACAGTCGGCATTTCAACCGAATGATTCGGCCGAATACGAATACTTCAAAATTTGCCGAATACGCCGAATACCGAACATAAAACGAATATTCGGCGCATCTCTAGTTTTTAGGGTTCCGTACCAAAATGGTAAAAAAAGAACCCTTATGGTGCGACTTGGTCTGTCTGTCTGTCACAGCTGGATATCTCAAGAACTACTAATGTTATCAACTTGACATTTAGAATAGTGTTTTAGAAAGATTTTTTTTTGCACCAGGTACTGAACGGGCGTCTTAAAAATTCGAAGTGGGGCTACTAGGGCATGTATGAAATCATATGAAAGAGCGCTACTTGGGAATTCTCAAATAAAAATTTTTTTAGGCTGCATAGTTTACGACATTTGAAGAAAAATGTTAAAAAATAATTATACCCCCTTATCTCCGAAGTTTGCATAGAGAAATATCTGAAATTTTTCTATGTGATAAAAGTTTATGTAAAGATTACAGGAAAAACACGCACACTTTTTCAGGAATCATCAACAAAAATTACATTAGTTCCACTATCGGTCAAGAGATGGCTCTGACCTAAACCTGCAATATTCTACACCGCAGGTGCAGTGTTAAAATTCTCTGTCGAATATAGGCCTCGCCGATGAAAATTTCAAATGGTACGGAACCCTCGCTGAGTCCGACTCGCTGTTTACCGATTTTTTTATAAACGTATTATTGATTTAAGTGCCCTAGAAGCATGCCCGTTGTTATCATACATCACAATCTTAAACACTAGTTATACTGAGCAGAATTCCGCGTGGCATGCGCATTGATCGTTTTAACCCGTGAGGAGGCGCGCTATGAGCAATTTGCTCACGCAAAAACTGATTGCAAATTTTTCTGACGTCATAGCGACTCAAGCGCCTAGGTACCTTTCTAACTATTCACCCACTCCCTTGACGTAACACATGCGCCGCTCCGTACTGCTGCGACCACGCAGCTGAAGAGTTTATGGAGATCGTGTATTTTGTATGTTGATTGCGTATTATTTATAGTGATTTTTTTGATGAAGACCAAGGTTTAAAACCAATATTAGTTGATTCGTTATTTGCGTTAGAGTTGCATTTATGTTTCATAGTTTTAATTAAAACTCTTATTTAATTACTAATTAAATGTTGTTTTATTCATTTACACTAATGTTTACTCAATAAATACTATAACTGTGGAAACAGGCATTTGAAGCAGTGTGACCATTTTGCTCGCGCGCGCCTGTCCGTGTAAGGCGCGGCACCCACTATCTGTGGGCATCGGTGCGGCTCGGTACAGCTCGGGCGCTTTACGGCGGCTTCGAACGCCTAAGGGCTGCTTGGGGCGGCTTCGGGCGCCTCAGAGCTGCTTCGGCAGTCGTAAGCATACCTAAGGACGCCTAGGCTGGTTTCGGGCAGCTCGGGTGGCATTTTCGTGGCCAGACAATTCGCAGAACAGTCATAACGTTCACCGCGCGCGTCTCCATTAGCTTGGCAACACCCATAGGAAAATAAAAGGCAACAGCCTCACAGTAGCGAAGGCTCACGTTATGGAGGAGGGAAGCCGGAGCAGCCCAAAAAAAAAAAAAAATTACTACCAATCCCGAACTCATAAAACAGCTACGAATATGTTTTAAAAACCCTATACCTATTCTATAAACAACTACAATCTATGAAAAGTAAACACGGGAACAATACATTTTATTAAATTTACGACTGCCAGTCACTCATTGATATTTATCGTAAAGGGAAACATTAAAATGTTTGAACGAACCATCGCGGTGTTTGTAATTTATAGTCACATCTAGGCGAGCACGTAAGTAAATAAGTAATTTCAGCTTATTAAACTATCTACTTTCCCCAATACCTAATTACAACGTACTTTATTTTCACATCCAATAAACTCAAAACACTATGTTAATCCTATGACTACAAACAAATATTAATACTACTAGTAATGATAAACTAATGAATTCAATAAATACTGTGCGAAAAAAAAGCAAATTAATATGGTTCTAATGCGATTACGTCAAAAAGCAACCACACATTGTCATACGAATAATGAAATGTTTACGAACTCCGAACTCCTACCCAGTATTACGAAATTCAACGAAAACTACCGAATCAAATGCGTGTGCCAGAAAGAGGTGGTGCAATAGCAATAATTCCTTCTCGCTCCCGCGCGCACGTTTCTGCTACTCTGTGCCTACAATTACTCGCTACAGACCGGCTTACCCGGCTCATAGAAACCGCGGTATCACGTGACCGAAGTGACGTCATGATGACTTTATTTTTTGTAAGGAAATTGAATTTAGCATAAGCCGGACGCGCCTACGAGTTATTTTAGCGCAGTGTTTTGTTGTTGGGTTATTAAGACAATTTTTAATGTATGTAGGCGTTTTGTAATAGGTATTTTAATTTTATGGTGTATCAAATACTTATAGTTTGATTATTCAATGACGATAGAGTGGTTGTGTTCCGAATTTCCAAAGGGAAGCCGGTAGGAATCGGCTTATATGGACGTTTCGCCCCTGCAGCCTCATTAATTACACGTATAGGTTCGTTTTATTTATTTATCGTAAATCATTAAACAAGTTATGAAATTCATCGAAAGTACATCTTTGCTTCCAAAGCTTATTCACCCAAAATATTCTTTTTTGCCTTAAGGCTCCAAGTATCTCTTCTTCTTCAGCAAGATGAACAATGAGATCTAAGTCCCAATCCACCATTATAAATACACACGTACAACCGTTTTCACGTAACGTTACGACTGCTCTACGACGTGTCTGCCACCCGAACTATTCTTAGTTTTGCCGAAACCAGCCTCGGCGTCTTTAGGTATGTTTACGACTACCGAGGCAGCTCTCAGGCGCCTGAAGTCGCCCGAAGCAGCCATCATGCGCCCGAAGCCGCCGTAAAGCGCCCGAGCTGTACCGAGCCGCAGCCGCGCCTAACAATATTAGGCGCGCCTTGTCACGAGTCAATGATTAGGAAGTCACGCGATCGATGTCGACGTCGACATAATAGTCGAGCGAATTTTGTCCCGTATCTCGCGTAGGTTTGACCAAAGCTTTAGTGAATTTGAACATAAAATAATTTTATGAGAACTAAGAACCAATTATTGGTTCTTAGTTTTATTGATTTTGAAAACAGACAGTAATCTTTTACAATAAATTATTTCATATTGCAAGGATAAATAAAATGGTTTGTTCCTTGATTTGCATCTTTCTCTAGGTGGGTTTAGAGTAGACCCACAGATATAGATATACCTAGATAACGCAAGAGCAACTACTTCGCGTGCCATTTTCGTGCCCAGCTTATGTAAAATAATCGTAAGCTGCCACTTTCGCGCTCAGTCTGCATCGGTGCCACGCTTGTCGGAAGTCAGTAAAAAATTGAAAATGGTTAATTACGCTGTTATAAATAACTGTGCAAATGCGAGGAGAAACAATAAAAGAAACGTTTTCTAGTGCTTGTGACGTCATAGTAGGTAGTAAAAAAATGGCACGCTTGGTTTTCATACAGATCGTGATACTTGCGTTATCTAAGTCTATCTAAATCTGTGAGTAGACCAAACACACAAGTGCTCATTTTATCCCCACTCTTTTAAATTCTCTTTGAGTGAACAGATAAAGAGCATTCTTATGTTCCTTTGGTCTACTATGTATTTGAGAACAAACCTTGTAATTGTGTGATGACAAAGTCTCTAACAAAGTGTGCAGCACTCTCTTCTCCTGAGGAGTCCAGCAATGCACCAACCACAGCCTTGAATGTATTTGCTAAAATAAAATTGTCTACTGGATATTCCTAGAAACAAAATAAATATCATTAATCATAATGTCCACAATTAAATCTGATTTACACGATACGATTAATTGCCTGTGGCATACCATAAGTAGAAGCAACTGTAAAACCGGATTCATTTTACTCTGTCGTGTCGTGTCGTGACGGCTTCAGTGTTAAGTTACTCTCTAAACTCGTTGTGATTTGACGCAGTCCTGAACAGATTCGTTTGATTGGTGTATCTCGACGACACAATACGACAGTAGGTAAAAGGTAATACGGTACTCCACGAAAAAGCGCGTATTTTGCGTATGGGTGGGAAAATCTATTATTCGATCCACCCCAGCTCCTCAAAGACGGCCAGCAATGCCTTGATGTCACTGACAATCTCACTTAGGGTACCTGGGTTACCAACAATACGACAGTAATGTGTCGGTGGTTTAAAAGTTGCACCATCTACTAAACACTGTTAAGATGGTGCAACTTTTGCATTTATTGCTCCAATTGTATTTATAGTATGCCACCACGGGCAAGAATATAGCGTCATGTAAGATTTGGGCCAATGGACACAACTGGGGCCATATAAGTCAAAAAGTCATAATTGTTCCATTAAAAAAATGGATAAAGCAATAATGCACTTATTTGTTATGTAGGCTAACAAGTTATATATTGTAACATGTGTACATGTTACAATATATGCGGAAAATTGGACTTTCACAAGTATACATTCATGTGTGTGGGATGTATTAGCACAAGAACGAGCCATTCAGTGTCACGCAGACTTGTGCACGTATATTGTAACGTGTATGGCTAACATTTGAAACACAAATTCTTTAAGAAAAGATAAAAAGAGGAATAGAGGATATTTGTTACTATTCTTGTCACTTCACCATCACTTAACATCTATTTTTACCATAGTTACCTATGCAGTGATTTTGCTTTATATCCATCTTCTAATATTATCAGAGGACCTAGTCAAAGTAATGTTCTATCAGCGATAACGATGATGGAAAAGTCACAAATGTATGGGACTGCCACAAGGTGTTGAAGAGCTTGTCAATCCTGTTGAAAGTCATTGTAGAAATACAAAACCCTTTGAAAGAGATTGATACTTGTCTATGCTCTCAAGTTAACTATTATCATCCTTCTTTTGTTCTAATTCCAATTTACTTGATGTTGCTTTTTCAATATTCCATACATCTGGGGGGGGGGGGGGGAGTTTATGTTGTATCTTTCTGGCTAAAGCACTAGGAAGTGGTGATGGGTTGGCATTTTGGGGGACTGAATAATGGACTAATTACCACCTTTCTAATCAGGTTAATAATAGTGTCAACTGTCTAAATACTTACAGCAGCTAGAATAATATCTTTGGTGCCTAAATGCAGGGATATATTTGCAAGTGTGGCCTCGCTGGTAAGGAACCTTCGGACTCCCTTCACGCCTTCTATGGGGAATTTTGGCAGCACTGTCTCTAGGTAGTTCTGAATGTAGGCATTTATGAACTGGTCTCCTGAAAATAAAAATATTTTATTTGAAAATGGAGCCTCGTATTGTAATACTTTCACAACTATTGTAGAGTAAAAAAGTCTCACAAGAGTCACAAGTAGTACGTAGGAAATTATATATTTCATTCTGGACAGTATCTCTGTTTATAGTAAAGTTTTAAATGATTATTTTACCTATCTCTACTAGCTCCCTGTTGTCTTTCATTTTTATATCAAACTCCATTTCTTTTTGTTTCATCTCTTCCTTTATAACGTAAGATCTGTCCGTGAATGCCTGCAGTAGCAAGTCCGAATCAAAATCTTCATTCAATCGTTTCGCAAATGCGTATAGTTCAGCTTCTAAGTTCCATTCAAGAAAGGTATTTCTTGGGTTGATCTTCTTCCCACCAAGCCTGTCTTCACGACGTTTGAGTTCCATCAATGTTGGAGCCACCCATCGATGTATCTTTTGAGCTAAAAGACATCAATTATATGATTTATCTTCATAAATAAGTGTTAAGTAACACGAACTTAAAATGTAAAACAAAACTTACCTTGCGTAGTTACAGGATGAATTTTAACAACCTTCGCAAAAAGCGGCACGCAACGTCTTATAAGAGCCATATTCATTTAAAATGAATTATCAATTTATCTCAAAATATTTTAAATTCAAAACATCGAAGCAAGATTCACAAAACAGAAAACAAACGTCAGATTTTTGAGGTTAGTTTTGTTATTTTTTTTTGTTAGGGTTGCTAGCTCCAACGACTTGATATTTAGTAGAAAAACGTTACGATTCTGATGCGTATTTCATTCTACCATTGTGAGTGATGGTATCTCCACAGGGGTAGAGTATAAATCCTAAGGTAAAGAGTCAATGTTGTCAAACCCCGATCCCTAATAATAGGCTATTTTAACGCAAACGGCATTAGGCCCCAACGCGATGAGATCGCCATTTTCAAACTTAAACTCAAAGCATTTATTTCAAGGTACTTTTGAATTGTCAAGGAATCGGTCAGTCAGAAATAGGTATGAAGCTAGTTGCCCATTCCAAAGCGTAGTAGGTACCTATGGAGAGAATGACAAGAAACTCCAAGGACACTCTTTTAAATAAAAAATTGTTACAAAATATTGGTTACATCATTCATGTTGAAATTATATATGTGAGAACAATCACAGAGAGAACAATGTAGAAAGACGTGCACGTTAGAAGCGTCCGTAATAAAAAGATAAAACAAAGAACAATAAAAAAAAAACAAAAATAAGCCCTCGCAGCTAAGAGTTCTCGCAGTTCACGAACATGACGCATGGATTAGCACCATTCAGCTCAACCATTTTGAAGGGAGCTAAATGATCCAACACACGCGCCACCATCAGCGAAACATTTGAGTGAGCATGACATACTCACAGCCGCCAGGGCACATTCAAGTCAATGCAAGACATATTACCCGGTAAATGGTAACTCTTTAGTACATAGTGCTCACACTTCATCATCATCATCATCAGCCTATAATGTTCCCACTGCTGGGACACAGGCCTCCTCTTTGTGAGAGGGAGTGGGCCGTAATCCACCACGCGGGCCCAGTGCGGGTTGGTAGATGTCACATGTCTTCGAATTTTCGGTTCTAGGACATGCCGGTTTCCTCACGATGTTTTCCTTCACCGTTTTGAGAGCAGTGGTGATGAAATAATCCACACAAAGTAAAGCGCCTGTCTGGGTTCGAACCTACGACTAACCTAACCTACAACTCGTGGTAAGTCGCGGCCGTTACCACTGGGCCACCACTGCTCTCTTGTGCTATGCAATTATATAATACAATGGAGATTGAGTTTATACAATGCAAAGATAGTCTTACAATCTTCAGCAGCTCCAACAGTATTTGCAAATGTTAATCAATTAGTTGTGGAGCAGGACCAGCATTGAGCCAAGCATTTTTATCAGCGATGTAATCCCCCAACGTATAATATGCCTGCCTGTATAGTGTGCGTTTTATACAAGATTTGAATTTCGTCTCATTCAGTTGAAGTATGCGGGGAGGAATTTTATTGTAACATTTTAAACAGTATTCCATGAAAGATGAATCTACTTTAGCCAGTCTGAATCCTGGTTGAACTAATAGGTCCCTATTTCTTGTACAGACGCCAGCACATCAAGCTACCCGAAACTGTCAAATTTTCCCAATCAACTTTGAACCTTAAAGTTCAGCAATAAAGTTGAAAATCTATTAAATAAATTTGACCGATTGTAGTAGCTTGATGTGCTGGCGTCTGTACTATAATTATTTGTCTATCACCTCTTTTGCTAAAAAGATGTAAATTCTTTCTTACGTATGTACATGATGTTTTCATAGATATATTGACAAGGTACCGTCATGATGTTATCCTTAAACAGTTTCCTTAGAGAATCGCGCCTGCGGAGATAATATATGGCTCTGATCGCTCTTTTCTGCAGAATAAAAATAGACTCGATGTCTGCAGCCCGTCCCCACATTAAAATACCGTAAGACATGATACTATGAAAGTAGCTAAAATAGACTAGCCTCGCGGTATCTACATCAGACGGACGACGGATTGACGGATTTTTCTGACAGCATATGCTGCTGAACTTAGCCGTCCTGCAAGAGATGTTAAATGAGGACCCCATTGCAGCCTTGAGTCGAGCGTGATCCCTAGGAAAACAGTTTTATCGACAAATTCTAGTTTCTCATGATTCAATACTATCTCACAATTGACACCTTTGACATTTGGTCATTGATCGATGTAAATCGATGCATTTGGTAAAGAAAATTTTATGCACTTAGTTTTTTTTTCCATTTAATACTAAATTATTAGCAGTGAACCAATTTTGGACCTGCAGTAGGGCGTTATTTACGTCGTTAAAATTTGTAGCACGTCTATCTACCTTAAAAATTAAAGAAGTATCGACAGCAAATAACACCATTTGTGGTTGAATTTTTAATAAATGGAGCACATGACTTCTTCAGTGTATAATCAGAATTATGCTTTTTGTTTCTGTTCGTTTCATTATTGATAATTTTCCAAACTGTCTGTATTTTATTGTCTGCTGATTTAACCTTGTTGCTAATGTATAAGGCTTTAGCTGCCTTACAAGTGTTCTTAAAAGTTCTAGAGTAGTTTCCTCCGCGATCATCAAATAGACGTACTCTTAGTCCAAGAGACTTTCCTAAAGCCTTGTCACCGTGACCCGTCAATTGCCAACTACCTCGCAACGATACGTCACGATGCCACAAAGGAGGTACTCTGATTTATTATAAAAAGCAGCTTCACTGCATCCCAATCGACCCTCCGCCCCTCTCGCGATTACAAAGTTTCAGCCTGCCGCCTAGGCATGTCTGGCCATGAGCCGATCACTCTCGTATCGGTCTATCTCCCCCCGGTAACGGTTCGGAGAATTTCCAACTCCTCTCTAACGACCTTTCGATTCTACTCACTATGAGTAACTCGCGCATTATAGCGGGTGATTTCAATGCCAAACATCCCTCTTGGAATAGTTCGGTAACCACTACTAGAGGTCGACACTTGTTCGACCTCTCAAATTCCCTGACCTTTGACGTCATCGCTCCGATGACTCCCACTCACTTTCCGGTTGAAAACCCAAATCATACCCCGACGTCTTAGACGTGGCGCTCCTGAAGCAGGTGAATTAGCTCGATTCTGACCACCGCCCGGTAGTCCCGGTGGCCCGGTCCGGTGGTAGGCCCGGTATGCCTGGTGATATGCGTGCATTACTGACTGAGAAGAACGCGGCCATTCGTGCTTATACCAACTTCCCCTGTCCCGCCAACAAAGCCCATATGCGCTATTTGCAGAGATCTGTAAAGACACGTGTAGCGGAGCTGCGTGACGCGGGCTGGGATAAGATGCTCAGTGATTTAGAGCCTACCCATCTGGCATTCTGGGAACTCCAGAGGAAACTCAGGTCCCCCCAATCCTCCTCCATGCCCCCCCTGACCCGTCCCGATAAGACCATCGCCTTCGAGGACGTTGAAAAGGCTGAATGCCTAGCAGACAGCCTCGAGGCTCAATGCTCTCCCAGGTCCCTACCAGTAGACCAAGCTCACCTGTGAAAGGTTGACGCTGAAGTCGAACGTAGAGCCTCTCTCCCTCCTGTTGATGACCCTGATTGTCCGCTGCCTCCCGTCCTTCCAGACGAAGTGCATGACATCATTAAAGGTCTTAAAGCCCGTAAAGCCCCCGGATCCGATGGTCTCACCAATAGGGTGATTCAAGTTTTCCCTGCCCACCTAATAATGCTTTTGACTACCGTCTTCAATGGTGCCTTAAGCAACAACATCTTTCCCCAGTCGTGGAACGAAATCACCGTCATCGGTATCCCTAAGCCCGGCAAGCCCAAAACCGAGCCTGGGAGTTACCGTCCCATTAGTCTGCTCAAGGTTCTCGGAAAAATCTATGAGAGGCTTATTTATAAGCGTCTCAGAGACTTCGCCGAGACCAAGGGCCTCATTCCCAACGAACAGTTCGGCTTTCGAACTGAGCACTCTAGCGTGCATCAGGCCCACCGCATCATAGAATTCATAAGCGCTGGTTTCCAACGCGGTTCTATGACGGATGATAAAGTCTGGCACAATGGCTTATTATTTAAGCTGTACCAACTCGGTGTGCTAGATCGTCTCGTGCTCATCTTGCGAGACTTTTTATCGAACCGTGTCTTCCGCTATCGCATCGAAGGAGCGCTATCCTCCCCCCGCCTTATCCGAGCAGGTGTCCCTCAGGGCTCTGTGATCTTTCCCCTCATTTTCGCGCTATTCACCAGCGATATCCCTAAGGATGGTAGAAGGGCGCAGTTTTCTCTGTTCGCAGATGATACGGCCATCTACTTTAGATCTAGATCCCCCGATATTATCGCCCGCACTCTCCAAGGCTCAGTCAATAGACTTGCTGCCTGGTTTAGAAAGTGGCGAATAGAAGTAAATCCCGATAAAAGCCAAGCGGTTCTCTTTTCGAAACCGCGCACTAGGCTTGAAAGACCCCCATCACCATGTTTGGCAAGCCGATCTCTTGGGAGAAGCGAGCTAAATATCTAGGTGTTGTTCTCGGTCATAATCTCACTTTCGCAGAGCACATAAAGATGGTTCGTTCGCGAGTCGCTTTCGCTCTCGGTAGACTCCATTTCGTTCTGAATGCACGTAGCAAATTGTCACTTAAGTGCAAATTGCGCATCTATACAGCGTGCATTCGACCAATCATGACCTATGCGGGTGCCGTCTTTGCTCATGCAAAACCCCATCATATCCATAGGACGCAAACCCTCCAAAATCGATTCCACCGTAGGGCCACCGGTTCCCCCTGGCGCGTTAGGAACGAGAGTCTCCATCTCGACCTAAAGATTCCCACTATCCACCAATTCCTAAAACGCCTTGCAAAGCGTGCAAAGCGTTATTTTGAGTCCGCGGCCAAACATCGCAACCCTCTGGTTGTCGAGGCCGCCAGTTATGTCCCAAGTAAGTAGTCCATACCCGCCGTCCAAGGCACATTCTCACCGACCCTGATGACCACATAACCCTCCTCCAGGAGAGCAATAGGGAAACAAGCACAGTGTACAAACACAGACGCCTCCCGTCATTCCAACCCCGCCGCTGAGGTCCTTTGCGATCGCGAACGCCGCGTCCCCGAATAAATGATACTCCCCCCCGACCCTTGCTCAAAAACGAGGTGCCAGCAGTTGTTGCAGCTGTGCACGTAGCTTTAAATTCCCCGATTAATAATCATGATCAAAACTTTGATCCAGCCCGTCCCATCTTTGATGTCCTCCCTCCGGTAAACGTCCTAAGCCGAGGTTCGTACCCCACAGGGGGTGCCCTTAGTGAGCGTTCACCTAGTTTTAATTAGCTTAGTTGAATAACCCCTGGCTGGAGGTTTTAAGTGTAGCAGCTTAAGGCATCCACAGGATTGACCAAAAAAAAAACAATGTCATTGGAGTGGTTGATTTAGATACGTTACCGTTACGTTTCAATGACTTTTAGTGACTTTGCAGGGACTTTCTACTTAATTTCTGTCCACTAACTTCTTTAGGCTCTGGGTAGGAAACCTAACCATCAGCCCATAATATCCCCACTGCTGGAATTAAATAATATTTTATGGCTGGGACACAGGTCTCTCTGTAAGAAAGGAGGAGGCCACCACTGGTCAGTGCCGATTGGAACGTCACAATAATGTCTTTAATTTTTCCTGAGCAAACCACGAACCTACGACTCGTAAGTTGAAGCCGTAACCAGCGCGGGGCGCTGGGCGCTGGTAATTTTAACTTAAATATAGTTAAAGAAAACAATAAATTAGCAAGTCTTTAAATATACTTTTCATAATAAAACCGTAGACAATCACATTGAAGAATACGAGTTCATTCATGTGTAACAAAGTATCAAAATAAAAACTCATAAAAACATTACAGCATCAGCTTTTCCGGTTGGTGAGGAAACCTCTTACTGAGCTAAAGAATCCTCTCTTTATTTTGCTGTTTATTGGAAGGATTGTGTGGTTGCTGTAGAAGGATGCTGACGTGTCGTAGATTGATGAACTTACTTCCACAGCCTAAAAGAAACAAAATATTACTTTGAAAGAGTATTATGACAAGATTTTTTCAAGATACGCCCAATTATGTTCTTACTATCCGTCCGGATTTGTCCGGATATTTCGGCATAAATAAATAAAAATAAATAAATAATCATTTAATTCAGATTAATCTAAGTACGATTACATCCATATTTTTGTCCATATTTCTATATTTGTCATTTCCATGTTTTGCATAACATTTATGAAAAACATTTTTTTTTTTGAAAATTGGTTTTTACTGTAGGTGCAACTCTGTTGAACCCTTTTTTTGCGTGGGAAATTATCAAGTAACTTCTCCCGCTCTGGCGGAGCGGCGTGTCAGACTCTTACTGACTAAAACCCACCCGTGTTCCTTCAGTTGCCATGTTGCCGGGGCCACGGTATCCCTTTCGGACTTCCACGCAACCCCGGCAGGCACTCTGTCGAACCCTTCGGGCGTGATGATAAAGTAATGGAAGATTTTTTTTCAGAAAATAAAAAAAGATTAGAGTCCTGAAAAAACAAAGACAAAAGTAAAAAGTCCGGCTTTTGCGCAATTGTCGGGCATTTTCAATAGAAATGGTAACCCTATGCTCAATTAAAGAAAAAAACTCCAAAACGATTGATCAGGCAAGTCCTAAGAATGAACACCTGTCCAAAGAAGCGAGAACGATCCCATAACACCACACAACGACTTGAAGAAGGCCCAAGTAGATGTGTTTACGACACAGAACAGACATGTTTGTCGAAGAATAACGAAGATTGACCCCAAATGAAATGCGATGAATAGGCAGAGAGAGGTAAAGAGTAAGGGACGTGGGAACACTTGGTCGCAAAGGCGATGAAGTGCGCGGTGCTTTGGGTAACGATACTTAACTAGGACGCTGCGTTTACTGCCAATGCCATCGTAGCCGCGTAGTGCGCCTTCTATGTTCTATGTTATGGGGTTTTGGTTTCCGCACTTAGTCCGTAAGGTGGACCATTGTACGTGAGCCATGGCGGCCGTTTGGTGGTTATTCCAACCAGCCCACTTCCCTCCAGAAGTTAATTAAAACTCCTGGTCTGTTCAGAGTACGCCTTTAAAGTGCTACTACTCACGATAAAGCCGATTTCCTGCAGCTAATTGAAGTGAAAACTTCATTAGGTGCGTTGGGCATTTTTAAGATGGGACTAAACAATTGATTTCGTGACACTGTTACGACACCAGCTTTTGACCATTAAAAAGACATCAACCCTTTTTTTTTTTTTAGTTAGGGCATCTCGTAGTTGACCTCTGAGATCATGACTACTTAACCGGGCTTTCCTGTGGGTGCCTTAAGCTACTACACAAAACCTCCAGCCAGGGGTTATTCAACTATGCTAATTAAAACTAGGTGAACACTCGCTAAGGGCACCCCCTGTGGGATATGAACCTCGGTTTAGGGCGTCAACCGGAGGGAGGACATCAAGGATGGGACGGGCTGGATCAAAGTCTTGATCATGATTATTAGTCGGGGAATTTAAAGCTACGTGCTCAGCTGCAACAACTGCTGGCACCTCGTTATCGAGCAAGGGTCGGGGGGGAGTATTATTTACTCGGGGACGCGGTCGCGATCGCAAAGGACCTCGGCGGCGAGGTCGGAATGACGGAAGGCGTCTGTTTTTGTACACAGTGCTGGTTTCCCTACTGCTCTCCTGGAGAAGGGTAATTGGGTCATCAGGGTCGGTAAGTATTCGCTTAGGGCGGCGAGTTCGATTGATACTAG
Source organism: Agrochola litura (assembly GCA_949152395.1). NCBI lineage: Eukaryota > Metazoa > Arthropoda > Insecta > Lepidoptera > Noctuidae > Agrochola > Agrochola litura. The sequence goes on from OX424511.1 coordinate 10,719,407, forward strand.
AGGGAGTGTAACTAGTGGCCTCGATAACCAGAGGGTTGCGATGTTTGGCGGCAGTATCGAAGTAACGCTTGGAAGAGCGTTTGAGAAATTGGTGGATGGTGGGGATTTTTAGGTCGAGATGGAGGATCTCATTCCTAACAAACCAGGGGGCTCCCGAGGCCTTCCGAAGGCAACGGTTCCGTAATGTCTGCATCTTATGGATGTGACTGGGTCTTGCTTGTGCAAAAACAGCACCCGCATAGGTCATGATTGGGCGAATGCACGTTGTGTAAATACGCAATTTGCACCGTAGTGACAATATGCTACGTGCATTTAGGATATAGTGAAGTCTTCCAAGGACCCATGCGGCTCGCGCGCGGGCTTGGGTTATGTGCTCTTTAAAGGAGAGATGGTGGTCGAGGACTACACCTAGGTACTTGGCTCGCTTCTCCCAAGGGATAGGCTTGCCTAGCATGGTGATGGGTCGGGGAGAGAAATCAACGCGCGATACAATATTTCCTGTGCCACTGTTTTTTTTTTTTTTTTTTTGTAATTTTACAGTTAATTTTATAAGTATCAAATTGTACAACTGCCCCGTTGGTGTCGTGGTCGCAAGCGCGACTGCTGAGTGTAGGGTCCTGGGTTCGATTCCCAGGTCGGGCAATGTGATATTGGGTTTTTCCATTAGAAATTTCTTCGTAACAGCTCGGATTGATATACTGGACGTCGTAGCGGAAGAACGTCTCGAGCGCTCCGCGTCCCTTTCTTTTTTTGTTGGTTTGAGTCCACGCCTTAGTGTTTATTGTACGTTTGGCGCAGCTTGCGCCCGCGCCGCCTTAATTGCCAGTTAACGAAATCGAACAATGTTTATTTTGTTTGATGTGGCGATGACTTTATGTGTCGACAAATAAGTACATTCATATAGTGCAAAAGTGAGGTGTGCTAGGCCTACATGCGTTTCCGGCCCCAGGCGAGCATTCCAGGGCATACGAGGGTCTAATCGTCTGCCGAAGGTTCCAGAGCCACTGAACGACATAGCCAGGATAATCTGGTGAAATCATTCCATACATTAATCTTTCAGGGCGTTGCTTCCCTCTGCAAAATACACACCTCGATCTGAGTAGGACTGCGTCAACAAACGCACTGAGCCCATTATTTCACAAACTACCTACCTACTAATCACTTAGTCAATAAATCAAATTCCCATAGTTCAAACTCAAGGTTAACGTTAACTCCAACGATAGATCCAGATACCAAAACAATTTGCATTTTGAATTGTTTCTAGTAATAAAGAGGACTGAGTTCAATTCTCGGCTCTATTTCGATTACGTGGCTAAAATTCAGTGACAAAGTTCGGTATATTAGGTACAACATCGTGAGCGCGAATCTGCAGTTGCGTAGTGACTGGCAAAGTTGGGAGGTTTGATGCTACGCGCAGAATCAACTTTTATTTTTAAGTTACAGGTTTATGGGTATATGTGCTTAGTAAAAGTAGTATGGCAAGATAAAATAACATACGAAGTCGTACGATACGTATGATTCTAACAAATTAACAGTGTCGGTCGCTATTAATTTTCGCAAAAAAATATTTTCCATAAAACTTCTTAGCTTGACCTGAGCTATAACCTCTTGCTTGCTGATAATTATAACATCAATCTTAACTCCTAGAAACTACCCTAAACCATTTGGCAAGTGCTTTAGCCCTATAAAACAGTCGCGTCTGAGGCGACCTTATTTTTGTTTTTTGTTGCATAATTTACCCGAGTTTTTGTGACGAAAGGCACATGAGTGGTTAAACTTCCTTTCAACAAAAATAAAAAATAAACGAAACAAGGTACATTTCTATAGAAAAACAAATAGTGTAACTAATAAATCGTAGCCAGCGCACGACCCTGTCAATTGTGTATCTCTGTCTCGAAACGAAATCTGCACATGCGGCTGCAGTGCGGCGTTCTGACTACCAAACAATAGTTTAACAATGGTAATAAATAGCATCCATGAACAAAGAAGCGTAAACGAATAGGAAACACGACGAATATGAAACGGATAGCAGCGAAGCTTCTGACGAAGACTTAGAAACAGCTAAATGTAACACAGCACAGCAGCAATATAGAAAAGAGCCGAGAAAGCAGCATAACCCCGTCAAAATATTCACCGGTGAAGTTGGCCCTGAACTAACATAGCGGCGACGTCGCAAAAGATGCCCTTCCACAGATAAATAACACCCGTCTCTCCACTATTCCATTGCTTACTCAAGGATGCATATCCGGTAGGCTCGCAAATCCCTCCTTATCCTAAGGGCACGTCTTCCCTACCATTACTGCGCCCCCCGGTCTACTTTGTCCTGCGCCTGATCTCTTTCCGGTCGTGTCGGATTATGAACCGTCCCATCGGACTATGAGAGTGAGGGGAGAGAGAGTGCACCTGTGTCTGCGCACACACGCCTGCACTATAATATCTCACGCGCCGAAGGCTAGTCTCCGCTGAGATGTGTCGCCATGGCCGAAATACGATCTGGAGGACTATAAAACACCTTATCAATAAAATACTCACACCAAGTGAAGTACTGATGTGATATGAATCAATAGAACTGTTGACGCTAAGCAGATCAGGTGGGGGCTCTATCGGTAGTTTTAGCTCAGAGGTTCTGGTCGATCTCATGACTAAACATGACATAAGTCTCCTCAAAAACGGCTTCTTGGGTTTCGAATCTTGCGGCTCCAACTGAGCACATTTATTTTCTGAGTTGTGCACGTCTTCTGAATATAATGAGTAGGCTGAAGTTCCTAGATTTGGTGTTGCGCATTTTCTGTGTCCTGAAAGAGAGCAAAAAATGGGAATAAGTTTGAAAATTCATCGTCAATAAACAGATAATAATTTGTAATGTGTCCTTAGTGATTTATGCATAAAGTAGCTAAAAAGGGGTGATAAACCCAATTGTCTCAATCGTCTCTCTAGCGTAATACTTATGGCGCATCCACACATGCCGCCGGCTTATGCCGCCGGGTTTGCCGCCGGCTTTCAGGCTGCCTTGTCGCTGAATAGAAAAAAAGTTGCGCGTGCCGCCGGGTTGGCCGCCGGGTTGGCCGCCGGCCGTGCCGCCGGCCGTGCCGCCGGCATGTGTGGATGCGCCATTAGAGTCCTTCCACTAAACTCGCGTGTTCACATATAATTATTTAACTAATGTACAGACGCCAGCACATCAAGTTACTACAATCTGTCAAATTTATTTTATAGATTTTCAACTTTACCGCTGAAACGTAAGGTTCAAAGTTGATTGGGAAAATTTGACAGTTTCGGGTAGCTTGATGTGCTGGCGTCTGTACGTACAGACGCCAGCACATCAAGCTACTACAATTTGTCAAATTTATTTAATAGATTTTCAACTTTATTGCTGAAGTTTAAGGTTCAAAGTTGATTGGGAAAATTTACCAGTTTCGGGTAGCTTGATGTGCTGGCGTCTGTACCTATACAAACAATCGTAAAACATTTTAAAAGAGTAACGGTGGAGTTTCTTGCCCATTCTTCTCCATACGAAAACTACCTTTTGGAAGGGGCGACTAGAATCAATTTTATTATTTTGTAAATTTTGACGTTCAAAAGTGCCAGACATGGGCCTATTTGAAATAAATGATTTGACTTTGACTTTTGACTTTGCAACAATCTAAGAAGCCCAATTTGACGTTTCTCATTAATTCATTAATCATTATACATGCCGCGATAACTTTGTATGAACGGTTACGTGAGAAATCGAAAAATCTAATTCATAATCCTAATTAATTACTATGTTATCCATACACTATAACAATGAGTATCATTCGTAAGCACCAAGTGTCACTTTATATTGGAAAAATGCACTCAAAAATACGAAATAATCGTTGATTAATATTCCGACAGGACATTATTATAATGTCATGTGTTTGGGTTCGTTGCTGTAGTGTTGTAACCGTTTTAAGCCGTTTTTTGACCGTATAAAATCTCTTTTCTGAAAAATCGGTACTTTTACAAACATTACATTTTTATTTTTGAATTGTTTTTGTTTTTATTTTTGTTACGGACGCTTTTGACGTGCACATCTTTCTACATTGTTCTCACATATATAATTTCAACATAAATGATGTAACCAATATTTTGTAATAATATTTTGATTTAAAAGAGTGTCCGTTTCTTGCCTGTTCTTCTCCAGATGTACCTACTACGCTTTGGAATGGACAACTAGCTTCATCTTTCTGACCGACCGACCCCTTGACAATTCAAAAGTACCTGTAATTGGTTTATTTGAAATAAATGCTTTGAGTTTGAGTTTTGATTACATTTAGAAAAGAGAGAAACGTATAATTACTGTATTATTAAATGTTTAATTAAACATATAAAAAACTTTTTACAAAAAATACAACCGGCTTCCAAACTACAAAGTGAAAAATAACTTTAATTGCGGAAGTCGGTGTCTTTGGATCAGTATTTTAGTTTCTTGACACCGACTTCGGAAATTAAAGTTATTTTTCGGTCGGTTGTATTTTTTGTAAAAAGTTATTTTTTTTCACTTTTTTGTGGGTTGGTTTGTAATTTATCTAAGTTACAATAGCCAACTGCTAGCAATAGTAACTGCTCATCAAAAATACCCAAATCGCTATAGATGTAGATGTGTTGTGTGTGTGATATGTGTGTGTGATGTGTGTGTGTGAAGAGTTCCCTCGATTTCTCCAAGATCCTATTATTAGATCGTGACCAAATGAAAATGGGACCAACTTAAAAGTATACCTTTTCAAACAAAAACAGAATTTTGCAAATCGGTCCAGTCGTCTTCGAGTAATCGAACAAACATTTAAAAAAAACCGACGAACTGAGAACCTCCTCCTTTTTTTTAAGTCAGTTAAAAAGAATAACGATCGAAAGAAAATTATAACGGAAGACTTTAGAAGAGACGTATATTTTGACTTTATGATTGAAAATGATTAATAGAAGGGTAACTGACGAAGGCAATTCAACTGATGATAATTTTTCTGATTCAGTGACGAAAGTTAATAAAAATCTTACAAAAGTGAATTTATTTTTTTACCGGATAATGATGATGATGACGTGTAATAAAACGATATGCATCAAGAATCAGTTTTAAGTAATGTAGATAAATTGTCCATTACAAACTGTAAGGATGATAAAGCGATGTCTTCAGAATCGGTTTTTAAAGCAACCGATTTTCTTTTCTCATCACTACACAAATTATTTTAGGTGTCAAATCGGGCTTCTTATATTGTCGCGAGATTAGCTTTATGACCACGCTTCATTTCGCGCTTCAAAATACCAAACGCGTGTATACCGCGTTTTCGCACAAAAGAGTCAATTAATATAGATTCAATACAAGCTTAAATCTAAGTGTACGAGTGAGAGTGTACGTACGAGATGATCATATGACAAAAGTGCATATATATGAGTGCACAAAAACGTGCTTATATGCGCAGAAAAATGCTAGTGTGTTTATAGGTACGCTGTTAGGAGGGGCCTTTGTCCGAATGTAAAAAAATTAATACCCACCTCTGAATAAAGTATGAAATGAGTTCAAATGACCTATACTCGAGTCGGACAGGGCTGCTACATCCGTAGACGAATATGCTACCTGCTTCATAAAAGCACCACTCGCGTAACGTATCTCCACCGAAGACATTGTTTTTCTAGTAGGGGCATGCTCTGCTTCTTCAGTGATTTTTAAATTGTCTCTGTTATTTTCAGCATTAAACAAAACATAAGTTTTAACTTCAGTCTCGTTCCGTTCCTCGACATCTTCGCATATGCAGCATGAATAGTCTACCTTTGGACTTAATTGTTTTATGCTTTCCATATTTCCTTTGTCTACTTCTACGTTAATTTCCGGATGATGTTTAGTTCGCAGTTTTGTGTCTTGTTTTTTCTTATCTTTCTTTTGTTTCTTTGGCTTAGCCTTATCACGATCGGAGCTTCGGTATGAGTAGCAGTCGCATTTTGTAGGGATATTTGCTTTGGGTTTCGCAGTTTTGTTTTTCCGTTCAATTTTAGCCAAATTTTTACAAGTTTTTCGAGTGCAGGGCTCAGTTTGTGCTTCTTTTTCATGTTTCAATTCCTTGGTTGTTTCTGTATTCTTGTGCACGGTCTTTTTTTCAAGCATTCCCGGGCACTTAATCTTTGGTTGAGGCGACAAAGTGTCCTTAACCCTTTGTTGATGCGGCTCAACGGCGGCGTCCTTAACCTTTTTGGTTCTTACTTCCCCGATAGATATTTCACTACTCTCATGCTTTATGAAAAATAGCTTTCGTTTATTGTGATTACTTTTCTTCATACTTATGGTCTTTTGGATCGTTTTCTTTACCTTGTCATATTGTTGGCGAGAAAGGATGATAGGCTTTTGCTTCGAGAACTGCTCCACTTGCAGGAACACTTGAATGTTTCGGTTTAGTATTAATTGTTGATAGATAGCAGATTTATTTTCTTTCATTTCTTCTACACTAAAATTGACCAAACTCCTTTTTTTATCTTCTGCTTTTGGGGTTTTTTGGTGACATGTTTTATTTTTATTAATCTGTATAGACACACCGCAGGCCTTATCGTTTGAAGAACTTGTTTTGAAATAAGGGCATAGTTTATGAAACTCATAATTAATTTCTGTGACTTGGCTTTCCTTACTAAAAAAAAGGAAGTTTTATTTAATATAATTATTAAACAAACAAAAACATTGAAAAAAAAAAGGTTTTTAACCATCTTTGCTTGTAGACACACTGATACGGAATTCCAACATCGTTTTCACAAATACGGCCCTAAAAAAAAAGAGATTATGTAGCTTTACAAAAACTAAAAATAAAAAACCGGCCAAGTGCGTGTCAGACCATGCACGGTGAAGGGTTCCGTAGTTAGGATGAATAGATATTAAGCATTCACCAGTAGGTATTGATTTTACCGACCGCAAAAATAAGCTTGTATCGTAGTATTTCTAGAAAAAACTATGAAAAACAAAGTTATTTATGAGGTTGTAACTGAAAACATCCTATTCCTCACAAACTATTGACTTAAATAAAAAAGTCACTTTTAATTTATCATAATCTTTTTAATTATGGGATCCAATGATACCCCACACGCTTATGCGCATTGATTTTTTTTACGCGACTACTGCGAAGTAAAAAGGATGGTTATGATTGTGACCGGTATGTACAGTAAGCGCTCAAAAGTGCATAAGCACGCTAAGAGTCGTATTGCTGTGAACACGCGGTGTAGTCTGTACATTTGTATGTGTAAACAGTCAGACGTCTGTGGTGTGAGTGCCGTACACACACCACAGAGAACGCAGTTTTGCACTACACACTGTCGTATCGTCACGGTTCGCGGGCGCCGCACTTATATTTCCATCACTTTTGTTAGCACGCATCATACGCGTGACCTTGGCCAGTGTATCGCATTGCTAAAATTCGAAAGTAAATTATAAGTGCAGATAGCAGGCGTTAAGCGTTGGTCTTAGATTCAAGATGGCTAAGGTTCTAATCTCGTAAATCACAGCGCTGTTTTTGCAAATATTATTATTTTTGTTTGCAATAATAATATTTTTAAATATTCCTGCCTATTTATTAATGTTGTTATTGCAATAAAGGGTTTAGAATAAAAAATGCGTGATATGTTTCTATCTGAAATTTCTCAGTAGCAGCTTGGAGTCTGGATTTGTGCCCGGTTGATGGCAATAGGCTCGCCCCCTATTACATGGGACTTAAAACATAACTGGCGAAATGTGGGTGTACCTGCTACAGGGACACCTCTGCCCAACCCTTCGGGGAAACAAGGCGTGATGTTATGTTATGTTATGTTATAACAAAAAATAAATTATATTTATTCGTTATATTTATTTTACTTAAGTATAGTTAACAAACTGCTACAATTATTTATCATTACTTCACCTGAATAATATGTGAAATAGATGTCTAGAAACTTAGAAGCAATTTGTATTATTTTGACATATTTAAATTTTTAAATGTTTAAAATTTTAAATGGATTTTTTTCACCATAAATATAAAGCTTTGATCATGGTCGAAGTAATTAAGCAATAAATAAGAATATTAGACTACTTAAAATTTAAAAAATCTACTGACAAAATTGTTGATTTTAAGGTTAAAGGCAGTTTGTTCATATTAATTATTTTAAACTTTATTTGGCTTTAGTAAATATTGGTTGGTATTGAGGTTATAGCTTAAGTATTCATTTTCTTTACGAAAAGAAGATTGAAACTAAACCTCAAATTATAATCCTAAAATAATACTATTACTAAAATAATATTAAAAAATTTCGGTATATCTGCAAGAAATACGACAAACACCCTATTGAAACGTGCTTAAAAAATTCGTTACCATAAATTCATGCAATAACGAATCTGTTGTTTATTAAGTTGGTACGGTCAATATTTTAAGGTCAAAAACGGTTTTCTAGCTGGTCTTCAGTGATGCAAGCCTTCAGAGTGCACGGCGAACGGTTCATAATGACGTGTTTTTAATAATTCAGCAAAATATCTTGTTGGTATGAAACCATTTGTTTCATTCACCATTTGACGTCGCTGCTACTCGATAATAAGCCCCTTCCTCATATCTCTTAACCCTCACAGTATTTCTCTAGAACAAAGAAAAACATTGTTTTTATTACACATAATACCTAATTATTAATTATTCACTAATCGAATTAAACCTCACAATGATATGAACAATACCTCTGTTCTATCAACAATACCCTTGATTAAGATTTATGTTTAGTAAAATATGAAATATATAAATGATAACACTCACACTTAGTCCGGTTTCATTAGATATTCACTTCACTTTTACGCAGCGCAATAATATTCTCTGATCTGATCTGATCTCTTCAATATATTTTGTGCCTGCTTTTTGATAATAATAACCACAACACTGCGCTAAATACTCGTCACCAATATTATCCACGAACCAACAAAGTTCTTTAATTGAATACTCGTAACAAACTGCATCTACCCCACAGAAATCGAAATAATTTACTTAGTTTTTTGTGGTCTACCTGCTAAACTTTAATATTTATGTGAACAAGACGAATGAAACTAAAAACGAATGATGATTATCGAACTAGTCATTGGTTGCAGACAAAGTGAGTGTGTGTGTGTGTAATGTGCGTGTCTACAGTATTGTAACAACTTATAGAAGAAGGTCGTAAGTCAAACCGAAGCGTCAGTCTATTGCTTTGTGAGATTGCCTATGGACTTTTGGTCGGTACTGTACATAAGCAATCTCACAAAGCAATAGACTGACGCTTCGGTTTGACTTTTGAAAAAAACGCTTTTGAACGCTTACTGTATGTGTGTTCATCTGTTACCTCGTAACTTCTTAACTACCGATCATAATTTGACAAATGGGGTATCATTGGAAGCGATTGTGCCGAAAAAAACGATTGTGCCGAGTTGGGTATCAAATGAAAGAAGGGCTTGATGAGCACATTACAAATATGTATAATACATTATCTAAGAAAATGAATATGTTTAAATTGTTAAAAACAAGCAAAAATAAGACTGCTACGTATGGCGCGTAATTTCATGATAAAGTATTTGTTTGGGTTGTTTTGTGAAACCCAAACAAATACTTTAAAAAAAACCTGCCAAGTGCGTGTCGGACCGCGCACAATGAAGGGTTCCGTAGTTGGGATGAATTTATCCCAAAAACAAACTTAACTTTGTAGTTGATAAACCTGTTCTCGCATACGAAATGTATGAGAAAACATGTTTTTGCAACTGCAAACTTAAGTTGGTCGATTATTACTCGTTAACTTGTAAAGCCTACTTAGCTATGATAGTTTTCCTTTTAATTTAGTTATATAAACTACTACTATGATTTTTTTCACACATCCAAAACCAACCATTTAGCTGGCAGGGGGGGGACACTTGACTCTTAACAAAAATTGGCACTTTAAAGCTTAATATTTCGCAAACGGATCCCTGAATCCAAAAATGGTTTTCCCAAACTCACAATGTTTTAAAGGACCTTTTCATGATACCCCACACCATGGGATAAAAAAAAACATCACCACTTTACGTGTATGGGACGTACCTAAAAAAAAAATGTTTTTCATAATTTTGTTTTACCGCTTTGTCGGCGTAAGTAATTAATATGTATGTATACCTATGCCAAATTACAGTTTTCTAGTACTAAGGGTCTCGGAGCTAGACCGCGGACAGACAGACAGACAGACGGACGGACAGACGGACGGACAGACAGACGGACATGACGAAACTATAAAGGTACTTTGTTTACTACGGAACCCTAAAAACTAAAACCCGACTACTGAAAAATCACGCTCTAAAAAGTATGAAACAAGAAAATATTTCAGACAGAAATCAAGATATAGGTACAAAAATGGTCAAGGTATAGCCGTGGTCGCATGCCATTATAATTTTGTAATTGCACAGGCATGCGACCACCGCTTTACCTTGACCATTTTTGTACCTACCTGTGTCTTGATTTCTGTCTGAATTATTTTCTTGTTTCATACTTTTTAGAGCGTTATTTTTCAGTAGTCGGGTTTTAGTTTTTGAATTTACTTTTTTTCATCTCTCGTTACCTGTACCAATATAATTATTTATTAAAAAAAATAATAAAATAAAATAAGATAACAACAATGTCCGTTCGAAATTGTCTATGGTTATCGAATTAGATTGATCAAATTTCCGCGTTATAATTAATTAAATTTTGATAGTTTTCCGTTTGTTTTTATTATTTTAATAGGAAAAGTTTACTTCAAATTAGTAGTATAAATATAAAAACAATATTTTTAGGAAAAACAAAACTACAAAATTTTCACGCCACACTTCTCCGTTCTTATAAAATATTTACCTTCTTTCCTCCTTTTAGCATATTTTTCAGACGCTAAAATAGTATTTCAAAAAGTAAAAAACGTCAAAAAGGACGTCAGTCGTTTGATATTTTGTACGAATTCAAAAATCTTCCCATATTTTCGCTATTATTGATGAATAAAAATAGTAGGTATATTTAATAGCTTTGTGGTGATCCACAGGATGGATAGTGTGATCGTGATAATAATAATATGTGTACCTATGCTGTACTTAGTAAGTAGGCGCGTATTTATTATGCGATGCGCAGACATCGTGTTTTTATTCCCAGATAAGTTCAATGTTATTGCTTTTGGTACCTGGCCACCATCTCGGATTTAGGGGACACCTATGGGGGTGCCACCTCAAATTATTTTTTTCGTAATATCGCTACACCATTGTTTAGCGCTGCACAGTATAAACCTTCTTTCCAACTTTCACCGACATAGGGCCAAAAAAAATAAGTTGCTTTCTGACGGCCGAACGGAGGGTCAGACGGACATGACGAAATTATAAGGATTCCGTTTTTGCCACTTGCTTACGGAACCCTAAAATCGTGCCGTACTTGACAAGCTTAAGGGCTTGCTACACGGCTGCCAACCGCATCCCGACAGAGGTGACCTTGGTGGCTTACAACCATGTAGATGGTTTACGACCAAATTTCAAACAGCCTGTCGCCAACCAAGGTTACCTTTGTCGGGGACGCGGTTGGCAGCCGTGTAGCAAGCACTTTACTAAAAAGCAAGTACAGTACAAATACGTTCTTAAATGTCCCTCGGCAAACCTCGTGTTTCGTCAGTCGTCGGATTTCTATCACTTGGTGCAGACCGGACGCTCTCAATCGACTTTGAAGTAGATAGAGTTGTTAATACTCTTTTAATTTAATTTATTTTAAAAATGGTAGGAAAGCTGCTAAAGTCGCAGGCACGACAAATAGGAAAATAGTTTTACAGCTCTATGTAGTTCACACGAAAATCAAAACAACAATAGAGTACTTAGAAATCAAAACAACAATAGAGTACTTAGTTCTGAATTCAAATTATTATACAAGATAAATCTAATAATTGATGGACATGGAAATTAGCATTCGTTTGTAGGTATTCGGAAATGCGATGATTCCCGAGGGGATATTAAGAAAATAGAAATATTGTAAATAGTCTACGCTAGCTGTCTGTAATATATACTCGTACATATATAGGACTACATATATTATTGTCCAATTTACTATAATAGGTATGTTAAGATTACGCCTCACATTCTGTTTATTTCTGTGTAAGATATTTTACAGACACAAATAACTGACCTGACTTGTTTTAGAGTAATTAGGTTTGATTTTATCCACACCAAGAAGTTCCCGGATTTGTTTGTCTCTCTCAATAGGATCAACTATGGAACAATCATCACCAGTGAAGTGCTTGACTGGAGCTGCAAAATAATCATATAATATAAACTATTTAATTGTACCGTATAAATTAATAAGCTTTACACGCAGACAAGTCACTAAATAATAATGAGACAAGGACAGACTTTAAAGGTACCATTCTGTACCCGACCGCGGAGGCAACTGTAGGCGACATGTCGCCGCGACACGACTGGTTTCTATGAAATACCTTCCGTAGCTAGCGACACGTCGTTGGCAACTACGGGCGAGTGACAGGCGATACGTGAACGCTCGAGCGATAGTCACGTTTTTCCATCTTCTATCTACCGACTGGAATACGGGCAGTTGCCGCCTGCGGTCGGGTTCGGAATAATGACTGCAGCGACATGACGTCGGCGTCGCCACGTGTTGCCGGGACATGATGTCGCGACTCGCGACACGTCGCCTGCAGTACGGAATGGTACCTATATGCAGTGGTAAGAGCAAAACGAGACAAGTATATTTTCTATATCTCCTTCCTGTATGCAAACATCTTGTCTGACCCTTGCAATATGTTAGCCAACAACTTACTGGGGCTCAACCATAGAAATATAAAAAATCTATGGGCTCAACATTACGACTGTCACGGTACGATTTCTTTGGAAAGTATTACCTGACTACCTAAATTAGATAGTTCACAAGTGAGAATTTGCAATTTTTTTTTTAAACAAGTTTCTCAAACTCAAAGAATTTATTTCAATTAAGGTTACCCTAGTCGGTCGTTCTTCCATACAAACGTAGTATGGTTATTACTCGTTTGTTTGGCGGTATACACACGGCTACACATCAAGCTATACAATTCCAGTTTATGCTGATCTCGCATCGTATTGGATTTCCGTACAATGCGAGGTCAGCTTATACTGGAAATGTACAGCTTGATGTGTAGCCGTGTGTACGTGCAAAAAAAATTATATCAATTTTCTTGTCATTATCTAGCCCTGTATGGAAGCAGAATTGGAGGAGCGCCTGGCTAAGTAATAACAGCCACACTGGTCGATCCATCAGGTTAAGCTACACTTGCCGAGGTTGGTCAGTGGATGGGTGACCATCTTTACATACCGAGACTCCTCCGTGCCTCGGAAAGCACGTTAAGCCGTTGGTCCTGGCTGTCATTCGTGGATCTTTGACAGTCGTTACGGGTCGTCAGAAGCCCGAAAATCTGACAACCAGTCTTACCAAGGGGTATCGTATTACCCAGTTACTGGGTTGTGGAGGTCAGATAGGCAGTCGCTCCATGTAAAATACTGGTATTCAGCTGCGTCCGGTTAGACTGGAAGCCGACCCCAACATAGTTGGGAAAAGGCTAAGCAGATGATGATGATGTATGGAAGCAGAATTGGAAAAAAAATATTGGTTTGGAAGTTTTGAGCATTTTTCAACACTAATTTTAACTCATCTTTGGGCGTAGTAAATAAATAAGTGATGTAGTATGAAAATGGCAAAATGGAAACCGGGGATAGATAAATAATTTATTCAAAAGTTTAAATATTTTTTTTTTAGTTGATACATCCAGTAGATTTGCCATAATACGTACGAGTATACGCCCAAAGGTCTCTTCATGAAATTTTAAGAGCTCGTTTTCGTTATAAATCATCGTCTATGTCACTAAACATATAAATAAATAAATCAATAAAAACTAGATATCATATGCCTAGGCTTTTCCTAACTATGGCTTCTAGTTTAACCGGATGCAGCTGAATACCAGTACTTTACATGGAGCGACTGCCTATCTGACCTCCACAACCTAGTTATTATAGGTAACACGATACCCCTTGGTAAGACTGGTTGTCAGACTTATGGGCTTCTAACTACCCGTAACGACTGTCAAAGATCTACAAATGACAGCCGGGACCAACGGCTTAACGTACTTTCCGAGGCACGAAGGAGTCTCGGTATGTAAGATGGTCACCCATCCACGGACCAACCCCGGCAATCGTAGCTTAACCTGATGGATCGACTCGTGCGGCTGTTATTACTTAGCCACGAGCTCCTCTGATAAAAACTAGATAAATAAATAAAACAAAATAAATAAGTAGGTAACTATACTAAATAGCATGAATAATTGTTAGCCACGCGCACCAACGAGTTCGAGCCGTCGACTAGGGCAACCTTAAACTATTAACTTTCGAATTGTCAAGGAGTCGGTCAGCCAGAAATATGAAGCTATTTGCCCATTCTAAAGCGTAGTAGGTAAGTACCTATGGAGAAGAACGGGCAAGAAACTCCACGGACTCTATGTCGATTCTTAATAAAGACTAAATATAGTTTTTATATATGTTACCGTTAGAATACGGAATACGTTGATATACGCATTAACTAGGTAATCTGCAAATTACCGGGAACGATCGGTTAAAGTTTAACATTTTACTTAAAGTAGTAGATATCTGCATTCTACCTAGTTAATCTGCATATTAACGAATGCTACACCGTTAAATCGCGGAAGACAATGAGCGAAACACTTCTTTCTCGTTTTTTGCTGACGTAATATTTTTCAAACATGCAAACAAGCATACACCATGCATGCAGCATGCAAGCAAAGACGCAAAATGCAGCAGGCATGGTTTCTGTCACGGCTCCGGCGCTGCGAGGCTCCGGCGCCGCGGCGGCGGTCCCACGCGAGCTTATCGTCGCAGATGGTTTTAACGCTGACCACCGCAACTTCGGCTTGCAGATTAACAAGTTAATCTGTACTCTAACTGATTTACGCACATTAGCAGTAACATATATATTCAACGTATCCACTGTAGGATCTTCAAGTTATAATGAATGTTCCTATCAGATCTAATCTAAAATACGACTATGTTCAAAGAGGTAATTCATTCAACGAATAATTTATCTCACCTAGGAATTCAGGTTCATCTGGACCGATATTGGCAAGCTGAGTCCTAAAACAAGTTTGTGTGTTCTTTAAATTATTATTAGTTTTACTATCTTCACGCCTAGAAAAAATAAGGTCAGAATTTAGACAACAGGTAAATTATGTTATTATTGTTTGACAGACCGCTGTTCGGCGCTTTAGGAATGCGTGGCGAGGTGGGGGCAGCGTTGAGGAATGAGCGCCCTGCACTGCCCCCATGCCGCCGCGCACCTACCTAAAGCGCGGAACAGCGGTTCCGGTCAAACTATAGTACTAATACAAATAAGTTTGATTTGACAAATGGTCAGGTTAGGAGAACACGCGAAAAACAATAAAAAATAAACTACCTGTGACAAATCTCTAGACTATCTCGTATGGTAAGTCTTGAAACATGTTGCATTAATAACTCATCTTCTGAAGGCTGAAACCAAAAAGCAAGAGGTTTGGAAAGAATTGTTATGAAACGCGTGAAGCTTTGCTAAGGCCGGTTACAGCTTTTCATCGACCGTTGCGTCGTCGGTGCGTAGCGGTGGTCCGTCAGTTTGTTCTCCTGACCGACAAACAGTGCCAATTGATACAGTCGTTTACACAATAGACGTTACGGTCAGTTCACCGGTAGATGCAGCACTGAAAGCACTCATTATTTTCATAGCGCGTCGTTTGATCGACGTACGGCATGCGAAAGCGCTCGACCAACGGTCCTCGTACGCAGTGCGCCGCATCGTGGGCTTGTTTAATAAATTTCCATATAAAGGCTCCCGCCGACAGGCGCGACGCGTCTCTGGTGGAACAATTTCTATGAAAACTTAACGAAAATTGTTTTATCGGTGTCGTGTCGCGCCTGTCTGCGACAATGACAAACGCGACAGATGACGCACGCACCGAAAACGCGGCGACGGTCGGTTATTTGATTTTACGAATGACGACGTGGAACGATTACAGATCCTTACGATGTTCGTCTTCCAACTTATGAATACTTACGTTGTAAAGCACAATTGACGGACTTCCCGTCGGCGATTTAATTTTATTCTCAAACCCTCCTCTTTCTAGCACGCAATCGGGTAAACGCAACAAACTTCCCAACGATGGTTCATCGATACACTTTTGGGAACTCATATCTTTTAATGTCTTTCGAATCGTCAAGTCAGTTGACATTTTATCTCGATTAAACAACACATCGTAATACTCTCTGTCGCCGTCTATATTTACAGTGACCTTAGAATTGTCAAACCTGGCAGGAATATACTGTCTCTGATTCATTTGTTCAGTCAGTTTCTTTGTATATGAGTCTACTAAGGCTTTTTTTGTCAGAGCATGATCTGTATTAGTTCCCGATTCAGCCTTTGTTTTTGAAATATTAAGTCTCGTGTTTTGTTCGTTTTTGAATCCTTGGGCTGGTTTAGCAATAAAAGTTTCTTGATTTTTAGCCATCCGCGTATGGCTAACATTTGCATGATTTTTTGAGACCTGTGTCGCACAAGAAATCGTTAAAGGGTCACTTTTAGTTACTTGCGTTGCATGATTCGAATAGAAGAGTTGAATTTTAGGTACCTGTGTTGCTTGAGACACCTGAGCCCTGAGATATTTAGTAGGCGGAGACTTGAGTTGTGAATATTTTTGAGACGCCATCGCTTCATTAATCGAATGTTTAATAGGAGCTATGTCCTGCAGACTATCAATATTATTATCCTCGCATTGCGTTGCATTGGAAATTGTGATACTTTCCGCCTCATTGGAATATTGAGTGCCATTGGACGCAGTAAATATTTTAATTTTTTTAGCAGAGACCTGTGTTCCGTTAGATATATTGGTAAGTTGACGATTTTTGTTAGACATTTGTGTAGAATGAGACGCAGTACCTTGATTTCTCTTAGATACTTGTGTTGCATTAGATACAGTTAAATTCTTAAGGTTTTTAGAGACCTGTGTTGCACTAGGCATACTCAATTTTAATGGTAGTTTTCGTGAACTAGCGTCCAGCTTCAATTTATCTTTTTCTCGTATCTTTTCTTTTATAGCTCTTAGCGCTTTTTGACGATCAGGATTTCTCTTTTCGCTGACTGGAGACTTCAGCGAGTCGTCTGGCACTTTCGATTTTGATACCTTTTTTACAGGTGATGGTGAACGACTCATTCGGGGACTTTTGTTGTTTCTTCTTGTATCACTTTTATTTGAAGCTTTCTCTGTTTTTAAAACGTGGTTACTAGTATTCGTCTTCAGTCCTTCCGGTGACGCACTTCGTGCATTTACGACAGGATAATGAACAGATTTAATTAAATCCTCCGGGCTTGATTTAGGGTAAACAGATATGATGACCATAGGGCTTTGACAATCTTTAAGAGTGTTATGTTGCGACCTGTTGCCACAACAACTGCACTGAACCTTCTTATCTGAAAATGTAGCACATCTTCCTTTGCCCGCTCCAATTTGGATATCAAAGTTAACTTGAGTTCCTTGTGATTCTTTGCTGGAATCAAACGCAATGTTGACATAACTTTATCAATGCTTAAAAGGTATTTATTATAAACTTAGTAGTTATATTTTTACCTTACTGCTGCCTTCACTGGTGGCTTTTCCATCTCGAGGTCATAGTTATAGTTAGCTTGTAGACAAGAGTCTTGTTGTAGCCTGTAGAAGTAATTAATAAAAAAGGGTTCCGTAGCACAAAAGCCAAGAAAAAGCACGTATCTGGGGACCTCCTTAAATGTTTATTAACTTTAATTTAATTTATTGTCTAACTATTACGGTTCATGAGATACAGCCCGCTGACAGACAGATGATGGACGGCCGAATGGACAGCGAAGTCTTAGTAATAGGGTTCCGTTTGGCAACCTTCGATTTGCCTCCCAAAATAAAAGTAATATATTGGCTATTCTATGATTCCGACGGCGAACCTAAACGAAACCACAAAACTTCAGCCGCCGCCGCATGCGAAATATACGTTATGGATGGTTTAGTGAATATTCTAAATAAAAGCGGCGCAGCCTGATGCATCCGCCATCTTATTGCATAATCAGTCCATAATATTCCCATTGCTGGAACACAGGCCTCCTCTCGGTGAGAGGCCCAGTGCGGGTTGGTAGATGTCACATGTCTTCGAAGTTTTTGGTTCTCGGTTTCCTCACGATGTTTTCCTTCACCGTTTTGAGAGCAGTGGTGATGAAATAATTTACACAAAATAAAGCGCCTGCCATGTCAGGGTTCGAACCTACGATCTACAACTCGTAAGCCGCTGGGCCACCACTGCTGGGCCAGTGAGCCACCACTGCTCCATCTTATTATTCTAACTGAAGAGTTTGTTGCGCCACTTCTTCTTCCCAGCCAAAGCACTAGGAAGTGGTGACAGGCGGGTGGTTTTGAGGACTGTCTTATGAAATATTGACGTTCAAAAAGTGCTGATTCTCAGACTAGTTTGAATAAATGACTTTTCGTCGGAATCGGACTTAACGTCCGCAAAGGAGGCGATGAAAAGTTTCTAACTACTAAATTATATATAGTAGAATCTTACGCTGACTGTTCTTCAGCAGCCGCGTATGAAGTTTCGCCAATAGCAGGTGAAAAGTCGCGGGTCAACTGAGCGACATCTGACATAACTATAAAATGAAGACAAGGTTTGAATGAGTTAGTGTGCATCTCGTAAAACTGGCTAGAAGTTGGGTAGGAAATCAAGTCTTAAAAGAGGTAAAAAACCAGCTGAAAACATAGTTACTCTTTTATTTTTTATTTTTTTGGGTGGGAAATTATCAAATAACTTCTCCCGCTCTGGGTGGAGCGGGAGGGCGTGTCAGACTCTTACTGACTAAAACCCACCCGTGTTCCTTCGGTTGCCCTGTTGCCGGGGGCCACGATTTCCCTATCGGTTTTCTTCGAACCCCCGGCAGGCATTGGCCCTAACGGACCCCGTCAATTCTGCTGACATCTCTTTGAGGCGCGCGTGGAACACAACGCGCCGTCGACCCGGGCTTGGTCCTTATCGGACGGCGAGCTACCCATTGCTCACCGTCCGCAAGCCCGCGCCTACGGTGGCCGGAAATCGGCTCGCGATTCCCGCCCCGGGTGTCTCCTCCTGCGGCGGTTAGGGGCGTGAGGGCGCGAAATTTGCCTCTCCCTCACGCGTTCCGCCTCCTCCTTCGCGAGCATTACCGCTTCGCAGAAGGAGGTGACGGCCTGCCATTTCCTCTCGCTCCGTACCATTGCCTGAACCAGGGCCGGACGCGAGAGATCACCGCCGCCGATCGCCTCTACGAGGACACGGCGTTGCTCCGCCCAAGCCGGGCAGACCTCCACCGTATGCTCCACCGTGTCCTCAGGCCGATCCACACAATGGTGACACCCGGGTGTTTCCTCCCGCCTTATCCTAAACAGGAACCTCCCGAAGCAGCCGTGTCCGGTGAGGACCTGCGTCAGGCGGAAGGTGAGGACGCCGTGGCGTCTCTCAAGCCACTCCTCAAAGAGGGGTTTTATCGCCGCAATTGTGGCGTGCCCAAAACATAGTTACTCTGAATTTGCTTTAAGCTTGTGAGCAACAAGCAGATCACACTGTTTAAGGGCCGTTTGTCCACCGCCGCCGTCAACGGGACGTCACCGAGAACGAGATGACGGCGCCGAAGTAGCGATACACACATTTTATATGGTCAAGTGCCAAACCACACGTCCGTCACCCAAACGCCATTATCCCGGCTGCCGAAGTTTCGAGTACTTTGGCGCGACCGGTAGAACTCGGCCCAAGATTGTGACGGGCCGATGTGCCAGGGATAAAAACCAAGTATGATTTTGTCCACATACTGCCGTCGTACCATGCCTTTCGTCAGGCTTTTGTTTTGTCTATCATGCCGAGTTCGGTCTCGATGGACACACGATCGCAGTCACCGAGACGTCACGTTCGGTTCGAATAATTTCATTCCCCGTGTCACGTCCCGGTGTCGGCAGCGGCGGCGGTCAACAAACGCTCTTAGACAAGGCCTTTTATAAATATTATATCTTTTTCTATTTCTTTTATGGGTTGTAGTGTTGTAGGTTCGATTTTAAATTGAGAAACAGCAAAAAAAATTGCTTTTTTTTGTGCTTTTTGAACTCGCAGCAATGCCTAGGAATGTTTGTTTGTATAAAGATTTTTATACCTTGTTTATCGTTAACAGTAGCTCCATATCTCAGTATATATTTGTCGTCTTCGGAAATACCGAACTGGCCGAATATTCGGACGCGACTTTGTTTAGGCGCCTCCTTTTCTTCATTCACACAAATGCAGTTGTCACACTTTGGGAAATAATTCCAGTCCAGTCCACTCATCTGCTGCACGTCCGAGGTGTCCGCCGCCACCGGTGTTCTCTTCTCTTTCTTCTTCTTCCTTTCCATGTTCAGAGACTTGATCAGATGTTTGAAATTTGACAGTTCTGTTAGGGGTACCTCTTCATTTTTCGTGGAACTATCGTGGTCGGTGGAAAGTTTTGCGCTGCCCGTGGTCTTGATCTCATAAATTTTCTCTCTCCTTCGTCCCGCAACTATTAAATAAACGTTCTTCGTTTGTATGGAATTCTCGTGATTTGATGTAGTACTCTGAACTCTTTTTGGTATATATCTCCGTCTTCTGAGTAGTTTTGCCGCTTGTACTTGATCCGTTTTCGGTATGACTGTAACTTTTATGAGTGGTTTCTCAGAAGTAGGATATGGCTTTTTTTCTGATTTTACTAAAGGCGAAATATATTTCTCCGGTTCATGTAAGCTCGGGTAACTTACAAATGAAGGCTTCTGTCTTAGAATCTGTTAGAAATAGGAAAGGAATTAAATAGTAAAAATCTGATTATGATCATATTGAAGTGATACACAATATCACTAATAATAAAACAGTAGTCTGACCTGTCCCTCAGATGTTTTCTGCAGTATCAACGACGTAGAAGATTCAGAATTTTTGACAGCTTTAGAGTATTTTGTGGGGCCGGTTGCTAGTCGGGCGAACTTGTTACGGAAACCCCGTAACAAGTGCACGTCATTTGCGTCCGTGTTATATGGACTACCAAAGGCCTGCCTGCTGCTGCTGATCCTTTTCACTGGTGGACTTAAAAAGTCCAGTGATTCTAAACAAAACAAAAATATAAATAAAAGTGCGGAACAAAAAACTAATAATTTTGAATCGAATAAAACAAAAATTAAATCAGACCGATAAATTCAGACTCTACGCTGTAACAGTCCATAACGAATTTCGAGGCTGCATTAATTATTAATTAATATTAAATACAAATATCGCTACGAAACAACATTTTTCAGGATAAAATTTTGACAATTTTGATCTTTGACAACCCAACTGGCATTAATTGTTTTCGTTTTTGACACTATGTCCGAGAATGTCTGAAGGTTTTATTGAAAATACCTCGATGCTTAGTGTCACGTTTACTGTCACGGAATGGCATTTATTATCAATGTCGATCACTAATTTCCACTGCTGGCAAAGAGACTGCTGGTTTCGATCAACTCAACCAAACATGCTTATTCAAAATTTATAATCTTAGACACAGTTCAGTTTATTAGTTAACATTCGTGTTCAAATCAAATGAGTATCTCAACAATTGTTTTGGTACCATCTACCAAACTTCGTGAAATCGAAACTTTACTGTTAGATATTCTAAGTGGAATACAGTAAGTAAAGCAAAATGTCTGAGGTAATTGACGAGAAGAACCTGGTGACGTCGTTGAAACTGCCGGAAATTGTGAGAACAGCCATGGTAATCCCGGTGTCGAAAGGAACGTTTTTTAACACTCAGTGGAAGACAAAGGCTCCTCTATGTGCCTACGACATGCTTTTCCACCCCCCTGACTATAACCCTAAGGCTGCGCGCACTGATCGACAGCAACCGCAGATCATACGAAAGAATATTTGGGACCAAGTAATTTCAATCTTTATTTGTAATAAGACAGGGTCTAATTTGCTAGTGTCTTCATCAATCATCATAGTCTTTGTTCTCACTGCATATTTTACAAACAAGATATAACAATCTACAATCTGCCTAGCCTTTTCCCAACTATTTTGGGGTCGGCTTCCAGCGGATGCAACAATTTTCATGGAGCCACTGCCTATCTGAACTCCACAACCCAGTTACGGGGTAACACGTTTGCCCTTGGTAAGACTGATTGTCTGACTTTTGGGCTTCTGTCTAGTCAAACTAACGCCTGTCAAAGATCGATACGAATGACAGCCGGAACCAACGACATATCGTGCTTTCCGAGGCACGGAGGGTCTCGAATTCTTGATATGTAATGGATGGTCACCCATCCACAAACCGACCGCGGCTGTTTTCATTTAGCCACGAGCCCCTCTAAACAAAAGATAACATCACCTCTGTATTCTCCAAAGGATTAGGAGAGAGACCCACATTTTGTACCTATGTAATGTTTTAGGACAGCATATCTGCAATGCCTCTAATATTGCAGATGTTTATATGCGATGGTGATCATCCTGATAGAAAATGTGTTTACGTATTCATGCCGACATAATCACTGACCGTCCGGTGGACTGTTCGGCTTGGGTACTGCACATTTGCATGTCATTTGTTATCTTTATACATTAACTATTTTGCAACAGGAATTTCACAAGGGCATACCATCAACTACTCACTTTACCCTTGGACGGCCCAAGTGGCCCATCCCTGATCGGCCTACCAAGGCGTTCGTGAGGGTTGTAGGTAAGAAATTAATAAATGAAAATAGTTTCTCTGTATAGTCCGTGCAATCCACGACGACGCGCCTCACTCCGCAATTACTGTACTGTAAGCTGAACTCTAGTACGGCGCGGAGCGGAGTGGGGCGCGTCTTCGTGGATTACGCGGACTATAACAGCAGCAAAAACTATTAAATAAAGAAGATTAATAAAGAAGCGACACTGCAGCCGCGTCCTAAGCGAAAGCTAATGTCGCGCGAGTCTACGATCGTCGCGTTAGTTTTTATGAATATGACATACTCGCGCGATCAATCAAGTCGCATATGTACCATCGCGGAAGCCCATAACTAACCACTTGGAAAACAAAATCCCGTGCACGCGATGACCACATCTTTTACCGCCCCGGTTCTATAGCGGCCGAGCGCTGCAAGCAAGAATAGTCCTTACGGTGGTTAGTTATGGCTTTCCGCGATAGTACGTCATTACTTATTCATGTAATCGATCGTGTATTCATGCGACAGTCGCTTTCGATTAGGGTTACGACGCAGGGTCACACCTGCCAATTTATTATCACCGCGACGCAGCAGTAGGCCTGGCAGTAATGCCGTGCCGTGATTCGTTTAGCACAGCCCAGACAGTAGTTACACACACAAAACCAGTGCCGGTTTTAGCAAGACCGGCGCCCCGGGCGATATTTCTGTGGCGCCCCTTACTACTCTTTGGGAGTAGAGTGGCGAAAATTTTAGCTTTTGTTCTAGTTTGAGGAATAGGATAAAGCGAGCGAAGCGAACTTAAAAATTTCAGCACCCCGCCACAGAAAACTTAGGGATTTCTTTTATGCAGAAGAGTTTGAAAATTCAGACTTTAGAGAACGCAGGGTGCAAGAGCGAGCTCTTAAATTTTTTAGCAACCAGCTGAGTCTTTTCTTTGGCCCATTCATATAAAAATAGTACCTAAACTTTATCGACTTGTACAGAGAAGTTAGAAAAAACATAATCCTGTCTTTGCTGTCTCGCAATCGAGTAAAAAAAGAGTTAAATAACAGAAAAGATAGAGAAATAAAAGGCCGGTGGTTCGCGTTGGGCACCCCTTCATGTCTGGCGCCCTGGGGGGTCGCCCAACCACGCCCTACCCTTACGCTGCTACTGCACAAAACATGTCGTGGATACATGTTCTGTCGGATTATGAAAGTGAGAGACTGTAACCTCAACGCACACACATTGTGCATTATAATCTACTTCTTCTTCGTCGTGTCGATGGCAGGATAGTGGCCTAAAACTTCGCCCAAAAAGGGGGTGTGGATGTGGAGCTGTGTCGCCAACTACATTCCACCCTTTATCCTGCCTTCTGTGCCCCAAGACATGCAGCCAAAATGACATCTGCACTGACACCGACGTCGCCGTGTATTTTATAACATATTTTGGTTACTTGGCTAGTCTTTGTTGAGGTTGGCCGCCGTGACCGAAATTCGGTCGGGATGATATTAACCGTATTGTTTAATTTTCAGTTAAAAACGAGAATCCTCATATGCGTCTGTACCACGTGTTGGAATGGGCTGCGCTGTCTGGCGACGGAATAATGAGTGCCTGCGACCAGTAGATCCCTCAAGATTTGTAGAAGATCATTGTCATCATCATCTTCATTGGCAGCCTTGTTCCAGTCACTGTTGAGTATAGGCCTCGTCCCTTTATTGCCATCCTACCCTGGTCTGTGTGTGTCTTATCCAGGTCTTCCCCGCGTTCTTCTGTAGAAGATAACTTCTTATAATTCAATCAAACAATCGTCTACTTGGACTAACAGTATAAAGCCGTAAGTAAGTCCCTGATGTATCGATAAGTTATTAAAGTCTCCCATAACAATAGGTTTTTTTTAAATTAAATTATTTGTGAATTATTTTGTTGTTTAATTTATGTAATTTCTAAATCAACGTTGTCTAAAAACTAATATGCGCCGTCTTTTATATTGCAGAAAAAAAAATAACCCAAAACTTAAAATTGTTGCGAACTTGAATATTTTACTTTCCATAAATCTACATGGGCAGTTATGAAACGTCAGAAGCTAGGTCCACGGTTCCAATTGGTCATTTCCTATGGAGAAACTCCACGGTAGTTTGCTTTTACAATGTATTCAAACGCAGAATAAAATCGGTTTGGTAAGAAAATTTACCGTTATTAATATTTTTTCAGGAAAGTAAGCCTACATAATTTCCTTTGTAATTCTGGATAAGGTATCTTTCAGGAAAGCGCTAAACGTCTGGCTATCAACGATTGTCTAGGTTTTGTGTCAGTGTTCAGTAGTTAATAATTGTAACGGAAACCAATTACTTACATGACAGCTTAACAGCTATATAGGTAGCTAATTATGTACAGTAAGTAACAGAAGTAGACTTTAAATGTGATCTAAATAGATCCAAAATTCTTTGAAACATGACTACTTTTCAGCATTTCATGTAATAATAGTTTGTACTATCTGTAACGTTAATAGTTTGTACTATCTGTAACGTTTTAATTTTTATGGTTCCGTAACTTAAAAGGAAAAACCGGCCAAATGCGTGTCGGACTACGCACAATGAAGGGTTCCTTAATTGGGATGAATTATCCCAAATACAAACTTAACGTTGTAGTTGAAATACATGTTCTCCCATACATTCCAACTGTAAATATAAATTTGTACGCACAATATTGAGAGATTTACCATGTTATTTTAAGACTATAGACTTCTTTCTTCTTCTTTAAGTTTTCCTGTAATCTACGAGTGAAGATCCATTCTCTGTATTTTTTTTTCAAAATTGTCGCCTCAGTAGTTTCGGAGATAAGGAGGACGTTACACATCCGTGTTTGGGTCACAGAAATACATATGAGTACTAAATTTCCACTTAATCGGTCCATTAGATTCGGAGCAAATTGGTTGTGACAGACGGACAGACAGACACACGTGATCAAATAAATACATTTAAAGATATTTAAGAAAATAGATGAAAATTTACCATTCCCCCGTCCCCTTATCTCCGAAACTAATGAGCCTAAAATTTTGAAAAAATACTGAGAATGGTTCTTTACAGGAAAACCTATAAGAAGTCTATGGTCTTAAAATAACATGGTAAATCTCTCAATATTGTGCATACAAACTAACATTTGCAGTTGAAATGAATGGGAGAACATGTTTTTCAACTACAATGTTTAGTTTGTATTTGGAATAAATTCATCCAAACTACGCAACCCTTCATCATTCATGGTCCGACACGCACTTGGCCGGTTTTTTTAATAACTTTACATAACATAATATCATAACTTTAACGTAACTGGCGAAATGTTAAAGATGTGCTTTTTAATAAACATAAACATAAATCTCGCCTTCTTCCCATGGGTTAGTCAGAAACTATAGACCACCATCTGCTACAAACCTTACATTATCATATATACACATAAGGTGGTTTATTCCAGAAATCCCCACCGACAAATCTCCACCAGTCGGGATTGTTATTTTTTTTTACAGAAATCCCCACTAGTTAAATAAACTCAGCTTTTTTTTTTCTAATACAGGTTCTTAGCTCTGGAGCCAGGGTCTAAAATTTTTCTGTAATATTTGTATGGCAATAAAGAATGTATGTATGTGTATGTGTTTTTGGCACGCGCCGGCCGCTGTCGCAGCACCGCTCGCTTCGCTCGCTCGGCTCGTGCGTAGGGGGTCACAGTTCTAACCTAACCTAACCTTTTAACTAGTGTGAATTTCTGGAAAAAAAATAACAATCCCCACTAGTAGGGATTTGTCGGTAGGGATTTCTGGAATATACTCGCCAGGTGCAAGTAGTATTACAAACACGAACCTTTCTGAAGAACATCACTAATAAAAACAGTATAATTTATGTCCTTCTAGGGACTGCCCTACCAACCAACCACTGGGTTCCCAACCTTTTCTTGACCCCTAGACTCTAGGGGCGTATCTTCCCCTGCCGCCGCCGGTGCGAGTGTTTCCATTTTTTGCCTTGTAGATAAGTAAATACTTTTTGTAAGTCTCCTTTCATTAATTCTCTCAACATGACCAAACTATCTAAGCATACCCTCTTTTCAATGTTTGTCCCTATATCTACTTTTAAATTCTGTTCAAAAACAATGTTTATAAAAACTTAAGTGTTCATCGACTGCAAGTTGTAGGTACCTACCGTGGCACCGCTCTGCAAGGGCGTCGCCAGCCGATGGCCCAGGATGAGAAAAGTAATATTTGTAGGTACAGTCAAAAGTCAAGAGCACATGAAGCTTTACATTTGTAGTGCGAGTCTTATTACCTCTACGACGCACAATAGGGCTAAAATCGACGCTGTTGGACATTTATTTTTGACAAATCAGTTTTATCTCGGTAGTCCCGATGGGAACTGAGAAAAATAATAATTTCCATACTCAATTGGAAACGTCTTTTTTCCCAAAACTATTACAGAACTGTAGAGCTGAAACATAATAGGTAGGTATTATGACTGGGCCTACCACCAGCACATAGATACGAATATTACGTCCCCGGACCCCGGATTAGACCCCGTTTATGAGATATGGAACTTTATAAAAATAAATAAAAGTTGTCGAAATAAACAAAATTGGCTTTATAGATAAGTAAGTATGTAGTTTCTTTACATTCAAATGCCTTGTATTTATTACATTTTTGAATCTCTAGGGGGGGCAACTGCCCCCTTAGCGACGCTCCTGCGGCTCTGCATGTGGACACCCGTTAAGTATTGTGTGGCCGATCACAGCTTTCTTAGGAAACCGAAGCTTTACTCTAATGTGGGTAATTATCTAATATCAAGTTTGAAAGTAGGAGTACTCCATCGCATAATCAGCCTATAAATTTCCCACTGCTGGGACACAGGCCTCCTCTCGGTGAATGAGAGTGGGCCGTAATCCACCACGCGGGCCCAGTGCGGGTTGGTAGATGTCACACGTCTTCGAATTTTTGGTTCTAGGACATGCCGATATGTTTTCCTTCATCGTTTTGAGAGCAGTGGTGATGAAATAATTTACACAAAATAAAGCGCCAATCTGGGTTCGAATCTACGAAGTACTCGTAAGTCGGGGGGCCGTTACCACTGGGCCACCAGCCCACCACTGCTCACTGCTGTACCCCATCGATATAACTCAAAATGATTACGAAATGCTTATTAATTTTATCGCTGAAAGATAGGCATACACAGTTTCAAACAGATATTTACATGTTCGAAAGAACTCGAGCATGTAGAACAAGGAACAATTATCTAATCGATGCGGCATAAATAATGTGACTCGATAGGGTGGATAATTTACGTATTTGCACCCTTTTAGGTCTAGAAAGCAGTGCGTAACGCGCTCCTATTTTCAATTAAAAAAGTTGTGCTCCTATTTTAATTTGAAGTTTTCAGAAGAATTTGTATTAATGTGAGTAATATTTAAAAATACAACTTTTGTAAAAGCTTACAATATAAGGTCTTTTAAATCCTTGTTTCCTTCGATCAACATATTGTTGATCGAAGCTTGTTTCCAATTGATGTTATTTCCACTTAAACAAACATCAACTTTATGGTAGTGTAAATAAAGTTGATTTTATACTGACTGTTGAAAGTCATAAAAATTTGAAGTTGTAGCGTAAACTGAACCTTATGTGTAGGCATTACAGTTATTTTTCCTAAAACTCGTGTTTGATTACTTGTTTGGTAAATAATTGCGAACGCAGATTAGATAGAAGATAGATAGAATATTCTTTATTATGTACACCATAAAAATAGCATACGAGTATAATTAGCTTATTCAGGGTCAAATAAAACTAACTAGCAAAACTACCACAGACGTGATGGTGTCGGTATCTAAACACGATAACGTTTTTTCAAGTGATTAGTTGATAACACTACCGAGGAGCTCGTGGCTAAGTAATAACAGCCGCACGGGTCGATTCATCCGGTTAAACTACGCTTGCCGGGGTTGGTCTGTGGACCATCTTTACATACTGAGAGCCCCCGGCCCCGTGCCTCGGAAAACACGTTAAGCCGTTGGTCCCGGCTGTCATTCGTGGATCTTTATCAGTCGTTACGTGTCGTCAGAAGCGAAGTATAACAACCAGTCTTACCAAGGGTTATCGTATTACCCAGTTACTGGGTTGTGGAGGTCAGATAGGCAGTCGCTCCATGTAAAATACTGGTATTCAGCTGCATCCGGTTAGACTGGAAGCCGACCCCAATATAGTTGGGAAAAGGCTATATTGAGTTGATTACACTACCTGCGGTCAATGACCCCAAATAAAAAAAACATCAAATTAATAGATTTTTGTTTTATCGTGTTAAGATATCCATATCCACTGCACTTCGCGGGGTTTCGCTAGACAATTTAGTTTGACCCTGCATATGTAATATCTCTGGGAAATCTTTGTCATTCAGCTTACGGTTTGGCGACTTCAGTAAAACTATCTGCATATACTCGTAGTGACGATTTGTAACTAAAATTGATTTAAAAAACTTTTTTTAACTAACTCATTATAAATGCAAAAGGGAGTTTGTTTGTTATGCTTTCACGCTAAAACGGCTGTACAGTTTTGGATGAAATTTGGCACATGAGTAAACCCTGACTTGAGTAAAGACAGGATACTTTTTATTTCGATATTGCCACGAGATCGATGCTCAAGCGGGCGAAACCGCGGGGTGCATCTAGTCTACAATAATTACTAACGGTCCTTATTGCTCTAAAATCCTGAGCAGCATACGTTCCCGTCCATTCAACTCTTTGGTGTAAAACCGACCTGCCGGGGCTGCAAATATGGGCCGAAAGGAAAATCGTGGCCCCCGGCAACAGGGCAACCGAAGGAACACGGGTGGGTTTTAGTCAGTAAGAGTCTGACACGCTCTCCCGCTCCACCCAGAGCGGGAGAAGTTATTTGATAACTTTCCACCCAAAAAAAAAAACATATAAATATGTACTAGGTAGGTACTTAAACACCATTCTTTTGAAAATCCTTACTAACGCTATGTTTAGAGAACCTAGTAACCTATTGTTAAGGAAACTACTAACATCCTTATCTTAGAGACTTTTCTTGTGCAGTTTCTTTCTAATAACGATGCTAGTCTATAGCTTAGAACGACGTAGAACAGCGCGGCTTTGAACGGCGTAAGCATTGCCCTTCAAAGTACTCGTAGGTAGTTGAACTGAATGGTGTTGACCCATGCTTCATTTTTATGAACGAGCACCATCAGTTGGGACTGGTCATGTCTTAGCTTTCATGGCTCATTTTTTTAACCGACTTCCAAAAAGGAGGAGGTTATATGTTTGTCGCGTATGTTTGTTTTATTTTTTTTCTTCTTTTTTTATGTATGTCCACCGATTTCTCCGTCAATTGTAGACCGATTTTGAAAATTCTTTTTTTGTTTGAAAGGGTATGCTCTCGAAATGGTCCCATATAAATTTTATTAACTTTGCTTCGATAGTTTTTGAGTTAGCTTCAATAATACGTACATTTTTCCACTTAGTATGTAGATCATATGATAAGTTCCTGTCACTGTTATTTACATAGCAGGTAGTGGTTTTCGAATTTGTGTGGGGTAGGTACCACAACTAAAAAATGAAAAAAAAAAACTTTTTACAAAAAAAAAAAACAACCGACTTCCAAAAACACTACAAAGTGAAAAATAACTTTAATTTCGGAAGTCGGTGACATAAAACGAAAATTCAAAACCAAAGAAAGACACCGACTTCCGAAATTAAAGTTATTTTTCACTTTGTAGTGTTTTTGGAAGTCGGTTGTTTTTTTTTTCTCTCTCTTTTCAACGTGCACGCTTTTTTACTTCGTTCTCACATATAATTATAAATTCAACATTAATGATGCAACTAATATTTTGTAACAATATACATACTTATAATAAAAAATGTCCATGGAATTTCTTGCCCGTTTTTCTCCATAGGAACTTACTACGGTTTGGAATGTGGCAACTAGCTTCATCTTTCTGAATGAGAGTCGGACAATTCAAAAGCGCCTGTAACAGGTCTAATTTAAATAAATGCTTTGAGTTTGAGAATAGTGGAGAACAGCGCGTAGCGTTGAACGGCGTAACCAAGGCTCGGATACCGGTAAAATTTTCAAACCGTTATTATGTACTTGACGCAAAAACTTTACATTCGGTTTCGTTCCTATAAACTGATTTTTATAAACCGGTTTTGGAGGAGTCTTTACATAAAGGTTTTTTCGTATTAAACGGTTTAGAGCAATATTAACCGGTTTTTTGTTTAGTTTTTATTCAGCGTGGGATCCACACAGGTAGTCACAAGTTGCAACGCCTTTACCGACATGCCGCTCGTCGAATAAACCGATTAATTTAGGTTAAAATAAAGTTCTTAAAACGTTCACGTTCTTAAGAAAAGTTCGGAGTAAAACCCAAATAAACCGGTATATTTTAAACCGGTTCCGAACTTGGGCGTAACACGATGAAGACAGCGTAGCGCATCGTTGAACAGCGTAGCACGTCGTAGAGTAGCGTAGCACGGTATAAAACAGCGTAGCACACACGACGTAGTACAGCATGGCCTTGAAAGCGTAGCGCGTCGTAGAACATCGTAGCCTTGAACGGCGTAGCATTGCACATTGTGTAGAACAACGCGTAGCCTTGAAAAGCGTAGCACGCACGTCGTACAATAGCGTAGCAAAGCATGGCCATGCAAAACAATACGTTGATAAGAGAAACAATTAATTTTATTTCTGTTACTACTTGTATTAAAAATGTATTAGTGCGATAATTAAAATAAAAACTGCAAATTATTGGCGACGTTTTTAGTGTTTCGTACCTAAAATGCCAACGATCCTATTATCATGTATATTAGGCATAACCTCGCTGCCGTCTGTATGGTTTCCAAGAAGAGCAGTGGCCGCACAGAACGGCGGCCGCCCGCCGGACGGTTGTAAAAAAAATGATGGTAGCAGCAAGGATTAAAATCCTTAGGCCATGTGATTTCACAGCTGTTCGGGAAACCCGTACGGGCTCCCGGAACGGAGACACACGTGAGGTGCTAGAACATTGTTTCACAACGACGCGGATTGGTCCGTACGCGACCCGCTCCGGGTAGAGCCCGTGCAACGCTACTCATAGACGTTCTTCTACTGCCTCGTTTCAGAGCACTGCGGGCACTACCCGTACGGGTCTCCTGTGTACAGACGGCCCGTACGGGTCTCCCGGACAGCTGTGGAACCAGCCTTAGATTCGCCCTACCGCGTCAAGAGATAGTCGCATTTGTTTCATTTTGACTTTTCTGACTCACAATGACGCAGTAATTTGACTTGATTGTCATAAAAAAGCTATTTAATAATGTGTGAGGTCACTATTCTCAGTATGGACACTTTTTCGCGTGACTGAGTACGATGAGGGCAAATCTAGGGATTTAAATCTTTGGGCAGCGGGGTTTGACTTTACGATGTCAAAAACGCTCTCTAGGAAAACACATCAAGTTACTTTCATAAAACAATGTTTCAGTGACGTCATTCGCCCGTAAAATGCGGACACTATGTGGCTGGCCACCGCTCTTCTAGGAAACCATGGCTTTAAATACACTTGACACGCCAATAATAATAAAAACAAATTTTTACAAAAAAAAAACAACCTACTTCCAAAAAATGAAAATTCAAAACCATAGACACCGACTTCCGAAATTAAAGTTATTTTTCACTTTGTGGTGTTTTTATTGGAAGTCGGTTGTTTATTTTTTTTGTAAAAAGTTTTTTTTTTCACTTTTTAGTTGTGGTACCTACCCCACACAAATTCGAATACCACTACCTGCTATGTAAATAACAGTGACAGGAACTTATTATAAGATTATCCACATAGACTAAGTAGGAAAAATACATATTATTGAAGCTCATTCAAAAACTACCCAAGCAAAGGTAATAAAATTTATAAAATAATATGAACGCGCAAGCTTCCTGTATCAAATGCAAAAAGGATTTTCAAATCGGTCCACAATTTCGACGAAAATATCGATGGACATACATAAAAAAAACCACGTCATAATACCGAACATAGAACCTTTTTGGAAGTCGGTTAAAAATCGAATCGAAGGGGGAACCCCCATTCAAAAAGACACAAAAAAAACTTAGCATCCTTTTTTGTTCCTACCCGATTTTATTACACAAAATTCTTGCGTCCGAATAGGTAATTTTTTGTTATTTTAATTAAAACATAATAATGTTGTTAATTCGATGGTAATAACGTATGAATCAACAAATCTGTTGAATCGAGAAATGCAGACTGTCAAAAAAAAACCTTTTTTTTACCGTTTTCTTATCAGATGAACTAATATGATTGAGACGTTGCGAATTCTGATTAACTTCTATTGTGGCAAAGTAAAATGATTAATAAGGTTAATTATATACTCATCAGTGTACATGTACCTACACGTGATGATTAAGTGAAAAAATTCACGTTTCACATAGATTAAACTTGGGTTCTGCAGCTGTTCCAACATCGTATTTGGTACTTACAGTAACTACTGTCGCCTCTTTTTACGAGTAGGTGATGCATGCAAAGGAGGCGGTGGAGAGGGAGAGAGAGCATACCTCTCATCCATAGATATAAGAAAGAAGGAGGTATGTAGTTGAAAATGTATCGAAACCCAATGTCTCCAATTTGTCCCCACCACGTCGCCAACTACACATCCTAATAGATACGAAGTCGCGCTCACACTTGCAATTCATAAATTAGAACGTACTACACAATCAATTATAAACCTTATACGATCACACACAGCGTGCATTTGCAATGCACCGTACAACTCACTCACACGAAAACATCGTTGTGCTGTGCAAAAGTCATTTATTTACATATACGCTAGTGATTGACTAAATCGGAAACTTATCGATTCTCCTATTAATTATTGTAGGTACTAAAAAATTTTGTCGTTCCTGAAAAAACTATAAATAAAAAACGAATTACATAATAATATAATAAGATGATAATATAAATAAAGAAAACGACAAATTATAAGTGTAAATCAATTAATTTGAACATTATGAGAAAATCTAAATGAGTATAAAACAGATGTATGAACGTAAACGAGGCAAAAGAAGTATGTAAGGATCGTAGCAGGTGGCGTTCTGTAGTTTCTGCCTACCCCCATGGGAAGAAGGCGTGAGTTTATGTATGTATGTATAAAACAAGATTTCACATCGGTCTTCCAACCAGGCTATAACTGTTGACAACTTGAAGAATAAACTTTCAAAGTAATATAAATTCATACGACAATCGACATTGTTGTCGATATCCTACGTCAGTGGATCTGCACAAGCACATCACTAAAGTCTGTTTTTTATTCTCGGAGACTAAATTGACATTTCCAGTGTTACCTGTTTTTGGCAGTTTTTAAATAGTGATGTACCACAATCGGAATTTTTCCGTAACATACAGTTTTTCGTTGTAGTATTAGGTGGGTATGCTAATTGATCTTCAAGAAAAAGTTTTATTAAATACCGGGCTACATTGGCAGGTGCTGGACAAAGACAGTTTAGATTATTTAGATTACACAGTAACCATTTGCTCCGTTTAGGATATAAGTTTTGAGCGTAGAAGCTCTCCAATATGTTGGCAAAAGCTTATTTTCCTCATCTGACCAGTTTTGTATTAGGGAGTCACAGCCGACATTAGCCAGGCTTCCAGCTGTAGGTTGGGTACTTGAGCTAGGGGACACCCATTTCAACACAAAAGTAAAAACTTAATATAACAAATAAACTTAACAAAATAAAGCAAATAACACTTAAAATCGCAGACGTAATAGGCCCAATGACATCAACGTCAGTTTGATTGAGAGTGACCGTATAATTGGCAGCGGTGAGACTGTCCAATGAGGTTGGTCTTACGGGGCTTCTC
This sequence comes from Agrochola litura, assembly GCA_949152395.1. NCBI lineage: Eukaryota > Metazoa > Arthropoda > Insecta > Lepidoptera > Noctuidae > Agrochola > Agrochola litura. The sequence continues at coordinate 10,754,017 of OX424511.1, forward strand.
AATAGACATGCTCCAAAGAGAACAAACCGACTTCGCTAAGAAAATCGGGTCATGGCCTTCGGTGGAGTTGCGAAGGACAAGGACCATGTCGTAGACCAGTCCCTGTTTCATCCTATGCCGATGGATGGCTGAAACAGGAATACCCTGGGCTACAAGGTTATTAAGGATATCCTCAGTAAGGATCTCCTTTGCAATGCCTGATGATAACGCGGCTTGGAGTTTTCTCCGGGAGGGAATACTTATGGAATGAGTAGTTCCGAGCACAGAGGAGACGGGAGAGATCCCTATAGTCCGAATGCCCTGTTGCCCTGTTGGGTGAAGCGATCATTACTCATTTTGGATATTTCCGTCATTTTGTTTTTGCCCGGAAGGGGCTAGTGACCTCGACAAACGTTTTACAATGACAATTAATAATATTGAAATACACCACTGCCTTGATAAAGGTATTGATTGATAACAATAAAACGATACGATTAAAAAACCGGAATCATCACTGTGATAAGAAAGAAGCTGGCCACATTATTAAAAAACGGACTTTAGCTCGTCGCAAGATACAGCGGCCGTACTACGCAATGGAACCGCATAACTAAAGTATCGTTTTGTGATTTTTACATTGCTTGTCCAGTCAGTAAGCGACATACTTAGGTAGTGGTTAAGAACCAATGTATTTTCTGCAAAAATAGTACAGTCGCTGTGATATATCAAAAAAAATAACGTAGTTTTTCATGATTTTCAAGATAAATATAGTAAAATACTTGTCCTGTTAAATGATTCCATGATTTATAAAGATTTTAGTTTGGCTTCGATTTTACAAGAAACCACTGAACAACACGGTATTCTTAAATGTTGTCACGATCGCGGTCGAAAGCGCACTAGTTCGCGGAGACGGCCATTTGCCTGTACCATGAGCATTTTGATCATGACGCGCGGACACAGACACGCCCCCATGCCACTTCTCCTTTTATTTATATTTCTATGCTCTCATCCCACCCGCACCCAGAACAGCCGGGCGGCGAAGGGCGCTTAACGATCTCCGACCACCATAAGGATGGGCCTGCGGGCGGTGAAATTAGAGCTGTGTCGTCGCTCGAGCAGTGAAGCTCAAAGAGGTGGCAAGCGCCATAATGGGAGGACGTGCGGTCGTGAGATCGGCCGCACTTGGTGATGGGGCCCGTCAGGCATGGCGGGCTGATACCAGTCCGGGGTGCGGCGAATGTACAAGTATCTCCAGAGCCCCCGACTCCGAACAGTGGGGTTTCAGTCGGTAGGAGTTTGACCACATTTAGGTATATCTTATACTTTACAATATTTTTGTAAATATGTGAGCACCATGTATCCATCACATAATTAATTTATCTGTCATTGCTTCATTGTTAATTATTTTCACCTAATGATTGTAGTATAGTAATCTTATTCCAGGTGCATTGTCTTCACTTATAATTTTATAATTAATGTATAAAAATATCGTAACATTTTAAAAGTGTACCTGACGGTGGAGTTTCTTGCCCATTCTCCATACGAAAACTATCTTTTGGAAGGGGCGACAAGAATCAATTATATTTTTTGTGAATTTCGACGTTCAGGAGTGTCTTTAAGTGCCTAATTGAAATAAAATTATTTGACTTTGACATAACCCTCTGTTCTTCCCAGACGGAGGGCATCCACGAGGATTTCCCCACGGATAAAGGTATAGTAACTACCCCCTGCTTCTGTGGGGCTCGTGGCTAAGTAACAATAGCCACACGGGGCAATGGAAGGTTAAGCTACGCTTGCCGCGGTCGCTTCGTTGATAGGAATCCATCCATTACATATCAAGACGCCTCCTGCCTCAGAGTGCACGTCAAGCCGTTGGTCCCGGCTCTCATTCATAGACCTTTAACAGTCGTTACGGTTGGTCAAAAGGCCAAAAGTCTAATAGACTTACTTTGCTGTGGAAGTCAGATAGGCAGTCGCTCCATGTAAAATACTGGTATTCAGCTGCATCCGGTTAGACTGGAATCCGACATGTTGGGAAAAGGTTAGACAGATGATCATCTTTTTCTTTCTATTTCATTAAGAAAAGGACAGAAGATAAATTTTAGTTTAGTCCTGTCAAATTAATCAGCGCCTGTCACCACTCCATACAAGTTTAGACGTGATTAAAAACTAGCCTACTAAAATTACGTCAATTTACGTCAAGCGCTGATTGATTTGACAGGACTAAACTAAAATTTGTCTTCTGTCCTTTTCTTAATGAAATAGAAAGAAAAAGATGCACTGAACTTAAATTTAGTTAAGTTTGTGAACAAGGGAATCGGCACCATTGTATTTTTATAAAATGGCGAAGAGCAGGTACCCTACGGGATGCCAGATTGATTGTTTAGAAATGAATTATCATAACCATTTTTCATGTTTTATTTAGGATTAGATTCTTAAACAATTTTCTCTTGATTTTTGTAACATTTGATACTACCTCCCTTACCTTTTTGATAAGTAACATCTTTCCACTCGCATTCTAGCAATCTGTGGGAGTGATTTCGTGAAAAGGGACGGAAGTGTGTAACAGGAAGCCGGGGAAGCGCGCGCTATTTGATTTGACCAATGAGCGCGCGCGATGCTTGGCCGTCAGATGGTACCAACCCATTTTCCGAGAGGCTCGTACTATTGAGATGTCAGATGTTACACATTATCTTAAACTTTTTAATGAAGGAACCATAAAACCTTTAATTCCACACACACAGTCGTAATTCTGATTATGAATGGTCAAGCGATTCGCAACGTATTCGAGGAGGGTAATTACCTGTTTCAGGCCGTTCTCATTAAAGTCAAGTATCTGTGCATTCAGCACCTCAACTACTTGCTTATTTATATTGCCATAAAAGTATAATAAATGAATAAAATAGTGCAATGTTCTTTGGACTGGAGTATGTAGATATACGTAAACTTTAGGTATGTACTAAACCTGAAGTATTTTTTTAAACTGAAAGTTCATTTATTTTTATACATTCAGGCAGGCGCTGAATGTATAAAAATACTACTAAGGCCTTGAAATCTCGGTGACAGTAACCAACTTTTTTTTTTCTTTTTTTTTGGGTTTCGTAGCCAAATGGCAAAAAACGGAACCCTTATTATGGATTCGTCATGTCTGTCTGTCTGTCTGTCCGTCCGTATGTCACAGCCACTTTTTTCCGAAACTATAAGAACTATACTGTTGAAACTTGGTAAGTAGATGTATTCTGTAAGCCGCATTAAGATTTTCACACAAAAATAGAAAAAAAAACAAGAAATTTTGGGGGTTCCCCATACTTAGAACTGAAACTCAAATTTTTTTTTTTTATCAAACCCATACTTGTGGGGTATTTATGGATAGGTCTTCAAAAATGATATTGAGGTTTCTAATATCATTTTTTTCTAAACTGAATAGATCAGCGAGAAACACTTCCAAAGTGGTAAAATGTGTGTCCCACCCTGTAACTTCTAAAATAAGAGAATGATAAAACTAAAAAATATATATGATGTACATTACCATGTAAACTTCCACCGAAAATTGGTTTGAACGAGATTTAGTGAGTAGTTTTTTTTTTAATACGTCATAAATCGTAAACCAAAAATACACTATTATTAAAACATCTTTCAAAGTTACAACGAACTACAAGAACTTTTATATTATGTTACTTGCTGCTACGGAACCCTTCATGGGCGAGTCCGACTCGCACTTGGCCGCTTTTTTTTAACTTTGCCCCTCTCCTGCTCTCTTGGAATTTCTTCTATATAGTTCCTTTACCAACATAAAGTCTCACTTGTCACTTAGGTGCAAATTGCGCGTTTACACGGCGTGCATTCGACCGATCATGACCTATGCGGGTGCCGTCTTTGCTCATGCAAAACCCAGTCATATACATAGGCTGCAAACGGTGCAGAATAGATTCCTTCGTAGGGCGACAGGCTCCCCATGGTTCGTCAGGAACGAGGCTCTCCACCTCGACCTAAAGATTCCCACAATCCACCAGTTTCTAAAACGCCTTTCAAAGCGTTTTAGCCAAAGCGGCCAAACATCGCAACCCTCTGGTTGTCGAGGCCGCCAGTTATGTCCCGAGTAGAATCAGTAAAGTTCGCCGTCCAAGGCATATCCTAGTAGACCCCGATGACCACATAACACTCCTCCTGGAGAGCAATAGGGAAACAAGCACAGTGTACAAACACAGACGCCTCCCGTCATTCCGACCTCGCCGCCGAGGTCCTTTGCGTTCCCGACCGCCGCTCCCGAGTAAATGATACTCCCCCCCGACCCATGCTCGAAAACGAGGTGCCAGCAGTTGTTGCAGCTGTGCACGTAGCTTTAAATTCCCCGATTAATAATAATGATCAAAACCTCTTGATCCAGCCCGTCCCATCTTTTGATGTCCTCCCTCCGGATAACGCCCTAAGCCGAGGCTCGAACCCCGCAGGGGGTGCCCTTAGTGCGCGTTCATCCTAAGCTTTTTAGCTTAGTTTTATATATGTGCCCTGGCTGGAGGCTTTGAGTGTAGTAGCTTGAGGCAGCCACAGGATTGACCGGTTAAACAGCGAAGGTTTCTCTAAACCAGCTGTGAGATGCCATTCCGAAAAAAAATAAAAATAAAGTCTCACAGATAAACAGCCAGACCCGGGCCAACTAACTGTAGACCAAGGAATATTTGTTTCGTGCGGGAACTTAACTCCCAACAGACAGCGCAGTGGTAGAATCGCTCAGCCACTGCGCTGTCTGTTGTATAAGTGATAGGTACTTAAAAGACAGTCGGCCTCAAAACGATATGAGTAGGTACACACGGCTGCACATCAAGCTATACATTTCCAGTTTATGTTGATCTCGCATTGTGTAGAATTTCCGTACAATGCGAGGTCAGCTTATACTGGAACTGTACAGCTTGATGTACGACACAACTTAGATGTAGCATGAATTTGAAAACTTGCATTCATTCATTTCAATTTTACGAATGTATTTGGATATATGACTTTACAAGTTATTGTGTTTGAGTAAAGATCATTTTCACCTAAAGTAGTAATAAAGATTGGCGATTTTGAATGCGCATCCAATTCGGCTGGTGATCGGTTTTACGAATTTTGCCGATGCTACATCTAAGTTGTGTCGTACTGTATACCTCGACAAGAATTCATTTGATTGTCTACATTCATTTGTGTTCCATAATACTGTATCAATGTGTGTACAATTTATACGTATATTATAACACTAGCTGTGCCCGCGACTTCGTCCGCGTGGAATAGTGACTTTTCGGGCAGCACATTTTGAATTACATATACCGTCGTTTGGGTAGCTAAAAATTTACTTTACAGTAATGCTTCTCTGTATACGATATTTGACGTATGGCCATCGGGGATGAAAGCATACAGACTCCTAGGATTGCTAACCCGTGACAGAGCCACATACAACTGACCGTGCGAGAAACAGCTGATACTTAGATCTACACCCACAACTTTCAGCGTCTGACCTTGGGCTTTATTAATTGTCATCGCAAAACATAGGCTGACTGGAAACTGGACTCGTTTAAAACTAAATGGAAAATTGTTAGGAATGAGAGGAATCCGAGGAATGAAAACACTTTCACCTTTTCCACACCCTGTTAAAATCTCTGCTTCTATCAGATTTCGTTGTAAATTGGTCACTTTTAACCTGGTGCCATTGCAAAGTTTTGGGGGGCTTACATTTCTAAGAAGCATTATGGGTACGCCTTTGGATCGAGCATTTTTTGTCCGTACTCTCTGGGAGCTCAGGCGGGTTTCCCTGTCAGCAAAAGTCTTAGACTCACGCGATAGCGCGTGAGCTTCGCGATCGACAGATAAACGTTTTCCCTATTTCGAGTTGTCATCATTCGAGAACGATTTGAACTCAGTCGAGATTCTCGCCGAGTCGAAGTTTCTGCAGCACGAAACCTAGCCTGATGTTCCCGAGTTGCAGAGAGCCTTGCCTCACGACCTTCCTCAGATTCCTGTGATCGAACTAATCTCATCCTTTTAGCATTCCTGCTACATTGGGAGAGGTTGGATCTTCTTCGAGGCATTCTTACAATAAAATAGTACTTACTACTTAACACACAGTTATTTAGTAAACACGTACTATCGTAAACAATTAAATTATACATACTTACAGATTATTACACAGTCTAAAATTATCACAGTTGAAGTAATAAGTGTTAAGACGTGTAAACCAAACGTACTAACTTTATAAAACAAAAGAATTGCTAGAAAAATTAATTACTAACCTGAGCTAATGAACTTATACTTAATAAAGAAAATCAAGAAAAGAAATGCCTAACCTATACCAATATACACAAACCCTCTAAATACAAATTAAGATAAGTATATCGAAAATCAAGGAAAGAAATGCTTAACCTATAACAAATGCTTACAATATTTATTAACAAACCCTAAATAAAAATTAAGATAAGTAAATACCCAAAAATCAAGGAAATAAATGCCTAACCTGTAACAAATGCTTACAATATTTGTTTACAAACTCTAAATAAAAATTAAGATAAGTAAATACCCAAAAATCAAGGAAAGAACCGCCTAACCTATACCAAATACTTACAATATTTATTTACAAAATTTTAAAGAAAATTAAGAAAAAGAACCTAACCTACAAACCCTAAAATAAAAATAAATGAAATATGCAAACAGTCAGTATTCAAGTGAATTGCAATAATCGAATGCAACTATTCGCCTATACTCTCCAGGATACGTGCGTTCGCTACGAATAACTGAATCCTTATAGCGGCGGAGCGTTTTTTTTTTTTTAACGTGCATCTCGCAGCAAAATCCGGCTAAGCAGCCAAGACCTTAACCGGATTTTTCTGTGGGTGCCAGAAGCTTCTACACTTAGAGCCTCCAGCCAGCAGCTTTTTGAACTTATTCTAAACTAGCTTTTGCCCGCGGCTTCGCCCGCGTGGATGTCAGAAAATATCCCACAGGAACGTGCTACCGGGATTTAGAGTATCCTATGTCCTAACCAAGGTCATGGCCTATCCTATGCCTTTCATCTAGAAATCCGTTTAGTCGTTACGTCATGAAAAGGTAACAGGCTGATATTAAATCTGTTTTAGGGTTCCGTACCTCAAAATGAAACATTAAAACCCTTAAAGGATGACTTCATTGTCTGTCAAGACCCTTTTCTCAGGAACGCGTGGAGGCATCAATTTGAAATAGATATCAAAAACACAGATCTACGGTCTCTTGGAAGGGTAATGAAAATCAAACTTCTAAGTCAACGCAATAATGGGCACGCCACAACTGTGGCGATAAGTTCCCTCATTGAGGAGTGGTAGAGAGGCGCCACGGCGTCCTCACCTTCCATCTGACGCAGGTTCTCACCGGACACGGTTGTTTCGGGAGGTTCTTGTTCCGGATAAGGCGGGAGGAAACGCCCGGGTGTGACCATTGTGTGGATCGCCCGGAGGACACGGTGGAGCATACGGTGGAGGTCTGCCCGGCTTGGGCGGGGCACCACCATGTCCTTATGGAGACGATCGGCGGTGGTGATTTCTCGCGTCCAGCCCTGGTCCAGTCCATGGTACGCTAGTGCCGATGTAGGTCACGAGAAAATCCGAAAGGGTTAGCGTGGCCCCTGAAAACACACAGGCAACTGAAGGAACACGGGTGGGTTTTTGTCAGTATAAACCTGACACGCTCTCCCGCTCCGCCCAGAGCGGGAGAAGTTATTTGATAATTTCCCACCCAAAAAATAAGTAAATGAAATAAAAAATACGGCCATTTGTGTTGGCCCATCAGCATGAAGTTTGGCGAGAAGTAAGGTCAAGTAAAGAGGAAAATCCGAAAATTGGTAATTTATAGTTCTATAATCATTAATTATGCATTTTTAATCCCAGATTGCAGAAAAAACTTAAGTTTTTTCTGCAATCTGGGATTAAAAATGCATAAGCCGTGTCTTGGAGTAACAAACCTCAGTTGGCCCAGTATAGTTTTTTGGTTCTAGTAATAATAAGAAATAGGATCAACCGGCATCGAAAAAGTTTTTGTGAAAATTGGCCATTTTCTTGCTGACTGTACAATTTTTTCAAAATCTGTGAATGCTGATCAAAATGTTTCAAAAAGTTAAGGACAGTCTGACTGTTTTCTTGTAGCGACAACGGTTAAGGTACTTGCCCTTATTGCCCCATCTCAAAATTCACCCTGTATATGCTATGATTGACTGCTTAGTTCCATAAAGGTATAGCGTGATGATAATCTTTTAAAAGGTTAAATCCGTAACTATCTGCAATATTCTAACCTTTTGGCTGGCCTTTTTACAATTTGCGGTAAACTATAGAAGAATACAAACATAATGCTATATTGCTCATCCCCCATAGCAAATAGCGTGATAATAGTTTTTGAAAAATCTATTGTGACGTTTCCATTATTTGACTTATAGATTATTTATACCAATTTTCAAGTTAATTAAGCCACACAGTAAAATTCTCCACTGTAAAAATTAATACCCCGTTTCACCCCGTTAGGGGTAATTTTCAAAAAACCCTGATATATACGTTTTTATTTATTTTCAGTTTTAATTATAAATACTGAGTTTCGAGTTAATCAGACCGCTCGTTAAAATTCTTCCATACAAACTTTGAGACCCCCCAATTCTCCTTTAGGGGGTATTTTAGAAAAACTAAAAATGGCAAACTTTATAATTTACAATAAGTATTGGTGCCAAGTTTCAAGTTTATTAACTCAAGGAATAAGATTTTTCATACAAACAAAATCCCCCCTTTTCACCCACTTAAAGATCGAATTTCCAAAAATCCGTTCTTAGCGGACGTCTACTAACTATAAACTCCCTACCAAGTTTCATTTTCATACGTCAAGCGATTTTCGATATTTCGTGATAAATGAGTGAGTGAGTGACCATTCGCTTTTATATATTTAGATTAGATTAAAATTAAGCGAATGCTCGCTAAGGGCACCCCCTGTGGGCCGTACGAACCTCGGCTTAGGGCATCGCTGATGGGAGGACAGCAAGAATTATTATGCGGGGTATTTAAAGCTACGTGCTCAGCTGCAACAACTGCTGGCACCTCGTTTTCGAGCAAGGGTCGGGGGGGAGTTTCATTTTTTACTCGGGGATTCGGTCGCGATCGCAAAGGACCTCGGCGGCGAGGTCGGAATGGCGGGAGGCGTCTGTTTTTTGCACTGTACTGGTGGCCCTATTCTGCTCCTGGAGGAGGGTAATGGGGTCATCTGGGTCGGAGAGTACATGCCTTGGGCGGCGGGTCTGACTAATTCGGGATGGGATATAATCGGCTGCTTCGACAACCAGAGGGTTGCGATGTCTGAACAGCGGCGCGGCTCTCAGCGCGCTTTATATAGCCACGGACGCGCAGGCGCGAGGCGTGTACGTACGTACTCTGATAGAATACCTTAACAAATGTTCGCCGTGATTCTTTAAATTGACATAACTTTTTTATTTATGAACCGATTGACATGAAATAAACACTAAATGTTAAGTGAAGCTTACTACAATATATTAGTGAAAACCGCATCTAAATCGAATAAGCCGTTTCTGATATTAGCGTGCACAAACAAACAGACAAACCGACAAATAGACAAACAGACAAAAAAAATATTTATTTCAATTTCGGGTTCGGCATCAATATAATAACAACCCCTGTTACTTTTTTTAAATATATTTCCATTGTACAGACACCACTTTTCTACAATTTTATTATATGTATAGATTATAAGTCATCTACACAAATAAATAAAAATGAAGTGTCTGTCTGTAATTTCAAAATAACAGCTTTTCACTAACTAAATGCATATATGAAAGTAGGTATATTATTATAGATACGGTACTTATAACAAAAGCTAAGCAATAACAGCCGCACGGGTCGATCGAACAGGTTAAGATACCTACGCTTGCCGCGGTTGGTCCGTGGATGGGTGACATCTTTACATACCGAGACCCCTCCGTGCGTCGGAAAGCACGTTAAGCCGTTGGTCCCGGCTGTCATTTGTAGATCTTTGACAGTCGTTACGGGTAGTTAGAAGCCCAAAAGTCTGACAACCAGTCTTACCAAGGGGTATCGTGTTACCTAGTAACTAAGTTGTGGAGGTCAGGTAGGCTATCGCTCCATGTAAAATACTGGTATTCAGCTGCATCCGGTTGGACTGGAAGCTGACCCCAACATTATGTATGTAGTTGGGAAAAAGCTAGGCAGATGATGATGATGACTTATAACAAAAAAAAAAAAACAATCGACTAAAAAAAAATCACTACAAAGTGAAAAATAACTTTATTTCGGAAGTCGGTGTCTTTGTTTTTGAATTTTCGTTTTGTGCCACCGACTTCCGAAATAAAGTTATTGGTCACTTGTAGGTACAGTTTTATTATTGGAAGTCGGTTGTTTTTTTTTGTAAAAAGTTTTTTTTTTCACTTTTTTGTTTTAGTACTTTTACCCCAAACAAATTCGAGTACCACTACCTGCTACGTAAATAACAGTGACAGGAACTTATTATAACATCATGCATTAGACTAAGTGGGAAAAATACGTATTATTGAAGCTAACTCAAAAAGTGCCCAAGCAAAGATAATACAATTTATATAGAACCACCTCGAGAGCATACCCTTTAAAAAATAAAGAATTTTGCAAATCCGTCTATATAGGACGGAGTTATGACCGAATATACAAAAAAAAGAAGAATAATAAATAAAAATGAGAACTTCCTCCTTTTTTAGAAGTCGGTTTAAAAACCACAGATAATATCTAGATAGGTAAACTACATGTGATAATTTAATTATCCGGATATCGCAGAACGGATGGCCGATGGGGTCAAAAGGTTCTAGAGTGGCGACCACGTACCGGAAGACGTAGCATTGGAAGGCCTCCCACAAGATGGACCGATGACCTATATGAAGGCCGCCTATACGAAACTGCTGGATGCGGAAAGTACAGAATCGGTCGAAGTGGCAGTGCTTGGGGGAGGCCTATGTCCAGCAGTGGACGTCTTTCGGCAAAAATAATCGGCTACAAGTCTAACTGGATGCATCTGAATATATTTGACATGGAGTAACTACACGTCTGACCTCCACAATCCAGTTACTGGGTAACACGATACCCCGTAAGACTGGTTGTGACTTCCGGACTTTTTTTTTGCTTGACAAATAATTTAATTTAATGTTTAGTAATGTTAATTACTTTGCATAATATTGTAGAGAATCAAGTTCTATCTTAACAGACAGCTGTGTTACTAGAGAGTTTGTTGCGCCCCTTCTTCGTCCCAGCTAAATCACTAGGTAGCGTAGCGATGAAATGGTGAAAGGTGGGCGTTTTGGGGGACTTTCTTATGTACGGGTAATTTTGACGTTCAAAAAGTTCTGATTCTAGAATAAATGACTTTTGATTAATTAATTCTCGATCTTAAAAACAGCTGCCTATCTGACCTTCACAACACATGTTACTGGGTAACATGATACTCCTTCGTAAGACTGGTTGTCAGACTTTTGGGCTTCTGACTATCCGTAACAATTGTCAAAGATCTACGAATGACAGCCGGGACCAACAGCTTAACTTGCTTTCCGAGGCACGGAGGTGTCTCGATTTTTAATGGATGGTCACCCATCCACGAATCGACTGCGACAAGCATAGCTTAACCTTCGATCGACCCGTGCAGCTGCACGAGCCCTAGACAAATAATAACCTTAATGAAGTAAGTTTGTATTCATTGGTTCCGTGTGAGCGCAGCATAAGATTTGAACAATAATTATTTTATTCCCAAGGCCTTGATTTTGAGCACTAGCACGTAATAACGTATATTTTTGAACAATTAGTAACTCTATTGTAAAGAAGAATAACCTATAGGATTTAGTAAGGTTAATATGACATTGGTGCCGATTCCCTTGTTCACAAACTAAACTAAATTTAAGTTCAGTGCATCTTTTTCTTTCTATTTCATTAAGAAAAGGACAGAAGATAAATTTTAGTTTAGTCCTGTCAAATTAATCAGCGCTTGACGTAAATTGACGTAATTTTAGTAGGCAAGTTTTTAATCACGTCTAAACTTGTATGGAGTAGTGACAGGCACTGATTAATTTGACAGGACAAAACTAAAATTTATCTTCTGTCCTTTTCTTAATGAAATAGAAATAAAAAGATGCACTGAACTTAAATTTAGTTTAGTTTGTGAACAAGGGAATCGGCACCATTGCCTGGGTGAAATAAAATTTACAAACGTAGAATTACATTACTACCGAAGTAAACACGGCCCTTCCAAAAATACTGAGACCAGCTAAACCAATCTTTATCTCCGAGTCCCTAACCACTAAAGCTCAACGTTTGTACTACATGACAAGGGGATATGTTACAAACAATAAACTCGCAGCTAAGTGGACGTCCTACGGCAACGTTTACTTAAAGAAGCAGGAGGGTCAGGCTCCTATTCCCATTCAAGAAGAAGCTGAAATACTCAAAATGATTATGTGACTAAATGTTAACAATTCTATGTTCTATAATATCTTTAGTCTTCACACGTTTTTTGTGTCCCTGATTCATTATAGGCACTTATTAATTATGTTATTTAAAGTCATTCTTTACTCAGTTGCTGTAATTTGCATATTAAAAACTTCACATGTTAAATATACACATCTGTTCTGTATTTCAGCTGCAGTCGTGCTAGCTCTCATGTTGTGTAATTATAATTCCGTTTTACCTAATAAACAAACACTTCACTCACGGAAATACACGCTCTATAAAAATACTAGTAAGCATGGTAATTCTTATATTCAATTTACTTAATTAATTCTGGTCATACACTCACCAAACATGCACATTGCACAACTGCCTCATCTACACTTACATATTATAACACCACTTACAATCACCATTACCGATTCAATTTACTCTGTTGTACACAGTTTGATGTATCTTTTGTGCATTTCATATCCCTTAAATCATCCTTAAAGACAATTTATTTTAAACTTCGATAAAATTGACCATGAAAAAAAATATACATCTTTTCATCACAGTCTCGATTCTTTAGTGCTGGCCAATTCTATGACATGCGAGGTTGAAGATATAAAATCCATTATACCAATACCAAACAGTAAACTAAAAATTCTGACTTAAAACGGGAGCATAAAATTTAACAAGCCTAGTTTTAATACATTATAGACTCGTTCGGAACGGTGTAATTAAAAATATCTGTAGTACTAACAAAAAGGCAGACCATTCCTCGACTCTGATCAAAACTGATAATCCAAAAAGCAGTTTCGATGACGCTAACAGATATTTTACGGGCGTTGGACAGAGTCTGGCGGAAGAAATTATTGGTAAAACCAGTCTTCTATTCCCGCATCACCAAACTCACTTGTCTTGCTTCCTACTGATGAAGAGGAGGTGGAACTCCTCGTGATGGACTTGAAAGAGGATGTAGTTGTTGGAGTAGATCAGATTTCGGATAAAATTTTAAAGCGCTACATTAAGCTGCTAACACTTCCATTCACTCACATCAGCAACCTGGCCTTTGCTACTGGTACCTTTCGGCTGGCGTTGAAGATAGCTCTTGTTAAACCTATTCGCAAGCGAGGAGACAAAGACTGCATTAATAACTACAGACCAATTTCGATCCCATCCACGTTGTCCAAAGCTTTAGAATGACTGATCAACAAACGCCTCATGAATTTCCTTGAGATAAACGCCCTTCCTTTTACCTATGCAATTTGGCTTTCGTTCGGGAAGGTCAACTGATGACGCTGTTCATGAACTCACTAACCACATTGTCATTAATGTTGACAGTGGCAGGAAGTGTGTTACGGTATTCGTCGACTTAGCCAAGGCCTTTGACACGGTTCCTATTCCAATGTTATTACATAAACTCAATAAAATTGGTGTCAGTGGTCTTCCATTCCAACTGCTCAAAGACTGCTTAAGTAATAGGAAGCAACGAGTAAAAATTGATAACTAGACTAGTGATGAACTTTCTGTGCACTATGGTGTGCCGCAGGGCAGTTTCCTGGTTCCTAGCCTTTTCCTTGTGTATATTAATGACTTGTGTTAGCCCAACTTGAACAGGGAAAATTGCTATCTTTTGCGGATGACACTGCTTACTATTTTTTTGTGGAAAAAGTTAGGAGGATGTTTTCCAAAGTGCTCAACATGGTCTCAATGAGGTATGCCAATGACTTGACAATGTGTTAACACTAAATGTATCAATAACCAAATAACCTTTGCACCTAGCAGAAATCTACTGCCACCCGCAACTCTGAATATTACTGCTTACACTTGTGCCTTTGTTCACCCCTACAATGAACGGACGTTATTGGATATCTTGGAGTGTATTTCGATCAGACACTAAGTTTTAAGCCTCATATTGAGATTCTCGTCACTAGGATTCGTAAGCTGATATGCATTTTCAAGACACTAAGACATGTAGCGGATACTAAGACTACCAAAACGGTGTACTCTGCACTTTGCCAGTCAATAGTCAATTATTGCATAACCTCATGGGGAGAAGCAGGAAAAGTGCACCTTCTTGAAGTTGGAAGAGCACAGAGAGCCTTACTCAAGGTTGGAGCTGAGCTCCTTTTTCGTTTTCCAACTGCTGAGCTATAAAAACGTTGGGATACTCTAACAGTCAGGCAGACTTTCATATTCACATCATTACACAAAAAACATACAGAAATAAAATATGACCCTAATCTCAACAAAGATAAGCGAACGTAAGGTAATGTCTGTCCTACTAATTTCTTTAGCACCATTTTCTCTCCAAGGTTTTATTGTTTTCCTGGAGGATATCTGTATAATAAAATCAATACAACACTTCCAATATACCCCATGCTTAGATCGACTTTTAAACTAAATGTACGTAAATTGCTTAAAACTAAGCTTCAAACTCTCGATTATCAGGCAACTGAGTCTTCTCATCCCTATTCGCTAAATTTATATTTCCTTCACAAACGTACACTATCACAGACACAGACACACATCCACTCACACATACTCACACACACACACACGCACAGAAACCACATTTATTTATGTCAGATTTTTTTTTTTTCTTTATATTGTGACTGTTCTAAATAAGTTAACTTCATCACTTTGTTAATTATTCTGAATTAATATGTACAAAAAGTATTGGAGGGCCTGGTGACCCGTAACACAGGTATTTTATGCCTTTTTCGGGCACCAGTCTCTCACAATTGTTAACCCAATTTTTAGATTTAAGCACTTCTTGTCCAAATCAACATTTGTAATGAGAAATAAATTATTATTAAATTATTAATCTTAATGCGCGTCGATGTCTCTTAGGGACACCGTGATACGTGTACGGCTAATGTAGGTATTATTGGGACTGAGGAGCAGACGATGGACAATTATTTGTCCGCGGACAATTTGGAATCGTATGGAAGTCCCGGCATTTTGTCCTACGTGCGCGTTAGACATCCATACGATCACCATTGTGTGGATCACCCGGAGGACACGGTGGAGCATACGGTGAGAACTGCACGGCTTGGGCGCAGCATCGCCGTATCCTCGTGGAGGCGATCGGCGGCGGTGATCTCTCGCGTCCGGCCCTGGTTCAGGCAATAGTACGGAGCGAGAGGAAATGGCAGGCCGTCACCTCCTTCTGCGAAGCGGTAATGCTCGCGAAGGAGGAGGCGGAACGCCTGAGGGAGAGGCAAATTTCGCGCCCTCACGCCCCTAACCGCCGCAGGAGGAGACGCCCGGGGCGGGAATTGCGAGCCGATTTCCGGCCACCGTAGGCGCGGGCTTGCGGACGGTGAGCAATGGGTAGCTCGCCGTCCGATAAGGACCAAGCCCGGGTCGACGGCGCGTTGTGTTCCACGCGCGCCTCAAAGAGATGTCAGCAGAATTGACGGGGTCCGCTAGGGCCAATGCCTGCCGGGGCTGCGAATATGGGCCGAAACGAAGGAACATGGGTGGGTTTTAGTTAGTAAGAGTCTGACACGCCCTCCCGCTCCACCCAGAGCGGGAGAAGATATTTGATAATTTCCCAACCAAAAAAAAAAGACATCCATACGATTTCAAATTGCTCGCGGACAAATTGTCCATCGTCTGCTCAGGGCCGCCGTGAGCCGAACTCGTTGTTGGCGTGGCCATCATGCACGCTATTTAGTAAAGTTATTAATTTATTTAGTATTTATTTGTCTAGTTTTTATTTATTTATTTACATATTTATTTAGTGAAATGCACGACGATTTATAACGAAAACGAGCGCGTAAAATTTCATGAACAGACCTTTGGGCGTTTAGATATTATGGAAAAACTTCTGTCCTTAAAATAAAATAATTTAAACTTTTGAATAAATTTTCTATGCCTGTACGGTTTTTATTTTTCCATTCTCATTCTCCATAAGTTATTTATTTACGCCCAAAGATGAGTTAAAATTTGTGTTGAAATATGAAAGTTTCAATGCTCTTCACTTCCAAACCAATATTATATTTTTCGATTTTGCTTCCATACAGGCCTAGATAATGACGACACAAATTGATATAATTTTAAATTTTAAACGTACACCGTCGAACAGACGAGTAATCACCAAACAAGAGCATTTCTTGTCAGGGAAGAATGACAAGAAATGCTCCTAATCTATTGCCGCCTATCGTAGTTCCTTATCTGTCCGCCTTGGTAACAAACTTTACACAATTTTTGCTACATCACGCCGCACGCCTACATTTTCTGTGTGCAAAATAATTAACTACGTAGAAAAAAAAGCAATTAAGTCCGTAATAATCATGATGTCCTCATTAATCTTATCATAATTCATATATTACACAGCAGATAATAATATTTTAAAGTCAGGGAAAAATACAGATGAGATTGTAAAAAATTACTACTATCATGAATATTTTAAACACACCCCCCTAATCTGTACCTACCTATTTGATTTTGTAATCGATAATCGAACATCTTGAGGTTTGAGGTTCTTTGGGTAAGATTAACATTTTCCTTCCACCTTGTCTCATAACACTTTCGACTCCACCCACTTTTCATAGAGCTCATACGCCATGCCGCCATATTAAGTGGAAGTGAACCCTCCGGGAGGGTCACCGGCATTACGTTTGCGCTAAAGTTAACCCTCGCGGACGGTCAACGGTATTAGGTTTAAAACCGTGTTATAAAACACTGTAAAACGAAGTAAAATTGTGTTTTCAGGGGTTTTTGTCGCTATACGTAAGTAGTACCTCTGGGGATATTTTCATGTACTAGCGAGGTCCCCGCTACTCTAGTACGTGAAAGAATAAAAAATATAAAAAATTAAGAAAAGTC
Organism: Agrochola litura; assembly: GCA_949152395.1. NCBI lineage: Eukaryota > Metazoa > Arthropoda > Insecta > Lepidoptera > Noctuidae > Agrochola > Agrochola litura. The sequence goes on from OX424511.1 coordinate 10,771,278, forward strand.
TAGTTAGTTACTTGTTCTGATCCAACCAACCAACCAACCTTTAATTTATTTTTTGTGAATATGTGTAACCGTGAAAATGGCTTTCCTCCCCTGAAATACTGACCTAATGATGCAATTTTTTTTTGAAAATAAAATCCTTATCCTTTAAAACCAACGCATAACTAATAAATCTTTGTAAAAAGTACCAACAGATTTTATTTTCATAGTTTATTTATAATGCTTTATTCGCTAAGAAAAACCTACATTCAAAATAAGCCCTCCGCGAGGGCTCCCGGCATCCCATATGCAACTAGAGTGAGCCCTCTAGGAGGGCTCCCGGCACTGAACGTGTTAAGGATCAGCTGGCTGCCTAAAAAAACGCCATTATTTCGAAGGTGGAACAGTAGGTACTTCACTCACACTATTTATTACCCGATCTATTCTGTAAAAAATCTCATCGTGAAAGCTTAGGTGAAGTGAGCTTGAAGTGAGCCACACACACACAACACCACACACACACACACACACACCACAGCTTGGGCTCCACTGGATGTTAGGGATAAACACTATACAGGCTGGCAGGGACATCGTCGCGAAAACTGTTACCATGGATGCAGTACCAGTAACCCCCCTGCGTCTAAATCTTTCGTCGGTTATTTTTTTTTAAATCTGCTGTTCCATACATTTTGACCTCGTAGGTATTGCACTTTTCTATGAAACAGCAGATTTTTTTTTTAAATAACCGACGATAAATTCTAACGCAGGGGGGTTCAGAATCATGTACTGAATCCATGATAACAGTTTTCACGTCGATGTCCCTGCCACCCTGTATTGACTGACTTCAAGAACACTTTCACCTACACGGTGAGATTTTAACAGCAACATAAATCGGTTGCTCAACCTTAATCAAGCACAAGCTAAATCGTATACCTACGTATAGGTCTCTTTCATCTTTGAGATAAATCTCCTTGACGCGCTTGAGAGACAGACGCAAGGGCTCATTTAGAACGATACATTGGTCGAGACAAAGCTTCAGAGCCTTGAACATCGCAAGGTTGCAATCCATCGATGTAAACCAACTACTCACTACATTGTATACCTAAAATTTTCTATATTTTTTATCAAATTAGATATGTTACAGCTTTTTCTTTTTTGTTTGATAAATTATCAAACAACTTCTCCCGCTCTGGGTGGAGCGGGAGGGCGTGTCAGACTCTTACTGGCTAAAACCCACCCGTGTTCCTTGAGTTGCCATGTTGCCAGGCGCCACGATCTTCCTTTCGGACTTGTCAGCTGTAGTGGCAATCATGTCATTTGGTTTAAATAGATCCTTATTTTTTTTTTTTTAATCTTTTATATAAATTCTTTTCTTTTAGATTTTGTGAATGTGAGAACGTTGTAGGCTGTAGACCTGTGGACCATTTTCTATTTTACTAAGTACCTGGTACTTGTTAATAGGCCTACACTACACTGTCCTCTCATACTTACTATCACTGTAATTTGAAAACATTGTAAAAATCATTTATTTTTAAAAGAGTAACCGTGGAGTTTCTTGCCGGCTCTTCTCCATAGGAAGCGACTAATTGGAACCGTGCACCTAGCTTTTGACGTTTCATAAGTGCCCTTGTAGGTTTATGTGTAATAAAAAAAAATGAATTTGAATCTATCTCAAAACGCAGAACTCGACCACTTAAAACTTTATGTTCTTCCTTGATACTGAAAAGATGTGGTTTGTACATGTGTACAAACGTCTCTACAGTTGTACAGTGTTATTGAATTGAAGATAAAAACTTTTTTACAAAAAAAAAAAAAGACAACCTACTTCCATGGTAAAAATAACTTTAATTTCGGAAGTCAGTGTTTTTGGTTTTGTGTTGCCGTTTTTTTCGTTTTCTTTTTCACTTTTTTTATTGTGGTATCTAGGTAGGACACAAAACCACTACCTGAAAACTACTTACTCAAGCGAAGTAAACTATATGAGTCCACCGCGCAAGCTTTCTCTAGCAAATGAAATAATAATTTACAAAATCAGTCCAGAAATGACGAAAATATCAAAAACCGGCCAAGTGCGTGTCAGACCACGCAAAATGAAGGGTTCCGTAGTTGGGATGAATGTATCCCAAAAACAAACTTAACTTTGTAGTTGAAAAACATATTCTCTCATACGGAATGTATGGGAAAACATGTTTTTGCAACTGTAAATATAAGTTGGTCGATTATTACTCGTTAACTAGTAGAGCCTTCTTAGCTGTGATAGTTTTCCTTTTAATTTGGTTGTATAAACTACTACTGTGATTTTTTTCACACATCTAAAACCAACCATTTAGATGGCGGGACACTTGACTCTAACAAAAATTAACACTTTAAAGCTTAATATTTCGCAAACGGATCCCTGAATCCAAAAATGGTCTGCATATATACTCACAATGTTTTTGCAGGACCTTTCCAATGATACCCCACACAAAGGGAAAAAAAAACATTACCACTTTACACGTAGGGGAGGGTAACCTTAAAAAAATCTTTTTTCATAATTTAATTTTGTTTTACCACTTTGTCGGCGTAATTAATATGTTCTATACCCATGCCAAATTACAGCTTTCTAGTACTAAGAGTCTCGGAGCTAGACCGCGGACAGACAGACAGACAGACGGACATGGCGAAACTATAATGCGGGTTGCAGACCAAGAGCTAAGCTATGCCGAAGCTATACTAAGCTAACCTAGCTAAGCTTAGATAAGCTAGGTTAGCTTAGTATAGCTTCGGCATAGCTTAGCTGTTTTTCCCCTTTGTGTGGGGTATCAGTCCTTCATAAACATTGTGAGTTTGTGAAAACCATTTTTGGATTCAGGGATCCGTTTGCGAAATATTAAGCTTTAAAGTGCTAATTTTTGTTAGAGTCAAGTGTCCCGCCATCTAAATGGTTGGTTTTGGATGTGTGAAAAAAATCACAGCAGTAGTTTATATAACGAAATTAAAAGGAAAACTGTGATAGTTTTCCTTTTAGCTAAGTAGGCTCTACAAGTTAACGAGTAATAATCGACCAACTTAACTTTGCAGTTGGAAAAACATGTTTTCCCATACATTCCGTATGGGAGAACATATTTTTCAACTACAAAGTTATGTTTGTTTTTGGATAAATTCATCCCAACTACGGAACCCTTCATTGTGCGTGGTGCGACACGCATTTGGCCGGTTTTTTTTTATTAATGATTATTTGCTTAACTTATCTACTTAGTTTTTTACGATTGTTTTGAAAGATATCCTTTAGGATTACACATTATATCATTATTATAAACCTATCTTATCTTTAAAGTACCTACTATTAGATCATTTTATGATTACTCGCAATTTTTCTTCAAGTCATTTTATTTTGCATAAAGTTTGTATTTAAGGAGCCAAACAAAGACGAATAGAATCATTTTGAGTAAGAACGGGGTGGATACACCGTCAGAATCAAAAACGTTTTGAAAGTGGAAATTGAGTCCAAGATTTTAAGGAAAAGGTGATTTTTTAATTTTCTTATTTTGTAGTTGTAATTAACGAGCTGTTGCCCGCGACTTCGTCTGCGATCCAGGATGAAAAGTAGCCTTTGCCATGTGCCAAATTTCATACAAATCCGTTCAGACGTTTTAGCGTGAAAATGTAACAAACAAACCATGAATGGGGTTAGGTTAGGTTACTTTTTATCCCGATATTCCTACGGGATCTAGATTTATGCAGGTGAAACCGCGGGGCGGAGCTAGTAGCAAATAATCGGCATTTTATGGATTCAGCCCATTCATTAAGAACTCTTAGGCTAATGCCTTTTTCAAGAGGATTTTTGTGAAAATAACATTCGAATAGTTAAAAAAAAAAAAATTGCCCGTGCTTACCTGGGCTAAACTGGGCTTACCTATGCCTCCCGTGGTTTCATGAGCTATTTATCTCTGACATGAAATTAGCTCATGCTGTGGCGCTGGTTCAGCCAATCAGCAGAATGGTAACGAAGGTGACCCAAAAAGAGGCCCAAGGGGTGCATTTGCACCCCCAGAGTAATTAATTACTTAGTTTAGGAACTAAGGAAAACTAATAACAAACAGTTCTTTATCCGCCGATATTAGTGGACAAACACAGTTAACGTTTAAATCGGTTTCTTTGTCTATCCGAGTCATTTAAGGGGGGGGAAGCGATAGTGATTTAGAAGAAGATAAAGGTGTCAAATGTCATAATTTCATTAAATGACGACATTTGACACCTTTGCTAACGTATGGAGTTGTATTGCTAATTGTAATGATTATAATTGAGTAAAGCCATATTTGTTACAGCCGCGAATCATATTTAGATCAACATTAAACCTGACACTGACCTGCAAAATGCAAAAAACGTAAGAAAATTTGAATTTCGCGGGCTACCCTGACGCTTCCCCCTTAATCGGTAGTCATCGGTTTGTTACGATTAGGTAGAATTTCCTGGTCATTTTACGATTTGTCTATTATTAATTGCAGACCTGCAACTTTAGTGAATTAACTACATTTGATGGCAATTAATATAAAAGAGCACTCTCTTATAATTTCTTTTTACTTCTACCGCAAGTTGTTCGGAATATTTTTTTAAATTATTAAACTTTTTTAATTATTAAAGTTTTTTGTCTAGGTTTTCTGGAGGAACACCAACATTGTAAATACCAACATGGTTTTATCCCCCCAGGTGAGTGAAAGTTTTTAACATATTTTATCTTTTTGCTAATTATATTTTTTCAGGGGAAGACCCTGAATATTTCCGGGGTAGATTCCCCTAATTTTTAAAGTAAAAGTTTAGTAAATAGCAGAGCAGTGGTGGCCAAGTGGTAAAGTAAAGGCCGCGACTTACGAGATGTAGGTCGTAGGTTCGAACCCAAGACAGGCGCTTTACTTTGTGTAAATTATTTCATCACCACTGCTCTCGAAACGGTGAAGGAAAACATCGTGAGGAAACCGGCATGTCCTAGAACCAAAAATTCGAAGACATGTGACATCTAACAACCCGCACTGGGCCCGCGTGGTGGGTTGCGGCCCGCTCCCTCTTACCGAGAGGAGGCCTGTTCCCAGCAGTGGGAACTTTATAGGCTGATTATGCGATGGAGTACTTACTCCTACTGTCAAACTCGATATTAGATAATTACCCACATTAGAGTAAAGCTTCGGTTTTCTAAGAAAGCGGTTATCGGCCACACAATAACGGCTTTCAAATCAGAGCGGTGCCACGGTGGTACCGTAAGCATCAACGCGCGTACAGTCGATTAACACTTTTTTTTAAACATCGTTTTTTAACACAATTTAAAATAAAAGAAGAAGTAGATAGTTTGGTCATGTTGAGAGAATGAATGAAAGGCGACTAACAATAGTAGATTGTTACACGAGGGGCTAAAATAACCCATTCTATCGAGGTAATTTTACTCCCGAGCTTTAGCGAGGGAGTAAATAGAAACCGAGTTATAGTGGGTTTTAGCGCCGTGTGTTAAACTCTACTTTTCACTACGATTGCGAGAAAATAAAATAATCCAATACAATATCAAATAGTTTATTTTATTTAAAAAATTATACAATTTATTCAATCTGAATTTTAAGGAAACTTTTTATCCCGGTATGCGGTAATAAAAAGCTAGTTTTACATAAGAATAAAGACTTTTTCGTATTTGTAGGCTCATTGGTTACAGACAAAAAATACTTTTTCCCCTAGAGCAAGATTTGCTATTTTTTCCCCGCTCTGGTACGCTAGGATGACGGACTTTTTGAGCAAGAGGAGTGAAAAAAGTATTTACCTACAAGGCTAAAAGTGGAAACACCCGCACCGAGGGCAAAGCCGCCCTATATTATAGAGCGTCTCCACCGTAGAGTCTAGGGGTCAAGAAAAAGAAAAGGTTAGGAACCACTGCCCGTGCCCTAGAAGGACATAAATGATACTGACTTTATTGGTGATGTTCTTCAGTAAGGTTCGGGTGGCTTAGTTCTGGAAAATAAGAATTATTTTCCTATATTTCTGTCGAGAACAAATTTTGTATGCACTAGCCTACGATTCACAACCAAATTCTCAGTGGGCTTAGCGCTACGTGGCACTACCGCCGATGCCGGCTGTGACATGGAGAAATAAATTACCTGATACTTATCCATTTATTGCAACCAGAATTGCGGGTGCCCGATCATAGAAGAAGGACCGAGTCTAGTCAACTCCCCGGTATGCAGCGGTAACTTCCTATTCATGGTACTCCTGCAAAGGTATCTGTGGGGACGCTGCGACATCTCCACGCCGTGCAAGAGGATCGAGTCGGTGGACGAAACAAATGACGAATACGACTTTATCGTAGTGGGTGCTGGATCTGCGGGGTCCATTGTGGCTGGAAGACTCACTGAAAATACTACTTATAATGTAAGTGAATTACTTTTTATTAGGGTTCTGTACCCGAAGAGCAGTGGTGGCCCAGTGGTAACGGCCGCGACTTACGAGTTATAGGTCGTAGGTTCGAACCCAGACAGGCGCTTTACTTTGTGTAAATTATTTCGTCACCACTGCTCTCAAAACGGTGAAGGAAAACATCGTGAGGAAACCGGCATGTCCTAGAACCGAAAATTCGAAGACATGTGACATCTACCAACCCGCACTGGGCCCGCGTGGTGGATTATGGCCCACTCCCTCTCACAGAGAGGAGGCCTGTGTCCCAGCAGTGGGAACATTATAGGCTGATGATACTCGAAGGGTGCCAAACGGAACCCTATTACTAAGCCTCCGCTGTCCATCCGTCTGTCTGTCAGCGGGCTGTATCTCATGAACCGTAATAGGTAGACAGTTGAAATTTCTACAGATTGTGTATTTCTATTGCCACTATAACAGTAAATAATAAAACTTAAATTAAAAATTAAACGGGGTCCCAATACAAGAAACGTGTATTTTTCGGCGTTTTTTTGCTAAATATTGTACGGAACTCTTCGTGTTCGAGTCAGACACGCACTTGGTCGATTTTTTTTAAATTATTTTTATATATGTATTTATAAATTAAAGTCGCTTTTCTTGAGTAAACAGGTAGCCACCATGTATATTATTATAACCCCAAAACAATTTAAATAAAAGTTTAAAAATAACAAGATATCACAGACAGACAAATTAAACATCCGGAGTCACTGTAATCTGTTTGATTTATGCCCTAACACGTGTTTTAGAGATGTGGTTACCTATATTTGAGTAGGCATCAATACAGCAGATTATTTCTTTCAGGTACTGTTATTAGAAGCAGGTGGACCAGAACCAATAGGAGGGCGAATCCCTGGATTCTACAGATCGTTCTGGGGTAACGAAGCAGTGGACTGGCGAATTCGCACCGTACCTGCCGATTACTGCCTCGATCAAGACGGACAAGGATGCCAATGGCCGCTTGGAAAAGGCTTAGGTAAGATATCAGGATGACTTAAGGAAGAATTCAGGCTCCCGCAGAAAGACGTGACGCGACTGTAGCAGAACAATTTCTGTGAAAGCTTCATGGAAATTGTTCTACCAGAATCGTGTAGCACCGTCGCGTCGCACGACAGAAGTGGCAATTTTTTACCTAGAGCCCATACTATTACTTACTTGATTTGATAGACATTGTGTTTAACCTTATGGTGAGCCTTGGTTCCGCTAAAAACTCATTGATCTTCTAATGGTGATCGCTTTTTTTGATCCTCTAAAAACTATTTGGTCTTCAAAAAATGATCGCCTTTTCTAAATAAAGAGACACTTTATTACATTTATGGCCTTTTATAATATGGTTGCAAGAAATTAAACTAGGACCCCCGCCTATTGGGTTAACCTAACCTAAGTTAGAACTGTAACCGGCATTTTGCATCCTTACAGAAAAAAAGTATGTTTATCTAACAATTAAGTACATGAAAAAAAAAACAGTGGCACTCCGGGAGTGACGACAGAAGTGAAAACTTGAAAAAAAAATCAACGCGTCTTTTTCTCCGCGCACCGACGCGTTGATTAAAAGCAAAATTAAGTTTAAATGGTCAAAAGCTGGCGTCGTTACAGTGTCGCGAAATCAATGGTTTAGGTCCTAAAGAAGTTTTCACTTCAAAAAACTGTAAAAAAATGCTTCTCCATTCCATTCTCTTGAAACACATGTCATAACAACCACGATAGACACAAATAGATAGCAAACTACAGCTGGCTGTCAAAAACCACTACAATGGCGTTTTTAAAACACATTCCCCTTTTTTCATCTTAAGGAGGAACAAGTCAACTGAACGGCATGATGTATCACCGAGGCCACGCCGCAGACTACGACGATTGGGTGGCAGCAGGAGCCGAGGGATGGTCCTGGGACGAAGTCCGGCCTTTCATGGACATGGCAGAAGGCAACAAGCAAGTTGGGACACTCGTGAGTGCGGAACACCACTCGGATACTGGAAAAATGCCTATCCAAAGGGTAAGTAGTAGTTAAGTGTTGCAAGCATTTCAGCCCTATTTTTTTTTTTGCTTGTGTATATCCTCATGGTTGTACCTCCTCCCTGGGGATGATGGAAGAGCCTGTAAGACACTTAAGGTTTGGTTTCCTGAGAAAGCGGTGACCAGTCACACAATGAAGGCTGTCCAAAAACAGAGCGTTTTTGACACCTTAATGTCAAATGGTACGAGTACCTAGAGAAAATGACAGATTTTCATGACGCCCTTTGGCCGGGTGGTGGAGAGCTTGCGCAGTTCGTCACGCTCCCCCAGGCCAGGAAGCATTTTGAGCTGTGTATGTTGTCGTGATCATGGTTTCTCAAAGGGACAAAGTCGATATGGGTCTACCCTCAGGTAGAAACTTGAAGGGAAAATTATGAACTTGACAGTAATTTTGTAAGCAGACAAGAGAACAATGCTGGATTCTGTCGATTTCTTTCTTTTCTTTGTTTATTACGAGTACGACATCTAGTACTGAGAAAGGAAAAAGGAAACAATTTCTCTAACTTTTAGTTGGAAGTAATGAGACGCGTAGTTCTTCATTTATCCTAGGAAACTATAATTAAACTATTCAAAAACATGGTTTAAAGTTTTTTCAATAATGTACACGATAAAAGTAGAGACAAATGAGATAACAATGTGTCCTTCCTCATCCAGTTCCGCTACCAGCCCAAGCCGCTAAATGATCTGATAGAAGCTATCAACCAGACAGGATTCCCGATCATAACGGACATGAATGACCCAACCACTCCCGTCGGTTTTTCCATTGCACAAGCTTTCAATGAGTGAGTATTGCTAAATATTTATTAGATTTCTACGCTTAGAATGGAACTTTTTTTATGTTGCATTTGACAATAAAGCAAACGGTTAGGCAATAGGTACGACACGATGCGTTGCGGCAGCGGCGCGCCGCCGGAGCGGTGTCGCTGCGGCGTCCTACATTCAAACCATCGTATGTTCGGTGCGTACCGGTATCGCACCGCACTTACATCGGACTCGCAACCCGCGAGACGTGGCGGGGAGAGATGTACGCGGTGCGACGCGCAACGCGACGCGACGCCGCACCGGGGTGACACCGCTTAGTCTCACCGTGTGACCGTCTGACCGCCAATGCGGCGAAATCTTAAGGCTAAGCGTGTACTGAACTGCAGGTGACACAGTACAGATTTTGCAGGGTAGGGCAGGCGAGGTAGACATAGGCCGCGAGCGCATGCTGCGACGCAACTACACAGACGCACGTTCACGTCCTAGCTAGTACAAGCAATATACAATTGCAACAAAATTATAAATTAGTGGTAAAAAACACGTGACGACCTGCACGTGTCGCGCAGAAATCTGTTGGTTTTTTATATTTCTATGGTGCCGGCACTACAACGAGGCGCAGAGCAGCACGCATAACATGACCACAATAGAAACGGGTTTTGTCTACGGGAGAATAGACAAAATGACAGATAAACAATCACAATCTGTCATTTTGTCTATTCTGCCGTCGCCAAAACCCGTAGAAACTGCGCGTGCAGGACAGACACATATTGTCTGTTTGCGTCGCATGTGGGTGGCTGCGCCGCAGCATACGCAGCTGTCAGTACGTTCATGCATTACAAAATCTGCTCTGCCCTGCGCTGCGTGGACCTGCGTCACCTGCGTCTCAGCATACGCTAAGCATTACGGTGCGGTTTTCCATAAAAGCTTTTTTTGAAGTGAAAACTTCTTTAGGCGCGTTGGGCATTTTTGAGATGGGGAAAAAACAATTGAACTCGCGACACCGTTACCGACACCTCATCTTTGTAAACGCGATTGTGCTCTTTATTTATATTAAGTTACGGATCAATGTTCTATGCAAGTATTTTTACTTTAAAGGTTTTGGTAGTATTTTTTTTGCAAATGCGATTGTGCTCTTTATTTAGATAAGGTTACGGATCAATGTTCTATACAAGTATTTTTCTTCCACCAAGGCGATCTTGTACAAGTCTTCAGTTTTTTTTTTTGTTGAATGCTCTTTTTTGACTCAAATAGGAGCCAGTGAAACCTATGTGCAAATCTTATTTATTTATTTAACGACCAGAATACCTGCGTTTCGCGTTATTGCATAACTTTTTAATTTGTCGATATTTTTAATTCATATTATTTTTCTCAAACTTGCTTAGAAATGCTTGAATTTCCAATTCGAGCATTCTTTTGACAACCTTCTCCGAGATAAATCGAAATTGCTGTACTGACCGAATACATGCGAGCGCCCGGCAATGTTTGTAGAAAATCCTTTGTGTTTAGCGGCCAAATAAATTACAAAGAAAACTCATATCATAACTGTTGTGTTATTAAAAATGGAACGAACTTTTGAATTCAACACAATGGCAACCAAGGAGACCAACTTAACAAAGATTTTATTTAAATTTCGATTCGACTTGCAAATAGAGCTGTTAAAAAGTAAAGAAGAAAACAATGATCATAAAGGCCTATGACAAATTTTCGTTGATTCTTTGAATTTAAGCGCATTTTTTGAGAAAAGTTCTATACAAGTCTTGGCCGCAACCAGGCATTGATGGACTCACGTATGATCGTCCATCAACGGCCTTTTTTTTTTTGGTGGGAAATTATCAAATAACTTCTCCCGCTCTGGGCGGAGCGGGAGGGCTTATCAGACAATGTATAGTAGATATAACACTACACCAGAAGAAAAGAACGGAACACGTATAAAGGTGATGCTTATTTCTATAGAAATCTCTTTTAGCATACATGCGATAGGAAAGTAGATAAAAAGAGACGTCGACATAAACATCGTGTGTAATTAAAGCCGGATCTCCTGCGCGTGATTTTTCGAAACATTACACAAAATCCTTACACATAAACATTTGTTTTCATACAAAACGTCGTGTTTGCATACACACATGTGTATGGCCACGCCTCTTTGTTGCGATGTTTTTGTGTTAAAACACGCGCAGGAGGGCCGGCTTAAATTACACACGACTCTACAATAATATTATGATTTATGTAGACTTCTTATCATAATTTTATTATGTGTGATTAAATACGTAATACCTATATAATCCTTATTATGATAATAATAACACACAAATAGAGCTATAGATAACAATAACAGATTATTTTAATTGCCGTAGCTACAAAAAAATAAGGAAATAAAGCTGACTGCAGATTTTTATCTGATTCGATTACAATTTATCTTTATTGTCATAATTATTTGCTAGTCTAATTTGAGTAAATTTACGCCATAATTTGCACCACAGATTAGATTTGCACTCTTATTTTTTATGTCGCGGCGTCACTTGTTTTGTAAGTTTATTTTATTGTTTTATCATCACATAAGTGCAGTTTTCTTTGTATAATTAAAATTAATTAAACATCTGTCAAAACTATAACAAAGATACACAACAAAAACCTGCCATTTAAACATGGTTCATAAAAGAGAACTGGATACATCATAGACATACAACAAATCATTGATGTATCTGCTACAATTAATTAAAATAAATAATAATTAATTAACACACTTCATTTTCTTTTTCGCTTGCTTAGGAATTTTTACAGACTTAGAACAACAATCTGTTAATTTTCTAACAGTAGTCGTACCCGCGACCAGAATAGACGCTAATAGCTCAACTAAACAGGCTGGCAGGGACATTGACGCCCGCCGCAGGAGGAGACGCCCTGGGCGTCGGGAATCGCAGGAAGATTTCCGGCCACCGTAGGCGCGGGCTTGCGGACGGTGAGCAATGGGTAGCTCGCCGTCCGATAAGGACCAAGCCCGGGTCAACGGCGCGTTGTGTTCCACGCGCGCCTCAAAGAGATGTCAGCAGAATTGACGGGGTCCGCTAGGGCCAATGCCAATGCCGGGGGTTCGAAGAAAACCGATAGGGAAATCGTGGCCCCCGGCAACATGGCATAGGAAGGAACACGGGTGGGTTTTAGTCAGTAAGAGTCTGACACGCCCTCCCGCTCCACCCAGAGCGGGAGAAGTTATTTGATAATTTCCCACCCAAAAAAAAAAAAAAAAAAGGGACATTGACGCGAAAACTGTTACCATGGATTGAGTAGGTACATGGTTCTGAACCCCTGCGTTGAAATTTTCCGCACTTTTCTATGAAAAAGCCGATCATTTTTTTTTTATATCCGACGAAAATATTCAATGCAGGTACTGAATCCATGGTGACAGTTTTCGCGTCGATGTCCCTGCCAGCCTGTGTACTGGTCTAGTCAATCGATATCAAGGGACTTGTTTTCTGCGGTGATTAAACCTACGGCTCTTACCTATCTCAACATTTACTTAGCCGTAAATAAAATTGTTTCACCAAAGCACAATGCTGTTTGTTTTATCATCAGTATAATGTACCTGCAACTAGGGTTTGAAATACCGGTATTTTTGGGAACCGTTACCATTGGCCTTGGTGTCATACCGGTACTAGACGTACCTAGTACCTGTACTATTAGTATATCCAATCAGTGTCGGTATATTGTAAGGAAAAAGAAAAATAACTTCAAGGTTGCCAACCGTACGAGATTCCTCGTACGCGCCGGGTACCTGTCTTTGGTACCGGTACTGTTAGGTAGAGTACGGTGAGTGAGTGTTAGGAGGCTAAGTAATAACAGCCGCACGGGTTGATCCATCAGCTTAAGCTACGCTTGCCGCGGTTGGTCCGTGGATGGGTGACCATCTTTACATACCGAGGTTCCTCCGTTTCTCGGAAAGCACGTTAAGCCGTTAGTCCCGTCCCGGCTGTCATTCGTGGCTCTTTGACAGTCGTTACAGGTCGTCAGAAGTCCAAAAGTCTGGCAACGCGTCTTACCAAGGGGTATCGTATTACCCAGTTACTAGGTTGTGGAGGTCAGATAGGCAGTCGCTACATGTAAAATACTGATATTCAGCTGCATCCGGTTAGAATGGAAGCCGACCCCAACATAGTTGGGAAAAGGCTAGCCTTTGGTTTTTTTTTAGGCGGTACTCTACCTAACAGTCACGGTACCCGTCTAGAACCGGTACCCAGGTACCGAAATGGCAAGAACCGCTAAGTACTGATACAGAACCTGTACTTTTGGTACCGGTTCGAAGCCCTGCCTGCAACCCAGGAATATCTACTTTTACATACAGGAGTATGTAAAAGTAGGTAAAATCGAAATAAGAGCATTAAAAAGGATTTTATTGCTTTTATTTCGATTTCAACAGTTTTTGAAAGGTTTTTGATAATCTTAATCATGCAGAAAAAACCTAAGATAACAGCCGTACGGGTCGATGCTATGCTTACCGGGGTTGGTCCGTGGATGGAGGCGCCACCTTCACGGACGAGAGAATCGCAGCGATAGACACGCTGTGCCTTCAAATCAATATCGCCGTGATGATATTTTATCGTCGTCGCCGTGAGGAGATTGATTCACACTTTCTATTAAATTTGATGGCACGGCGAGACTATCGCCGCGTTTTTCTCGTCCGTGGAGATGGCACCTGTTTATGGCCTTAAATTTCATGATTTTTTTAAATACCGCATATATTTATAAGTTAGCTTCTGCACAGATTACATATACTAGCTTCTGTAAGATTCCCGAACCGAATAGAAATAGAAATAATTTATTTGCTTATAATGTACTTAGTTAGGTACCTACATAACAGACAAGATGTAAAAAAATAAAGTATCATACCCGCGACGAAAGCTATTAAGGTTCTTTCAAACAGGCGCGACACGCGACGCGACACAAAGGCACCCCTCGTCGCGCGACGAGCGGTGTCTTTGTGTCGCGTCGCGTGTCGCGCTGGTCTGCACAAGCCTTTAGATACCTTTCTTTCTTCTGTTTACCTACAAAAACCGTAAATTTAGATTAAATTCCTAATATTCTATCTTCTGCCCTTCAGTAATGGCCAACGTTACACCACAGCTCGTGCCTACTTACCTCCGAAGTCCGAGCGACCCAACCTTAACGTGAAGCTCTATGCCCACGTGACTAAGGTCCTTTTCGACGGCACAAGAGCCTATGGAGTTGAGTACGTGGACGCTAAAGGCAACACCAAGACTGTTAATGCTACTAAAGAGGTAAGAGGTATTTTGATGAAAATAGGGGCCACCCTGACCCACCACTCCTGTCTCTGCATCCCAATTGCGTAAGATAAATTGCTGCATAGATTGCAGGTACAGTAAATAAGATGTAACAGTTAAAATATGGGTGATCCTTACACAATCTATCTTATATTAGGCATGCAACATTATTATAACACGAGTGAATTAATATAAAATGAATAGCAATTATGATATAGGTAGATAAATTGTTTTAAAGTAGGCATTACAGATGAACAATAGTCGGCACCAAGTAACTACATTCATTTAATAAAACGTTGGTCCAGTGGTCGCAAGCGCTACTGCTGAGTATGAGGTCCTGGGTTCGATTCCCGGGTCGGGCAAAGTGTTATTGGGTTTTTCTATCTGAAATTTCTCAGTAGCAGCTCGGAGTCTGGATTTGTGCCCGGTTGATGGCAATAGGCTCGCCCCCTATTACATGGGACTTAAACATAACTGGCGAAATGTGGGTGTACCTGCTACAAGGACACCTCTGCCCAACCCTTCGGGGAAACAAGGCGTGATGTTATGTTATGTTTATGTTGTGTGTAATTTACATAATGATCTGTAATACAATAAACACAATAAATTGAAACAATGTCATAATTAGGTAGGTATGTCAAAAAAATACATTAAATTATTCAGTACAAAGAAAGTCGTTCACAGAATAATAGCATTTTACAATTAATAATGATGTAAGTTTGTTTTTAAAGTTTTGAATTGTGTCATTTTTAATTAGGTATGTAAGGTATTTTATTGTATATTATTGGGCCCATACTAATAATAGGTACTTTTTTTTGTAATGCGGTATTACAACTCTCAACATTAAGTAGATATTTATACTGACTTCTTATAGGTAACTGCCTCGTTGGTCTAGTGGTCGCAAGCGCTACTGCTGAGCATGAGGTCCTGGGTTCGATTCCCGGGTCGGGCAAAGTGTTATTGGGTTTTTCTATCTGAAATTTCTCAGTAGCAGCACGGAGTCTGGATTTGTGCCCGGTTGATGGCAATAGGCTCGCCCCCTATTACATGGGACTTAAACAAAACTGGCGAAATGTGGGTGTACCTGCTACAGAGACACCTCTGCCCAACCCTTCGGGGAAACAAGGCGTGATGTTATGTGTATGTTCTTATAGGTCTCTTTCTATCTTGTGATTATAAAAACAATAGCAATTACAGAAAAACATTAAAAAAAAATGTGATAACAATAAAGAAGACCTGTGCGAGGCCAAAAAGGCTAGTATCTCAGCATAATGCTACGATATTTGAAAAAATAAAATATAATAATAGGTACCTACATACAAAAGTCAGTGAAAACCGTATTTCTTACGATATTAATGAGATCAACCCACACCCCACATTCCAACATCGCTTGTCTATGCTAGTACTACATAACCTGTGTCCATGCTACAACCAACACATTACATCACAATCCAAAGGATTTTAAAGATAATTCCTAATCATTGAAAACATCGTCTGCTGACTGCCGACAATGTTGTTTAACACTTTCGACTCCACCCACTTTCGCTGTTAAAGCCTACATTTAAAATGAGGCCCCGCGAGGGCTCCCGGCATCTCATATGCGACTAGGTGAACCCTCCAGGAGGGCTCCCGGCGCTGAACGTGTTAACTGTCAAAATTAAAGACATTGAAAGAAAGAAAAATGCGTTTATTGGCATTACAGCAAAAAAAAACACCTTAAAACTACAAACAACGAAAACAGCGCTGAGGCTCTGTCTCGCATGGGGTCGCAGCATAAGCGATGAGCGATGGCCGTTTTGCGTAGATGTGACGCATATTTTCCCCGAATTTGTTATTTACGTGTATTTTTTATCTTTCTTTGCGTCATGTTTACCGCAAATAAACGAATTTTCTTTCTTTCTTTCTGATAATTAAAATTATAAGACACTTAATCGGTTAGGTTAGTTAAGTTAGGTATAAATCACTAGTTTCAACTGCATTCAAAAATTCAAAATAATTTGTAAAATTTGCATTTGCTGCTTGTAGGTATATCTAGGTACTTAGAATCATAATTCATTTAAGTATTTGTAAGAATGCAGCTTTCCCTAGATAGTATTTTAAGTTCAGTACATTCTACCACACACAACATGATGGTGTACAAATATTCAAATGTCATTCTTAATTACATAAGTAGGTACAATTTATATGAGTAAGTATCTAGGTTACGTTGACGCTACGTGAAGGACCTTTATGAAATTTCTTCTTTTCTACAGTCTTCCTGAATAAATTGGCATTAACTGCACATAGTTATTACCATTTACAAAAGGTATCATACAAGTATTAAATTAATTCTGATCTGATTTGTATTTCCAGGTAATCCTCAGCGCAGGACCCTTAACTAGCCCTAAAATCTTGATGCATTCCGGAGTAGGACCAAAAGAGGTCCTGGAGCCATTAGGGATCCCTGTGATAACCGACCTTCCCGTTGGCAAGAGCCTGAAGAACCACTGCGGAGCCACATTGTACTTTAAACTGACCGCAGTGAATAACACCGAAGCCCTGGACTGGAATGCCTTGACTCAATTCCTGTTGGCGAATGAAGGGCCTATGACTTCTACTGGACTTACTCAGGTATTACCTTTGACGTACTTATAACACACGCAAGGGTCTCGCCAAGGGGGCCAAGGGGGGCAGCTGCACCCCCCCTAGTGATTAAAATATTAAGTAAATACAAGGCATTTTAATGTAAAGAAACTACATATCTTACGAGGGTGACACTGAAAGTTCTTGGAAAATCAAAAACTGAACAAACTAGCAAGTTGTTAAGTTATTATATCTTTTCAAAATGTCCATTTACATCAATACATCGCTGCATCCGATGGAACCACTGAGAAAAGCACTTTACCCACTCGTCCTTAGGGGCCTCTTCGACGGCATTTTGAAACGCAGCCACTGCTTCCTCGGCGTCCATAAAACGTTTTCCTTGAAGTTTTTCTTTTATTTTCGGAAATAAATAAAAATTACAAGGTGCGAGGTCGGGGCTATAGGGCGGGTGACCCAGTAATTCCACGTCTGACGTCGCCAAGTAGTCGATTGTTTGCTTGGCGGTGTGCGACGAGGCGTTGTCGTGGTGAAGGAGGATCCTACTGCGAGGTCGTTTCTGCCGAACTTTTTCCAAGACAAGTGGTAAAAAATTGTTAGTGTACCACTCTGCAGTAACTGTTTTTCGATCCTCTAAAACAATTGTTGCGTAATGACCTGTCCTTCCGAAGAACGAGGCCACCATCTTTTTTCCCACGCTTCGACCTCTCTTCACTTTAGTTGGCAACTCCTCGGAAGGAAACACCCAGACAGCAGACTGTCTCTTAGTTTCAGGATCATAACAATAAATCCAGCTTTGGTCACCAGTAAGTATGTCGAACACAGCATTTGAGTCACCTCCGTTAAATCTTTGAGCCATTTCACGACACCAATCAACACGACGGAGTTTTTGGGCCTCTGTCAAATCATGAGGTATCCACCGGGCACAAAGCTTCCTGACCGCTAAATGTTCATGGAGGATTTTGTGCACTTGACTCATACCGATGCCTAAGCTTGTCGGAATCTGCTAATAAGTCACTCTTTTGTCAGTCTCTATCATACGCCGCACAACACTCATGTTATCTTCAGTCGTCGCCGTAGAAGGCCGTCCCTCACGCAGATCATCGGTGAGATTAGTGCGACCACGTTTAAACTCATACCGCTAAAGGACCGCGGACGCACCGGTGCGTTCAAGTACCCACGCGGCTTACAACTCTATTTGTATTCGCTGTAATGGCTATTATTGTCTGTGAATTTTTGTGTCTATGGTCGGATAAATATTCTCGTCAAATAAATCGACTAAAAGCAAAAATATTAATAGGCAACATTTTAAAAAAATGTTGAAAATCACGTTCCCGCGCGGTAAAATGTCAGTCAAACGTCACTCCCGTTCGCTGTAATAATTCGTTTTTTAATGGTTTTTGTGTGTAAATCGTCGGAAAGTGGTGATATTTTCATTTTGAAGTAAATATTACATCGTTTTAGATATAAATAACATCATGTTATACCTATTTTGACCCAAACAAAAAGTGTAAACAAACATTTGAATGAAAACGTGACCGTGCTGTGATTTTGTGGTATTTTGGTGTGTGATCGTCGATATTTTATGTGTAAGTCCCATTTTTTATACAAAATATTAGATTTCTAATAATTTTAGCATGTTTTTTCACCTAAATACGGCAAAAAAATATTTTTTTGAAACGGAGAAAATTACGTAAGCACTAGAAATTCTAGATATTAAAAATTCTAGATTTTTAGCATTTTTTATTTTCAATGTTTGTCTCTAAAAACGCTTTTGTTAGATAACATAACTATCCATAATGTACCCTGCAAAATTTCGTGTGAATTGGTACGCTAGTTTTATCAGAAATCGTTATTACAAAGAACAAAAGAAATAATAACAAAAGCGGGTAATAAAGATAAGTGAACGTTGTTTACAAAGACTGCAACCATTTGAAACGTATTCCTAATCTATTCGAGTAGCAAAAAACATAAACAATACTACTTGAGACGTTATAATGAAACCCGAGTAATTGTTTATTTAAGTGCGGTCGTAAATCTGTCACGGCGCGGACCGCCCGCGGGCCCCAATTGTAAACAGTGGCACGAGATGGAGCTTTATCGTGAAAGGCCAATCGAAGTCTATCATAACTAATCTTGTTGACTTAAATGACATCGAAAGTCATAAAAAGTCATTGTACGAAAATTTTCTCGCGTTAAATTCATGCTGACGTGACACAGACAATTTTCAATTTACCGTCAAATTGTAAACAAATGACAAATGAATAAAATACCTAGACAATAATATTGGCACAGAGTTCCATTTTCAAAATTTGAACTGTTTTTTTTCTCAAACTTTTTCGTCTGTGTATTGCATGTCGCGTGACGGTCGGCCGCGGAGTAGGGATAAAGTGAAAGGCGCTCGTCAGAGCAGCCAAGGCCGATATGGCGGCGCCTAAAGTTCGCTTAAAAGTTTTACTTTTACCGTGGTTTCATAAAACCACACAATCCTTTTTTTTTAAAGTTCCATATCTCCTAAACGGGGTCTAATCCGGGTCCGGGGACGTAATATTCGTATCTATGTGCTGGTGGTAGGCCCAGTCATAATACCTACCTATTATGTTTCAGCTCTACAGTTCTGTAATAGTTTTCGGAAAAAAGACATTTCCAATTCATACATTGAACATGGAACTTATTATTTTTCTCAGTTCCTATCGGGACTACAGAGTTGCAACATATTTGTCAAAAATGAAAGGCTCCATTGTGCGCCGTAGAGGTTATAAGACTCGCATTAAAAGTGTAAAGCTTCATGTGCTCTTGACTTTTGATTGTACCTACAAATCGTCCTCTTCCCATCCTATATGTATACCAACAAGAAATTTGCGCTGGAAGAACGTCACTTCCTTCCTCCACATATTTAATTATATTTAAACACTATGTCCATCCTGTTAGGCTGCCTGTCTACTCGAGCGGAGCGAGGCAGCGGAGCGGAGAAATGTGCCAATATTAACCAATAGGAGCAGAGCTCTGAAGCGGATTCAGATTCTATTGGTTAATATTGGCACATTTCTCCGCTCCGCTCCAGTGGACAGGCAGCATAATTGCACACTGTTTCTTAGTAAAAACCAACTTAAATGTAATTGGGTCTAGTTCGTTACAAAGTAGACGTAACACAATGTTTTCCCCTATCCACAGCTCACGGGCCTCCTGTACTCAAGCTACGCCGATAAGAATCTCAAGCAGCCTGACCTACAGTTCTTCTTCAACGGTCTCTATGCGGAATGCTCCAAAACTGGTGTCATTGGTGAGCCAGCTGGAGACTGTCCTAGCTCTGGCTACAACGTTTCGTAAGTTTGTTTTAAAGCTTATTTAACACTTGCAACTCCACCCACTTTTCATAGTACTCATACGCCATGGCGCTATAAATATTGGAAGTGAACCCTCCAGGAGGGTCACCGGCATTATGTTTGCGCTAAAGTTAACCATCGCAGACGGTCAACGGCATTAGTTTTAAAACAGTGTTTTAAAACACTGTAAAACGAAGTAAAATAGTGTTATCAGGGGGTCTTGTTGATATAGGTAATTTCCAACGTTTTAAATAGTTCCAACGTTTTAAATTGTTTGAAAATATTTACAAGTGAACAATAAAAAAAATTGGTTGTCTGTAAAGTCGGTTTACTGGCGATAATTTTACGTGATATGATAACGTCACAAGCCGAACGGTTAGGCCGATCGTGCCTCTCTATCGCTTGTTTCGCGCTCTCGCTTGCACGCTCGGCTCAGGCGGAACGTGACACTTTTCGTGCGTGCAGCCGGCGTTCATCGATTTTTAAGACGTTATCACGTCAAAAAAAATGATTGTATTTTAAAAGCAACGCATATACCTACTATCAATTCTTGTTTTAAAATATACATCTGATTTCATTTTCACGGTTTATAATGCTGTATTCGCTAAGAAAAACCTACATTTAAAATGAGCCCTCCGCGAGGACTCCCGGGTCTCCCGGCATCAAAGATGCGACTAGGTGAACCCTCCAGGGCTCTCTTCACTGGACGTGTTTTTGGTTTTGAATTTTCGTTCTTTGTCACTTCCGAAATTAAAGTTATTTTTCACTTTGTAGTGTTTTTTTTGAAGTCGGTTGTTTTTTTTTTTTGTAAAAAGTTTTTATTTTTCACTTTTTAGTTGTGGTACCTACCCCACACAAATTCGAATACCACTACCTGCTATGTAAATAACAGTGACAAGAAGTTATCATTTCATCTACATACTAAGTGGGAAAAAATACGTATAATTGAAGCTAACTCAAAAACTACCCAAGCAAAGTTAATAAAATTTATATGGGACCACCTCTGAAGTATGATCTACCAAACAAAAAAAGAATCATCAAAATCTATTCATAATTGGCGGAGTAATCGCGTAACAAACATACAAAAAAAAAAAAAAACATACAGACGAATTGAGAACCTCCTCCTTTTGGAAGTCGGTTAAAAAGTAGTGCCTCCACCGCTGTACCGTGACGGACTAGGGATATCAAACTCCCTCTATGAAAGATAGGATGGGTAGTCATGAGAACACGTAGCATTCACAAACTAATCCCGCACTCGGGACTCATGGTAACAGGAGAAACACCGTGGGGGTTTTAGATATGAAATTTCGGATCTGGATACGGATATAGAAATGATATTATACCGGTTTCGGATACGGTTACGGATATGAGATTATTTCAGATTATCCGTTAGTTTCGGGTAGTTTCGGTTACGGATTATTAGATTTTGAAGAAGTTGTAATGTTATAATATTATCCTGCAATGACTGACTAATAATGACTAAATAATAGCAATAATAAACAAACATGCAAGTGACGCGCGCGGCTATTGTATCGGCTCGGCCGGGCAGAAAAACCCGTCATAATGTGTCTCATTTAGACACCGCCCCAATCCGAAATTATCCGCAACGTTTATAACGGATTCGGTTACGGTTACGGATAGATTTTCATTTCGGATATCCGATTGTTACGGTTACGGAGCTCCTTAACATCCCTGGTTGATACAAATCCGAAAATCTTCAACTCCATAATTATCGATAAAATTAAGCGGGATCATTTCGATATGTGCACATTATAAAAACTCACACTGTATAATTCTTGTTTCCAGAGCGAACGCAGTGGCCCTTCTCCCGCGCAGTACGGGCTGGATGACGATCAACTCCACCGACCCCTTTGAGCAGGCGCTCTTCTACCCCAACTTCTTCGCACACCCTGACGACATGGCGATTATCAAGGAAGGCCTCCAAAACTTACGCAAGATATTTAATAGTGAGGTAAACTTATCACCGTTTTCTTTGGACTTTTTAACCGACTTCATACAAAAAAGGAATAGGTTCTATGTTCTTCTGTATGCATGTTTTTTTATTTTTCCGTGATTACTGGCCCGATTTACGTGTTTTTTTTTTTTTCATTTGGTAGTGGAAATTCACGCGGTGGTATACAGGATGTCAGGGACATCGACGAGAAAACTGTTACCATGGATTCAGTACATGATTCTGAACCCCCTGCGTTGAAATTTTACGTAGATTATTTTTTTTTAAATCTGCTGTTTCATAGAAAAGTGCAATACCTACGCGGTCAAAATGTATGGAACAGCAGATTTTTTTTATAAAACCACCGAAAATTTTCAACGAGCCCCCCTTTTTTTTTTTTTGGTGTGAAATTATCAAATAACTTCTCCCGCTCTGGGTGGAGCGGGAGGGCGTGTCAGACTCTTACTGGCTAAAACCCACCCGTGTTCCTTCAGTTGCCATGTTGCCGAGGGGCCACGATTTCCCTATCGGCCCGTATGGGTTCAGAATCATGTACTGAATCCATGGTAACAGTTTTCGCGTCGATGTCCCTGCTACCCTGTATAGTTAAATTTTATTAACTTTGTTTTGGCAGCTTTTGAGTAATCTTCAATAGGTAATACGTTTCTAATTCCACTTTGTGTAGGTATGTTGATGATATTATTAAACTTCCTGTCAATATTATTTACATAGCAAGTAGTGATTATAAATACGACTTTGTGTGGGGTAGGTAGATACAATAACACTAGAAAGTTGAAAATAAAAAAAAAAACAAAAAAACAACAGACTTAAAAAAAAAACACTGCAAAGTGAAAAATTACTTAAATTTCGGAAATCGATGGCAAAAAACAAAAATATAAAACCAACGATATCGGCTTTTTGGAAGTCGTTTTTTTTTCAGTTTATTGTTCTTGGATCCGTAGCAAATTGCAACCACGACTTAATCTGTTGATGATTCTGAGGTTGTAGGTAGATACACCTACGTGATCGAAAAAGGCCCTGACTTACTAGATCGTGGATTCGATCCCAAACGGCATCACTTTACTTTGTGCAATTTAGGTATTTACATGGCCACTGCTTTCAAATGAAAAAAAGTCGTGACGAAACTGGCATGTCCTAGAACCACAAATTCGAAGACTTGATGTGAGAGCCATCATCCCGCACTGGGCCGGCAGCGGCGTGGTGGAAAACTGCCCACTCCATGTAACAGAGAGGAGGTCTGCGACCTAGCAGTGGGAACTCCATAGGCTGATTATGATCTTGTGGGTGTGGTAGTATCACAGTTCCTACACTAGCTTTTGTACCGGTGAAGGAAAACGTGAAGAAACCGGCATGCCTGAGAGATGTTTCTCGACGGCATGTGAAGCCAAGTCAGAGGCCCATATGGGCGGCACAAAACTCAGACACGACAGATCGTGTATTACGTTATCACAAACTGAATCTTTTTGAAACAGATTGCTAATCCATTGCTTCATAAGTTTCAAAAAATGTTCTGCTCAACAACTTAAATAACGCAATGAATGTTGTTGAACTGTCAAAATGAAACGGATTTACGAAAATGTGTTACGTAATTAGATAGCTGGTTAGTCACTATAACCACACGAAAAAGAAGACTAGCTTTTGTAATACTTATTATACCTAACAACTTTTTTTAAATCTTTTCTCTTTATGCACTTCGGCAGCCTCTAGTCTAGAGTAATTTTTCTGGTTAGGGTTGTGCTTTGACATCATGGAACCATTTTAGAAGTACCTACCAATGAATAAATAGTAGATTGTTATACGCGGGGCTAAAATAACCCATTCTATCGAGGTTCTATCGAATAGAAACTGAGTTATAATGGGTTTTAGCGCCGTGTGTTTCACTCTACTTTTCACTACAATTGCGAGAAAACAAAATAATCCAATAAGATTAAATAGTTTATTTTATTTAAAAAAATATACAATTTGTTCAATCTAAATTTTTAAGGAAACTTTTTATTCCGGTATGCGGTTAAAAAAGCTAGTTTTATATAAGAATAAAGACTTTTTCACTCCTCTTGCTCAAAAAGGCCGTCATTGTAGAGTACCAGAGCGGGGAAAAAATAGCATTTCTTGCTCTAGGGGAAAAAGTAATTTCTTTTAAATTTTTGTCTGTTCCAACGAGCCTTGAAAAACGAAAAAGTCTTTATTCTTATGTAGAATAATCATGATTATGGACTCGACTTATTACTGGTTCACAAAAAAAAAGAACATTCATTTTTGAAAATGAAACTAAATGCGGCTATCTCTTCGGTAGAATGCATGTATTGCGTTGCGGCTACAGAAGAAATAAAAAAGGCATTGGCGCGAAATCTTTAGAATTTTTCTCTAATTACGAATTGAATTGATAATCGTAATATAATTTACAACAGTGAAAATGTCATTATCTAGTGAGAACATCTTCACAGAGGACTGAAATTAAGTTGCCGGAAAAAACCATCTCGTTAAATATATCCAGAATTGTACAAATTGTACATTTAAATAAAATAAACTACCTATTTAGTATTGTATTGGATTATTTTATTTTCTCGCAATCGTAGTGAAAAGTAGAGTGTAACACACGGCGCTAAAACCCATTATAACTCGGTTTCTATTTACTCCCTCGCTAAAGCTCGGGAGTAAAACTACCTCGTCACAATGGGTTATTTTAGCCCCTCGTATAACAATCTACTATTTCGTTTTTGTAGACTCGTTGGTTATATACAAAAATTACTTTTTCCCCTAGAGCAAGATATGCTATTTTTTCCCCGCTCTGGTACACACGGCTACACATCAAGCTATACTACATCAAGCTATGCAACATTTCTAGTACAAGCTGACCTCGCATGGTACGGAAATCCTATACAATGGGAGATCAGCTTATACTGGAAATATATAGCTTGATGTGTCCGTGTGTACCCTACAATGACGGACTTTTTGAGCAAGAATAGTAGATTGTTATACGAGGGGCTAAAATAACCCATTGTAACGAGGTAGTTTTACTCCCGAGCTTTAGCGAGGGAGTAAATAGAAACCGAGTTATAATGGGTTTTAGCGCCGTGTGTTACACTCTACTTTTCACTACGATTGCGAGAAAATACAATAATCCAATACAATATTAATTTACCGTTATAAAATTCAAATCTGTAAATGCGATTATCGCCATTTTGATGATAGTCGAGGTCGAGGCTAAAAGCATAAAAATTGGCGATTTCGAACATCCAAACTCCACCACAGGGGCAGTGAATACTACATCATTTAATTATTTGACGAGTTCATCCATTGTTCAAGTTAAATAAGTGGTGGTAATTAAGTTTTTGATATCCAAAGTCAAAGTTTCGCGCCAATCGTGCGAGTTTACATTTTAACTTTTCACATTATATCACACATACACATGTAGATACGATTTAAAATGTGACAAATATTATTAAAAATATTATACACAACTAGAAAATGACCAGATCTTAACGTAATATACGAACACAGGTCCAATAACACGTAATACCTATTCATTACCACTACTCAATTTGTGTTAAAAATCGCCGACCATTTTTTTTTTATTGTAATTATGTGCGAAAACGATTATGCCAAACGATTTTTTTTTTCAATTTTGATCGACTCGATTAATTAATATGTCGAATGTCAGAAATCGAAAATTTAAATAAAATTTTTTTAAGCATTAAATTAGAGAAAAAATCTAAAGATTTCGCGCCAATGCCTTTTTCATTTCTTCTGTAGCCGCAACGCAATGCTCGCATTCTACCGAAGAGATAGCTGCATTTAGTTCCATTTTCAAAAATAAAATGTTCTTCTTTTTTTGTGAACAAGTAATAAGTCGAGTCCATACTCATGATTGTTCTACAAAAGAATAAAGACTTTTTCCTTTTTCAAGGCTCGTTGGAAAAGACAAACATTAAAAAAAAAATACTTTTTCCCCTAGAGCAAGAAATGCAATTTTTTCCCCGCTCTGGTACTCTACAATGACGGCCTTTTTGAGCAAGAGGAGTGAAAAATTATTTACTCAATATCATCTTTCTATCCAACAGATACTACAAAACAAATACAAAGTGGAGTTAGACCTGGAATACACGAAGCAATGCGATGAGATAGCGGAAGCCTGGAGTGACAAATGGATGGAGTGCATGATTCGAGTGCATACTGACCCGCAGAACCACCAGCTGGGTACCTGTGCCATCGGCAAGGTCATCGACCCACAACTTAGGGTGTACAACCTTACGGGTAAGTTCATAACAAAAATATTACTTGTCAAGACTTACTTGGTGTAATTCTGCAGAACTATCACTCCTACTGTCTAGTAGTCGCTAGCGCTACTGCTGAGTATGAGGTCCTGGGTTCAATTCGAATCCCGGGTCGGGCAAAGTGTTATTGGGTTTTTCCATCTGGAATTTCTCAGTAGCAGCCCGGAGTCTGGATTTGTGCCCGGTGGATGGCAATAGGCTCGGCCCCTATTACATGGGACTTAAACATAACTGGCGAAATGTGGGTGTACTGTGAAGGTTTTAATATGAGATGGAACCTCATATATATCACAGGCTGGCATGAAACCTTTAGTGTTCCGAATAATCTGTCAAAAATATATTTAAATAGGATTCGTGAGGGTTTTCTTTTGTTGAAGAAAAAGAATAGAAGTCAGCCTCAGGCCTTCGCCCGCGTGTGTCTTTATATTAATAATTTAAAATATAGTCTCTGCTCTTCAAAAGTGTTTTAACTTATACACATTACACGATTCCGAGTATCGCAGCCAAGCGCGGTGCTTACAGTACTATGAGTATACCTCTGCTTAGCAGATATCTCCTGTTAAAGCAGTTTCAAACATTTTTATCTCAGTACACTTCTGCAGCGAAGTTTAGAACATTTTATCCAATATCTTTCAATCTTCAGTCAAGCTGTGCGTTATCTGATTGTCAGTTATTCACAAAACTCACGGAACCACCAAGTTATTATTGATTTCTTTCTTCCAGACATACGAGTATGTGACGGTGGCTCCATGCCCTCACAACCGACTGGCAACCCTCAAGGTGCCATCATGGCCGTCGCCGAAAGATGCGCACATATCATCAAAGAAAGATGGCAATAAACTTATACCTGAAGATTTACCTGACTTTATCTGATACCACTTTATCTCATTAAATAATTCATACATAAAGCATTGTAGATGATTGTTATTTCTAACTTTGTGAATAAAATGTTGAATATTCATGAATTTATTTTTGCTGCTGCTTTTTTATTGGGATTTCCCTATTTTTTTAGATCGAACGGTCTATCTCAAGCAGGGCAATGATTGGTTACAACTTTTTTTTTAATAAGAGTTTGCTAACCTTACAGTGAGTTGAGCTCCACGATTACTAACAAATGCTTGCACTGACTGGACAGGTCCACTCAAATCTGTGTGATTCTTTCCTCAAAAGACCATTTCAGACACTAATCTACATGGTCCTCATATGGCCTGACCAAGATTATGTCTGGACTTTGAGACTGCGACCTCTGACTTTGTTTCGGCCTTTCTTCTCAGAGTTGTCAGATAGGAGACGCCGAACTCATCTAGCTAATTTTTGTTTTTATATTTGACGTGTAAAAGTGATTCCGATATCCTATTTACAGAATAAACCATTTCATTTCATTTCCTGTAATTCAAAAGTCATTTATTCAAATTAGGCTGAGAATCAGCACTTTTCGAACGTCAAAATTACATAAGACAGTCCCCCAAAAACGCCCACCCTTCACCACTTCCTAGTGTTGGGAAGAAGTGGCGCAACAAACTCCCCAGCAGCACAGCTGTCTGGTCAAGTTAGAAAATGATTCTACACAATAGTATGCAAAATAACTTACATTATGCAACACAAAACATAATTCAAATGATAAATTATAGGCCATATGTCAGCTAGCACACGCCAATATACCAACCAAAAACATCGAGAACTATACTCAAGATTTATTTAAAAAAAAAAAACTAAACGTAAACAGAACTAAATATCTAAATAAAAGCCTCCAGACATAAAGGGAGTGCCCGTAAAGCTGTAATTGGCAGTTATAAATGATAAACTAGGACTATCGAGGTAAAATAAATGAACAGTTAATTACTAGTAACAATAACAAAACCATGATCAGCAAGACGACCAGTCACCACAAGCAGCACCCGTTCACGAGCATAACGCAAAGATCAGCCATTACCCCCCTCGCTATATTTGAGGGAAGGAGGCAACCCGACCCCCGACGCTACCGTTACGCTAATGTTACCTTTATCCACGACCTAGCCATGTTACTTCTAATCTGCGTTCGCAACTTATTTGCCAAACATGTAAACAAACACGTGTTTTAGGAAAAACAACTGTAATGCCTACACAAAAGTTTCAGTATGCGCTAAACTTCATATTTTTTTAAGACTTTCAACAGTACTAGTCCGTCTAATAAAGTTGATGTTTGTTTAAGTGGAAATATCATTAATTGGAAACAAGGATTTGAATAGACCTTACCTATGTAATTATACAGGGTGGCAGGGACATTGACGCGAAAAGTGAAATTTTTCGACGGTTATTTAAAAAAAATCTGCTGTTCCATACAATTTGACCGCGTAGGTATTGCACTTTTCTATGAAACAGCAGATTTTTTTTAAATAACCGACGAAAATTTTCAACTCAGTGGGGTTCAGAATCATGTACTGAATCCATAGTTTCAGTATACGCGTCGATGTCCCTGCCACCCTGTATGTATTAACCTATCCTGCTGGTTCTATTATCTCTTTACGTAGTGTAGCAGCAGTTGACGGCCTGCGCAGTCTTACTTGCAAGTCTACTGTAAGACTGCAGAATCTTGGATTGTTACATAACAGGCGAATGCTCCTGAGCGTCTTTATAAAAATTTAAAAACAGATAGGGCAATACTGCTGGTACTGAATATGGTAACACTAGGAAAACGCCGTTGGGAATATTTTCATCCCCAATTACCCACTTAGAAATTCCTTTCCCCGCTTTTTTAGTTTCGACCAACAGAATCCATATTAATTTAATTTACTTTTCATAATGAATGGTAGGTATATGAAAAAAAACTAAAAAATGAGAGATAATAAAATTTTATAATGTAAATAAATGAAAACAAATACATACATACATGATTACACAACTTATACACACATTATGTTAATACTATAAGTTAATTTTATTGAAACCTAAGTCTAAACAATTCATAATTTAAAAACAAATAGCTTTGTCATTTAAACTTAAAAAAAAACTTCATTTTTGAAAGAAGGAATGATATATTAATACTTCACCAATTAAAGATTTGAAATGGCAACACTGACTGTAATAAAGACACATAAAAACATTAACAAACAATTATTTTCCTTTTATTTTAGTGTATGTACTGTTATTTGTTCTAAGTATTTTATATAATACAAATAATAATATAATACATTCAATACATGCAAACATGGAATAATATTGCACTCAAGAGCTATCTGTATTTAATACCTAATTCACATTTTTTTATCAATCTTTAAATACAATTTTTGCACATCAGAATGCATTCTTTTAAAAGATGACAAATAACAGTGTTGCCAGAAATAGTAACAATTTTTAATTAAAATTAAATTCTGAATACGTGGATATAGTATAAGAAAAATAAACACAAGCCGAACTTAAACTTACGATGGTCCAATAATATGGAATTACAATTTTCATTATAAAATGCGAGATTGGAAATACAAAATTCGTAAGAACTAGGGTATATTTAGCACCTCACTATCTTTAAGAGATTATTCTGAAATCCATATGAATCTAACTTATAAATCTACTGATTTTATCTTACCAATTTTTTAGTTTGGCAATATAATATAATTATTTAAAATGGCGTCTGGTAAGGCGGGTGTCGTACTTCAGTCAGAGAATAAGGAATATTATCTTATCATGTTTTACCAATAACAAAATCATATGAACCTACTTCATATAATCTCTGACTGACATTAGAGAAAATCTATGAATAATGTAGTCCTAAAAATGGAGCCTTTAAAATTTAAGTACATACGAAAGTCTAGTCTGTTAGTTAGTATTGTCATCCAGTCAATAATATTTCAAATCTTTAGTCTACATTATTGCTTGAATAATTAGATTCTTACTGGTATAAGCCACTGTTATCAAGCGTTTTATATGAACATTATGCTTATACATTTAAGGTTCATTTTCGTATGAAACGCTACTGTTCTTAGCTTGAGTAAAGTCAAAGTTTGCTCTATAGATCTGTCTAAGTATCTGAACAGTTATGTAATCCTAATAGGTACTTTCATCTCAAAGTTTAAGTACAGTATTTCTATTTTCTTAATGTCCCTCGGCAAACTTCGTGTTTCGTAAGTCGTCGGATTTCTATCAGTTGCCCTTTGCACTTAGTGCAGACCGGACGCTCTCAGTCGACTTTGAAGTATATGTTGTTAATACTCTTTTAACTTAATGTAGGTAATTTATTTAAAAAATGGGAGGTAGGCTGCTAATATCGCAGGCACGAGCACGACAGATAGGAAAATAGTTCTTCTACAGCTCTATACAGTTCACACGGAAATATTAAAAAAAAACAATAAAGTAGGTACTTAGTTCTGAATTCAAATTATTATACACGATAAGTCTAATACCTAAAGTGGGTGTACCTGCTACAGGGACACTTCTGCCCAACCCTTCGGGGAAACAAGGCGTGATGTTATGTTATATTATAAATCTAATAATTGATGGACATGGAAATTAGCATTCGTTTGTATTCGGAAATGCGATGATTCCCGAGGGACATTAAGAAAATAGAAATACTGTAGCTAATATTCACTACAGTTCCTATAAGATACTTAACTACATTTGAAACTGGAAGCCAATTTAACAGACCAACTAAATAGGATGATTTAATGATTTCGTTAATCGAATAGTTTCTACACTTGCTACATGATTAACAATCACTCTCTAATGTTGCTACCCACCCTATTTTTTATTTCTTACTGCTCATCCTTATCCTTGGCTCCATGTTTGAGAATGCGTGTGAACTCGACATAGTCGAAGAGCCCGCCTCGGATGGGTGCTTCGCGTAACATCTCGTCGACGTCATCGTCTGTGAACCGGTCGCCCATGGTGGTCAGGAGCTCACGGAGACGTTCCTCATTGATGACGCCTTGGTTTTCTTCGTCGAAACATCTGAAGGGTACAAGTTTGTAAATGAGTGTTATACTTCAGTACTCAACCTTAGACAATTTCGTAGACAGAGTATAGCAATAGACAAGTCACAAAATAAAAATAATAATGATATAAGGACACACTCCGATTAGTTCTAGTACCAATATCGCTTTAATACTTGTAGGTACATTGAAAATGTTTTAATTTGGTATACTACTTTCACTTCTGAATACTGATAGCAAGGACAAGGCTGGATAGAAAAACATGTCATTGTAATTTCTGCTGTTATCCAAGACTTTTGACAATAAATGGATAATTTGAAAGGTACATTGGAAGGAGTATTATCTCCAATGAAATGTTCAAGTCTCTAAGCAATAGAATAACGAAAGGCGCCGCTGGATGGAAACAGAAATTAAAAATGGCCTTTCTGCCGTTGTGGGCTAATACTTTCGTTCAAATAGACAGGTACATTCAACAAGCTAACAGTCTGCACCGGTTTCGTTGTTGTGGGCTGTGGCTCAGGGGTTAGTATGTTTTTTTTTTTTTTTTTGTATGTTTGTTACGCGATTACTCCGCCAATTATGAATAGATTTTGATGATTATTTTTTTTGTTTGGTAGATCATACTTCAGAGGTGGTCCCATATAAATTTTATTAACTTTGCTTGGGTAGTTTTTGAGTTAGCTTCAATTATACGTATTTTTTCCCACTTAGTATGTAGATGATATATTATGATAACTTCTTGTCACTATTATTTACATAGCAGGTAGTGGTATTCGAATTTGTGTGGGGTAGGTACCACAACTAAAAAGTGAAAAATAAAAACTTTTTACAAAAAAAAAACAACCGACTTCAAAAAAAAACACTACAAAGTGAAAAATAACTTTAATTTCGGAAGTCGGTGACAAAGAACGAAAATTCAAAACCAAAGACACCGACTTCCGAAATTAAAGTTATTTTTCACTTTGTAGTGTTTTTTTTTTAAGTCGGTTGTTTTTTTTTTTTTGTAAAAAGTTTTTTTTCTCTATCTCCTTCACGTGTGCAAGTTTGTATGTATTATCTACTTTAGCGCTATGTAGCCTAAGTTGATTGATCTTTATTAATAAAAAGGTCTTAAATATTTCAGCAGCAATGGAATTTGAACTTCGGCAAGTTGAGTAACAATATTGAGTTTGTGTTCCCAAAACTTGATATGCATCTGAGATTCCGAATTTAAATACAGATTAGTAACTCGCCAATCCGCCGAATTAGGTCGTGGAAGCCGTTGGATGCGAGCTCAGCGGGACCAGTTCTTGTATCGAAGCGATTTTTGGGGGCTATGTCCAGCAGTGAACGTATTTCTACTGGATGTTGGATGGAAAATCTTAATTTGAATAATAAATCTTTATTAATCTATACATATTTATAACATAGAGTCTCTTTTCGTGTGTGTCTGTGTGACCGCATTGTTCTTCTAAACCTTCTAATTTTGATACGGTGTTCGTCATAATATACAGAATTTTATTCCAGAAGGTTTATGAGTTTAATACATTAATAATTTTACTTATAATAATGAAATTTTGATATTTTTTCAAGTCTTAAAAACCGTGCGAAATAGGAACGGGCCGCTAGTCTATATATATATTCAATATATTTAGTCTAATATATCTAATATATTTAGTCAATATATTTATCTAAAAATTTATATAAAAATGAATCCCTATTTCCCTTGGTCATGGCATCACGCTAAAACAGCTGAACGGATTTGGATGAAATTTGGCATATGGGTAGACCATGACACGGAGAAAAACATAGGATACTTTTTATCCCGATATTTCCACGGGATCAAGACTTATGCGGGTGAAACCGCGGGGCGCAGCTAGTTTTAAATAAAAGTAATATTTCAAGTTTGCACGTGAATTGCGTCAGCACGAGTCGAAGCGCGAACTGTATGAAATGCGGACTTGACCTTTTTTCTAAACGTGCGTCACCGCTCATTTTGAAAGTGCAAAAAACCGGCCAAGCACGTGTCGGACCACGCACAATGAAGGGTTCCGTAGTTGGAATGAATTTATCCCAAAAACAAACTTAACTTTGTAGTTGAAAAACATGTTCTCAATACACTTGGACACTTGACTCTAACAAAAATTAGCATTTAAAAGTTTAATATTTCGCAAACGGATGCCTGTATCCAAAAATAGTTTTCACAAACTCGCAATGTTTTTAAAGGACCTTTCCAATGATACCCCACACAATGGATTTAAAAAAAAAAAACATCACCACTACGTGTATGAGAGGTACCTTAAAAAAAATGTTTTTCATAATTTTGTTTTACCACTTTGTCGGCGTAATTAATATGTATACCTATGCCAAATTACAGCTTTCTAGTACTAAGGGTCTCGGAGCTAGACCGCGGACAGACAGACAGACAGACGGACATGACGTTTACTACGGAACCCTAAAAAAGCATCTGATACAGGGATTTAACGGATATCCGTCTCCGGATCCGCAACTGCGGAGCATCCGCATAAACTTTGATATCCGCAAAACATCCGCTTCCTCAAGTTTTCATTTTAAAAGCTGCGCATCCTCATCCGCTTCCTTATAATTTCTATGGGGATGTGACCCTACTTACGTTGTTAACTCAAATAGTGAATTTTTTTAAACTCGCTGCGAGTTAATGAGCGGTCCGGAGTGTGAGTGACGCGTTCCTATTGCCTGAATTCGTAGTGTCCCTGTCCTATGACAGACGATCGGCCGCACGTGACAGTGGTGGCATGATTGTAGTGTCAGGTGTCAAAACAAGGGCTATTTTTCATACGACATCTGCATCCGCACCCTCATCCGCATCCTCAATAAGGAATTTTCCAATATCCGTATCCTCATCCGCATCCTCAACCTCGATTATCTCGATTTCCTCATCCGCATCCTCAAATTCGATTATCTCGATATCTTCATCCGCATCCTCATCCGCATCCTCAATAAGGAATTTTCCAATATCCGTATCCTCATCCGCATCCTCAACCTCGATTATCTCGATATCTTCATCCGCATCCTCAAACTGGATTATCTCGATATCTTCATCCGCATCCTCAAACTGGATTATCTCGATATCTTCATCCGCATCCTCAAATTCGATTATCTCGATATCTTCATCCGCATCCTCAAACTGGATTATCTCGATATCTTCATCCGCATCCTCAAACTGGATTATCTCGATATCTTCATCCGCATCCTCAAACTCGATTATCTCGATATCTTCATCCGCATCCTCAAACTGGATTATCTCGATATCTTCATCCGCATCCTCAAACTGGATTATCTCGATTTCCTCATCCGCATCCTCAAATTCGATTATCTCGATATCTTCATCCGCATCCTCAAACTGGATTATCTCGATATCTTCATCCGCATCCTCAAACTGGATTATCTCGATATCTTCATCCGCATCCTCAAACTCGATTATCTCGATATCTTCATCCGCATCCTCAAACTGGATTATCTCGATATCTTCATCCGCATCCTCAAACTGGATTATCTCGATATCTTCATCCGCATCCTCAAACTCGATTATCTCGATATCTTCATCCGCATCCTCAAACTGGATTATCTCGATATCTTCATCCGCATCCTCAAACTCGATTATCTTGATTTCCTCATCCGCATCCTCAAACTCGATTATCTTGATTTCTTCATCCGCATCCTCAAACTCGATTATCTCGATATCTTCATCCGCATCCTCAAACTGGATTATCTCGATATCTTCATCCGCATCCTCAAACTCGATTATCTCGATATCTACATCCGCATCCTCAAACTCGATTATCTCGATATCTTCATCCGCATCCTCAAACTCGATTATCTCGATATCCTCATCCGCATCCTCAAACTCGATTATCTCGATATCCTCATCCGCATCCTCATCCATTATACGACATCCGTTACAACCCTGATCTGATACAACAACAAAATGCTGAATTTAAATATGACAGTGAATGTAAAAGACATGTTTTTGGTAACAGGAACAAAAAATATTAGGCGTGCTTCACACGTTCGGGTCGACACGATTCGGCACAGCCAGGCGGCAAAATATTTAGGTATGTACAACCCTTTGGGCACTGTGCGCATTCCAGCGAGGTGCCTATAGTTCATTCGCACGGGTTGTATACTTATTTCATTTTGCCGCCCAGATGAGCCTCATGCCGACCCGAACATGTGTACTACACCCCTTATGTTATAGCATTAAATTAATTTGGTGGCTGGCTTGAATCAGCTGGATAAGAGTAACAGAGGATCGTGTACAGTGGCGTGCGATTGGAGAGGCCTATTTCCAGCAGTATGATGAAAATTCCATGCACATGGAAGTAGCTGGATGAGAGTAGCAGAGGATCGTAAACAATGGCGTGCGACTGGAGAGGCCCATTTCCAGCAGTGGACTGCTACAAGCAGAACTGATAATGATGGTAATTCCACACTTGCTACTCTGTGTTAAACTTGAAGCAGTAATTTAACATGAGTTATTGAAACAAGGTGTGTTGAATAAATAAATACTTCAGGGTCGCACTAGCATAGCTACACCATTGTTATCTACTCAACACCAAGGACAAAAATATATTATCATAGATTATGTCATGGCTTCAGTTAAAGTATTTTATACAGCAAAACATTCCATGTCATCATTGCATTTTTTTTTTCATCTCTGTGTCAATCCGTGATCAATCAGTTTTTACTTTTATCGGATGAGTTGGAGGTAAATATTGGCGGGAAGAGCGTGACTCCAGCGAGCCATCTACTCCGTATTCGTGCTTAGGTCCACACAGGCGTGGGTGGACCACACAATGTCTTTCCTTTCAAATCTTTTCCTGTAACTTCTTGTTTTCAGTGCGGCATCCAGACTTTCCAGTCTTTCCTGGTATCTTTTTGTGATGTTTTTGAATGAATACCAGTTATTGTTATATTCATTGATAACTCCTTGTGTATTACAGCATTCGTGACAAGCCAAAGAACGCCACTAATTGACCTCAAAATAGCATTATTTATTTATTTATTAATATATACTTTATTGTACACCACAAAAATACATAACAAAAAATAAATCAAACACTACAAAATATACAATGGGCGGCCTTATCGCTTTTCGAGACTCTCTCCACGGCTCTTCCAGGCAAAACCTTGGAATGGACAGTGATTTGCCTGGACATAAAATGGGGCTGTCGTTGGTGCAAATAAAAAGTATATTATATACTAGAACAGATGATGATGCTAATGCTTGAGTTACAGGCGCTGTCCCAAAGTTGAATTCCATAAAGCCACACTGGCTTCAAGTTCACTTTATATATTAAAAGTTTGTTGTCGGTATCATTGCAATATACCAGGACAAAATGGAAAGAGAGAAGGAAGTGCAGTGAAACAACATACGCATAATATAACAATAACTAGCGAACCCGACAGACGTTGTCCTGTCTGAACAGCTCCACCTACCGGGTTCAATTGTATTTTCAAACCATCCAGGGACCCACTCAAATATACACACAAAATTTCATCCAAATCGGTCCAGCCGTTTAGGAGGAGTTAGGTGACAAACACACGCACAGAAGAATTTTACATATAAAGATAAATAATTCCATTTTAATTTATGACCAATCTGAGAATAGTTCATGGTGTACTCACCCAAATGCATTCTTGATGACATCCTCAGGGTCCGTTCCTTGCAAACGCTCACCGAAGAGGGTGAGGAACATCGTAAAGTTGATAGGACCGGGAGCTTCATTCATCATACCCTCCAAGTAGTCCTCCGTTGGGTTCTTACCTAAAGCAATAAAAGTAATACTGTTATGTAAGGGCAGAGATGGTATTTAAAAGCATAAACCTCGTTTTGGGCTTTACAACGGTCAGGTTCAATATGGATTTGTCATTCAAATAACACACCTTTGTTGAACAAGTTTTATGAAACTCATAATACTGAGAAATAATATTACTATCATTTTAAGTTCATAATTATTTTCATAGTAAACTTGACAATGTTGTACATAAAACAGGATAATTCGAAATCTTTGAGGAAAGACAAAAATTTTGATGATTGTTAATTTGTTTTATGTACCGTATACAGTGTGTCTTTATAATGTACATGAAGGGAGACTGGATGAAAACTACATGTAAAGGCTTTGACATTTATTTAATTAGACTTGTCAGTATTAAATCAGAAGGCTAGTTATCCGTTCCAAAACTAGGTCTTTATGGAGAAGAAGGACAAGAAACTCCATGGAAACAGTATTACAGTATTCTAAACACTGAAACATGTGCACCGGGTCAAGCCTGCGACAAGAATGATCCCCTCCTCGCAGCGCACTCGCCTATGTAGAGCGGCTCGAGTAACATCGAAAGGTTTATTAAAGTATTAGGTACCCCATGGAAAAGCAATGAAGGCTATTCAATTTGAGAGTTTAGAGAAAAGTGATATTTAGTGACGAATTCTGGAAAAAATTCAAAATAACATATAGCCTGGGTTTTCTCAAATCCCATGAATTTTCGCCTGGGCTTTATGGGGTGCTTAATTGTTGCAAATGGGTCACACTATCATGTCCTGGAAGGAATACGTCAAATTACAAGTCATCCTGTATGTTTGACAAAACCAGTGATAAGTGGTTTTTTTTTTATTCAAATCGAAAAATGTATATAAACATGTACTCACCAAGGGAGGCTAACATATCATGAAGATCATCCTTGTCCACAAATCCATCTCTGTTCTGATCGATCATGTTGAAGGCCTCCTTGAACTCTGCAATCTGGGCCTGGTCGAACATAGCAAAGACATTGGAAGTAGCACGCTGGGCACGCTTCTTGTTGGTGCCACGGCGACCAGCTGTCTTGCGGGACGACATTTTGATATCTAAAAATATAAATATATAGAGAATATAGAAACAGATGGTCAAATTTTTTAAAGATTGGGCATGAGTCACAGTTTTTCGACCTTATAGAAACAAAAATAAACGCACAAGAAAGAAATTGTTACAAAACCCCTTATGTTATACCTACTTAGATACGAGAATAAACTTTCTTTTGTAACGTAAACGCTGATAAGCCAGGTAGCGAATACTCGACTGCGACCACTTTTCGTCCACCAAAGAATATTAGTTTATAAATAAAATTTTAATGAAGTTGAGCTGTCACTCAGCTTATCGTCAATTCGTCAGTTTCTTGCGCTAACGAGAAAGTGACTCATTGCCTAAACCGCCTTAACGAAGTTTATCTAGGGCACACGGTGTCAACACCAAGGAGGCAAGGACTTCCATAAATGGACATGCATTTTCCACATAACATCTGCTTGAAAATACGCAATAATAGGAACTGCTTTACTTTAAAACTAAACTTACCTGTATTTTTATACTACACACAACAGGAAACAACGGTTCTTACTTATCTGAAATAATACGATTTTAACGTGTATTTTACTCGGTGACTAATTATTTGACGTCAGTAAGTCAGTATTCAGTCAGAGTGCTTTCAAAAACGTAATAAAAAACTACACATTCGATGTTGGCTCAGTTCGAAAATGACAAAAAGTTGTTCTCAGAAATTCATTTTATTCTACAGATTTTTTTCTTTCTTTGCATATTAATGTGGTAACTGTATGAAATTAGAAATACTCATTAAAACGAGAAAACTTTCGGTCTTGAGCTAGATTTATTATTTATTAATATTTTTTATTGTATGTTTGGAACGCATATTTTGAATTGCCAGTTGACTAAAACAAAACGACATGACATATTCTGTGATTTGGGTTCATCCGTTCATCCCGGTTCATCCACAGCGATCCACAGGGTTCATTTCAGTGACCACAGAGCATGTAACTTTATCAGTAATTCAGTAACGTGACATACTGTATGAGAATGTGACATGGGTTCCCGTCACAGAAGACATAAATACCGGAACCTCATAAAAGAAGTGAGAAGAAAAGAAGTCTCTTGTTTACAAAAAAAAATATGGATAGAGTATATCCATTTTTTTTTTGTAAACAAGGGACTAGATTAGAGAGATGGACGCCGGATAGTAGCGACATCTGAAGAGAGCAAGTGGCACTTTTAATTCCCATAGTTTTTTTTTAGAGATGGGTTTTTACAGGACACAATATCTCTTATCACTATTACTGTTACACAAAAATAACAGATCCAAATATCTGTTATTAAATAACA
This sequence comes from Agrochola litura, assembly GCA_949152395.1. NCBI lineage: Eukaryota > Metazoa > Arthropoda > Insecta > Lepidoptera > Noctuidae > Agrochola > Agrochola litura. The sequence continues at coordinate 10,810,955 of OX424511.1, forward strand.
GCTTGCTATTTTTGTACGGACGATAAATACGTATTGAATTTCTTCTTTATTTCTTTTCATTTTATGTTTTTTTTGTATCATGGTCACTGGTCAGTAACAGGTGACAGCTAATTTCGGAGTCACTTTTTCGTCAATGTTTGTTCTTATAACACCAACTGTATTTTTAGGGATAATAAATACTAAGTGCTTCTCTTTTTAACGTAGTTTAACCGCTTTGGTAAGAGTGAGAAGTATACATATTTCGAAGTAAATAATTGGTGTTTCTCTTTTTAGCAAGGGTCATTCCTTAATGAGGAAGAGAGAGAGAAATTGATAACCTTGCAATATTCCTTCCTTTGTCTGTGTGTATGTAAATAACAGCCGTGGTAGCAGTCTATGTGGAGATTGTTACAATGAATGAACTGTAACAGCCACGGTAACAGTTTTCGAGGATCTATTATTTTAAATAACAAATAAGTTATACTGTCAGGAACAATGGGGATAAAAATTGCCACTTGCTCAGTTTAGATGGCGCTGTTATCCAATGTCCAATAATTTGACAGTTATCTGTCACTATCCATTTTTTTTTGTAAACAGGCGACTTCTTTAACGCTTAATTAATTATTAAGCCCAGTTGCGCAGCTGTTTATTGCGAAAATACGATCACCCATGTATTTGCCAAAGATGTTTAAGTAAAAAGTATGTGTGTTTAAATTATCATATTTAAATCAGTACTAGATGTGCTATCTCTGAAGTTTTACAATCAGGAAGATCATCCTCGAGTTGATTTTCAACTCGAGGATGATCTTGAACAATGGCGATTTGAAGACGAACTACTGTTCTGCCATCTATGATGAGCTTTCAGCTTTTAACCTCATTGTTATTTGTTATTTTTAAATATCTGTTATTTCTATCTGTTACGATAAATACGTCCTATTTTTTTTTTATAACTTAGTTTTAAACAAACGCATGAGATTTTAGAATTTCAAGCTTACATCGATATATAATTTTTCCTCTATGGCTTACATTTTAGTAATTTGCGAGTATTTTTTTTGTAAACAGATTACATAATTTTTTATAACCTGGCTGATTGAGTTGATTGATGACATTTACATTTGTTTTGTTTGACCATTTGACTAACCAATTTTGACGCTCAGACCAAATAAAAAGGAAGTTATTTAATTTTTCAGTTTTATCAGTTCTCTAGGTCCATTTACACATTATCTAAATATTATTTCCCCACATTAAAATTATCTATTTAATGCTTTGTGCATTCTAAATAATTTATTAAAATCAATTGTAGTTGAGCCAGTAAGTAAATTAAATTTTTTGTCTTTTTACTTTATTGTGCGGTAGACTTGAACTTCAATATAATCGATGTATTTTTTAGATGCGCTTCTATAATTCATCGAGTTTGGTGTATGGCGTAACTGGTGTAGTTCGGTCGCTGAGCACATCGCCGCCTCGAAACAGCTCCAACCACTATGACGTACTTGGAATCACTCCTAAAGCGACACAGGGCGATATCAAATCTGCTTATTACAAATTATCAAAGATTTACCACCCGGATAAATCTAATGACGTAAGCCTTTAGTCCTCACGTAGATTGGATTATACTTCCTTATATAAGGAAGTAGCAGGCATGCTATTAGCATTAAATTTATTAAGTATTTATTTAAAACTGATTCTATGTAATATTAAAACACTGCTTTTTCAGGATGAAGCAGCAGCTATAAAGTTCAGAGCCATTTCTGAAGCATATGAGGTGTTAGGAAATATACAATTAAAAAAGTTGTATGATAGAGGTTGGTTTCACTAGGAACTTAATTGATTAATACATTATTCCAAACATGGACATTAAAATGTAACTATATTTTACAGTCACAATAGTAATTATAGTCGGCCAGCTTCAATGTAGTGAAAAGTTGTCCTTGAATCAATATTAGTATGAAATATTTCTGTACTAGACTCCCTGTGAAAAATATATCAAACGATTGCCGTTGCCAAAAAACTCATTACATAACTAGAGGAAAAGTATAGACAGCTGTAATACAACATTCATCCTTGTCTATTCCAGGGTTGCTAGGAGGACGGGTTATTAAGCCAAGAGTAGAATATCAGCCAGAACCTGAGCCAACAGACCCTACACTGAGGTTCTATAAGTCTCGCACACATCGCAAGGCTGTACCAACCATGGATGGCAAACAACCTATTTATGACTTTGATACATGGTATGTTTTGTACCCAAAACTGTAAATCGAATAGTCATGCTTAACAGTAATTTTATCATTTTGAGGGACACTAACCACTCGATAGGCGTAATAACAATAAAACTCCTACTAAACTTCTTGTCTCGTTCAGTGTCCTTCAACCGATTAAAATCTACGAAAGGTAGAAAGAGGTAATGTTTTCAAAAGGTAGTCATTTTTGTGCAATATAGAGTATTACTTAATTGCACACTACAATAATTAGGAGCTCGTGACTAAGTAATAACAGCCGCACGGGTCGATTCATTCGGTTAAGCTACGCTGGGTCAGAAGCCCGAAAATCTGACAACCAGTCTTATCAAGGGGTATCATATTACCTAGTTACTGAGTTGTGGAGGTCAGATAGGCAGTCCCTCCATGTAAAATACTGGTATTGAGCTGCATCCGGTTAGACTGTAAGCCGACCCCAACATAGTTGGGAAAAGGCTAAGTAGATTGATTTTGACACTACAATAATTACAATTGAAAACTTTTAATTTACATAGGGCATTAAAGTTATTATTGTCAGTCTTATCGTTAAAGCTGCGGTTTTCTAGAAGAATGGTGGCCGCTACATAGCATCTGCAATTTACCTGCGACTGATGTCTCTGAAACATTAGTTATGAAAGTATGTTGGTTAGTTAAACTCTGCTTCCCAAAGATTTAAATTGCTAGATTTACCTTCACCATATTTAGTCACGTGAAAATGTGTTCATACTGAGCAGGCGCGGTCCGAGGGGGGGGTCCTGGGGGTCATGACCCCCCCCAAAAATCTTTCACGCTGTCGGGAGCCTTAATGATTTATTACTAACTTTTAAAACTGTACTACAAGTACCTGCAGTTTCGATGGGCATATTATCTTAAAACATTAAGAAAAAAAGAAAATAGGCAGGACTGGGACTACAGACAGAAGTGAAAACTTAAAACTATGAAATACCTAAGTGTTTTTTTTTTTCCAATTAATTGAAAAAATTAAAATTTCACAATTTTAAATTAATATGTATTATTAACATTAGTCTGGTTTTCACATTATTTTGGCACTCCCGAGCAACAACAAACGCAACACATCATAGTCATAGGTGCTGTGCTGTGAACATTAGTATGTCGATGACGCAAATCCCTATGATTTTCTCCTACCAAAAATCGCTCAACGCGCCTGAAGAAGTTTTCACTTCAAAAAGTCAATTATAAAAATAGAGTACCTATCTTGGCATGCAAGAGCGAGCAACGCAAACTCGCAAATTGGGGCACCCTGCTCGTACGTATGGTTTGAATTCCAAAACCTAAACTACTTTCTTACTGTAAAACTGTTGAGTGTAAGCTTTTTTTCATAAGTTCTATTTCTGTATAATGGTCTAAAGAAAACAGAAGCTTTTCAGGGTGGAGTGCTAAAATTTTCATGCTCGCTTCGCTCGCTCTTGCCTTCTACATTCTCTTAATTCTTAAGCTTTTCTTCATAAGTCGACCAAGCAACTAATTCCTATTTGTTTTAGAAATAGGAATTAGTTGCATTCTGCATTCAGTTCAAAAGAGTTTTTAAGAATTATATATGTTGTAGAATGAAAAACGGTTCTTCGTTGTGTATTTCACTTTAATAATTGCACTGGGACATAATGTATTTTTAGGATACGTACTCGTCGTTTCTGTGCGTGTGTCTGTTACTGTACCAAATCCACAGAGAATGTAACTTCAAAAAAAAGAAGGAATAAAAAACCACAGATAATAATAATTGCATTCCGTAACATCCTCCCGAGGGGCAGAAGACTGAGTTTACATACTGCCAACTAAGACTTAATATTTAATTATACTATAGCATTACATCTGCTTAGAATTTCAGAGGTATTTTACCACTAGATACACTTTAACACCAAAATGTAAATCACAAGACTGTAATGCAACTAAATATACATAGTATCATTTGGGTACATGACCATAACATTCAAATTTAAATAAGCTAGTAATTCCAGTGCTCTAACAAAAATAGAATAAAATCGACATAGAATTTTTATTACTACAGACTTATAACATTTACCTGCCAAGTTTATTCAAGGTAATTCGATAGGTTAAAAGGACTAAAAAATAATAGTATAGAATTTCTTTAGAATTGGTACTCTACCATACTGACAAGTCCAGAGGAAACATCAAACTAAGTTGAATACTTTATTCTAAAAATCTAGATGGTACTTTAATAGAACGTCCTGATCTAGTACTGGCTGGTGGCATGGTTCTCAGTTGAGGTTCTGTGTCATCAGCAGGCACAGAGATGGTTGCAGACGATGGCGCCGGATTCACTGGACCATTTCTGTTGGAGACTTGCTCAATCCAATCATCCGAGGCGCTCAATTCTAAAGGATATAATCTTTGATAAGCTCTTACCTTTTCTCCTGTAGAAGTCATGACTTTTGCCACTCTCGTACAACCGTCCTTTCCTGTAAAAATATCTTTTATTATGCCTAATGGCCAATTTAGCCTACTAGATTCAGTCTCAATTAACACCACTTCTCCCACTTTGGGTTCTCTTCTCTGTTCTCTTCCTTTATTTATCAGAAGTGACAAATATTCATTTCTGAATCTCCTTCTAAAATCGTCTCGTAGCTGTTGTAAATATTTGTGTCGGATGTTCAGACTTTTATGATCAATCTGGTCCAAATCTGGAGTATCACTACTTGGTAAGCTGTGTAAAAACATCATTGGTGTCAGCGGCTTGTATTCTCCCATCTCCACATAGGTAAGTGGTCTGCTGTTTATTATAGTTTCACAGTCACAGAGTATGGTTGTGAGTTCAATCCAGTCTACCACCGATTTTCCAAGGATTCGACGCAGCATCTCTTTGACAACTCTCACTAACCTTTCCCACCATCCTCCCCACCAGGGAGCTGCTGGTACTGACAGCTTCCATTTTATATTATAGGAGTTAGTGGTAGTTTCTACTTCTTGCCAATTCACCTCTTTCAGTAAATTTGATGTGCCTTTAAAGTTTGTTCCATTGTCTGTGTAAATAACTCTTACTCTGCCTCGCCTGGCTATGAATCTTCTCAATGTCATAATGAAGCTAGGTGTTGACAATGAATCAGTCAGTTCCAGGTGAATAGCTCTGTAAACAGCACAGGTGTATAGTACAATCCAACATTTCTTGTTATCTTTAAGGTACAAAGGGCCTGCTAGATCTATTCCAGTTACTTCAAATGCTGCATTATTCATTATCCGATCTGTAGGTAATGGTGGCTGTGGGACTTCATAATGCCTTGCCTTATATCTTTTGCAAATAATGCATTCTGACACAACCTTCTTGGTCAACCTTCTAATTCCTATAATCCAAAATGAATTTCTCAATGTAGACATCATCAGCTGTGTTCCAGCGTGCTTCATTATTCTGTGTTGTTGTTGTACCATTCTTTTGACTATTTCTTCATTTCCAGGAAGTAATATTGGGAAGATGAAGTCTTTTGGTTCATTTGAATATTCTAATCTTGTCTTAACTCTTATAATCCCTTTTTCTTTTATTGTTAGTAATTTATGTCCTGAGTTTCCGCGTTTTTTAAAATGTTCTATTTGTATTAACTTTATCAAAGCTTCTTCTGCATTCTTGTATTCATCAATTTCTATATGATCTGAGCTAATGTTATATTTACCTCTAACTCTCGGGCTCATTCTTAGCATTCTTGCTATCAGACGAACTATATTACTGTATTGATTAAAATGAAGCAGTTTACTACAAAAACTCTCTGAAATTACTTCTACATGGACTGCCGAGTTCTTCACTTGTTCACTGCTTACTGTCTTTTCATCAATTTTCAGATTCAACAAGTTTGACTTGGGCCAGTGTTCTTTTTCTAGATACAGCCATTGCGGGCCAAGCCACCAACTTTTCTCTTTCAGTGTCTTTGCGGAGCAGCCACGTGAGGGTAAGTCTGCTGGATTACTTTTACCAGGTAAGTGGTTCCAATCATTCTTGTTTGTATTTTTACAAATCTCTTTTACTCTGTTACTAATGAATGGCTTCCATGTGTTTTGTCTTTTCAGCCACGCCAGGGTCACCAACGAGTCTGTCCAGCAGTAGACATCATATTCCTTGCATTGACGAAATAAGCCAGCTCTCAACACTTCAATGTAGAGCCTCGACGCAATGAGAGCTCCCATCAGTTCTAAGCGCGGCAATGATATGCATCTCTTAATGGGAGCTACTCTACTCTTAGCTATTATAAGCTGCACGGTTATTTTATCACCTTGCTTTGTTCGTAAGAAAATACAGCCTGCATAAGCATCTTTGCTGGCATCACTAAAGATGTGGACACTTGTTTCACATTCATGGAGCGGTGCCTCCGTGAGTCGCCGCGGTACTCGGCATTCCTTAAGATAGTGAAGAGTACTCAACCAATCAACATATTCTTTCTCTAAGTTATCGGGTATTTTCTCATCCCATCCGGATTTTAGTAGCCAGGCTTTCTGTATTATCAATTTTGGCACCAACGCAACTGGGCATACTAATCCCAACGGGTCAAAAATCTGTTGGACAACTGACAGCAATTCTCTCTTTGTTACCTTTGTAGTTAACTTCTTTAGGTTAAGTTGACACTCAATAGTATCTCTTCTTTTATTCCACAACATCCCTAGAACTGATACTGGCACTTCTTCTGTATTATTTCTATTTATCATCCAGCCTCTCAGCTCAAATTGACCCCTCTTCATTAGTGTTGTGGCCTCATTGACAAATGACAGCTTTTCTTCTATCGAGTTAAAGCTGGTCACACAGTTGTCAACATAGAATGACTCTCTTAATCTTTTTGATGTGGCAGGGTAGTTGTCTTCATGCTTTTGTAGGTGGTGGTTTAGAGTAGCTGCTAGCAGAAATGGACTACAAGCAACTCCAAAAGGAACTCTGGTATGGCAGTACGTTGCTACCTCGTTTTTATTATTGGGATCTTTCCACCATAGCAATTTCAACTTCTCGCGATCTTGTGTACAGACTGCTATTTGTAAAAATGCCTTCTTTATGTCAGATATCACTCCATAAGCTCCTTCTCTAAATAATATTAATAATTTTGGTATAAGCTCAATCAGATTAGGACCTTTCTCTATACATGCATTCAGTGAATTGTTGTTTCTGTCTTTGGCTGAAGCGTCAAATACGGGGCGAATTTTTGTAGTAGCACTCTCCAGCTTGACTACTGCATGATGCGGTAGGTAATGTCCTTTATCCTTTTCGTCATTCTTTACTTCTTCTATGATGCCTTCATTAATCCAATCTTGAAAAACATCATCATAGGCCTGAATCTTCTGTGTACGTTCCAGTTTCTTTGTTGTGGAGAGTAGTCGATTGTATGCTTGGTTGTAGTTTGATTCCAGCTCTGGATAACCCAACTTCCACATCAGGCTCACTTCATAACGGCCCTCTCCATTAACTGAAACATGTTCATTAAATAACGCTAACATTTCTGATTCTGTGTTTTCGAATTCTTTTTCATATGGATCTTTTATTCCTAATGTCTCAATGTTCCACATGAATTCTAAAGAATCTTCTTGTATAGTTGCTGCAAAATGGGACGTCACTATGGTGTTGTATATACCCTGTATAGGTCCTTGTAATGTCCACCCCAGTTTTGTCTTAATTGCCACCAGATTATCCTCCACTTGCACCAAATCTGACTCGATGATGGATCCTAAGTAATCAGAACCTATGAGCAAACTTATTTCTGATATACTTTCTTTTGTATCAGTCAGTATTATGCCTTGGTTTTGCAACTTTCTTATGATGTCTGCATCATGCACTTTAGGTAAGCTGCCGCATAGTGTGGGCTGTTCTAGGGCTCTCATTTTAGTTTTATAGGTACCATCCAAGCTACTTACCATGAATCCAATATGCCTGTGTACCTGCACTCCTTTCTTGATGCCTCCAAATACTATGTGCCCCAGTCTCTCGCTACCTGTTACCTCCAATTGCATTTCTTCTGCCATGCCAGCTTTGATGTAGGTGCGCTGTGATCCAGAGTCCAAAAGTGCCCGAACCTTCTTTTCTCCTTTATTGTTGGATATTTTAACTATTAACGTCTGCAAAAGAGTGGTTGAGTTAATACTAGAGAAATTGTTAACAAGAACCTTTTCTGTTTCAGGATCAGAGCTCTTTGGAATGGGAACAGTGGCTTGGTTATGTAGCGATGGGCACAATATTACCATATGGCGTTTCTTGCAGTTTAAACAGCTTACAAAGGCTTTACAATGTTTGGCTAGGTGTCCTTTCTTTAGGCAAATATAACACCCTCCTTTGGTTTTTATTAACTGTTTCTTATCATCTAGGCTTAATTTATTTCCCTTATTGCACTCAATGGTATTATGAGGATTGTCACAAAAATAGCATGCATTGCTCTTACCTTCATTTGTTGTTTGTCCTGTTTTCTTACCCTTTGTCTCTTTGGTTAATAGACAAGTAGCCGTAGGAACCGATGCCTCCCTGCCTGCTGATTCACCTCTCTGGAAAAAATCTATTTTAGCTAGGCTCAACCGTTCCTGTGCTTCTACCTCTGTTTTCAAAAATTTTAACAGCTGAGTTAGTCTAGATTTGTCAGTATGGGGGAGTCGACTCCAATTAAGCAAAACATTTTCTGGTAAGGACGATTCAACAAGTGGGTACAATATACACTCATACTTCTCCTTCACAATTCCAAGAGTTTCTAATGTCTGTAAGTTTGCTACAATTTGATCATAAAGAACGTCTACCGTCACTTTGTTTCTTGACATTACAAGTTTAAGTATTTCTCTAACATAAGTTTCAATAAGGATCTCGTCCTTCGCAAATCGTTCCTTTAGCATCTGTACTACATTAGTGTAATTTCCTTTAGTAGGCGCGTAACCTTCAACTAGAATTCTTGCTTTAGAGCCCGATGTCATTGCTTGAATCAAGTACTGGTACTTGTCGTCGTCATCAATGGACTCATCTTCATGGATTTTCCTAAACTGGCTCCAGAACGGGACCCAGCTCCTGGGATCGTCATCAAATTTTCTCAGTTCCAATTGTGGTAACTTTAAATTATGCGGCTTCGAAGGTTGGTTAGTGTATGACAGTGATTTCGGTTGTTTCTTGTCTATTTGTCCCTTTATAGCTAACCATCTTCGTCGGTATGTCTCCGCCTCGTCAAATTCCTCATCACACTTTTCTTCCGAATAATCGGTCGCTCCGAGTACCATATCTTGAATCGATTTGTCCAGCGTCGTTAGTAAGTTAAATTTTTCTTGAAGATACGCCATATCTGTCTCGTCAGGGAGATTCTCTTTTCTGATCGTATCTTCAATAATCGATGCGTGTCTGGTAAATATGCGTCGTATTTGACCCCTTTCCCTCTTCAGCTTATCCAAAGCATCCATTCTGGCTACGATGATTATGGATTATAGCACGTTGCAAATGGCTTCAGAGTCAGCGTGGGCGCAAACAGGCCTTCGCATTCACAGCACCGAGTTAGTGATTTACCCGTACCGCCGTAAAGTTTCGCAAGTCACGGTCGCCAGTTTGTTGTAGAATGAAAAACGGTTCTTCGTTGTGTATTTCACTTTAATAATTGCACTGGGACATAATGTATTTTTAGGATACGTACTCGTCGTTTCTGTGCGTGTGTCTGTTACTGTACCAAATCCACAGAGAATGTAACTTCAAAAAAAAGAAGGAATAAAAAACCACAGATAATAATAATTGCATTCCGTAACAATATAAATTAGAAAAATGTAACAAAACCTAACCTATCCAACGCGGGTTAAAATTTTCAAGCTAGCTTTGCTTGCTCTTCTCATAATCTACTAGGTTTTTGATATCATTCTTGATGGAGAAACCCAATAGGTAACACTTTACCCGGCAGTAGCGCTTGCGACCACTAGACTTACAAGACGTACCTCCCTAAAAATATTCCTCGGCACCCATGATGACCCCCCCCAAAATCTTGGACTGCGACCGCGCCAGATACTGAGTGAACAGTGAGCTCACACATTATTAAATAGCGTTTCCATGACAATGAAGTCAAGTCACTGGGTCATTGTGTGTCAGACGCAGCCCCGGATCTAGATTTTTTTTGTGAGGCGGGGCAAAAACTGCCGTCTGCCGCCCCCTTAGAGTATATATCGCTGGAGAAGCCATAAGCGCAATATTCCGAACAAAAAATTGTCACTTTTGGCGGGGGACGCGCGGTTGCTTCTAAGAAAAAGAACAATAGCTATTGTTGTTTTCGAGCCCGGAAAGAGAAATCCGTACCATCGTTTTTTTTTTTATCGATATCGATAATCATTCGGAATTTTGCTTGAACCCAGAAATAAAACAGCTGATGCATAGAAAAGTAAAATTTTAATAATAACAACTACTCAGACTTTGTTGGTCTGAGAACAACTATTAAATAAAAGTAAAAAAATAATGTTATAGTACCAACAAATAATACATAGGTACTTAAAAAATCAGTAGGTTCATAACAACTACTGATTTTTAAAATGAATCAATTTGGAGTATACAGGGCGTCCCAAAGTTATGGGACATGAAGGGAAAGTACCTTAAATATCGTAGATAGGGTATTTTGCTGAAAGAAGACATTATGTTATTTTTAAAGGTTAGTAATTCTGCATTCAAAGATTTTCTAAAAATTACTTGCCTCGTCTGGGAATCGAACCGACTTAAATGTAAAAAAAAACACCCCTACTTTTATGATGCCAATCGAAAGAATGGCCAAAAAATAATAACTCTTAAGTAACATAGTATTTTAAAAGAAAGGAACAGCGTGAAATTAATCATTTTAATCAAATTAAAAACATACATGAAACTGCCGTAGTCAATTAAGTGGGTATTTTTTTTGTAAATTAATTAATTAAATGCTCAAAATGTGATCCCTCTTGTCTTACGCAAATCCATCTAATCGGTCCATTCGTACCAATCCAAGTAGGAAAACATTCACTACTTTTCGAACGTCGTCGTCGGCAATCAATAACTTTCTTGAAATTTCACTCAAACATTTTACTTTGTTAGTTTCTTTTAAAATACTATGTTACTTAAGAAGAGTTATTAGTTTTTGGTCATTCTTTCGATTGGCATCATAAAAGTAGTTTTTTTGCAAGTAATTTTTAGAAAATCTTTGAATGCAGAATTACTAATTGTGCCATATCATATCGAGTATTCACCATAAAATGATAAGAAAATCAACAGGCAGCGGACTCATTAAAATATTGGCGATTTGCGTAAGACAAGAGGGATCACATTTTGAGCATTTAATTAATTAATTTACAAAAAAAATACCCACTTAATTGACTACGGCAGTTTCATGTATGTTTTTAATTTGATTAAAATGATTAATTTCACGCTGTTCCTTTCTTTTAAAATACTATGTTACTTAAGAAGAGTTATTATTTTTTGGCCATTCTTTCGATTGGCATCATAAAAGTAGGGGTGTTTTTTTTTTACATTTAAGTCGGTTCGATTCCCAGACGAGGCAAGTAATTTTTAGAAAATCTTTGAATGCAGAATTACTAACTTTTAAAAATAACATAATGTCTTCTTTCAGCAAAATACCCTATCTACGATATTTAAGGTACTTTCCCTTCATGTCCCATAACTTTGGGACGCCCTGTATATGGCGAATACATTTTTGCGGGTCCCTTTTTTTTGTAATGTACGCAATTTTTGTATCTGTATTTGGTCATTACGGCTTTAGCTAGTTCTACCTCATGACTATTTAAGACCGGTATCATGATCTTGTGAGAACAATGTTTTCCCAACAAGATTCCGCAGAGCCCGTGTTACGAACTTACGACATATGTGGTGGTATATTAATACTTAATTTTTTGCGGTCATCCAATCCAAGCCTTATTAACTTCTCACATTGCTGACATAAAGAAATGGATTTTGATTTTTCTTTCTCTCTCTCTCGATCGAATTAGAAGAAGATATTTGGAAGCAGCCCCGGATCTAGAATTTTTTTGAGGTGGGGCAAAAACTGCGGTTTGCCTCCCCGCCCCCCGCCAATCTTTTATGGGGATGCTAGCGCATCCCGCATACTAGTTAGAGTAGTTAGCCCCCGTGATATTTAAATTTTCTCAAAATGAAAATTTTGGCAGCAACATATTCAAATTGTATCGATCGATAATGCGCCAATTCAACAGGGGCGCCAAAACTGTTGTAAAAAAGAAAAAAAATAGAAAGATTATAAATAATAAAAAAAAAAAAAAATGTTTATTTCTTCAAACATTTTTTCTTTTATTATTTATAATCTTTCTATTTTTTTTTCTTTTTTACAACAGTTAAAAAAGCGAAAAAATGTGCTGCGCGTCTCATTTATTGCAAAGTTGCTGTGTGCTGGGTGGTGCACTTGTCTGCTACGCTTGAATTTGTCGCCCCCTGAAGTTGGCGCCCGGAGCACGGGGGTCATATTGCCCCCCTCCGGGGCTGGTTGGAAGTATAAACGCTTTTTCTCGTGACTTTTCTGCCAATTTACTCCTACCGCAAGTCGCGTTAGAAAACGTCGTTCAAAACAATTTTCTTAAACAACAAAAAATACTAATTCGCCCTAAGAAATTATCGACATGTCAATTTTTGGTTTCATACATGACCCCAACCCTACGGTAGTCTCGTTATCATTTTTGCTAGAAGACATAATCGCATGGCAAGTGCATGTCAATTGAGCTGATTTAACGTACATTTTCGTAATGCAAAAAATATATTTTGGACCTTATGAACATAAAAACGATACACCTCGTTTATTTAAGTTTGACGTATTTAAACGCTTTTTACATGTTTTAACAGCACAACTAGGCATTTTCACGGAGCACTGATGAGAACCCCGCGACTCGAAAACAATTAACGTTGTGCGTTCGAATCGATTTGAAAGTAGTTTTTATGACCGTGTTCGAGCATTTGCTCTTGTACTTTTACAGAGAGGGAAGTGTTCGTAAGGCTTCTCGAGTGATATATACTCTAAGGCCGCCCCTCGCTTTATGGGGATACGCTAAGTTAGCCCCCACGAAATTAAAATTTTCTCAAAACGAGAACTTTGGCAGCAACGTATTAATCAAATTATATCGATCGATAATGCGCCAATTCAACAGGGGCGCAAAAAATAGAAAGATTATAAATGTACTGCGCGTCTCATTTATTGCAAAGTTGCTGTGTGCTGGGTGGTGCACTTGTCTGCTATGTTTGAATATGATAATATCAAATATTTCATGTTTTAGGTCTAAGAGCCACTATGGAAATTTATTTGAAAAAGCTAAATATGAAAAAGAATTTCTGAGGAAACAACGTGAGAAGCAAAAAGATGTGGAGCACTCAAATAGGCAAGAAATTTTCATCTACTGTATGATGGGTCTAGCAGCCCTGTTTATATTTTTGATAGCTAAAGGCACCGAAAATTATGATTTAGACAAAACTGGTCTAAAACACCAGGAAATAGACATGCAAACACAACCGAAGGATTAGGATATTATAATTATTGAAGCAGTTATGTCTAAAGAGCGAAAATTCAAAAATTTGGCAACGTCGCAAATAGCTGTCAAATAGGTATTTAAGTGTTTTTATTGTTATTATTACTATATGGAAATATCGCCATAGAGTGACCTAAAATCCTCTCAATATTGTGTGTACAAACTTACATTTGCACTTGGAATGTATGGGAGAACATGTATTTTAACTACAATGTTAAGTTGGGATAAAGTCATCCCAACTATGGAACCCTTCATTGTGCGTAGTCCGACACGCACTTGACCCGGTTTTTTTTACATCTTATATAAAATATTCACTGTTACGATATTTTTATTGCATTTCATAATCAATATTTTAGTTCAATAAAGAGCGATATTTCATATTTCCATACATTATTATTGCCTAATTAATTAAAACAGTGAAATATTTGATAGCAATTTGCGACATGGCCCACTTTCAGAATGCACGCTCTAAAATCATTTATCTGCTTGTAATATATTAGAAAATTCATAGTTAGAAAATAAATTTTTGTGGTAATTTTACCATTCAAATATTCAGCTATATTTTGACATAATGTAACTTAATGAGTATTGTATATAATGTACATAAATTATTTATGCAAGAAACCATAGTAGGTTGTAGATAAAACGTGATGTCGATTTAAAAATATACTACAATCAAATTAATTGTATTTTTTTTTATTATACCTGTAATTATAAAGAGGAGGAGGAGCTCGTGGCTAAGTAATAACAGCCGCACGGTTCGATCCATCAGGTTAAGCCGAGGGTGGTCTGTGGATGGGTGACCATCTTAACATACCGAGACTCCTCCGTGCGTCGGAAAGCACGTTAAGCCGTTGGTCCCGGCTGTCATTCGTGGATCTTTGACAGTCGTTACGGGTCGTCAGAAGCCCGAAAGAAAGTCTGACAACCAGTCTTACCAAGGGGTATCGTATTATCCAGTAACTGGGTTGTTATCGCTCCATGTAAAATACTGGTATTCAGCTGCATCCGGTTAGACTGGAAGCCGACTCCAACATAATTGGGAAAAGGCTAGGCAGATTGATTTTGACCTGTAATTATAAAATTAACGCCGAGCCCGCACAGGTGTAAAAACAAGATGATTGCATAATCGCGTTTGTTACGAACGAGGCCTAAGGTTTCCAAGACATGACCCCGGGACCGCACCAGGGCGCCGAAACGCAAGATAAAAAAATTCAGAACATCTCGGAATGAAAATGTAAAATCTACGCGCCGCCCGGTGCGGTGTATGGGCGATATTCAATCCATAGGTATAACTATGGATGTGTATACACAAACATGCGGTCTGGGCGGCTCCGGCGTCATAACTAGGAACCATATTATTATTATACTCTGCTAGGAAGCCTAACACTTTTTAACCGACTTCCAAAAAGGAGGAGGTTATATGTTCGTAGCGTAGGTATGTTTGTTTTTTTTTTAAAGCTATTGCATAGCTTTTATCGCGGGCTTTGAGCGCGGCGACCGAATCAAGAAATTCCGTAACGAAAAAAACCTAACACCCCCCACTCCGCCTACCATGTTCACAAAAATTACGTTCCCATGACAACAACAACGTGATGTTGTCATGGAAACGTAATTTTTGTTTTATGTTATCAACCGTCATCATCCCAAGTGTAGCGTTGACAAATAGGAAGTATGGAGGTTACAAATGCTATGCAATAGCTTTACCGCGGTGTTTTTTTTTTATGTACAGTACCGACCAAAAGTCCATGAGCAATCTCACAAAGCAATAGACTGACGCTTCGGTTTGACTTACGACCTTCTTCTATAAGTTGTAACAATACTGTAGACACGCACATTACACACACACACTCACTTTGTCTGCAACCAATGACTAGTTCAGTAATCATCATTCGTTTTTAGTTTCATTCGTCTTGTTCACATAAATATTAAAGTTTAGCAGGTAGACCACAAAAAACTAAGTAAATTATTTCGATTTCTGTGGGGTAGATGCAGTTTGTTATGAGTATTTAATTAATAGAACTTTTTTGGTTCGTGGATAATATTGGTGACGAGTATTTAGCGCAGTGTTGTGGTTATTATTATCAAAAAGCAGGCATAAAATATATTGAAGAGATCGGATCAGATCAGAGAATATTATTGCGCTGCGTAAAAGTGAAGTGAATATCTAATGAAACCGGACTAAGTGTGAGTGTTATCATTTATATATTTCATATTTTACTAAACATAAATCTTAATCAAGGGTATTGTTGATAGAACAGAGGTATTGTTGAGACAGAAGATGCCTTTAAAGTTTTAAATTCATTGTGAGGTTTAATTCGATTAGTGAATAATAAATAATAAGGTATTATGTGTAATAAAAACAATGTTTTTCTTTGTTCTAGAGAAATACTGTGAGGGTTAAGAGATATGAGGAAGGGGCTTATTATCGAGTAGCAGCGACGTCAAATGGTGAATGAAACAAATGGTTTCATACCAACGAGATATTTTGCTGAATTATTAAAAACACGTCATTATGAACCGTTCGCCGTGCACTCTGAAGGCTTGCATCACTGAAGACCAGCTAGAAAACCGTTTTTGACCTTAAAATATTGACCGTACCAACTTAATAAACAACAGATTCGTTATTGCATGAATTTATGGTAACGAATTTTTTAAGCACGTTTCAATAGGGTGTTTGTCGTATTTCTTGCAGATATACCGTAATTGTTTAATATTATTTTAGTAATAGTATTATTTTAGGATTAAAGAGGTTTAGTTTCAATCTTCTTTTCGTAAAGAAAATGAATACTTAAGCTTTAACCTCAATAACAACCAATATTTACTAAAGTCAAATAAAATGTAAAATAATTAATACAAATAAAATATAAACAAACTGCCCATATTTAACCTTAAAATTACCTATTCTGTAAGTAGTTTTTTACATTTTAAGTAGTCTAATATTCTTATTTATTACTTAATTACTTCGACCATGATCAAAGCTATGGTGAAAAAATCCATTAAAAATTTAAAATATTTCATAATTTAAATATGTCAAAATAATACAAACTGCTTCTAGTTTCTTGACATCTATTTCACATCTTATTCAGCTGAAGTAATGATAAATAATTGTAGCAGTGTGTTAACTTATGTAAAATAAATATAACGAATAAACATATTTTTTTATTTTTGTTATCATATATCACGCATTTTTTATTCTAAAACCTTTATTGCAATAACAACATAAAAAAGCAGCAATATTTAAAAAATATTATTATCGAAAACAAAAATAATAATATTTGCAAAAAACCGCACTGTGTTTTACGAGATTAGAACCTGAGGCAGTTTGAATTCCATACCAACGCTTAACGCTTCCTGCTATCTGCACTTGTTAAGTTACTATCGAATTTTAGCAATGCCATTAACTGGTCAAGTTCACGCGCATAGTGCGTGTGTGCTAGCATGTTTAAAGCGACGGAAATATATTGTTGTTTCGTGTAGAACAAAACTGCGTTATCTGTGGTGTGTGTATCGTGTTGCTTACACATACAAATGTACGAGCTATACCGCGTGTTCACAGCAATATGACTCTTAGCGTGCTCATGCACTTTTGAGCGCTTACTGTATGTCCGCCGAATTCTTTTTTTGTTTGAAAGGGTATGCTCCCAAATTGGTCCCATATAAATTTTATTAACTTTGCTTGGGTCGTTTTTGAGTTAGCTACAAAATACGTATTTTTTTCCCACTTAGTATGTAGATGATATGATAAGTTCCTGTCACTGTTAGCAGGTAGTGGTATTCGAATGTGCGGGAGGTAGGTACCACAACTGAAAAGTGAAAAATTAAAACTTTTTACCAAAAAAAACAACCGACTTCAAAAAAAAAAACACTACAAAGTGAAAAATAACTTTAATTTCGGGAGTCGGTGGCAAAAAACGAAAATACAAAACCCAAGACACCGACTTCCGAAATTATTTTTCACTTTGTAGTGTTTTTTTTTTGAAGTCGGTTGTTTTTTTTTTTTGTTGTAAAAAGTTTTTATCTATTTTAGATTTTACTCAAAAATGCTTGTAATGTGGTCATTATTTTGACAACCTTCTTTGAGCAAAGTCGACCTTTCCGCGCTACTTGAATAGGCGCCACGCGCCAGCAAAGTTGTATGGAATTTCATTGCTGACGTGTTTTAGCCACCAGCAATTTCCTTTCAAAAACTGAAAGGAAAGTTGAAAAATAACTAGTTAGCCGACGTTCTCACGGACGTAATAAAATCGCGGCGAGTTTTATTCGTTTGCGATTTTCGATTTTCAATGCTCTGCTTAGCGCCGAGAGTTGAAAATCTAACAATGTTTTTCAACGCGTTGGGACGAGTGTGCGTCCTAGCACGTTGGATTCTCAACGGTCGGCTCAACACCGAGAGTTGAAAATCCAGTGCGCGATAAAATCCCGCCGCGATTTTATTACGTCCGTGCAAACGTCGGCTTACTTCTTCTTTTCGTGGTTAGGTTAGTCTGTAGTGACCAACCTGGTTTTAAAGCCGCCGATGGGCCTCTGACTTGACTAGTTACTAAAATCACGTGTTTTCAAAACAGGTGACGCCTTCGAAGTCACTACGTTACGACGTTTGGCAAAAATCACGTAACGACGGTATAGATGTAAAACAACCGATTTAAAACGTTTTAATTAAAATGTTGCCGTTTTATACCCCAAATAAATCGTTTTAAACGGTTTAAAACTCGCCTACAAAAAGGCGGCGCGGCAGTTTATGTATGTGCATGTGTGTGTAGGGTAGGCGAACTGGCAACGTTGCGTCCAGTCACGAGTGACGACGTTGACGAGAGTGTGAGTTTGGTTTTAAACCGAATCAAATTGATTATTTATATCGTTTGAAAACAATTTAAAAAAAAATAATATTTACCAACACAGTTTTTAACTTATCGATAGAGTTTTTATAACTTAGGTAGGTAATACCTACGCTTGGTCGGAGTGACCAACTAGAACTAAACCCGCTAAGTATATCAATATCAGTATATCACAAATTTAAAAATCCTTACACAGTTTATTAGTAGTAAGTACTCGGTACTCCGTTCTATCCCTTCCTCAGAAAAAATCAATATAAATAAGAAAAACATAGTCATCAACACCAACCGTTTTAATTAAATCGAAAAAAAGGTTTATTTTGGTTTTAAACTTTTTTTTTCGTTTTAAACGGATTGGTTTAATTGGTTTTAAACCGGCCTTATATTTATACGCACAGCCATGAAGTTTTGTTCGCGCAACAAAGAAGAAGTGCAAGAAGAATGAGTCTCATGTCTCATTCAAGTTGATTCAAGTAGTGGACTCGCGACGGCGCGGCGCACACACACTCGAGTTCACGCTCTCAGTTTTGTATCCACCGGGGCGCGGCAGAGCGAAAACATTTATTTGTTCGCGTGTGCCCATTCGGTGGCGCCTGGCGGATTTTCATTTGCCCGTCCATGTTAACGACTGAACTGACAGCACAGCGCTCCCGCAGAGAACATGTTCGTGTACAAATGTGCTGCACAGCATATTTATAAAAGTGACGCACAGTTTTGCCGGAGTAGACAGGCAAATTACATCTACATCTCAAATACGCGCACTGCCTGGGTTCTGCACAAAATATTTGTAGGCAAATGTGCTGAACACTATTTTGGTGAGCCCCTGCCCGTATGGCTCCTATTTGAAGCTAAATAAAGAAATATTAAGCCTTAGACGTGCCTTAGTAGGCCCATAAACCCATTGGCTGATCTAAACCATAACCCCGTTATGAGGCCATGACACCTTGAGGTAAGAATCGAATCCTGAGGTGTATCCTAAGGCGGCGGCGGTGATCTCTCGCGTCCGGCCCTGGTTCAGGCCATGGTACGGAGCGAGAGGAAATGGGAGGCCGTCACCTTCTGCGAAGCAGTAATGCTCGCGAAGGAGGAGTCAGAATGCGTGAGGGAGAGGCAAAATTCGCGCCCTCTCGCCCCTAACCGCTGCAGGAGGAGACGCCCTGGGCGTCGGGAATCGCGAGCCGATTTCCGGCCACCGTAGACGCGGGCTTGCGGACGGTGAGCAATGGGTAGCTCGCCGTCCGATAAGGACCAGGCCCGGGTCGACGGCGCGTTGTGTTCCACGCGCGCCTCAAAGAGATGTCAGCAGAATTGACGGGCCTGCCGGAGTTGCGAATAAAACCGAAAGGGAAATCGTGGCCCCCGGCAACTTGGCAACTGAAGGAACACGGGTGGGTTTTAGTCAGTAAGAGTCTGACACGCCCTCCCGCTCCGCCCAGAGTGATAATGTCCTACCCCAAAAAAAAGGTGTATCATAAGGAATTCAGGATAGTACAGTATATCAGTAAACAGTACAGACGCCAGCACATCAAGCTACCCGAAACTGTCAAATTTTCCCAATCAACTTTGAACCTTATCTTTCAGCGATAAAGTTGAAAATCTATTAAATAAATTTGACAGATTGTAGTAGCTTGAAGTGCTGGCGTCTGTACATCAGTGGTGGACTAAGGCCTGAAACTGCGTTAGGCGGGCGCCCGCGATGGGCACCCGTCGCGTGTCTACACGCGTGGACACGTGGATGGGCTCCGTGGGAACGCGACGGCCCCCGTTTCGGGTACCCGTCGCGGAGAACGGATTATTTTATTTACGCAGTGTCGCTAGTTCCATTTTAACGGTATGAATGCACAATCGTGTCGATGAAGAACTTAATATATTAAGTAGTACCTAGGCGACCGAGCTCTGCTTTGGTGAAAATAGAGAATGATAATGCTCATTTAATAGTATAGGATTACATTGCAAAACCGCTGGCGCCACCGCGCGTGCACCCACGCGGGCGTCCGTCGCATGTAGTCGGGACACGTGGTGCGAGCGCGGGACCCGCTTCCCTGCGACGGATAAGTAAAGTTTTCTTTTGACTGTTCATACCTATATACTTTGTCGACTTACGCAGAAAAGTCTGAGAAAAAGAGAATGTAAGTAGTATGCAAGAGCAAGCAAAGTGTGGTCGACAATTTTAGCACCTTCCGTTTATAATGAGCATAAGAGCCTCCAACTAAAAACTGCCTTTTACAGTCTTACTGATCATATTTTGGCCTTTTCGGGATTTGATTAGAACGTATTTCTAGCCACTTACTCCGCCAGTGAGGTACATACATTCCAGCAATCTATTGCGGTATTTCGGAGATATTTTTACTAGAACTATCGATTTATAGTTTTTACTCTGTGTATTGTCTATGGTCGTAATCATAATATTTT
Source organism: Agrochola litura (assembly GCA_949152395.1). NCBI lineage: Eukaryota > Metazoa > Arthropoda > Insecta > Lepidoptera > Noctuidae > Agrochola > Agrochola litura. Next base: position 10,831,866 of record OX424511.1, read on the forward strand.
ATCTGTGGTGACAAAAGTCATTGGCAAAGACAAAGAATGATAGAACAGACATTGTCAATTATTTTATTTTCTTCGCTATTTTCACTTCTGAAGCCAAATTAAATTTTTACTTTGTATTTTACTGTGATTTGGCTTAAGACTATTAATTCACACAAAAGTTAGTGCCAGAATTAACAAGGAATAGCCATGGATTGTCTTGTTGGTTACGGTAGCGAAGAAGAGAATGAATCGGACCGCTATGGAAGCCAACAATCATCGGTAAGTTTTGGCGTCCTTGACAATATTTTTCTAAATGTATTTTTTTTTATTGCTTATGTGTTTTGAGTGTTTTTTAGTATATTATGATGCAATTTGTATGAGAATCATGGATATTAACCTGCGTTCTCTGCTTGACAATAGAATGATATTATAGGTGGCAGCGGGTGGCGCTGGAGGCCGCCGTAGAGACAGCGATACCAACTACGATGACGTCAACATGGACATGAGCGAGGTAACTGTCCCATATGTACGTCTACCACCATCACATATGCTAACACAGTGAGAGGCCCAGTCAGTCCACTTGGTAACAGTCCACTTGATGGGGTCCTTCACTGTTATACTCTCCTTGTTTATGTGATGAAGCTAAACAGTAGAAATATTGTTAACTAAGTAGTCTATTCTTCATCTATATTCGGGCATAAAGCCAATATCCTTCACAGCATTCAAAACAATCTTAATTTCTCATAATAGTAACTAAATAATTATCATAATAGTACACTTTTTATAAATAGAGTCAAATAAACAAGCAATTTTGCATTATGCTGTTTTCAACGATGATATTAACACTTTTATTATTTTATATGTTACCCATTTGTAAATTGACACAAAACAAAAGTCAAATACCCCTTGAGTACGTGCCGAGGCTTCAAGATGACCGACCGAGTCCATGCACACTGCGACCCTTTAACTACAAGCTCACGTGAGTACATAGCTATAAGATAACCCAAACTATTTGGCATCATGATTTACTCATATCCATGATTATTTTTTTCATTTAGAACAGTTTCAAAATTTAATACGAGCAGATTTTACTGAACAATACCGATTATGAAATGTTTCATAAGATCCATGTTATTATCATATATTTATTTCGTATATTACGTCATATACTTTCTATGGAATTTATAAATTATAATTATTAAAACATAATATAGGTTCCCTGCTTTCTTATTTTTTCCATAACTTTTATATTTATGGCATTGAAGTGAGAAGTCATCACAGTATATATTTATTTTAGTAATTGAGATAATAACTTTCCTCCACACATTTTCCCCCTTATGATTAAAATACGGAACTATATCAGAAATATACCCAAGAGTAATAAGGTTTTAACCATATAATTTTTGTGTTGAAAGCTTGTTATAATTTTACTCTGAATTTATTTATAAGGGGGTTTATTCATACTATATTTTGACTTAGTAAGGACTTGTCATTGTTTTAGTAACTTTATCTAATGACAAAATGGGATAAGAGCAAGATAATAATAATGTAATAACATCAAAGCCGATATTTACGATTATAAATGGCCAAAACAAGGCTTGAAACAAACTGTCACAACAAAAAACACAAATATAAAATGTCTGTGGTTAAAAAGAACCCTAACTTAACACAAGCTGCAGCATTTCAAAGATACTGCAGTACTGGTTTAATTTTCAGATACATACTACAAATTATAAGTTTCAATACATGTAGTTTTGACTGCGGTTTTGAAGCAAACCAACTGTTTTGAAGCAGAAGTAGGTATGCAACAAGTTATAGAAACAAAGGGTGCGCTCAACGATTTAACTGCTGGCTTCATGGCCCAATTGACCCAGCAGTCGCCGAAGCATCTCTCAGACGCGCCCTGCTGTTTTATATCCCCACTATAGCATTCCTCTGTTATTATGTATTGCAGACATATACATACATACATACATACAAATAATATCTCGTTTTTCTTCAGAGGATTGGGCAGAAAGTACACAATACTTCAACATGTTTACCAGAATCTGAAATCAATACCAAACAGGAACATAATTATTTGGTAATTGTAACCTAGTAAAAATAACTAGGAAAAAACGAAACCAAAATTCTCTCATTAAAATTGTATAATTCACCCATACTGCTCTACGATAAATATGGTTGAGAAAGACTGAAATAATAAAAATAATAATAACATTTTGAAACTGCAGTATAACTGGAATTTCAGAACTTTTTTTGTTGAAAAACTCTTAAATCACAAAGGAAATAAAACTTCAAAGTTTCCTTATCTTTGACTCAAGGTGTAAACCAATATTACATCATTGAAATATGACTATGTTTCAATTTATCGAAAACAAATTGAAACACTTCACATTTCGTAATACCATCATGTATGGTACAAAATACAATGACTCTATAAATATTTAAAAGTGATAATGTAGTGTAAGTGTTGTGTTTCTTGTCGCAGGATTCGCAGGCCGAGTCGGAGCCCGAATTGCCGCCGGCGGAGCCTACGCCCCCGCCACAGTCATCGCGGGATGACCGCAGATCTAGTAAGTTTTTTATGACATGTTTGCCCCGCCTTTCTTTTTTAACTAGGGCCTCTCGCAGTTGACCTATGAGGACATGGCTGCCTTAAGCTTCTACACTTAAGCCTTCAGCCAGGAGCATAAACTATTCTAAATTAAAACTAGGCGAACGCTCTCTAAGGGCACCCCCTGTGGAGTACGATCCTCGGCTTAGGGCGTCGCCTAGCCTTAACCTTCCAGAATAAATTCTCTAGCTAGATGATGGTAAAAACCGAATCAAGATACATTTCGTAGTTATGACGCATTATAAGCCAGTGACCTTCAATGTTAGCTTGCGTGTTCTGTACTGAGCTCACGCAACGCGTCGTACGTCTAGCCAGTAATAGGACTCGCCCATCAAGGGGCGCTGTCCCAAATTCGACGCATTATTAATTTATTATACATAAAACAAAAGTTATTTTAATAAAACACGCGAACTCGAAGATTAATAATTAAATTATCTTTAAAACGGTGAAGGTTTCAGAAAAATACGCTTGATAGATTTTGTGTGATTCTCAGTTTTTTATCTGCGTTAGACATAACTTCACAAATTAATTTCACTATGTAATATAAACATAATCTTAAATATTCAAATATTAAGTTATTAAGAAAATGCTCTAATTTAACATATATTTTTTCCAAATCATTAACACTACTCGTTTAGACGTGATCTTCAGTATAAAATTATTAAAAGTCGGTTATCGTCGCCTTAGAAGAACAACGTCACATACACGATAAGCGACTTTAGTTTATAATATGTATAGATTGGCAATCAAACCGCCGCCACCGCCTATCGTCATCATCATCATCATCATCATTTCAGCCGAAAGACGTCCACTGCTGGACATAGGTCTCCCCCAAGCACTGCCATCAGCGGATTCCTACGGCCTCCACAAGATCATCGGTCCACCTTGTGGGAGGTCTTTCAACGCTACGTGACGTTACACTCCAGAACCTTTGGGCGCCATCGGCCATCTGTTCTGCGAGCAATGTACCCTGCCCATTGCCACTTAAGTTTGGCAATTCTTCGGGCTATATCGGTTACCGTGGTTCTCCTGCGGATCTCTTCATTTCTGATTTGATCACGCAGGGAAACTCCAAGCATAGCCCTCTCCATTGCCCTTTGGGTGACTTTTTAGCCTTCTATTAAGGCGCATTGAGAGCGACCACGTTTCAGTGCCTTATGTCATCACTGGCAACACGCTGCCTATAGAAATCTGCAATTCCAGAGACATTATTATAGCATTTCCACCCCAGGAGACAAAGTTGAAATGTCTCAAGTGTGAAGTGCCTCAATATTCTATTTGCATTCCACAACGTATACTTAGGTGGTAACTTAAAATTATGTGATCATTATGGACCCTATCTATGTAAGGATGTTAGGACTTACATTTCGTCGTTTTAATATTCGTTTAGACTAGCATTTTTTTTATTGAAAATTGTTTTAGTTTTTTATCGACTTCAAAAAAAAGGAAGGTTATTTATAAATGTATTCATAATTGTCTTCTTTTTTGATTAATTCAGTAGTTTGTTAAATATTTTTATGGACATTACATGCCTGTAATTACACTGGTAGTGGCAGTATGTTCCCATTTGAAAGGGGACCTTTCAATGGGGAACACAGCTGCGTTGCTTGACGGTAGAATTAGGCATCATGGGACTATCCCAGATCCCAGACAAACTCCAGGCAATACATACACAATTTAATGGTCCGTCCGGTTTAAAGTAAGGTTTGAATTAGAATATGACACATCAATATGAATTTAGTTTGGCCCAATTCAAGGCCTCTTAATTTTACTGCATAGTAAAACATAAATAAACTTATTGCTACGAATCTTTTGCTCAGCTTTTCTATTCATTTGTAATTATTACTTACATTATTAGTGCTTTGCAATGCAAATGCTAATTAGCAAATAGCCTCCATTTAAATTTGTACCTTACTACCTAGCATATCCTTACATATTATAAAACAATGTCCCCCGCCGCGTCTGTCTGTCTGAACGCAATAAACTCAAAAACTACTTAACGGATTTACAAACGGTTTGCACCAATGGACGGAGTGATTCATGCGGAAGGTTTTACTGTATAATTCATTACGGTTTTGTGTAAATTGGCTGAAATATGACGATTATTGTTGAAGAAGTCGGATAAAATCATGCCGACTGGGAGCTTTACTGGCGTGCGCTGCCCTAACCGGAAAAGATACATCAAATTTATGTTCTACGGTATTGTTCATCTTAAAAAGTTCAACAAAAAAGTCCAGGATGGCATATGTCTATCGTCTAAAGATGACCCACAATAACCATTTTTATCTTTCAGAATTTGATAAAAATTTAATTGTTATTTCCGAAGCTTTTTTGACCGGTATAGTATTAATCCTTATCCAAAAAAATATGTTATTTAAATTGGGCATTTAATTTAGATTAAAATATGCGTTCAAATCATATAATTTAAATGAAATTTAAATGAATAGTTTAAAAGATATCACAGTTTCAAAATTACGCGTAGCAACGCGGGCGCAGCGGTAGGAGTCAATGACCTTTTCCTATGTTATTAGGTATGAAATCTCGGTAGTACGTTCCCGTGGGATATTTTTCCATCCACGCGGGCGAAGCCGCGGGCAAAACCTAGTTTTATATATTTTAAGATGGTAGGAGAAAACGTAATTAGGAGTATTACTTCCGAGGCGAACCGCCTAAATCGAAACGTCACAATATTGTTTCCATTCCATGTTCTAATCGCTTAGGCACACTCTAGGCACACGACTTTGTAATCTAATTGAATTCACAACAGTTGAATGCATTAAAATTATCAACGAGTCGTAAAATGTTGCATGTTGAAACGAAATTTATGATAAGGGTCCAAGTTAATGCTGTGGGAACTACGAAGTTAGAACATAAGTATTTTATCATGACAATCATTTATTGAAATGATTAGGATTGTTATAAAAAAAAATTGTTTGCATCTTCAAATAATAAAACATGGTTTACATTGAAAATAGACCTTAAGGTAAGCAAGGTTATATCTTAGACTTGCAGCCAATAATACCTAAGCTAAGATAATTTAATATCTTGTAATTTTATCAGCGCCCACCCTCGTTATTATTATAGGCGATGTTTTTGTGGCAAACTTTTTTTTTTGTGGGAAATGATAATAAATAACTTCTGCTCTGGGCGGAGCGGGAGGGCGTGTCAGACTCTTACTGGCTAAAACCCACCCGTGTTCCTTCAGTTGCCTGTGTGTTGCCAGGGGCCACGGTAACCTTTTCGGACTTTCCCGCGACCCTGGCAGGCATCGGCCCTAGCGGACCCCGTCAGTTGTGCTGACATCTCTTTGAGGCGCGCGTGGAACACAACGCGCACTCTACCTGGGCTTGTTCCTTATCGGCCGGCGAGCTATTTGTTGTTCACCGTCCGCAAGCCCGCACCTTCGGTGGCCGGGAATCAGCCTGGGATTCCCGACGTCCTTGGCGTATCCTGCGGCGACTAGGGGTGTGAGGGTGCGAAATTTGCCTCTCCCTAACACGTTCTACCTCCTTCGCGAGCATTACTGCTTCGCAGAAGGAGATGACCTCGCTCCGTACCATGATCTGGACCAGGGCCGGACGCGAGAGATCAGCACCGCCTATCGCCTCCTCGAGGACACGGCGGTGCTCCGCCAAAGCCGGGCAGACCTGCATCGTAAGCTCCACCGTGTCCTCCGGGCGAACCACACAGTGGTGACACTTGGGCGTTTCCTCCAGCCTTATCCGGAACATGAACCTCCCGAAGCAACCGTGTCCGGTGAAGACTTGCGTCAGGCTGAAGGTGAGGACGCCGTGGCGTCTCTCTAGCCACTCCTCAAAGACCCACTTATCGCCACTATTGTGGCGTGCCCAGCACTGAGTTGCGACAATCGCACTTTCCATGTCGCCACGAGATCCCGCCTGAGCTCTGTCCGCTGTGCCGTGATTTCTCGCGGCAGCGGAGTTACGCCCCGGCATTTCACCTCCTCGCGCCACTCCCATATGTGCTCGAGGATTTTTGCCTCCAGAGCCCAAAAACAAAAAAACTTCATCGTCGACTCGACGCCGATGGGAACCCCCCCTACCATTATTTGGGAAACCGACGGTGGTGCGTTCCGAGGATCATGAAAACACATGGCCTTAGACTGGTGCAGGGCCACCTCGAGTCCCAATTGCTGGATCCTGCTAGTTCGGACACCGCCTGGTGCGACCTCCCCTGCGCCAGGACCAACGTGTCGTCAGCTTAGCAAACCACGCTGACGCCGCTATGGTCGGCGCGCATAACCTAGTCGTATCCGATATTCCACAAATGCGGCCCCAGAACTGATCCCTGTGGGACACCGCACGACATCTCTCGCCGGTTCCATTCTCCCTGGTGACTGGGGTAGATGACGGTCCTGTCCGTCAAATAGGCCTCGACCACACGACAGAGGTAGGTCGGCCATTCGGTGATACCGGAGTGCCTCCCTGATGCAACTCCAGGGCTGGGTATTGAAAGCATTGGCGATGTCTAGAGACACCGCCAAGACAACCCCACCCCGGGCCACAGCATTCCTCGTCGTGAGGGATAAAAAAATAAAATATCTTTATTCTAAATGCATAAACTAAACTCGATTTAAAAAAAATTGCATATTTCAAAACGATACTTTGTTCACAGATGGTAGTCGTGAACGAGACCGCGAGCGGGAGCGTGACCGCGACCGCGGCGACCGCGCCGACCGCGCCGACCGCGAGTTCGACCGGCGCGACAAACGCCGCGACTCGCCTGTGCGTGCACGCAGTGATAGAGACCGCTCAGATAAACGATCACCGCGCAGGGATGACAAATATAGGTACTGGTGAATTACTCCTCATTTTTAAACTTTTTCTTTTAGTGCCTCTCCAATCAATTACTGAAGGTTGACCATGAACTCCGAATATTTCTCCTTGTCCTTTGGGCTCTTTTTGTAATAATATGAAGGATTTAATGTGCATTGGAAAAAGAGATATTTTGCGAAGTGGTTATTTTGCAAAAGAGAAACTTTTAGAAATGGACATTTTGCGTCCGGGAGGCATTTTAAAAAGTGGTAATTTTGCGACTGAACCGTCGTTTGCGAGGTGGACATCCAAGGCACGTAAAGATGACTATTTCTTCATTGGTCTTTTGGCAAATTTATACAGCTGCTGGTCATGAAACACGGGTTAGCCTAAAAATAAACTTCAATTTGGAAATTATCAGTAGCAGCCCGGAATTATGAAGTTGGTGGTGTGACACCGCCGTGCCTCACTAATGTACAAGTGACGAGAAGACGCTCTACGTACTGCTTAGTAGTTACCGCCGCCTATACACATGTGTAATACCAGATTCATCTCAGATACAGTTACGTACTACATCTGCTTAACAGTTTATGCAGGCATAAAGAGACCATGATCTCTGAGCTTGTTTCGACATTGATTCTCAGAGATCTGTCCGCTAGGAAATGCCGGCGCCATCTAGTTTTCAAATATTGACCAAAGCATTGACGTGTAAAAGTGTTTTAGAAGATTTGCTTACAAAATAAATATCATTTAATTTCAAAGATACATTATATTTGAACGGCAGTTTAACACTATGTTTCCTACCACAGATCAGACCGTGACCGCGACCGCGGTCGCGCACACGAGCCCGTTCGCCGCGGTCTGCTAGGCGACCGGCCTGATGACCGCGAGAAAGTGCCCGCGCTGATGGACCTCAAGCCTTACGCCAATGAGGGTCCTCCACCAGCTGATAAGAGGTCCCAAGATGCTAGGGATGCCGTGTCGCCCAGGTACCGTATTCAATATCAAAGTCAAATTATTTATTTAAATAAATTTATAATAAAATAGAATTGATTCTAGATACCTTCTAAAATAATAATAAATAAAATTGTTTATTTATCCAAATAATACACACAGACACAGTTCAAAATAAAGGGGTAGAAATAGCATAAAAATGTAGCGTGTGCACAGACCAATAAAAAGTCTATGCATACAAAAAATAATAAACCTTGTCTCTTAAACTAGGAGACCTATATCTTAAGGAACTGCTTATTTACTCTTTTAAAATGTTTTACAATATTTTGTATAAATTAATTATAATTACATATATCGACACCAGAAGTATCAATTAACGTAAGGGACATTTTGGAGAAAATTAGTTATAAATATCATTGGATTCAGAATTTCTCGCTCTATCGATTGGTATTATTAAAATTTCTCTATCATTACAAAAATGTTCCTTACAGTACAAATTTTTGGACTACGTAAAACGTTACTGTATGTGACGACCACCGGCAGTTGAACAGCACATGAGCTGCTGTCTCGTCGTCTTCCATGCAGGCTCTGCACAGCGGACTGTCTGTGACTCCTATGACAAAGAGGTGTTTATTAAATGACCCATGGCCAGTTACAGCTGCTATAACTGTACGCAGCTGTTGTTTCATTAGTCGGAGAATCTGTTTCGTGAGGCGGCTATCGATTGTAGGGAGTGCCTCCTTGGCCTGCCTGCACTCGGTCCAATCATAGTTTGTGATGTTGGTCTCTGGTTCGTTTCCTTGCCAGAATGCGTAGGTAACCGAAGGGGAGTGGCGCGCGATGGTTTCAGGCCCCACTGGTGCCATGCTCGACCCTCTTCTGGCAAGTTCGTCGGCCGCGTCGTTGCCTCGCGAACCGCTGTGTCCTTTGATCTATTGAATGGTTATATTATTGAGACTACCCACCTGGTTAAGGCGCTGGTGGCACTCGTATATCAGCCCAGAGTCAACAGTGTGACTGTATTGACTATCGAGACATTCATAATACCTTGCATCCAATTAAAATATTTGTGGAGGATAGAAGGATCATAGGTCATAAGAAAAATAATAACCCTAAACTGTAGCAATTCCTCTCAGCATACCTCAACCAAACAGTTTATTAAAAGTTCTCAAATAAATAAATGGTTGTAATAATTTATAAACAAACAATCCCTAGTGTTCTTAAAAGCTTTGTTAACAATTTATAAGTACGCGTCAAACTTTATGGCAGCTATAAAAAAAAAAAAAAATTATAATCTTTATTTCGGATAAGGGAAATCCATATATGGGTTAGTAAAACAAAAAGATAACTTATATCTATGTTAGTAAACTTATTATTTATTTACAAGGCTATGAAATGCGCTACTCGCTGCGCGGTACCCCACCCCTTCCCCCCGCTGACACGTGAATTCGTTACTGTCATGTTCCGAGCTGCTATAATGTTTGAATCGGGCTGTACTACAGTTGAAAATGACTATTGTATTCTCATTATTTATCAGTGCCTGCTAGATAAATAATTTAAATAACCTTATTTTATCAAAGTCTTTATTTTGTTTTAGATTCATAGACCGCGAGCGTCGTGATAAGGAAAAGGACAGAGAACGTGAACGTGACAGAGATCGCCATGGCAGGCGCTCCGAGGAAAAACGGTAAGCATAAATTAAGAAAACTCTGCTCCACACTGGAAAGAAAAGAATAACTTTTATTTGGACGCAGTTTGTGAAGCACCAAAACAAATTTGAAAAATAAAGAGAAAATAATGTTAAACAACAATTACAGTGTGTGGTTCACGGCTGCGTCAAAAAGGTCCATTTTCAGCATTAATGCCAGATAAATGCTAGTTTTCTAATGAACCTTTAGAGACAAACAGTTTCAACATAAGTAATACATAATTTTAAATAAATAAATAAACGAGTAATCGAGTCTGGCCCCAACGCTCGTGCTATCTTCTACCCGTAATTCTGCCTGGCAGCCAAACGTTAGCTATTGTGGAGCCACCACTACCAATTTATTTATTTAAAAAAAAAACAGAGTCACAATCACAACACATACATACTTATGCTAGAAATAATCTTAATACAATTACGGCGTACATAGCATTGATAACAATATCTTGCTGCCTTGCAATTTAATATACTAAATTAAAATAAACTAAAACAGGCTAACGTAAGTAAGACGGGTAACAAAAACAAAAAGTTAAGACACTACCCTCCGAGAGTGAAAGTAGCGGTGGCCCCGCGAGAGTAGTGGTGGCCCAGCGAGTGTAGTGGTGGCCCAGCGAGAGTAGTGGTGGCCCAGCGCGTGTAGTAGTGGCCCAGCGAGTGTAGTGGTGGCCCAGCAAGAGTAGTGGTGACCCAGCGAGTATAGTGGTGGCCCAGCGAGTGTAGTGGTGGCCCGGCGAGTGTAGTGGTGGCCCAGCGAGAGTAGTGGTGGGCCAGTGATAACGACCGCGACTGACGAGTTGTAGGTCGTAGGTTCGAACCCTGACAGGCGCTTTACTTTGTACAAATTATTTCATCACCACTGCTCTCAAAACGGTGAAGGAAAATATCGTGAGGAAACCGGCATGTTCGAGACCCAAAAATTCGAAGACGTGGGACATCTACCCATGGGCCCGCGTGGTAGATTACGGCCCACTCCCTCTCACAGAGAGGAGGCCTGTGTCCCAGCAGTGGGAACATTATAGGCTGATTATGCTATTATTCAAAATAAAATTATTAAACTGTTATAGAACTTGAGTTCTCTAGTTGTGTGCATGTGTGGGTTCTACACTGTGATTAATCTCCGCTGGAAATAAACGCATGGATTATTATATTACTATATATTGTCTTCCTAAGAAGGAGCTTATGATTTATCTGATGAAAACGTACCCCTGTGGATGCTGATTTGTAGAGCCATGCCACTTACAAATTGAGTGCTTTGATTTTTACTAACCTCAATATTTGTTGATGATTTTTTAATTTCAACTTAAGGTTGCAATAGTCGACGGCTCGAACTCTTTAGTGGCGTGGCTAATATGCATGCTATTTAGTATAGTTATTTATTTATATAGTTTTATTTATTTAGTGAAATAGACGATGATTTGTCACCAAAACGAGCGCGTAAAATTTCATGAACATAACTTTGAACGTATAGATATTATGGATACACTACTGGATGTATCTACTTTCAATAAAATTATTTAAACTTTTGAATAAATTATCTATCCCTGTACGGTTTCTATTTTGCCATTTTCATACTACATAAGTTATTTATTTACGCCCAAAGATGAGCTGAAATGTGGAAGTTTCGACGCTCATAACTTCCAAACCAATATATTTTTTCCAATTCCGCTTCAATACAGGGCTTGATAATGACAAGCCAAATTGATATAAGTTTTGGTTTTGAACGTATACCGTGAATCAGACGAGTAATCACCATACTACGTTCTTTTTCTTTTCATGTGGTTAGTGACTAGCCACTAGCCACCACCATCACCTACTACTACCTACCATATTTATTACGTTTATATGGAAAAATTACAGACTAGTGTAACCTTAATAAAGATATTTAAAAAAAAAATTGGAAATAGTGGAGAGATTTATAGTTGAAACCTTCTAAATTATTTTACTAACTACTAATTACGTACTGATGAATGTGTTACAAATTCCCATTAGGTGAGTGATTGCATAAGAATTTAACCTGAACCACAGATTAGTACCCATATGGTCACTCCGCAAAACATTTAAATAAAAAGCGACTCTTGCCACGACACAAAAAAGTGCATATCAGGTCACACAGAGCTAATTAACTACAGTTATATTCACCTAGAAGTTGCCTCTCTATCACGTAACTCTTATATCTTCTGACTACGTTACGCCCACTGAATACGACAAGTCGATCCCGCCGCGTACCTACTTGTAGCTTCATACCTGAAATGTGGAGTGACCCATCTTTTTTTTTTTTTCTGTAGGGCATCTCATAGCTTTTCTCTAACGACCGTGGCTATTAAACCGGTCTGCATCAAGCTGCTACACTCAAAGCCTCCAGCCAGGGCACACATAAAAACTAAGCTAAAAAGCTTAGCATAAATGCTCCCAAGGGCACCCCCTGTGGGGTACGAGCCTCGGTTTAGGGCGTTATCCGGAGGGAGGACATCAAAAGAAGATGAGACGGGCTGAATCAAAGGGTTTTGATCATTGATGTAAATCGATGGTTTTGATCATGATTATTAATCGGGGAATTTAAAACTACGTGCACAGCAATAACTGCTGGCACCTCGTTTTCGAGCAAGGGTCGGGGGGGAGTCATCTGTGCTAGAACTGGGTTTGTTTACACTTTTGGAACACACAATATATTACTAGTCATCCTATTTACATTGTCTTAGGTCATCAAGCCACCGCCACGACCGGCGCTCGCGCTCGCGCTCCAAGTCCCGCGGGGCGCAGTACCCGGCCGGCCACTCGTCGGAGCGCCGCGCCTCCCCGCCCTCGGCCGACTACCGGCCTACGTCCTACAAGGTCAACAAGAAACTAGAGGTTATGGAGAAGATGGGTTAGTATAGTAATATTGTGTTTTAAGATGGGATATGTAGAAACGCCGTTTAATGCCGCTACTTTCATAAAAAACGAAGTTATCCAGTTACTTCAGATTTTTGATTGTAAAATGTTCATTTTTCTTATCGGCATGAACTATACAGGGTGGCAGGGACATCGACGCGAAAACTGTTACTATGGATTCAGTACATGATTCTGAACCCCCCCTGCATTGAAATTTTTGGTCGGTTATTTTATTTTTTGAATCTGCTGTTTCATAGAAAAGTGCAATATGGAACAAGAGATTTTTTTTTTAATAACCGACGAAAAATTTCAACGTTCCTGTATCGGTAGATAGATAAGAATAGCTTATGCAAAAGTATTAGTCTGTCAGTAATTAGTAAGTTGGTATCCAGGCTGATTGTGCAGAGAGCGCCTGACGTACATTTAAGAATCGCCACTTGTGGAGCCTATTTTAATGTACCCCGTCATTTATCTTCAACTAGCTTCTGCCCGCGACTTCGTTCGCGTGGAAGTCGATAAAATATAGCCCATGGTACTCGCTGATAATGTAGCTTTATACAGGTGAAAGAATTTTTAATTTTTTTTAAGTAGTTTTTGAGTTTATCCATTACAAATAAACATACGAAAAAATCAAATCTTTTCTCTTTATAATATTAGTTTAGCCACCAACCCGCGCTGGGCCCGCGTAGTGGATTACGACGCACTCCCTCTCACAGAGAGGAGCTCCCAGCAATGGGACAAAGGCAGGCCCATTATAGGCTGAGCATGCTATGCGCTAAGCGTTTATGTCCCAGAGACATATAACATTTATTTTCAATCAAATTATAATGCGGTCCCTAGACGGTCATGCATGCATGACAGCAAGAATTGCATTCCTTGTTGTCATGCATGCATGACCGTTTAGCTGTATTGCATGATGTGAATGACATGCAAACTACGTGCTGACAGTTGATTGACAATTTTTCATCATGCAATGAAAAATGCATGTCGACGCGTGATCAGATCGGCATGTCGTGCAAAAGACTCAGATTCTGTGTTACCAACAATGCGTGTATTGAAATATTGGTAGCAACTAGCAAATAAAAAAAAATGGCACGCCGGGAGTGCCGACCGAAGTGAAAACTTGAACAAGATCGCCTTGGTGTAAGAAAAATACTGGTATAGAACATTGGTCTGTAAACTTGTCTAAATAAAAAGCACAATTGCGTTTACAAAACCTTTAAAGTAAAATACTTGCATAGAACATTGATCCGTAACGTAATATAAACAAAGAGCACAATCGCGTTTATAAAAATGAGGTGTCATTACAGTGTCGCGAAATCAATGGTTTAGTCCCATCTCAAATAATTGACGACGATAAGACAACTCCATACCAGCGCAGAAGATCTCTTCACTGTACTATCTATTGACTAAATAATGTTACCAAAATTAGTGCAGTAGGGCAATTGCATATCATGCCGCATGATCATCTAGGGACCGCATAAAGAAATTAAATTATTTTACATATCTTAATTCTTATATCTGTCCTTTAGGTCTTCAGATCAAGACACCAGACGGCTCGATGGCCACAGCTCAGCAACTTCGGGCGGCGGCCTGCGAAATTCCGCCTCCGGGGTCACACCTCCCTTCATACTACAACCCCACTGCTGTCAATGCTAACAAGATTATGGACCAGGTATGTTATTAATGTTACAAACAAATACATACTCCCAAAGCCGTCTTAGGGTAAGCCGGGGCCCCTGGGTACATAACAATTTGGGGCCCCCTAGGAAAGTAAAAAAAAAAGTCAATGACAAAAAAATACATTTTTCTGCTATGATTTTATATTTACTATGGGCAATTGGTACACATCAAATAATTACTACCTAAAAATAGAAGAAAAAAAGCAGTGACACTCCGGGAGTGCCGACAGAAATGAAAAATTTTAACAATTTAAAATAAAAACTTTCAAAACCTTTAAAAGTAAATATAATTGCATAGAACATTGATCCGTAACATAATATAAATAAAGAGCACAATCGCGTTTACAAAAATGAGGTGTTGGTAACGGTTTCGCGAGTTTAATTGTTTTTTCCTATCTCAAAAATGCCCAACGCTCCTAAAGAAGTTTTCACTTCAGAAACGCTTTTGAGTGCAAACGTTTAACCGGCATTACGGGAGGGCACGGGCCTCCTGTGCCCTTATGGTAAAGACGGCACCGCATACTATTATGTATCTATGTGCACAACACGATGTGCAGCTGTACTACTATCAAACTTAAATCTTGCAGAAAAGATCCGCTTTGCTACCGTGATCATAGGTAATTCTTTAGGAGAGATCAATCTAATATGAGACCGACCAAATTTGGTTTTCACTAAAATAAATTATGTTTTCTGGCGAAACATACTTAAGTAGGTACTGCTCGCAAATCAATGCTTTCAATTAATTTATTTATAGTCACAACAATTTAAAAGCCCAATAACAGAACATGCTGAAAACTTGCCCTTTTTCGCATATTATTTGATCATTAATAATTAAGTCTTTAAGAAAAGTAAGTTTCGTTTGATTTAAGTTTAAATGGTTAAATGTAATGATGAAAAGATTGAAGCTGCACTCTATTATTTAAAAAAAATAAAAACGTATGAAAAAAAAAAGGTTTCGGCCGAAAATTCATATCAGGCCGACAAAAAATTGACATAATTTTTCTGAGTTACCTGAGATGTTTTGAAACGGTTGTCTTTCTGCAGGTACAAAAGCGTAAGTTGTTGTGGTCGAACAAGAACAAGTCGGAAGCTGAGGAGGCTGCCAAGTGGAGCGGCACACGGTTCGCGCAGGACAACGACGGCAAGCAGGTGTCCAAGTTCATGAGGCTTATGGGCATCAAAGAGCCAGGTGATTGTCACTTTTCGATTGTCGTATAAGGAGAAAAATCAAACAAAAAAAAAAAAAAAACAAAAATCAATCAATCAAATCTCTTTGCCAATAAACTCACTCAGCCTATTAAAGACCACTGCTTGACATAGGCCACCCCCAAATCACCTTCCATCCTCCCATTCTCTGCCAGTAAGATCAATGCCATAAAAAGTGGCTGCCGTGTAAGATTTAATGCGGAATGGGTTAATATTGTTAGTGTTGTTAAATTAAATGTTATCATAAAATTCTTGGATAAGGTGGCGGATGACACATATCAGTTATAAGCAGATTTGAAAACTGCTGGTTTATCAACCTCAAACCCCTACCATATTAGAAGTCAATCCAACACTCTGACAAACAATTCACTAATCAATATGTCTATTCCAACAGCCGCAGTCAAGCCGGAGCCTCCAGAAAAAGCAGTAGACCCAATCAAAAAGCAAGAGGAGCTCTTTCAAGCAATGCAAGCACAATACGAAGTTGCCAGAGCGACTACCCACACCATGCGCGGCGTAGGACTGGGCTTCCAACGGGGACAGTACTAGAGTCCAGAACTGTCTAATAACTAACTTCATAGTGATAGTGCCTAGTGTTGTGACGTCATATGTGCGACCTGAGTGTGCCTAGTGCGATGGAAATGAGAACAGACCAGTGCAGTGGTATTATAGTGAGCTCTGCAGATGAGCTAGTGTTTTGTCTTAGATTATGTTGATTTTCTACCCAAATTGTACTGTAATATGCAATAGATTATAGAGCTCTGTCTTCAATATGTGTGTTATTTGTGACATGTATTTGTAATAGAACTGGTTTTCCATTTCAACTGTGCTTTTTGAGTTGATTCTGTTTGCATGAATTGTGTCTTTTTCCTAAAGTAAATTATGTTACTGCCATTGGTATTCGCCTTAGCTATGTCTCTTTAGAGAGCTCAGCAACCTGTTAACCTATGCAATTGATCTTATGAACATTAATACTTATGTATGTTTGTATTTCATACTTAGGGATGTCTGGTTAGAGGAATCAGAAAAGAGGATGTATGTAAAAGAATTGTTGTAGTTTGTAAAATATTAGGATACTGGAATGCACTAACTAGAGATTAAAAAGGCTACTGCAAGTAGATAAGATTCTGTAATCCATGTAGCAATGGATTGGGAAAAAAGAAATATAGCAAGCAGGAAAAAGGTCTTTGAATGAAAAAGCTACATCAAAAATATCATATTTTTATCATAGCTTTAATAGTAACACAAAAAAATATATAAATTATATTGACGAAAACAGAAGACGTGTCCATAAAATAAATAAAACTAAATATCTAGCTGATCTGGCACTGCAATTAGATAAATGAATTGAAAATTGTAAATAGCCATGACATGGTATTGTGAGTAATCACTCTCAAATTATATAAAACTTGCGAACAGCATCATGTAGCAAGATGAATTTATTTTCAAAGTAAATTTGGAAATGCGTCATGCAATCCCGTGGGTTATGTGAGTGGGTGGAGAGTTACAAAATGTACTGTGAAGTTCTATAGCTACTCCTGAAACCATATCAACAGTTGTAATGTACCATATTATAGACTAGCTGTTTGTACGCATTGTCCAGGTGAATTTCATGTCTCTGTCTCCAGTTTTATTGAGATTTCATAGAAAAAAAATACCATCTAAATTAACGAGTTTGTCCTGAAAATTAAGAAAACAGCAAAAAAAAATACAGCTGAATCAGTTGAGCTGTTACCAAGTGATGGTCTCCCCTGATTCACAAGGTTTTTACGACTTGACAAAACATCGAGATTTCTTAATTATCTATAAGTTAATATTAATGATTTATACACATAATCCATCCGGAATACATTCTCTAAATTATGTTGACCACCTCATCAAAATCCGTTGTGTATTTTAGAAGAACAACGTGGACATACAGACAAACGAGAAAAGCGACTTTGTTTTTTATTATGTACCTATGCATACTTGCTTATATAAAGGATGACTAAAAACAAAAGGCTATCTTTGTAAAAGGCTAGTCTGTAATCAGGCTGCCACTTCATTTGGTATGATAAAGAATTGATTATTGTAAAATTGATTTAGGTAAATCCCCATTTTGTAATGGAATTTAATCTGTTGTCACAAATCAAGTGATGTGACTATAATTACTTCTATAATTACAAGGGGTTCGTGGCTAAGTTATACCAGCTGCACGGGTCGATCCATCAAGTTAACATAAGCTTGCTGCAGTCAGTCCGTGGATGGGTGACCATCTTCACATACAGAGAGCCCTTTATGCCTCGGCAAGCACGTTAAGCCATTGGTACCGGCTGTCATTCTTGGATCTTTGATGGTTGTTACGGGTCATCAGAACCCCGAAAGTCTGACAACCAGTCTTACTAAGGGGTATTGTGTTACCCAGTAACTGAGTTGTGGAGGTCAGATAGGCAGTCCTTCCATGTAAGATACTGGTATTCAGCTCACAGCTGCATCCGGTTAGACTGGAAGCCGACCCCAACATAGTTGGATAAAGGCTAGGCTGAGATTACCGTTACAAATATTGCAACAGCTTTGATCTGAGATACTTGAAGAAACATTCTCATAGTGGTTTCAAATAGCTATGGAACTCATTAATTATTATAATAAGTTATAGATTTACTGCTATGTGTGATATAATGTTATTCAATTAATTAGTTATGATGAAAATAATGAATAATGTGTGGAAAACATTTTATCCATTGAGATCTTCCTCTATGTTCCTAAGTTTTAGTGAAATAGATTGCAAGTAAGTAGATTAGTGTTCTTTTGTAGTAAATTATCCATGCAATGTTTATTATTTTTGTTATTGTTTAAGTAAATAAAAGATTACTAAAATAATGTTTCTTTTTTTTTTCTTTGGGTTTTCCGTTTTTTTGTATAAGAGTCGGGGAAGACCAAAGAAACGAGCCCCTGGCTTGGAGGCTTTGAGTTTAGCAGCTAAAGGCACCCACAGGATTGACCGGTTAAATGCCCTACAGAAAAAAACTTTTTACAAAAAAAAACTACCGACTTCCAAAAAAAACACTACAAGTGAAAAATAACTTTAGTAGCTAAAGGCACCCACAGGATTGACCGGTTAAATGCCCTACTTCTAGTTATTTTTCACTTTGTAGTGTTTTTTTTGGAAGTCGGTAGTTTTTTTTTTGTAAAAAGTTTTTATTTTTCACTTTTTAGTTGTGGTACCTACCCCACACACATTCGAATACCACTACCTACTACCAGTGTCAGGAACTTATCATATCATCTACATACTAAGTGGGAAAAAAAATACGTATTTTGTAGCTAACTCAAAAACTACCCAAGCAAAGTTAATAAAATTTATATGGAACCAATTTGGGAGCATACCCTTTCAAACAAAAAAATTTTCTAAATCGGTCCACAAATGACGGAGAAATCGATGGACATACATAAAAAAAAAAAAAACGCGTCGAACATATAACCTCCTCCTTTTTGGAAGTCGGTTAAAAAAAAAGAAACGATGGGTGGACTGTGAAATATGATATTATGGCTAGAAAGGGAAGCCGAGATAGCGAAGTATGGAAAAAAAAATACATGTTGGCCGACCCCAAACGGATAAGCGCAAGAGAATGATAAGTATTGGATCTTCATTAGTTTCTTAATAGCCGCCCAGAGTCTGGATTTGTGCCCGATTAATGGGAATAGCCTATTACAAGGGACTGAAACAATAACTGCCTGGTGAACTGTGGGTGTAGTACTTTGCACCTCCTACGGGGAATAAAGGCCTAACGTATGATAATACTCCCACGAGGTTCCATACACGGAATTAGTGAATTGCAGTAGTTCCACGTGGAACTAGCTACATGGAACTACTGGGAATAAACCATCCTTTCTAGGAATTGCTTGATGCTATGATTGCTATGTAATTATCTAATTATGTATGAGCTCTGGCTACACTGTGGCAAGGAAAGGCCAGTCAAAGCTAATAGTAGATGTCGTGACTATCTCGGACCTACCGATATATATTATATATATTACTTTCCTCTATGGACCTACCCATTGAATATGTCTATGGACCTACCAGTCATAGACTGAATTTGACATAACATTTCGCGCTTATTTGTTTTTCAATCTCTCAGGAAGAACGACTCATTTTCGAAAAAAATAAATAGAACCACCTTACGCCTTGTATTATTAGCTACATAACTTGTAGGAACCAGCTGTTACCAGCTAGTAGCTACCACAGAACGTAATGCTTAGCTACGACAGCGCTATTTTGACAGTAGCCTTCATTTAATTTTATACAATTAGAAAGTCACGTGACTTTGAAAGCCAGTTTCAACGCCTCCATAAAAGTTAGTTTGCACAATCGGCGAGACTCCTGGCTGGAGGCTCTAAGTGTAGAAGCTTAAGGCCACCACAGGAAAAATCCGGCTAAGCAGCCATGACCATAATGGTCTCAACTGCGAAAGGGCATTTTAAAAAAAAGTCCTGCATCCCGAGCGGAATTCGCTTCGGTTTGGCCAAAGCTTTATAAATTACAAACAGCTAACTTCATGTTCTTGTAGGAATTAAAAAAAAAAAATCGGTATGGGGCCTGCCCTACAAACTGGCGATTTGCGATATAGGAGTGGTCGTCACGGCAATTCACGTCTATCGATAACGTAATACGATGGTTAGCGGCCAACATAATAGACACACTAACATTTAGGATCATGAAGTCGCGAAGACAGAAGTCAGTTGTAAACAACATAGTAACTGTCTTGACGATCTGATAGCCATGAAATCTATACTAATATAAATAATCTATTACTAATACATAAAGCTGAAGAGTTTGTTTGCTTGAACGCGCTAATCTCAGGAATTACAGGTCCAATTTTTAATTCTTTCAGTGTTATATAGCCCATTTATCGAGGAAGGTTATAGCTTTAAATCATCACACTAGGAGTAAGACCAATAGGAGCGGAGCACCAATGAAGAATGTTTCAAAATCGGGTTTTTTTTTCCTTTTGAGAGCTTCCGCTGCATGCGCTGCGTAAACGGTTAAACTTTCGCAAAAATCATGTATGACAGAATTGTTCTTTAAAAGTTCAAAAAAAAAAAGTCCGCGACAGCATAATATGTCTATCTTTTAAGGTTGGCTCACTATAACTTTTTTTATGCTAACCAAATTTGTTCTAAAATAATGCATTATTTGCGAAGGTGTTTTTTTATATATGATATTAATCCTTATCCAAATAAATACGCCCAAAATAACTATTCCACGCGGACGAAGTCGCGGGCAGAAGCTAGTATATAAATTATAATTATATGTATACTCATTATATTATTCAGAACGGTTGCGGAGCAACAATCATCTCATCCATCATATACATATATTTGAAAACATCTCACGGTCCCTGGGCAGAGAAGGATCAAAAGTGAAAGACTATATTTCTAAAGTAAGCGAAGGCCCATAAAATGCTAAAAACATAAAATGCGGCTGTAAAACCAATAAGGTCACATCAGCTCCACATAAAGCTGCGTAGAATACAAGCATTATGGAATGATTACTACTTTTAGCAAAATAGTGAGGAATTATCGAGTCGTTGCCACCTTTGTTAAAAACAACGCAATGTGAGGTTAAATCGGAACTGTGTGGGAGTGGCTTTATAATACTATCGATTTTACAAACAGTGTGATTGGACATCACTATCACTCTGAAGTCTGAACAGCGCTCTGTCAGTCTTGCTGTCAAAGACATGAGTGAAGTTGGCAGCGCTCGCTATTATTATAATAGTATAGTCTGTGGTTATGGGATTCACCGAAAAGTGTTCACAAAAAATGTTTTTATTTCAAATCAGTAGATAAGGTCGAATAATAAATTATCTAACATTCAACAGTTGAGTCCTAACTACCACCGCAATAGCGCGAAATAAAAACATATCAACGGTAAATTGTGAAATAGGTTAAAATTGCAATTTGTTACAGTGCGTATGTAAGTCTAAATAGATATAAATAAAATAGAGGATGAATCGCGAAATGGAAGACGTCGAAACAAAACTGTGTGAGAATTGGTAAGTTGTATGTGCAATATGCGTGTATGTTGTCAATATTAGTTCTATTTCAGAGTACACACGTTAGCCGGCTATTTTTAGATTATTTGGAGCATTGCGAACATCGCAGCTGTCTTGAGATCGCTTGTTGTTTACCTTACATCGGAATTATTGTTATGAAAAACTTCCTTACACTCATTGTTTATTTGTTTAGCCTCAAGGGAGATCTTGTAGGCATAGAATTGAATGTGAAAAATTGTTATTATTTTGTTGTTGTTGGTATTTTATTGTTTTCGTTTTTACCTGTGATCTTTATGACCTATTTTGCCTTGGACGACCTATATTGCAAGCTACAAAATCCATCATGCACTCGGTAGGGGATGAATTCTAGGAAATGTTTGGTGCCGAGATGAGCCGGGCCGCGCTCTGTGAAGCTTTAATAAAATTGCTTTCTAAAGCTTTTATATAAACCATTCTATAAATAGTTAGGGTACATTTAATAACTAGGGTAAATGTATTTTATAGCCAGCTCACCTTAGAATGATAATTATTTTAAGCTATCCAAATTATAAAATTTTTGCTTCATTAGGCCATCCCGCCTAAACGCAATTGATTTGCGTAAATTAAACGTATTATTAAAAAAAAAACAGTGGCGCTCCGGGAGTGCCAACAGAAGTGAAAACTGGAAAAAAAATCGGCACCGCGATAATCAACGCGTTAATGTCTTTTACTCCACGATTCAACGCTGGTGTCGTCACAGTGTCGCGAAATTAATGGTTTAGTCCCATCTCAAAAATGCCCAACGCGCCTAAAGAAGTTTTCACTTCAAAAAAAATCTACGAGAATACGCTGAGCGAAATTACTTAGTATAATTAAATAGGAAGTACCTAAGTAGGTAGGTACTTAGGTGCTTGAAATAAAATATTTTCCTAAGTTTAAAGTTATGCTAAATGTTTTGTGAAAATTATCAACATGACACTGACATGACACTTCGTTAATAAATACAATAGAAAAGGTAGGTACCTACTTGATACAGGTTTTGTTTTATTTTAAATGCTAACGTAGGATATAATCGTCATCATTGTGGTCACAATTCATTAGGAACTTAGGTAGGTACTTACAATATGTACCTTTTTTTTTTTGTTTGGGAAATTATCAAATAACTTCTCCCACTGTGTGGGTGGAGCGGGAGGGCGTGTCAGACTTTTACTGACTGAAACCTAACCGTGTTCCTTCAGTTGTCTGTATTGCCAGGGACCACGGTAACCCTTTCTAACAAAACCGCAACCCCGGCAGAATAATACCTTCCTGGAGGGGTATTTTCGTAATTACTTTTTCGCAATTTCACTACGCCCGACCAAAAATACGTCAAACTTGGGGACTCACGCAATCATCTAATTTCCTACCTACGTACCATTACCCCAAAACACACTGTTGGATTTTCAACTCGGCGTTAAGCAGAGCGTTGTAAATCATGTGCACGAAAAAATCTTCGCGATTTTATTACGTCCCTGCGTACGTGGGCTAACTCACCAAGCCTACCATCGTGTAGCCTACCATCCACTGCTGCTGTTATGTGTATCAATCAGTGTAGGTCATCATGGACGTATAATAAAAACGTCCATGGGTATCATTCATATTATTATTATCATCTTTAAACCATATCACTTTTTACACCATTAGAGCTGTGCAATTTCAGCAGTTGTCATGAGTTTGGCCATAGTACCGAAGCACAGAACAGATAAAAGAGGAACCTCTATGTTTTCTGTGAGTTTGGCAGTCTGTTAGCTAATGGTTGTGTTGATAAGCTTATCAAAAACCGGACGTGCTTATGTATCAACGATGAGGTCGTCTGTTGATCTTGCAGTCGCCTTTTGTTGGGACCTACTTATGCTTACCTTCGTCTCCACTTTTCTTTTCACCTCCCAATCAATCTGCCTAGCCTTTTCCCAACGATGTTGGGCTCGGCTTCCAGTCTAACCGGATGCAGCTGAACACCAGTATTTTACATGGAGCGACTGCCTATCTGACCCCCACAACCCAGAAACTGGGTAATCGTCAGACTATATGGGCTTCGGAATACCCGTAACGACTGTCAAAGATCTATAAATGACAGTCGAGACCAACGGCTACAACGGCAACGGCGTCCTTTCCGAGGCACGGAAGGTCACGATATGATCCAAAGACTTTAAAAAATTCCTTTGTCTAAAATTCCCTATGATTTCCGGCCGAAATTCCGCCCGTGTAATTCCAGATCGAAATTCTGTGTTATTCCAGACACGAAGGGTCGGAGGCACATGAGTAAGGACGAAGGTGTAACTACTCGTCGGTGTCAAACACTTAAGAATGACCCTCCTCTCTCGAACTGCGATCTGTTTGAACGAAAATATATATATATACTATGAAAATAAAGTCGGCACTTTCGAAAAATGAAAATCTAAAACGGTGAAAATTTCGAGCTAATTAAGGACAATTTTGGACTGCAAGAATAAAATTTCAGACCAACCCCCCCTTCGAGATATTCAAAATTTTCAATGGGGGTGCTAACTAGTAATTAAGTTAGCACCCCACACAGCATTTAAATGTTCACTAAAAAAGTTTTAAGTAGGTCAAATTTCGAGCTCATTAAGGACAACAAATGCAGCACTAACCCACCCCCCATGCACAAACCCCCACCCCTCTATCCGTAAAAACATGAACAAATCAAATAAAAATAAAAAAATCTCACCACTTGGCAGTCTACCAAGAAACTTCTTACTTGAGAATTGTAGACTGCCAAGTACAAAAATAAAAACATCCCTTAAACCACCCCTTGACCAAACTTCCCGAAAATAACATCTAATTTATACGAAAATTTCTCTTCTTCATACATAAACTGTAAATCAATTATTAATGTATTATTACAACTACTACTTGCAATATCCCCAAAAAAACTACCCCTTGACTGATGCTACTAACTTTTTATGTCATCAGTTCCAACAATTGTTTTTGAATAATATAATTAAATTGTAATTAAAAAACTATTTTTTTCTAAAATACAAAATATTTTATATTTCGGAAATCGGTGTCTTTGGTTTTGTGTACTTATTCGTTATTTGCCACCGAATTCCGAAATATAAGTTATTTTTCACTTTGTAGTGTTTTTTAGAAGGCGGTTGCAATGAAAAACATCTTAAAGCTGATATAAAATTAGAATTTCGGGTTTAATAATCAAATCAAAGCACCCAATTTGGAAGTGGCACTACAAATTGGCATCCACAGGTACGTTTTCTGATCCATATGTTCACATTTTCATCGAATACTTTTGGAACAGAACATAGTTGCGTGGTATCCCAGACTCAGGTGGTTTGCACGTGCCTCGTATAGGTACATGTGTAAGCAACAGCCCGGAATTGTTGCTTACACATGTACCTATACGAGGCACGTGCAAACCACCTGAGTCTGGGATACGGACATTTATGTATGAATTACCTAGATATAGCGAAGGTCATGAACCTATGTTGTGGCATCTTGCATCCCGGCCCTGACGAGCAAAATTGTACGTAACGTAATGTATTCGCGCCTCGGCATGGTCTTTCACATTGATATAATTATATGTTACACGTCTTTCATGAATCATCGTCAAACGTGCCTACTGCCTGTGCTACTGCCAAGACCAGACATTATAAGATATTGATTCGGAACCAATAAGATACTGCTGCTGCCATGACCGTGGTGTATCAAGGATATATGTACCGTGAACCATCAGCAGCAGTAACATCGTAAAATTGTACTTACGCCTAGTATCTGGGAACATACGTGCCGTGTCAGGGACGTGTGTGGGCCATGACCTTTTGTTGATATTTACGGAAGCTCCGGAGCCGATATTCACAAGGACGTGTGTGAAAAACGTCATATAAAATGGACGCACCGATTCTGTTTTATCACGACCTGCTTGCGTCTTTCAGAAAGACAAAAACAGAACTGCACTGCCAAAAAAAAAACTTTTTTACAAAAAATACTAATAATATAATTCCGTAATTAAAGTTTTTTTTCACTTTGTACTTTGCAAGTCGGTTGAATTTTTGTAAAAAAAAAAAAACACTTTTTAGTGGGTTGGTTTGTAATTTATCTAAGTTACAATAGCCTGATGTCAACTGCTCATTAAAAATACCCAAATCGCTATAGATGTGCCTATACTATTTGAAGAATTCCCTTGATTTCTCCAAGATCCCATCATCAGATCGTGACCAAATGACAATGGGCCCAACTTGAAAGTATTTGAAAAATTATTTTTTTGTTTGAAAGAATTTCAAACAAAAAAATAATTTTTCAAATCGGTCCAGCCGCAGCCGTCTTTTGTAATCGGGGAAAATACATAAAAAAAATAAAAACATTTTAAAAAAATCCGACGAACTGAGAACCTCCTCCTTTTTTTAAAGTCGGTTAAAAACGAACTAAAAATAATAAACAAGTTGTATTAGTAAACTCAGAGGCAGCTTTAGGTACCTATGGTGCAGGGTGTGCAGCGCACACGGGCGCAGGGTCTTAGGGGGCGCCGAGGGTCGCTCGCGACTACTTATTAATCAAATCCCAAACAAGACCAAAACATGTTCAGTAAAAAGGCAGTTTGTAGTTGGGGACCTACGCTAAATATAAACGTAAGGTGCAAAAATTTCGAGCTCACTTCGCTCGCTCTTGCAACCTCAACATTCTCTTTTTTCTTATAATTTTCTGCGTAAATCGACAATTTAATTCCTATTTATTTATGAATGGTCAAAAGAAAGACTGACTTATCCGGGGCAGGGTGTTAAATCATTTTCATTCCCATGGGGTATTTAGTTTTGCCACTCCGGGCTCCCGACGAAGGCGCCAGGATATTGATTGCACACGGGCACTATATGGGCTAGAGCACACAACGGTCCCCCGACTGCAGTGATAATTTTATTTATCTGTTTAGTCAGCGAGTAAATGAGTGACCTTTTGCTTTGTATATACAGATTACTAATACAACTTGTTTATTACTTTTTAGTTAGTTTTTTGGCAGGGCAGTTGTGTTTTTAAAATGATTTATTTTTATTTTATACATTTTAGTGTCAAGTTTTATTTTTATTTTAAAACCTGTCATGCTACGTGGCTTTAATACTTAGCACTAAAGGTGGTTTTATACTCTCACGGCGAGGCGAGGCAAGGGGTGGATGACGTGGGGATGAATATGTAAAATGTATTCTAATAAATTGTCTAGTTTTGGAATATGCTCATCAAGGCCTTCAATTGGATACCCATATTGTAATAAATGAAGAAATTAATTTAATTACACATTTGAATATGGAGCCATACTGCCGCCATTTAGTTTTTTTTTAATACGGCCTATGTCACTCGGGATGATGTAAGGATTCTAACGATACATCCAAATCTGTCTAGGCATTTAAAAGTTATGGTGCCACAAAGAATCACACACATACGCTCATACCCGAACCCTCAAAACATAACACTATCAGCTAACATTATCCGATACATTCCTATTAAGAGCGTTTATTCTGAAAGTGGGCAACGTCGCAAATAGATGTCAAATATTTCGCTATTTGATTAATTTGGCAATATTACTGTATGGAAATAAGAAATGTGGCTAACTAGTTCCCTAGAATGTTAATAATGAATTGCAATTATAACACTGAATTTGATGTTGTAACAATTTTAGGTGTAAAAATCGGCCAAGTGCGTGTCGGACTACGCACAATGAAGGGTTCCGTAGTTGGGATGAATTTATCCCAAGAACAAACTTAACTTTGTAGTTAAAAAACATGTTCTCCCATACATTCTGTACGGGAGAACATGTTTTTGCAACCGCAAATGTAAGTTGGTCGATTATTACTCGCTAACTTGTGAAGCCTACTTAGCTGTGATAGTTTTCCTTTTAATTTCGTTATATATACTACTGCTGTGATTTTTTTAACATACCCAAAACCAACCATTAAACTTGCAGGGGGGGGGGACACTTGACTCAAAAATTAGCACTTTAAAGCTTAATATTTCGAAATGGATCCCTAAATCCAAAAATGGTCTTCGCAAACTCACAATATTTTTGAACGACCTTTCCAACGACATCCCACACTATGGGAAAGATAAGAAAAAAACATCCTCACTTTACGTGTAGGGGAGGTACCTACGTTAAAATTTTTTTTTTTCATTTTATTTTACCACTTTGTCGGCGTGATTAATATGTATACCCATGCCAAATCACAGCTTTCTAGTACTAAGGGTCTCTGAGCTAGACCGCGGACAGACAGACATGACGAAACTATAAGGGTTCCTTGTTTACTACGGAACCCTAAAAAGGCATTTAGAAAGTTTCCAAATACTTTTTTTACATCTAAAACTAAATATTCGGTATTACGATATTAATTATTGCATTTCATTATTAATATTCTAGGGAACTAGTTAGCTACATTTCTTATTTCCATACAGTAATATTGCTAAATTAATCAAAACAAGTCAATATTTGACAGCTATTTACGACGTTGTCAACTTTTAGGATAAACCCTCTTAAATAAATTAGTTACATAGAGTTAATTGCCCTTGTTATCATTTCATCTTCTTATAAACAGTATCCGCTTTTATAACAAGTTGCCAAAGTCTGTGACAGAACTTAGCGATGGGAAGTTCAAAACCCACATCAAACGTGTCCTTATCAAGAATTCATATTATAAAATTAAAGACTACGTTGAAGACAAGGAAATTTGGCAATAATTCCTTCTGCACATGTGGCTTCCCTGGTACCTCATTAACGGCATAAATAAGTAAGAGTCTATTAACTGCTCCCAAATTACCATGTTTATTTAAATCTTTATTTTTTTTTTTACATTCGCCCTTGACATATTTACTATTCTATTATTTGACATTATATACTTTTTTTTTTTTTTTTTTGTGGCTTTTGTAGACATGATAATTATTCAGATTGATTACAGTTGTAATAGCAATCATATAATTGCGTTTTATTTAAAATAGGTTTTTTACTTTTTTTAATTAATTAATTTTTTTGTATAGATTCTTCTCTACATATTTTGTGAATGTGAGAACGCTGTAGGCTTAGTGGATTGTAGACCTGTTGACCATTTTCTATTTTGTTAAGTACTTGGTACTTATTGAAAGATCTACACTGTCCTCCCATACCTAGAAACACTGTTATTTGAAAGTATTGTAAAAGCCAATTATTTTTAAAAGAGTAACCGTGGAGTTTCTTGCCGGCTCTTCTCCATAGGAAACGACCAATTGGAACCGTGCACCTAGCTTCTGACGTTTCATAAGTGCCCATGTAGGTTTATGTGAAATAAAATATTTTGATTTTGATTTTTGATTTTGATTTCATCAAATATTTTACTATATATCCTAAAATAATGGTCTACGATCGGTAAAATATATTACGCAAGCAATACGAATAATATGTACTTTTTGGGACATTATTTGGAGAAATTTGAGTTGGAATATAGTAGGAAAGGAGAAATACAGAATTTTCTCAAACTTGTAGTGATAAAAGTATTGCATGTGTTTCCGCTTCGAATAATCCATTTGTTATTCTCTTCGTAGCATCTAATTAATAAACAAAATATGTAGGTACCTATCTAAATAAAGGAAGTTCAATAAAATAAAAGATGATTACTTACGATGATTAACTTTTCCTTAAAGCGTTGATATGATCAGTACATCAATATTCAAACTATAGTTATTACAGTAGTGTATCTTTTAATAACAATATCCGTCATTTCAAGTCACAAGCATCGACTAACTAGTAGTTAAAGATGACAACAATATTCCAAAAATTTAAAATTATTCCAAAGTCCTCATTCCAAGTGCTGCTACCAAATGATATACTCGACAAAGAAGTTCAAAGAATAGCGTTTTCTTTTAATTTTGCATTCAACCTATTTTTTTCATCAAAATATCATGTTCGAGATAATCACATTTATCCAAACGGAAAGAAATATTATTTTCTGTCGTTCTGCTATTTGTTGGTTATAAATTCGTTGTGGATACAACGGATGTGTCACACGGTCTTTTTACGGTTTGATTCAAACATGAACCATTTAGTAAAAAGCTTCGCAGGATTCCTCACTTTTCTCTATTTCATCAGTCACGTCATCGGCTTCACAATGATGTTCATTCTGGACATCGTGCACAAGCACAACTACGTGTCCTTTATTTTGAAGATTCAAACTATTTATAAGAGCATCGATTTCAGTAAGAGTATCCAGAGTTACATCATTTGGAACTGGATCTCACTAATAACTACTATCTTTTGTGATAGTTTTATAACTTTGATGTATTATCTTATAAATTATGGCGTTTTTAATTTCGTTCGAATTATCCCAGATTTGTTTTCTGATGTAATGTTCATCACATTCGATGTCAATTTAGTGGTCGCCAACCGAATTATAATATTGTTAAGGAAATATCTCGATGCATGGATTAATGAAGTATTCATGATGAATGATGAACAAGAAAATGATGAGCAATGTCACAAACTGTTTGAGATACATCAAAATATTTTAAAAGCTTATAATCTGTATAAATCAATTTTCCAAGCATTGGTAAGTGATACTGATTTAGATCAGTCATGCTTGTTGTAAGAGTTGTAAATGATCTAAGTGAGTCTTTAGGTTGAAGTTGAAGTAAAAACTAAAAATTAATTAGTTACAACCTATTCTCATTTACAGGTATTATTTCAAATACTTCATTCATTTTTCCGTACTATATCTTTATTCGACTGGTTATTTAATGCACTGAGTACACATTCAGAATCAGAAAAAAGTACAATATCGAAAATCCAGGTAAGTTTAGAACGATTATTCAAAGAATCACGCCACAATTGCGGCGATAAGAACCCTCTTTGAGGAGTGGCTAGAAAGCCGCCACGGCGTCCTCACCTTCCGCCTGACGCAGGACCTCACCGGACACGGCTGTTTCGGGAGGTTCCTGTTCAGGATAAGGCGGGAGGAAACGCCCGGGTGTCACCATTATGTGGATCGCCCGGAGGACACGGTGGAGCATACGGTGGAGGTCTGCCCGGCTTGGGCGGGGCATCGCCGTGTCCTCGTGGAGGCGATCGGCGGCGTTGATCTCTCGCGTCCGGCCCTGATTCGGGCCATGGTACGGAGCGAGAGGAAATGGGAGGCCGTCATCTCCTTCTGCGAAGCGGTAATGCTCGCGAAGGAGGAGGCGGAACGCATGAGGGAGAGGCAAAATTCGCGCCCTCACGCCCCTAACCGCCGCAGGAGGAGACGCCCTGGGCGTCGGGAATCGCAGGCCGATTTCCGGCCACCGCAGGCGCGGGCTTGCGGACGGTGAGCAATGGGTAGCTCGCCGTCCGATAAGGACCAAGCCCAGGTCGACGGCGCGTTGTGTTCCACGCGCGCCTCAAAGAGATGTCAGTAGAATTGACGGGGTCCGCTAGGGCGATGCCTGCCGGGGGTGCGAAGAAAACCGACAGGGAGATCGTGGTCCCCGGCAACAGAGCAACCGAAGGAACACGGGTAGGTTTTAGTCAGTAAGAGTGACATGCCCTCCCGCGCCGCCCAGAGCGGGAGAAGTTATTTGATAATTTCCCACACAAAAAAAAGAAAAGGTAAGTTTAGAACGATTTTCCAAAGAATCAGTTTGTACAGTTGATGAATGCATAAAGCGCACCGCTGTCAACAGGTACCGTGCCCGTTCCTGGCAGCATAACCAAGTAATGCGTATTCTTTGTCCTATTATGAATATTATAGGCCTGCCCAGTAATTGTTAACGATGAAATAAATTAAAACATTCAATGGCACTGTCTTTGGAAACGGGAAAATTAATATTTAAGCAAGCCAATTAAAATAATTAATTTTACTTTCCAGTTTTCGATACTTGGTCTTATGACTGCTGGGTACACAATAAGAAATTTAATATTTGTAATTATACAAAGTATAAACTGTGAGAAGTTTTATAAAACTATTGAGGAAGCTGAGACGGCGTGTATTCAGCTTATGAAGAACGGGAATTGTCCAAGTAAGAATGAACCACCACAGTATATTATATACCATTTCAAGTTTGATGCTTTTCAGGAGATTACGCACTGCAATTATCTAATTACCTAATACTTTATAATAAATTCAAATCTAAATATATTTCCTTACAGAGAGTCAAAAACGTCTTTGCATGAATGTGATAAAGGCAAATCGAACGTTCAGTAAGATGACCTTGTGTGGACTGTTCTATGTAGACGCGACACTAGCAACAAGTTATATGGGAGAGATCATCAACTTCGTTATTGTACTCTTGCAGTTTTTCTTTCTTTAAAATCTGTAGTGTTATGTACCTACTTTAAAAGAATATTAAATTTCTTAGACATTACCTGATGGAGTTTCTTTTAACCCGTCTATCCATTAGAAATATATAAATACTTACCGAATATCCATAAAAAGTGAACTACAAAGTTTATAGGGTTCCGTACCTCAAAAGGAAAAAACGGAACCCGGAGCATCACTCGTGTGTCTGTCTGTCTGTCTGTCTGTCCGTCTGTCACAGCCAATTTACTCCGAATCTAATGGACCGATTAAATTGAAGTTTGGTATACATATGTATTTTTGTGACCCAAACACGAATCTGTAACGTTGTCCAAAACGAAATTATGACCTCTATAGGAAGTGCCTACGCAGCTGTTTACAATAGAAGATTTTAGAAGGAGGATCCAAGAGTTAGTGGAACGATTTTATGAAGATGATATCAATAGTCGCAATACTGTCGGTAAAAAACAATGTGTTAAAAAGTTCGGAGTTACGAAACAAAAGCGGTGTTTACTGGACTCTGTAAAAAAATTGCACGAAAAGTTTATGGAAGAAAATCCAAACATACGAATAAGCTATGTTACATTCGCACGACTACATCCGTTTTGGGTTTACCTTCCTAGAGATGACAGAGATACTTGTAGTTGTACAGTTCACACAAATATGGATCTTTTAATCTCGAGTTTGTTGAAAAAAGGGGTGGTTGATATAACTAACTTCCAAAAGATGTTGGATATCTTGTGCTGTGACAAATGTAATCTTAAATGTGTTTCTCGTACATGTCAAATTTGTAAAAATAAAGTCATACCATACAACGAATTCAGTAACGATCAAGAAATAGAATACTACGAATAGGGTAGGGATAAGAAAAAAATAGGTCAAAAAGAAATTAACATCACTAATAAATTTAAACGCACAACTCAAATAAGAAATCTGATACTAAAACTAGAAGATTCTCTTCCTAAATTCTTCTCACATACTGCGAATATTATCAACCAATACCAAATTATAACAGAGCTGAAAAAATCCCTGAATGATTACGAAACTTTAGTCCACATGGACTTTTCGGAAAATTATAGCTATAAATTCGCTGAAGAAGTACAAAGCTTGCACTTTGGTGGTAGTCGTGGCCAGGTTTCTTTGCACACAGTAGTAATTTATATTAAAAAGGGAAGGGAAATCATTAACTATTCTTTATGCACAGTTAGTGAATGCACTCGACACGATTCACCAGCAGTGTGGGCTCATTTGCAGAAAGCACTTAGTTTATATTTGAAAAATCTAATATTACTACTGTGCATATACTAACAGATAGCCCTTCGAGTCAATATCGCAACAAGTATATATTTTACATTATGACACAGCTGCAAAATGTCTTCTCATCATTAAAGTCAGTAACTAGGAACTATAAGGAAGCGGGCCACGGTAAAGGTGCTCCAGATGGTGTTGGTGCCGTAGGACGACCAAGTAAAATGCGGGCGTGATGTGGGGGACTTCTCAACATTTGTTGGTATTGTGCGAGAAAACATAAAAAATGTCGGGATAAGGGTTGTAGAAGAATATGAGATTAGAGAAAAAGAAATTCATCTCCCCAAAAACATAGCTCCCTTTAAAGAAACTATGTTAGTCCACCAGGTGCTTTGGAACTCCGAATTCCTTGAGTTTAGAAAATTGAGTTGTTACAAGTGTGTTGACACCATTTGTAAGCACGACAAGCACATGCAATTGCATAAAATTTACAAAAGTGCAATAGATTCAGAAGTAGGTAATGTTAAAATTATACTTCCTAATAAGGAGATTAAAATATTGAGCGATATCACCATTAAACACGCTAATAAGCCCAATAAAGCTCCCAACTTCTTGAATTCGCAAAGAGCAGAATATTACACCACTTGCTAAAGTTAAAGGTACTTGGGAAAATCAGTAATTCATGGTAACTCAAACAGAAGCAATGGCGTCTGGATTGGGCAACAACATCAACAAGAATTTCTTACGTTTTTGAATCAACAACAGGCATCCAAAGATTGATTGAACGATTAAGACAGAATATTTCTGGTGAAGATATAATTCAGGAAAGTAGAAGCAGAAATCAAGAAGAAAATTTTATATACCTAAATAATGATTAAAACCAAAGAAACAAGACCAAAATCAGCAAAATTATGGATAGATAAATACAAAAATATTGATTGTAATATGGAAGACTTAAAAATTGAATCAATACTTGAGTACTATTAAGTTTAAAGAAAACTACTGTTTTTAATTATATGGATAATTTTAGTTTATGTGTGTTTAGACTGTGATTAGTTGTTATAATATTTGTTTGAAGATTGTGCTTAAACGAATATATTAAATTTTAATCCTAAAGTTCCTCTAAGAAGACTGAAAAATGATATGCATCCAAATAATATTTTTATGATTGTTTAGAGATTTAATCCATTTGGGTTAGTTTTATTTTAATTTTCTGATATAGAGTACATCGCAAAATTATTAAAATGAGTGGTTACAGTTGTTTTTTTTTAATTGTCAAATTAGTGTTTTAGATAATTTAATTAGTGTAACAACATCACTCATTCGTGTCACTCTGATTTCAATTATTCAATAGTTTTCATTAAAAAATCATTAATATTTTATTTAACTTATGTTAATTTAACCTCATATAGTGAGGTTATACCATTAATAATCCAAAAAACGGGTATTTAAGAAATCAAACAAAAACGTATCATTTTAATTCGAAATTTGTAATCGACCCACAATGTTTTAAAAGGACCTTTCCAATGATACCTCCATTTCCAATGATGATAAAAAAACATCACCACTACGTGTAGGGGAGGTACTCTAAAAAAAATGTTTTTCATAATTTTGTTTTACTACTTTGTCGGCGTAATTAATATGTATACTTATGCGAAATTACAGCTTTCTAGTACCTTAGTACTAGAAAGCTGTAATTTCCGTCTGTCTGTCCGCGGTCTAGCTCCAAGACCCTTAGGTCTTGGAGCTAGACCGCGGACAGACAGACGGACATGACGAAACTATAAGGGTTCCTTGTTTACTACGGAACTCTAAAAATGATCAAGATAAAGCTGTCGTCGCATGCCATTATAATTTTGTAGGTGTTCCTGGCACCCACATGGTATACAGGCATACGACCACGGTTTTATCTTGCAGGCAGGGCAGTTGTTTTTTTATTTTTATTATTTATTTTATTAGTGTCAAGTTTTATTTTAATTTTAAAACCTGTCATGCTAGGTGGCTTTAATATTTAAGCACTAAAGGTGGTTTTATACTCTCACCGAGGCGAGGCGAGGGGTGGATGGCGTGGGTGGTGAAATGTTTGTTTTGCATGTACCCTATCTATGTAAAATGTATGCCATTAAATTGACTAATATATGATAAGTGAATGAAACTAAATGTTGTAAATAAATATAGTTAAATAGTAAATAAACATAATAACCAACAATATCATAGGTAAATTAACTACATATAACTATACTATACAATACGAGTAACATACTTTTTAGGAACAACCGGTATCAATCTAAATTATATTCCTTCACTACTTCTTGTTTTAGGCACGGTCAGTAGATTGGTTATCGATGTTCTCGCTCGTTAGTAATAGATAATATTTCGCTTATTACCCTCGGTTGTGTTTTTGTTATTGTTTCATTTTATAATTAAGAACTTAAGTTTGTTTTAATTGTCTAAATCATGTGGTCGATGATTTTGGTGCACGGTAAAACTCTAATGAGTTTATGTTTGCACCAACTTATTATGTATGAAGATGTAAGTATACTACTGAATGAATAAATAAATAAATAAAATTCCAAGACCTTTGCTAGGTTGCTTGCTACGTCACCTACGATCAACGCTCTCAGGTGTTCTTGAGTTCTAATTTCCCTTTCGATAGATAATCTATTTCTATCCGGTGCTGTCCTGAACGACTGACCTAAAAATAACGTAACTTGCCTGACATTCGACCTTATCGGAAGTTCAATTTGTTCTATTTCGGTATACTAGCCTGATTTCTGTAGGACAGCGCCCTGCCGCTGTTGCCTAGCCGACCATGGACGTCAAAAAGGCAATGCTATATTGTGCAGGTATTATGGTTTTCTGATAGAGTTTCACAAGTAGAAACGTGCTACAGTCTACGACACAACTTCTTTTCATAATCCTCTGCGGGCGTGTTTCCAGAAAATTCAAAAACCGGCCAAGTGCGTGTCGGACCACGCATAATGAAGGGTTCCTTAGTTGGGATGAATTTATCCAAAAAACAAACTTACTTTGTAGTTGAAAAATATGTTCTTCCATACGGAATGTGTTTTTGCAACTGCAAAGTTAAGTTGGTCGATTATTACTCGTTAACTTGTAAAGCCTACTTAGCTGTGATAGTTTTCCTTTTAATTTCGTTATATAAACTACTGCTGTGATTTTTTTCACATATTCAAAACCAACCATTTAGCTGGCAGGGGGGGGGGACACACACACTTGACTATAACAAAAATTAGCACTTTAAAGCTTAATATTTCGCAAACGGATCCTTGAATCAAAAAATGGTTTTCACAAATTCCAATGATATCCCACAACATGGGTTAAAAAAAAAAGTCACCAACGTGTAGGAGAGCTACCCTAAAAAAAAATGTTTATCATAATTTTGTTTTACCTCTTTGTCGGCGTAATTAATATGTATACCTATGCTAAATTACAGCTTTCTAGTACTACGGGTCTCGGAGCTAGACCGCGGACAGACAGACAGACAGACAAACGGACATGACGAAACTATAAGGGTTCCTTGTTTACTACGGAACCCTAAAAATGAGGCGGAATTTGTATGAAGGAAATCTTCGTAGTCACCGGAAATTATTACCACCATCAGATGAGCGGCCTGCTTGTTTATGCATATCATAATCAGCCTACAATCTTCCCACTATCACCTAAAATATGCTTGTACCAGGACACACGCCTCCTCTCGGTCACAGGGAGTGGGCTGTAATCCACTATGTGCACCCAGTGCGGATTGGTTGTCACGTCTTAGAATTTTTGGGTCTAGGATATGCCGGTTTCCTTATTATTTTTGACCCGACTATGGCGAAACTAAGAGGAGGGTTATGATTTTGACCGGTATGTATGTTCATCTGTTACCTCATAACTTGTAAACTACTTATCATAATTTTATAAATGAGGTATCGTTGGAAGCGTATTGATCGTCCGCTGGTTATAGGCCATGTGACGTCACACAAACGAACAAACGTCAATCAAACAGATTACGTGTGATTCCGGATGTTTAATTTGTCTGTCTGTGATGTCTTGTTTATACCTTTTTAGTTGACTTTTTGTCATAGTTGGGTTATAGTTTTTAAAAACTTTTTTTGTTTTTGTACACTGTTTTGAGAGCAGAGATGAGATAGAGTGATAAAATAAATAAATTACATCCACGACTTACAACGTTACCACTGGGACACCACTTCTCTCGACCGCTTGCTTGATGCCACCGAATAACATAAAAGAGCAAAAATCAGCTTGATCAAAGTTTACAACCAGGGATATTGCGTATGCAGGTTTTTTAACATCAGCGGATGTGGATTTTTGGTTGCTCACATGCGATGCGAATATCCGCGACATCCCTGTTTATAACACCTGCCCTTTTTAACCGACTTCAAAAAAAGTAGGAGGTTCTCAGTTCGTCGGTTTTTTTTTATGTATCGTCGGCGTAGGTGGAGAACTAAATAACTGCGATTTTGGTCAAATCGACTTTTCACCATTTTCGTAACACCCAAATCATGCCGCATAAATAAATCGCAATTTTCTTCAAACAAGATTTTTTTTGTTATTTAGTTCTCCACCTACGCCAACGGTATGTTCCCCGATTACTCGAAAACTGCTGGACCAAAATGAATATTTTTTTTGCTTGAAAGAGTATACTTTCAAGTTGGTCCCATTGTCATTTATTCTGGTCACGATCTGATGATGGGATCTTGGAGAAATTGAGAGAACTCTTCAAATATTATAAGCACATCTATAGCGATTTGGGTATTTGTTGATGAACTACTACTTTAGGCTATTGCAACTTGTCGGTTGTATTTTTTGTATTGTAAAAAAGTTTTTATTGTACTTCATTTGTTTCCTTGCGCAGTAAACGCGAGATCCCGACGGTGAACTTCACGATCCACAATGTGCACTGCGCCCGCAATATCCGCGTGTGCCCCGTCTGCAAGGAGCCCGTGCTGTACGCTGAGCTCAAGGAACACCACGAGAAGCTGCACAAGCTGCGTAAGTTGCAACCCATCACAATATCTTATACAAAAGTTGTGAGAAAGTTTTTGCTGTTTTTTAGGGTTCCGTACCTTAAAAGTAAAAAACAGAACCCTTATAGGATCACTCGTGTGTCTGTCTGTCCGTCTGTCACAGTCAATTTGCTCCGAACCCAATGTACCGATTAAATTCAAATTTGGTACACATATGTATTTCTGTGACCCAAACACGGACGTGTACCGAAAATAAATGAATTTTGAATATGGGGGTCACTTTTGAGGGACAAACAAGAAAATTTAAAAAATAAAGTTTTGCAAACTGTACCGTGTGACATATTAAATGAAAGGGCTTATTGTGAGGATTTCAATTATTTTTTTAAAATAATTTTTAAAACAAATACTTCGAAAGATATTTAAGAAAGTAGATGAAAATTGACCATCCCCTTATCTCCGAAATTAATGGGCCAAAAATTTTGAAAAAATTGCAGAGAATGGTTCTTCACTCATAGATTACAGGAAAACCTATAAGAAGTCTATGGTCTTAAAATAACATGGTAAATCTCAATATTGTGCGTGTAAACTTACATTTGCAGTGGGAATTTATGGGAGAACATGTATTTAAACTGTTAAGTTTGTATTTGGGATAAATTCATCCCAACTACGGAACCCTTCATTGGGCGTAGTCCGACACGCACTTGGCCGGTTTTTTGTGTGCCTTAACCTGGCTTAAATAAATTTATTTTCCAAAAAGAACGATAAATGTTTATTAAGCACTGTAGGTACCGTATGCAAGGAACACATTTGAATAAATTAAAAACTAAGATAAAATAAAATTGTAGGATAGCATTAGGAATAAATACTTCTTTCTTAGTAATCCTGTCGCTGTCGTTACCGCTTATATAGTGAAACGCCCAATAGCTCATGCCATTGTTAGCAGGATGACTAAATGACTACCTAACTGCGTAGGTCAGACCAAATAAAATAAACCACCCAACTAACATTTAGGCGTCAATTAAAGCTTGTTTTAGAACTTAACGAGATATAAAGGCGCTACAACAGCAGCACTTACAACTTTTGGTTACAAAAGAGCGTAGATAAGCAAAACATTTCACTTAAAGCTATACCACAGAGTTACAAGGGCGATAACAGGGTGAGTTTAAAGGTAAAAGACATATAGCAGCAATTTTTAACACTACAATACGGGCAAAGCATCTTGTGTTATAGGTTTAAGTGAATCTTACAACTATAAGATCTAAATGAGAAGTAAGCATTGACTATAACCCTCCAAAGTGCTATGCAAGCGATAATAAACTCTCGCCAAGAACCAAAAGTTGCACAAAAGCAATAATTACCACTACCAGTTCTACAGTGGTACTCAGAAACTCTTTTGTACCACCAATTGCCTGAGGAGGTACAAAACTCTGTTATGTCACTTAAAGTCGAACAGTAGGAACATTTTTCGCTATCATAGAACTTCTAGTGCTTAATGTGACTTCTGTATAACTTTAGGTAGAGTAATAGAGCTTAATACCACTTCGGTACCCCTTATGTTTGGGCACCATATTTAGGTTACGAATTGATTTGACTAAGGCTAGAAAAACAAAAGAAAATATGGTTTAATTGATGTATTTTCCTTTATTGTGTTTTAATACTACTAGCACGATACCTTAAACTAGAATAGGCAACGTTTTATTAGATAATTACAAAAGTTTTATGTTCCTCCACATCTAATAAAATATTTCTTTTCAGTAAATAGACAACAGACATCGGGCGCTTGAATAATTCATTAATAATATATACACTTGTTCACAGTGTAGTTACCTTCGCAGTAAAAAGTCAACTTCTGTGTCTACTAAGTTGAAACTAAAAGATTACTTTTAATTTCACTTTCACAAACAAATGGCGGCGTTTTGAATCCGACAAATATTAACATACATACTGCTCGCATAAAAAAAAAACCTAAGATGTTAAAAATTTTAGCACCTGAGGCCGTTTTTATAGCCTTTTTGGATCTATACTAGAGCTCTAAGCGTTAATAATTATTAAAACACGTAGGTGGTTTGGAATCAACTAACTTTATTACACAGATAATCACAATAGTTACCACAGATTATTAATGTTACTTTTATTACAATCTTAACATCCTGACCTAACAAAATAATCTAATTTCCAAAAATAAAAAAACATCAACAACAATTTCAACCCTTAAGTTCTATATTTTAAATTAAATTTTAGACAAGCCAATCAATTTTAAAAACTTATAATGTTTCTTGGCACTCAAACCTTTTGTAAATATGTCTGCTGGCATTTCTAAGGTTGACACATATTTAATTTCTACTTTCTTTGCTGAAACACATTCTCTTACAAAGTGATGCCTTATGTCAATATGCTTGGTGCGCTTATTGTGAAACAATGGATTAATTGCTAATTTAATTGAACTTTGGTTGTCACTATACAAACAGAGTGGCATGTTTTCATTTAACACAATCAATTCACCTAATATATTCCTTAGATATATTGCCTCTTTACAGGACTCAGATAGGGCCATATACTCTGCTTCTGTACTGGAGAGTGCTACAGTTTTTTGTTTTTTTGATTCATAAGAAATCACTGATCCTGACATTATGAAACAAAACCCAGTATATGACCGTCTATCTAATGTACAAGATGCCCAATCAGCATCAACAAAACCATACAGATTACATTCAGTCTTTCTATATACTAAACCATAACTAATAGTTTTCTTTAGGTATTTTAACAAACGTTTTAGATGTTTCCAATGAGTTTCATTAAAACTATTATTATATTGACTCAGAAAACTTACACTATAGGTAATATCTGGTCTGGTGAGTACAGACAAGTACATTAAGCTGCCAATTAACTGCTGATAAGGATATTTATCTACAAATTTATTGTTTACATCTTTTTCTAACTTTAAGTTAATTTCCATTGGTGTATCTGAGTGTGAACAATCTAACATGTTAAATTTCTGTAGAATAGTCTCTATAAATTGCTTTTGGTCAACAGTAATACAATCTTTACAAACATTTACATGCATTCCCAGACACTGTTTGATCTGACCCAAGTCTTTTATTCTGAATTTTGTTACCAACTCAGTAATCAACTCTTCATAGACATTCTGACAATTATAGAAAACAAAAAAATCGTCTACAAATAATGCTACATAAATGATTAAATTATGATAATTTTTTGCAAAGAGACATGGTTCATAATTTGATTTTTTAAACTCTAACTTTAACAAGCAATCTTCTACACGAGTGTACCAAGCTCTAGCTGACTGCTTGAGGCCATAGACAGCTTTTTTTAATTTTAGAACTTTACTATCACAATTTTCGAAATCTGAACATTCTGGTATTTCCATGTACACTGTTTCATGAAGAAATCCATTCAGGAATGCGGTGGGTACATCGAGGTGGTTCATTTTCAGACCTAGTTCAACACTTAAAGCCAACAATAATCTAAATGTAGAATATTTCAAAACTGGTG
Organism: Agrochola litura; assembly: GCA_949152395.1. Classification (NCBI taxonomy): domain Eukaryota; kingdom Metazoa; phylum Arthropoda; class Insecta; order Lepidoptera; family Noctuidae; genus Agrochola; species Agrochola litura. Next base: position 10,873,707 of record OX424511.1, read on the forward strand.
AAAAGGTTTCATGATAGTCAATGCCTTTTTTCTGGGTAAAGCCCTTCGCAACAAGTCTAGCCCTAAAACGCACTTCACCTTCACTGTTATATTTTTTTTTAAACACCCACTTATTTTTCACTACAGTACCTTCTTTTGGCCTATCCACTAGATCCCATGAATCACTATCACGAAAAGATTTAATTTCCTCTTTCATTGCACACTGCCATTGATCTTTTTCTGATCCACTCATTGCATCACTAAGAGACATCTGTTCACCTGACATTTCCACACATATGTTTGCATGGTAGAAATCTGGTTTACGTCTAACACGTTTTTCTGGTGGGTTTATGTCACACTGCCTAGAGATGAGATTCTTTGCTTCTGGCGACAAAGACAAAGTATCACTAAAACTGACATCTGAGTCACTTGATGAGTCTTCAGGGACAAATGTCTTATCATTTTGATTTCCTTTATCTGAATTTATCACTGGAACCGCATCGGCTGACCCATCAGGTTGCTTGTTCTCTTCGATCACAATAGATGTTGTTGAACTGTCATCTGTATTCTCCATGACAACAACATCTCTAGCTACAATAACATCTCGCGAAATAGGATCATATAAGCGATAGCCCTTGACATTCTCAGAATATCCAACTAGGTACATTTTCTTCGCTTTCTTATCCCATTTTCTGCGTTTTTCTTTTGGAATATGGACCATTGCTGGACTGCCAAATATCCGTAGATGACTCAAATTCAGCTTTCTGCCAGTCCATATTTCGTACGGAGTAGTATTCTGGTCTAAGCCTGCTGCTGGTGATCGGTTCTTAATGTATACAGCTGTGTGTACAGCTTCTGCCCAAAGGAATTTCTCAAACTGGGCATCATAAAGGAGACAACGTGCCTTCTCAACTATGGATCTATTGTTTCTCTCGCATAGTCCATTTTGCTCTGGTGTATAACTGGTTGTTTTTTGATGAAGTATGCCGCATTGCCTCAGATAGTTTGTCATTTCCACAGAACAAAACTCTCCTCCATTGTCTGATCTTAATGTTTTTATTTTCTTTGACTGCTGATTCTCAACAAACTCTTTATATTGTTTGAAGTACATAAATGTTTCATTTTTGGATCGCAGAAAATATACAGTGCACATTCTGCTGAAGTCGTCCACAAACAATAGGTAGTATCTGGCTTTACCGAGGGATAGATTCTCCATTGGCCCACATAAATCCGTGTGGACCAGTTCTAGGACCTCCTGACTTCTGCTGGTGCTTTGAGGAAATGGTAGTCTTGTTTGTTTGCCTTCACAACAAACTATGCAGCTAGTCTTACTAGTGTCACATTTATCATCAAAACTAACACCTTCAACAGCTCCATTTTTTAATTTATTTAAATCACTGGCATTGATATGGCCTAACCGCCTATGCCAAGTAGTGCTTGAAGTTTTTACTGCTGCTGCTAAGAGTTGTACTGACTTCACAACATTTAACCTGTATACACCATTTACTAAGTGTGCCTCGCCAATACAATCGTTCTGTGAGTTATGAATTAAGCATCCATGCTGATTAAATATCACTCTGTTGCCGCTTGCAATTATTCTACTCACTGATAGTAAGTTGGTGGTGAGATTTGGTACACACAAAACATTGTTAACATCAATTGTAAACTCTTTATCGCCTACACATGTTGTGAGCTGAAGGTCTCCAGAGCATAAAACTTGCACAACGGTTTGATTTGCAACTATTATCTCCTTAGTTTTGGGTTGATTACAAACGTTTGACAATAAGTTTGCGTTCGAAACTATATGCGTGCTTGCGCCGGAATCCAAGTGCCAATCTGACTGATTAAATTCCTTTGTAAGAAAAACTGCACTAAATGCATTTGTCTTTGTTTTCTCTGCACCCGGACATTGATTTTTAAAATGTCCAATCTGTTTGCATTTATAACAACGAATTATTTTCTTCCGCACCATATTGTTTTCACTAGTATTGACAGGTGGGCGCGTTCCGTCCCTTCCGTCACTGCCATGTTGAGCTTGAGTTTTGGCAGTGCTGCCAACATTACGCCTGTGGAAATTTTTGGCGGCAAATGCTCCTTCCGACTTAACCTCAAAGTCTGTACTCATGTCCATTAGCTTTGTTTTAATGGCGTCCGCCCCAATATTTATGCCCGAATGCTCGATTGCCATAATCATTGGACCAAATTTCTCCGGTAATCCAGCCAACATAAGCGACCCAATCCACTGGTCATTTATTTCGAAGCCGGTGCGGATTAATTTTTGAGATGTTTCGATAATCTGGCTGACATAGCTGGTCATAGACTCGCAGTTTTCTAGGCGTATACTAATAAGATTTCTTAATAAACTGATTTTACGTGAATATCCTGAATCGTCGAACATATTTTTCAACGTCTTCCACAAGTCATATGTTGTTGTCGCTTGTTTGATATGCACGTAGAGAGAAGCGTCGATTGTTAATATTAACTTTGCTTTCGCCTTCAAATCATCTGCTTTCTGAGCCGGGGTAACTGATGACGATAAAGGTGCCTTGATGGCATCCGCCATTCCTTCCAACACGAGCACATTTTCCGCCGCGAAACACCAGTCATCGTAATTCTCGCGACCTTTCAATTTCGGGACACTCGCCAAGTAATTGGTAGACATTTTATAACGAACACACTGAACTTTTTAATTTTTAATATTCTTTTTGCGGGACTGGTCCCATAACCTATTAAAACACGTAGGTGGTTTGGAATCAACTAACTTTATTACACAGATAATCACAATAGTTACCACAGATTATTAATGTTACTTTTATTACAATCTTAACAATAATCACCTATTTGCCATCCTCTTATCACTTAAAAATATAGAGAGCGACATTGTGAGCGACATTGTAGTTCTACTGTACTGCTTAAGGAGGTGGTATTCACCTATTTGCAGCCCTCTTAGCACCCAAAGAGTTAATAAACAATATTTTACTCTATTGTACCACTAAAGGAGTTAATTTTCGCCTATTTATCCCTTGTAGTTTCAGTTATCCCTATTATAGCTCTCTTATTGCTTTATTATACCTCTTAACCCATTCTGTAACTCTGTTTTACCGCCATTAAACAACCTAAGGTGATAAAAAAGTGTGCCCAATTCGGGGGTATAGTAGAGTTATAGCGCGCTCTAACTCCGAATGCGTAACACTTATTTATAACTTTAGGATCTGGTTAGCGCTCTAATAGATTTACTATAACTCTTATCTTAGCGCCTAAATGTTAGTTGAGCAAGACATAGCGCTGTCAACAGTGACGTGAGGCCGGTTTCGTAAACATGTGTGCTCTTAGTGAGGTGTAGTTTGATTTTAGTTTATAATTAATTGGTGACCCCGAGTTTGAACGTCAACGCAGCCTTCGTGCAATTACTTCGGCGTGACGTCATCATCATCATCACTCCCGCAAGCTTTCGTGAGGCGAGTTACAGCCAGCCAGCACCCACGGCTTCAACGGGTATCATGACCACCAGCATGCAGCGAACGCGCATTCCTGGTCATCACCCTCAGCCTCATCACCCCGACTTACTGGGGAATCACCTCAATCACCCCGACTCACTGGGGAATCACCACAATTACCACAGACAGTTCCTACTCCCCGCGAACTATGTGGCACCCGGTTCCGACTCACTGGAACCACAGCTGGCACTGTGAAGCATCGCAAGATTCAGCCCACTGTCGACCTCCGGTCTCCGGAGGGGAGTGATGTAGCGGTTACACCGCCACATACGAACTACGCATCATAGACATGACGTCACACAAATCCTGCATCGCGCAATTAGAGTTTACCAAGCGAGCGATCGACATACATACAAGATTCCGACTTCAAACCGTTGGGCAGTTGCCCACCAGACACAACACCCGTCTGGTCGGAGGATCCTCCCTTTTCTATGGTGGATGAGTGAACTTTACACCCTGTTCCTCATACCCCTAAAATTATAAATGTGTGCATGTGAGCGTGTATGCACAGAGAGGTATAGTTTTGGCATGCCTCACTGTGTTGTTCGCAGCGCTATGTCTTGGTTTTATTTGGTCTGAGCTACGTGGTTGACTCACTGACAGATATGATGAAGAAACTGCATAGTTTACGATCTGAAGCAATCAAAAATCTGCCTAAGTCATAAATAATTGCTGTTAACTCAGTTCTAGGCCGACGGCAGTCAAAGCAATTTTTGGATCTTCGTAAATTTTCGCCCTACCCGTCTATTAGGTACTGAAATCCACCTTTCAAACCACCGAAGAAGAAATTTCCCTTATAAAGTGTTAAGATGCATAAGCTCAAAGAATTTCTCCAAACCGGCCCTTTTCTTCTCTCGCTCTGGGCGGAGCTAGGGCGTGTCAGACTCTTACTGACTAAAACCCATCCGTGTTCCTTCAGTTGCCATGTTGCCGGGGCTCCGACCCTGATATGCCAATCGGGGATTTAAGTTTGTATGTCACGAAGTCGAACTATTATACTATTGCATCTAATCTACGATTAAGACGCATTTACTGATAGCGAGAGGACGTCCCGACCCTGAAGTAACACGGATGCACCGCGTCGCACCGACACGCTACTTACGTTGTCCATGTGTCACGAACTCACGACACGATGATTAGGTACGTCGTTCAATATTAAGCATTGCATGGCTTATGTTCCCGGTAACCTACTCACTCACTATACTTAAACATGGACTTATTATAGGGCGAATTTCATCTATGAAACTGAACGCGATCAACACATCTAAAACACGATCAAGAGCTGTCGAGTCATCATTGCTACGCAATATGGAAAGAAAGAAAAGAAAGATTTCTTTTTTAATTTGGGACACGAAGAAAATTATAAAAACAATAGAAATTTCAGAAAAAGATTAAAATTTAAAAAATAAGTAAACAAAAAGAAGACCTGTGTGAGGCCAAAAAGGCTCCTATCTCAGCAAAAAGCTACGATATTTGAAAAACTAATACCGCAGCGCTGGTATTCTGATAGGGTCCGCTGTGATACCACGGACACACCTACGGACACAAAATAAAATCGCAGGAGTAAAAAAAAAAACCAAATAAAAATAACAATAAAATATAATAATACATACAGAAGTCAGTGAAAACCGTAAAATATTGACACCCTAGATGTATTATTTGTATCTATGATTGACAGACATCATTCTCTTGAACGCGGTTACGCTGTTGTAACATAACTAGCGAAATGCGGGTGTTGGAGCAACGCTGTGTCCTCGTAGAGGCGATCGGCGGCGGTGATCTCTCGCGTCCGGCCCTGGTTTAGGCCATGGTACGGAGCGAGAGGAAATGGCAGGCCGTCACCTCCTTCTGCGAAGCGGTAATGCTCGCGAAGGAGGAGGCGGAACGCGTGAGGGAGAGGCAAATTTCGCGCCCTCATGCCCCTAACCGCCGCAGGAGGAGACGCCCGGGGTGGGAATCGCGAGCCGATTTCCGGCCACCGTAGGCGCGGGCTTGCGGACGGTGAGCAATGGGTAGCTCGCCGTCCGATAAGGACCAAGCCCGGGTCGACGGCGCGTTGTGTTCCACGCGCGCCTCAAAGAGATGTCAGCAGAATTGACTGGGTCCGCTAGTGCCAATGCCTGCCGGGGGTTCGAAGAAAACCGATAGGGAAATCGTGGCCCCCGGCAACAGGGCAACCGAAGGAACACGGGTGGGTTTTAGTCAGTAAGAGTCTGACACGCCCTCCCGCTCCGCCCAGAGCGGAAGAAGTTATTTGATAATTTCCCACCCAAAAAAAAAAAAAAACCACCTCCTCTGCTCACCTCTTTAGGTAATACATGCGTGAACATCTAGCACTCTAGCACAAAGGCATTACAGTGCGTTCGTCGCCGTGTCGTCAACATAACGAGTGTAATCAAAACATATGAAATTATCGTTATAATTATCTAGAGAGTACGCACATGAATCCATCTCTCGTTTGGCAACACTAACTAAGCTATTTGCGGCTTCTAGAACAAAAGATTTCACTGACTTTTTAACCGACTTCCAAAAAGGAGGAGGTTATATGTTCGACGCGTATGTTTGTTTTTTTTTTTATGTATGTCCACCGATTTCTCCGTCATTTGAGGACCGATTTTGAAAATTTTTTTTTTGTTTGAAAGGATATTCTCCCAAATTGGTCCCATGTAAATTTTATTAACTTTGCTTGGGTAGTTTTTGAGTTAGCTACAAAATACGTATTTTTTTCCCACTTAGTATGTAGATGATATGATAAGTTCCTGACACTGGTAGTAGGTAGTGGTATTCGAATGTGTGTAGGTACCACAACTAAAAAGTGAAAAATAAAAACTTTTTACAAAAAAAAAAACTACCGACTTCCAAAAAAAACACTAGAAAGTGAAAAATAACTTTAATTTCGGAAGTCAGTGTCCTTGGGTTTTGTGTTTACGTTTTTTTTTTTTTGTAAAAAGTTTTAATCTAGGGATTAGACCTGTACCCTAATTACGTAACTTATTTTCGTAAACAATTATGAGTAATTTGTTTCATTTTGACAGTTCAACAACATTCATTGCGTTATTTACGTAGCCGAGCAGGTTTTTTTTTCAACTTATGAAGCAATGGTTTAGCAATCTGTTTCAAATCGAAACAAATTGTGAGTGATGGTGTATTACGCAATTAGGGTACTGGTCGATGTTTTTCTTAAAAGTCTGACCACTCTTTGGATACCGGTAGAGAAAAATCCTTTCAGATCCATTTTTAGACATTATAGACGGAAGGGCCCGATGTCCTGTACGTAATCGTAGTTTTTTTTTATATCAAGTACAAAAGGGAAGCTTTTTCCCGGCAGTTCTCTTAGCGGTATAAACTACCTCTTGTCGTGGTAAAAGCAATGCAGTATGTTCAATAACGCAAATAGCGGTAGGTAGGTTTACATCACACCTGTGATTAAGCTATACAGGACGTGTAGCTCTATCTCTTCCTCACACTGAAGTAAGATTAAAATAATACTGCTATAAGAGGGGGTGGTAGGCTGGCAGGCCCCCTAGTCCTTAAGGGAAGGCGCATAGTGAAATCCATGATAAGTAGATAGATCTCGATTCAGAAGCTCTGCACAAGCGCGAGGTGTGGGAGCTAAGTGTATGTTTGTTTGTCACCAGAACCATGTAAGAAATGCGGGGAGAGCGTGTGCGGCACTGACTTGGAGGATCACATCCGGGACTCTTGCGCACATACTATCAAGTCATGCAGGTTAGTTAAATTTTCTTATTTCAGGAGAAGGTTCGCATGAAAGTAAATCAGTAGCTGCACACAACATTGATTTATAATTGAACAACGGTAATTTTATAGAGTAAGGGTCGATTTTTCAATCGCCAGATAATTTATATTTGAAGAATAAAAATAGCGGTTTGACATATTTTCTTCACAAAAGCTGACAACTGTCATATTTGCGTATTGCTTAGATAGGTTCTATCTGAAGATCGAAAAATCTGCTCGATCCGCAAAGATTTATTTTCCGAAATTCCATAGTTTTTAAGTTTTTTGCAATTTGCAGGTCAGTGTCAGGTTGTATCTTGATCAAAATATGATTCGCGACCATAAAAAAATATGTATTTACAGAATTTAGAATCATTAATACATCTCTTCAAGTTAGATTTGTTCTCAAATATCATGATTTCATGAAAAAGTAATTCAATGGAACAAATTAACTTAGAGAGATTTGGGTCATACATAAATAAATACTAAACGCCCGAAAAACATTTGTTAGGGCGTTTTGCTACACTGCAAGATTGTATACTGTTTGCTATCACGATTGTACAAATACCTATTATTATGAAATATGAATGCAACAGTTATATTTTTAACAACGACGTACTGTACTGTTCATTGTGTTTATAGCGGGGTTCATGTGTTCGGAATTCCAAGTCTCCTTTATGTGCAAACATTCCGTATGAATTTGATATTTTAAAATCGAAGATTTTTGGTTTTTAAATCATTTGCTTTATTTCAAGCTTATTAATTTCATCAATATAAATAAATACATATTATTTAAAGTTGACTCATTACTAGCTTTTATTTGATACCAATAATTATATTATATATTGTAATTTATAAAAAAAAAACCCGTTCCATTCCTCTTTCTTTGTATTTGCAGATGCAATATATAAATAGTATATAGTCTATGTCACTCCCACAATTAAGACAAATCTAACGACACCGCATATGTTAAAATCTATCAAGCCGTTTAGGCTACAGAGCGTGCCAAAGAAATAGACATATATGCAAACATACATACTCTCGAAACATTACTCTCCTTCTGGGGAAATCGGGTTAAAAGGTCTTCTCATCTCTCTTTCTAAATCCGTCTTCTTCCCTCGTATCAATACTGCTCATGCTGTACTAAAAATATTAGCTAATAAAAATTAATCGCTGGCGATTAATTTTATAAAAAATCTGTTTTTTATTTATTGGTAGATGATAGTGCTTATCCGGCCAATTAGCTAATATTTTTAGTACAGCATGAGCAGTATTGATACGAGGGAAGAAGACGGATTTAGAAAGAGAGATGAGAAGACCTTTTAACCCGATTTCCCCAGAAGCAACAAAAAAAAACAGAAAAGAAACAAAAAAAAAAAAACTTTGATGGCTTCCAACGGTTCCTGATAAGTTTCGATAAGCAATCTGTTGGCTTATCGAAACTTATCAGGAACCGTTGGAAGCCATCAAAGTATATTTTTTTTTTGTTTCTTGTCCCTATTATAATACTACATCAAGGATTAAAATATTATGCACCTAATTAAATTCAACAACGATTTTCTGATGACAATATTATGTGCGTTTAGTTGGACCGAATCGGTGGATCTTTTAGCCCATTTCTCATCTGACTTTCATCGCGGCAGGCCGAGACTAAGATGGCGGGACGAACTTGACTCCTACCGAAAGGACTGGCTGACATTAGCAATAGACAGATTTGTGTGGAAAAGGGAGAGGGAGTATTTTAGTTTTTTGATCTAACCGTCACAATAAGCGTTTGGGGTACTACCCCAACCGCTTATTGTGACGGTAGATAAGCCATTCTCCATTACGTCTAAACGTGGGTAGCAGTTTTGTTAAACGTTACGCAATGGCAATCCAGCTGAACGCTGTTTTAGATAACGGAGCTTTTTTGTAAAACAGCCAACTATTTTACAAAACAGTTCCGTTTTTAACCGCTAGCGGTTATGTAAAACAGCGGGTTTGATAATCCATCTGAGACATATTTATGCATCTTCGTACACATCTTTTTGTATATGGATCAGAAAACGTACTTGTGAATGTCAAGTTGTAGTGCCGCTAAAGATCTTTTATTTGATTATTTGAATACTTAAACCAGAAATTCTAATTTTGAATCACCTTAAAGATGTTTTTCATTTGATAATTTAGGTTAATGTTATAACCTCAATTTCTGTCGATGATTTTTCAATTAAAATTTAATAATGTTATTCAAACAATAATTTTTGGAGAAATCGGAGAGATATAAAGTTGAAACCTTCTAAATACAGATATTGAGATAGTGAGTGATTGTGTAAGAATTTTTATCTACACCCATGCATAAAACCTCTATAAAAGTTTCAGAAGCAGTTAGCTTATTGCCGTCATTAAAACAGCCAGTGTCATAATAACCATTACCTCATCCCAATGAGTGATACAATGTTGTACTAAATTTCATTACGCTCCTCGTTTCAACGTTCAAGCGGGGAACAGCAGCACCCGCTGCACGCATGTGTGTGTGATGTGCTGCTGCAGGCGACGTACATACGTGCAGTTGTACTGAATTTCGTGGGAATTTCTTTATTCTTGATCTTGAATTACAAACACTCAATGGTTTCAGAAACTTTTATAGAGGATTCATATCATGGGTGTAAAGTATTGTATGCAACTGTTATAATTAGGTATTAAAACACTCATGTGATACTATTATCACATTCGTGTTTTAATACCCCTTATTATGCAACAGTTGCATAAATAACTAAACCTGAACAGGGTTTGTTTACACTATCATTAGATACTTTTGGAACCAAAACCGATCAATCTATGAGAAACTCTCATTTAAATTTTGGTAATTTTTGCCTTTGATTTTAGGCATAATTTGACCAGTAGTTTAATTCCCGCTTGTTACAATACAAAGGTTCTGCGAGCTGGAACTGCCGCGCCGCGACCTGCCGGCTCACGAGAACTACTGCGGAGTGCGCACGGAGCAGTGCCCGGACTGCCGCGAGTGGGTCATGATCAAGTACCGGCAGCTGCACGTCGACTCCAACCACGGCTTCATTAGGCTGGACGACGGTAAGCATACAGGATGTTGATGGAGATTTTCGCACTTTCTTCTCCATAGAGATCTATGTTTACGTACGAAATAAATGATTCGACTTTGACAAAAATCGTTTCAGATCCCGCCCCTTCACCAAAGAAGGAGCTACCAAAGAGCCCAGCAAAGCCGATAGTCAGCAAGATGGTGAACACCAACGCTGTCGCCGTGAATACCAACATGCCTTCCACAAGCAACAACGGTTTCTCGCGACCAACCACTTCCAACGTCAACAACGGCCTTTCTCGGCCAACCACCTCCAACATCAATAATAGACCCAATGGCCTGAAGAACATTAACTTGCCCAGGACCGATGTGCCTAGGACTGGCCCTGTAGATACAAGGTAAGTAACTTATATAAAAATGGAAGATATTTATTTGCATGACAATATGGTCCATATTAGCTTACCTCTGATATTGAATGTGAATCAAATCGAATTTGATTCTAATAATTGACGACAATTATCCGATTCAAATTCGATTGTAAATACACATACAGTTTAAATTCCGGACCATCTATATCAACACATATTTATAAATAAAAGTCGCTTTTCGTGTATGTCTGTGTGAGCGCGTTGATCTACTAAACTACACATCGGATTTTGATGCAGTCCATCACTTAAAGAATTTATTCCGGATGGTTAATGTGTTTAATTCGTGATTAAACTTACATTTATAATAAAGAAATCTAGATGTTTTGTCAAGTCGTAGAAACCGTGCAAAGCGTACGGGTGGCTAATATGGGTACCTACCCTTTATAGCAGAACTTTTTACGTCATAATATTATTTTGTATAACAGCGGATAGCATAAACTTCATTTCGCAGAAAATCATTTGGCAACCACTCATTTATCATACATTCTAAACTCATAATTTTGTAAGTCAGAATCATCTTTAGGCATAAATTTGGTATCCATAATAATTAAAAAGTAGAACCATCATATCGCAGAAAGTTCACAGTCAGAATTGTCTTTTGGCATACATTTCATATCGATAGTCATTAAAACCCTTTTTTACAAAGTTTGGTTTTAATACAGATTTTAAATCGTTTAATGGGTAAGTTTCAAATGTCAATGGGGAGTTTGTTGTAAAAGCGTATACATTGACCCATGAATGAGTTGCCTACTTTGTGGAGACGTGTGCGATGTACTCTAGGGGTAGGGCAGACAAGACTACGTGAAGTCGGTTTTGCAGCGATTCGTTTCTGTCACTAACTTTTGTAGCACAACATATTGACTTTTTTTAGACAATATTTTAATTTAAGGTTAAAAATGCTATTTTATAGAAATGGGATATGCCTAATAAAATTATTCCAAAAGAAAATTCTGCCATATTAAGTGAAATTGTACCAAATAATCGTCGCTCTAAATAAACGTTATGCTAAACGAAATTATGCGGAATTTTAACTTTGCCAAAGGTAATTATGCCAAATAAAAATCTGCCATCTTAAAAGTATGCCATTGTAAATTCGGACATAAAAACATTCGGCCAAACAATAATTATATTAAATAATTTTTATGCTTTTAAAATATTTGTTAATAGAAGATTACGCCAAGTGTATTATGCCAAATACATTTCGGAGCATCAAAATTCTGCCAGATAGAGGGAACCTAATAAAAAGAAAATTAAGATACCTAAGAAAAATTAAGGGAAATTTAAGATACCTAATACTGCCAATAAATAAACCCATAATTATTTATTCAAAGCTACTTCAGCAGTGGAAGTTCAAGCTCATCTTCTTCGTCACTGGCCGGTGAGGGCGCGTCCACTGATTGCAGGAATACCCAGGCCGCGTTAGCCAATGGATCGAGGAAGAGGACCAATGACCAGCCGCAGATTAACACCAACGTGGAAGCTACTAACAAAGTGGAGAAGGATTTGTGAGTACATTGTCACTAGCTGGTCCCACGTCTTCGGCTCCGTTGTAGACCCTAGAACCGTAGTTAACCCGTAGAGTGGGTTCCTAATTATAGGTTGTCCAAGTATAGTATTTATTTTCTGGAGTTTTAAAGTGATTGGGCTCAAAGCTGTCATATTTTCTCCCTGCTTTAATTATTCTTTTTCAACGTAACCTTCAAAGGACCTTCTCTTTCCCTGCAGGAGCATTTCCCGCGGCGCTGTGAAGAAGCGGCCGGCTCCCAAACCGCCGAGCCGCGACCCGCCGCCCGCCTCCCCGCAGCGCGACCTGCCGTACTACAGTGCGCTACAGCGGCAACAGAGAGAGGAGCGAGCGAGACAGGAACAGACCGCTTATAACTTGTCTGTGGGTGAGTCACACGTACAGAATAGTTTTATACTGAGATAAAGAAACGTTACTTAGAACATGCTATAGATAATAATAATACCAGCCTATTGTCCCTATGCAGGTCAAAGGGCTTTTCTCATACAGAGAAGGCACGAGCATTGATCACCACGCTTACTCAAGATGAGTTGGCGATTTCAGTCCTCTATAAACAATAAGTCCAGGTTTCCTCACGATATTTTCCTTTACTGATGTCAGTGATGTCCAAGATAAACTTAGAAAGTTCATAAGAATTGAAAAAGTCACATTGGTAGGTACTTGCCCGAATTTGAACTCACAACCTCGTGCATAAGGGGCGAGGCCTTAACAACTGGGCCATCACAGCCAACATGCTACAGCTAAGCAATATTTATGTCACTGTCACACAACTTTACAACTGCAAGAGAAACAGAGACATAATATCCCAAAGCACATGCTAATTAATGTTTATTTATCACCGCCTCAGTGTACCTAACACAAAAGGTAATTGAAGTATTCTTTGATTTCTCCAAAGCCTTTAATTGTGTACATCGTGACACGCTTTAATGTAAACTGCGTCATAATAGTGTCCAAAACGATAAACCACTAACGTAATTGATTCTTATTTATAAAATAGGTTTCAATGTGTAGATATGAATGGCGAGTAATCTTACGGGATACTGATTCAGTTAGGTGTACCTCAAGGCTCAATACTGGGTCCATTCTTATTCTTGTTTTGTATTAATGTCTTAACATATTTTTTAAAGGATATGTAATTTTGTGACGTATTGTTTGAAAATGATACCTGATGGCTAAATTCAGTCTAAGTTGTAGCGCTTATTTTAAAACCCAAACGGCCTTATTACAAAACTAGGATTATCTTAGGACCCAGGTTTAAACCACAGAAGGCTGCAGGGTAATGTTTTTAAATCAAAATTGTCAGAGTGGTTACACAAAAAGTGTTTCTACAGCATAAAATAATTTTTAGAACATAAAAATATTTGTTGAGTATTAGTTGGTGAATTTGTTGTATATTAAAGGACATTTGTATGTAATAATAATGTGCTCATAATTTATTTATTTATTTTTTTATTTTTTTTATTTAACAATTTATGTACACACATATAAACAGATAAGAAGAAAGGAACAGAAAAATATGTACAAAGGTGATGCTTATTTCTATAGAAATCTCTTCCAGCATACCTGCGATAGGAAAGTAGTTAAAGAGATGTAGACAACGTGTGTAAGAGTAGAAGAGAAAACAGAATACATAAAATAAAAACTTAACTATACACTAATTTAAATATAAACATATAACATGAGAATATACATACTTCTTAAATACATATCACTAAAATAGATAAAACTACTTTATAAAATAATAAATACATAACTATGCAACTATGACGAAATGGAAAGATAGTGTTCTTTCACTCTTCTTTTAAAAACCGCAACAGTTTGGCAGTCCCTAATGTCAGGCGGAAGTGAATTCCACAACCGAACCGCGTGCACACTGAAGGAGTAGGAGTAGAAGTCGGTTGAGTGGGGAGGGGATTTAAGGAGATTTCTAAGATGCGACCTGCAAGGTGCATCAGAGGGACGGGCGTAGGAAAAGCGTTCCCGCAGATAGGATGGCGTTTTAGGGTTGTGAAGGATGTTAAATAGCAGACACAATATCCGAGAGTTCCTGCGAAGACGAATAGGGAGCCACTTGAGTATCTTGCGAAAGTTAGAAACGTGATCATACTTTTTAAGGTTAAAAACGAAACGAATACAGATGTTTTGCAAACGTTCAAGTTTATTTAAAAGCTCCTCGGTGGCATCCAAATAACAGGCATCAGCGTAGTCTATGATGGGCTGTATGAGAGTTTGAGCAAGGGAGATTTTGGTACTCAAAGGCAAGAAGCTCTGGAGGCATTTCAGCGAGTGGAACGTGTAGTGCACTTTACGACTGACTTGACCAACATGGGCAGTCCACGATAGGTAGGAGTCCATGGTCACCCCCAAATTTTTAACAGTATTTGCGTATTCAATCTGAACTCCATTCAAACAGAGTGGAGACAGCGACGCAACATCGAGCTTATTCCGCATATACCTCCCGCCAATAATTATGGCCTGGGATTTATTAGGGTTGATTTGCAGTCCGAAGGACCGCGACCATTCGCCAATCAAATCCAGGTCACTGTTCATGGCAGACACCGCTTCTTCCGCATCTTGTCTTAAAAAGTGCGTGTAAAGCTGCAGATCGTCGGCATAGAGATGGAAGTGGGAAGAAATGACTCTGGTGACAAAGTTAATGAAAATAGAAAAGAGAAGAGGAGAGAGAACGCCACCCTGAGGCACACCTGCGATAAGAGAACACCAGTCAGAAGAAGACTCTTCCAGACGAACTCGCTGCGAGCGGCCTTTAAGATAGGAGTCGAACCAACTAAGAGAACAAGAAGAAAAATTGAAAGATTTAAGGATTCCTAGAAGGATGTCGAAATCGACAGAGTTAAAGGCACTACTAAAATCCAGCAGAACAAGCAAGGTGAGAGATTTGTGGTCCATAGCCCAGCGGATTTCATCAGTAACCTTCAAAAGAGCTGTTACTGTGCTATGACCAGGTCGAAAACCAGATTGAAAAGGACTAAGAAGGTCATTCGAAGATAGAAAGGCAGAAAGTTGCTGATGAACAATATGCTCAAGAACTTTAGAGAGATAAGGGAGGATAGAAATGGGTCGGAAATCGGACGGTGAGACCGGGTTAGTAATTTTGGGTAAGGGGATGATATGGGCTTGTTTCCAGGCCTCGGGCACAGTACCAGAAAACAAGGAGAAATTAAAAATATGAGTCAAGATAGGAAGTAATGTGGGGAGGATAGGAGAAATCATTCTAGAGCAAAGATTGTCATTACCAACTGCAGATGAGGAGATAGCACAAATTGATTTTTTGACCTCAGCTTCACATACAGGACTCAGTTCGAAAGAAGGACACTGTGGCATTGGCAAACTGGAAAGTTTATTTAAAGTAGCAAGTCTGACGTGCGGATCTAACGTAACAGGGGGATGTGAGAAATGCTTGTTAAGAGCACACACGTCAATGTTATTACTGGAAGCAACAGGAGACTTACCAATGCCGACAGATTTTAGAAACTTCCAGACTTCAGAAGAGTTTCGAATTTAATGTTAATGTAATAATTATTATTGTGCAGATTATGTTAATAGTACATTATGTACTATTAACATAATCTGCACAATAATTGTGACATTTTAATATTTATAATTTGCACGCTTGCTCGCAGGCAGAATACAATGACTTTAAGGCTGTAAGATCTTCCCTTGTAAACTGTGTATTTTCTTGCAATTTTCTTGCAAATAAACAATTTGAATTTTAACCATTTTTGAATTTTGAAAATTAGCACAAAATAAAAACTAAAATTACAATAACTGAAGTTTTACTCGAGTCCAAGTTGTCAGTTTTGTATTAAGAGCTTTACATTTGTCGGAGTAAAGTTCAAAATACAATAACTGTCTCGAAAGTTTAGACTTGGACTAAAGTGAGAACTCGTTTTATAATGAGACAATGGTGCCGATTCCCTTGTTCACAAACTAAACTAAATTTAAGTTCAGTGCATCTTTTTATTTCTATTTCATTAAGAAAAGGACAGAAGATAAATTTTTGTTTAGTCCTGTCAAATTAATCAGCGCCTGTCACTACTCCATACAAGTTTAGACGTGATTAAAAACTTGCCTACTAAAATTACGTCAATTTACGTAAAGCGCTGATTAATTTGACATGACTAAACTAAAATTTATCTTCTGTCCTTTTCTTAATGAAATAGAAAGAAAAAGATGCACTGGACTTAAATTTAGTTTAGTTTGTGAACAAGGGAATCAGCACCAGTATCTCGTTTAAACTTAACTTTATGATTTCATCATGTTCATTCCAGGTCTACCACCAGTCTTAAGCGCAGCAGCGAAGGTCGAGAAACTACGCAAGATGGACGCTCTCCAAAACCCTGAATCCTTCGTAGACTACAAGAATCGTGTGCAGGGTCGCATGAGCAGAAGCCCGGAGAACCAAGTCGAACCTGGTCACGTGCTAGGCGCTGCAGTAAATGAAGACCCTGAGAGGCGACGGCAGGAGTTCAGGAACTTGAAGCCGATGACTCCTCAAGAATTCCTGGAGAGGTTCAATGAGATGCAACTGAGGAAGGACGAGGATATGAGACGGAACAGCGGGCAGGAGATGGGGAGGAAGAGCGGGGATCGGTTCAGTGAGATAAAGTCTTCGCTCAGGGAGTTGAGGAGGGGATTGAATGAGGTGAGCTGCTTGTCAACAGTTTTTTTTTTAGATGTTGTTGAGTCAATAATCAGTATTACTAACTAAGCAAAACATCTGCTGAAAAATAGGCGATTGCTAAGTATCCACATCAGAAGATCGCACCCGTCCGAAGCAGGGGTGGGTCGCTAGTCTCATAATAAATACTAGCTCTACTTACCAGTTTGTGAATACTATCGTCCTGAATCTCATGTCAATGATTTAGCTACCTGTAAGCTATGACTAAGGAGCAGTACCACCGATGTCTGAGAGCCTATTTATTTTAGTCTATTGTCTTTCATGTCAAGTGATTTGTTTGGCTGCTATTATTTCGGTCCAATCACAACAGTATGACCTTTGACAGCGAGTTGTTTTTTGTCTGTTGCTTTTCAAAAACCTGATGTTAAAGATCGATATATTTTTCATAATAATGCACTTTATGTATGTCTTTCAGGTCACCGCTCCATACCATTCGAATCCGAACATCAGCGCCAATCTAAACAACAACAATAATAACAACGGGTAAGTGTATTTTGTGACTTAACTTTTAACCAAACTGCACAAACTCAACGGCTCAAAGTTCCGAGCAGTTTATATTTTTGGCGTAAACGAAAAATTAGGCAGATGATGCATTTGCCTAGCGTTTTCCCAATTATTCAAATTCAAATAATTTAATTCAGGAATCCCTGATGGACCCTGTGGGTCCATCATGCGGCATGACATGCAATTGCACTGAATAATCATGCTGCATGAAGTAATTGGTAACACAGAATCTGATCATGCGTCATAATTTTTTTATTGCATGATGAAAAAATTTCAATCAACTGCCAGCACGTAGTTTGCATGTCATTCACATCATGCAATACAACTAAACGGTCATGCATGTAACGCATGTCATGCCGCATGATCATCTAGGGACCGCATAACGGTGGAGTTTCTTGCCCATTCTTCTCTATACGAAAACTACCTTTTGGAAGGGGCGACTATATAATAATAATACGTATTTTAGGAACGAACGCGGCGGCCTTGCTTCTCCCGCTAACGAAGACGTGCGACTTCCATGTGAGTTCTGTAACTCACTCATACCGGCACACAACCTTGTGCAGCATCAGGTAATACTACACTTTAATACATAATTTCAGATCTTACCACTAACTCAACTACATTTATACAGGGCGTGACAACACCCTTCACGAAGCCGTCATTTACGCATTTTGTGTATCTGACAAAGTAACTTTGTGCAAAAATTATTGCTGGGAAACTACTTTAATTATAGGTGTGAAAATTCGCTGTTTACTGTTTATAGATGCATGCAAAGGTGCAGGTATCGTGGGAGTAATAAAGTTTCACTTCAAAAATCTTTACATATTAAAAAACAGAGTCCCCTACCACGTCTGTCTGTCTTTCTGTACGCGATAAACTCTAAAACTACCGAACGGATTTTTCACCAATGGACGGAGTGATTCATAAGGAAAGTTTAGGTGTATAATTCATTAAGGTTTTGTGTAAATTGACTGAAATATGACAATTATTGTTGAAGATGTCGGAAAAAAATTCACTTTACTCGTGTGCGCCGCGTAAACCGAAAGAGATACATAAAATTAATGTTCTACAGGATTGTACATCTTAAAAAATTCAACGAAAAAGTCCGCGATAGCATTATGTCTATCTTCTAAGGACGATCCACAGTAACCGGTATTATGTTACAGGATTAGATTTAAAAAAAAACTAGTTCCGAAGCTATTTTGACTGGTGTTATATTAATCCTTATCCAATAAAATATGTTATTTAAATTGGGAATTTAATTTAGATTAAAATATGCCTTGACATCATATCATGAAGAAAGATATCACAGATTCAAAATTACGCATAACAAAATAATTATGGTTGATGGCGGCGGGCGCAGCGCTAGGAGTCAATGACCTTTACCACGGCAATTTTTTTTTTACGCGGGCCTAGCCGCTGGTAATGATAGCTTGTGAAGAATAAGAGATATTTAGTGTGAGTGACAGAGGAGAGAGAGAGAGAGAGAATTATATCTTTAACCTCTCTCATGTAACGAAACGTCCCTAAACATGAGGCATCCTTGAAATTTCACTCTCTTCCAATTATCGAATCACCGCCTAAGAAAAATCATTTAAAAAAAAAAAAGGACTTGACGGATTTGGCTTCCATTGAGTGCAATCGTATTTAACGGTAAGGAAACTACTGTACTTATGATTTTAATGATTATAATTCTATAAATAGATATTTGTTTCGGCTGCGAATCATATTTGTTGAACTTATCCTAATACTTAAATTTAAATTTCGCGAACTACCCGCTATCATCTCATAGTAATAGTGCTTGGTCTCCTGTTCTATCGGCAGACCGGCTGCCTGGCGTCAGTCTTGTTAGAGGTGGACGTTAGGACCATTTTTGTCTATTATAGTTATCGTGATGATGTCGATTCCGCTGCGTATATCTAGCGTGACTCATTGGACCCTGCTCCTTCGGCAGACCGGCTGCCGGCCCGACCTGGCGCAGCTGCGGCCGCGCAGCACGTCGCCCGCGGGCGCCGCCGCGCTCCCGCCCGCGCCGGCGCACGAGCCCGAGCCGGTCATCCCGTGCGAGTTCTGCGCGCAGTCGCTGCCCGTCTACCTCATCAGCGAGCATCAGGTAACTAATAACAAAGCGGTGTGATCAAAGTGGTCACGGTAGGACATGCATTTCTAATTCCGTGGGGTTTCTTGCCGGCTCTTCTACATAGGAAATGACCAATTAGGACCGTCCACCTAGCTGCTGATGTTTCTTGTGCCCATGAAGGTTTCATCATCATCATCATCATTTCAACCGAAAGACGTACACTGCTGGAAATAGGCCTCCCCCAAGCACCACCACTTCGACCGATTCTGTGCTTTCCGCATCCAGTGGATTCCTGCGGCCATGTAGGTTTATGTGAAATAAAATAATTTGATCTAATGTCTTAATGTTTTCCAGGAGCGCTGCGGCAGGGAGGCCAATCTGCTGTACCCCGACTGAACTAGTCTTCCTAAAGTATTTACCATTTTTATAAATTAGCTATACTCACTTTTAGTTCGTTCTTACGACAATTTTTTTAAATTGTATCTCCGTGGCCAATGTTCTGAAACTCCAAATACGTGTTGCACTTCTGATATTTTTTGTTGACAGCCAAAGTTTCAACAAATTATTTTGTCTTTGTATAGAAAAAAGCAGTTACATTTTGGCATTTGTCTCCTTTTTTAAATCGAATACTTGTACATTTCATAATATTCCTAAAAATACTTTTATAATTTATGTTCTTGTTTCAATAACTCTGTTTTTCTAATTCGATTCGAAAACTGCATTCCTATTGGCTACATCGCGAGCCAATCAAAACACATCTGTATCTGCGCAAGTAATGATTCTTTTTTTTTTATTGACTTTTCCTGTACAAAGACGATTTGATCTCGAAAATTTATTTGAAAGGAATCGAGGTAGTTAGAATAGGAAGTAAACAATTGGACGTCCTATAGATAAGAATAAACAATGAAAGAATGAAGAATAATAAGAGTGAAAAGATAGACTTGAAAGAAGTGACTTATTAAAATGCTCTTAAGAATGGCTAAGTATACGACCCCGGTGGTTATAAAAGAATTTCTGGTACTAGGTATGCTGAGCATAACGTTACTGACGAAAAAGGGAAATCTGAAAGATGTATTTAATTTTTTCGGTAGAATTTACGAGCTTAACGCCAAAAACTTAGTTAATAACGTCAACCCTAAAAATGCGCAAGGATCATACAGGTACATATACTCCGTTGGGTTAGGTAGTTAGCTAAAGGTAAACAATAAAAAAGCACGTCACGAGAGCTGTCAAGTAACCGAATACCTGTCACTTTAGTTGTCATGTACGTCACAATTGAACTCTTCAATTTAGGAATGTTTCAATTCTTTGACGTTTAGAGAACCTGTATTTTTGGGCTCTTTACAATAGACAGATTACAAAATATTATAAAAAAATATTAAAAATATAACTAAAAAATTTATTACAATTATTTACCCGCTCCCCCCTCCCCCTTGTCAGCAAAAGTAAGCAAAGCTCTTTCCGGGTCCCATGCTTACATTGGTATATGCATTTTTCTTTTAATGTAAGTATTCTGTTTTTTTTTATTGATTCATGAGCAGCAGTTATAATTCTAGAAATAAGAAAATACGCTTAGGATAGAGGACTTCAACGCACATAATATTCATTTAAACAAACTTTATTGACACGGTATTCAACATAGAGTAAGAAACAAATATTATAATCTGAAGTAATATTACGAACAAAACAAACTTCTTTAAAATTTTTGGTATACTTACATATTATTACCTAAACGTATTCATTATTTGTGGGAATCCCCGAATATGCGTTTCGTTTTCATGCTTAGACAATGTGTGGGTTGTCATATGTGTAAAAAGTAAATAATTACTGCTGACGTAATCACCATCTAGACCCCCCCACCCCCCATGTCATCAAAAATAAGCAAAGCATAGACTCCGGTGCTTACGTAATACTTGCTTACGTAATACTTGAATGATCCCTAAAGTTCAAAATTCAAAAATGGCTCCAAGGTTTAATCCTGGTTCTGAAGATTAGTATTGTTTTGTACAGACGTAACATGTTGAAGTGCTAAGATGTTAGAGCCAAAAGTGCTGATGACAGGTGATAAAGGAGTTTTATTTGTTTTCCTTAGGAGTTGATAGTATTATTAGGTTTGACAATAAAGCAAAGCTCAATTTTAGATCTATTATTGTTCTTTTTTATTATGATTTGCATGAAACTATATCAAATCGACTCTCTAATGTTACATTGAGCTAAAGCTCGTAAAATGTTTGTTGTGTAATGAACTTTAAGAAACGTAATCGATTTTTCGCCAAACAATAGGCTGTTTGATATAATAAGTGTAACTAGATTCTTAGATGTTATTAATACGCCTGTGCAAAAGATCGAAATAAACTGTGGCCTACAATTGGCGTCGTATATTATGTAAAGCAGTTTAATTGATCGGTTGCGCAGGTGCTCAAGGTGCCACTTTTGAATAGAAGCAAAAGTCATATAATGCCCATATCATATAAAAAATCTAGGAGCTTTCACGAGATTTGCGCTGAGCTTTTATAAAAAAAAAAAATATGCAAAATTAATAATACTTTAAACATCATATTATTGCTATATTATCTTTAGATATCAATATCCATCGCGTGTGAAGTTTCGCCGTTTAATTTATTTGTATTTGAACTTACTAACGGCAAACCACAGACAATTGAAGTGGCACCTTCTATGGTAAATGTGTAGGTAGCTTTAGAAATATGTAAAACTTTAATGTCTGAACGTTAGGTGTAAGATTAAGTGATTTTAAAGCTATGAGCGTTCAAGCATTTAAAAATATTTTCAAAACTGTATGTAAAATTCCTCCTATGTAAAAAAATATTTTATTTTTATCAAGCTCGAATTCATACGTTTATCTTTATTTATTTTTTACTTTTTATAAACTCTGAAATTTTATTTATTATGTTATTATAATACTTGTCATACGAAGTAAATACCTACATATTTTTACTCTCAATGTTAATAGAAATATTGATGTGAAAATAATAAAAATACCAAGTAAATAAAATAGTCTAATAGATATTACTGTATTCTTAATATATGTATATGTAATAATATGTGTTATCCTAAAAGGGAAGCGAACCGAACGTTAAAGCATTTGCCATTACTCATAGCCAATGTCAGTGGTCATGACGGACTTTATTTTTTAAAGAAATTGAATTCACGATAAGCCGGACGCGCCTACAAGTTATTTTAGCGCAAAATGTTTTGTGGATATCAAGACAAAAAATGTAATGTACGTAGGCGTTTTGTAATGTTTTAATTTTATGGTGTATCAAATACTTAGTGTGATTATTCAATGACGATAGAATGGTTGTGTTCCGAATTCCCGAAAGGAAGCCGGTAAGAATCTAGTTGTTTGAAGCCGTCGCCCCCTGATATATGTATCGATGGTAAAAAGGAAGTATAAGCGACATTTTGGTCAAAAATGAGCTATATATGCCATCCTACGTAAAATTTTCCGCTCTTTCGAATGCGCTTACTCCCATGGCTCGACGATGACTTTTTTGGCGTTTATGCCAGTAAAAATACGTCAGTTTTTAAAAATTTAAAACTTTGAACGGCTCTCCTGAACATTTCAGTTTTTGTCGCTTATATCCTATTTCCTTTTTACCGTCGGTATGTACTTTCGCCCCAAGCTACAGTAAAGTATATTCCATCTATATAAAATAATGCGCACTATAAGCAGTTAGCGAACCCTCTGCATATGTGGCTTCAGCCATTGCACTGCGCCGATCAAGTGACAAACTCTGACAAAAAGTTAAACTATCCTAATGTGACTTAGAAGCTGCTATCATAAGAAGAAAACTGATGTTCAGAACCCTGTACCTACTCTTGTATTAGTCGCACTACACATTTGTTCTCGTCGGCACATTTTATTCGGCAGTACCACAGATAATATTACCAAAAAATAAACAAAAAAAAAACATTATAAAATACAATAGACGTGAATATATTTAGTAACCTGTTCCGCCTAGCTATTTCTAAAGAGCCATAAAAATCTGAAAAAGAAATCGACACGTGTTTCACCTCTCAACGAGGCATCGTCAGGATGACGATTGACTTGTTGCGAACCTGAACACGGCGTGTTGCCACACCGAGCGCTGAACGCAGAGTCTCTGCGTATCCACGTCTGTTGTATTTTTCGGCAGTACTTGGTAAACAACAAAGCCGACCCGAAGCAATAGGGATGATGAGATTTTTTAACTTTTCTTATTTCGCATGCAACCATAGTTGTACGCCTCTTGGCATGACAGCGACCTAATAACTTTAATTTAAGAATATTACGATAACTTTAAACTCATTAAAAAAAAATGTTTACAAATAGTGCAAACAACATTATAAAAAATTTAACAGCTTAAAAAATTGAGAAGTTATAAACGTTTTATAATAACTACTAGACAAAAACGGCACTATCACAGAAGTGACTACTATCACAAATTTACAAAGCCGTGCGGCTTTGTAACTTTGTACTAGCGCCATACATTGTCCGTACCGCTTGACAAGGACGGGAATATCCCTTCCAAAAACTTAAAGCGTTGTATGTAGCATCTCCATACTTCCATCGATTTTACAGATTGTTTCAATTATCTCATTTTACTATGTCTTCTTTGAAATTACATTATTTGTTCGAACATTTCTAATATTAGTTATTATTTTGCCGAAATGCCGATTAATGCCGACCCGAACAAGTTTACGAAGCAAGTTTCGCTTTACTCTACTTGTGTTGACATTTGTGCTCTGTATTTTTGAAGTGAAGACTTCTTTAGGCGTACTTTGCACTCTTTCTGAACAGTGAACCAAATTGAACTGCCACGCTCGGGTCGGTGACGCTGAATTGGGTATACTCGGCGTCAGTCGGTCGTTGAAGCTGAATCGGGTATCCTCGGCTCCAGTCGGTCAGTAACTCTGAATCGCGTGTACCCGGCGCTGAATCGCCTATACTCGGCTCCAGTCGTAAGTTTTCGCTTCTATCGTGTGGTCAAGCACCATCTTTTTTTTTTGAAATCGGAATGATTGTTGGGCTGTCCTATGATCCTATTTCTGTACGCGCTCTGACTAATTCGGTACATTACATCGATATAATAGATCAGTAAAATTTCAGTGTGTTATATGTGTATATTAATTTAAATAAAGAATGTAAAGTTAAGATGATTTAGGCTTCCTCGACACGACGCCGCAAGTTTGTGTATGTATACGAATGAATATCGACCATGTGCCGCGTAGATTTTACACTTTCATTCTGAGATGATTCTGAAATTTATTTATCTCGCGGTCTGGCGCCGATGCGGCTCCAGCGTCATGTACAGGAAGCCTTAGCCCACGTTCGCACGGACCGTGTAATAAAATCGCGGCGATTTTTTTTCGTGTACTTTATTTTCAACGCTCTGCATAGCGCCGAGAGTTGAAAATCGTTCAGTGTGTTTTTTCAACGCGCTGGGACGAGAGTGCATCCCAGCGCGTTGGATTCTCAACGCTCCGCTTTACACCGAGAGTTGATCCAGTGCGGGATAAATTCCCGCCGCGATATTTTTACGTCCTTGCGAACGTGGGCTTACTCTGTTAATTTTATGATGATGATAATGACACATGACATGCTAAATGTTTTTTTAAATCATTAGTTGGATTAAGGGCGAGAGAATGATCATCTTCCTGCCCTTGTCAGATTCTCCCTGTCGACCGTCACGCTATAATTCACTCCCTTTTCTTTCATATCATTCCTCACACAATCCATCCATCTTTTCTTTGATGAATGGTGAATTATTATTATATTGAACGTTATAATATACTTACACTGAGTGTTGGTTACCTAATCTATTATTGATTCTTCAAAAGATGTGTCATCTTAAAATGGACGGAGTTTATTAACGTAAGCATGCGTTAGTTGATAGTAGATGTTTATATTCTTCTAGGACAATGACTGTTTATGTAACGTTGTATATTTTTGTGATAACTCGTAATTCTATATATCTACTATGACGAATTAAATTGTGTAAATTCTGAATTTCGTCTTATTTAAAATTTTATCCAAATTCTTCATTTATTCGTTCGGTAAACTAAATGAAGAATGTTTATTTTACCACGGATTTTACTTGCTTTGAAAAGAGTGTCCATGGAGTTTTTGAGTTTCTTGCCCGTTCTTCTCCATAGGAACCTACTACGTTTTGGAATGGGTAACTAGCTTCATCTTTGTGTCTGACCGCCGTCCCTTTGACAATTCAAAAGTGCTTATAATAGGTTTAATTGAAATAAATGCTTTGAGCCTGAGTTTTGACATGGTCAAAGAAAAATTACTGCAGAATATCTACAATAAGAACTGATATTTAACAAAACCTTTTAAAACTAGTCCACACCTATACTCTATTTGAAATAAGATTAAACATTTAAATAAACCTATACAGTCCGTTCAACCGATTTTGACTTCTATTGCGTTGGTGGCATGACAAATGGCAACTGCAATAAGCAGTTTGTTAAAAGGTTTGTTTAAATGTCTAATCTTATTTCAAATGGAATATAGCCTAAATGGGCGTAATTTCCACGGTAATTTTATTTATTTAACCATTTATGTACAC
Source organism: Agrochola litura (assembly GCA_949152395.1). Taxonomy (NCBI): domain Eukaryota; kingdom Metazoa; phylum Arthropoda; class Insecta; order Lepidoptera; family Noctuidae; genus Agrochola; species Agrochola litura. The sequence continues at coordinate 10,899,772 of OX424511.1, forward strand.
ACAAATAATACATAGACAAGACAAAAGGAACAGAAAAATACGTACAAAGGTGATGCTTATTTCTAATGAAATCTCTTCCAGCATACCTGCGATAGGACAGAGAATAAAAAGAGATGTAGACACCGTGTGTAAGAGTAAAGAGAAATCAAATAATCGCGTACATAATTTACGTTCAAATGAAATTCAGAGGTTGAGAATTGAGAGTTGTCTTCGTCAGTCGTCTGGTAAATTCAACAACAATCATTGTATCATTTACGCTGTCGCGCAGACGAATTTTTCAAACTTAGGTGTGCAGCAATTGGGCACCAGCCCGTCCCATCCTTGATGTCTTAAGCCGAGAGATTCGTACCCCACAGGAGGGGGGGGGGTGCCCTTAGCGAGCGTTCATCTAGTTTTAATTAGCATAGTTGAATAACCCCTGGCTGGAGGTTAGTAGCTTAAGGCACCTACAGGAAAGCCCGGTTAAGTAGTCATGATCTAATTACGAGATGCAGCACCTAAAAAAAAAGGACTGATGCGGTTCACACCATAGTTTTGAGAAATTATTCTGGAAGGTTTATATGTATAATTAAATATTAACTAAGTTATAGTTGATAAATAAATCTTGAAATTTGTTGCATGTCGACACATCGCCTGTGTGAATTAGTGCGCGGGTCACACAGAAGAGACAGGAGACGTGGACGAGACCCAGGCGCGTCGCTTTTCCATCTGCGTACTATTGCCGCGTCTGCGTCCCGTCCTCGTCTCGCGTCTCTTCTGTGGGGCCCGCGCTTAGGGGAGGTTGGGTCACTAGTAGGTCCTATCCAATAAATAAATAATCGAATTCGTAAATATTACGCTGGATTAAATTACCTGCATCAACTTTAAATAATTTATTAAGTAAGTAATAAATTTTTATTAAAGAAAACTTACAGACTAGTAACAACTTAAGTAGCATGTATGGGTAATAAATTTAATGTTCTTATTACAAGCTTCCATTTTTATTTAATAAGTTACAAAGTGATATGCGTTAATTTACACTGATTTGTAATCAAAGAAGCTGTTTGTTCAATAGCAGTTATAATAAACGAGTTTATAAAAAAGCTTGAAATAAGGACGCGAAATTTTTGAAAACATTTTGGTAAAGAGAATCTCTGTTGATTTGTGCAATATTATTTAGGTACATACAAGATTTTTTCTAAAAATATTGTATTAAGGCTCCCCCGCAGTAAGGTGCAACGCGACTCCGGTGCAACAACTTCATGGAAATTGTTCTACCGGAGTCGCGTTGCATCTGTCTGCGAGAGTATATTCCATGAGTAACAACGATGCTATTAGTAGCTATAACAAGTATACAAGTCGGCAACCACACTAGTCAACTTCTTTATTACCCGATTGCGCGACAACGATTACAAAAATAAACCTTACACACTAAACGGTAAAAAAAAACAGTGGCACTCCGGGAGTGCCAACAGATGTGAAAACTTTGAAAAAAAATCGGTACCGCGGTAATCAACGCATTGATGTCTTTTTCATGGTCAAAAGCTGGTGTCGTGAAATCAATGGTTAAGTCTCATCTCAAAAATGCCCAACGCGCCTAAAGAAGTTTTCACTTCAAAAATGCAATTAAAACGTTCAAAACAAAATCACTTTTCAAGAGTGTTGTGGTAGCTATTGGCAGTTGCTGGCAGTCATTTAATCCAATGTCTGATTTGATGCCACCAACTGCATCAGTACCTATGCTTGAAAAGTGTTTTTTTTTTAACTTTTTTTAGTAGCAGTAGGGTTTTTTTGATAATTTAAACCTATTTATTTTTGAAGTGAAAACTTCTTTAGGCGCGTTGGGTATTTTTGAGATGGAAAAACCAATTGAACTCGCGTCACCGTTACCGACACCTCGTTTTTGTAAACGCGATTGTGCTCTTTATTTATATTTTGTTACGGATCAATGTTCTATGCAAGTATTTTTACTTTAAAGGTTTTGGAAGTTTTTTTTTTTAAAAATACTTTTTTTACTTTAAAGGGTTTGGAAGTATTTTTTTAAATTGTTGAAGTTTTCACTTCTGTCGGCATTCCCGGAATGCCACTGTTTTTTTCTAGTACCTGGGCGACCGAGCTCTGCTCGGGTGAAAATAGAGAAAACGAAATTTCCCAGATATGGGTCCTAGCTAAATCGATTTTTATATTGCATCTTTCATCGAAATCTTTAGAGCCGTTTTTGAGAACGTGATTACAAATATACAAATATATAGGTATTCCAATTTGTAGGTACCTATTTATTTCTTTTTTCGAATTCTTCAATAGTTTTACAATCCACTGTAAATAAAACTGTAGGTAATAAAGCTCAGTACCCTAATGGCGGAACTTATTTTCGTAAACGATTATGACAAAGTTTCATTTTGACAACTCAACAACATTCATAGCGTTATTTACGTTGTTGAGCAGATTTTTTTTTCCAACTTATGAAGCAATTGATTAGCAATCTGTTTCAAATCGAAACAAATTGTGATTGATCGTGTATTACGCAACTAGGGTACTGGCCACACTGATGCGAATCCAGCGCGAGAAATGCGACTACGTGTGTCGATTGTTTTATTTTAATGATTAGGAAGTCGACTATTTATTTGTGTTTTAGTTTGAACGCCTCCATAATATACAAAATATGTAATTGACACAATCGGCAGTGAATTTCGTCCAGCATCCCTCGCGGGATTCGGTTCAGTTTGGCCAGAGCATATTATTATAACCTGTACCTATAAAAGGAGGTCAGATTTATTCTCTGTACCTACTCTTTATTGAGAATATAGGTAACCTGTACCTAATATTATAAATTAGGTACAACCGCTTACTAGCTGTCACCATGATACACTGCGTTCGTCATTTTTTCTCTCTTCCTCACCGGGGATTCGCATTCGCTTGTAATGTAACAATCCAAGATTCGATCAATACCTCAGTTCTGCTCACTCACTGATGTTATGCTGGAATCTGAACTGTTACATTACAGGCGTATGCTCCCTGCGAGCTTTTAGACGATCCTGATTTTATCTTATTAGCAAATATTGCTAAAAAGTTCGGTGGGTTTATCACTAAATTTCCAAAATTATGGTCACTCATAGTGCACTCATTTTATCTATAAACAACACATGAACATCTCCTCTGGACATCTTGGTACACTTATTTGTAGTTTCGCACAGTTCTGTATCTTTGCACATCGACACCGAGACCGGAACCTCCTCTTTCCGGGGTGTGCGATTAGATTTTGCGAAAATGATCCGATGGTAGACTTTTCAAAGTAACTTAGTTTCGCTAATTGCCTCGGGGTCGGCGCTTTCGTGGTTTCCTCATCAGCTACGGTAGTCACTGTCGTCTCTTTCTCGTATTTCTCTGTCACAAGCTCATCGCTCTGTGTGGCGTCTGCTTCAGAATTAAGTCCTGTGTTATCATTTGTTGCGACTCTATCATTGAGGACACTTTCTGCGGGCTCAATTTCAGAATTATTAGTTTCAGGGAGAATATCGTCGGAATTATTGCTTTGAGTTTCTTGAACTTCTTCGGTTGATGAGTTCTTTTCTGTGCTTGTATTAGTTTTGGGTTTGGTCTTGATAGAATATATTCTGTCCGAGTAGTTGTAAGTAGGTTGGCTGTTATTTGTCTGTGCAGTCTTCGTAGTTTCTTTGTTTTTGTTAGTGTTTGCAGTAGGTTCTTTGTCGAGATTGCCAGGTATGACGAGCGGTATCTTTTCTATTCTAGATTTCCTCTCTACGGGCTTCAGATCGGGCTGTGAGTATTCGAGAGCGAGTTGCTGCTTGACATATGTGATGTTACTGTTCTGCTGAGGCGCTGGCAATACTGCGCTTGCGCACAGTACCAACGGAATCAAAGTTCTGAAAAACAAAAAGAAAATATATTATTATACATATAAGTTTTTGTGTTATCTAGTTTTTGGCTATTCATCGGGCAGTTTAGTAAAGATTGCGTGTGTTAATTTTTTTGCAGGCCTTGCTTTGTCATAGCGGAACACCTTTGAAATGTCAATTTATTGAATGAAACTGAACCTTAGACACTTCATTAGCATGACTTGAGAGCGTTAACCGGACAGGATGATCATCGTGATTTAAATGCTGCATTGTAAATGAACACATCAATTTGTTACTAATCTAGTGACAGTTCGCGTCGGTTGGTTGACCAGCTAATGTATTCAAACAACTGGTTATCTTTCAGTTTGCCATTAGTTATCGACAAAAACATAACTCTTGGGTAAATAACGGTTGACTAATGTCAATGTCATCTGTTATATTCATTACATTCGGTAAAACATATTGGAGATAGTTTTGGGAATTATTCCGGCGATTAGAAAGTACTGGGAAGTTCTAAAATTAATAATTAATTTTCATTTATCAGCACTCACGTATGCTGCACTCTCTTTGTGTAGCTACTTTTATTTATGTAAGGTAAGGTAAGGTAATTAGGTATCTATGTAAGTTATAATTATTATAGTTGGTAAGGTTTAATAAATTTCTTCAATTTTGTAATGGATTTTACGGATTATGAATAAGTTGCGAAGGGTAAGGCAATGAAGGTACCTAATAGGCAGGGGGTTATCCACCGCAGCCGTCACCGAAGAACGAGCTTATACGAACCGAACATGCGTGACGTCCCGGTGACGACGATAGCGCTTGGTCAGTGTCGTTTGGTCATCGAATTTAACTAAATCGAGTGTCATTTCGTCATTGGTGGAATAAAATAGGTTAACATGTTCAGTGCCGGGAGCCCTCTTGGAGGGTTCACTCAAGTCTCACTTGTATATCTTAACAAGATTTAGCCCAGGTACGCACGGACGGGACGATTTTTTCCCGCGGCGATTTTTTTTTCAACGCTCTGCTTATCGCCGAAAGTAAAATTCCAGCAGGGTGCTTTTTCAACGCGGTGGGTGGAGAGTGCGTTCCAGCGTGTTGGATTCTCAACGCTCGGCACAACACCGAGAGTTGAAAATCCAGTGGTCGATAACATCCCGCCGGGATATTTTTACGTCCGTGCGAACGTGGACTTATTCATATAATACGCGATGGTTTTGAAACTCGAGCTCTTTTATTTTCAAAAAAATATAGGGGTCAGAATGTATACTTCAGGGGTGGAAAACCATTTCCACGGTTACAAATATTCACAAAAAATATTTATATTGAAAACTTAATAAAAAAACCCAATCGAGGGCTTTTCAGGGTTCCTTATTAAAATAGTGAAAAAAGAACACGTAGGTATTGTGGTGCGAATTGCTTATTTCAGGAATTCTGATTGATCGATTACACTTTCTTTTTTTTTTGCTCTTTCTGCCCGCACTAGTACATGAAAATACCCTCAGAGATACTAATGGTGGGGAGCCCAGAGGGTTTTTAAGCTAGCATGTGCAGGGCGTCAAGTTGATAGCTGAGTAGGTGCGGCGGGAAACTCAAGATGAGGACGAGACGGTCGGGCGACCGTCTCGTCCTCATCTTACGAGACTTTTTGTCAAATCGCACTTTCCGCTATCGAATCGAAGGTGCTCTATCCTCCCCCCGTCCCATTCGCGCCGGAGTTCCTCAGGGATCCGTAGTGTCCCCTCTCATTTTTACGCTATTCAACAGCGCTATCCCTATAAGTAAAAAGGCGCAGTTGGCTCTATTCGCTGACGATACGGCCATTCACTACAGAGGCTTCGGCCCCGACTCGATAGCCGCCGTTCTCCAAACCGCAGTCGATAAACTCGGCGCCTGGTTTCCAACAACCTGCTCCTCAACTCGCGGGCCGCCTCGGCCCTCCGCACCTACGCTATTCAAAATTTCACTCTAGGGGTAAGCCAGACAAGACTGCGTGTACCGTGTAGTCGGATTTACAGCGATTCGTTACTGTCACTAAAACCAAATTTTTAACAAATTAGGTTTTAGTGAACCTAATTTTTAACAAATTTACTATAAATTAACATTCGGAATAATACACATTATACTCGTACATATAATACAATACTTAGGACATATGACTTTCTTTCATGCAAAATAAGGAGATTCAATTATTATAGTAGGTAGGTACTCGAAATTATGACAGAATAGTTTTAGAAGTAAAGATAATTATGTAAAACAAAATTTCGAATTTTTTAACATTTATGGCAAACGTGCTATGGATAATATTATAATATACTAGCTGACCCAGCAAACGTTTGGGGAAAAATATACTAGCTGACCCAGCAAATGTTTAGGGTGGACCACCCTTATCACTTAAAATAGAAAAAAAAAAAAAATTGATGTTGGCCGATTCTCATAGATACCGGATAAGCACAAAAAATTTCATCAAAATCGGTCAAGCCGTTTCGGAGGAGTATGGCAACGAAAACTGTGACACGAGAATTTTATATATTAGATATATTTATTTATAATTTTTGTTTGTTTCAGTCCCGTACTAACCCAACAAGATCTATATTGAGTTCAACTGTATCAATCGAATAATTTTATTTGTTTTTAGGGTTCCGTTGCCAAATGGCAAAAAACGGAACACTTATAGATTCGTCATGTCTGTCTGTCCGTCCGTCCGTATGTCACAGCCACTTTTTTCCGAAACTATTAGAGCTATGCTGTTGAAACTTTGTAAGTAGATGTATTCTGTGAACCGCATTAAGATTTTCATACAAAAATAGAAAAAACAACAAATAATTTTGGGGTTCCCCATACTTAGAAATTAAAATTAAAAAAAAAAAACATCAAACCCATACGTGTGGGGTATCTATGGATAGGTCTTTAAAAATGATATTGAGGTTTCTATAATCTATTTTTTTCTAAACTGAATAGTTTGCGCGAGAGACACTTCCAAAGTGGTAAAATGTGTGTCCCTGTAACTTCTAAAATAAGAGAATGATAAAACTAAAAAAAATATATGATGTACATTATTACCATGTAAACTTCCACCGAAAATTGGTTTGAACGAGATCTAGCAAGTGGTTTTTTTTTTATACGTCATAAATCGTAAACCGCAATTTACCTTTCATTCAATGTTACTTGCTGCTACGGAACCCTTCATGGGTGAGTCCGACTCGCACTTGGCCGCTTTTTTTTTATCATGCGCACTTGCTTTTTCCAACTCACTTTCGACATTGGCAGAATAGTCGACATCGGCTTTGCTTGCCGTTTATTAAAAATAGAATAGAATAGATTTTCGAACAAACAATTTTAGGAGAAGAAAGGGAGTACCGTATATCAGTGTCTCTTTTATGCTGATAAACCTTCCTTTCTATGACCTACTCAACTAATGTTTAAACGAATAGCTAAGAAAGTAGGTAGGTAATTGCTTCATATTTTGTAATAATTTTAATAGGTAATATGTTAAAAAGAAAAACGAATCGCAATACTTAAGCGTTATCTACAACCAAAGTACCAACAGACTTTTTTTGCAAAAGAGAACCTTAGATCATGCAGGCTGGTAGAAAAATTAATCAGTAGGTACCCTAATAGCATAACTTATTTTCATAAACAATTTTGCCTAATTTGTTTCATTTTTACAGTTCAACAACATTCATTGCGGTATTTACGTTGTTGAGCAGTTTTTTTTCCAACTTATGAAGCAATGGATTATTAGCAATCTTTTTAAAATCGAAATATAATATGCCTGCCTGCATAGTGTGCGTTTTATACAAGATTTGAATTTAGTCTCATCCAGTTGAAGTATGTGGGGAGAAACTTTATTGTAACATTTTAAACAGTAGGTACCTATCCCATAAAAGATGAATCTACTTTAGCCAGTCTGAAACCTGGTTGAACTAATAGGTCCCTATTTCGTGTACTTTAATATTATGTCTATCACCTCTTTTGCCAAAAAGATGTAAATTCTTTCTTACGTAGGTACATGATGTTTTCATAGATATATTGACAAGGTACCGTTATGATGTTAATATCCTTAAACAGTTTCTTTAGAGAATCGCGCCTGCGGAGATAATATATATGGCTCTGATCGCTCTTTTCTGCAGAATAAAAATAGACTCGATGTCTGCAGCCCGTCCCCACAGTAAAATACCGTAAGACATGATACTATGAAAGTAACTCAAATAGACTAGCCTCACGGTATCTACATACATCAGTAAATTGACGGATTTTTCTGACAGCATAATTATGCTGCTGAACTTAGCCGTCCTGCAAGAGATTTTAAATGAGGACCCATTGTATCCCCAGGAAAACAGTTTTATCGATGAATTCTAGTTTCTCTTGATTCAATACTATCTCACAATCACTACTTTAGACATTTGGTAAAGAAAATTTAATGCACTTAGTTTTTTTTTCCATTTAATACTTAATTATTAGCAGTGAACCAATTTTGGACCTGCAGTAGGCGGGCGTTACTTACGTCGTCAAAATTTGTAGCACTTCTATCTACCTTAAAAAATAAAGAAGTATCGTCAGCAAATAACACCCTTTGTGGTTGATTTTTTAATAAATGGAGTAGATCATATACACTAAGAGGATTTTTTTTTTTTTTGTGTTGGGAATTATCAAATAACTTCTCCCGCTCTGGGTGGAGCAGCGGGCGTGTCAGACTGTTACTGACAAAAACCCACCCGTGTTCCTTCAGTTGCCATGTTGCCAGGGGGCCACGATTTCCCTTTTGGCCTTATTCGTAACCCCGGCAGGCATTGGCCCTAGCGGACCCCGTCAATTCTGCTGACATCTCTTTGAGGCGCGCGTGTAACACAACGCGCTGTCGACCCGGGGCCTGGTCCTTATCGGACGGCGAGCTACCCATTACTCACCGTCCGCAAGCCTGCGCCTACGGGGTGGCCGGAAATCGGCTCGCGATTCTCGACGCCCAGGGCACCTCCTCCTGCGGCGGTAAGGGGCGTGAGGGCGCGAATTTTGCCTCTCCCTCACGCGTTCCGCCTCCTCCTTCGCGAGCATTACTGCTTCGCAGAAGGAGGTGAGGGCCCCCCATTTCCTCTCGCTCCGTACCATGGTCCGAATCAGGGCCGGACGCGAGAGATCACCGTCGCCGATCGCCTCCACGAGGACACGGCGATGCTCCGCCCAAGCCGGGCAGTCCTCCACCGTAAAGAGGAGGAATGGACCCAATATCGAGCCTTGTGAGTTGTGACACCTATTTTTACTTTTAAACCTAAGTAGTGAATTGATACCGTTTATTTGAATTAATATCAAATACGCAAGTCTGTCACTTGGAGCTCAAAAAAATCAAGCTTCTAGTTCTAAGTCAACGCAATAAAAAAATACAGCTATTTATGCGACATATTTTGATACTCGCATATACTCTGACTATTGATAATTGAAGATTCTAGGTCAACGATATTTTCCGTTGACCGAGAATCATGTAATTTGGCAGGAAGCAAGGTCTCACAGCACAAGGAAAAAGCACAAGCAAAGAAAAAGTCTGAAAATCGTTAATTTGTACTTTTTAACCGACTTCCAAAAAGGAGGAGGTTATATGTTCGTCGCGTATGTTTTTTTTTTTTTTGCATTAGCTACAAGATACGTATTTTTTTCCCACTTAGTATGTAGATGATATGATAAGTTCCTGTCACTGGTAGCAGCTAGTGGTATTCAAATGTGTGTGGGGTAGGTACCACAACTAAAAAGTGAAAAATAAAAACTTTTTACAAAAAAAAAAAACAACCGACTTCCAAAAAAAAACACTACAAAGTGAAAAATAACTTTAATTTCGGAAGTCAGTGGCAAAAAACGACAACACAAAACCCAAGACACCGACTTCCGAAATTAAAGTTATTTTTCACTTTGTAGTGTTTTTTTTGGAAGTCGGTTGTTTTTTTTTTTGTAAAAAGTTTTTTTAGTTTCATTACACGAAAAAATATTATTTTGCGATTACAAACTTACATTTGCAGTTAGAGAATTGACCGTGACGTATATCGATGTATGGGAGAACATGTTTTTCAACTACAAAGTTAAGTTTATTTTTGGGATAAAATCTCAACTACGGAACCCTTCATTGTGCGTGGTTCGAGACGCACTTGGCGGGTTTTTTTATTTTCAAAACGATACTGACTAAACACCCTTAGCCCGTTTCGAAAGCATTAGGTAATATAGCAAATTGAAATAACAAAGGTTTTTATCTTAATTAAATCAGTAGGTAATTAATTGTTAGTGGGTATTAGAATGTAGGTAATAAATTATTTATAGCATTCTAAACTTTGTGAAATAGCAAAATATGGTAGACATGTATTAAGGCTTTAGAAAGATGCAAGGGCGCAAGAAGATAAAAAAAAATATTATAACACTATCTTTATTATTGGGTGAGTAAAATAATAATTATTTTTCACTTTTAGTTGTGGTACCCCCGAAAAAATTCGTATAGGTGGGTACCACTACTGGTTAAGTGAATATTGCAATCATCTATACTGTGTGAGTCTTTATAATTTGCACATATCGAAATGAGGGGGAATATATGTATATGCTTAATTATAACGACGAAAAATTAAAATTATTATTTTTGTTATTGGGTTTTTCTATCTGAAATTTCTCAGTAGCAGCTCGGAGTCTGGATTTGTGCCCGGTTGATGGCAATAGGCTCGCCCCCTATTACATGGGACTTAAACATAACTGGCGAAATGTGGGTGTACCTGCTACAGGGACACCTCTGCCCAACCCTTCGGGGAAACAAGGCGTGATGTTATGTTATGTTATGAAAAATTAAAAAAAAATCTAAATAAACTGCAATTGCAAAAATGTTACAGAGTTAAATTTATGTAGTTTAACTTTTCTTTATAGGCTCTATCTCACTTTATTATACCTAAAAAAAATAAACAAATTAAAGCAAATTATTTGCCGATTCCTTCCAGAAACAATTAGTAAATAAAAATTTCCAAACAATTATGATTGTACTTTTATTTAAAAACACTATCTATGTACTAAGTCCAACGTTACTAGCCCTAGTTGCATTTTACTTAGATATACATTTCTTTCTTTTTCAAACAAATATAAAATACGAGGACACCTACCTAACCTACACGAATTCTAAGGTGCCAACCCTAGTGAGGCAGAATCTACTGCAAAATTTTAGTCATTCCACTTTGCCCCACCAGGGCGGCTTAGTGGGGCAAAGTGAAATAATTCAAAATTTGCCTAAAATTTGGCGTAAATTCCCCGGGCTATCTCAGATTTATAATACTTAGATTCTATTCAAATTTTGCTCAAATATTCCATAAAGGTCAGTAGGTCATCATCAATATAGATGAAGTGAAGTAAATACTTAGTACTTATTTACTTATTATTGAACCTAACTCAAAACTTCAAAGCTTCTGACCAAATAAAAAAATAATCACGAAAATCGACCCATTAGTCACGGAGAAATCAGAAACCATGAAAAAAAAAACGACTCGCCCAATGCATAACCTCCTCCTTTTGAAATCCTTACATATTATAAAACAAAGTCCCCCGCCACGTCTGTCGACAGACATGTCTGAACGCAATAAACTCAAAAACTACTGAACGGATTTTCAAACGGTTTTCATCAATGGACGGAGTGATTCATGCGGAAGGTTTTTAGTGTATATTTGGCTGAAATTTGTCGATTATTGTAGATGTCGGAAAAATTATGCCGACTGGGAGCTTTATTGGCGTGCGCCGCGGAAATCGTAACGGTTAGGTACATAACATTTAAGTACACACATAACAGTATTGTTCATCTTAAAAAGTTCAACAAAACAGTCCGCGATGGCATTTGTCTTCTTCTAAGGATGACCCACAGTAACCATTATTATCTTTCAGAATTTGATAAAAATTTCATTTTTATTTCCAAAGCTTTATTGGAGAAGGATTAATTTAATACCGGTCAAAATATGACCGGTATAAAAAAATATGTTATTTAAATTGGGCATTTAATTTAGATTAAAATATGCCTTGATATCATATCATTTAAATAAATAGTTAAAATCTATCACTGATTAAAAATTACGCGAAACAAAATAATTATGGTTGACGGTAACGCAGGCGTAGCGGTAGGAGTCAATGACCTTTTCCTCGGCTATAGGGTATGTAATCCCGGTGCGACATCCACGCTGGCGAAGACGCGGGTAAAAGCTACTCGGTTGATAAAATAAAGAAATTTCGAGTAGTAGGTACAAACCGTGCGTGCGAAGCAGGGGCGGGCCGCTTGTGGTAATAATAGTTTATTACCTCGCGAGTATTTTTATTATTTCTACATTCTACCTACATTTTATTCTACCTACACCAGTTCCTTGGCCCGGCCCCATACGAAAAAGTCCAGCGGGGTCAGATCTGGTGAGCGAGCGGGTCAAGGGATGGGTCCATCTCTGCCGATCCAGCTGTCAGGAAAGCAATTGTTTAAGTGTTCTCTTACATTTAACGTCTAATGCGCTGTATAGCCGTCTTGCTGAAAGATGACTGCTCGGTTTCTTTGGAATATCGGGGCACCGGAAATAAACACGAGAGAAGAACTGATGGGGAGAATTAATTCAGCGTTTGAAACAATGAAGCTGGAGATGATGTTGAAAATAACAACTACAGAAGTGAGAAGACGGAACCGTGCTTGTATTAGGAATCACGGCAGTTATTTTGAACATGAAAAATAAATAATTTCAGTTGTCATGTTGCTTTAATTAGTCTGTCTAAAATTTGAAATTTCTCCCTCAAATTGGTTTGTAGGTCCTAATTTCAATAATTTGTAAGATATCCGCGTAAATGATACCTCAAAAGAAAGCGCTATTATCAAGCATGCTTACAAAAAGGTTTGAACAAAAAAAGTACCCTCCGTTTTTTTAAACATGGTTTCAAAAAAGTATTTGTAAATTAAAAAAAAATATGAACTTTAAATGTTTGTAATAAAAATGTCTAATAATGACATAGAGGCCTAAAACATGTTTTGATAGATTGCTTACACATTACTTTAATAAAATAAAATAAAAATGAATTCATTTATCATTCAATTTGATCTTAAATAAGCAGTTTACTTAAAATTTTCAAAAAAAAAACATGAAAATTACTTAGATTTTTTTAAATTAGTAAGACTTCGTCTAAGATAACCATGGCTTAAATGGTTCTAAATTGTCTGTACTATCTTCGCCTTAAAGCTTTGCACCCATCTTCCAATCACTCTGTATAACGAAATTAAAAGGAAAACTATTACAGCTAAGTAGGCTCTACAAGTAAACGAGTAATAATCGACCAACTTACATTTGCAGTTCAAAAAACATCTTCCATATTTTCCGTATGGGAGAAAATTCATCCCATCTACGGAACCCATCATTGTTTTTATTGTTTATATGGAAAAACTAACCGCAGTTACCTAATTCGTTGTTTACAGTTACATTAATATTGAGTATAGACATCGCCGATGCAAAAACTGGCAAATGGAAACCGGGAATTGAAAATTACAGAAGATTTCCCATTGACAGAACATCGCAAAATGACGGAAAAAATCTACCTGGTAAAACAATACAAAATGACATTGGCAGAAAATTGCAAAATGACAGAAGCATTCCAACTGGCCAAGTAATACAAAATGACAGAAGATTGCAGATTGACAGAAACAAGCAAAATTACAGAAGAATTCCCATTGGCAGAACATTACAAAATGACAGAAAAATTCCGACTGGCAAAACAATACAAAATGATACAAGAATTCATACTGACAGAGAAATGGAAAATGATAGATTAATGCAATATAACAAAAGAGTACATAGTGCCAGAACAAATTCAACTGATGGAATCATGCAGGAAGACCGAAGAATAAGAATAAACAGAATTTTGGCAAATGACGGATTAAGCGAAACTGAATTACAAAAGAAAATTGACAGTTTAACGCAAAACAAAAATATGCAAACAGATATAAGAGTTCAAGATGATGAGATGCCAGATGTAAGAATGCAGAATAATAGAAAAAGACAAAATGATTTAGAAATGCAAAACACTAGAAGAATTTTAGATGAGCGTAACGAAACAATGATAAATGCCAGCAGAACGCGAAATGATAAAATAATGTTGGTTGCTACCCCTCACCGCACACGGCGAGAAATTGACCACGGAAACAAATATGGAGAGCCCTTGAAGATTGGTGGGTCCTAAACGATCAATTACTTTGCACAATATCACGAATTGCTCAATGTTTTTGACCGTTTAGGGTTAACACATTGAAGGACACATAGGCGTCATAACAATAAAACTTCTATTGTGTCTCGTGTACTGTCCTTCAAAGTGTTAATATTGAAGATTGCGCAATGATTGAACAAAAGTTTGAGCAAGTTTAATTTTTATTGCACCATATTATAACTGTGCCGTGTAGGATAAGAATTGCACAGGGTCTTACTCACGCGAAAACATTGAAGCTTATGGGCCATCAATGTTATTGCGTGACAATAACGCATCGTTTGAATGCAAGGGCTGATTCAATCATACTGCGCAAACTTATTGTAGTTTCATTAGAGGTTTTTGTTAGAGGCCGCCTTTTAAACATCACAGGTTATTAGGTGTGTTACATCGTTATTTATAATGGCCCAATTACACGAACTCCCGAATTCGATTACTTAATTGCCTATAGAATTCGGGAAAACGAGCAAGTGTAAAAGAACGGGGTGGAGTACGCCCATCTTCGGCCAATCTAGTCCAGCTTCATCGTTTCGATTACCTGAATGGCGGTTGACATGGCGTCCGTAGGTGCACAGTGCGTTCATTACTTGACGCGTGACGCGATTGGTAGCACTGCATTTTGCAGTCTTAGGCCGCATTCCGAGTTAGGCCTTAATTGCTCACAGCGCTCACATCGATACTTCGCGTTCCTAGTTAATTATCACGATTATGACAGCTCAGAGCTGTCAACAACTCGGAACGCTCGTGAACGCGCTCACACTGCTCACAGTGGTCGCTCATAGTCAAAACTTACAACATAACCCCAAAATTTGCACAAGATGGTTGGATTACAGTATTTCTTTGAGTATACACCACAAATTTCTTCTTCTTCTTTGGTTAGGTGGCAACTGTAGCCAGAAGCACAATTTCGACTCTCAAAACAAAACAGCACAACTGTCATTTTTGACAGCGCTCACGGTTATATCAATTTAGGGCATGGTCGGTGTTATCGCAAGATGGCGCATGTCATGACGTCATCTATGACGATTCACGGGACATCGTTATCGCGATAACGCTAACACGGTACGGGTGTTCGCACGCTCAAATCGATTACAGTGTAAGTCGGAACGCACCCTTAGTTTCAACACTCAAAGTTTCAAGAGTTCAAAATGGCGACTGACAGAACAGTACTACCAATCACATGCCGAAACGCGGGCGCAAGTACTCGACTTCATTCAAAGTATTCGTAGTCGTTAGCCCGTATTCTAGTGCGGTGACCAGTGTAAAATGTATCGGGTGCCCGAATTCCAGCAGTCTTTCGAGTACCTGAATACGAGCAAGTGTAATTACGCCTTAAAGTATGTAGGTATCACTGTGTACTGGCACAGTGCGTGTGGCATATAAATACTACAAAATTAAAAACCAAAATATAGTGAACAAAAACTTATTACAAAAAAAAAAAACAACCGACTTCCAAAAAACACTACAAAGTGAAAAATAACTTTAATTTCGGAAGTCGGTGTCTTTCTTTGGTTTTGAATTTTCGTTTTTTGTCACCGACTTCCGAAATTAAAGTTATTTTTCACTTTGTAGTGTTTTTTGGAAGTCGATTGTTTTTTTTTTTTGTAAAAAGTTTTTATTTTTCACTTTTTAGTTATGGTACCTACCCCACACAAATTCAAAAACCACTACCTGCTATGTAAATAACAGTGACAGGAACTTATCATATCATCCACATACTAAGTGGGAAAAAGTACGTATTATTGAAGCTAACTCAAAAACTATCGAAGCAAAGTTAATAATGGGACCATTTCGAGAGACCTTTCAAACAAAAAAATAATTTTCAAAATCGGTCCACAATTGACGGAGAAATCGGTGGACACTCATAAAATAAAAAAAAACAAGCAAACATACGCGACGAACATATAACCTCCTCCTTTTTGGGAGTCGGTTAAAAATAGTAAACAATTAATGAGTTTTTAAGCAAGCGCTTACGACTACAACACGCTATGCGCTTAGCTTTTTCGGTCAAACTAGGAATCACTATAATTTCGCTAGCTACGAGTATGGCCGTCTTTCTGTCTGTATGTGTGAATACCTATAGGTAGTCGTTTAACTCGAGTACCTAGTCGAGCTACAACGTTGAGTCATTTGGACTCCCTTTTTTATTTATTTAACCATTTATGTACACACAAATAATACACACCACACTCAAAAGGAACAGAAAAATACGCACAAAGGTGATGCTTATTTCTAATGAAATCTCTTCCAGCATACCTGCGATAGGACAGAGGATAAAAAGAGATGTAGATGTCACCGTAAGATTGTGAGAACCGTTAGTTTATAATCTGTCGGAATTGTTTCCGTTAAATTATAAACTGTCGAAAAATTTTAAACTGGGTGAAATGGGTTAGGTTAGGTTAGAACTGTGACCAACAGCGCGCGAGCCGAGCGAGCGAAGCGAGCGGTGCCGCGGCAGCGGCCGGCGAGCGCTACTTCCAAGTTGCTCGCAGCCAGGCAGGCTATTTAATATTAGCGCAAGGTGCGTTACGTCACAAGCAAGTTTGATACCAGTTCACAATTTGTCGGTTTCCCATGGAAAGATTATAAACTAGCGAAAAATAATGCATTAAATTGTAAATGGTTCGTTGCAGTTTACAATTTTTCGACAGTTTATAATTTAACGGAAATAATACAGATAGATTATAAACTAACGAAGTTCATAATTTATACGGTGACATAGACACCGTGTGTAAGAGTAAAGAGAAAGTAAAATACATAAAATCAAAACAATTCACTTAATGAAATAAAACTAATAATAATGAAAATATACTGACTTACATACATAGAAACATACTTCTAAAATAAATAACACTAAGATATTATTAATTATAATGTAACAAATATATATACATAAAATACAATAGTAGGTAGATTGTTATACAAGGGTCGAAAGGAATTGATGACTTTCACACGTGTTAAACACTCTACTTTTCACTTCGAATTTAAGGAAAGTAAAAGGTTGTAGTTTTTCTAAAATATTAATTGATCAAATTAACATGAGTATTCTAGTACCTATTAGTCTTTTTGTAAATTTTAAACATGGAACACACCGCGTCGCCGCCGCGAGTCGTTCGCTTGGGGTCAGTTCACAACAAGACGCGACGCTGCGCGCACTTTTAAACAAGTATCGAACTTGTTTTCCTCACAAAAAGGTATATTTCAGTGCGAGCGTGAACGCGTGTCAAAGTATGCTGAGATGCGCGGTGCTGCGCAGCGCGTGTACCTTATTGCGTAGTAAATAAATTCTATATTGTATCGGATCTTAAAAAAGTGTGCGTCGCGTCTCGGTGTGAGCTGACCCTTAAGTATTTTTTTAATTCACAATGGCTGCTTATACAATGACAAGACTGCAGCATTTTTTTTATCAGTATTTTTCTGTAAGTGGGGTACTACACCATCATATCTACGATCACAGATCCGTGATCAAAGATTGTAAAATAGACATAACATGGGTAATTTGTGAGCTTCGTAGATAGGTATATGACATAATATGATAGTGTAATATTCCTCAAGGGGGATATACCCATTCCAAATGTCTATTTTACAATTTCATTATACGAGTATCTTCGATCACAGATCCATGACCACATACTCGACAGTGTAATACCCCCTTAGTAAAATTTTTCGTAGCCGACTACCTAACCAAATATAGTTATATTTTTTAAATTCATTCCCGCCCTAGAGAGGAAAGTAATTACTATGAGTCTTTCCCGCCCAAGGGTGGGGATCAGCGTCTTCCACCCGCTACTTGGATCAAACAAACACTACTTTCCGAGTATGAGAAATGAAAAATAAATACCTACGCAACTATGACGAAGTGGAAAGGTAGTGTTCTTTCACTCTTCTTTTAATTTAAAAGGAAGGGTTATGATTTTAGCAGTCTATGTATGTATGTATGTTTGCTTTTATGTGTGTTCCACCGTAGCGCCTACACTACTGAACCGATTTTGATGAATGAGGTATTAATAGATTCGTAATAATGATCCGGGTGACATAGGCTATATAAATTTTCTCAAAATTTAATGTGGTGGACTTTACACGTAAATTTCTAACCTCAAAAAAAAAATGAGATGATCATGTCATGTTTGATATCAAAAGAAAGGTCTTGACGAGCACATTACAAATATGTATTTAATATTACATTTTCGAAGTAAATAAACATGTTTAAATTGTTAAAAACAAGCAAAGTAGCGCAAGATGATACCAACGCGCAGTTAATCAAATCTTAAAAATAATAAATAGTAACGATTTGTAATTCCACTCTTATAAAGAAAAACAAGTACAACGAAATATTTAAATTTTGGATTTCTTCGAAGCTCGATATTGGTGTTGGCGTCGAAATAAATCGCGCTATGGTTTCATCCAAAGCACTATGCAGTGCCATTGGAATTAAAAATAGGTTTATTACTGATATATTATATTACTCTTATTGACGTTGTCGTAACGTTTATCAAGCGTAAAAACGGAAAAGTTTAAAATAAAAAATTAAGTCTAAAAAAAACTGTACGGCTACGAGAAAATAAAAATGATCTAAAAAGTACGAAACAAGCAAATATTTCAGACAGAAATCAATCAATCAATATTTTTTACAAGTCCGCTTCTATTTCTTCTCTACGTAGAAAATAATTCTACACAAATCACATACACAGTTATTTTTGACATCGCGCCGTAGAGATACATACTTCTTCAACCTTTCCACCTCCACCGCGAAAGCATAGCACCGAAACCGCAGTAGTTCAATTCAACTGGCTTGTGTCATGTTCCGCTACTCAAGTTCCGCTCCTCAAATTTCGAGTAGCGGAACATGACGCGAGCTAGTTGAATTGAACTACTGCGGTTTCGCTGCTATGGTTTCGCGGCGGAGGTGTGCTACCGCCGGCGCCGGCTACCGGCGTTCATTTTGGGACTACAGTCACATCAATACAAAACCGACGGTGGCCATTGTGGCCGTTGTGGTCATGCTATACTTACAACCGTTTCATTTTAAACTATTTTTTTATTTGGGTGTGTTTCCTTTTTTATTTAGTTTGAGGACCCAAATGGCAAAAACTGAATCCTTATAATGTCCTCGTGTTCTTCCGTCTGCCCGTCGTTATGAGTTTTCGGTTATAACCGCAATGATAACTTTGTATTTCATAGTTTTTACGAAAAATACTATGAAATACAAACCTATTTTTGCGGTCATTAAAATGTAGGTATACTGTGCATGCGTAAATTGGCCACGCACTTGGCCGTTTTTTTCCCAGTATCTACGTATTTTTTTTATAGCTTCTCGCAGGTCAATCTAGGAGGTTGTCGGCTGCTTGACCGGACTTTCCTGTGGCTGCCTTAATAAATTAAGGCCTCCAGCCAGGGCATAAAACTTAGAAACTAAGCGACTAGACGCTAGGGGGTCATCCATAAATGACGTCACACGAATTTCATGATTTTTTGCCCCTCCCCCCGTCCTTGTCACAGCTGGTCACATTTGTGAAACTCCCCCCCTCCCTAGTGTGACGTCACATATTTTGCAAATTTACATTTAGAAATTATTGAATGAAAACAGCTCTTCCGAAATCAGTTTTATTTCCATTTAAATTATTTTTTAATAAAATTAACATCAAATCAAACAATTAACAACACAAAAAATGATTGACTATGTTAATTAAAAAAATTAAGAAAACAAAAAATATTAATGGAATTAAATTAATTAAAGATACAAACTTAATAGGTAATCTTGAGTCCACGGACTTTGAACCCACTCCTTTAAATTATTTAATAGTTTAAAGTTCGTGTTTTATTGAACACTTTCTATAATAGATTTTGAAATGTGAGTCACGAAATTTAGGACCCCTCCCACCCCCTTGTCACACAATCTGACACTCGTCGGCTCCCTCCCTCCCCCTTACCGTGTGAC
Organism: Agrochola litura; assembly: GCA_949152395.1. NCBI lineage: Eukaryota > Metazoa > Arthropoda > Insecta > Lepidoptera > Noctuidae > Agrochola > Agrochola litura. Next base: position 10,919,770 of record OX424511.1, read on the forward strand.
GTAATTTATGGATGGCCCCTAAGGGCACCCCCTGTGGGGTACGGACCTCGGCTTAGGGAGGACAGCAAGGGACGGGCTGGATCGGATTAATCAGTATCTACGTATGACGCTATAGTATTTGTATTACGGGTTAAAGGGAGCGCCCCTAGTTAATTTACACAGGTAGGTTAGATAGGTACCTACTCTCAATCTCCCTTTCCCTCCTTACGGTACTTAGAAGTACCTCCACATTTTTCGTCTAATAACTTAAGTACGAAATCACCTTATGCTAACTACAACTGACGATCCTTTAGAGTACCGTTTCCGTAAGCCAATCACAGCGCGTTATTTGAATTACCGCGTGACGTTTTCGAAAAATTTGAACAGCGAGTTACAACCGGTCGGACATTTTATCACTCTCCTGTGCGGTGTAATTGAAAAAGTTTTATAAATAGAATATTATAGGTAAGTGCTATTTTTTTTACTAATTACGTTGTTTATATCACGGACTACATTTATAAAAGCTGTTATAACGTATTTTCACTTTATTTTATATGAATATTTGATAAAAACTGACATGGACTTAAAAGTGCCGTCAGGTGATTATAAGAATGAAAGAATTAAAAGAAGATGAAAAATTATAAGCTTTTATAATACACATACTCGATGAAGTGGGTATTTTGTTTTATCATAAATGAATGTTTTTTTTTATTTTATAATTGTTCTGAGCTATTTTTTTATTGTTTTAGCCATTGAGATGGATATTACAAACAATACTGCTCTAATTGTAGCCCTGTTATTAGAAGAGATTCCTGACTGTGACGAAGAGTCTGAAGCAGGTGTGTCGGATGATGAAGTGGAAAATATTCAACTACCTACACCAAGAGGCTTTGATGAGGTTTTTGGAAGAGCTCTAGAACACCAACACCAACCAACATCTCCAATACCTGGATCTAGTGTTCAGATTGATCTACCGTCTGCAAATACGTCTTCACACAAAACAAATCAGCGATTACCCGAACCAAACCGTAAATGGAAAAAGAGGGACCTAGATACATATTTACAGGAATACGTTCTAGATACTGGAGTAGTAGAAGACTGTTTTGCTCACTGTAGCAACCCGACTGATATATTTGTAGTATTGATTGGAGATGTTGTTGATAATATTGTGTACCAAAGTAACCTTTATGCTACTCAGAGAGGCAAAGTATTGAACCTAAAAAAGGAGGAACTTCTAACATTTATAGGTTTAAATTTTTTTATTACAATACTCGTCCGGCGTGGAGAGACCATTACTCTTCGGCACCTGATCTCAACAATGCACTTATTTGCAAAACAATGCCAAGAGACAGATTTGCTATTATTTTATCTCATCTGCATTGCAATGATAACTCCCAAATGCCTAAAGATTGCAAAGATAAGTTATATAAAATTAGACCGACGATTCATGCACTCAATAAAAAATTTCAAGAGGTTTATCATGGTACTCGCGAACTGAGTGTAGATGAGTCTATGATTAAATTTAAAGGTAGGTCTGTCTTGAAACAATATTTACCTATGAAGCCTATAAAAAGGGGATACAAGTTGTGGTGTCTTGCTGACCAGAGAGGCTATATAAAGAAGTTTCAAATTTACGAAGGAAAAGACGAAGAACTGAACTCAAAATTTACCGGCTATGGCTTGGGAGAGAAAGTAGTTTTGGAGTTGACGGAACAAGATTGGGGTAAAGGGAAGATAGTTTACTTTGATAATTTTTTCTCGTCTGTTGCTTTGCTTGAGAAACTGAAAACTGAAAACACCTACGCATGTGGAACTATCCGAAGTAATAGAAAAGGACTGGCCGGAAATATGCTTGCTGATTCTCAAATGAGAAGGGGCGACAGTGATCATCGATTTTCAAATTTAGACATTGGATATTGGAAATGGAAGGATAACAAAGTGGTTCATTATATAGTGTCTAATTTTCATGGGAATGAAACGGCTACTGTGTCACGTAAAGAAAAAAATGGATCCAAGTCTGCCATTACATGCCCTGTAGCTGTCAAAGATTACAATAGCTATATGGGCGGCGTAGATACAGCTGATCGTTTGAGAGCCCTTTACTGTATAGATCGCAAATCTCCGAAATGGTGGCACAGGTTGTTTTGGGGTCTTCTGGACATCGTATTTGTCAATTCATATGTCATTCATGGACTTATAATGAAACAGACTACCGTAAAAGATTTTCGACGCTCTGTTACTCAAGGCTTGATGACAATGAAAGATGTTAGTCAGAAAAGAAAGACTTCTACTGATAATACTTCCAAAGGTGGCCCTTCCAAAAGACGCAAATATGACCACTCCACTATAAAAGACGTTCGCTTGGGTAATAGAGGCATCCATTGGCCTACGTTTGTAGAAAATAGGGGAAGGTGTGAGTTTTGTAGTTTGAAAAAGATTCAGTCGAAACCTCATAGTAAATGTTCTCATTGCAACGTGTTTTTGTGTGTAAATGAAAAGAAAAATTGTTTTGCTGAATACCACGAGGTTAATTTGTAATTAAAAACCTATCTTTTTAATTATTACTAAGTCAATATTGGATCTCATTATTTTTGTAGTTTCTATAAAAGTTCCTAACATTGTAATAACACAAAGTTCCTGACGGTACTTTTAAGTCTAGAAATCTGAAAATAATCTGAGCGTTTCTTTTTACCTACCTTATTATGATAATGAAGTTAAAAAGCGGAAATTCGTTAATAATTACTACCCCGGGTGGAAAGGGTTAAATTAGAAAATTTTAAAGTCGAGATTCTGCAGGACCCTGTTTCCAGGTGATAATTATATTATTTATAACTAGTGTGAGTCCCGATTGCAGTGGATTATTTATTGAATTCACTTCAATAAATCGACTGTAGCAATTAACATTGTCCGATTTACATTTTTGCGATTTTTAAATTTATTGCATTAAAGGTCTTAGAATAAATTATAAAAATGTTCCCGCAAAGATTTGAAGCAATAAAAAAAATCGCGAAAATGTTGATCCGACAATGTTAATTGCCACGGTCGAAATAATCCAGTGCAATCGAGACTTTAGGCGCGTTGGGCATTTTTGAGATGGGACTTAACCATTGATTTCGCGACACCATGAGGACACCTCATTTTTGTAAACGCGATTGTGCTCTTTATTTAAATATATTACGTTACAGATCAATGTTCTATGCAAGTATTTTTACTTTAAAGGATTTGTAAACGCGATTGTGCTCTTTATTTAGATAAAGTTACGGACCAATGTTCTATACAAGTATTTTTCTTCCACCAAGGCGATCTTGTTCAAGTTTTCACTTATGACGGCACCCCCGGAGTGCCACCACTTTTTATTGATTGTTTTGTCTTGTTTCATCGTTTTCAGTGCAAACTGCAGCCGAATTTTTAATTTTTGTTAAGTTGTAAGTATTTTATATTATGAATTTATGAGGTATTAATAGCAGATGCTTACAATTGTTTCAGACCACGGCGTCCTCAAAAAAGAGGAGTTTATTGTAAAATGGGAATGGTTCTGGAAGGTTGATTTGGAGTTAGAATTGAGAGAAATAGAACACGAGAGGTTTGAAGGCCACCTTGTTATGGTAACCAAGGCTTGCCACATGATTGCAACTACATACATTAGCGCGTAAGCCTTACTTGACATCTTTAAAGTTATTTTTTGGTTACGGAAAACCCGAATGAATGGATATTTTAATAATAAGATATTGATCAATTTTTCCAGTTTCCAGTTTTTATTTCCATGAAAACCTAATTTGGACTATTCCGAGCAATGAAAAGAATAACCAAATCGGTTTAGCCGTTCTCAAAATAATGATGCGCTTAATAACGAACAGCATTTCATTTTTATAATACAACGTGTAATGCGCAAAACCTCAGACACCCCAACTGATTTTTAATTCAATTGACCTATTTCAGAGAGAGTAAAAATCATTAAAAAAATTGTAAAGGTTTTATGTGCTGTTTGTTTCGTAAGATTCGTATTTGGATTGAAATAAAAGCTATTATTATCCCGCGTATGAGAAAATTTAAATTGGTCGACAACAATTTGTGTTTGTTTACCTATTTTGGCGGGTTTGCGCATGTGATGGCTTGACCTATTAATAAATAGACACGGCAACGTTTTCAATGAAGATTTTTTGAAAAATGTGACCTGTATTAAAAAGTGGTTCAATTTATTCTTCTCGTTATTCTGATCAAACTATTTTCAGGTTTTGCGGACTTTTGCGCATAATAGATGCGCGCGTAGAATAGATAGATTTTATCAACAACTGTTATTGGAAGTGTGTCTCGGCTATTGAGTCAAGTCTTGAACATTCAGTAAAGCTACGGTTTCTTAGAAATGCGGTGGTCGCACTTCACGGCCGCAGTGACGGCTGTCCTGAAAATGAAGACAGCGGCAAAGTTTTCGATCGTTAGATTCGCCCCACCGCGTCAAAAGATAGTCGCGTTTCTGTTTCGTTTTGACACCTCTGACCGTAGACAGAGAATGCTATAGACACCTGCAAAACGTGTCGCAGAAAGAGACAGAAAAAAAAACGTCACATATTTAGGGTTACTGTGCGAGGAAAAATTTACCCCACAATTTGTGAAGGTGGAAAACAAGAGAAACCCTGAAAGTGACACTGATAAAAAGATTATCATCAGTATAGCATGTGATGTATGCAAGAAGACATGCTCCTGAACTCAAATAAATTGCGTTGTGTCGGTCGTAATACTTGGTCATAATAATTGGTCGTAAATACATGCTAGCAACGTTTGAAAGTCGTTAAAATAAAATATATTATTTCCTTCATGTGAATGAATCCTAAATATTCTTTCCGCCATCGTACATACTTTAATTACATCGCGTGAAGGATAAATAAGGCCACCCTTATCTCTTTTAAATACAAGACCTAAGTATTAGTGGCTAATAAGAGCTAGCAGACTATCTTCACATTTTATAGTTTTTCTTAATTTCGTAACAACAAACCCACCGATATACGAAATTACGTAGTTTAGTCATAGTTTACCGATGTGCCAAATTTTATCCAAATCCGTTCAGCCGTTTTAGTGTGAAAGCGTAACAAACAAACTCACTTTCGCATTTTTATATTTGTTAGGATTTGGATACACACTGCAGAATATATATTACCCGTAATAGCGGGAAAAAAATTATAGAAAAGTTGGCAACACCAAAATTCTTAGGTTAGAATTTAATAATTGTTAATTTTGTGCTTTTTATCGATGAATTTACGTCTAGGGTACATTTAGTATACTATACACAATGTATGAACACAACAAAATGTTATTGAATGCCTAGTAACTGATGAAAAGTGCTATACTTACGAATGAAAAGACAAGTCTGGCATATTCGTTCCACTATCACTTTTACACCTTATAACGCTACACCGCACCATGTTTCTTTTTTAAATGGTTGAAATATTAAGTCTATATTATTCACAACATAAAATAACATAAATTACTTAACTTATAGCACATAAAATTTGAATTTTACAAGAAGGCGATAACTATCTGCTCGATAACTGTCAAACTTTGTTTAGCAAAGTACTGTGCTAACCTTAAAAAACGTGGCACGCGCCGTGAAACAAAAAATCTCTTCGTTCTGTCTCATTTCTTTACACAACATCGGCGTAAGTTGCTCTTTTTCTTGTGTGAATGCGACAAAAGATATCAATTTGTCTATAGCATTCTCTGTCTACGCCTCTGACAGACAATAACACAGTGACAACACTTGTTTGTCATGGAAACGCTTTTTAATCGATAGGGATTCCCTAATGTAACGTTATAACTGTCAAGCCCCGCGGTTTGACATTGACGCGCGCTCCACGTCAGTTTCGAATTTTTTTTTAAATTTTCTGTGTTATCTGTCATTTTTTGAATAATTTTGTTCTAATTGACGGTATATCCGTATGGCCATAGACCTTATTAATTTAACAGTACAAATAGAGATGCAAGCCCCGTTGTCATCCATGCAAGTCAATTCATGACTTCCATGGATGACAACGGAGCTTGACAGTTTTGGAACATTTTGACATCCGTGGATGTCAACGGAGCTATATCGATAATGTGTGAGCTCACTCTTCTCACTAAGGACACTTTTTCTTGTGACTGAGTACGGTGAGGGCAAATCTAGCGACGTAAATCTCTGGAGGGCGGGGTTTGCTTTACGGCGTCAACAACGCTCTCTAGGAAACCACACCAACTTAATTTCATAATCAACGTTTCAGTGACGTCATTCGGCATAAATTGCGGACGCTACGTGAGCGGTCACCGCCCTTCTTGCAAACCTTAGCATATAAGTACTAACGGGGTAAAGAAAACTACTTAGTACGCGCCGCCCGTGCGTACGTACAACCTTCAACCGTCCCGGCCGCGGGACACGAGAACGGGACGCAGACGCGGCGTCTTCATTATTCTTTATATAAAATGAATTAACGCGATCTGGCACAAAACTTACAGAAAGGATAAGACCCAGGCGCGCTGCTTTTCCATCTGCACATTATTGCCGCGTTTGCGTCTGGCCGTCTTCGTGTGGCTCGCGCCTAACTACTAATCACACGGTCACACCACTCCAATTGGTACCTATTAATATCCCTTGTTTTACAGGATTTTTGATTATAAAAAATTTTACACGCTAAGAAGTTTTTATCAAAATAATTTAGCGTATGAAGTCGGATATTTAGTATGCGAAATAATATTTAAATATCAAAGAATGTTAGAAATATTTGACTTGACAACAGAATATTTTTTTAAATTTCAAGAAAAACATTATGCTACCACTTCCTACGTTCTGTATTTGTACACGAATGTATTGGAACTGGGAACGGAAATAGCACATATGTGTGATATGCTAAATGTGATTGAAGATAAGTACAAATTCATCCCAGTCAGTCCGTCAGGCTTCGACGATTACAATACAGTGAAAAGTGAGTTGGTTAAAGGAATAATATTATTACTGATTAATAATAGTCAGGACCCCGCGTCCTACGTCGCGCGAATATACGATCGTTCGAACTTTTTCTTCGGTGAATGGTAAACGCGTGGTCGCGTCCACAGAAGGCGCTTTCCGATTTTCTGAACAAATTGACATAGCCAACATTCGCACGAATGTAATAAAATTGCGGCAATTTCTTTTCGTGCACTAGATTTTCAACGCTCAACTTAGCGCCAAGAGTTGAAAATCCAACAGTGTGTTTTTTTAACGCGCTGGGACGAGAGTGCATCCCAGCGCGTTAGATTCTCAACGCTCGGCTTAACACCGAGAGTTGAAAATTCAATGCGCGATAAAATCTCGCTGCGATTTTATTAGGTACGTCTGTGCGAACGTATTTTGTGAACGCGAACGATAGCGTATTCGTGCGACGATCGCAAAATAGGAGTGGCAGTTTTTATCCCCATTGTTCTACCGTGAAGTTTTCTTAGAATTTGTTTTGTTAGAGTTGCGTCGCGGCGGCGGCGGAGCGCGCGGTCACAGATAATATGCGGTGGTTTGCGCGAGCTCGTCGTGTTCACTCACATTGGCCGCCAGGCGTTTGCGCGAGTGTGATGTGTTGTCAGAGGTTGACAACATTTCATTTACTCACCCTCCATATCAGGAAAAAGTTCAGCAATTTTCTTCCATAACTTATTAAGAAGATTTCTGTTTTTACTTGGAGTTCTAGCTTGAACAACACTGATAAACTTCTGTGTTGAACGACATGATGAAAACGTGCTATCGTTTGTAGCGACGTTCAAACTGGTTGAACTTAGGTAGGTACCTTTTTTTTTGGGTGGGATGTTATCAAATAACTTCTCCCGCTCTGGGCGGAGCGGGAGGGCGTGTCAGACTCTTACTGACTAAAACCCACCCGTGTTCCGTCAATTGCCATGTTGCCGGGGGGCCACGATTTCCCTTTCGGCCCGTATTCGCAGCCCTGGCAGGCATTGGCCCTAGCGGACCCCGTGAATTCTGCTGACATTTCTTTAAGGCGCACGTGGAACACAACGCGCCGTCGACCTGGGCTTGGTCCTTATCGGACGGCGAGCTACCCATTGCTCACCGTCCGCAAGCCCGCGCCTACGGTGGCCGGAAATCTGCCTGTGATTCCCGACGCCCAGGGCGTCTCCTCCTGCGGCGGTTAGGGGCGCGAGGGCGCGAAGTTTGCCTCTCCCTCACGCGTTCCGCCTCCTCCTTCGCGAGCATAACTGCTTCGCAGAAGGAGGTGACGGCTTCCCATTTCCTCTCGCTCCGTACCATGGCCCGAATCAGGGCCGGACGCGACAGATCACCGCCGCCAATCGCCTCCACGAGGACACGGCGATGCCCCGCCCAAGCCGGGCAGACCTCCACCGTATGCTCCACCGTGTCCTCTGGTTGAACTTACCTGACGCCGCAAGTGAATCGCGCGCTCCGCCGCTAGTTCGACGTGAACACACATAAACAACATCATACCACAGATTACCAGATAAATCACTCCATACAACATTTTCAATACCTACTGCTATAATAGCCTACACCTTCGAGTCGCTAGATGCTGCGAACTAAAATGAACCTAACCTTACAAGCGTAAAGTGAGTTTTGCTTTGTAGCTGAGCACCGCCGCGTGGTTATTGTGAATTGCCAGGGCTGTAAAGATGTTTGTAAGGTCGTAGTACAGTTTATGAAATAAAATGAAATGCTTTATAATGTTTAAGCATGTGCACGTCATGCACGCTTTTCTAAGACTTGCACGCCTTTAAATAAACAATAATCATATGAAAATAACATTAACAAAATAATAACGATACTAAATATTATTGAAAATTAATTTGCACAAAGTAGATTTTTGCTAACCCTTCAACTTTAATTGTTATCCGCCTTAATAAGGCGTCGTAACAGATGATGAGCTAAACGTAATTTTCAAATGACAGTTTACAAATGGAGATCATTGAACTTTCTAATCTTATCTCAGACGCATAGTAGAAGCACAGATTACGTGGTAGAAGTGATACGTACAGACGCCAGCACTTCAAGCTACTACAATCTGTCAAATTTATTTAATAGATTTTCAACTTTATCGCTGAAGTTTAAAGTTCAAAGTTGATTGGGAAAATTTGACAGTTTCGGGTAGCTTGATGTGCTGGCGTCTGTACCTACTAATAAAATACAAAACACGAAATACGCAAGTTTAAACAATTTTATCTATTTAAATAACGATAATAAAATAAATAAGATAGGTACTCGCATTTCTGTATCAGCAGGTAAACTGAAAAAAGATAAGTTTTTTATCTCTTCTCTTGGTGGATCTACATCCATCAACTGCACATAATACACCAGGACCAGCCATATCATAAGAATTTGAAACTAAGTAGGTACGTCAGGTCGACTGAAATATATGCGTACGTACGCGCCTCGCGGCTGTCGGCAACCCCAAGAAATGGGTCGTCTCCGGCCCGGCGGCCGGTAGGTAGTTAGCGCGTGTAAGTACATGGAGTGATTTATCTGGTAATCTGTGATCATACGTTTGATAGCCGCGAGCGCGCCGCACGCGCCATTCGCTACCATGCCCGCTACTTTCACAGCACCTGCGTTTTGTACGTGAACATTTGCTAATTACGCTGTGTTTGATATTTCGTGATCTCGCCCGCCACCGCGCCCGCGAGTTAACGTGAACAAGCAATTAGGCATAGTTGATGAATCCATGATACCTACTGCCCCTCTTTTCAATAAGAAACAGCTGTTGATTTTAATAACGTATCTTGCTTGTTCAAATATTTGAGATTTACAGGTTATGTCTCCCTACCTCAATGATCAACTCTCCATACGTTGGGGAGATTTGAACCATTAATCGTTAATTTTTTTGACGTTTTCAGCTCAAGTTAATGAATGAATAGTAACTTTGACATTAGAAAGTGATGCCCATATATCAGAGCTTTGTATGTTACAAGTTACAGTTACAATTTTATACGTGTTATAGTAAAAGGGGGTTCAATTCTCCCGGACGACTTTATGACCTACACGAAAAGATTTCCCGCAGACAGGCGCGACCCGACGCCGCCGCCGGTTGAAAAATTTCCAGGAAGTAGGTATCATAGAAATTGTTCCACCAGAGTCGTATCGCGCCTGTCTGCGGGAGCCTAAAGCCGATACACGTCTGCTGATTCTTTCATACAAACATAATGGAGTAGGTACCTATTTCTCTATAGTTCCTAATCACTCTAGGGCAACGGTCGGCAACAGGCGGACCGCGGTCCTTATCCGGACCGCGAAGGGTCGGAACTTGGACCGCCAAATATTGTTAAATAACGAATCACCTATTACAAAAATGCATTTTTTGAAAAACTAATTCTGTTCAAGATTAATGGACTTAGAAAAACACTCTTCGCATTATTTGTTCCCCGTGTGAACCAAACTATAAAAAACTGGCCTTTTGTGTTTTATAATAATTAACTTGTAGTTATGATTCAAAATAAAAAAAACAACTAGAAAGTGTTATGAGTATTTTTTCTGGACCTCGATAAAGAATTTCAACACTATCCGGACCCCACTTAAAATTACTTGCCGACCCCTGCTCTAGAGAGACATTAGAACGTCACATTCACTGCGTGTGCTGGTTACTGAGAGAGAAATGTAAGTAAATAAAAATTTTATAGTGATTAAAATAAATAATATGTTACTATGTTTAGAACCAAACAAAAATAAAGCACAATCAGATCGCGAGGCTGAAATAGCCGATCGATTAGCGAAATACGCGAAGTACCTGGCGAAACTCAAAAGGGCGAAGCAAAAAGCAAGGAAGAAGGCCAGACAGAAGGTAAACTTTGACACGCGCCCATCTACTCCGGACAGGAAACCCAAGGTCCGGTGAGTAGCCATGCACGCGTTTTACGCCCGCTCTGTTCACACTTTTTTGTATGTATACGAACCAGGGTTGTTGCGAACATCAGCATCAGCATCCGCTGATGTGAAAAAAATATGCATCAGCAACAACCCTGATACGAACAATCTTAAGAGCCCATACTACCTCGGCTCAAATTCACTTTTTATCTCGCTCGCACCATACTGCTCGCGGACTGAGTGAGAGCGAGACGGAGTGGGGTGCTAGCAGCTCCGAGGTGCCAATAATTTAGGTAATTGCTTTTTACGGCGTAAATAATGGCAATAAAAAAAAAATATATATAGTCGCTACTTTATAGTTAGTTCAGTTATTTTGCAAAATATCATGATTTAATTTGAAGTATTTTTTGAATACCAGCGGTTTATTGTTCGGTTTGGAGGTAACTTTGGAAAAAAATTCTATCGAGAAAATTTTATGGAATCGTGTTTTCGTCTAACATAGTACTTAACATTAATCCTTAACTTTGACATATATTTATTTCAAAATTAATGCTGCAGTATTTTCGATATAACGGAGGATCATGCGAAGCCATTTGAGGTAGTATAGGCCCTTAAGGGGGATGCGCTGAGGTAACCCGCGAAATTCAAATTTTCTTTAGTTTTTTGCATTTTGTAGGTCAGTGTCAGGTTTTATGTTGATTAATATGTTTATGAAGAATATTACAGAAAGTACGCAGCAGGTTCGGCTTGTCGGGTCAATTCAAAGAGGATATCTAACGTAGTCAGATAGTAAGCCGGCGTTCTCACCGACGTAATAAAATCGCGGCGATTTTTTCCGTGCACTGGATTTTCAACGCTCTGCTTAGCGCCGAGAGTTGAAAATTCAACAGTATGTTTTTTCAACGCGCTGGGACGAGAGTGCGTCCCAGCGCGTTGGATTCTCTACACTCGGCTTAACACCGAGAGTTGATAATCTGGTACGCGATAAAATCCCGCCGCGATTTTATTACGTATGTGCGTACGTCGTCGGCTTACGCGATAGAGAGAGAGGCAACAGTAGGTAATTAGCACTGCGCGACCTGAATTGCACTTTGTGTCGTAGCACAAGAGTCGCTTTTTATTTAAATGATTTTGCAATGAGTGAACCATCTGTGCTTAACCTCTCGAATGCCGTAATTACAGACACAATTAAAAAACCATTGTGTCTCGTGTAGATCTACGTTCCGGCATACCAAGGGTTAAACTATGGTTTAAGCACATAAGCGATGCCCGTCATATTTTATCGGCCGTCTTTTTCTCTAGTACCCTAATTGCGTAACTTATTTCCGTAAACGATTATGACAAATTTGTTTCATTTTGACAGTTCAACAACATTCATTGCGTCATTTACGTTGTTGAGCAGATTTTTTTTCCAACTGATGAAGCAATGGATTAGCAAACTGTTTCAAATCGAAACAGATTGTGATTGATCGTGTATTACGCAATTAGGGTACAGGTCTTAATAAACGCCCTGTAAACGGACAGCCGTTAACGCCCACGTTCGCACGGACGTAAAAATATGGCGACGGGATTTTTTCCCACATTGGATTGTCAACGCTCTGCTTATCACCGAGAGTTGAAAATCCAACACTGTGTTTTTTTGACGAGCTGACACTCTGTTTAATTCTCAACGCTCGGCTTAACACCAAGATTTGAAAATCCAGTGCGTGATAAAATCCTGCCGCGATATTTTTACATCCGTGCGTACGTGGGCTTATTGTGTGACCGTTCACCGCTTTCTTAGTGACCAAAGCTCTAGGGCTGTGCCCGTAGTTCGGAAATCCAAGCATGCAAGCGTTCAAGAAAATACCTTCTTCGGTTTCAGCTTCACTTAAAAAAATAAAAATGCACGGCCTGAAAACTACTGAAAGTGCCAGGGTAGGCCGCGGAATTCAATATTTCTTACGTTTTTGGAATTTGCTCAAAGACAATGAATTTGTGAATTTGTCAAAATTACATAAGACAGTCCCCCAAAACGCCCACCCTTCACCACTTCCTAGTGCCTTTAGCTGGGAAGAAGAAGTGGCGCAACAAACTCCCCAGCAGCACAGCTGTCTGTTCAAGTTAGATAAAATTACACACACTTAATTTGCACACACTAAATTTAGTTGTCAACAAAATAGATCTTTTCTCATGTTCACTGAGTGAGTTCGCAAGGGTAACGTTATACGTGTTGTTTTTAATTTTAATAATTTTTTATGTTGTATTATTTCATTAATTGATAGTTAACTACGCACTACCGAATTGGGAGACTGTAATGGTAGCGTATGTTTGTAATAAATAAATAAATATATATTTAGAATATATATTTTTTATATTTTTAAATGTTTTTTTAATAATTTTTATAAGAATATTTAAAAATGTAAATAATATGTTTATAGATGAATTAAAGGAAATAAAAAAAATATATATATATATTCTATACAATACTTAGTAGGTATGTAAAATAATTTACATTACGCGGGTGTATGTTGATCGAAATATGATTCGCAACCGCACCAAATATGTATTTTTACTCTAATTATAATAATTAGAATCGTCGATACAACTCTCTAAGTTAGAATTGACCTCAAATGTCTTTTTTTTTTAATTATCTCGCAGTTGACCTATGAGGACATGGCTGCTTAACCGGACTTTCCTGTGGCTGCCTTAAGCTTCTACACTTAAAGCCTCCAGCCAGGGACATAAACTATTCTAAATTAAAACTAGGCGAACGCTCGCTAAGGGCACCCCCTGTGGGGTAAGAACCTCGGCTTAGGGCGTCGCTGAGGAGAGGACAGAAAAGAGGGACAGGCTGGATCAAACTTAGATTTTCATCTTGATTATTATTCGGGGTATTTAAAGCTACGTGCTCAGCTGCAACAACTGCTGGCACCTCGTTTTCAAGCAAGGGTCGGGGAGGAGATTCATTTACTCGGGGACGCGGTCGCAATCGCGACGGACCTCGGCGGCGGAGTCGGAATGACGGGTGTCGTCTGTGTTTGTGCACTGTACTCATAGAAATATAAAAAACAGGAGAAGTGGCATGGGGGCGTGTCTGTGTCCGCGCGTAATGATCAAAGTGCTCATATATTATTTTATATACCGTATTTTCAGGATACCAAATTTTTTAAAGTATAACGACGGTGATGTATCAATATCTAATAACTACAAAAACATGGTTTTACAGGAGGAGAAAAAAACGTTTAATTTCTATAGTTTTTGACCATTTGAAGTAAACATTAGTAAGTGAAAACCGCCAAAATGTTAGTTATTAGATATTGATATTTCACCGTCGATAATATTAAATGGAAGAATTAAGAACGAACCTTTCCGATTTAGTCAATCACTAGCGTATATGTATAAGCAGCACAACGATAGAAAAGATGTTTTCGTGTGAGTGAGTTGTACGGTGCATGGTAAATGCACGCTGTGTTTGATGGGATAAGGTTCATAATTGATTGTGTAGTACGTTCTGATTTATGAATTGCAAGAGTGAGCGCAGCCTCGTTTCTATTTGGTTTACTGATCTGCATGTGTAGTTGTGGCGACTAGTCGCGAGGTAGTGGGGACCAAGTGGAGACATTGGGTTTCGATACATTTTCAACTACCGGGCATATCTCCTTCTTTCTTATATCTATGACTGTACTGGTGGTCCTATTCTTCTCCCGGAGGAGTGTTATTGGGTCATTTGGGTCGGAGAGGACATGTTCGGACGACGAATCTTACTGATTCTGGAGGGGACATAGCTGCTTCGACAACCAGAGGGTTGCGATGTTTGGGAGCGGCGTCATAGTAATGCTTGGACATGCGTTTTTAAAGAACTGATTATTGTGGGAATCATACAGTCGAGGTGGAGGATCTCGTTTCTGACGTACCAGGGGGATCCCGTGGCCTTACGGAGGACCTCAAATGTCGTTATTTCGTGAATAGATATTCAACAGGATAATTTGAACTTAGAGAATTGTATTTTAATTTTTTATCCATAACGGGGTAGCTCTTGGCCTGCATCTCACTCGATGGTAAGTGATGATCAGGCCGAAGGTGGAAGCGAGCTTCACCCGGAATCCTCAACCACAGAGGAACTGGCTATCTTACCTCTAACTGCCGAAACACAACGCTGTTAACATTGTTGTTATGGTGACAGACTTAGATAAGATATGGTAGCTAGCCAGGTGGACTCAAAACAAGCCCTACCAACAACCAAACCGAGCAGAAAATCTTGCGGAATCGAACCCAGGACCTCTGGGTCTGAGACAGGTGGTCTAACCACTAGACAACAGAGGCGGTAATGATTGTAATTTTGTAAATACATGTATGTTGCGGTCGCGAATCTTATTTTGATCATCATAAAAAACGTTAGAACATTTATATATCGCGGGTTACTTTAGCGCCTGTCGAGAATTAACTAGGTAATCGTTCATAAATTTTACCTCCCCAAGTGGCCTTCACACCTAGATTGAATGTCAGTTGCACTGAGAGTTTGTCAAAAGTGGTAAAGCAATTCTGAGGTCGACCGACCTGCGCATGCGCACAGTCAGCTCCGCTATCCCGCAGACTGGCTAATATTTAATAATCGCGCAATACCTAATTGTTTTTGCCGGAAAAAAGAATGAAGTTGTTAACAGATTATTGTTTTTTTTTCAGGGCCTGGCCCACTGTCTATGGCTGGTCGATCGAAGCGGATTTATGGTGATACGCAATGATTATTTACATCGCCAATGGCAATTATCGAATACCTATCTACAATGTTGATAATTGCCACTGCCATCGATAAATAACCTGGCACAAATAAAAAAACATCTAAGTACATATTTTTTTGTTTACCTTCAGACACCTACATATCCTACAAACCCATGTCTGTCGTGTGGTGGCCGCCACATAATATCCCCGTGACGACTGTCACGAAAATGATGGCAGCGGGATTTGAATTTTGAGTATTGAGTATTAATTTACGGTGTCAGAAAACGCTCTTAAGGTTACACTAGTCGGTCACTCTTTCATACAAACGTAGTATGGTAATAATTACTCGTCTGTTTGACGGTGTACTTTCGAACTGAAAATCATATCAATTTGTCTTGTCTTTGTAATGTTTGCATGCCTAATTGGTAGATTGTACAGGGATCTCAACATTTTGTGAACACCTTCATTTATGTACCTACTCTCAAAGCGAATAAATGATTATGATTATGATTATGATTATCTAGCCCTGTATGGAAGCAGAATTGGAAAAAAATATGGGTTTGGAAGTTATGAGCGTCGAAACTTCCATATTTCAACATTAATTTTAACTCATCTTTGGGCGTAAATAAATAACTTATTTAGTATGAAAATGGCAAAATAGAAACCGTACAGGGATAGATAATTTTATTTTTAGTTTATACATCCAGTAGTTTTTCCATAATATCTATACGCCCAAAGGTCTGTTCATGAAATTTTACGCGCTCGTTTTCGTTATAAATCATCGTCTATTTCACTAAATAAATACTAAGTAGAAGAAAGAAAGAAAATTGCGTTTATTGGCATTAAGACAGAAAAATACACCTTAAAACTATAAGAACAGAAAACAATGATTATAATGCCAAAAGGGCCTCAGCTCAGCATAATGTCAGATGGCAACACAAAGTGTACCACCTGACGCTGATTTTCAGCTGCAACCCACGAGTGTCATACGCTAGAATAATAATAAACGAAGTGTCAGTCCGTTTTAATAAATAAATTAAAGGTAATATAAGATAGGATAATACATATAAAAAAGCTCATACTATATCAAATAAATGTTGTGACATAGGTGTGTGTGTACAGTGTGTTATAATTAATAAGAAACTGAAACAAATATAAAATAAAGATCCAATATCTGTGTATTACCTATATAAAAATAATAAATCTATCATCTATAAATAGATAGTACCTTTAATGCAAAATCGTGTGACTGCGTTCTTCTAAAAATACGAAACGTAAGATTGATGCGGTTTTTATTATCATTTAGAGTAATTATGACAATAATAATTGACAAATAAAACTGATAAAATTGAAAATAAATTGATAAAAATTATAAATAAATGTTATTTTTTTTTTTTATGGCAGATATTTCGGCTCGAACATTTTCAACATCCTTTTGATGGCTTAATAAAAATTCTTTTAATTTATATTTAAAAGTCAAACAACTTTTACTATACAAAATGGTTAAAAATTGTTAAATACTAAATAAATAAAACTAAATAAATATATAACTGTACTAAATAGGATGCATGTTAGTCACGCCACCACCGAGTTCGGGCCGTCGACTAGTGGAACCTTAAGGAAAACACACCAACTTAATTTCATAAATAACGTTCCAATGACGTCATCCTCCGGTAAATGGCGGCCACCTATAAATAAATACCTAACAGTATTACGTATTCATAGAAAACAGCCGAAACGACGCGTTTTGAAATCTCAGTGTATATCAGAGTACGCGGAAGGTTTATCTACCGAGCGGCCGTAGGTAATTATTTCAAGGTCACAGCTGAGACGTAATACTGTTACTCTATTATACTGTGGCTTCCAAGGCACGGGGGTAAACCGCCGCCGTAGAACCATTGGTCCTGCGCTTGATCTCTCTCCGGTCGTGTCGGATTGCCGTCCCATCGGACTGTGAGAGAGAGTGAGAGCATCTGTGCTATGTCTGCGCACACACTTGTGCACTATAATATCTCCCGCGCCGAAGGCTGGTTGAGATTGGCCGCCTTGGCCGAAATACGGTCTGGAGGACTATACTGTGGCTTAAGCGGTCGGCCCGCTCGTAAGCCCAGCTACACATGGACGATTTTTTAACACGACGATTTTTTATTGCGCACTTAATTGTCAGCTTTCGGTGTTGAACCGAGCATTGCAGAAACCAATAGAGTGCACCCCAGCGCATCAAAAATACACTGTTGGATTTTCAACTCTAGGCGATATGCAGTGCGTGGAAAATCTAGTTCGCGATAAAAAAACCGCCCATGGCTAGGTAGTAAGGTTAAGTGCGGTGACGCATCGGGGTGTCGAGCCGATGTAAGCCGACGTTCGCACAGACGTAATAAAACCGCGACGATTTTCAACGCTCTGTTTAGCGCCGAGAGTTGAAAATCCAACAGTTTTTTCAACGCGCTGGGACGAGAATGCGCCCCAGCACGTTGGATTCTCAACGCTCGGCTTAACACCGAGAGTGGAAAATCCAGTACGCGATAAAATCCCGCCGCGATTTTATTACGTTCGTGCGAACGTCGGCTAACACACATAAAATGGCAAGTCTTTCATGTTCACGTGGCTAAACACGTTCATAGCGTTCTTCACGTTGTGGAGCGGACGAACTTTTTAAGAAGCAACGAAATGATAGCATTGCGATCGATTGCATATTATGTGTTGGGCTGACGCTTGGTTGACGACGAGCTGATGAGGTGAGTTGATGACGACCCCGTGACCTTTATGTCACTCCGAAATTCAGTGGTCACTATTGGTGTAAAATGGCCATGATACTGGTCACAAATCTGTTAAACACACAGGTATCAAGACCAATAATTGATTTACACCTGTTTACTAATAAAGGTTATGTAAAATAATATTATTGATGTCTTACTTTGGTACCTGATGTAGTAATTTCATGACGACGAGTTTCAGCGTTGCAAAATTTCAATGACATTGACATGATATAAGTAAACAATATAATGTTCACGGTCTCATGTAAATTATAATCTTAAGTGCCAGCACAAACTAAGCGTTTTGACGCTGCGTTTAGTCGCTACGACCCGACGCAAAGCTGTCGTTTGCATCTGCGGCTAATTGTTACGACAGACATGTGCAGGATGCGATCATTTTCTTTTAGTACCTATTCGACGCGCTTCGACATCGTATCCATTTTGAGATTCGCAATACAAACACACTTGCACCTTTCTCAGTGCTCACAGTTCCCAATCACACAGTACCTACTATACTCTATAGCTCACAGCAAGACTGACGCTGACGCACGACTCAGACCTGTCGCAGGCGAAAGAGGTCGTGTGCGCGCGTGCCCCGTGCGTCTAGTCGCTGCGACAAATATTTGAACGAGTTATTCCCCAGCCTGTCGTTGCGACTCTGCAACTCGACGCCAATTGTTTTGAACAAAATATATGAAAATTGTCGGCCGCAGCCTGTCGTTGCGTCTAGTCTCCGCGCTGTCGCATAGTGTGCGCCATGTTGAATATGTTTCAAGACAAAATTAAGGCGCTTACACGAGAATAATTCTATAAAAAGCTTGTTTTTTTAGCCGTATTACAAAACAAGGTTTATCTACAGACCCAAAGCAGTGTTTTGTAATATCAAGTTTAAACCATGGAGCCATTTTTGAATTTTGTTCCGACTACTGCAAAACTGACAACTTAGCAACGGGCTAAATTGACAGTTTTACTAGCCAGTATTCGCCAGTAACTTATATGTTGTCAAAATTAGAGCACTTTTGTTTTTTTTAATGCAATTTGATGCAATGGCATAAACACTAGTGCCGGGTCTACCTACCGGACTTGAGTGCCTACTACGCTTTGGAATGGGCAACTAGCTTCATCTTTCTAACTGACCGACCCCTTGACAATTCAAAAGTACCTGTAATTGGTTTATTTGAAATAAATGCTTTGAGTTTGAGTTTTTGAGTTTGAGTGGTGGCGCGAACTCTACTACAGTATTTCTATTTTCTTAATGTCCCTCAGCAAACTTCGTGTTTCGTCAGTCGTCGGATTTCTATCAGTTGCCCTTTGCACTTGGTGCAGACCGGACGGTCTCAATCGACTTGGAAGTATATAGAGTGTTTAATACTCTTTTAACTTAATGTAATTTATTGAAAAAAATGGGAGAAAAGCTGTTAAAGTCGCAGGCACGACAGATAGGAAAATAGTTTTATCTACTCTCATAGCGTAATATTCGAACTATAAACTTCAAAACTAGTTTAAATTGACATACTTTATCAAACACAATACCGAAATTTAAAAATAGAATCATATTATAACACTTTTTCTCCAACAAAATAATTCTATAAAACATTTTTTTTTTCTATTACGATACAGGGCTAATCCAAAATGTTAATATCACCAAAGAGTTTCCATCAACTTTTGTAATGGAACGTTTAAGTGGGGGACAGCAGCACCCGCTGTGTAGCGCATGTGCGGTGGTGTGCTGGTGCAGACGACATTCATTTGTTTTGTAGTACTGAATTTCGTGGGATTTTTTAATTTATTTGTGATCTTTAACTTTAATCTTTTATTTAGTATTAGGTTCAATTCCAATGTATGAGAGTAGACAAAGTAGTGTATGAAACTGCACATAACTAGGTATTAAAACACTCGTGTGATACTATTATAAACCTCGCCTACGGCTCGGTTTTTAAACACACACTCATGTTTTAATATCTATATCTATATCACTCATTATGCATCAGTTTCATAAACTACTATTACAGCTCTATATAGTTCACAAGGAAATCAAAACAAAACAACAATAAAGTAGGTACTTAGTTCTGAATTCAAATTATCATACACGATAAATCTAATAATTGATGAACATGGAAATTAGCATTCGTTTGTATTCGGAAATGCGATGATTCCCGAGGGACATTAAGAAAATATAAATACTGTACCTACGTTTGGTCTGAGCTAACTACGTGTATAATTCGAATAGAATTCATATCGGCCTAGCGACCCGCCCCTGCTTCGCACGGTTTTTACGACGTGACAAAACATCTTGATTTATTTTTTATATATGTCACCGTATAATTATAAACTCCGTTAGTTTATAATCTATCGGTATTATTTCCGTTAGATTATAAACTGTCGAAAAATTGTGAATTGGGTGAAATGGGTTAGGTTAGGTTAGAACTATGACCAACCGCGCGCGAGCCGAGCGAGCGAAGTGAGCGGTGCCGCGGTAGCGGCCGGCGAGCGCTACTTCCAAGTTGCTCGCAGCCAGTCGAAAAATTATGAACTGTGACAAATCATTTACAATTTAACGCATAATTTTTCGATAGTTTATAATGTACCTATCTATGAAAAACTGTCAAATTGTGAACTGGTATTAAACTTGCTTGCGACGTAACGCACCTTGCGCTAATATTAAATGGCCTGCCTGGCTGCGAGCAACTTGGAAGTAGCGCTCGCCGGCCGCTACCGCGGCACCGCTCACTTCGCTCGCTCGGCTCGCGCGCGGTTGGTCATAGTTCTAACCTAACCTAACCCATTTCACCCAGTTCACAATTTTTCGACAGTTTATAATCTAACGGAAATAATTCCGACAGATTATAAACTAACGGTTCTTACAATCTAACGGTGACATATACAATATGTAAAAAAAAAAACGCTGTCCGATCCGAAAGGGGTACTGCAATAACAGGTAACAAAAAAGTTATTAAAAAATGTATATAGTATCGAAAATAATTTAAAGTTATTGCTATTTAAAATTCACATTCAAATCCATTAAAATTTTCAACAGGGTTTAAATTCTGACTTTTAAACACCCGCTAAACCACGGCCGCCCGCGCCCCATGTAATAACTCAGTAAAATTCCCCATTGAAAAAAATATATATATATAAATAGACTCTCAGTACGATACCTAACAACACCCTCACGGATCGGACAGGGTTATTTTTACATGTTGATTGATGTTGTATAAGTTTTAATATTAATATGACCTTACGGAATTAATTTATCTAAATGAAAATGACGATGAAAACCACACAGACAGGAAAAGCGACTTTAATATTTATGATAAGTATAGATGTAGATATTAGAATAGATAGTTAATTGATCCAGGTGTGACCTAGCGGAAATCAATTATAAAATACAATAGACTTGGATATATTTAGTAACCTGTTTCGCTTAGCTATTTCGAAAGAGTCATAAAAAACCCTGAAAGAAAACGACATGTGTTTCACCTCTCAGCGAGGGATCCTTAGGATGACGATTGACTTGTTGCAAACCCGAACACGGCGTGTTGCCACACCGAGCGCTGAACGCAGACTCTGCGTTCAGCGCTGGGAGGTGAAACACGTGTGGATTTCTTTTCAGGAGTTTTTTATGGCTCTTTAGAAATAGCTAAGCGGAATAGGTTACTAAATATATCCACGTCTATTGTATTTTATTAGATACCTTTAAAAAACCGAGTCCCAGTGGTGGGAACATTGTAGGCTTGATAATGCTCTTTGAGGCGAATGTTTCAAGAGTGCTTCTCGCACAATCAACTGTATCAACGGACACCGCCTCAGTGAATGAAATTGATTGAAAGACAGTTCTTGTTTCCATTGAGAAATGAGCCAGGTGTAGGTGGGTATCTACTGAAACAATGGCTGCTGTCGGACTCGCTTCAACGACTGCAGATGGACTAGATTGATGAAAGTCTTCTACGAATTAATGGCTATACTGCATGTAAGTACCAGAAAGGTGTGGTCTTAATTGATATATATATATATATCTACTAGCTGACCCAGCAAACGTTGTTTTGCCATATACATGTTTAGGGTGGACCACCCTTATCACTTAAAATAGAAAAAAAAATAAAAAAATATATGTTGCCCGATTCTCATAGATACCGGATAAGCACAAAAAATTTCATCAAAATCGGTCAAGCCGTTTCGGAGGAGTATGGCAACGAAAACTGTGACACGAGAATTTTATATAATAGAAGATGGGGCCAACATCGTAATCGAGAAAAAATAACCAGCCGTCCCATACATTTGGGTCGAGTAGGTATTGAAGTTTTGTATGAGACAGCTGATTATTTTTCTGCGATTACAATGTTGGTCCCATTGAGAAAGTTGTCCAGTTTGATGGTTTTTACCACACTCTTAAATATTACCTCACCTTTCTGGAGTGTCCAGCTTGGGCCACCGTGTTAGTTAGTACACACGGCTACACATCAAGCTATACATTTCTAGTATAAAGCTGTCCTCGCATTGTACGGAAATCCTATAGGTACTTACAATGCGAGATCAGCATAAACTGGAAACGTATTAAAACTACAATGACGTAAGTGCAAAAACATTATTTTCGAGAAAATTAGTCAAATATTTTTGATTATTCTAAGTCTGATATTTTGCTTGATATTGATTAAGAAACATTGGTGGACCTATATATTCTTCTAAAAAGTAAATAATAAAAAAACAACCGAATTCCAAAAAAAACTCTACAACGTGAAAAATTACTTTAATTTCGGAAGTTGGTGTCTTTGGATAGGTATGTATTTTCGTTTTTTGCCACCGATTTGTATCTCCTTGGAGCTTTCTAAGATGGCAAAATACTTCATGGGAACTCATTACAATCGGTGGGAATGATCAGTCTGGGACGAGAGAGGGAGGGGGTTCTCCGTAAGGGAGAAACGGACCAAAACACTAATAATAGGTAACGTAATTAGGAAAAACGAAAATTTTATCAGCCTAGGGTAGTTTAGGGACCGTCACACTAACACAAAAACTGCCCAAGTAAATACCAAATGAAAAAGGTACTTATTTTTAAAATCGGTTCATAATAATAATTGACGAAAATACCGATGTTTTTGATAGTACACACCTACAGACGAACATATAAAATCCTCCTTTTTGAAGTCGGTTAAAAATAAGTAACTATCATCATCAGTTGCTTAGCCTTTCTCCAACCGTATTGGATTCGGCTTCCAGTCTAACCGAATGCAGCTGAATACCAGCTTATTTGATCACCATAACCCAGTTACTGGGTAATATGCTACTCCTTGTTAAGACTGGTTGTCAGACTTTCGGGCTTCTGAGTACCCTTGACGACTGTCAAATATCTACAAATAACAGCCAGGACCGACGGCATAACGTGCTAAAATAATTAGTGTATATGTTACGGCTAAAACCCGAAGTGCGGCTACACCTAGTTTTAGCCGGCTAGAACTAGGTGCAGCCAAACCCGAAGTGCGGCTACACCTAGTTTTAGCCGGCTAGAACTAGGTGCGGCCGGCAGCAGTTGGTTAAACTTGCCTAAATGGATCCTGGCACTCGCCGGCCGCTGCCGCGGCACCGCTCGCTTCGCTCGCTCGGCTCGTGCGGTGTGTTATGTGGTCACAGTTCTAACCTAACCTAACCTACCTTTCAGCCATTTTCCTTTGCTACAACTAACTTTAACCAACTGCTAACTGCACCAAGTTCTAGCCGGCTAAAACTAGGTGTAGCCACTCTTCGGGTTTTAGCCGTGACATATGTATATGTCACGGCTAAATCCCGAAGTGCGGCTACACCCAGTTTTAGCCGGCTACAACTAGGTGCGGCCGGTAGCAGTTGGTTAAATTTAATTTTGGTTGTAGCAAATGAAAATGGCTAAAAGGTAGGTTAGGTTAGAACTGTGACCACATAACACACCGCACTAGCCGAGCGAGTGAAGCGAGCGGTGCTGCGGCAGCGGCCGGCGAGTGCCAGGGTCCACTCAGGCAAGTTTAACCAACTGCTACCGGCCGCACCTAGTTATAGCCGGCTAAAACTAAGTGTAGCCGCACTTAGGGTTTTAGCCGTAACATATACATATGTATAATATCATTTATTATATTTGAAGGTCCCATTATTATATTTATTTTACGACGTTACAAAGTGTTTGCTCTTGCTGGTCCACAAACGTGGCAAAGTTAACATATTTTTATGTAATATTTAACAACAATTGAGGCTACAGTAGTCTTAAATCATTTTTATCTTACTTAACCTTGCATTGTTCACAAAATGTGCAGCATACGTGTGAGACGTGATCGTAACAGATTATACAATAGTTCAAGAAAATATTCAATGAAGTTCATTCATTATTTTACGTACATTTAAAACAATACCTACATAAAGGGGCTCGTGGCTAAATGATAACAGCCGCACTGGTCGATCGCAGGTTAAGCTACGCTTGCCGCGGTCGAGTCGTGGATGGGTGACCATTCATTAGGCATATCGAGACCCTCCGTGTCTCAGAAAGCACGTTAAGCGGTTGGTGCCGCCTGTCATTCGTAGATTCGTACATCTTTGACAGTCGTTACGGGTAGTCAGAAGCTCAAAAGTCTGACAACCAGTCTTACCAAGAAGTAACGTGTTTCCTAGTAACTGGGTTGTGAAGGTCAGATATGATGATGCATCGTGGAGTTTTCTGCCGACTCTTCTCCATAGGAAACGACCGAATGGAACCGTGGTCCAAACTTCTGACGTTTTATAAGTCCCCATGAAGGTTTATCTGAAGCTAGCAACTAGATGTAAAAATTAAATACCCCAAAATAGTGTCAAGACAAACCGCCCCGGGCGGGTCCAGATAGCCCCCCAAATCGTAAGAAGTACTTTCTTAATGATATCCTAAACATGGTCAAAATATATTCAGTAAGAAGCAGTTTAGAGTTGGAGGCTGAGAATGAATAATTTCGAGCTCGCTTCGCTCGCTAGCATCTACATTTTCAAACTTTCTGCATAAGTTGACAAAGGAACTCCTATTTATGTACGACTTCAAAAAATACCTTACTTACACAAGGCGGTGTGCTAAAATTTTCGAGCTCGCTTCGCTCGCTCTTTCATTCTATATTCTTTTATCTCTCAAACTTTTCAGCATAAGACAAAGCAACTCCTATTTCTGCAAGGATGTTCCATAGAAACCTAACCGAGAATTCCGGGACGTAGACTACTAACAGACCAGCACAAACTCGTTAATTTATTTAGAATGTAAAATAACAAGAAGTTACCATACGTTTTCGTCTTTGTTTTTACCCAAATGACAAAATCCGCTATTTTATGACGTCATAGACATAGTTTCTGCTGTCTGTTTTCACAGTGAGACTGGCAAGTATTTTTCGACAGTAGGTATCAACTTTGAGCTTCAAAAGCCATGTGGAGTTTTTGATTAAATTACGGATTTGACTATAATCATAATCAACCTATAATGTTCCCACTGCTGGGACACAGGCCTCCTCTCTGTGAGAGGGAGTGGGCCGTAATCCACCACGCGGGCTCAGTGCGGGTATGTCACATATCTTAGAATTTTTTGGTTCTAGGTCATGCCGGTTTCCTTGCGATGTTTTAATTCCTTCACCGCTTTGAGAGCAGTGGTGATGAAATAAGTAATTTACGCAAAATAAAGCGCCTGTCAGAGTTGGAACCTGCGACCCAAATAAAGGCTCCGGCAGATAGGCGCGACGCGACTCTAACAGAACAATTCCTACGAAAACTTCATGGAAATTGTTCTATCAGAATCGCGTGGCACCGTCGCGTCGCGCTTGTCTGCGGGAGCCTTAAACCTGTTTCTACCACCCAGTGCCGCTCGAACCATGAAGTAGTATCTAAAAATCAGTAAGTTAATCATTCTGTCTGTATTTAATTACCGCATAATGCCATTCCCCTTGTATTGTCTAAATAACAATGAATAGTTTTTACTAATACAATCATGTTGGGTTTTATCGCTTCTAAGCAGTGAATGCGTGTTTTTAATTGTGCTGTACACACGGCTACACATCAAGCTATACATTTCCAGTTATGCTGATCTCGCATTGTATAGGATTTCCGTACAATACGAGGTCAGCTTATACTGGAAATGTATAGCTCGATGTGTAGCCGTGTGTACCTACCCACAAAAATACGTGTAGGAAAACTGATTAGAGGTCAGCAAAGTTAGGCAGCATTTTATAGGACGCTACGTGGTGGCCAAAGTATAAGAGTTATTCTAACCTGCATTCACAACCATTCGGCAGGCTTCCGAATCGAAAATGACAAGTTTTCGGTAACCATATTTGCCCAGCCCCGACAGCAAATAGCTTCTCCTGTATCGGATATTTGAACTGCGTTTAAAGAACTCCTACGGTAACGTTGATTGACGTTCGATTCGCCACGGAAACATATCGAATGTTTGTAAATAGAGCTATGGTAATCTCCGAATCGGACCGTCAGTTAAAGGACCAGGGTTTCTCCCATGTGGACCTTAAATCAAAACAACTCAAGTAGGTACCTATTTAAAAACTATCAGACTTAAAATAATAATAAGTATGTACAAGTATATAAAAAGGGAGGGGGGGAAATAATCATAGGGCATCAAAAAATTCGTCCGCATCGCTGTCAATAGGAAAAGTGCCCAAAAGGCTGGCAGCATTGCTACGTTGTATGGCAATGCTGATTCTTTGACCAAAAAATAGGCCAGCCCTCTGGTCACGTGAAGGGTCGACCAGCCGCTTGACGATGTCTTGAAAAACAAGGTGGGCACTCGGACCCCATGGCCCTAGTGTTTCAACCCCTAACGGCTCAAACATATTATTATTTTAAGTCTGATAGTTTTTAAATAATGTAAATACGTGTGTAAATAATAAAAGTAGGTACCCATACCTAATAAGCTGCTTGCCGAGAATGGAGTTGCCTGCTCTAGGCCAATTGATGGCAGATAGTACCTAGTTTTTTAAGTTTTCCTTTCATCTCTTCACCAAAGCATGAGCTATTTGCATATGAGCGCATGGTGCCACAAGACAGATTCCGTCTTGAATACCAGTGATTGTTTTTTGTTTTTTAAAAAACAAACTGGCGCTAAGTCTCAAGCTTTCTTTGTGATGTCAGTGCCCAAAACCCTGTTATATTTGGCCCAAGTTTGATATTAGTCCGAGATGTTTGGCCAAGTTTGATATTTGTCCGAGATGTTTGGCTAAGTTTGATATTTGTCCGAGATGTTTGGCCAAGTTTGATATTTGTCCGAGATGTTTGGCCAAGTTTGATATTTGTCCGAGATGTTTGGCTAAGTTTTATATTTGTCCGAAATGTTTGGCCAAGTTTGATATTTGTCCGAGATGTCTGGCTAAGTTTTATATTTGTCCGAAATGTTTGACCAAGTTTGATATTTGTCCGAGATGTTTGGCCAAGTTTAGACGATCCTATTGCCATCAACCAGGCACAAATCCAGATTTCGGGCTGCCACTGAGATATTCCAGAAAGTAAAATAAATAACACATTGCCCGATCTGGGAACAGAACCCAGGAACTTAAACTAAGTAGTAGAGCTTGCGACCACTAGACCAACGAGGCAGTCACAATTATACAAAATTCATATAATTTTGGTAGGTACATTTATAATGAACTAGCAGCGCCCCGCGATTTCACCCGCATAAATTTCGATCCCGTGGGAATATCGGGATAAAAAGTATTATATGTCTTTCTCCGAATCATGGTCTACCCATATGCCAAATTTCATTCAAATCCCTTCGGCCGTTTTAGCGTGATTCATATAATTATATATATGTAGATTAATATAGATAACGTAGCCAGTAATTTTAATTAAGATAAATAACACCTTAGGTAAACTAATTAACTACAATGCCTTTACATATTTATTTAGGTAAGTAAATTATATAATTTGCAGAATACTACGCAATTACTTATGATAATCGGTGTTCATTATGAATTTATAATTCATAACCGAACAGCCATAGCTTAATTGTATTCTTATTTGTTTAACACATAACTGGTTGGGGTTTGTCATGGGTGTATCATTCACCATTTTTCCAAATACTTTAATAATAGTCTCAAACCAAACATAAAACCAAGACATAGCGCTGCGAACAATACAGCCAAAACTACACCTCTACTCTACTCTGTGCATACACGCTCACACGCACACATTTACAATCAAACTACACCTCACTAAGTTCACATGTTTATGAAACCGGCCTCTCGTCACTGTTGACAGCGCTGTCTTGGTTTATTATTTGGTCTGAATGAGTTCACGTGGATAACTAGATTATAAAAGATAAGAAAGGAAAGATATACATATGTACCTACCTATCTATACCTATCTACTGGTGAAATAGTTATTTTAATAATTATATGATTTAGTTAAGAGCCTGAAGCAACAGATTTTTAAAGTAACTTTCCGATATGTCTAAAAATTTGGTAAAAAAAAACAACTGTCACTGACCAAGCACTTAACTTTGAACTTGAATTCAAAGAATCATTAAAAAAAAATCACTGGCAACTTATAAATAAATATAAAAATGTGCACTAACCGGTACATAGTGGCGGTCTTCGGACAACAACTATACTCTCGTGCGATTCACCGTAAACAACGCGAGGAGATGCGCCACACACCTTATAAACAACCTATTTATACAAAACGACACTGTAAAATACCCAATGTGCGGACCACGGAGTGCGTATGTTTTTTTCGCGCCAAACGGTAAACGACTGAAGGCAGCCGTCCGTAGAGCCTCTAGAAGCAAAATGGTTGGGCGTGGGATGGAATATTATCTATCAATGATAAGTTGGTTTTAGAGTTCTTAACTGAAATTAATAGGCCTCTATCCGACTTATGATTTTTTTGAGGGCTTTGAGATTGTTTTCAATGCCAGAGTAAATAAACCTTGATTACATATTAATTAAATAGGTTTAAATAGGTACTCGGACAGAAGCTTTTAAATAATCGGTATCTGACAATATTCTACTATTAATTAGTGCACAAAGTGATGCAGAAGATAAATAAATTAAGCAAGAGTTACAATTTTTTTTCTTGAAATTAAAAAAAATATGACTAAAATATGGAATACTTAAATAAAATAGCGAGTTACTGCTAACACACATGGCTTTGAATTGTGGTTTCGTACTAACAGCACTTAGGTAATAGCTATTGAGCAAACAGTGCTAAAAGAGCACGTTTTTATGTTACAACTTTTTTGAAGATTCCATATTTGATTTTCATTACTTGTAAAACGTTGAGATGACAGGTTCTTGTGGAGTTTTCCAAGATTAAGGAAGTTGGTGACATAGTGATTATTAATGAGTTAATTACATACCGTTACGCAGACTGGGTGTGAAATTGAGACATCCGAGACTTTGCCATATAGTACGGTGCCATCCCAAGAAAAAAATGAAGGTGAAGGCGAAATTGGAAGGTCACGAACAAAACCAATGTTTCTGCTGTATTATTCAACGCATTCTTTGAGAAATGCTAAAGGGGTATCGTGTTACCCAGTAACTGGGTTGTGGAGGTCAGATAGGCAATGCTCCATATAAAATACTGGTATTCAGCTGCAGCCGACCCCAATATAGTCGGGCAAAGATTCGGCATATTGATTGATCTTTGAGAAATGCTTTTTGTTTTCAAATAGCACTAACATGAAATGACCAAGCATGTGCCATCGAAGAAACCTATAACTAAGCAATTTGAAAACAAAATCCCATGCACACGACCCTTTTTTTTTCGTAGGTAACCGTTACTATAGTGGCCGAGCGCTGCAAGCAGAAATAGTCCTTACGGTGTATAGGTTTGGGTTTCTTCGATGGTACCTATCAAAACTATTTTGTTTTAGCAGACAGGCAGGCTTTGTGGCTGAACAATACAAGCCTACAATTAACAATTCTCGTTAACTTGCTGTAGTTAAAATTAACTAAATAAGTACGGAACCAAAGCTGCTAATTTAATGTGTCATTGTATTTTTTATTTATTATAATAATTGCTCGAACTTGAAGTAAGTTCCCATCACTGGGAATGTTTTTGTGGAAACATGAATATGTTTAAGATACCGGACGTTGCATAACATAGTAGTAGTATATTTTATGCAGGTAGGTACAGACGCCAGCACATCAAGCTACCCGAAACTGTCAAATTTTCCCAATCGACTTTGAACCTTATGCACCAGCGATAAAGTTGAAAATCTATTAAATAAATTTGACAGATTGTAGTAGCCTGTACTTATTTAGCTTACGACCGTGGTGATAACATAGCTATGGCAAGTTACCAATGGCAATTGGAGGTATTGAGGACCAGAGTGGAAAGTTCCTTCATTGTGAATGTTCAAATTCAAAATATTTTATGTCACATAAACCTACACGGGCACTTATGAAACGTTAGAAGCTAGGTGCACGGTTCCAATTGGTCGTTTCTTATAGTAGAAGAGCTGGCGTGAAACTCCACGGAAAAACTCTTTTAAAATAATTGGCTTTTACAATATTTTCAAATTACTCTGTTAATAGGTATGGGAGGACAGTGTAGGCCTGTCAACAAGGACACACTGCTGCACATGCTGATCTCGCATTGAATAGGATTTCCGTACAATGCGAGATCAGCTTATACTGGAAATATATAGCTTGATGTGTAGCCGTGTGTACCTACGACAAAATAGAAAATGGTCAACAAATCGAAGAAATATTGTGTCTGATTGATGTCGGGCTATTGAATAATGCAGAAAGATTTCGGTAAACTTTGCTTGCGCGATGCAGGATTTGTGACACACAAATCCTGCATCGCGCAAGCAAAGTTAGTCAGATGTCTTTCGTAGTTCGTAAGTGGCGATTTAGATGTCGCTACAGATAGATGCGGAATAGCTATATCAAGGTGTTATAAAAAATAACTTTACTAACTTTAAGAGGTGCTTTAGACATCGAGCTGAATAACTTTTACTATTGGAACAACGTTGAAATCGCGAAAAAAGAATCTGCTGTTCCATACTACTTTGAAATACCCACCGTACCACCAGAGGTACGGCCAGGGGTACGGTGGGTCTAAAGTGCTAAAGTTCAATACCTACTGTTCTAATCTATATTGGACAGTTGTTTTTGTTTTCGCGATTTTTTAAGACCTTAAATATATAGAAAAAAATGTGGTTGCCTGAAAAGTCGGTTTACGGACGATAATTTTACGTGATAACGTCACAAGCCGAACGCTTAGGCCGATCGTGCCTCTCTATCGCTTGTTCCGCGCTCTCGCTTGCACGCTCGGCTCAGGCGGAACGTGACACATTTTCGTGCGTGCAGCCGGTGTTCATCGATTTATAAGGCCTGAAACTGCGTTAAGCGGACGTCCGCGCGGTTCCATACAAAAGTGCTCCGTTACAAGGACACGCGCGGGCGTCCGTTGCGGGGAAGCGGGTCCCGCGCTCGCGCCACGTGTCCCGCCTCCGTGCGACGGACGCCCGCGCGGGAGCACGCGCGTTGGCGCCAGCGGTTTTGCAATGTAATCCTATACTATTAAATGAGCATTATCATTCTCTATTTTCACCAGAGCAGAGCTCGGTCGCCTAGGTACCTACTACTTAATATATTAAGTTCTTCATCGACACGACTGTCCATTCACACCGTTAAAATGGAACTAGCGACACTGCGTAAATAAAATAATCCGTTCTCCGCGACGGGTACCCGCAACGGGAGCCGTCGCGTTCCCACGGAGCCCACCCGCGTGACCACGCGCGTATACACGCGACGGGTGCCCGCTTAACGCAGTTTCAGACCTAAGACGTTATCACGTCCAACATTCTACATGCAACCAAGTCCTGCACAAACCCCTTTTTTGCGTGGTTGCAGGACTTTACTGGTTGGTCGCCGCTCACCTCCGTAGATTCTATCTGAAAGGAATTGCAGGGATTGGGAATGCTCACAGTCCTTTCACAGTGACCTCTGATAGCAGCAACCGAACAGCAACCTTATTGTAATGCGAATAAATATCACTGTGATTTTGACGGGCCTTTCAGTGACAGCAACCCAATAGCAACCTTATTGTAATGAGCATAAAGATGGCTTTGATTTTGAAAGTGGTGCAAAATTAGAGGTAAAAGAATTGTAGTGTCAGGAACTCAGGACAGACAAACTTGGTTTTTCCAAAAATATATATCTTTCTTTGTTCTTGACAGGATAGTCTGTTATTTTTTTTCTTTTAAAGGACTGTAGCGGATAATTTGTAAAATGTGTTAATGTAAATCATAATATTGCACGGTATAATTAGCTAGGGTAATTATTGTCTACTAATGGATCTAATTTACACAACTAAGTACCTAAATGCCTTTGTAAATGTCTGGAATCTGGTAGAGATTCTTTTAAGCTTACGAAGATTTGCTGCTAGAATGATCGATAAACGGTATGGACCGTATGAAGACGCCAGATGAAAATTTTCAACATGCTGACTATAACACGTTAACGCGTTAGCTATGACGACGCTACGACATCGCTACGACGACGCTACGACAATGCTACGACTTCGCTACGAGGCCGCTATGACAGTGCTACGACGACGCTGCGACAATGCTACGACTTCGCTACGAGGCCGCTACGACAGTGCTACGACGACGCTATGACATTCCTACGACTTCGCTACGAGGCCGCTACGACGACACTACAAAAAAAAATTGTAACCATGGGTTTTCTTTGAATAAATGAAATGTAAAAATTGATTTGTCGAAGCTTAATTTCATTTGGCCACAGTCGAAAATAATATCGATTTGAACGAAAATTTGCAGTAAACCGTAAACGAAATTTGAGCTTATACTGGTGTTGTTACCACTGACGTGCGTTAATATTATATATACAGGGTGGCAGGGACATCGAAGCGAAAACTAAAACCATGGATTCAGTACATGATTCTAAACACCCCTGCGTTAAAATTTTGCGCCGACTATTAAAAAAAAAAAAATTCTGTTGCTCCATACATTTTGACCGTGTAGGTATTGCACTTTTCTATGAAACAGCAGTTTTTTTTAAATAACCGACGATAAATTTCAAATCAATTAATTATTTAACTTAGATACAGCACAGAAATCTCGATGTTTTGACATGTCGCCATTGCACCCGTACGAAGCAGGGGCGGGTCGCTAGTTTATTCTATAAAATGTACCTACAACAGTTATCAGTTGGACTTGTTCCAGTGGAACGGAACTGCAAGACAGCCGACGGAGTTGGCAGCCGAGTGTAACGGGCCCTTAGATTGATGGCTCCACGACGTATCTAGGCTAGGACCTGAATTAATTGGTGAATCAGTCAGTAGGCTATTATAACGTCAAACTGCGTGACAAGTAGTGTGACCGTCGGACTGCCATTAAGCCATAGGTCTCGAGTTCGAACCTTAAGAGTGGCCAACCCGTGATACTTTTCATACAAACGCTCGTACGTGATTATGGCGTTGTAACACATCTTTCTTTAATTCTTTTAAACTAATAGGTATCTTGTGCACTATATCTAGGTTTCTACGAAATCAAAAAATAAAAATTTGGCGAAACAAATTCAATATAAGCCTCCAAAAATCTGCTTTTTTGCACAAATTTTACCTCAACTTTAACCGTTCATAATGTACTTATAAATTATAAAAGTAAAGAAAACATCTATATAGAAACCTCGCCCATGTAATGGAGATTCTAAATTACAAAAAAATATTTTACAAACTTGTAAGGCGTATTCAAAAACACGTATTTCCTGAAACCAGTTATTTTTCGTACAATGTTATCGCGTTCTCACTTGCTTGTTAGCGGTTCTCACTTGCGCTGGATGAAACAACAAGCTTTTCGACCATGCTCGCGTTGACGATAGACCGATCGGGAAGGGCCCCCTTAAGCACGCACCTCCGACTTTTCGGATTCATGTGCGTATTTTATAATTATCATTGCACTTGCTTCAAAAACGGTGAAGGAAAACATGGTGAGGAAACCGGCATGACTTTGAGATGTTTCTCGACGGCATGTGAAGCCAAGTCAGAGATCCATTGGCGGCTTTAAAATTCTGACATCAGGTTAGCCACTAACCACACGAACAGAAGAAAGAAGAAGTGCAGGAAGGGTTTCTCAGACAGGTACCAATACAACCTAACCGCTGCAGGAGACGGCATGGGCGTCGGGAGTCGCAGGCCGATTCCCGGCCACTGTAGGCGCGGGCTTGCGGACGGTGAGCAATGGGTAGCTCGCCGTCCGATAAGGACCAAGCCCGGGTCGATGGCGCGTTGTATTCCACGCGCGCCTCAAAGAGATGTCAGTAGAACAGACGGGGTCCGCTAGGGCCGATGCCTACCGGGGTTGCGGTTTTTTTCCCGAAAGGGTTATCGTGGCCCCTGGCAATACAGGCAACTGAAGGAACACGGGTGGGTTTTAGTCAGTAAGAGTCTGACACGCCCTCCTGCTCCACCCAGAGCGGGAGAAATTATTTGATAATTTTACAACCCAAAAAAAAAAGTTACCTACCAATACAAGCGTGTGTTTGCATTGATAACATCACGTCTGTAGGTAATCCCCGAAGGGTTAAGCAGAGGTGTAACCAATGGTACACCCACATTTCGACAGTTAGGTTTAAGTCCCATGTAAATAGAGGGCGAGCCTACTGCCATCAACCGGGCACAAATTTAGACTCCGGGCTGTTACTGAGAAATTCCTGATGGAAAAACCTGCATTTATATATATGGATATAGATAGATAAAGTTTTACTCAGTAGCAGCCTGGAGTCTGAATTTGTGCCCGATGGTGGCAATAGGCTCACCCCCTATTACATGGGGCTTAAACGTAACTAGCGAAATGTGGGTGTACCATGGATACACCTCTGCCTAACCCTTCGGGGAAACAATGCGTGATGTTATGTTCTGTATAAAGGTTTTCATGACACGAAACGCTTAGAACGCGAGCCATGCGCGCATTTTTTTTTAAGTTAGTTAGAATGATTTTAGCCTACTGCAGTTCCGAAAACTAAAATAAAATCTATAAAAATAAATAAAATAAGTACACGAGGTTGTCGACATGTGGGATGTGGACTCTGCAATCATTGTACCGATAATCGTTACGGTTAATGGCCTAA
The DNA here is from genome assembly GCA_949152395.1 of Agrochola litura. Classification (NCBI taxonomy): domain Eukaryota; kingdom Metazoa; phylum Arthropoda; class Insecta; order Lepidoptera; family Noctuidae; genus Agrochola; species Agrochola litura. The sequence continues at coordinate 10,955,100 of OX424511.1, forward strand.
TAGCGAAGAACCTCGACCAACACCTCAGGAGGCTCTCATTGCGCGGCTGGGTCAAGGGCTTGATTCAGAAAGCAGTACTCCTAGACACGGCACGCATAGTGAGGAGGTTCCTCTCTCTAGAGCCCTGACCACCGGCGGCTTGGACCCTGTTCCTGATGCCGATGGGCCACTACTTTTAATATTTTTAAATGTTTTTTTTAATGATATTTATAAAAAATGTTTAAAAATTTATTTAATATGTAAAAAAATTTATGAATGAAAAAAATAAAATAAAATTGAAGTGTCTGTTTGTAATGTCAAAATAACAGTTTATTACAAAATGCATATGAAAGTATACACGGTACCTACATACAACAAAACCATATTTTTTTGTCTGTCTGTTTGTTCCAGCTAATCTCAGAAAACGGCTTGACTAATTTTGACGAGACTTTCACTGGCAGATAGCTGATGTTATAAGGAGTAACTAAGGCTTTGTTTTAGGAAACTATACAAATTAATAAAATTCCACGCGGACGAAGTCGCAGGCTAGTAGGTAATATATAAAATCCCATTCTTCCAAACAAATTAATAAGTATTTCCATCAAAAACTTTTTACAAAAAAAAAAAACTACCGACTTCCAAAAAAACACTACAAAGTGAAAAATAACTTTAATTTCGGAAGTCGGTGTCTTGGGTTTTGTGTTTTCGTTTTTTGCCACCGACTTCCTAAATTAAAGTTATTTTTCACTTTGTAGTGTTTTTTTGGAAGTCGGTAGTTTTTTTTTTTGTAAAAAGTTTGAATTTTTCACTTTTTAGTTGTTGTACCTACCCCACACACATTTGAATACCACTACCTACTACCAGTGTCAGAAACTTATCATATCATCTACATACTAAGTGGGAAAAAAAATACGTATTTTGTAGCTAACTCAAAAACTACTCAAGCAAAGTTAATAAAATTTATATGGGATCAATTTGGGAGCATACCCTTTCAAAAAAAAAAAGAATTTTCAAAATCGGTCCACAAATGACGGAGAAATCGGTGGACATACATAAATAAAATAAAAAAAACATACGCGTCGAACATATAACCTCCTCCTTTTTGGAAGTCGGTTAAAAAATAAAATTGTTTGCTAGGTTTACCATAGCATTATAATTTACGGTCCGATCCATAATTTTTTTTTGTATGGGCTCATCGCAAGGCCATAATAATATGTGGAATCATATTGTATGGTCAATGGCCATCGTAAATTACCCACGGGCATTATCTGCACATAAATAGCTCCTTTTGGAACTGAGAAAGACGATTATGAGAGCCAGACCTTGGAAATAACGATAGGTAGGTAGAATAGGTATAATTGTAATAAGAACATTTTCTTATTAGCATAGCCTCAATAAAGAAGATACAGAACTCTATAGATTGAAAAAAAAAAAACAGTGGCACTCCGGGAGTGCCGACAGAAGTGAAAACTTGAATAAGATCGCCTTGGTGGAATAAAAATACTCGTAGGCATAGAACATTGGTCCGTAACCTTATCTAAATAAAGAGCTCAATCGCGTTTACAAAAATGTGGTGTCGGTAACGGTGTTGCGAGTTCAATTGCTTTTTCTCATCTCAAAAATGCCCAACGCGCCTAAAGAAGTATTTAATGAAAAAAAAACTGCATTCTGAGCACAGATATAGCGAAGAATTAATTGTGAGCTTGTCAGAAACAGAAATGTCAAACAAAGCTCAAAGATGACTCAAAGTGCCCAAACAATGAATAGATAAGATTTTAACAATATTTCAATTTTAATAGAAAAACCCTAAATTAAAGAAAAACCAGTGTACCAAGTAACGAGACATGAAGACCAACCAGTAGTGTAATTTGTGCTAAAGTAACGAAGATTGTTGATCATGGGTTTAAGCGGTAGAAAATAAGAAAAATGCCTCATCCTCATAATCATTGTCCTAAACCAATTCTTAAAAATTACCTAAAAACTGGATCGAAAGCCGCATCGAAAATCTCGGTAAAAACCAAAACTTTTTTGAAAAACACTTCGGTGAAAGAGAAAAGTAGTTTTATCTCCACTTTCCGGCATGCCATAGGCACTTCCCCCAACAGTACTATACACGTTTCCCACGACGCTATAACCTCAACTTCATCATGGAAAAGGTTGAAAGGCTGCGGGGGTTTGAAGGCGGGGGCGGGAGCAGGCACGCCTTGGAGCTGGGGATCCAAGGTCTACGCGCTACTAGGCATACTGGCCTTTTTATTTTGGTTCCTGCTCAAGAAATCCCGGAGACCCCTTCGATGTGAACAGTGTGAGCGGTGTGGACGCACCATTAAATAATTTCCTCCCTTAAGTTTCAAGTACGCTCACAAAAAGCTGTTATATTTTATGACATAATAAATAACGATGAATACTTACACTATTTATCTATTTCTAAATTCGTACTCAGCACGAAGCTAAGTACGAACTTGTATGAATCTACATTATTCGCCAAAGAGCGAAAATGTTAAGCAGTTTCACGATTGCATGACATATATGCATGTCACCTCTTCGTATAAGCCATTTGCATAGTGTTCTCGTGTAGGCAGTATCTAGGTATGTAGTCGAAATAATAATGAGTCGTAAAGGCCAATAATTTCTAGTACATAATTAAACAGTCAAGTAAAAATATAGGTACCTTAAGGCCTGAATTCCTCTCACGCTCATGTCGGTCGCGTACGCAACGTACGTACGTACCTTCTTTCTTATATCTATGGTACGTACGCACCGCTGACAGCGTCGCAGTATGGTGCTATACAGGGCGTCCCAAAATTATGGGACATGAAGGGAAAGTACCTTAAATATCGTAGATGCGTGGTGAAAGAAGACATCATAAAAGTAGGGGTATTTTTTTTACATTTATGTCGGTTCGATTCCCAGACGAGGCAAGTAAATTTTAGAAAATCTTTGAATGCAGAATTACTAACTTTTAAAAATAACATGAAGTCTTCTTTCAGCAAAATACCCTATCTACGATATTTAAGGTACTTTCCCTTCATGTCCCATAATTTTGGGACGCCCTGTATACGTACGCGTGACCAACGTCCGCGACCGACATCAGCGTAAGAGGAATTCAGGCCTAAACATTGGGGCAATGGGTAGCTCGCCGTCCGATAAGGACCAGGCCCGGGTCGACGGCGCGTTGTGTCCCACGCGCGCCTCATAGAGATGTCAGCAGAACTGACGGGGTCCGATAAGGCCGATGCTTGCCGGGGTTGCGAAAAAATCCGAAAGTGAGATTGTGGCCCCTGGCAATATGGCAACTGAAGGAGCACGGGTGGGTTTTAGTCAGTAAGAGTCTGACACGCCCTCCCGCTCCGCCCAGAGCGGGCGAAGATATTTGATAATTTCTCACCCAAAAAAAAAAGAAAAGGCCTAAACATTGAATAATTATTCCTACCTAAAAATACCTAGTTATATACCTACCCTATCAGTGTCTACTGTTTACTACTGACTTGAGGTCTCTATTTATGACGGCTCCAATAATAACAAGTCATAAAATCACGCCTGTATTCCCCGAAGGATTAGGTAGAGGTGTACCTATAGAAAACCAACATTTCGCCAGTTATGCTTAAGTCCCATGTAACAAGAGGCGAGCCTATTGCCATCAACCGGACAGAAATCCAGACTCCGGGCTGCTACTGAGAAATTCCTGATGGAAAAAACCAATAACACTTTCACTTAACCCGACCTGGGAATCGAACCCATGCTCAGCAGCAACGCTTGTGACCATTAGACCTAATAATAATAATAAGCCTTTATTTACTGACAACTAAAACTAATCAAAAATTAATTAAGTAAATCATACCTATTGCACTTCGGTGTCTTCGTCAATAAGCGCGTCTTTTGACGCATAGGCCTCCCCCAGGCTCCTTCATTTGTCACTGTTCTCGTGTGTTTATAGCCCACAAGGCATCAGCTGTCTCCACTCATCGTCGTCCCAGCGTTACATTGTCTTCCTCTACTTGTTTTCGATCCATCTCTAATTAGCCATTCCGTCACAGCTTTAGACCACTTATTGTTCCTATCGCGGAGCATGTCACCATTTGACCTACGAGGCAGTAAAAAAGCGGCCAAGTGCGAGTCGGACTCGCCCATGAAGGGTTCCGTAGCAGCAAGTAACATTGAATGAAAGGTAAATTGCGGTTTACGATTTATGATGTATTAAAAAAAACTGCTTGCTAGATCTCGTTCAAACCAATTTTCGGTGGAAGTTTACATGGTAATGTACAGACGCCAGCACATCAGGCTACTACAATCTGGCAAATTTATTTAATAGATTTTCAACTTTTTTCAACTTTATTTCTGAAGTATAAGGTTCAAAGTTGATTGGGAAAATTTGACAGTTTCGGGTAGCTTGATGTGCTGGTGTCTGTACATCATATATTTTTTTTAGTTTTATCATTCTCTTATTTTAGAAGTTACAGGGGGGGGGGGCAACACATCTTACCACTTTGGAAGTGTCTCTCGCGCAAACTATTCAATTTAGAAAAAAAATGATATTAGAAACCTCAATATCATTTTTAAAGACCTATCCATAGATACCCCACACGTATGGGTTTGATGAAAATTTTTTTTTGAGTTTCCGTTTTAAGTATGGGGAACCCCAAAATTATTTGTTTTTTTTCAATTTTAGTGTGAAAATCTTAATGCGGTTTACAGAATACATCTACTTACCAAGTTTCAACAGCATAGCTCTTATAGTTTCGAAAAAAAGTGGCTGTGACATACGGACGGACAGACAGACAGACATGACGAATCTATAAGGGTTCCGCTTTTTGCCATTTGGCAACGGAACTCTAAAAAACATCCAAAAATGTTCAGGCTAATAAATCAACCTGCTTAGGCCTCTATCAGAGTGAATGAAGCGCGGTGACTACTATAGGCTGCGTGGCCACAGAGTAAAACAATATAGACTGTCACTGGCTAGCTGGGCCTGTCAGTAAGTATGGCCCATGGTATGGTCGTACGTCGTAATGAACGGATAGAAAAGTATAGAACGCTCAGTCCCGTAGACCCGTCTTGCGTCGCGTTAGGCCTGCCTTAGTCACAAAGTCACTGCTACTCTATGGACGCAAACGGCAATTCATAGAGGAAAGTAATATATATGCGGCAATTTCATACATGTTTGATACTTCGCGCCCACCTCACAGAACTAGGTTCTTATTTACAAGGCTTAAATACTTTTTACGAGAGGTTGTTTTGCCTATGAATCGTTTCTTAAGTGTCATTTATTTGTGACCGACATTTGATCTGGAAACCTAATTTTCTAACCTGTGACTGAGGATGTGATAGTTTTGTATTTGCATTTACATAAAGTAACCTAACCTTTCAGGTACACCATAGACCCGATATATATTACTTTACTCTATGCCATAGACCCAGAGACTCACTAAAATGTGTATGATACTCTGCAGAACAAAGGTGATTACCATAGACATATGTTATTTCTATTTCAATGGTGATTACAGATAGTAAACAAGAAGGCAAAATGTCAAAACAAACTTGTCCAATCATGAGTAAATATTATTAATTTTAATATAAATAGAAAGAAAGACCTTTACTGCACTAAATTAAAAATAATTATGTAAAAACCAATATTCTTGAAAATGGTGTACAAGAACAGTGCCGTCAAGGGACGGGCGTAAACCATGCTGTAAAAAAAATGTGTTGGTTTTATAGATGTATAATAGGTATATAGGTATAATAAACCGATGGATGGTTTGCGAAAAAGAGCTCGTGATGTCAGAGATTTAGTCTACAGTTGGTGCGATGAAATGTGGGCCATATCCATTATATGTCCAACATTAACAGTCATGCTTATCCTACTGTTGCTGTTACTTTTGGTCTTGAACAAAAGATTGCTGGATCATGGGGGACGTTCCTCCTCTTCTCCTCCCCTCCCACGTAACCGAAAACCTTGCAAAAGACGTAACAAATCCTCCGTAAGACGTCGTCGCTGCAGTGACTACTGGCAGAGATGACTCAACTAGCAAAAGTATAATTGTGTCGACGCAACCATAAAGCTTCTAAGATTGATATTTATTTTTATTTTATTTATTTGGCCCACCAACAATTAAATACACCGATACAAAGATATGAGATACATGCAATAAACTTATAGACTAGTGTACCAATTTCTTACAGATAAGCACATCATGCATTACTTATTTGTTGTTTAGTGTCTACTTAAAATTAGATGAGTTCTTATACTCACCGAACATAATTATTATTTCAACAAAATTCCAATTTAAAATCTATAATTGAATTTAAAACTAAAATTAAAATCATAATTAAAATCACATAAAATTAAAATCAATACTAAAAATAAAATTTAAATCAAAACAAAAATTAAAATCTAAATTTCCACACTGAAATGATTTTTACAAATTTTTGCATATATAATGCTTCGGAACTTACCAAGTGAGTCAGATATAAGTACCTTATGCTTAAATTACGGTTGTGCTGTACCTACCTACTAAGTCTTTTATAGACAGTTTGTAAAAACTGTCTATAAAAGACTTAGTTTAATAAATTATCTCCCAAAAAAAAACTCATTTCAGAAAAGATGCGTGAAATCAGAAAAAGCAATCGAACGTCGAATCGTCGAAAACTTTTAATAGTCCGGAAACAATGAAAATATTGTGGGTAAAAAATTCAGCTGTTCCCTACATTTATGTTCGCATAACTCGTCAAAATGTAGGGAACAGCTGATTTTTTTTCGCGATTTCAGGTTTATTCCCATAGTAAAAGTTGTTCATAATGATGAGTAAAGTCACGTGTTAAAGTTTGCGCACTGGATAAAAACTTAATCTGTTTAGAAGAAAGAATAACAAATAGTAGTACTTAGTATGAATGTTTTTTTAATACTTACTAGCTTTTACTTGCAATTTCGCACGCGTTGGGGTCGGAAACTATTCCACGGTAACCATTGATATATATATATCAATGACGGTAACGTACTACTGGAATAACAACGTATCCTAAGTCCTAAAATTAGGACTCCATGACTTCTAACCCAGGTTATGGTCTATCCTTGTGACAAATCGTCCGTTCAGCCGTTTAGGCGTGAAAGGTAACAGACAAACAGACAGATTAACTTCCCATGTTCGACCACTTCAGTGGTTACACTATAGTCAAGCCGTTGAGAGAAATCCGTGTGTTTTGCGATTTTGATGTGAATCCGGGCGGATAGGTCTGTGGGTCAGACCTAAACCTGAATTATCAGTTCTCGACCCTATAAACTTTCGCTCTGGATCCGAGCCTCGGTATAAAGTGAAGTCTGAAATTCATAATACATGGACACTTGGCCGGTTACTGCTTATTGATTGAACGCTACAAACCTTGCCTGATCGTGTTCACAGATCTACAATCGATCGTCGGGAAACGAGAGCCGATTTCCGGCCACCGTAGGCGCGGGTTTGCGAACGGTGAGCAATGGGTAGTTTGCCGTTCGATAAGGACCAGGCCCGGGTCGACGGCGCGTTGTGTTCCACGCGCGCCTCAAAGAGATGTCAGCAGAATTGACGGGGTCCGTTAGGGCCAATGCCTGCCGGGGTTGCGAATATGGGCCGAAAGGGAAATCGTAGCCCCCGGCAACAGGGCAACTGAAGGAACACGGGTGGGTTTTAGTCAGTAAGAGTCTGACACGCCCTCCCGCTCCACCCAGAGTGGGAGAAGTTATTTGATAATTACCCACCCAAAAAAAAAAGGGTAGCCCGTGAAATTCCATTTTTTTTTCGTTTTTTTTGCAATTTGCAGGTCAGTATCAAGTTGTATGTTAATATAAATATGATTCGCGGCCGTATCACATATTTATAAATAGAATTTTAATCATAAAAATAATCAATACAACTCGTTGAGTTGATATAATCTTATTGAATGATTATTTCATGAAATCATGACTTTTAGGATTATTCTAACATAAGGAGTTGTATTGCTGATTATAATGATTATAATTCTGTACAGCCATATTTTTTCGGTCGGTCGGTGATCAGAATGGTCGATGATTACTATCATGACATTCATTCTCTTGCCCGTATCTAGATACCAATACCTACCACTTTATTTGCAGGAGTCAGCGCGTAGCAGGAAACGTTATTTTTCTTTCATAAATCCCTATCAATATTCCCCTAATATTAAACACTGAAAATGAACATTAAAAGTAAACAGACTCCGCATCCAGGTTGATAGGAAAAATCTAAGATAACCTGAAGACACACTGAAATCAAACCCCTGGCTTTTGCACTCTCTCCGCGCTCAACGGTCTCTTGGTCACTAAATAAACTACTGTGATGTGTTGCTATTAAGAGCAGTGGTGGCCCTGTGGTAACAGCCGTGGCTTACGAGTTGTAGATCGTAGGTCTGTTCGAACCCTGACACTACTACTTACTTTTTGTAAATTATTTCACCACCACTGCTCTCAAAAAACGGTGAAGGAAAACATCGTGAGGAAACCGGCATGTCCTAGAACCAAAAAATCGAAGACGTGTGACATCCTCCAACCCGCACTGGGCCTATTTAATTTTTTTTTTCTTACTGACTAAAACCCACCCGTGTTCCTTCGGTTGCCCTGTTGCCGGGGGCCACGATTTGCCTATCTGTTTTCTTCGAACCCCCGGCAGGCATTTGGCCCTAACGGACCCCGTCAATTCTGCTGACATCTCTTTGAGGCGCGCGTGGAACACAACGCGCCGTCGACCCGGGCTTGGTCCTTATCGGACGGCGAGCTACCCATTGCTCACCGTCCGCAAGCCCGCGCCTACGGTGGCCGGAAATCGGCTCGCGATTCCCGCCCCGGGCGTCTCCTCCTGCGGCGGTTGGGGGCGTGAGGGCGCGAAATTTGCCTCTCCCTCACGCGTTCCGCCTCCTCCTTCGCGAGCATTACCGCTTCGCAGAAGGAGGTGACGGCCTGCCATTTCCTCTCGCTCCGTACCATGGCCTGAACCAGGGCCGGACGCGAGAGATCACCGCCGCCGATCGCCTCTACGAGGACACGGCGTTCCTCCGCCCAAGCCGGGCAGACCTCCACCGTATGCTCCACCGTGTCCTCAGGCCGATCCACACAATGGTGACACCCGGGTGTTTCTTCCCGCCTTATCCTAAACAGGAACCTCCCGAAGCAGCCGAGTCCGGTGAGGACCTGCGTCAGGCGGAAGGTGAGGACGCCGTGGCGTCTCTCAAGCCACTCCTCAAAGAGGGGTCTTATCGCCGCAATTGTGGCGTGCCCAAACCCGCACTGGGCCTGCGTGGTGTATTACGGTTCACTCCCTCTCACCGAGAGGAGGCCTGTATCCCAGTAGTGGGAACTTTATAGGCTGATTATGTGATGTGTTCGCGGACGAAAGGAAGACGATCATGTTGTAGCGGTTACACCGCCACATACAAACTACGCATCAAAAAGACATGACGTCACACAAATCCTGCATCGCGCAGTTAGAGTTTACCGAGCGATCGACATACATACAAGATTTCAACTTCCAACCGATGGGCAGTTGCCCGCCAGACACAACACCTGTCTGGTCGGAGGATCCTCCCTTTTCTATGGTGGATGAGTGAACTTTACACCCTGTTCCTCATACCCCTAAATTGGATCACGTCGGGGTCACCAATTTAGGGGTATGAGGAACAGGGTGTAAAGTTCACTCATCCACCATAGAAAAGGGAGGATCCTCCGACCAGACAGGTGTTGTGTCTGGCGGGCAACTGCCCATCGGTTGGAAGTTGAAATCTTGTATGTATGTCGATCGCTCGGTAAACTCTAACTGCGCGATGCAGGATTTGTGTGACGTCATGTCTTTTTGATGCGTAGTTTGTATGTGGCGGTGTAACCGCTACAATGTCAGTAGTTTTGACGTTTTGATATGAGTGTGTGAAGTTTGTCTAATTTTGTTTATCTAATTTAATTGACTGATAGCCGTTTTATGTCCCCTTATTTATATTTAACCCTTTCATTCTTAACATTTTGCGTTGTGGTATTTTCAGTAGTAGTTTACAGAATGTATCTTAGTTCAGGATGCCTCTTGGCAAAGGCCTCCTCTTACAACTTCCACTGATCTATCTCCCGCAACTCTTCTCCAATTTGAACCCGCTGAGCTAATTCGCCTTCCTATAATTTATGTTGTCTTTCCCTGTTCCTTTTTATGTTAAAGCTAACTAAATAAATGAACAATAAGTTGGGGGATTACATCGCTGATATAAATGCTTGGCCGAACGCTGGTCCTGATCCACAAGGGCGCATAAACTAATTGATTAGCATTTGAAAATACTGTTGGAGCTGCTGAAGATTTAAAAACTATCTTTGCATTGTATAAATTCAATCCCTTAGCATTGTATAATTGCATAACACATGTGTGAGTACTACCTACTATAAAGCTACCATTTACTAGGTACGTTATAATTGCATAACACATGTGTGAGTACTACCTACTATAAAGCTACCATTTACTAGGTACGTCTTTCATTGATTGAATATGCCCTGGCGGCTGAGAGTATGTCATGCTCACTCTAATGTCTCGCTGACGATGGCGTGTGTGTTGGATTATTTAGCTCCCTTCAAAATGGTTGAGCTGAATGGTGCTAATCCATGCGTCATGTTCGTGAACGGGCGTTGTCAGTAGGGCCTGGTCATCTCTTAGCTGCCACGGCTTATTTTAATTTCATTTTTGAATTGTATTGTTTGTTTTATTTTCTATTACGGACGCTTTTAACGTTCTGCATCGTTCTCACATGTATAACTTCAACATGAATGATGTAACCAATATTTTGTAACCATATTTTGATTTAAAAGAGTGTCCGTGGAGTTTCTTGCCCGTTCTTCTCCATAGGTAACTACTACGCTTTGGAATGGGCAACTAGCTTCATCTTTCTGACTAACCGACCCCTTGACAGTTTAAAAGTGCCTGTAATTGGTTTATTTGAAATAAATGCTTTGAGTTTGAGTTTGAACTCTGCCCTAAAATATGATGCCTAAATAGATATACTAGACGTATTCTCCGCAATAACAAGCATAGCAGAATAATATCTTTTTTAAAAGTAGATAGGTAGTTACGTCCATTTCCGATGAGTTGTGGAGAAGCACACTGTCGTGAATTAACGCCCTTGCCGTCCTTGCTGTTGAACCTGGCTGGCATTGAGTCGGATTCTCGTTTACAACACACAGGTTATGACAAGATGCCTTGCCTTGAACTTGCTAGCCAATTTTCGAATAATATTGCTTTAGGTAGGTACTGGTCGATATTAAAATGGAAACCGGTCATATGGCCGTGGCCACGGCTTGAAAATAGCGGTCATTATCCTTTTTCCCTAATATCTCTTTGTAGAACACCAAATAAACTATTTGTAAAGTGTTTAATTCTGGAAAAATGTTGACCCTCAATAGATCTATATCGATTGAGGAGACGGACTTTATTGAAGAATCTGTCTGGGTTGGTCGATAATGGTCTTTGTCGTGGTAAAATGCACCAAATATTCCTACTTGCCCATCTAGGAGGCTAGCTTAGTACTGATCGCATCTTACACATAACAATGTAGATTTCTAAGTTGGCATGCAACATGATTGTTATAAGTTCTCAAACGACAGTCCTTAGCTGGTAATCAAGTTAATTCTCAATAAAAACAATGCAGAAAAGCGTTTGTATGTTTGTAAAATTGTAGATCATGATAACGCTGAAGTTTTCAGGAAAATGGAGTAGGTAGGTCGGTCACGTTGGCAGGTGTGAATTTTAAACTTTATGTTAACGATATCATAATATCACTGATTAGGATTAGGATATGTACCATACGTATATATGTAGGAATGTTATAAGGCAGGTAATTAACCGGTTTAATGTACGACTTCATTTTGATCGATAGATCTACTTTATTTTTAGATTATTGCTCCCACACATTGAAATAGCGCCAACAGGATAAATACGCAAAAAGAAATAAATTCGAAAACATTCTCAATATTTGGCACTATTTTTTCAACTCAGACACCATTGATTAATGTTCTAAAATTGTGTTTATTTAATGACCATTCGACTCAACGAACTTCCCAAAAAATACCGTTTTTTCCTTACCTCATAATAAATACATGTTATACAATAAACTGGTCTTTACTTATATTATACCTATTTATGTAATACGGAATTTTTAGACAAATATGTGATGTCATATTTAACTGTATCGCACATTTAGAGGTCAATCACTTGTTCTAAAGTCTAGATCTTCTGTTTTAGAAGCTATTATATTTGATAATAACGGCAATATTCTAACTATTGATGTGAATGAACTATCGAAAACACGATTTTTATAAGTATCAGTTACTGTTACATCGTTTCTGACGCAAAAGACCATTAATTCTGGATATGTTTCCATAAAATAGGAAAATCCTATCAAACTAATTTTCTTTTTAGTATTTTCAGAAATAAGAGAGTCTCCAGCAAACGGCATGACGTGACCGAAAAATAATAATAAGAATAGTCCTAAAATGAACCCTTGTGGGATTCCTGGCTGCTTACGTTATACAGAACATGGGAAAAACTTAACAATATCATTATATGACCTACCACCGAGACATCAATGTCAAAGTCATACTATTTGCTTTTTAAATATTATATTGGCTTAGACTCTAAGAAATGGTAGCATGTGGAGCTCAATCGAAAGCTTTAGGAAGATTTTAGACCAATGAAAGCCTGAAATGCTAATTATGGCATTGTATTACATACTAACATGTGGTTATGGCACTGACATGGTCATAGGTATTATGCAGCGGTACCTAATCTAGTGCAAAGTGAAATGCTACTAACGTAGTCTTCAGCCTTATTTATTAACACAAGATTGTTTATAAAAACTATTATGGTAATTATGGTTATGGGCCCGTGTCGCCTAAAACAAATGGTTTATTATTATAAATCTCTGTGTTTACGTAGGTGTCGGCTGCTATTACAAACTTGTTTTCATGCAAAACTAAAACATTCGAATTTTGTTTTATTTTTTTATCGTTGTTGCGCTTTAATGCAAATGTTTGTTATCCAATATTATGATGGAAAAACGCAGTTTTTACAACAGTTTAGCTTATCGTGCAACTTGCAATGGCGGTCCTGATATCGTCTATCGTTCACGTCATTTCGTACGGTCTACTTGTTATAATGGAACGTATGATAACAAATAATTTACACAAAAATATTAATTCAGGGTTTTAAATCTTAACTCCGTTATACTTTAGAATAGAACAGAATAGAAAATGATTATTTGCATGAGTTCTTACAAAATAATGTTTCGGTTCAGGTTCAGGGGGCCTACCACCAGCTCATAAAGCAGTATTATTTTAATATTACTTCAGTGTGGGAAAGAGATGAAGCTCTACAGGACGTATAGCTCCATCTCTTTCTCCCACTGAAGTAATATTAAAATAATACTGCTTTTGAGCTGGTGGTAGGCCCCTGGTACATTCTGGCATGCAAAAATTTCGAGCGTTATAGAGTTTACATTCACGGCTTTTGTACCTGTGGGAATTTGTCCGCACCCAATAGCCATAAGACATAGGTACGTAGGGTATCATTTTGATACAACTTACTGTACGTTAACTTTAACCTACTTAACTGTATGTACTTTAAAAGAGTGTCCGTGGAGTTTCTTGTCCGTTCTTCTCCATAGGTACCTACTACGCTTTGAAATGGGCAACTAGTTTCATATATTTCTGATTGACCGACTCCTGTCACACACTGACCATTTACAGGCACTTTTGAATTTGACAATTCAAATTGAATTGTCAAAGTGACATTAATGAAATAATGCTTTAGTTTGAGTTTCTATATATTGTTTTGCTAATCAGTTCGGGTTCAGAATAACAGAGCCCTAAACAATAAACGTGACTATCTAATTAGGGTCTTAATTAACTTTGAATAAAAGAATGCTTTACAAATAAATATCATTATTATTGGCACTATATTAATTAATATGTTTACACCATATGGCAAAACCTCTAAATACAGAATAAATCGGAAGACGTTACGTTGTTAATCATTTCCCGCAAGTGTCCTGTGCAAACACGAAGTGAGAACAATAATTATTTAGCTTACGAAATAGTTCATTAACTACCTAATTAATCTCTTTAATCTCTTCATAGTAGCTTTCTTTGCAGAAGTCCTTGGGTCCTTGGTCCTCTGCGACATAGTAAATTCAAGTAAAACTTCTTTTACCTAAATCTACTGATGCGATGAAAAAGAAGTTTGTCTGAAAAAAGAGATAATAATGTATTACATAATTGTGTGACGTAGGTAGGTAAAGTCAGGGATGTTAATTGTAGAGCAAATCGACTACCAACTTAAATTGTCCGTAGATCTTAGCTATCATTCTTTAACAGTTGTATGTAATGATAGTTGAATGAAATACCACGGCAAATTGACGTTAGGTGACGATTTGCTTAACAATATTTTTTTTTTCTCTTGTATATTTGGACGTACATTAGCAGAAAGGACTCAACCCACACTATTGTCAAAAGTTAGTTATTATATGCCAAAGAGGTCCTAAAGGTTGGTTCTTTGACTCAGTAAAAAAGATCCCTGGTACTACAAAGATAAGGTGGATTTTTTATTGATGAGATGGGAACCAACCCACATGTGTATTTTTTTACAAACCACTGTAATTATCCGGACTGCTTGAGTCGTTTTTAATAAATCCAACTTGAAAGAAACAGATCTATTTTTAATAAAGCAGAATTATCTCAAAACACTTTGAGTCGTTTCAGTTAAATTTTCTTCAAGAAACTAGTATATTTTTTATTCAACTAAAACTATTTAAACTGTATGGATCGTTTCTGATAAATAAATTTACGAAGAGTCAAGCAGATTTAGCATTTGGCTAAAATGACCCACTACACACAACTATGTGAATCGTTTCAGTTAACACTTTGATGACTAGCTAGTATCTTATCCAAGGCATGAGTTATTGAGCAAGTACCAATGTGACGGACGTAGTTTAGCAGAAACGACCTAACCCAATACAACTCCATAAATAACAATCAGCAAATACAATTCCATAAATTAGCAACATGACATTTGACACCTTTATCTTCTTCTTAATCTCTATTGTTGATTGTAATGATTATAATTGAGTAAAGCCATATTTGTTACGACCGCGAATCATATTTTAATCAACATAAAACCTGACACTGACCTGCAAAATACAAAAAACGTAAGAAAATTTGAATTTCGCGGGCTACCCTGACGCTTCCCCCCCTTAATGTCTTGAATTTTCGAGACATAGGAGATAGATAATTGTTACCTAAAACACTTTTAGGTACTAGTATTGGTACGACTGAAATAGAGCTTCAATACATTATAATAAAAATGCTCCTCCTCTAAGTATTTGGTGAGGCTTACGAAGCCTTCAAAATTATTATCTACTAAATTGAGGAGTTACGCTTGCACGAGTAGCACTAATGAATAGGGATGCTACCTAGGTAAAAAAAAAGAAATTCTATTTAGTCCGTCATTCAGATAATAAAAAAATATTAGACACGTATTTTTTGCTTTATCATATTAATAAAAAATTACTTAGAAAACACGCATTAAAGTTGGGGAGTGGGGGCTCGCTACGTCACAACTCAGTATAAAATCTAGCAAGGCGTGACGTCATGCCACATTTTAACTAAATGTTTCGCCGTGATCTTTTGAATACGTCAAAAAAGAAAAAATACGTGTCCAATATTTTTTTAATAATCTACAAGACGAACGATAAATTTTTTGGTTACAGGCCTATTATGTATCTACTTAAAACATTAAAATAGTAGTTTATGAAACTGTTTAAAAACCGAGCCGTAGGTGAGGTTTTTAATAGTATCACACGAATGTTTTAATACCTAGTTATGTGCAGTTTCATACACTACTTTATCTACTGTCATACATTGGGATTGAACCTAATACTAAATAAAAGATCAAAGTTAAAGATCAAGAATAAATTTGAAAATCCCACGAAATTCAGTACAACAAAACAAATGAATGTCGTCTGCACCAGCACTTCACCGCACAAATGCGCTACAGCGGGTGCTGCTGTCCCCCGTTTAAACGTTCCAATGCAAAAGTTGATGGAAACTCCTCGGTGATTTTAAAATAACTTCTTGGAATAGCCCTGTATTGTAATAGAAAAAAAGTTGTTTTATATCATTATTTTGTTAGAGAAAAAATGTTATAATATGATTTTATTTTTAAATTTCGGTATTGTGTTTATAAAGTATGTCAATATGAACTCGTTTTGAATTTTATAATTCGAATATTACGCTATTAGAGTAGATAAAAATATTTAAAATACTGTTTTCCGAAATACTGTTTATTTCCCACTTTGACCTTATTATACTTTATTTCTTGTACAATAAGTTGGCAGCCCTGGGTGCTGGTCCATGTAGTGACGCTTGTGGGAGGCCTAAGTCCAGCAATGGACGTCTTTCGACTGAAAATGGTGATGATGATGATATCAGAGTGGTGAAAGTAATAATAACACTTTTATCGGTGAAACGGAGAAAATTTTATAATCGGAAAATTCTGCACCCTAATGTTCACAATCACAATCTGAATCATTTTGAAAGCTCCTAAACCATTGCTTTATATCTTCGAAAAATTTGTCTGCTCAACAACGTAAATAACGCAATGAATGTTGTTGAACTGTCAAAATTAAACTGTCACTGCTACTGTTAGTGTGTTACGCAATTGTTCCGCTGATTTGTGCATTATCTCATCTTCAAATGTATCTTCTTGGGCACCGATGCTTACCCAAGCCCCTGACCCCTGTGTCTTTTTTAAACGTTAATAAGTGTGATAATATTCTTATGTAACTACCTAATAACACCGTACTTAAGAGGAGGCTCCCTAAATTGTATGTTAATTTGCATTGATATTCTGAAAAAGTCACCCATACAATCAAAATGGAACTTTAGTATATGATTTATTGAATCTTTTTCTTTCCATATATAACACAGTTACGTAATTGGAACTTTTCGCTCGATTTAGTTTTTATTCGAAAATCATACATAACATCACGCCTTGTACCTAAATCATGTACCTATTTTTTCAAGATTGTTTGAAACAACGACTGCCTTGTTGGTCTAGTGGTCGCAAGCGCTACTGCTGAGCATGAGGTCCTGGGTTCGATTCCCGGGTCGGGCAAAGTATTATTGGGTTTTTCTATCTGGAATTTCTCAGTAGCAGCTCGGAGTCTGGATTTGTGCCCGGTTGATGGCAATAGGCTCGCCCCCTATTACATGGGACTTAAACATAACTGGCGAAATGTGGGTGTACCTACTACAGGTATACCTCTGCCCAACCCTTCGGGGAAACAAGGCGTGATGTTATGTTATGTTATGTGTTTGAAACAAAAACGAAATTACTCGGCTTTTATGTCTAAAATAATAATTGACAGTTAGAAAATATAGTTTATTATCCCGATATAAGATATTTTTCCTCTAGATCAATTATTACTTTAGTTATAAACGAAATAAGAATTGAGACTTACGACATTTAGTTCCGTGCTCGAACACGACCAAAGAGCGCACACGATATTTAACTTTATTACTGATGTGTTAGCGTTTAGCACGTAGTGGAGCGGAGGGGGTGCATGGGGGCGGACTTTGGGTGGGAATTGTTTTTGGAGTGCCTGGTCTCAATCCTCAAGAGTCTCAACTCCCAAGAGAGCCACAAACAGTAGAATAGGTAATTAATTTTGTCTCACTATTCGACGCTTGATTAATTGTCTTGGACTGCGACATAGTGAGGAAACCGGCATGCCTGAGAGATATATCTCGACGGCATGTGAAATCAAGTCAGAGGCCCATGGGCGGCTTTATTAAAACTCTGGTACCAGGTTAGTCACTAATAGGGATGTAAAACGGTAAAATTACCCTGGCATAATAGGGTAAAACAAAATTTTTTACGTAATTTTACGGTAAAATATGGTAATTTTCAGTAAAAAACGTATTAAACGTACTCATACAGTCATCCCGACTAAAACTTTACAAATACGGAAGTGAGTATGTTTGTGTGTATCATGTGTATGTCACTACTTCACTATTAACGGATAAATGGATTTGAATGAAATTTGCCAGAGATATAAGCAGTATTGGAACTTAAAAAAAAACAGAAAACTGGGCTCGTACGACTCATGCGTACTAAAAATCCCTGAAACTTAATTCTCAAGTCAAGAATTCAAGATATGAATCACACCATGTCATGGATTATAATAATATCATCTATGTGCAGAGGCAGAGCAGAGGACAGCACAAATTAAAATTTAAAACTTCATAAGTCGCCGGTAATGTTACCGTAATTTTTATAAATGACCGTAAAATACCCGTATTTTACCAGCGTTTTCCGTAAAATTACGTAATTTTGCAACCCTAGCTCACTAACCACACGAAACTTTAGGTTCTTAAATTATATTTAAGAAATAAAACGAAAATAAACCTGAATAATTTAAAGACAGCAAGTAATTATTAAAATGTTAATTTTTATTTTGAACTGTCTGTCTTAGGTCTGGAGTAAAGTTGGTGCAAGCTATTACCATTACATCTTGAAGATGTTCATCGGTAAGTCGAGATCGAAATTTACTGAAGGTCTGCACAAAATATAGCAGCGGCGGCAGCGGTCCGGATCCGGACCGTAGTCCGCCATATGGTGACTCCTGCAGTAGGGTATAAAGACCCTCTCCCACAGGCGTGTTATTATCTGTCGATAATATCGGACACGTTATTACGATATCTGTTTTCAGTACCTTAATTTGCATTAGGACGGCCACGAAGTTACACACTGCTGCGATAATAACGACGCAATAGAAGTAGGACGCTTGCGTTCCTCCGTCCTGCGATATTCCGATATTAAAGTTTTTAGACCATTTTGTATTAGGTCGCATACGATCTTACACACATCTTCTTTAATAACGTTAGTAGGTACTAGTAGTACCTTAACAATTTGGTTTTACCGACTGGTATTCTAATTAGTAGTGGTTACATGTCTGTACAAGTATCCTGATTATTTTTTCTAAAATATGGATATTGATATAACATCAGATGAAGAATTTTTATCACTAACAATAGCTGAGGAAAATGACCGAAATCATATAATACAGATCGTTATAAATATCCGACGATGAAAACGCAGCTGTGTGGCAAGAATCAGGACGCATTATCGCAATAACGCATCCGATATTATCGACCGATAATAACGCGCCTGTGGGGAAGATCCTTAAAACATGTTTACTTTTTTGTGTATTAGTGTACATTACTGTTTTCGTTACTTTTACACCTAAAACAAGTTGTATTTAAAGACTAAAATGTAAGCGTTCCGTATCAAAAAGTTCTAAGGTCCTAACAGCAAAACGACAGTTTAATTAAATGTCCTATAAGCAAATCTTCCCACGACTAGTTTGTCTTAATATTAGCAGAACATCCTATTTTAAAGACAATGGCACCTATCAAAAACTTGTAAAAGATTTCAAAAATGTGAACAAAATACCTATTTAGTTAACAAAAAAAACTGAAACAACATCAAAGCCTGCTTACATATTGTATGATAGATCCATATTTTAAACACGACTTGTTTTTGACAAGTAGTATTTTAAAAGACTTGTTGCAAACAAGTATCCAACTTTTTTATGGTTGTAAACGCGGGTCACAAGTAGGTAACTAAATGTTAACGAATTTTTGACAAATACGTATAGATACACAATACGTTCGTACAAATTGCAGGATAGCCCGCGAAATTAAATTTTTCTTACGTTTTTTTTCAATTTGCAAGTCTGTATCAGGTTGTATGTTGATCAAAATATGATTCGCAACCGTAACAAACTTGTATTTACAGAATTATAACCATTAAAATCATCAATACAACTCTCTAAGTTCATTAGGTAGGTAGGTACTCTATTGAATGACTACTTATTTTTTACTTAGAGAGTTAATTGTATCGATGAGCATAATGATTTAAATTTTATAAATAAGTACACATTTGTTACGGTCGTGAATCGTATTTTGATCAACATACAATCTGACACTGACCTGGAAATTGGAAAAAAGTTAAGAAAATTTGAATTTCGTGGGTTACCTCATCGCATCCCCCTTAACAGAGTCCACATCCTACATGTCGACAACCTCGTGTGCTAAGTCATACTTGTTTTTTTTAAATTGAAATAGGACAAATTATTATTATTATAGGGGAAATATTTAACTAATCCACTAAAAACTTATAGACCGCTTTTTAAAAGTAATTAACCTCTAAATAACGTTATAAGTATTTAATGCATAACGTTATTCTGGCATAAATTCCGAATCTTCTTCTTCTCTCTGTATTCGACGAACCATAGATCAACTTTCGACGAACCGTAGATCAACTCAGTCATTTGTTGCCCTTCGCTAGGCAGCTGGCAAATAATACACAGCAAACTGCCATACGATGAGCCGCAACTGTCAAGAGTTTTGACGACATCTTCTTTTTTCTTCATTACTTCTTAATGACTATGTTACAGCAAACCGTGATCGCATCAAACTTACCCTGCATTCCGAGTTACGCTAAAAGTGATAATAAATTAAACCGGGTTATCCTGTGGATGCATTAAGCTGCTACACTCATTGCCTCCAGCCAGGGCATATATAAAAACTAAGTTAAAAGCTTAGGATCATAGACGCTCGCTAAGGGCACCCCCTGTGGGGTACGAGCCTCGGCTTAGGGCGTTATCCGGAGGGAGGACATCAAAGATGGGACGGGCTGGTATATAGTCACAATTATTACTCAATAGCCCTTTATTTTTGATCGGATTCGCGATATTATCACTTTTAGCGTAACTCGGAATGCGGCCTTAGAGTTAGACAATACTAGAGATACCCAACGAAGGTACAGTCAGGCAATTTGTTTGTTGAGCAGTTTAACACAATAACTTCCTGTTAAATACATCAGCCATTCCATGACTGACTGACAAAGAACGCCAGTCGTAATATAACTTTACGGACAATTTTTAAGTTGATATTGGTAGTCAATTAGCATTACAACCAAGTTTCCTGACATTACATCAAAAGTGAGACACATCCAAATCCCTACTTAAAAACTAAACATTATAATTTTAGAGTTAGGTATAAGAAAATATAGAGCACGGATACATACTAATTACAAGTAAATTAAGAAGCACATCAGAGAAACATTCAAATCAAAATTCCAGCTAATCAACCGTTCCTATCACGAACTCGACCGTTATTTAAATTTCGAAGCATCCACAATTCGTTTGATCGTGTATTTATGACCAAGCCAAACGTTGCACGATAACATTAAAAAAAAAACGTTTCGATGCTTTAAAACATAATTAACATAAACAATTAGTTATTATTTTTGTTAGTAGTTAATGTTAGAACACAAAACAATTTAACAAATATAGTAGATGAGACAATTTTCAACATTTTATGGACGACTAATATTAAAATAGTTATAAAATTATCAGTTTTACTCACCCGTAACATGGAGGGGTTCAGACGACACTGCTGACCAAAACAATGGATCACTGTAACAATTTTACCCGTCGACCGTTGTTAATAAACGCTATTTTATCTATAAGGAAAGCCACGTATTTATTATAGGGAGCCAATTAACGTATTTCATGACCGCTACTGTTACAGGACAAGTAACTAACACTGTACAAAAATGGTGGCCGTAGTGACGTGTTCGTGAACGATCCCGGAAAAAAGTCCGTGGTTTTAGGTACTACTTATATGTTGCGGAGGAAGGTTTGAGAATTATGATGACGTTGATGGGATGTTAGTTTGCCAATTAATAAAGGATTCGTCCTACTTAGTACTTTCTATCTTTGCTTGAAATTCGTAGAGTTTGATACTAAAGACTAAGGAAGGTATGTTCCATCATCGGTATTCAGCAAGTTTTAATCTACATCTGGTCTTTTTTATTTTTTTCCTTACTGTGCGTTTGCACTGGCGAAACATTCACAACAAAACATGTTGAAATCTCTATTTTCTGTCAATGTTCCATGCAATGTTTGACAGGAACTAGAGATTAGTAACGTATCTATGGTCATTTATGTGGTAGTAAATTGAATCATTACATTCTGACATTATTTGCGAGTAAAATTGTGAACCCGCAGTTGAACCCGACTGTAGTAGAGAAGGTGCATAAGTTTAACCACAACTGACTAATTTAATTTAACGCTATTTATTGTGGTTGTAGGCTCAGTTACTGAGTCACCATACATTTAAAGTACCTATTTAAAATGCCTGCTATTCTATCTAACTATATACCTCGTTTTTTTGATCGAACAGAAAACATTTTAAAAGTGGAAATTTAATGGAAGAAGAATTAATCAATTATAGTGTATGCCAATACTTTTTCAGAGTCTGCGTGTTGGTCACACAAGCAGTCAAATGCAACTGCTCAACAAAAAAATCCTGAATCACCTACATTAGTACCTAGTTAAGATTGACTATTTATCGAACTAGTGGGCCATTATCGGTGTAAAAACAATAAGAAACTTATACAAATCCACTAGCAGTATCAGCAATCTTGAAATTGGGCATCTTCTAAATACTGTAACTGCATACTCATATGTACTACTTAGCTCTAAGTTTTCCTAAAATTAATAAATGTAGGTATAAATAGATAGTCAGCAAATTGAAATCCCGCTTTTTCCCCTCACTAATCCAGCAACGAACACAATTCGTTATCGAATACACAGGAAATGTGACAGGAAGACTGGACCGTCGCCGATATAGAACAACTCCCTAACATATTAAAAATAATCGTATTTTACCCTAATCTAATTGGTATAAAGTTTGACATAGCAACCGATAGACGAACGATATTTCCAAAATAACTTCCAAATTCATGGGTTTTTCCTAAAGCCACCTACACTTTTTAAATATATATTTTTCATAGTTTATAAACTTATTTTTTCACACGACTATACTCCGTCCAGTTGCTAATCTGTCCAGTACGCGTAGCATGACAACCATAGAAACGGGTTCTCGACGGGTTTTGTCGACGGAAGAATAGACAAAATGACAGTTTGTGATTGTTTATCTGTCGTTTTGTCTATTCTTCCGTCGACATAACCTGTGTCTATTGTGGTCATGCTAAGCGTGCAGCTGCGAAACTGTTCAGCTGAGAATCTGTCCAGTTGCGAATCTGTCCAGTTACTCCGGAGTGGGTTAAGCAACATCTCATCTCGAGAGCGTGGATTAAGGAGAGAAAATGTTACATCATGAACTTTAGCAACGATATTTAAATCTTATCTGCCTCATTGGTCTATTGGTCGCTAGTCAGCCAGTGTGTTATTGAGTTTTTCCATCAGGAATTTCTCATGAGCAGTCCAGTCTGAATTTTTGCCCGGTTGATGGCAATAACCTCATTTTTAGAGTTCCGTACCCAAAGGGTAAAACGGGACCCTATTACTAAGACTCCGCTGTCCGTCCGTCTATCCGTCTGTCACCAGGCAGTATCTCATGAACCGTGATGATTAGACAGTTGAAATTTTCACAGATGATGTATTTCTGTTGCTGCTATACCTAACAACAAATACTAAAAAACAGAATGAAATAAATATTTTAGGGGGCCCACATACAACAGATATGATTTTTTTGCCGTTTTTATAGATAATGGTACGGAATCCTTCGTGTGCGAGTCTGACTCGCACTTGGCCGGTTTTTTAAAATAAACTAGGTACCTAAATAATCCTATACTAAACCCCAAAAAGACTTATTATCCATTGTTCCACACGATAAAATAATGTAGATACACAGGTAGGACCTGTAGGTTGAACCTACACAAGTAGTTCGACATAGACCCCACCAGCACTTGTAGCATGACAACTAAAGAAACGGGTTTTCTACGGGTTTTGTCGACGGAAGAATAGACAAAATGACAGATTGTGATTGTTTATCTGTCATTTTGTCTATTCTTCCGTCGACAAAACCCGTTTCTATTGTGGTCATACCAAGCGTGCTGCTTTATATTCCAACGATAGTAGGTAGGTACTTTCATTGTACCCACCGACAAAGCAGTAAGCCCACGTTTGTACGGACGTAATAAAATCGCGGCGATTTTTTTCGTGCACTTGATTTTCAACGCTCTGTTTAGCGCCGAGAGTTGAAAATCCAACAGTGTGTTATTCAACGCGCTGGGACGAGAATGCGTCCCAGCGCGTTGGATTTTCTACGCTCGCCTTAACACCGATAGTTGAAAATCCAGTGCGCGATAAAATCCTGCCGCGATTTTATTACGTCCGTGTGAACGTGGGCCTTCAGATGCTGCACAAAACCAATAAGTAGGGTTTGGTCTTGCCTACATCTGCTGATCTATTCTGTAAAAATCTTATCGGAAAACTTAGGAGAGGTGAGCTTGAAGTGAGCTCCATTCCACCTGCACGCGTAGCATGACCACAATAGAAACGGGTTTTGTCGACGGAAGAATAGACAAAATGATAATTTATTTTTTACGAGATAGCTGGCATATTACATAATTATGTGTCCTCTCCTTTTCTAATTGTTAGTTGTTAAAAATAAATACTTAGGTGTAAGTAAAGTTTCATTTCTTGTGTGTAGTGTACTTCTGCTACATTACTCAAATGTTGAATAGGTACCTAGGTATAATACAATTATGCCTTTTGAATATAAGCATTGAATTAACTACACAGTATTTTAACTAATTTTCACCCGCATAAGACGCGATCCCAAGGGAATATCGTCGTAAAAAGTATTATATGTCCTAACCCAGGTCATGCTCTACCCATGTGTCAAATTACATCGAAATCCATCGAGCCGTTTTAGCGTGAAAGCGTAACAAACAAACATACAAAAAATCAAATCTATTCTCTTTATAATATTATTTGAATATCTCGAGACCTTAGGGTCCCGGTCTTTTGGAAGGCGTACGAGGGGCCGAAGCCAACTCGCAGAGGCCCCTTAGACAATTTTATATGGAATGAGACACCAACCGAAGATTATCCCAGTACCTATTGTAGCATAAATTATGGGTTCTCTTGCCACATATCCAACGACACCCGGGGATCGAACCCGGTGCGTTGTAAGGTTAAGAAATGAAAAGTTTAATTGTGGTAAAATAACACTGTATAATTATTAGATTTGTAAAACTAAACACAAATAATTATAAATAAAACAAATCGAATAGAAAATGAGTAGCCGTCAGCTTGCGAAATATTTTTGGGAAAATATTATGACAAGGGATGGGAGAAATTTTAAATTTTTATACCTAGGCTCATCGACTTTCGTAATTTAATTTTAGTGTACGACGAAACGACGCGGATTTATCGCCAATAGCTAATGTCGACCCCGCGTCATATAGGACGCACGCATATCGAAAGTAGTCGCGATGAACCCTAACATCGGATTACGTAATTAGATAAAACGATTAGAACGCGCTAACTAGATTTAAGAATAAATAGCTAGAGTAAGAAAAAGAAAAAAAAAAGGTTGATCCGCTCGAGGGTGGCACTTCACCGCGCACCGCTTCCGACCGTCCTTCGTCCCGCCGCGGCGCTCGGCTACGCACGACCGGCTTCTGCCCGGACCACAGGCGAAACGCGGATACGGAGGGACCCCGCAGAGGATAGGGCTGGTTGGCTGGCTCTGGCCCAAGCGTGGATGTGGCGGGAACCCGCACCAAATAGGTAGCCGTCCCTGGCCTGGGGGTGGAGCCGGAATCGGCCTTGTCTGACTGGATCCAAGATAAACAGGATATTAGGACCAGAAAGCAAGGCAAAATTGTGAAGATTGATAGTGGGTGATGATGAACCAATTGGAATACTCACAGTAAAACAATCAAAGGAACAATTTGGGATCGGGGAGAATACTCGTATCCCCGATTGGTCCCGGAAATGGGCACCAGCTGGCAGCAACGGCTTTAAATTTACTTGCTGCTTGTCTGCTCACGAATATTCAGGAAATAATTTCAATATAAATCTTCAACGAGTTAAATTTTGGTGTCTATCCATGGACTCTCTTGGCTGACGACTGACTGATGTCAACCCAGAAAAAATTCAACATTCTTTTCATTTAAAAATTTTAAATTTGCGTCAACTTGAAAAGAAGAAAAAATAAGGCGGCCTATGATGTACGCGTAAAAAAGTTTGATAATGCAGAGTTATGCTGCAGTACCCCCTTTCTAACAAAAAAATATCTATACTATCGATATAAAATCCAAACAATGTAGCATCACTAGTGTCAGATATCTCCGAGGGTATTACGAGAGAGGTTAAGTAACTAAAAGATAAATAGAACCTAATCCTAGACTAATAAATAACCAAAGTAACCTAAAGGACGACAATTGGAGTGCTACCGATAAGGAATAAGTTTGAACCGGATCGAACCTAAACGTTACCGATGCGAGCTCCAGAAGTGCCAACTAAACCTACCAATTAACTAACTAAGACAAGAATAAGTTACAAGATAAGACAAAGAGACTAATAGCTAAGGTGAAGAGAGGAAACATTAGCATAGAATAAAAAGAAGATGAAAAAAAGTAACGATAAAAGAAGAAAACAATACCTATTGAAGTTAGGAAAAAAAATACAGACTGAGGTAAAAAGGGGAGAACATTAAAGTCAAAAATTAGACCAAGTCCAAAAAAGAGCATCAGGCTATGGAAATGAGCCTGAGTCCAAAAACAACCTCAGTCCAATAAAATAAAGGTCAATTAAGTGACCGTCTGTAGGATTTGCATCCTAATCGACTTTCGGCCTAATTAGTACCTAGAGTCTGACTAACGGGATGAGTAGTAAAATGAGAGGGATGTTGTGCCTCTGGGACATACCTAGAGGTTAACAACACCCTCTTCGTCGTAGTCGGGTAAGATGAGACCGGCGACAAGACGCTACTAACTCTAGCAAAGGAAGAGAAAAAAACACTGCAGCGTTCCACGCCTAAAATAACGTAATATATATAACTGAGGAGCTGGGGAACAAAAGCGGACTTGTCCACTGTACTCGAATTTTTTATTTTTATTTTTTTGCACTCTTTAAGCTCATATCTATCGAACCCCGGAGTATTGTGTATCAAAAGCGGTCCGATCTTAGAGAAAAAAATTGTTAAAAATGATGATTTCGTTCAAAAGCGGACTTGTCCTGTTAGAAATTTATTAAAATTCTAAGGGATTTTTTCTCCAATCAAAACCGGACAAAAACGTAAGGAGAATTGCCGTTAGTACGAAAAATGTCAAACAAAACCGGACAAGTCTAAAAAAATCATTGTTTTTTTGTTATGATATCCCTAAATCAGTTGTGGCAACACTGCTAAATTAAAAAAAAAGATAATCAGCTGTGTGACGGTCATTGCTTTCGTAATTTTGAGAAGAATTTTCCTAGAAAACCGACAAAATTATGGACGGAATCGAAGAAATAGTGGCCAATATAAATGACGGCTCACGTAAACGAAAAAAAACAGGACGGCAAGCGCAAAACAACAGGGAATCGAAGTGAGTGTAAAATTATACCTACCGGTGCGTGTTTGTTATTATTCTAACCTATGATGAATTTAAAATTGCTATTATTTTGTTTTAGGTACGCAGATAAAGACCCCCTTGCTTTGAATTTCGTGTCTGCGTGTGAACATAACAAGGGAAAATTTAAGTGCCAGACTTTGACATTAAACGAAATTGTTTCCAACCGAGATCCTACTGCACGTTTAAATCACGTAAACTTTGGTGTGAAAGTCTTAAACACCTATTATGGAGATGAATCATCAGAAAATGCTGTATCATTGTTAAAAATGACAAAAAACCATCCGAGTTTACTACAAAGATTTTCAATGGTTAATGAACTAAAACCAAACAAGAAAAAAGATGTTGAAACACTCTTAAAGAAACAATTCGGAGATAATTGGATGGATAATCAAGAGCTTGATTGGTTTAAAAACAATATATTCCATACCTCACCAGTGGCAATTGCTGAAACAAGTCAAATAAATGACGAAGACGACGACCACAGTGACGATTGTGACTGTTGCGAACCAGATGTGGGAGAGTTCATATAATTTTTAAATAAAAAAATACAATAATAGAATCTAGTTTTCTTTCATAACCGGACATGTCCATAACTCTTTCAATCATAACCGGAGTTGTCCACCTTTTGTAATCAAAACCGGACTTGTCCATTACAAAAAAAATAAAAAAAAATTGAAAACGCATAGTTTTATGACCAACAAGCAGGCTATTAGTTATGTTGTATTAAATACTAATTATACTGAAATGCACAAAATTACAGCCCATATGCATATACCTATTTCAGTTTTTTTTGCTCTAGTGTAAAATTTGATTAATTGGACAAGTCCGCTTTTGTTCCCCAGCTCCTCAACTAATATATTATGAAGGGATCTGCTTACCACTTTTGTTCGTAGCTTTAAGCGATTTATTTATTATTTAGTTATAAATATTATTTATTATTCCCTGATCGGACAGTGACAATCAGAATGTCAATGTGAAAAAAAAACAAAATGTTAGTCTGAAAAATAAGGCCATATACTAAGACCGTTTGTAAATAGTTTGAAACCATAATTAATTTTATATCATAAAATTACGTAGTTAGAAAATAATTAGGGGTAAAACTAATATGTACGTTGGATTCATTTGTATTAGTTAACGCAAGTAGGAAATATATATACAAAGAAACAACGAATTTAGGGATAGGAAAAAACTGAAGTAGGTACAGAATGCCCAGTGTATTTTCAAAATGAGCGTTCTGTGTACTACGATGTTTTTAATGTAACGTAGTTCAAGCGAATTTTGTAGGGCAAAATGCAAAAGGGCGTAGAAAGAATTTGGGAGTAAAACATAGATTGCCAAAAACTACGTCTTGCGAAACCATCATTTCAGGATATCCTTAATATGATATGATCCAGAATGAACAGAATCGCAGTCCCGAAGGACATAGGTAGTCCTAGAGATAACCCTAGTAACACGGCATTTAATAAAGCGAGGTGCAAGCTTTCCGGAGAAATAGTCCGTCGCCGAGGACCTGGAGAAATTTCGTCTCCACACAGTGTCACCAACGTTGAGGGTGATAGCCGAACGATTTGCGTTGTAAGACCGGGAATTGCGGAGGAAGGCTATAGAGAGGTTATCGGCAACTTTAGCATAAACCTCGGTGAGGGAGGATAGATTGGACGCATGCCGAGACCGACTTTCAGCCAAATTGGTGCTTTGAGTCTGCCCCTGAGCATGGGTCAAATCCATAAGGACTTCCCTTCCAAACATAAGAAAGTTTGGTGTGAAACCTGTGGCTAAATTGATACACGAATTGAGGTAAAGTTTAACTTTGGGTAGCAATTTCGACCAGTTTCTTTGATTCTCCCCGACTAAAATACTCAAACAGGTAACAACACTTTGATTATAGCGTTCCACTGTGTTAGCTTGTGGAGTATAATAAGGCGTATAAAATGGAGAGTCAATGTGAAAAGACCTAAGAAAGCTTACAAATTGATTGCTGCGGAAGACCGTAGCGTTATCGCAAAGAATAGCCCGTGGAACGCCGAAATTGAAAAATATTTCGGATTCTAGGGCTTTTACTACAGCAGTGGCATTCACCTTTTTTAGGGGAATTAGCCAAACATATTTTGAAAAAACATCAACCATAGATAAGATGTATTTATAACCGTAATAAGCGATAGGTAGGGGACCAATCAAATCAATGGAAATTACTTGTAGGGGCAAAGAAACTTCTTTTGGGAAGCACATCTGGCCACGTGGCTGGGTGTTGGCTATCTTATACGCTTTGCAAACTTCGCATCGCTTCAGGGTTTCAGCAACATCCCGGAACATGTTCGGCCAATAGAAGAGCTCCTTGATTTTAAGGTAAGACTTCATAACCCCAGGGTGTATAGACGGGAAATTGTTGTGAACCTCCCAGATGGCAAGGGGAACCTTCTCTGCTGGCAAAACCACACGCCATGGGTCAGATGACAGGGGGCTAGCGACAGGCATGCGTCTCACAAGAACACCATTCTGGATGGCGTATGCGGGAAACATTTGGGGTGAATCGCGAGCACCCAAGTAAACCTTCTTGTACCATCTGTCATTAGTTTGATCGGGACCCTGGTCGAACGTTACCGGACTTGCGTAGATCCTGGATAGGGCATCTGGAACTACGTGTTGCGATCCCTTGCGATGGACTATATCAAAAGTATACTGGGAGATGATAGTGGCCCATCGGGCTAAACGACCGGAAGGGTTGTTAAGCGTGAGAAGCCATTTCAAAGCCATATGGTCAGTTAAAACTGAAAACTTCATTCCATCCAAATAACAGCGGAAATGCTTAATAGAATCCAGCACCGACAGAAGTTCCCGCTCGGTGGTACTGTAGTTGCGTTCTGCTTTGGAAAAAAGACGGGAATAGTAAGCAATGGGATGCTCCACACCATCAATCTTTTGGGAAAGAACGGAACCGAGACCAACAGCTGATGCATCACATTGTAACAGGAATGGCTTGGAAAAATCTGGACAAGCCATCACGGGAGTGTTAACTAATGCGCCCTTTAGCTTAACGAATGCTTGTTCGGCGGCATCGTCCCAGCTTATTGGGTCTCGACCCTTCTTTCTGCCAATAAGAGCAGTGAGAGGAGCTATTATAGAGGAAAAACCGTCAACAAAACGCCTATAATAAGAACACATCCCAATAAACCCGCGCAATGATTTAGCGGTGATAGGAGTGGGATAGTCCTTAATAGCATCGAGCTTGCTCGGGTCGGTCTGTAGACCTTTCTCGTTTACAATATAACCCAGATACCTTAACTCACTTTTGCAAAATTCGCATTTCTTAAGGTTAATAGATAAACCAGCCTCCTTGAGACGGCTTAGCACCTTCCTCAGGAGAGCGAGGTGGCTGTGGAAGTCCTTGGAAATTAAAATAAGATCGTCGACGTAACCGAAAACACAGTCGTCGCTAGTCGAAGTGAATTCGAAATTGACAATCATATCGGTAAGACGCTGCATCTCAGAGGCTGCATTAGTGAGCCCAAATGGCATTCTGACGAACTCGAATAAGCCGCGTTGAGGGACTATAAATGCAGTCTTTTTGCAACTCTCATCGTCCGCGAGAGGTATCTGCCAGAAGGCACTCCTGAAATCGAGAGAGCTTATATACCTTGCACCCCGAAGGTTGTCAAGGATATCTTGAATGCGGGGGAGGGGATAAGAGTCTCTGATGGTCACACTATTCAACTTTCTGCTATCAACGCAGAAGCGAACGGAACCGTCTTTCTTGGTGACCATGACCACAGGACTAGCCCAAGGTGAACGAGATGGTCGGATAACGCCCAATTCTAGCATCTTATCGATCTCCTCATTGAGAACCTTTAATTTAACGGGTGAAAGAGGGTAAAACCTTTGCCTAATTGGCTGTCCCGTCGTATTGATTTTGTGTGATAGCCAGGTAGTTTTTCCAAGTCCAACCTTGTCAGATGAGATGACTTCAAACTCATCAATGACCTGTTGTAAACTTCGCTCTTGGTCAGGTAACAAGACGTTACGAGGATGAATGTATCGGGGTTCAGTTACACAAGAAACCCGAGGAAAGGAATGACTAGTAGAAGGAATATACATGTTTCCTTTGATGTTTTTGTTAAATGCCTTACTAAAAACTGAGGTTAGACCAAATTTGTTCCAAAACTCTATTCCTAAGATGACTGAAGAAGACATACTACGCGCAACCAAAAATTCGTGAACAAAATTAGTATCGTTAAATTGAACCGGAAGATAAACAGTTCCCAAAATATCAATTGGCGAGTTATTGGCTGAAATGGCACGAGGACACGAAATGTTCGATGTCATCGAAATTCCTAGCTCGCGAGCCAAACTATCACTAATAAGAGACATCTGAGCTCCCGAGTCTAGTAATGCTTTAACCAAATGGCCTTTCAACCAAACCTCAATAAACGGTCTATTATCGGAAGAGTCCGACGCTATCACCGGTGACACTGTACGAGAAAAATGGGCGGCGTGTCGCCGATGGCTTATGCATTTCTTTGAATTACACTTTGGACAATCCCGGGTAATAACACCAGGAGTCCGGCACTTGAAACAGAGCTTGCCAGGAAAATCTGGACAGACACGATATGAGTGTCCGTTTTTTCTACACTTGGGACACAATCGGACTTTGGATGAGACGACCGACACAGCTTCGGAGGATTTGGGTAAGAAATTCTCAAAATGCGAAGCAGTATCGATGAGTGTATCAAAGTCAGCAAATTTATGGACCGATAAACATGGGTAATATCTCGGGTGCATGTTATGGGTTACGATTTCCAACAAGTCAGGTTTACTAATCGGACGGCTTAACGTTTGGTTCAGATAGGAAATTTGGATTATAAAATCTCTAACGGGTTGATCCGACTTCTGTTTATAATTTCTGACTTCTTGTTCGGTTTTGTATTCAAAATCGGTGGGGCCGAACGTCCTAATAAACGATTGTCTAAGTTCTGAATAGGATAAGTCGGGTCTGCGAATCGATCTAAAATATTTCAAAGCGGCACCGGACAAAACCTCATGAAACCGTTTAAGCAAATAGCAATCCGGTAAGTCGTCCGCGTCTTTATGTTCGTCGATGTTGGTGAAGAATTCGCGAACACAAGTATTCCCCGAATAATCAATCTTCCATTTTGAAAGTGAGATTTGTTTTTTTAAATACTGGGGGCAATCTTCCGACCTCATAGGAGATGGAATAACAGACGACGTTGAAGCTCTGGATGTTCTGGGTGGAATCGGAGGAGGCCTAGAAATTATGGGGCTGCTTCGGAATGGAGTTGAAACAATAGGAAGATCTTCGCCTTCCATACTGACGCAAATTAACGAAACAAGACAAAATAAAAAACACGATAAGATTGAAGACCCGAAGTACGACAGACCAACGTTCACAGAACCGAAAGCAATATATGAAAGTGGTCAACGTCCTTTCAAATAGAACTAAAGTGAATGGTCGTTCTCCTTTATATTTTGAACGATATTTGTAACAAATATTTACGTAACTTGAAAACGTAAATTTTTGTTTACACGAATATTTCGCTAATTCCTATGTCAAAGTATAGAATTATGTGTAAAACTATTATCCTAATCGAATCCGTGTAGACCGGGTAACAGACAGGGGAATATTTCGACCTAAGGTGGGAAAGTATTTGAAAGAAAAGGTTTTGAATTGGAATTCGCTGTGGGTAGCCAAACCCTATGTCTAATAACGTGTAGCCGATGTGTGAAAGAAACGACAGCAACAAAACGGCAATAAAACGAAATAGGTGGGACTAGATACACAAAAAAATCTAGACATCTAGCAAAATCACCACTCAAAAAGGCTTACCTTATGCTGCGTCCTAAACAATCGCACACCAAACACACACTACTGGGTACTAGCTAAAACTATGTCTACAAGAGGTGAATGAAATTCAAGGATAAATTATATATTTGCGGGGAGAAAATAAAAGGTCAATTCTTGAATATGGTTACATGCATTTGTTATTAAAACATTTCAAGAACAATCACACAACATTAAATATTTATGATCAAAATAGTAGAAGATACGGGCTGCGTCAATTGTCCTTCCAACAAGCTCCGTTCCACAACTCGTTACCTGAAAATATACCAATCAAGAAGAAATTAAATTTGTGCTGCTAGGAAGCACACCACATACGGAGTAAGGAAAAAAAAACTCGTAAGTTATTATTAATATATATTAGTAATAGTATCTTAAATGTACTTACTTGTGTTCGGGCGCCAGTTTGTAGCATAAATTATGGGTTCTCTTGCCACATATCCAACGACACCCGGGGATCGAACCCGGTGCGTTGTAAGGTTAAGAAATGAAAAGTTTAATTGTGGTAAAATAACACTGTATAATTATTAGATTTGTAAAACTAAACACAAATAATTATAAATAAAACAAATCGAATAGAAAATGAGTAGCCGTCAGCTTGCGAAATATTTTTGGGAAAATATTATGACAAGGGATGGGAGAAATTTTAAATTTTTATACCTAGGCTCATCGACTTTCGTAATTTAATTTTAGTGTACGACGAAACGACGCGGATTTATCGCCAATAGCTAATGTCGACCCCGCGTCATATAGGACGCACGCATATCGAAAGTAGTCGCGATGAACCCTAACATCGGATTACGTAATTAGATAAAACGATTAGAACGCGCTAACTAGATTTAAGAATAAATAGCTAGAGTAAGAAAAAGAAAAAAAAAAGGTTGATCCGCTCGAGGGTGGCACTTCACCGCGCACCGCTTCCGACCGTCCTTCGTCCCGCCGCGGCGCTCGGCTACGCACGACCGGCTTCTGCCCGGACCACAGGCGAAACGCGGATACGGAGGGACCCCGCAGAGGATAGGGCTGGTTGGCTGGCTCTGGCCCAAGCGTGGATGTGGCGGGAACCCGCACCAAATAGGTAGCCGTCCCTGGCCTGGGGGTGGAGCCGGAATCGGCCTTGTCTGACTGGATCCAAGATAAACAGGATATTAGGACCAGAAAGCAAGGCAAAATTGTGAAGATTGATAGTGGGTGATGATGAACCAATTGGAATACTCACAGTAAAACAATCAAAGGAACAATTTGGGATCGGGGAGAATACTCGTATCCCCGATTGGTCCCGGAAATGGGCACCAGCTGGCAGCAACGGCTTTAAATTTACTTGCTGCTTGTCTGCTCACGAATATTCAGGAAATAATTTCAATATAAATCTTCAACGAGTTAAATTTTGGTGTCTATCCATGGACTCTCTTGGCTGACGACTGACTGATGTCAACCCAGAAAAAATTCAACATTCTTTTCATTTAAAAATTTTAAATTTGCGTCAACTTGAAAAGAAGAAAAAATAAGGCGGCCTATGATGTACGCGTAAAAAAGTTTGATAATGCAGAGTTATGCTGCACTATGCACTATACAAGTACACCCAAGGACAACCCCCGGTTGGTGTAGAACTATTGCAGAATCTGGAAACAAATCTATTGGACTATGGGTTTGGGTGGCTTAAGTTGACTGGTGACCTGGGACTATGGAAGGACTGTGGCCCCTGCCTAATCAATGTTTTATATGTACACTGATAAAATGGCAGGGGGTGACTTGCACACTCACAATGAGCCCCCGAAAACGGTCGCTAGCACAAAGTGTCGTAGCGACAAGGGGGCAACATGTCCTGAGGTGCTTATGAGGAGTGGAGAGGTATTCCACGGCTATCAGGACAATCCCGGAAGTACGGTCAAGATCCCTACCAGCATCTTACTGGAATACTTCCTTCCTCCGAGCACGTTTGCTCTTGCGAATCGCCACTCAAGCCGGCCAATAAAGGAGAATGAGGTGGGAGCTCTGTTCCTCGTCAGTGCTCACTCCAGCCGGCCAATAAAGGCAAGCCAGAGGTGAGGTACAAGACTTCTCCCGGGAGATAGGGTCCGTGGGGTCGCTACTGCCCAACAGCTCGCCACATGCTTCGCTGCGGGTTTTTGTATCTCTCTTGGTCTGGCTCCTCATCCTAGACCTGTTCCGACAAAGTAAACTCTACCGGTACCAGAATTCGGAGCGCGCAAGCCCCACCACGACGTCAACGTAGAGATACGGCGCGCGGCGGTGGGGTAATATTATTATTATTAAGTTCAGAATTATTATTAGTTTAGTTTAGATTAAGTTATTTTAAGGACGTTTACTGTAACAAAGATTAGGTCGGTGCCTACATAACAACAAAAGCCACGTCACCCCATGTTAGGTACCTATTACATAAATAATAACATATTAATTTCCTATAAATACCAGTTAATTAAATATATTAACATAGCTATCCATATTATTATTAATTGTGTGCTCCACAATAACAAAATGAGTTCGAAGGCCATAATTTAATTTATCATCGTAAGGAAAACCACAATTTGAAACTATTGTAAGTACAATGTGTTGGAAAATCCCGTCAAAGGAAAATGTTGTTACAATAATTTCAAGCTATATTAACATATTTTAGTTTTAATTAATGAATACCTCACTTTTCTAGTTTGTTGGATCAGAAAACGCTTCTAAAAGCTGATGTAAACCACACAGACTTTTACAAGCTCCATACTCCCTTGTGAGAAATAAACGATGACAAAATTATCTTGGTACACTCTACCTATCATGGGGAGCTCGCGGCTAAGTAATAGCAGCCGCACACGGTTCGATCCATCAGGTTAAGCTACGCTTGCTGAGGTTGGTCTGTGGATGGGTGACCATCTTAACATACCAAACCTCCTCCGTGACTCGTAAAGCTCGTTAAGCCTTTGGTCACAGGTGTCTTTCGTGGATCTTTGACAGTCGTTACGGGTCGTTAGAAGCCCGAAAGTCTGACAACCAGTCTTACCAAGGGGTATCGTATTACACAGGTACTGGGTTGTGGAGGTCAGATAGGTAGTCGCTCCATCTAAAATGCGGTATTCAGCTGCATCCGGTTAGACTGGAAGATAAGATAGTCGGGAAAAGGCTAGGTAGATTGATTCGTTTAGTCCCCCTATGCTCTAGTCCCGCTATGGTCGACTCGTAAAATACCTACTAAAAAGTTTCACGAAATCACATTTGCGGACAGTGATGAAGAAAACTGTTACAGTGTAATATTTTATTTAACCATTTAAAAAGTAAATTAAGAAAACTTAGTATGTAAATATGTTATCCTATTCTTAATCATCATTAAATATATTAAAACAGGAAAAAAATATACTTTGCGCTTGTTATGAGCAGCATGTGTCGAACTGGTTTTTTCAGGGTAACCATAACAATGAGCCCTTCCGCGAATCTTTACCTGGTCCTTCTCTTTCGCTATTACGTAAATAGGTAGAGACAATATGATTACCTTATTATTTTGCAGCTGAAACTTACTGGTAAGCGTAATTAGGTTAGTTGTCGGTAAGTTCTTCTATGACAATGTCGGGTGCAAGTTGTTCAAGTGGTTCGGTTCAATTTTTTTAAATAATTGACGGTAGACGTGGTGGAAGAACTTTTACAATTATTAAGTATTGTATAAATAAAAGAAATAAAATTAAATGCACTGGGACACTGATTCTGGGCAGTAAGAGTCATGCAATAGTTCAAGAAAATAAACACAGCAATCAATGCATGCCAAATTTTGAAGACAGTAAGGTTCAAATAATAATAATAAACGTTATTGAAACAAAAAAAAACTCAGTTTACAGAAACTCTGTGTTCGATA
Source organism: Agrochola litura (assembly GCA_949152395.1). Taxonomy (NCBI): domain Eukaryota; kingdom Metazoa; phylum Arthropoda; class Insecta; order Lepidoptera; family Noctuidae; genus Agrochola; species Agrochola litura. Next base: position 10,992,289 of record OX424511.1, read on the forward strand.
ACAACTGTATTAGTATAATACTTTGTTGACGCCCACCTCCAAAAAGTCCGAGACAAAATCAAAACTAAAACAAATAAAAAAAAAAATATAAATAAGAAATAAAAAATACCTATACATTAGTGAGTGCAAGAGAGAAGTTAGTACAAATTATATTTAATAAGATTGAAATATTATGAATACAGGTGATTTGACTTTGAGAACGGACTTTTATTTACGCTCTTTTTTTATATTTTACTAGTTTTCTGCCCGTGACTTCATCTATATGTTAATTCAGGATTTGAACTATCTGTGTAACTTTCATCCCGATCCGTCCAGCCGTTGAAGCATGAATGCGTAACAAACATTCAAACATCGTAACTTTCGCATTTACAATATTTATGTAATATTAGTAAGATAGGACTTGTAACGAAGTCTACAGACTTCGTTAAATCTTGTGGGTCCAGTATTGACCTACAGCTCTATTCATAAACATTTCTTAATTTAGAATTGCTGTGTAATTCGTTTGTTTCTTATCTGTCATTTTGACTTTTTTGATTGTCAGAATGAGACAAAATATAAGAATAGTGCTATAAAAAATTTAACTTGAATTCAAACACTTTTCTTTCACCCACCCTCCATTGTTTACGTAGAATCCTTATTATATTTTTCGAGTCGAGCATAGCGGGACTAGAGCATAGAGGGACTAACCGGGGGATTAAAGGCGTGATGTTATGTTTATGTTTAAAATTATCTTGTAGGAATACTTATACACTAAAGCTAAGCGCACATTACAGCGCATCGCACTTCAATATAAAAACACTGGCACTCCAGTGCTGACTGACAGAAGTGAAAACTTGAACAAGATCGCCTTGGTAGAAGAAAAATACTTGTATAGAACATTGGTCCGTAATCTTACCTAAATAAAGAACACAACAGCGTTTACAAAAAAAAAAAAAAACTTCCAAAACCTTTAAAGTAAAAATACTTGCATAGAACATATATAAATAAAGAGAACAATCGCGTTTACAAAAATGAGGTGTCGGTAACGGTGTCGCAAGTTCAATTGATTTTTCCCATCTCAAAAATGCCCAACGCGCCTAAAGAAGTGCGATGCGGCGGTATGAACAATTGAACATCATACAAAATATACGGAAGTGATGATGGTAGCTAGGAGGATTTTGCAATGCGGTGCGGCCCGCCCATATCTGCGTCAGCCTTAACGTTTTTTTTTTTTTTAATGACTTTGCCCCACCCTAGTTGCTGTTGTTGTTGTCCAAAACAAACAATTAAACTCACATACACAAACAGCCAGATCCGGAACAACTACTTGTAGGTCATACAAATATATTTGTTCCGTGCGGGAATCGAACCCGCGACACGCAGCGCATCAGTCAATCGCTTAACCACTGCGCCAACCGTGTCAACTGGACAGTAGAGCAGATTTTCTCATGCAAATGCGACGGTGTCGCTCAAGCTAGCAGTCGGGATAAGGTCATCTCAGGCAGTCGAGATAGGTGAGCTGTGGCCGTCCAGATAGGTCATCTCTGGCAGTCGCGATAGGTCATCTTTGGCAGTCGAGATAGGTCATCTCTGGCACTCGAGATAGGTCACCTCTGGCAGTCGAGATAGGTGAGCTGTGGCCGTTTAGATAAGTCATCTCTGGCAGTCGAGATAAGTAACCTTTGGCGGTCGAGATAGGTCATCTCTGGCAGTCGAGATAGGTCATCTCTGGCAGTCGAGATAGGTCATCAATTACAGCCTACTGGAGCCTGTGTTGGTTGTAGATTTTACCAGGTTTTGTGGACAATACGCAAGTTACTCTAAGAACTCTATTGACCATTCTAAACTCGTATACCTTCCGACTACTTATAGCTATTAGTTTAGCTTATATACTTAGTTATTATTTTCTAATTTTATTTCGATCATTTTCTAATTTTATTTCGATCGGCATTATTATCCGATCATCCACAAAACAAGCTTTCGTTTGCGGCTATGTCAAAAATAACATAGGCGTACGACTTCATAAGACAGACTTCGGTAGGGACAAATTCGCGCCTTTTCCATGATGAAAAGAAAACTATGGACCTAGGTACTAATATAGGTAATGTTATTTTTTAAATAGTCAGCATTATCGTTCCTTCTTTAATAATTGTTTCGGAAATATTCTTCAGCTAAATAAGATGTACAAAATAAAAAAACCAGTTATCGATAAATTGCAATACAATACAATGCAATACTTACCTTCTCAGAATCTCGGTCAAGGTCACTTTTCATCCGGAACGTAGTAGATTTCCATTAACTCCTTATTATATCGATTTTTACTTCCCGAAGACACCAATTAACACTCAAGATATATAAAAATATCACGGATTAGTGTTCAGAAGCGTTACTTTTTTGTTTTGTTAAAAAGGTTTTTGTTTATAAAAGGAAGGATGCTGGGATAGCTGTGGGTCACTGGTGGATGTCAAGTTCTAGGTGAAGGCCAGTTCAGGACCTGCGCAGACGGGAACAGGGGAATGTTGCCAATATTCGCGGAAAGCGCCTGAATTCTTTTCATAGCAATATGTTGAGGTTCTGAGCTTTTTATAGCTGAGTATGAGATTAAAGGTATTAAGAAATCTTTTACGGCGTGTTTCTATTTGTTATTAATTTGATTCGCCTACTTTTTGTGAGTAGAATTAGCACATTATTCTATTAATACTTATAAATGTCTATACCATTCAGTTTTATTCACATAGAAAGCTTTAAAAAATAGATGTTCAAAGTAAATCAGGTAATATTCCGTAGCCGAGGATGACTAATATCCTACTCCTACTAATATTATAATTGTGAGTTTGTGATGATGGATGGATGTTTGTTACTCTTTCACGCAAAAACGAATGAACGATTTGGATGAAATTTGGCACACAGATAGTTAACACATAGGATACTTTTTATCCCGATATTCCCACGGGATCGAGACTTTTGTGGATAAAACCGCGGGGCGCAGCTAGTCGTTTTATATTTCTGCGAGTGTTTTCGTGGCGTTTATTATAAGTTTCGTCAAAAATAAATCTTTTGTCAATTATAAAATTCAAACGCCGAAAGGTTTAAGATATGAAATTATAACATCCCGATACATTTCCCATACCATAATAATTGTCACTTATTAATTCCACAAAGGGGTTAACAGATTGGCCAGTTAAAACTTCCCCAGCTATGGATCGAACCCACCAACACGTTCAGTAGGTACTTACGCTTGAAACCACTACACGAACGAGACAGTCATCATTATAATTTTATTTTATAAATAGACATTTATTCATGTCATCCGCCGAAGTCAGGGTTATTATTAATATACAAATAAAACACACTTCGTAAATATATAATGTATAATGCTATAATAATCTAAGTAAAATAACGTAGTAATAAAATCAAATAGTACATAAATGGAGGTCACAAAAACATCAATAAATCAAATAAAATATTTTACACGGGGCGGATTACACCATACTTAAGATCGCTTAACGTAAGTTTAAGTCGGTGGCTATGTTTACATTTTCTTTTCACGTAGCAGCAATATTAGTTACATTTTTGAGACCCCAAGATAATACGAATACGCAAATCAAATAAAAACAACCTGCTTGTGAACTTAAAATAATCTTAACAGTAGTAAGTTGCAGTGCCTAAGTCGCAGACATCGTCGGGTTTATTCGTAATTTGATACATCTTTAATTACATTATAGGTTTAACAGCTCGAAATATTACATGACGTGGACTTTAATATTTACAAAGCATTGAATATATTCATTAACCAAATTCAATAGCGTTCATGAGCTAATTAATATAACCAGACGTCTGCGACAACTACTAACTTAAAGTAAAATGAAATAAATAAACATTTTTACGCTGTTCACCAGTTTAACTCTCGCATGATGCAATCCGCCTATACCAGCGACCAGCTGCCTTTAAACAAATTAATGGTGAACGATAATGTATGTATTTTATTATTTAAATTAATAATAATGAGACCGTTTGCACACAACGCTAGGCAAGTCTCAAACTCCAGACAACTTAGGACTAACCCTTGGTTTATAAAAGCCTATTTTCAACGTGTAAAAAAACCCTGTCCGATCCGTGTGGGTGTTGCTAAGTATCGTAGAGAGTCTATTATGTGGTAATTTCCAGGAAAAAAGAAAAAAAAAAAACGATTTTTTTACAATGGGGAATTTTACCAGGTTATTACACGGGGCACGCGCAGCCGTCTACAAGTCATAACTTATGACCCTTGTTGAAAATTTGTAAATTTTTAATGGAATTGGGTTAATTTTGGTACAAAAAATTTTCAATAATAATAAGATTTTTTTATAACTTTTTGGTAATGTTATTGCAGTACCTGTGTCCTTTTCGGATCGACTGTTTTTTTTTTACATATTGTTGTTGTATCTCTAATTTTGATTGGTTTTCTGGTCAACCAATCATAGCTAAAGAGATTTGACAGCAAAAACCAGGGGTCAGTCTCTAAATATACTTACAAGGATGCCACAGAACTTACCCATAATTATTTGAATTCAGAATCTGAGATAATTATCAAGTTTTGGAACACCAAACTCAATACTGTCACAACAAAGTTCAATTTTTTTTTTATTGTAACGGACATTCAATAATCATCTTAGTATTAATGACGTTAAAGTAAATAGTTGAATAAGTGACGCTGAGATTATGAATTCAAATAAAAATGGACGATTATGGGAGACTTTTCTACTGTTGTGTACGAATGTTACATATCGGTCACAACACCAACGTATTAACTAAATTCATTAGGCCGTTTATATAGCAAAACAATATGGCGTGTTGGTAGCCAACTATAAATTCTAAGGAGTGGGTATGCGATGTCCGATACTAAACTATGAAACACGACGTTTTGGAACAAAACGAAACTTAAGAGCGTACATTCTGAAAGTGGGCAACGTCGCATATAGCTGTCAAATATTTCGCTATTTTGGTTAATTTGTATTGCTGTAGAGAAATATGAAATATCGTAACACCGAATATTTAGTTTTAGATGTATAAAAGTATTTGGAAACTTTCCAAATGCCCTTTTTGGACCTAAAACGGTTACAACATCAAATACAGTATTATAATTGCAATTCATTATTAATATTTTTAGTTCACTAGTTAGCGATATTTCATATTTCCATACAGTAAGTAATATTGCAAAATAATCAAAACAGGTAAATATTTGAGAGCTATTTGCGATGTTTCCAACTTTTAGAATGAACGCTCTTAAGTTTAGTTTTGCTGTGCGAGCAATGTCTCAAAACTGTCTACTTTGTTTGGAATATTCAAATAAATCTCAACAAGGATTTATCATGCATCATTCAAAAGTGCATTAAAAATCTCAAGCATTGTAATATCGACAGTAACATCTAAAACACAATATCAATTAGGTAAATATCTAAGTAACTCCAAATCGCGAGTTCATCTGCCAAAAGTTAGGTAAGTAAGCAAAAAATTGAGGTACACATTAAAAAGCCTTATCACACACATTTTCTTTGCCAGATATTCTAAAGCTCTCGTGTTTCATACTTCAGTATTAGACGCGAAAAGCAATAGGGACTTTTTACCCTGATCACACACAGTCGGCTCGACATTATCACTTAGGTAGCATTGTATATATCATCGCCTTACGTTACGAAAGATCCAAAATTGTATACAAGCTTCTGATAACGTCAACATGGTCGATTACATCGTCACGGAAAGAAGTCTATAGGTACTTAGTCTTACTACAAGAGATATTTTATCTAAAAAAATCTCATCACCTATCCTAGGCTAAAATGGTCGTAGCTTCGCATAAAATATGTATTACAAAACAACAAACGCCTTTTTTTTGTATTTTATCACCTTTTCTACATCACAGCATGTCGATACGAACGTCGTTTGATATTTTAAGTTTATTTCGTACTAGCAGGCCACGCGATTGATAATGGAAATTTCAAATGTCGTAAAGGACATTGTATTCCCTGTCCCTTACGACATTTGAAACTTCAACCGTCGTTATATGCAACGTTCTCGTGGCGAACATGATCTCAAAATGGGCGGGACACATAGCTTTTTCAACCCTGCGTGGTTTATGTTGATACTATAATACTTTCTTATAGACGTCGTTCCGCAACTGTGCCAGAAATCAACAGACTACCGCCCAGGTCATCTGTCCGACTTCCCGGCGTTGTGTAAATGATTCGGCGCGTCCGCGAATGCGAATTTCAGCCTGTACGCCTCAGCTACCAACACACTTATATTCGAATCGGTCCAGTTCTGAGTGGGCACATTTTGTAGGAGTATCATGAGCCCTTGGAAGTCTCTTTCTAGCATGAGTCTTTCCCGCCAATGGAGTAAGAAAGCCGCGCAGACGTATAGTTGGAAGGTGGCGAACCCGTCTGATTCGGCGAGGTAAGTGTCCCACAGGCGTATGGTGCAGGGAAGAGGTATTTCTCTAGTGAGGAGGTTGTTCATCCACCTAAATGAGAATTGGAGGTAGTCTACGCCGTGTGTCTGCAGGTGCTCGTGGAGAGGTAAGTCTATGCGACGTATGAGCTCCTTCAATTGATTCACCTGCAAGCAAACAATTTGATGTGAAATTGGTTTCAATACATGGAAAATTAGAATTTCGCGATTCATTTTCTATAACGTGTTTCATATTACGGAAATATTCTGCAGTGAATTTAAGAACAATAGGCCTGAGTCCAAATTTTTAGTTAAAAAAAAAACAACCAACTTAAAAAAAAACACTACAAAGTGAAAAATAACTTTAATTTCGAAAGTCGGTGTCAAAGAACAAAAATTCAAAATCAGACACCTTTCACTTTTTAGTTGTGGTACCTACTCCACACAAATTCGAATACCACTACCTGCTATGTAAATAACAGTGACAAGAAGTTATCATATCATCCACATACTAAGTGGGAAAAAATACATACTCGTATTATTGAAGCTAACTCAAAAACTACCCAAGCAAAGTTAATAAAATTTATATGGGACCACCTCTGAAGTACCTATCTACCAAAAAAAAAAAGAATCATCAGAATCAATTCATAATTGGCGGAGTAATCGCGTAACAAACATACTTACAAAAAAACAAAAAACATACAGTCGAATTGAGAACCTCCTCCTTTTGGAAGTCGGTGAAAAATACATGTCTTATATATTTTTATTATCTGAAAGACAGACTAAATAGAATTTATTTTTTTACCTGGGCAACTACCCTATTAATGGCCACTTAAAATATGGAGTCTGCCATTCCAGAAAAATCCTAATAGTACTACTGTTCCAAGCTGGCTTTAAATATGCCTGTTAGTTATTAAAACAAGACAGTGGTGCCGATTCCCTTGTTCACAAACTAAACTAAATTTAAGTTCAGTGCATCTTTTTCTTTCTATTTCATTAAGAAAAGGACAGAAGATAAATTTTAGTTTAGTCCTGTCAAATAAATCAGCGCTTGACGTAATTTTAGTAGGTAAGTTTTTAATCACGTCTAAACTTGTATGGAGTAGTGACAGGCGCTGATTAATTTGACAGGACTAAACTAAAATTTTACTTCTGTCCTTTTCATAATGAAATAGAAAGAAAAAGATGCATTGAACTTAAATTTAGTTTAGTTTGTGAACAAGGGAATCGACACCAGTAGCAGTCGCTGTTTTAAACACATACAATCTCTAGGATTTTCGATAGACCGTACAAGTCACCGCTTTGGTACGTTTCGGAGTCAACAAAAGGTATATAATATCGTTTTTATTTCTGAAGTCAACGGCCGTTACGATACCATAACCTATTAAAATACCACAATGCATATTACATGCCACATTTACCTGTTTGGCATGTCTATTTTTGGTGCTATCATTTTCCCGAGTTCAGAAGCACTACTTAATTGTTATTATCGAAATAAATGACGCGTAATATTCAGAGAGGGAACAATAAACATGGCGTGTGGTTAGTGATAGTGGCCAATTAGACCGGTATGTGGTATATAGGGAAAAGATTATTATTAATGTGTCTGTTTCCTTGTTCGGTAGGTAAACACGTGTTTGGACGATATTCAGTGCACGTGCGCTTGATAACATCTTCGAGAATGTTCTGGTAGGAATTTTTTTGGTAGTAACTAATCGCCTCCTGCACGGTTAGCATGACCACAATAGAAACGGGTTTTATCGACGGAAGAATAGACAAAATGACAGATAAACAATCATAATCTGTCATTTTGTCTATACTTCCGTCGACAAAACCCGTTTCTATGGTTGCCATGCATGTCATGCTGCCCTGCCAAATAGCTCTTTCGCAGAGGTACCTTGGTAGGTGCATCATGCCTATTCCTGCCGCCAAATATAACTTTAAAGATAAAGATAATTTATTTGTCCAAAACATGAGTTTACACACACATGGCATGCAAGATGTTACAATAAAATTTTACCACAGTCATGTTTTGCCTCAACGGCGTACAAATATAAGTAGTAGCATTTAATCAATTAATTATAAATTTATCCATTATTCAAATAATTAATAGTCCAAATTAGAAGGAATTTAAAAATTTAAAATGTTCTACAGAATAGAGTCAACAACTCATAATGTATAATAAAAATTAGTCAATTTAATGTCAAAGTAATTAGGAATACACAATAATAAGAATTAGATTGATTTATCATTCAGAAATTCGTCAGTGCTTTGAAAGGTGGATGCCGGTGAATTTACAAGCATACAAGGTGGCAGGGACATCGACGCGAAAACTGTTACCATGGATTCAGCACATGATTCTGAACCCCCCTGCGTTGAAATTATTCGTCGGATTTTTTTAATCTACTGTTTCATAGAAAAGTGCAATACCTACGCGGTCAAAATGTATGGAACAGCTGATAAAAAAAAAATAACCGACAGAAAAAATTTCAACACAGGGGCGTTCAGAATCATGTACTGAAGTAACAGTTTTCGCGTCGATGTCCCTGCCACCCCGTATTATTAAACTTTTCGACCAAAGAAAGTGACGACTCTTAAAGAAGTATAGAAGAAAGGGACATGTTGCGCCGATCACAAATAAATTGATACAATAGACGTGGATTTATTTAGTAACCTGTTCTGCTTAGCTATTTCTAGAGTATGTAGAGCTCTCCGTTCAGGGCTCGGTGTGGCAACACGCTGTGTTCAAGTCAATCGTCATCCTGAGGATGCCTCGTCGAGAGGTGAAACACGTGTCGATTTCTTTCAGGAGTTTTTTATGGCTCTTTAGAAATAGCTAAGCGGAACAGGTTACTAAATAATTATATCCACGCCTATTGTATTTTATAATGGATTTCCGCAAGGTCACGCCTGGATCAATTAACTATCTTTCTGGTAGGTTTTAAATCGCCACATATCGTGCAAACGGCACGTGTAAAATATTGATATTCAGCTGCATCCGAGAGCAGTGGTGGCCCAGTGCACAGTTGTAACGGCCGTGTCTTACGAGTTGTAGGTCGTAGGTTCGAATCTTGACCGGCGCTTTACCTTGTGTAAATTATTTCACCACCACTGCTCTCAAAACGGTGAACGAAAACATCGTGAGGAAACCGGCACGTCTTAGAAAAAATTGGAAGACATGTGACATCTACCAAGCCGCACTGGGCCCGCGTGGTGGATTACGGCCCACTCCCTCTGACCGAGAGGAGGCCTATGTCACAGCAGTGGGAACATTATAGGCTGATTATGCTATACTGCATCCGTTTAGACTGGAAGCCAACTCGAACGTAGTTGGGAAAAGGCAGATGATGATAATGAATTGTGCAAATGGCTTGATAATACTTTCATGCTAGACGCTTGATGCTTGATTGTCCTTTAGTTATTAAGATCGTTTCTAGCATAAGTGTAATCTAAGTGATGTGACTGTGCTTTTTTCAGGGATCTATAGTAAAACAAGGAACCCTTATAGTTTCGCCAAGTCCGTCTGTCTGTTCGTGGTTTTTTAGTGGTATGAGGAACAGGGTGTAAAGTTCACTCATCCACCATAGAAAAGGGAGGATCCTCCGACCAGACGGGTGTTGTGTTTGGCGGGCAACTGCCCATCGGTTGGAAGTTGAAATCTTGGATGTATGTCGATCGCTCGGTAAACTCTAACTGCGCGATGCAGGATTTGTGTGACGTCATGTCTTTGATGCGTAGTTTTGTATGTGGCGGTGTAACCGCTACAGTTTAATTCAGAGACAGAGACCCATGATTGGGAAAAGGCTAAGTATATGATGACAAGACAAAAAGCTGTAATTTGGCATGATTATATACATCGTCCCCTATTACATGGGACTTAAACATAACTGGCGAAATGTGGGTGTGCTGTGGGTACACCTCTGTCATTTTTTACACTAATTCATGATTTCTGACGTTGTAATTTTCAGCAGCAGTAAGATATTTTAATTATTTGATTATAAATAACGATAGTGCCATTCTCTTTCTTGTAAGTCAAACACATTTTAATTTTTATTTTCGTGTAAAGGGGCGTTCATAAAATAATAATAAATAATAATACAAGACGTTTATTTTCTACACAAGTTATGTACTTAATGCTAGTATTTGACAATAGTGCACGAACAAGGAGCAACTTTGTGAGAGACTGGTGCCTGAAGTAGGTTTAGATAAAAACCTGTATTACAGGTCACCAGGGCCCTCCCGCGGCTAGATGCCTGTGATATGGACCATGATGACAAAGTATACTTAACTAACGTTGAATTAAGAACATTAATAAAATAAAAATTTAAAATACAAAAAGAGTTAGTGGAAATACCAGTGTGTTCGAGTGCGTGAGTAACTAGAGGAAGTGTAAAAAGAGATGTGAGAGGTTGCTAGAGTGAGTGTGGTGTGAGTATGGATGATGGTATGTATGATGGTATGTAAGTACAAGCAGCAGTGGGGATGAATAGTAGCACAGGTAGTCTATCTGAGAGGGATCAACAAATTCTCCGTTCCCTGATAGTCCAGTGTTTTCAAATACGTAGTCACTGAATTTTTACATTTGTGTTTCGTTTGAGGATATATATTTAGAGTGCTATTTAGCTTATTGTACAGATATGGCCCAAGAAAGAAGAAGAAATTACGCGAGTGAGCAGAACTGGAAGGATGCGTGAGATGTTTAAGGGTCGAGTCAAATCTCATCTAATCTTACGTTAGAGAGAGGGGGGGTCTCGGCAAATATCACGCAATTTTTTTTCTGATTGAAACAAAAAAAAATATACTATTTTGGTACATTTAATCCAGATTGTACATGCTTAAGATTTAATCTTAAGCGTAATCGTAATACGATTAAGATCATTCACTAATTGGTTCGAAAGAAAATAATTTCATTCATACTTCGACGTTATACATCTACTGACTGTCAAACCACCATATTTGTTTTATACCAAATAGCTCAATTTAATCTGAATTTACGGTACAGTGTAGCCCGTCCTTTGTTTTCGCGCCACTGTCAGCCGAACGCGCGACTCGATGAACGAGAGCGTATTACAGAGTATTACACTTATAATTAAACTCTCAGCAATATTGATTACTAGTCTTAACTAGTCGTAAATAAAAGCACGAAGCAAATTTTTTTTCTTTTTACAATAACATTCCAACGCGTTTACATAAGAAACCCACATTTTAAAAAATCTCATGTGAGATTGGGGGATGGGGGAGGGGGTTGAATAAAATCTCACGACATCTCACCAGTGGGGGAGGAAGGGACAGAAAATTAAAAAAAACACCTCATGTAATTTATGGACGCCCCCTAATTTACTATCAAATACTTTTCGAACTCAGATTACAAGAAAAACCGTCGCGTCGGCGATGGAACTTTGACGCTCAATTTCACATTGTTTCATTCAATTCTAATAAAAGCTAAAATTACTAAAAGGTAGTTGAATGTTTTACTTGTTTATTGCAGTTTTAGAATTTCTTTAAATTCCTTGAGTTTTCACCGAAAAAATCGTAAAGAACAGCAATAAATGTCTTGATTCAGCAGCGTCCATTATATTCCAAATAAACGCAATTTTTATCAAATAAACATATAACATCATAACATCACGCCTTGTTTCCCCGAAGGGTTGGGCAGAGGTGTCCCTGTAGCAGGTACACCCACATTTCGCCAGTTATGTTTAAGTCCCATGTAATAGGGGGCGAGCCTATTGCCATCAACCGGGCACAAATCCAGACTCCGAGCTGCTACTGAGAAATTTCAGATAGAAAAACCCAATAACACTTTGCCCGACCCGGGAATCGAACCCAGGACCTCATGCTCAGCAGTAGCGCTTGCGACCACTAGACCAACGAGGCAGGATAACGAACGAACGAGGAGATCAAATAAACTCATATGATATAAAACTTATCTACAATGAATACGTTTCATAAGTTTTCGTTTCTCAATATAATAAGACAAAATTACAATAAATATAATTAAATTACTATTATATTCCGCGTTAAATCAGCAAATTACACGAAAAGAATGTGTAACTCCAACTTACAAGAAAGAGAATGGCACTATCGTTATTATAACCAAATAATTAAAATATCTTACTGCTGCTGAAACTTACAGCGTCAAAAATCATAAAAAAATGTAATAGGACTCATAAAGCAACCCGTGAAATTGTAATTTTCTTACGTTTTTTTGCAATTTGCATGTCATTGTCAGGTAATATGATTCGCGACCGTAACAAACATGGCTTTACAGAATTAGGTATAATCATCAGCAATACAACTCCTTAAAATAGAATTGGCTTCAAATGTCACGATTTCATGAAATAATCATTCAATGAACTTAAAGAGTTATAATGTTGATTTTTTATTGCATAACTGTGTACATCAGTTCTTATTTTAAACGTAAACATTTTTAGGCTCAACAGTCTACCCATGTCGCATATGCAATAGTATTACAAGGCAACAAGATTTCAAATAAATTACAAACAAATTACAAATAAATTACATAGGTACGAAAATTATTTTATCTCAAAAACTCATGCAGGTTATAAAATACATTATCAATTAACAGTTTATTTTTATTTTGTTTTAAACATATTTCCATTTAATTGCTTAATAATAGCTGGCGGTAACTGGTTGTATACACGAATAGCAGTTACATATTAATGTCATATTTATATTGCTTGCGAATGTTTCTCTTAGAAGTTAGAATCAGATTTAAAATTAAAATAATAGTACATTATTGCCGCGGTCTATAATGACTTCTTTGCTGGTCGCGCTGATGATGGCCGACAGCGCAGCGTAGCGCAGCTCCAGGCCGATACAGCGCGGTCAGCGTGCAGCACTTGATGGACGAGCTGAGATAAAGGCCGAGGCCGTAGGTCGAGGCCTTTACAGCGAGGACAGCAAGGGCTGCAATGATGGCCAAGCTGGAAGGCCTAGAGCGTAGCTAGGCTAGCTCGAGGCAATCATAGCGTGACCAGCGAAGCAGTCATAGTGGGCCAAGGCTTGTATAGTGCTTTACTCAAAAATGCAAGTACCTTCATTTTGTTGGAAAGATCATTGAAATACGCAAGAAAAACATTTTCGGATAAAGATTTAGATTTCCTACTGATTTTCCACTGCACAGATTTTTCATATGCAAGCTTATATTTTTCCTTTGAGTTTCGCGGTATTAAATTTTCAACCACTAATTTAGCTTCATCTTTAATGTCTGGCGGTGTTAAACACATTGAATCGGAAGGATTTTCGCTTTGAGAGCTCATTTTTAGCAAAAAAGTCACTAAATAAAAATAAAATTTTCACTGAACCGCGCTTTTGTTACTTCTATGTTTTTTTTTTTTTAACAATGGTAGTTGGAACTATACAGCCAAATATGGAATAAAATCTTTTTGTACCTATCTCTATAAATACAAACAGCTGTGTTTTAAATAAAACCTTTTTGCATTTGATTTTTTAAAACGTTGAAACGTCAAAATAGCGGCCGGCAATGTTTTGCCGGCCTGTTAGAGCGACCAGCAAAACTTTGCCGGCCGCTCCTTGAAACAGAACGGCAAGGTCGACTTTGCTCAAACAAGGTTGTCAAAATAATGACCACATTACATGCATTTTTGAGTAAAGCATATTATTTTTAACAAATAAACATAATTCGAGTATATTGGCAATATACAGGGTATGTCAGGGTTAGGAAACCCTCCGTTCTGAAAACTTCTCTTAGCGATTCGGTGCTATGCATGTTATATATTATATTGACATTTTTTCTGGAGAATGAATGAGGACTGCACGTTCGTCGAGTTTCCTCAGTAAACCGGATGATTTAAAAAAAAAACCTTTTTATACAAAAGTTCAATACCTACTTGACCAAAATGTATGAAACAGTTGATTTTTTTTCGTGATCTCAGAGTTGCTCCCATAGTGAAAGTTGTTTACATTCATGGGTAGAACACCCTGTAAAAATTTCGAGACGGTAAAAAAAATCATTCAGTATAATACCATACGTAAGCAGAGGATAAACATTATGATTCTATAAATAATAATTTATGATTATGATTCTATAAATAAATATTTGATACGGCCGCGAATTATATTTAGATCATCATACATCCTGATACTGACTTGCAAATAACGTAAGGAATTTCGTGAGTTACCCTGACGGTTTCGCCAATCTATACATATAAAATGCTTTGTCCTGAATGACTGACTGACGGATCAACACACAGCCTAAACCGCTGATTGTAGAGACCTGAAACTTGGAGGGTGTGTTCTTTGTATGACGTAGGCATCCGATAAGAAAGGAGTTTCCAAAATTCTACCCCTAAGAGGTTGAAAAAGGGGGCAAAGTTTGTATGGGACAACGTGATTCCATGGTCCAATCTACTTCAAATTTTGCATAAACCTTTTTTAACAGAATTGCTGGAAGACATATTTTGTATTCAATTGAAATTCATCCCCTAACGGGGTTAAAAAGGTGTAGAAAGTTATTTTGGCGATGATTTGCTTCGAAGTTGATATCAATACTCCTTAGTTTAAATTACATTTTATTTTGACACATTTTTGAAAACTCAATCCAGTTTTATTCAAAAAAGGTTGAACTCACTGAAAAACATAAGCAAATACTCTTTTTAGTTTTAATTGTAAAAATATCTGTGTTTGATTTGTTGTGTATAATAATACCTATGGAGAAGATAATCATCTGCTATATTTTCGTTCGCAAAAATCGAGACGAAAAGGTTGAGTTATATTAGGAACAATCAGGCGCAGCTTAGAGCGGACAGTTATATACACTTGCAAGATGCGATCAGCTGGGTCAAAAGGTGGTGCTGCCTTCTTCTTTAACTGGGGGCCATGACGTATGTGCGCCACTACGATAGACTTGACCATCATCATGCGAGCTCGGCTTGACGGGAATTCAAATGCTCAAGAATTCTCCGATGTTCTTCTAAAAGTTGGTGAAGGCACTCTACCAGAGACTCTTGGTAGAGTAGTTTCCACTTTAGAAGATCTTATTCATCTGGTATACGGGGACATCAGTTGAATACCGTACCAAGAGAATTCTTGGGCTTGTTCCCATTTTAATGCCAAAATGATCAAGCTGCAGCGATCAACCACAACATTTTCTCGCAAATTGAAGGGAGTGAAGTGATATACACCTCCATTAATACTGATGTGGAGGTAGATGATGCCACACATTAATTTTTCAATTTGCTAGTGGCAAGTGGACTTCCGGTGTACATCATCCAGCTGAAGGTCGGTGTCCCGATTATGCTCCTTCGGAACTTAACTCTGCCGAAGCTGTGTAACTGAACCCCGCTCAAAGTCGTGTCTTTGCAGAGAAACGTCATCGAGGTGGAAATTCTAACAGGTTGTGGCGATGGCGTGACAGTGTTTATACCGCGTATACCACTAATTCCCCACAATTACCAGTTTAAGCGCGTGCTGTTCCCTGTGAGCGTATGCTTTGCGATCAACAAGTCACAGGGGCCGACACCGAAGGCTGAAGGCTGCGGGTGTCGACCTCAGGACAAGCTGCTTCTTACACTGACAACTATACGTCGCTTGCCATTCCTGACTCTCTGTATATTTTGGCTGCTGAGAATAAAACTACAAACGTAGTATACAGGGAAGTTTTATAAAAATGTGGCTGTTATTGTAGTATATTGTGATGTCTTACGACTTCCACGCGAACGAAGTCGCGGGCAGAAGCTAGTCTTAGAATATATCGACTGCTGGATGGCGTATAATGGTTGGTATGCAAACCTATTTATCAGTTACAAAAGTAACCGAAGGATAATAGTCACGTTCAGGTGACTAAAAAAAAAACACTACAAAGTGAAAAATAACTTTAATTTCGGAAGTCGGTGTCTCTGGTTTTGAATTTTCGTTCTTTGTCACCGACTTCCGAAATTAAAGTTATTTTTCACTTTGTAGTGTTTTTTTTTTGAAGTCGGTTGTTTTTTTTTTGTAAAAAGTTTTTATTTTTCACTTTTTAGTTGTGGTACCTACCCCACACAAATTCGAATACCACTACCTGCTATGTAAATAACAGTGACAAGAAGTTATCATATCATCTACATACTAAGAGGGAAAAAATACGTATAATTGAAGCTAACTCAAAAACTACCCAAGCAAAGTTAATAAAATTTATATGGGACCACCTCTGAAGTATGATCTACCAAACAAAAAAAGAATCATCAAAATCGATTCATAATTGGCGGAGTAATCGCGTAACAAACATACAAAAAAAACAAAAAAAAAAAAAAAAAAACATACAGACGAATTGAGAACCTCCTCCTTTTGGAAGTCGGTTAAATAGGTATTCAAATGAGTATATTCTTTGTTTTAATAAGATTGGCGTGCGAGCGTATTACGTACATAATAACTATTGTTGGAAATACTTTATAATTATATTATTTAAAATGAAACAAGTCTGGTTCATAGTTGAAGATCGCGTTTAAGCGATAAAATCGCCCATTGTACTATTTTTCACAACAATGTATAATTATTGTCTGTGTTTTAATTGTGTTTACAATCAAACATTTTATTTCTGATTATTGTGCGCATTATAAAGTATTATTTAGCGTTGCAGTAGGTACATATCTTATATCTTCAGATATCGGTGGGAGGGCGAGTGAGCTGATGATTCATCATCTACCTAGCCTTTTCAAGACCAGACCCGACCTTTGACCAGACTTTTAAGTGACCAGCATGCGTAGCATTATTCCCACAATAGAAACGGGTTTTGTCGACGGAAGAATAGATAAAATGATGGATTCACAATCACAATCTGTCATTTTGTCTATTCTTCCGTCGAAAAAACCCGTAGAAAACCCGTTTCTATGGTTGTTATGCTACACGTGCTACATGATACGGAGCAAACCGAACAGAGACTTTGTTCATTAAAATCATGATGCTTAACCAAAGCAGTTACATATTACCACGTGCCTTTTATCTTCTCAGCTCTGGGTCACGGCAAGCAAAACAAAGGTGAAAATATCAATCTGCCCAAAAGCCGTATTAAGCCGTTGGTCCCGGCTATCATTTGTAGATCTATGACAGTCGTTACGAGTAGTTAGAAGGCTAAAAGTCTGTCAACCAGTCTAGGCAGAAGAAGATCAATCTGCCCAACCTTTTCCTATGTTGGGGTCAGCTTCCAGTCTTACCAGATGCAGCTGAATACCAGTATTTTACATGGAGCAACTGCTTATCTGACCTCCACAACCCAGTTACTGGGTAACACACGATACCCCTTGGTAAGACTGGTGACTAGATGATTATAAAGTTTACGAATCCATTAAAATTAACGAGTTTTAGTATGAGTACAACTATGAATCGTGAGAAAATGTATGTCTAAAGTATGCATTTATTCTCTCAACCAAATAATCTGATCCTGAAAAGGTAGAAAAAGGTCAAAACTTTCCCTTTTCCTTGATAATACATAAATGTAATATTGTGACGTCATTACGTTACGATCACATTTACTTGAGGTCAACCAGTAACAATAGACCGTAAACCTACAAGTGCGGAAATCAATTTACTTTGCTCGCGTATAATCAGTTGTGTTGCTACGGTCATATTTTATTTATTTAAAACGGCACACTTCGATAAAACGTAATCTTTGTTTAGAATTACATTAGGTACTTGGTTTTCCTTTTAAATAATGGGATAGATTCGAATATTTTTCCAGTGCGCTTTTTCACTTTTTTATTTGTTTGTCTCGTAGCTAAATGATGACAGCAACACGGGACGATGGAAGGTTAAGCTACGCTTGCTGCGGTCGGTTCGTGGATGGGTGACCATCGATTGTGCCTCGAAAAGCACGTTAAGCCGTTGATCCCACCTGTCATTCGTAGATCTTTGACAGTCGATACCTACAGGTAGTCAGACAACCAAAAATCTGATTACCAGTCTTACCAAGGGATATCGTGTTATCCAGTAACTGGCATATTACAAATTAGAGGATTATATCCAAGATAAGAGTGCTTGGAAACATGCTGGTCCTGCTCCATAGGACAATTTAGAATCAAGACAAAATCAAACTGGTTGCTAATTTAATTGTAAAATTTATTATTTTGTGTTTTATGACATTGATTTTACATTCTGTGATTACTTCCTCACACACTGACTTATTAATTACAAAATTTTAGGAAAATCGTCTACTTTTACAATGTTTGTAAATATGTGAGCACCGTGTATCTATCACATATTAAATTATCTGTCGTTGCTTCATTTTTAATTCTTTTTACCTATTGTGGTACAGTAATTTTATTCTAGGTGCATCGTCTTCACATATAATAATTATTTAACTAATGTACGTACCTATACAAACAATTTTATTGTAAAACATTTTAAAAGAGTAACGGTGGAGTTTCTTGCCCATTCTTCTCCATACGAAAACTAGCTTTTGGAAGGGGCAACTAATCAATTATTTTGTAAATTTTGACGTTCAAAAGTGCCATACATGGGCCTATTTGAAATAAATTATTTGACTTTGACTGGGTTGTGGACCACTGCCCGACCTGGGAAAGACCTCGTGCTCTAGTAGCGCTTGCGACCACTAGACCAACGAATCGATGAATTAATATACTAAACTAAAATAGACCAGTTTGACCAGTTTTAATTGAAAATAACATGATATAGACCACGCCAAACAGAGACTTTGTTCATGATTTATGATGCTTAAGGCAAAAACGTCAAGGTAGCCCGCAAAATTCAAATTCTCTTACGTTTTTTGCAATTCGCAGGTCAGTATCAGGTTGTATGTGGATCTAAATATGATTCGCGACCGTATCAAATGATAAAAATCATCAATACAACTCTCAAGTTCATGTAATAGGACTATTTAATGACAATCTCATGAAATTATGACATGTGAGGATTATGCTAACTTATGGAGTTGTATTGCTGATTCTAAAAATTATAATTCTGTAAAGCCATATTGTGACGGTCGCAAATCATATTTTAATCAACATACAACCTGTTACTGACCTGCAAATTGCAAAAAACTAAAGGATATTTGAATTTCGCGGGCTATCTTAGCGCATCCCCCTGAACCAGAGCTGTTACTTATTACCACGTGCCTTTTATCTTACTTCTCCAGCCCCATGCCACAGGCCACTATGGCAAGCAAAATTAATAAAAAGTAAAAAAGGCACACTGTAAAAATATTCGAATCAATGGTGCCGATTCCATTGTTCACAAACTAAACTAAATTTAAGTTCAGTGCATCTTTTTCTTTCTATTTCATTAAGAAAAGGACAGAAGATAAATTTTAGTTTAGTCCTGTCAAATTAATCAGCGCTTGACGTAAATTGACGTAATTTTAGCAAGTTTTTAATCACGTCTAAACTTGTATGGAGTAGTGACAGGCGCTGATTAATTTGACAGGACTAAACTAAAATTTATCTTCTGTCCTTTTCTTAATGAAATAGAAAGAAAAAGATGCACTGAACTTAAATTTAGTTTAGTTTGTGAACAAGGGAATCGGCACCAATATCAATCAGCCTAGACTTTTCCTAACTATGTTGGCGTCGGGTTCCAGTCTAACTGGTTGCAACTGAATACCAGTATTATACATAGAACGATTGCCGCTAATCAGAGGCGGCGTAATGCCTCGCGGTCCGAGGGGAATTGCACCTCGAAGGTTTATGCATTACATAAAAGCCGTGATTGCGTCGAAAAAATTCGTCCTAAAACGATAAATATATTGACATGAGCCCTCCAGGAGGGTTCCCGGCACTGAACGTGTTAAACCTTAATATTACGCAAACGGATCCCTGAATAGAAAAATGATTTTCACATAGAACGCAATATTTTTGAACGGCCTATCCTATAACTCGACCTATACCTACTTAAAAAAATTACAACTGTTCAACTGTTTTTTTTTTCGTCTTGCCCCACCTGAGGGCCTCGCGAAATGTACCTCGCCCACATTAAATTTTGATCTTGCTCCGCCACTGCCGCTAATAGGTTGCGCAGATTGTGTCAACTAGTTTGTATGGAGGTGTTCAAAACAAAACAATCGACGCATACAGTTGCATCTCGCGGGGGATTCGCATCAGTGTGTGGCGGGTGTGGCCAAAGCTTAAATATAGTTTTATTTACAGTGCACCTCCTAGTCATTATATAAAAAACGACGCGCGCATTTGCGTTCCGCGTCCAGCGCCAGAGATTCGCCTCAGTTTGAACATTTCTTAACACTTTCGACTCCACCCACTTTTCATAGAACTCATACTCATACGCCATGTCGCCATACATATTGGAAGTGAACCCTCCGGGGGGGGGGTTACCGGTATTACGTTTGCGCTAAAGTTAACCATCCCGGACAGTCAACGGCATTAAGTTTAAAACCGTGTTATAAAACACTGTAACACGAAGTAAAATAGTGTTTTCAGGGGGCTTGTCGCTTGTTATACGTAGTTTCCAGCCTTTTAATTTTTTGTGATTATTTGTAACCGTGATAAAAAAAAATGCTTTGATTTTACAACCAACGCATATATTAACAATAAATCTTGTTAAAATATACATCAGATTTTATTTTCACGATTTATAATGCTGTATTCGCTAAGAAAAACCTACATTTAAAATGAGCCCTCCGCGAGGGCTCCCGGCATCCCAGATGCGACTAGGTGAACCCCCCAGGAGGGCTCCCGGCACTGAACGTGTTAAAGTTAATGACTGATTCACTGCCGCATTCAGAAATGTAATTTACTAATAAAGTAACATTTTTAACGCAACAGTGAATCTGTCGTCAAACCTTAAACTCTTGTGATACGCACATTATGCGGCATGCGACTGCGACAGCTTAACGACGACGCTGACCTGTCACATGCGACTGTCATCTGGTGTGCGCTGCGCCGTGCGTCTAGAGGCTGTGAAAAGTAGCGAGAGCGTGGGACTGCCACACACGCCAAGTGTGCGGAGCTTTGAACAAAATATATGAAAACTAGCTGCTGTCCGCAACTGTGCCCGCATAGATCCTAATTATTTTTCTAAAATAAAAGTACCCAAGTTACTCCTTATAACAACAGCTAAGTATCTGCCAGTGAAAAGTCCCGTCGAAATCGGCGGGGCCGAGATTAGCCGGGACAAACAGACAGACAGACAAAAAAAAAATGTTATAATATACCGTTACTTTCATATGAATTTAATAAAAAGCTGTTATTTTGATATTACAAACGGACACTTCAATTTTATTTATTTGTACTTGTCGTTGCGTCTACCCACCGAGCTGCCGCAGTCGCATGTCGCATAGTGTGCACCATGTCTAATAGGCATTCCTAAATCAGAGCTAATTTACTAATCCCTTCCTTGAGCCGAAGACCTAATGGCTTACAAAATATCAGTTTCTACGCAATAATAGTAACAGGTATCGTTTAGTTACAATCAGTGCTTATCAATTATTTGATTAGCTGCCGCTGACACAGATACCTCTATTTATATGATAATTTCAAGTGGTTACAATACATTCATATTATAATAATATACTATTTAAGTAGCAATATTTGTATATTTATATATATTTGTAATCACGTTCTCGAAAACAGCTCTAACGATTTCGATGCAATATCGGGGTTTTTGGGGACGAAAAGTCAATCTAGCTAGGTCTCATGTCTAGGAAAATTCGTTTTCTCCGTATTTTCACCCGAGCAGAGTTCGGTCGCCCAAATTTTTGAACAAGATGGCTACCTTAGAATAATGACATGGCAGCATGGAATTAATATGAACTATCCTTTATTATAAAATGAGCATTCTCTATTTTCGACCACGTACTTATTAATATACACCTATCGACGATTTTAAGTTGTCTCAGTCGACGTTCGCAGGGACGTAATAAAATCGCGGCGGAATTTTATCGCGCACTGGATTTTCAACTCTCGGTGCGTTGAGAATTCAACAGAGTGCATCCCAGCGCGTCAAAAAAAACACACTTTTGGATTTTCAACTCTTGGTGGTAAGCAGAGCGTTGAAAATCCAGTGCGCGATAAAATCCTGCCGCGATTTTATTACGTCCGTGTACGTCGGCTTACTGTAGAATTTCACGATTAGCATAGCATATTGGTACTAAGTAATCCTAACAACAACATCATGCCTTGTTTCCCCGAAGTATTGGGCAGAGGTATCTATAGTATACCCACATTTCGCCATGTTTATGTTCCTTATAGGGGACGAGCTTTAGGTATTGATGTAGTCAAAGCAAAATACTGGTACCGGGTGGGGCAGGTTAAATTCCCATTTGATACAAAATATTTGTTTGGCGCACAGATACTTATAATTGATCTGGCGCACTAGGTACAGTCAACCGCATGTCTATGGTAAGCCGTAGCTGCATAAAAAAGTTGCCCTGTACCCTAATTACGGAAACACGATCAATCACAATTTGTTTCGATTTGAAACAGATTGCTAATCCATTGCTTCATAAGTTGGAATAAAAATCTGCTCAACAACGTATACGTATAACGCAATGAATGTTGTTGGACTGTCAAAATGAAACAAATTTGTCATAATCGTTTACGAAAATAAGTTACGCAACTATGGTAGTGTTTGTAATAGTTCTTTTGGAGCGCGACACTCTATAAACATGTATATAATCAAAGGTAAAGATCTTGAGTTGATTAACCAAATATAAGATAACTTGTATGTAAAAACTAGTCAAGTCAAATCTTGAGCTTCAATTTATCCTAAGTGCTTTGTGCTCAAATTTAAGAAGTTATATTTTTAAATAGCAAACAAACATTGTTATAGAAGAAAAAATAAGAAATTGTGTTTTAAATTAATTTTAGAATGTTGTCTTATAAATAAATTTCACCATTATACACCGTGAAATTTGAATCACAGTTTTGCTAGAACAAATGTTGTTCAGACCATGGTCTACTCCAATTCTACAGGACCCAATAAAAAAAAAAAAAAATTTTTGGTTTTTGAAAAACCACAAAAAAACAAAGTTTAAAAGGTCAAGATTATCGTTACTCCCTACAACACAGACACCACGCACGGGACACAGCATTGTCTACATCGAAATGTACCTCCATAAACGAAATTTAGTAAGCAGTAGATAATCTTTACATTTTAAACTTTGTCTTTTGTGTTTTTTCAAAAACCAATTAATGATTTTTTTTTATTGGATTCTGTAGAATGGTAGTAAACCATGGTCTAAATAAAGTTTGTTCTAGCAAAACTGTGATTCAAATTTCACGGTGTATACAGAACTTGCCACCCATTTAGATCTCAATTCTTTTGTCGGCGCAGTCGACAACCACGCATATTCTTAATATTGAAATTGGCTCCCATTTTCACATTAATGTTTCTGATAGGCTATTTATTTCTGTAAACAGGTTTGTACAAACACTTTAACAAAACTTTAAAATATATTTTTTAAACTAGATGAGGTCAGTGTTTCCTATCTGACTACTCTGAGAAGAAACACCAAAACAAACTTCGAGGTCAGTTAGTATGTTCCTATTATTACTAACATGCGGTTGACTGTACGTGTATAAATGATGACCCAATTACCAGAGCGTCGTTTAAAAGCAGCAGAATTTCAAAAACAAAAATCGATCTTTCACTTACCTTATACTGAATACCAAGTTGAGCAAATATATAATTATCCTGGATGCTGTCGAGGAACTTGGAGAGGCACCAGAAGGAGTCAGCCTCAATGATATCCCGCTGTTCCTCCGTCAGCTTGTCCAGGGGGAAGTTGTCCAACTCTTGGCCCGGAGCCGCCTCCTGCAGGAAGACCATGAAGAACGGCGTCACCAGATCATTGATGCCTTGCACGTAGCCCGAGGCCGGGTGCCTGATCGCCCAGATGTACAGGATGCGTTCGAACATCACCTGGAATGAGGATAAAAGGTTAATTTGACGACTTTCTTAAAAGATTGAGGCCGAGTATACGGTAGTTGCCTAGGTAAAAAAAAAGAAATTCTAATTAGTCCGTCTTTCAGGTATTAAAAAAATATTAGACACGTATTTTTTGCTTTATCATATTAATCAAAAATAACTTAGAAAACACGCATTAAACTTGGGGACCGGGGGCTCGCTACGTCACAACTCAGTATTAAATCTAGCAAGGCGTGATGTCATGCCACATTTTAACTCAATGTATCGCCGTAATCTTTTGATTACCTACGTCAAAAAATAAAAAATACGTGTTCAATATTTTTTAATAAACGACAAGACGGACAAAAAAAAATTGGACACAGGCTTATTGTAGGGCAACTTAAGAGAGACACAGTGTCTTCAAATCAACCTACAACTTTGTTTATACTTTTCCAATTATGATGATTATCGTTGCTTGAAGCTAGAAAATGTATTTTTACTTTAATAGTATTGAATTGGTGTATTATAGTCAGTCAAGGTGGACCGATGACCTCGGATCCGCTGGATGCGGGAAGCACAGAACCGGTCGAAGTGGTCGTGTTTAGGGAGGCCTATGTCCAGCAGTGGACGTCTTTCGGCGGAAATGATGATGATGAAAATAATCTTTGTCAGTCAGTGCCCTATCTTTGAAATAACTATTAATGAATATCATATTATTCTTTGTTAAAGTCCCTCCCTGCTACTTGCTCCACTATAATTTCAGGAGTAGAAATTTACAGGTTGATATGACTACAAGATTTTAATAAGTCGGAGTTGTGAAGATCCTAATCATTGCTGCAATGGAATGTAGATTGAATGGTATGGTTCTAATGTCATGCCTAAACCAAAGTCATAAAGTCACCGTAAATCTAAGCCAATCTTAGACTCCTTTATGAGAAGAGACTCTTGCCCTGCAGTAGGCGTGGGCTACAGCTGAAAATCAGCATCACTGGTATACCTTTTGTTGTCATCTAACGTTATGCTGAGTTGGAGCAATTTTTTATTGTATTATGAACATTGTTTTCTGTTTCATAAAGTTTTAATGTTTTTTTGCTGTAATTGCCAATAAATGCTAGGTTCTTTCTTTTTTAACCCCCGGCGCAAAAAGAGGGGTGTTATAAGTTTGACCGCTATGTGAGTGTGTCTGTCTGTGGCACCGTAGCTCTTAAACGGGTGAACCGATTTGAATGCGGTTTGTTTTATTTAAAAGTAGGTTTTCTAGCGATGGTTCTTAGATATGATTTATCAAAATCGGTTTAACCGTTTGAAGATTATCAGCTCTTTTCTAGTTGATCAATGGATGTGAATATCTTCCACAGGTCTGATCGATTTGAATTTTTTTCTGTTACTTCAACGATATTAGAAGAACATAGTAACCTTGAACTGATGCTGCAGCATCACCTGGAATTTGCAGGATACCCAACTCCCTTAGCAACTTACAGCACAGGTATCGTATTTGGGCTCATTGGAATGGTCTCAATGAATAGGTTATAGATAGATGGTGAACAGGGTCTGGTGATGGAGTAGGAAAGAGAAATGAGGAATTGTTTGTGTCGGGGCTGATATAATACTACCCCTAAGCTATTACCAACCCACCTGCACAGTAATCTGTTGGAACAAAGCCACAAGCGGGCTCATTCGCGGTATGTCTATATGGATCTGTCGGTAAGTATCGTCGTCTCGCTCTGCGTCGTAGTATTGTCGTACTAGATGCTTATAGTCCGCTCTCTTTCGCTCCAGGGTCTCCACGCGCCGCTCTGCGTTCGGGGGCAGGTAGCCGGCCAGGAGACGCCATGTTATAGCTCTAGCCTGGGGAAAGAACGAAATATGTGGTTACATTTTGTTTCTGAGAAAAAAATACTACTTTTTCCTCCTGTTGGGCAAATTGTTATTGGGTTTTTCCTTAAGGATTTTTTCTGTAGCAGGTCGGATTCGTGTTGTATCAACAGGGCCCCTTATTATTACATGGGACTTAATTATACTTCGACGCAAACTGGCTGCACTTCTGACTACCCCTCTGAGCAAAACAGGTGTGAAGCAGCGTGAAATGTTAAAAAAATAAACAAGTGAGCCTTACAGTAGTAGTCGCATATTATGATGTGTAACATTTATTTATTTAAGTTAGCCAACAAGTCAGAGTTGCGGGGTACATGGGGGCGGAGTTTGTGTGTTTGAAATTGTCTTTGGAGTGCCTGTCTTAAGGAAATAAGCAACATTAAAATAGCGGGGCCTCGTCAACGTCGTTCCTGACAACCAAGTCTAGCACCGTGCGTGCTCATTGTTCAAACCAAATAACGCATGCTTCCCCGGCTTCCTGCGACACACTTCCGTCTCTTTTCATGAAATCACTCCCACATATTATTTTGATTGCAGAAAAGTGAGAGGACAGTTGTTACACATCAGAAACAGGTCCAACCATTTTTGTACTCACTCAACATAATAATGTTTAATAACAAGTCAAACCAGCTATAACAATTAACTGAGTCATGTAAATTTTGCGTTGAATTTAACTAGAAATCAAATCAGTAATATAGTTGCTTTTGTTTGTGTTTCTTATCAAGAAATTTTATTCAGATAAAATTAAATTAAAAACCACATTTACAAGGAAAGACAGCATCTGTTACTATTTAAAAATCATGCAATTTTTTATCATGTTTTGTCATGATGTTCCGTGCCTCGTAAAGCACGTGAAGCCGTTGGTCCCGGCTGTCATTCGTGGATCTTAGACAGTCATTACGGGTCGTTAGAAGCCCGAAAGTCTGACCACCAGTCTTATCATGGGGTATCGTATTACCCAGTTGCTGGGTTGTCTAGGTCAGATAGGCAGTCGCTGATCGCTCCATGTAAAATACTGGTATTCAGCTGCATCCATACACTGGAAGGCGACCCCAACGTAGTTGGAAAAGGCTAGGCAGATTGATTGTTTTGGAATGAGGTTTGCATGAAGTGTTACCTAAGAAGTTTGGTTATCAGAATAATCAGAAATAGCTTTTTATCTACCATCTCTCTATTAGTTCTCTTACAACTTGAGCACCACTCATCCAATTTACGCCATTATTTTCAATCCTAACCTAATACCTTTGTTCTTTAGTCAGGTTTTTTTTACGTCTTTTAGACCAGAACAAAGTCAGAGCTGTGGGCACAGCTATTTATTTATTTAGTTTTAACCTGTGTTGTCCCAAAGCTAGTCTTAAAATAAAATATAAAAAAACATTGGCACTCCGGGAGTGCCGACAGAAGTGAAAACTTGAACAAGATCGCCTTGGTGGAAGACAAATACTTGTTTAGAACATTGGTCCGTAACCTTATCTAAATAAAGAGCACAAACGCGGATACAAAAAAAAAAAAACTTTCAAAACCTTTAAAGTAAAAAATACTTACATAGAACATTGATCCGTAACGAAATATAAATAAAGAGCACAATCGCGTTTACAAAAATGAGGTGTCGGTAACAGTATTGCGAGTTCAATTGTTTTTTCCCATCTCAAAAATGCCTAACGCGCCTAAAGAATTTTTCACTTCAATAATTACAATAGTCCTTCAGACCGTATTTCGGCCATGGCGACAGGGGCACTCTCTCTTCCCACTCTCATAGTCCGATGGAAGGGCAATCCGACGCGACCGGAGAGAGCAGGCGCAGGGCCAACGACTTAGCGTGCTTTCCGATTCGCTGGCGAGACGTTGGAGGTGTGATTGATACCCATATAATAAATTGTGTAAAATAACCAGCAATTTTTAAACCTTGTGTTAGAAAAAAATATGTTTTGTTGTTAAAATGATAATGACAAAACTTTTAGTTAAAATATACAGAGTGGATTTTTGAGATGGGGCAGTATGGTCCGATACATTCCTAGTTTGCTGCTTATGAAAAAAGTTTTTCCATACAAAAGTTTTTTTTTCGATTTCTGACGTTTGTAGCGGACAGTCTGAAAGTTATAAATTATTTTAGGTACCTAATTTTTTCTCAGAACATCTGAAATCACAAGCAGCAAACTGTCAGTCTAGTTGTCAGTCTGGTCAGTGCTAGCCTAGTGGTGTGACCATCGGACTGCCAAGTCATAGCTCTCGAGTTCGAACCCAAGTCACTCACCTCTGACTTTTCATATTCATTTGTGCGTATTGTAATTTGTATAATTATCACTTGCTTCAAAAACGGTGAAGGAAAACATCTTGAGGAAATGGGCATGCCTGAGAGATATTTCTCGACGGCATGTGAAGCCAAGTCAGAGGCCTATGGGCGGCTTTAAAACTCTCGACACCAGGTTAGTCACTAACCACACGAAAAATAGAATTCTTAAAGCAAATAAAATTATAACGCGTATTTGTTCAAAGTTAAAGTTTTTTGTTTATTTTCGGTTAGTCTGTCCATCATTAAAATATATTTTTGCAATTTCTGACTTTTTTTGGACTCAAACCAATGCTGTGTATACCTGCAAGAGGCATACATACCAGCACTTTTATTTTATTATTGTTTTCTATTAATGCTGTTGGTGTATGTACTAAATAAATAGTTTGTTGGAGTTTCATGCTCATTTCTCTCCATAGGGATCTACGTTTTGAAATGAACAACTAGCTTTAACGTTCTGACTAACTGACCGACACCTTGACAATTCAAAAGTGCCTATAATTGGTTTAATTGAAATTAACGCTCTTTTATGATTGAATAAAAAGATACCCACGCCCCCTTTTTTTAAATATGACTAAAATAACGCTGACATATACGGGGTGGCGGGGACATCGACGCGAAAACTGAAACCATGGATTCAGTACATGATTCTGAACCTCCCTGCGTCGAAATTTTATATCGGTTATTAAAAAAAAAATCTGCTGTTTCATAGAAAAGTGCAATACCTACGCGGTCAAAATGTATGGAACAGCAGATGTCGCCGACATCCTGTATATGCAGCTTGATTATGTAGCAATCACCAAAGAATTGGGTGTCTGAGACACCCGATGTAGTCATTATGTTGCAGGTATGGGCTGATAAGAAATGAGATAAATAAATTGATTTTTACTATTTAATTAATTATTAATGACATTTACTACGTTAACCTCTTCATTAATTAATGATAAATAAACATACACCAAAAACTGTAACATGGTTAAGGACAGGACCACAGAGAGGAGCTCGTGGCTAAGTAATAACAGCTGCACAGGTCCATTCATCAGGTTAAGCTAAGCTTGCCGGGGTTGGTCTGTGAATGGGTGACCATCTTTACATACCGAGACTCCTCCGTGCCTCAGAAAGCACGATAAGCCATTGGGCTGTCATTCGTGGATCTTTGGACAGTTGTTTTGGTTCGTCAGAAACAAGTCTGACAACCAGTTTTACCAAAGAATATCGTATTACCCAGTTACTGGGTTGTGGAGGTCAGATAGGCAGTTGCTGCATGTAAAATACTGGTATTTAGCTGCATTGGAAGCCGACCCCAATATATTTGGGAAAAGGCTAGGCAGATTGATTGGTTAAGGACACCACCTCATTTGTGCTACTACAAAGCATATATGCCCCAACATGGTGGGCAGAGAGGTAATGTATATCCATATTTTCCCTGTTATGTTATGATAAAGTATAATAGCCCCATATACTATAATACGGTCAGTCTATTGTCATAACGGAGCTCAAATTGAGACTCAGGGCTGCTCATGTACGCTATTTACTCATATTTGTTTTAACAAATCTTTACATCATCTTCATAATTATGAGACGATGCAAAAATCTATATTTTAGCCATCTTTGTAACATGGCCAATTATTATGAATATGATAAGACTGCTTGTCTTCAGTCAGGCCATCCAAAATAACAACACGTACTTGTCAATGCTATTCCTGAAACAATAGTCACAAAAACAACAAGCATAACCAATCAAAATGATCGCTAGTGACTCATCTGAAACAGACACGAATTATGACTTACTTTGACTGGGACGCCAGACCAACTGATCTGCTTGAGGTCATCCAGGTCTATCACAGTGCTATCATGCATTTGTTGAAACCTTTCAAGCTTCGATTCACTGCTCTCTTCGCGAGAGGTCAATGCTGACAGCCTCACGGCCCGCGGCCGCCCAGGGTAGTGCCGCATAGGCCCTGAGCTCCCAGCACCCACTCTACGGACCTCATTTTTCTTCACCTCCACCGCCTCAGCCTTTGGCTTCACAATCTCACTCTCAACCTTTACGTCATTTTTGTTTACGTTCCTACTACTATTCCTATGCGAATTTATCACGTTCAAAGCAGCAGTTTGCGATATGGCCTTCGATATTTTAGTTTCGGCGATTCCAGATATGATGTCGTCGTCGCCCAGGTCCCAGGCGTCGTTCACAGACGCCTGGAACTGTTGATAAGATGACCCAGACATAACCTCGGTCCGTTTGACCGTCTGAAAAGGTCTGCCCGGGATCGCGCGCTGTGGTGTCCTCCAGAAAGTGTCAGACAATAATCCGTTCTTGTCATATTCGGGTTGGTAGCTTTCCATAATAAAATACAGCCGTGTACATTCTAAATAACTTTGTTGGACAACAAAAAATTACAGTGAAAATGTTGTTGATATGACATATCACTGACTAACCAAAGACAATTTGCATTCCAACCTACATAATTATTCTACTTTTGCTTGTGACGTGCCCGGTACATCTCTCTCTTTCTAAACACTTGAAATAGAAAGAAACAACCATAAAACATTCCGTTTTAGTAAGCCAAACATGTGAGTTCAAACGTGTCAGTTTATAACTCTATGAATTTCGCTTTGAATCCTATGCTTTGAATCAAGATGTTTTTTTTGTGATGTCAATGGTATTTTAGAATCATTACACCTGTCATTGATCACTCATTCATTTCATCGCATTTTGATTTTTTACTTTACGTATTATAAACCAATGTTGCTAGTACTTAAAAACTGAGGTCATTCTTTAGAGGCTAGAGGTCAATGAGATCAGTGAACTCAACAAAATCAAAACTGTGTCGCAGTAAAAAACACAAAATATATCAACACATTTTATTTAAAAAACCGGCAAAGTGCGTGTCGGACCACGCACAATGAATGGTTCCGTATTTGGGATGAATTTATCATTTAAACAAACTTATCCTGTACTTATTTTCGTAAACAATTTTGCCTAATTCGTTTCATTTTGACAGTTCAACAACATTCATTGCGTTATTTACGTTGTTGAGCAGATTTTTTTTCCAACTTATGAAACAATAGATTAGCAATCTATTTCAAATCGAAACAGATTATGTTGGACTAGCTTTTGCCCGCGGCTTCACCCGCGTGGATGTTGGAAAATATCCCAAGGGAACGTACCACCGAGATTTCATACCTAATAAACAGAGGAAAAGGTCATTGACTCCTATCGCTGCGCCCGCGTTGCTACGCGTAATTTTGAAACTGTGATATCTTTTAAACTATCCAA
This sequence comes from Agrochola litura, assembly GCA_949152395.1. NCBI lineage: Eukaryota > Metazoa > Arthropoda > Insecta > Lepidoptera > Noctuidae > Agrochola > Agrochola litura. The sequence continues at coordinate 11,023,977 of OX424511.1, forward strand.
TTAAATGATATGATTTAAAAAACATTTTTGTATTTAAATTAAATGCCCAATATAAATAACATATTTTTTTGGATAAGGATTAATACTATACCGGTCAAAACAGCTTTGGAAATAACAATAAATTTTTTATCAAATTCTGAAAGATAAAAATGGTTATTGTGGGTCATCTTTATACGACTTTTTGTGTTGAACTTTTTAAAATGAACAATACCGTTGAACATAAATTTGATGTACCTTTTTCGGTTAATACAGCGCACGCCAGTAAAGCTCCCAGTCGGCATGATTTTTTCCGACTTCTTCAACAATAATCGTCAAATTTTAGCCAATTTACACAAAACCATAATGAATTATACACTAAAACCTTCCGCATTAATCACTCCGTCCATTGGTGAAAACCGTTTGAAAATCCGTTCTGTAGTTTTTTTTTTAGTTTATCGTGTTCAGACAGACAGACAGACAGTCGCGGCGGGGGACTTTGTTTTATAATATGTAGTATATGGATTACGCAATTTGGGCACAGGATACTATTGAGTTAACGCAACTGTCTAATCGGCAAAATCAACGAATCAGTCATCATCATCATCATCATTTCAGCCGAAAGACGTCCACTGCTGAACATAGGCCTCCCCCAAGCACCTCCACTTCGACCGATTCTGTGCTTTCCGCATCCAGCGGATTCCTGCGGCCTTCACAAGGTCATCGGTCCATCTTGTGGGAGGCCTTCCACGTGGCCTTTCCGTGTGGGAAGACGTAGCGTTGGAAGGCCTCCCACAACGAATCAGTGAAACTAACTAATCAACAAAACTGGCGAATTAAATAAACTGACGACTGAGGGAAACTGACCAGTGATACGCGGACTCTTCCTTTTAATTTCGTTATTATACTACTGCCGTGAATTTATTCACTTATCCAAAACCAACCATTTAGCTGGCAGAGGGAACACACTTAACTATAACAAAAATTTGCACGCAAACGGATCCCTGAATCCAAAAATGGTTTTCACACACAATATTTTTGATCGACCTTTCCAACGTCACCCCACACCATGGGATAGGGATAGACGAAAAAAAAACCCTAAAAAATGTTCATGATTTTATTTTATCACTTTGTCGGCGTGATTAATATACATACATACCTATGCCAAATTACAGCTTTCTAATATTAAGAGTCTCTGAGCTAAGACAGACAGACGGACATGGCGAAACTATAATGGTTCCATGTTGACTACGGAACCCTAAAAAGGATGCTAGGATGTATACTAGACAGATTTTTTTAATAATCCTATGCCGTAATACCACGGAGTATAGAATACTCCGTGCGTAATACCTATAAGTCCACCCAATGAAGACGATAGGTACAGACGCCAGCACATCAAGCTACTACAATCTGTCAAATTTATTTAATAGATTTTCAACTTTATCGCTGATGTGTAAGGTTCAAAGTTGATTGGGAAAATTTGACAGTTTCGGGTAGCTTATGTGCTGGCGTCTGTACCTACCCGTAACTTACGAATTCCTTTCTTTTCGGGGCAATAGCTACAAGAGCGAACGGCGAAAGTACGAAACCTAGCTCTAGCTCCGGATATGTCGATTATCAATTTATCATCATATTCATCATATTCATAATTTATATGGGGTCGGTCGGCGAAACATGTCGTTTTTGTCGGGAGTACAGTTTTTAGGGTTCCGTACCTCAAAAGGTAAAAAATGGAACCCTTATAAGATCACCCTCTTGTCCGTCTGTCTGTCCGTGTGTCACCACCGATTTTCTCAGGAACGGGTGGACCTAGTGAAATTTATACCAGATACTGAGGTTTATAGTCCCTATTAGGTGTATAAAAATCAAGGTCCTGAGTTAACACGATAAAAAGATATGGCCAAATTTAGATTTTCGTGAAAACTTGTAAGTACCTACCAAAATTTACATTAATTTTCAACATTTTTTAATTTTCAGAACTTGCCCTTTTCTTGTGCTGCAAGCTGCAAGACCTTGCTTTCACCAAAATTGACAATTCTAGGTCAACCGGAGGTACCCTATAGGTTTTGGGGCGAAATTTCCGTACAATCAAACATACAATTACATAAAAAAGCAGTAACCTACAACACAAGAAGTAAAAACAAATTCCAACAAATAACTGCACGAGCACGGACTAATTACGGCAGAAAACAGTATTAGTGGAGGGAACACGACTGTTCAATGATTTACCGGAAAATATAAAGAGATGTGATAGTATTAATATATTTAAGAGCAAACTCAAAAAACATGTAATGTACCCTATAACGTCACCAACGCCCCAGAGGCAAATATTATATATTATTATTTAGAAGTAACTCTGCAGGTATCTCATTATAAGTGAACTGTTATTTAGTTCTTATGGGAAATAAATATCTTTAATTAAACCTAAAACCTATATGGTAGTTCAGTTCCCGTTGACCTAGAATCACGAAATTTGCCAAAAAGCAAGGTATTTCAAACAAAACGGTGCGGTGGAGTAACTAACCTTTACACAAAAACCCACCTTTGTGTCCGTAGACAGAGAATAGTCAAAGACAATGGTATTTCTGAAAAAAAATATGTGTCAAGCCGTTTTAGCCAAATAACAATAAATAAGTTAGGCCGGGATTTTTTTGGTTTTGTAATTACTGCAAATATTCCTATTTTTTTAGTTTTATGCAATATCAGTTTATTTTAAATTGCTCATCGTAGGCTTCACAAAAAAATAATTATTTATTTTACTTTCGCAACTAGGTTCTATTTTTTATGTTCGTTTCCAGCAAGTCACCAGCATCGATTTATAACTCTGGTAACCAGTCAATAATTTAATAACAAACTGCCGTTTCTAGGAGGCTTATTACATCGATGAACTTAAATTCTCAGTCAAATGTAGTTACATCGTGAATACCGTGATTCAAAATGTCTAATCAGCGCTCTGAACCCGATTCTATGTTCATGCAAAGAGGAGATGGACCGAGAAACAGAAGCCCCACAAGGTCCGAACCTTCGTCGCGAAGAAATTCGTCACCCAAGAAAGCAGATTCATCTGAAACTATTACGGTCAAAGACTTTTTTGATTTTATGAAAACTGCGTATCAAGTTTACGAGCACTTGGAGGGCGACGATGATGAAACCAAGATAGATTGGGAAGAACTAACGAAACTGACGGTTATCAACCATGTCATCGAACAGCAAGAACGAGATCTCCTCTATCAGACCGCATTCGCTGAATCTAAGGCGTCGGTTAGCAAGAGCGAGTGTACCGTTGAACTAAAGAATAACGAAGATCGACTTGAAAAGAGATTTAGTTGCAGTGAACTTGAAGGTAATGTTTTCACTGAGTCATGTGTATAAAACCAACATATTCCGTCTCGAAGTGCTCCTCCCTTCAGAGCCATGCTTATCGTGATAGACTGTAGAGTCACCCCGTTTATTTCATAATATTTCTGTAATGCATTTTCCATTCTCTTCAATTGATAACTTAACGCTACTACTGCCATCTAGTTTCGGTCAGGATAACTATTTACATCCTACGGTTTACGTTTTTCAGCAAAATATGGACGACGGCGGTCATTGCCTCCTGAAGCGAGAGTTGAAATGCTTGGTATTTGGACTGAAGCCAACTTGAATTGTAAACTTAACGATGTAAGTCAGAAAACATAAAATAAAATAATATTAACTACAACATTTACAACACCTCTGTTGGTTTGATGTACATTATTTTAGATGTTTACTAAGTGTACTAATAGATGGAGCTAAAACACGTTTTTTTAGGTAGTAAACGAAGGGATTCTGGATTCTATCCTGCCTTACCTTGTTGGATATAAAAAACCTTCTAAAACAACGAGTGTTTACACTCCAATAATCAAGAAGACATCATCAGGAACAACTGTTGAAATAAAGAAACCAGCAAGTTTTGGAGGTAACAACATAGCAACCACGTAAAATAAGTATTTAGGTACCTGTATGTCTTTACTTGCAAAATAACAATTTTATCCAGCCAATCTTCATTCGTAAATATTTCAAGGTTTTGTGGATGAAAAAGAATCCAGGGATCGCCTGGGAAGGCGCAAATCTTCAGTAACCTTAAATCAAGAACGCAATAATACGAAACAAGAGTAAGTAAATAGTGTCATCGTACTGATCTAATAAAAACAATCTTTCTTTGTAATCAAGTAAAGATTGTAAAGTAAAAATGATCAAAATAGTACAATGTGTGATTAAAACAACAATTTCAATAACATAAATAATATCCGATATGGTCTAGTGGCTAGGATACCTGGCTCTCACCCAGGAGGCTCGGGTTCGATTCCCGGTATCGGAAAACTCTTTTTGTATTTTTTCACATCTGAAAAGTATCTCTTTTCAGTGGGGACGTAGAAATACACGTTTGCGATGAAGTGAAAGGCTTAAAAAAAGATTTTAGATGCCCGCAGAAGTTGTTGGTATCCAAGATGGGATACTTCGCCGATGTCACAGCCGGCCAGAGATTGGAAGATATGGATATATCTGTACATTGCGATATACAGGTAATTTACCACGAAATGGTTAAATAAAACCATTCCAGCCTGAATAAATAATTGGTCCTTCCATTCACATATTGTATAGTGGGCTGCAATATTGTTAATACTACTTATGAGCCTATATTATTATTTGTAAACATCTTATATTGTAGCTGTTTATTGTCCCATAATAAATAAAATAAAATATATAAGTCCTTTAAAAATTAGTTCGTAAAAAAATTATGTAGCTATTAATAATAATTAGCCCCCGGAAATCCTATTTTCATAACTAAGTATAAGTATTAATTGGCTAATGACAATGACAGTTACGGATTTATTTAAATTTATTTTAGGTAGGTACCTAATAATTAGCGGACATTAGCAAGGACTTAGTTTGTTTACACTTATGGCGCGTATATGCCAGTGGCTTGCGTGTTCTGTGCTGAGCTCACGCAACGCGTCGTATGTCCAGCCAGTAATTGGACTCGCCCATCAAGGAGCGCTGTCCGAAATTAGACGCATTATTAACTTATTATATGTTAAAAAGGTATTTTAATAAAACTCGTATACTAAAAGATAAATAATTGAATTATCTTTAAAATGGTGAACGTTTTAGAAAAATACGCCCGATAGTTTTTGCGTGATTCCCAGTTTTTTATCCGCGTTAGACATAACTTTACAAATTAATTTCACTATGTAATATAAATATATTGTAAAATATTAAGTTATTAAGAAAATGCTCTAATTTAACATATATTTTTTCCAAATCATTAACACTACTCGTTTAGATGTGATTTTCAGTGTAAAATCATTAAAAGTCGGCCATCGTCGCATTAAGATAATACTTAATATAATTTCTTCAGATTTTCGACTGGTTGATGCGCTGGGTGAAACGGGATACTATTTTGGTCGCCGACTGGCCTCTGCTCGACCCTCACAATGTGGTACCAATCCTCGTGTCAGCATCATTTCTACAGGTAAAGTCATTGTCATGAACTTAATATTATTGGAAACTTAAAACAATAAAGACATCAGCTAACTGAAATAGAGTGCTTAAGACCAGGCACTCCAAACACAAATTCCACGCAAACTCCGCCCCCATGCACCCCGTTCACTCCACTATGTATGTGCTAAACGCTAACACATCAGTGATAAAGTTGTTCTTTGGTCGTGTTCTAGCATGGAACTAAATGTCGTAAGTCTAAACTCTTATTACGTTTATAACTAAACTAAATAATTGATCTAGAGAAAAATTTCGTAATCTGGATAATAAACTATATTTTCTTACTGTCAATAATTATTTCAGACATAAAAGCCGAGTAATTTTATTTTTGTTTCAAATAGAATCTTTAAAAAAGACATGATTTTCGAATAAAAAATGAATCGAGCGAAAATGTTCCAATTACGTAACTGTCTTACCTATATATGGAAAGAAAAAGATCCGATAAATCATACCTACACTAAAGTTCCATTTTGATTGTATGTGTGACTTTTTCAGATATTAATATACAATTTAGGGAGCCTCCTCTTAAGAAAAACGTTGGTCATCTTGGTCTTCTGAGACAGAAGGAGTCAAACTCAAAGGACCAAAATTAAATAAAGAATGTGTACAGATGGAGCCACTGCTGCACGACTGCCTCATCTACTGCCACGCTCACATAAATGACATCGTGAAGACCTCCACCAACTTGGCGTGTCTAAGCGACGCGTTGCTTACCAGGTGCGCAATGCTACATTAATTAATTAGTACTACTTAGGAGGTAGCAGGTGGACTACTTAATCCTAGGGGCCTCCTGAAAGAAAAGACAGAAAAATAGGTGTAAGTATTTGTCACAGAAACAGGTGCAAAAAAGATAAGTAGGTAAGTTAGTTTGAATGAAAAAACAAAACAGATCTATAATCACGAGATTCTTCCACTCATAATGATGCTGGGCAACGATAAACTCTATGTTCCATAGGGTAGGGGTGTGCAGCACTGCGCACTTTTACTACTATGTTCTTTAAAAAAACGACGAAACGTTTTATAATCAACATCGGTCTTTATTCATTTACCTAGGTTATCTGCCTAGTAAGAAAACTTAAAAAAATCAAATTAAAGGTAACGGTTTAGGAACTATTTAAAAAAATTGTAGCATCCTAAATGCGCACTTATGCACAACGTATGAGGACAAGAGTGCGCTACCAGATGTGCAAGTTTGCGAACGTAGGTCAAGAGTGCGCATCACTCACAAATGTCACATTTAAAGCTACCATAGCCTTCATAGCTGTGCATTTTTCGTGCCAACAGTTTTTGCAAGAAATATACTCCATCCAGTTTTCTATAATTGGTTCTCTGAGCACTTCTGAGCAACCTGGATATGCCCAATTTTTATTCTTTGGTCCAATTGCTAGCTTCTTTGATTAACAGTCTTACTTTTTTTAGGCAATTGTTTTTCATTCTTATTTTTAAATTCTTCTTCGAGTATTCTTTTGTGTGGAAGTGGCTTAAAATTTCAGACCTTATGCTGCTCTTATCGGTCGCGCGACAGATGACTTTGGATACGGCGAAAATTCCAATAATTCGACTTTTCTCTTACATTTGAATCTACTGTTTTTCTCCTCGTCATCTTGACATCATAAAAACATAAATAATTAGTTTATTAGCATAGCTGTAAATATATTTCATTATAAAACACATAACATCTTAAATAAAAGTTTGATATAGTGTACAAGACTGCGCGCGCATTCTTGTACACGATGGCTATGCGCACTCTTGCACATGGAGCACTAAAGACCTTTAAAAGACCACTACTGCCATCTTTTACTCGTAGGTAGGACGTCGTATTAACTCAAGTGAAACACGTTTCGATAGTAATTTGATAGAAATAAACACTTATAAACAGCTTACCTGTATTGCATTTCTTACAATCACGTTTTCAAAGCACCTAAATATTGTAACACAGGTATAAAAATTAGTTATATTTTTTTTTAACTTCGTATTTTAAAAACGAAAATTTTTCTGCCGCCACTTTTAAAATGTTGATGGTGCGCTGTCAACCGAAGTTGGCCGCAGAAGACTGTTTCCTGATTGCAGAATCGCTCTGCGTATTCTTGTACACTGCGCAATCTTGCACACCCCTAACTGCCGTAGAGTCAGCCTAGCAGACCCGCCCTGTAACCTGTAAACACAGTTGCCTTCGTACGATAAACAAGGTAGGTGATTACCTACTATGGAGGGATTCCTCCATAGTTGAATTAATTAATCCTTTCCAGAAGCGTAGCTAGTCTTAGGACTAGCTACGCTTCTGGAAAGGATAAAGGGGCCCTATATAAAAATTTGTTGGGGGCCGTTTTTACCCGACTGAGGAGAAGCTCAAAAAAAATGTACCTATTTATTTTTATTTATTCAATACTTCAAGCACAGAAATGTACAGAGGCGGGCTTAATGCTTGATGCCTATAATATAATGCTTTGTACTTTTTTTTTTACAAATTATATAAAATCAAGCATCCTGACTCAGAAAGTTAAGCTGTCATTGTGACCTAACTAAGAGAATGCAAGAGCGAGGAAGAAAATTGGAGCATCATGACATGCAAGAGCTTGAGAATTGGACCGCTCCTGTAGCATGAAACCTTTTTAAATCATAAAGAAATTACGTAATTTTTTATATTTTCATTAGGTATTCATCATTACGGGCCTTTTATCAATAAAAATTTGAGGTTTTGGGGAATTTTGTCAGATATTTTGCTTACCCACGTTCGGGGGGCCCCTGTAGCTTGGGGGCCCCGTATCTTTAATACGGCTGATACGGAGATAGCTACGCCCCTGACCCTTTCGCTGTTAGCGTGGAGGTACCCGGCAACTGTCTACATATTGTAAGTATCTCAATCTGCGAACCTAATCACCTGTAATTATTACAGTATGTAAGTGAGAACGTTATAATTAGTGAACTTGACAAAAACAACTGTTGTGCTATGGTAATCACCTAATTAGTGATTAGGGAACACTATAAATACTTAATGCAAGTTCTACTCAAGCATCAGTTGGTCTACTAACTCTTTACTGATAGGACTATCTCCTACTTATTTTTTGCAAATAAGATGGAGGATGCTAGTGAGATTTGTGTCAGTGCTTTCTTTTACACCCCCTCGCTTTTCAACGATGACGTGGACCAGGAATTGTTTAAAGTCTGTGAACAATTCGAAAGTAGTGAAGCGTTTGATTCATCATACAATGATGAGTTATACGAGAACTGTGCGACGATTGAAGCAATAATCAAGTAAGTTTGTTTTACATCTTGACGCTGAATGTTAGTTTTTCGCGTTCATTCAAGTTTTTCTAACGTAACAGACAGCTGTGCTGCTGGGGAGTTTGTTGCGCCACTTCTTCTATCCACTCTAAGCACTAGGAAGTGGTGAAGGGCTGGTATTTTTGGGGGATGTCTCGACTGGCTTATATAATTTTGACGTTCGAAAAGTGCTGATTCTCAGCCTAACTGGAATAAATGACTTTTGATTTTGATATTTTTCTAATTTCTAAATACACATACAGCATGTAAAAAAAAATCTGTCCGATCCGTGAGGGTGTTGTTAGGTATCGTACTGAGAGTCTATTTATGTGGTAAATTCGCAGGAAAAAAAATATACTGGGTTATTATATTAAGGCTTGTGCAGACCAAAGGCACCGCTCGTCGCGCGACGTTCGGTGCCTTTGTGTCGCGTCGCGTGTCACGCTGGTCTGCACAAGCCTTTATGGGGCGCGGACGGCCGTCATTTAGCAGGTGTCTACAAGTCTTAAGGCTCTTTCAAACAGGCGCGACACGCAACGCAACAAAAACGCACCGCTTGTCGCGCGACGAGCGGTGCCTTTGTATCGGGTCGCGTGTCGCGCTGGTCTGCACGAGCCTTTAACTTATCACCACTGTTGAAAATTTTAAATTTTTTTATGGATTTGCGGTAACTTTGGTTAAATAACTTTTTTTTCTTTATACATTTTTTTAAGAAACTTTTTGGTAATTTTATTGCAGTTCATATGTGCCCCTTTCGGATCGAACATGGTTTTTTTTTTGACATATTGTATTTATGTACCTATATGTTGTACCTAACTCATTTCTTAAATATGATGTTCTTCTTTTTACAGTCAACTGTCACAGAAGAGCTATAAAACCAGGCAATAAAAATCCAGCTGCCTATTCGACAGCACCGGTAGCTCATACATCGAACACATTTTCCGGTTAAAATTACTGATGTCTGAAAAGTAGAGGAATTAAATGATATTAGTTTATAAATGTTTTTGGATTAGAATTTAATAATGATAAAAGTGTCATTCCGTCGTAGGTCCCTTACGCCTCCCTAGACATGTTAATCTACTTATTATTTGTATCCAAAATGGTGTTAATTATCATGACTGTTTTATTAAAAAAATATCACGATTAGTTAGTTCACAAATATCTAGGGAACGCCATGCGGTTTATACTTATTTGCGATTCCTGTTTAGGTACTTCGCTTTCCGTCGGGGGAAAAACGAGAAAAGCATCAACAGAATAATTGCGCCCAAAAACCAATGTTTTACTTTTGACGTTCCTATTTTAAAAGTTTAGAAAGCTATACATAGTACATAGTATACATTTTATGTTCTTTTCTTTTATTGTTATTGTTTTCATGATTTTGTTAATTTGATTATTCATTTTTTATTAATGTATTTCCTGTGCGTGTCTCAAATAAAATATTTTTCTTTCTTTCTTTCTTACAATGTCAAATTAATTTAGCTAGTAAAACTTCACGGACATGATGGCTATCGATTTCTAATGAAAATAAACCAGAAATAGAATAGATTTTAAATGCAAGGTAGCCCGCGAAATTCAAATTTTCTTACGTTTTTTGCATTTTGCAGCTAACTTATGGAGTTGTATTGCTGATTGTAATGATTATAATTGAGTAAAGCCATATTTGTTACGGCCGCGAATCATATTTTAGTCAACATAAAACCTGACACTGACCTGCAAAATGCAAAAAACGTAAGAATATATTAATTTTGCGGGCTACCCTAACGCTTCCCCCTTAAGGAATAACATAGTAAAAGTACTACTAACACCTATGTGGACCACGAAGTTGTGATCATAAAAAAAATGTATTACCAGCAAAAAAAAAAACGAATCTCATGATGAAAAGATTAATTAAAGCAATATTTGTTTGTAAGTTTATTTTGTTAGCTATCCTCTGAGTAGGACCTATAATATTTTATGTAAAATGGAGATTACTTCTTCATCATTAACACTCATTATTATTTTCTGTTAAGTTGCCCTTTTTTCTTTACATGGCGTGTATGCCTACCCTATTATTATTATTATAAATTAAATACAAATTATGCCAACAAAAATCATTATTTTCGTTTGAGCCTTAATTATTTCACCTAACTCGTCGTATTCATTGGTCAAGTCATTAGCAGTCCGGTAATTAGTCAATTCAACCATACTATATTTAACTAAAGAGTAAGGTGTGACTAATTACGTTAACTAAGAACAATGGAGTTGAAGTTAGATCTCTAATTAATTTCCGTAGGTATCTGTGGCGTCCACATACCATGCAGAATATGCAGATACGTAGAATAGGGCCACCGAAATGCAATAATTAACACAAAAGACTATTTTTACTCTCTTCTGTGGTCAATTAGTTAGTCTCTGCACTTTGTTGGTTATTTTTCTCTCTTCTATGGGCAGTTAGTCACTATCTGCACTTCGCTGGTTATTTTTACTCTCTTCTGTGGTCAGTTGGTCATCATCTGCACTTCGCTGGTTATTTTTACTCTGTTCTGTGGTCAGTTGGTCACTATCTGCACTTCGCTGGTTATTTTTACTCTCTTCTGTGGTCAGTAAGTCAGTATCAACACTTTGCTGGTAATTTTTGCTCTCTTCTATGGTGCCTGCCGCCAATAGAGAGATGCGAGCTCAATGTTTGCATAAGTAGGAGTGCCTCCAACCTCAAACTCGACTTTACAAACAAAAAGTTTTTAAGATTCGAAGACCCTCTTACACAAGAGCTTCCTCGAGTCTGACACTGAAACAATCAACCCAGCTTCAGAAGCCTAGTAAAAATTTGAATAAATCACATTTTATAAAAATAAAAAAATCTATAGAGAACAATTCAACCCAGGTTATCAGCCATGTACACGAACGCTGAGCTGGAAGCCATCAGGGACCGCAAGGATAAAATCCAATCTCGCCTGTACTGCAAGATGATCCTGTCCCTCGCGGAAACGGTGCCTGAGACCCTCAGGGGACACTACTCCAGCCTCGCCACGCTTTTTAAGTGCAACAAGTACGTATTTTTACAAGACCATTGGACAAAGTAGTAACGTTTCTGTATACAATCAGCGCCTATCCAACTAGTGCTGGTCGCCCGTCACTGTCAATCAGTGTACCTACCTCTAGGAACACACACATAGTGGTGCCGATTCCCTTGTTCACAAGCTAAACTAAATTTAAGTTCAGTGCATCTTTTTCTTTCTATTTCATTAAGAAAAGGACAGAAGAAAAATTTTAGTTAAGTCCTATCAAATTAATCAGCGCTTGACGTAAATTGACGTAATTTTAGTAGGCAAGTTTTTAATCACGTCTAAATTTGTATGGAGTAGTGACAGGCGCTGATTAATTTGACAGGACTAAACTAAAATTAATCTTCTGTCCTTTTCTTAATGAAATAGAAAGAAAAAGATGTACTGAACTTAAATTTAGTTTAGTTTATGAACAAGGGAATCGGCATCATTGTGTGTGGATCTTGACACGACTAAATATGCTCATAATATTTTATAATAACTTAGCATTAGACTATGCCGGTGGACAGAAGGACCAGAATTTTTTCTTGATATTTTACTTCTTCATCTTTATTTTCTTTGACTATAGATGTAACAAGCTACTAGGACGCCATATTGCCGAGCAGGTGCCGTGTCAGCCCGCTAGTATGCGGATAGATAGACGCGGCAACGTAGTTTCGTCTCATACCAAGTAAGCACATTCACATTGGGCACTATAATAGTAAAGTGGACGCGGAGCACGCATGGAGCATAATTTCTGCGGCCTTGCTTTTTTGGCACTCTGATTTAATTTAATTCCCTTTTCATTTGCGTTTTTATAACCGATTAGTTGCTGGATTTTCCTCATAAAAGTTTTCGCTAATACTGTGGTACATACCCTAGGGACCACTCGTGGAGTCTAAATGACTACATAACTTGGTTATACGGGGAGCTGCGCTCATGGCGGCGCGTGTACTGGCGCCTGTGGGCCGACTGCCACTTCCTGCGCTGTCAGCTCTGTGACAGCTACTTCCCGGCTTATCAGGTAAGTTTTAAACTACCTACTTAAATCAAGATTTGTTTCTATAGGTACTTTGTGAAACCGATTAGGTTAATATCCATCAGGCTTCATTAACGCTCGGTTTCTGAAACGAATATCAACACAAAATTATTACCATGAACTCTATCAAATTTTAATGGTACTTAAGTTATCCTTACATCTATATACACATAAAAGCGAAATACTCGCTTAGAATCTCGATGATGAACTACATTTGAAATTTAGTCATTCGTCATAGTAACATTTCGAAGTTCCGTGCATCGCGATTACGAACAATATTCTCAATTAAGTAATTCGTACTTTTAAACTTTATGAATAGGTACATCTGTATTTTAAACTTCGAAGTGCAGTAGGTATGACAGTCGCCTAAGACTTACTAATAACACAATAATTTACCCGAACATACAAGAAAATTAGGAGAGCGATTCTTTATACATTTAAATAGTCTTGTGTGCGAAAGCGCCAAGGTAAAATAAATGTATTTATTCAAAGAAAATTGTGGGCTACACACAATATGTGGTACAGCTAAAACATTTTTGTTTTCTCAGATCACAATTTCCAGTCTTCCACTAGGCTAGGCCTGTCCTGCAGGAAGCTTATTAGTATAATATGCAATTAGTGAATACAGGACGGATTTAAAGAAAGAAAGAAAGAAAAATAGGTTTATTTGTCACAGAAACACGTGCATACATAAAAGACAAGAGTAATCAGAGAACAACACAAAGTACATTAGTACATAACAAATCACGAGCATAGAACAGAAATTACTTAGGCGGCAGCTGCACGACATGACTGTGACAAGAAGGCTTCCACTCAGCATCATGCTGTGCTATGGGGGACCCACAGCACAGCGCTGATTTTCAGTGGTCACCCGTTAAAGCCGATAGTGAGGTCGAAATGTATAGTCAAGACGGACGCTCAAAAAATTTTCATAGTTTTCGAGGGCGCTAACGCCGATATGAGGTCAAAATGTAAATGCAAGATGGCGACTGCAAAAATTTTGTTTTGTTTTAAATCATACGTGAGAAAGAACATCGTTTCTGACGAGGGTCCCACAACCGCACACGTTTTTCTTCATTAAATGTCTATTTTCGCTTAAATCTTTCTTTTTCTCGTAGTCATGGTATAAAGTGTAGTATGCAACTCTTGAATAAAACGGATTTATATCGAGGGCCATGAATCACTCGCGTCGCTCAGGATTCTAACACTTGAATCACTCGCTAAGCTCGTGATTCATCTATGGCCCTCGTTTTAAATCCGTCCTTTATTCACTAATTGCATATTATACTATTAACTGTCAAAATGAAACAAATTGTGATTGATCGTGTATGTTGTATGTTGATCAAAATATGATTCGCGACAGTAACAAATATGTATTTACAGAATAATAGTCATTAAAATCTAAACTAATATTATCGGGAGGTAAAATTTGTTTGTTTGTAAGTTTGTATGTAGGGGGTAATCTTCGGAACTACCAGTCGGGTTTGAAAAATTATTTTTGCATTGGGTAGCCCAATTCTAGAGGAAAGTTATAGGCTGACGGACGAAGTCGCGGGCAGAAGCTGGTCATTAATAAGTACCTACAACTCTCTCAAGTGCTTGCCTTCATTTTAAACTGCGTTACAATTTGTTCGACGATCGTCCAGATGGAGTGGTGTTCCCACCACGAGCAGCAGCCTCACATGTTCGCGCTGGAGGGGCGGCCCTCGCTACCGGCTGGTCGGTACCCCTGCTGCGGAGAGAGGGCCTATCGCTTCGAGACCCTCACCAGAAACACAGTGAGTGGGAACTGCTATAATGTTGTCTTCTCGACCAACAAGTTCGTGAAGTTTTAGCTGCCTAAATTATTATGTAAGTAAAGTCTGACTATTTTCTTAATGTTCCTCGGGAGTCATCGCATTTCCGAATACAAACGAACGCTAATTTCCATGTCCATCAATTATTTATTAGATTTATCGTCTATATTATTTTGAATTCAGAACTAAGTACTTTATTGTTGTTTTGTTTTGATTTCCGTGTGAACTTTAAAGAGCTGTAAAACTATTTTCGTGCCTGCGACATTAGCACCTTTCCTCCCATTTAAAAAATAATACTTTAAGTTAAAAGAGTATTAACAACTCTATGTACTTCCAAGTCGATTGAGAGCGTCCGGTCTGCACCAAGCTATATTAAAAAGTACTCTGTGCCAAGTGCAAAAGGCAACTGCTAGAAATCCGACGACTGACGAAACACGAAGTTTGCCGAGGGACATTAAGAAAATTGTTTTACTTAGATGGAGGTTAAATTTATCCAGGGAATCCGTCAGGTCTGCCAAAATAAAACGAAAGCAGCTCTACGGAAAAGTTCCAGTCACGGTTTGGTTGTCGGCAGCGAAATAGGTCATGTCGTAAAAGGTTTCAAAGGGACCTTGAAGGTTGTGACTGACGGTCGATTATAGTCCACGCGCGACTGGTAGTCACCGCTTGAGGTGTGTGAGCAGTGAGACGGGGGAGAGCGCCATTGGAAAAATGGGCAGAGTTAGCTTGGCCTTTGTCTACCTTCGTCGTCTCACCGCTCACATATCTCAGGCCGTGACTAGCAGTCGCGCACACTTCTACTTTTACGCATCATCTAAATTGACACGAAATTATTCGATACGATTCGATTTTCGCATTTCAAATAGGCTAAGAGTTAATGAGTTAATATTAGTATAACTTCCCAACATCAATCGTCGCAGTTGCTACCTGACACAACACCCGTCGGAGGGTCTTTCTTTTTCTATAGAGGATGAGTGAACTTTACACCCTGTTCCGCATACCTCTATTATAACTTAATCATCAAGGTTGAGGTTGGTTTGAGCCCTATGTTCAGCTGTGGACTGCAGTAGACTAGGTTCATGGATTGATTAAGGTTAAAAAAACAGAAGTGTTAATCGACTTTTGTCCTTATCTTTGTGTGCACTGGACGTAACTCGACTGTCCGAAACTTAAACTTAAGATCCATCATATGGACAAAAAACCTCATCAGTTTTTGCCCTTAACCAAACTTCTTGATACACAACCAGGGTTGTCAGTTCCGTGAGCACGTGCCGGATGAGAGGCTGACGATGGACTCCTCAGTCATGGAGCTGTACAACCAGTTCCGGGACATCATCTCCATGAGACCACCTCAGCTCATGTTCCCGGAGAGACTCACCAGGCTTGTGAGCAGAGGTACGCACGAATCACAATGTACAGTAACTTATTAAGGATGATTTCCACCAAACGGCTCACATCACATCGGATCGGAACGGATTTTACAATCTTTAAACGATATTAAATCGTGTACACAGAATGTAAAGTCTATATTACCAAGCCGGGCGTCTTCCGCGACACGCGATCGGCTCCGTTCGCTTGTCGTTGTGACTGTACCTGAATTACCCTAGGCTGATAAAATTTTCGTTTTTCCTAATTATGCTAACATTAGTGTTTAAGTCGGTTCCCCCTTAGGGGAAGAACAGTGCCCCTCCTTTCCGCACAGTTCTGTAGGGCTCGTCCCAGACTGGTCACCCTCCCACCGATATAAGAAAGAAATGAATTCCCTTACCCTAACTGCCTTGTCCCGGCTTATAAAAAGTTCAGGGACAAGGATTGGATACTAGGTGAAGTTAATATTGGGAATTCACAGTTAGTAAACATAAGTATTATAATATGAAGCTAAGAAGACAAGAGGGTATGCAAAAGTATATAATATAGTATTATGTTTTGTAGGTATTATAAATATTGGAACACCAGCGTCTCCCCTCTCGCAGTTGAGCACCGATAGCTGCAATATAACCTTTATAAAGTGAAGGGGTAAAGGAATCGTTACGCTTGCGCTTCAAATTACTATTTATAGCTACGTTAATTTGTCTGTTTACAATGTACCCACTTCAGTGAGACCGGGAACCGTTTTACAACGTTTTGTCTCAATGTACGTGTTCTGCTAGACCTAACGCATAGAACCTCTGAGGCACTAATACGATTCTAACGGAACACGTTTCCTAAGCATTAAATAAATGTCTTACTCAATCCTAAGACAGGGTACTGCGAAGTCCATCTGTTATCGAGGAAGGCAAGTATTGGATAGTTCTAATCGCGTACTTGTGTGAGAGACACCCTTACGGCGGCCTAGCCCCTTTTTACAAAGATAATACAAAACTAGCACAAGCGCACCGTAGACTCAGTCTCTAGCAGAATACATTACGATCGAACCTGGTGAACGCCGAAGTGGTGGTTCGTCACTTCTCATTTCGTTAATCTGCCCCGTTTAGAGGATGCGTTGCGGCATTAAGCGGCTTAGCGTCCCAATAGCGTGTCTCAATAAATAGTGACGATTTAGTAATAGGCCTACCAGTGGCCGGGTGGAGTTTTAATGAGACACGGTCCCTAACGTTCTTTGAACGACTACCAATTCAGTTTGGGGTACTTGGTGAAGCCTAACCCCTCTCCCGGAAATGTACGGCAACAAGTCTCACGTAAAGTATTCTGTGGCGAGACCTTTTTGGATACAGATATCATCACTAACATTTGGTTGTTTTATAATGCAATTGCACATTGGCTTTATAGCCTAGTTCAGCTTTAAATGAGCTGCGAGTATTTATGGTTCTGCCTTCCAAATGTAGTGTGTCAGTTCAAGATCAAGAGTCGTCAAAGGTCAGGAGCATTAGTGCTCAGTGTCAAGTATGGTGGAAGGCTTTCGCCATTTCCCTATAACCAAAAGCAAGTGACTACCCTGCCAAGGGGTGGATTAGGATATGGACACGTAATACACGGGAATGAAGCGTTAATTATAAAATACTATACTAAATAAGAGTTATATCGCCATTCTGGAATAAACGATCATTAATAGTTAATTAAAGTTGACACTTACCAATTCCTTAGAGAGGATTAGGTTACAACTCACACAATACAACACGTACCAGCTTCGCCTCAGACACTGCTCCTCGATCGCGATTCGTCTCCGACGCACCTCAAACTAACTCTAGCTTAGACTGCGTCGTCCGCTACCTAACGTGGTCTTAAATTCCCGATCAACTTAATAAGTAACCCTCGAGCCCTTAAGACAGCCCACAGACATCAATCACCCCTTGGTATTCACAAAGACTCCTAACTTAACTAGCCTGGACTATTACGTCAGTAGCCTATCGCGACTCAAAACCCACTGCCTTGTCTTTATTCCTTGGTCCCCTAAAAATCCTAAAAACACCACGTTTGGCCCATCTTCCCACACTTTTGCAGAATAGACTTATGGATGTTTTTTGTGCAATTTCTCAATTGTTTTAAAAGGGTCCATTTGAATTGCCGGGGCGAACTTAATGCTCACCAGATGTATGTCCACTGCTTTGGTTCAGGGATTGCCAACCTTTTGAGACGGGATAGCCAAAAGTAACAATATTTATATAATTGTATTATAAACATTCAATTATGTCCTAGCACAGAATTGATTAGAGCAGCTATTATTCTAGCTATCTGCTAGAATAATAATATAATTAATCCAATAATATAATTACAGTTATTGGATAATAGATAGTTACTTTTGAAAGTTTGGTTAAATCTAGCTAATAAGTTGTTGTTTTAAATTTCAAGCATGACTCTAAATTTCTATTCATTAGTTGGTTTCTTTACCTTACTTTTTATTATATTCATGTAATAATACCATACTTTCTCGCCCGTATTTTGAGAACCGTGTGTTGCTTATCCCTGTTTTTGGTTTCAGTTCTTAGAATTATCTGGGCTTGTTTCCCATAAAATAGAAATGTAAAGTGGTTTGAAAGAGGTTCAATATTGTTTTACAATTTTAAAGAAATGGGATCTTTTGTTATTAATTAGGGTAACGTGTCGAACTGTCAGCCCATAAAATAGAGATTTAATGTGTTTCTGTGTGACCCAAACCGTGTGCCGATTTTAAAATAAATATAATATTTTGTTATTAAAATAGGAGCAAATGACACACTGTCACATTCCCCCCTCTGAAAATCAGACGCGTGACGCAGTACAGCGAATGAGCTTTCACAATATGATAAGCTCTGCCTTTCCATAAAAGCGTTATAGACCTATTTGTTATGATCAATTAATCAAATAATTATTATTATTCTAGTTGGAACTTGAATCCAATAAGATCACAATACGATGCAAGGTCTGCTAGAATTTAATACTGTTTCGCAGAAGCATCTTCAATCGATACACATGTAATTGCTCTTTAATATTCGAACTATTATTCTTCTTGCAAACACTCTTTTCATGATAAACACATGAACATTATCACGCCTCAGTTAAGTTCAGAAAACCTGTGCATGCTTATAATGTAGTTTTACATACCAGGGTCCCTTTTAAGAGTATTTGTGTTAATGCGGTACACTACCTACAGTGCTCCCTCGTTCTAAACTCAGCTAATCGCAGTTGCCTGTGGACAGAGGCCTTTCCTTATGCACCTCGATGCTGAGTCAGCTTAGTCAGCTGCCCGCATTCGTATCCAGGAATAGCTGAAATAGTCCGCACATGAACATATTAGATTGTATTCCAATTGGTCGCCCCCCTCTGATTCTAAGAGATTAGAGTCGTTTTGAAATCTAATAAGAGTTGGAAAGTTATACTGATTAGAAAATATAGGCATCCTAGATTGTCCAAACAGTTGTTGGCTTATTAGCACACAATGCTGTAAGATGTTATTTGTGGATAGTTAACTAACTATCCCCTCAGATTATAACCATGTTTACAAGAACATTCTCTGGAATATTTGAACTGATAACTGTAGTACCATAGCCCTAAAACATATAAACCTATAATATTAGATGACATAACAAAAATCATACCACGCAGCCAAGATTAACTGAAGTGTCTAATAAAAGTAAAACTTAGCTTCGTAACAGGAGCCATGCTACAGCCACTGCTGTTGAAGTCAGCCGATGTCAGCTGATTTTGAGGAAACTTTAAACCAAACTCTCTCATAAACCAATGGTTTAGAAATAGCGTAGGCGCAGCCAAGTGAAGACTTAAATATCCTGGAATTTGAAATAAGGCCACACGAGTATCTGTTCGTTTATATGACATACGCCACCAACTGAAGAGTTGGAAAGATTTATGTTTACTTTTAATGACGATAGTTAATGTACCTTCCTGGTAAATTAATTGTCGTTTTATGAGCTTGACGCTTCGTAGGTACACTTCGAAGGTTTACTAATAATATTACGTTTACCCATAATATAGGGGTGTGTTTTATACATAAGCTCACTCCACACACACATGTAAATCTCGAACGCACAAACACATTTCGTATCCACAAACTCTCAGATACAAAACTCACGTTTGCAGGGAGTCGAACCCATTATTACAGTAGCACAAGAACCCAAGTAACAACTATACCATAACTTACTTAAAAATACGTCCGAGCATCTGGGAATTGAACCCACTATCAGTAGCATCGGAACCAATGCCCTATTCATGCGGGAATTGAACCCACAAGCCGTGACACAGGAATCCAAGCACTCATAAACAAATTTTGCGGGAATTGAACCCACTACCTGTAGTTGAAGAATTCAACCACCATTATCAAACTGTAACTTAATTAAACATAAGTTATTGTAACGTTATATACTCTCGCCGTTTATAATAATTAATAATAGGACCATAAAATTACGTTGTGTTTTTATTGTAGTAACCCATAAGTTCTTTCTCGTTGTACTGAAGTAAATCAGTACATTTAATGACGAGAATCCTGGTCACGCTGCACCACATGTGACTGTACCTGAATTACCCTAGGCTGATAAAATTTTCGTTTTTCCTAATTATGCTAACATTAGTGTTTAAGTCGGTTCCCCCTTAGGGGAAGAACAGTGCCCCTCCTTTCCGCACAGTTCTGTAGGGCTCGTCCCAGACTGGTCACCCTCCCACCGATATAAGAAAGAAATGAATTCCCTTACCCTAACTGCCTTGTCCCGGCTTATAAAAAGTTCAGGGACAAGGATTGGATACTAGGTGAAGTTAATATTGGGAATTCACAGTTAGTAAACATAAGTATTATAATATGAAGCTAAGAAGACAAGAGGGTATGCAAAAGTATATAATATAGTATTATGTTTTGTAGGTATTATAAATATTGGAACACCAGCGTCTCCCCTCTCGCAGTTGAGCACCGATAGCTGCAATATAACCTTTATAAAGTGAAGGGGTAAAGGAATCGTTACGCTTGCGCTTCAAATTACTATTTATAGCTACGTTAATTTGTCTGTTTACAATGTACCCACTTCAGTGAGACCGGGAACCGTTTTACAACGTTTTGTCTCAATGTACGTGTTCTGCTAGACCTAACGCATAGAACCTCTGAGGCACTAATACGATTCTAACGGAACACGTTTCCTAAGCATTAAATAAATGTCTTACTCAATCCTAAGACAGGGTACTGCGAAGTCCATCTGTTATCGAGGAAGGCAAGTATTGGATAGTTCTAATCGCGTACTTGTGTGAGAGACACCCTTACGGCGGCCTAGCCCCTTTTTACAAAGATAATACAAAACTAGCACAAGCGCACCGTAGACTCAGTCTCTAGCAGAATACATTACGATCGAACCTGGTGAACGCCGAAGTGGTGGTTCGTCACTTCTCATTTCGTTAATCTGCCCCGTTTAGAGGATGCGTTGCGGCATTAAGCGGCTTAGCGTCCCAATAGCGTGTCTCAATAAATAGTGACGATTTAGTAATAGGCCTACCAGTGGCCGGGTGGAGTTTTAATGAGACACGGTCCCTAACGTTCTTTGAACGACTACCAATTCAGTTTGGGGTACTTGGTGAAGCCTAACCCCTCTCCCGGAAATGTACGGCAACAAGTCTCACGTAAAGTATTCTGTGGCGAGACCTTTTTGGATACAGATATCATCACTAACATTTGGTTGTTTTATAATGCAATTGCACATTGGCTTTATAGCCTAGTTCAGCTTTAAATGAGCTGCGAGTATTTATGGTTCTGCCTTCCAAATGTAGTGTGTCAGTTCAAGATCAAGAGTCGTCAAAGGTCAGGAGCATTAGTGCTCAGTGTCAAGTATGGTGGAAGGCTTTCGCCATTTCCCTATAACCAAAAGCAAGTGACTACCCTGCCAAGGGGTGGATTAGGATATGGACACGTAATACACGGGAATGAAGCGTTAATTATAAAATACTATACTAAATAAGAGTTATATCGCCATTCTGGAATAAACGATCATTAATAGTTAATTAAAGTTGACACTTACCAATTCCTTAGAGAGGATTAGGTTACAACTCACACAATACAACACGTACCAGCTTCGCCTCAGACACTGCTCCTCGATCGCGATTCGTCTCCGACGCACCTCAAACTAACTCTAGCTTAGACTGCGTCGTCCGCTACCTAACGTGGTCTTAAATTCCCGATCAACTTAATAAGTAACCCTCGAGCCCTTAAGACAGCCCACAGACATCAATCACCCCTTGGTATTCACAAAGACTCCTAACTTAACTAGCCTGGACTATTACGTCAGTAGCCTATCGCGACTCAAAACCCACTGCCTTGTCTTTATTCCTTGGTCCCCTAAAAATCCTAAAAACACCACGTTTGGCCCATCTTCCCACACTTTTGCAGAATAGACTTATGGATGTTTTTTGTGCAATTTCTCAATTGTTTTAAAAGGGTCCATTTGAATTGCCGGGGCGAACTTAATGCTCACCAGATGTATGTCCACTGCTTTGGTTCAGGGATTGCCAACCTTTTGAGACGGGATAGCCAAAAGTAACAATATTTATATAATTGTATTATAAACATTCAATTATGTCCTAGCACAGAATTGATTAGAGCAGCTATTATTCTAGCTATCTGCTAGAATAATAATATAATTAATCCAATAATATAATTACAGTTATTGGATAATAGATAGTTACTTTTGAAAGTTTGGTTAAATCTAGCTAATAAGTTGTTGTTTTAAATTTCAAGCATGACTCTAAATTTCTATTCATTAGTTGGTTTCTTTACCTTACTTTTTATTATATTCATGTAATAATACCATACTTTCTCGCCCGTATTTTGAGAACCGTGTGTTGCTTATCCCTGTTTTTGGTTTCAGTTCTTAGAATTATCTGGGCTTGTTTCCCATAAAATAGAAATGTAAAGTGGTTTGAAAGAGGTTCAATATTGTTTTACAATTTTAAAGAAATGGGATCTTTTGTTATTAATTAGGGTAACGTGTCGAACTGTCAGCCCATAAAATAGAGATTTAATGTGTTTCTGTGTGACCCAAACCGTGTGCCGATTTTAAAATAAATATAATATTTTGTTATTAAAATAGGAGCAAATGACACACTGTCACATCGTCGTATCCGATCGGATCCTTTCAATCTAAATTTTTCTTTTCCTCTTTTGTGTTTTATGTTCTTCTTCTAATGCAATCGTCAACTTCAACCATTTTCAAAAATTAGAACACGTCAACACGGTAGGAATGAAACTATTTGACTAGGCGCAGAAACGGATACGTTCGCAAGCGACGGTACGGAGCCGATCGTATGAGTCAACATCCTGCCGGACGCGATCGGCTGTCGCCGCATCCAATCGTATCCTTTTCGATCAGATGCGATGCGAGCCGTTTGGTGGAAATCATCCTGTAGTGTTTAGATTTCCCTGGGTTAATCGGTCTTCTATTTTTGTAGTTGATGTGAGGCACAGTTTTAATAAGTCTTCGTTTTAAGTCAATGTGAAGTCAATTTAGATTCGTAGTAAACTAGAAATCTTAACTAAGTTAGGTATATGGATGATGGACCACTGTCTGCTGTCTTATCTTAATGTTTTGACTTCTAGTGTATGGACATAACAACAACAACGTTATTTTCTAAGATTTACTTTTTATGTGATGCCTAAGATTTTATTTTTTATTTTTAACTGCATGTTGATATAATTATTGTATGCCTATTAGGCAGGACATAATGGAACTGTAATTTACCTAACATCTGTATGTATAACCTATGCCCACAATAAAAAGATTTGATTTGATTTGATTTGATTTGAACACTCATTGTAAATAGCACATAAATCTTTCTAACTTTGTAAATAGCACCAAAACCTTTCTAAGTATTTTTACGGAGATTGCACTTGGAAGATGCACCTGCCTAGGAGTTGAAACTTCCTTGTAAACACGTTGTAATACCGAAGCAGATCTTGTCCATCAATAATTCTATCATTAAACAATTACTAATTTCCTCGCAATTGTACATAAGGCCAGCTTTTAAGTTTCCCCCTAGAACCAGGTGAGGACAGCAACGGTCGGCTGCAGTGCAAGGAGGTATTCTGGTGGGAGGGCATACTGCTGGTGCCTCCTCGTCCCCCACTGGGCCTGCTCGGCAAGTTGTACACCAGCAACAACAAGTTCAATCGTGAGACTCGCACTTTTTAATAAGTAGAAAGCGGAAGGTGGTGCAGTGACGTGTGGGACTATGTTGTAAGGGGATTTGAGGGTCTGTATTAAGCCCTTACTGTCGGAGCAAAGTCTTCACATTGTATCATATGTATTTTGCGTGGATCAGTCAACGTGCTAATACGTGGTTGACCCATCCAAAAGATAAAAGAGTTTAACAAAATTATTTCATTTTCTATTTACCTCGTTTCTAAGTTTTTACTCAGATTTTAGAGGGGGTGATTGCTTTTATTTGATCTTTCACGAGACACGTCACCACACCACAAGGGAATAACCGCTGTAAATACGCTAAAACAATTGGCAATACATGTAGCGGCCATGGGGACACGCTTGCAAAATTATAGGGACCGCAATTGGCAACAGAAAATATAGTTCTGAACAGTAACTAATGTAAATACACAAAATTCTGTAATTTCATGTTCTTTGGCTCAAAAGACCAGTACCCTAATTGCGTAACTTATTTTCGTAAACGATTATGACTAATTTGTTTCATTTTCACAGTTTAACAACATTTTATTTTTTTTATTCATGAATATGAGACAACCACACAGAATAACTTAATAATAAACCCAGGATAGACCAAAAATCGTTTACTTAAAGTTATTTTGACATTAAAATTTAGACAGCAAAAAAATGGTTTGGTTGTCTTTGGACTGATTCGCCCTATCTCCTTGTACTAGTATAAAACTGTATCACGAGCGGACAGTCTTCCTCAACCTGCCTCAACCTTTGAACAACAGATTCCCAAAAGGTTCCAGTTACAAGTCACACAGTTAAGCAGACTGATTATATTCATTGCGTTATTTACGTTGTTGAGCAGATTTTTTTTTTCCAACTTATGAAGTAGGTAATGAATTAGCAATCTGTTTCAAATCGAAACAGATTGTGATTGATCGTGTATTACGCAATTAGGGTACCTACTGTATTCCAAAGAAGATTACTGTGCGCAAGGTTCGCCCGCCACCTTTGATTTAATGAAAGCTAAATTATTACCTCCTCCACTGAACCAAAGAATCAAATAGCCACAGAAAGAGCCAAAGAATCAAATAATATGTCTGTGTAGTAGCACCGACATTTTGGTTTTGTCATTTTTGTTTGAAGGTCTGCAAAGATGTGGTCAGCGATTAGACATCGTTCATTACATCGGTAACTTTATATCATAAGTACTAACACAATACTTTAGTTACCTCAGTACAATATTAACCCAGTCATTTTTGCCTCATTTATGGATGTTACACAGAAAACTTTGTAAAACCTACATTAATCGACACACATGTTGGGGAAGTACGAGACGGGGGGAATAGTAACAGAAATACATTCCAAGACAACGCATACACAGCCAACGTGAGGCCTGGTTCGCCCGCACTGGGCACAAACCATGTGTCTCCGCAGTCACTCACCGCGAACTGCTCCACCGGCACCGTGGTCGCGGCGGAGAAAGAAGTCAAGACCCCGAAACCCCTCTCCGTGAAAGAGTCCAGGGAAGAGACCCATAAGACCAAGGTAAGCCTCGAAGGACCAAAACCAATACGACTGGGCAGCCCTGAGACCTTCCGGTACTGAAGGTTCTGCTACCTACTGTTTGTGGTAGGAATTAGTTAGTAGGTACTTATAGAGAAATGTAGTGTAGCAGTAGTACTGTAGTTAGTATATAAGTGGCATGGTATTTAAATTCGACAGGGTAGATGAATTATTTAGTAGGGTAATTTTGCATGCACTTATAACTAGGTTGTTGTATATTTTAGAAAAGCAATATTATAAGATACCTACTATTCTTCTTAGTATTAGGTACGCCTTTTTCTATATAAAATACTCTACATACTTATATACTTACTTAAAAATTCTTCTCATACTGACCTACTTACCTATTACTTAGTATGTAATCTGTGTACTTAGTTACTTTCTTCTATCGTACTTAGAACCTACTAATTAGTTAATTATTTATTTTAAATGTAATTTCTTCAAAGAATTCCTCTGTATATTGTATTCTGTAGAAGAGACGCTATTGCTATTCTTAATTAGAATTATTTGTAATTTTATTTAGTTAAAAGCCACCCAAATGGTGTCAGTTTTTTTATACCTTTCTTTTATTGGCAAGATTACAATATCCAAAAGAAGACATTATAAAAAACACTAAAAAGAAAAAAAAATGGATTATCTAAAGCCAGTATCACTATTGGCTCTAATATTCAGGATAACTTCTACTTGATTTTTAAGCTTTATCAAATTTAGACTGTTTTCATTACTCACTATCACTATATTACTAACTATCTGGTGATTATTCGAGAATATTGCATCATGTGGTAAAACAGGCGCTTAGGCCATAAGCAGTGCGATCCTATGACCCGTCGCAATGGACGATGTTGACGGATTAGTAGGTATCCTAAATCGATACTGCATGCTACAACTAAAACTTAAACCGTGAAGGAAAAGCATGATCTCCAACATCGCAAGAAATCCTGTAAAGTTTCACAAAAACTGGATGCCTACACCGCTCGTAAAATCGCACTGTTTACGGCCTTACCTAAACGTAAATGACAAATTCTGCTGGTATACAAAGAAAGGCGCCCCGGGAGGCGGCGACTCGGCGGGTGAGTCGGACGGAGAGCAGTCGAGCTCGTCCGACGAGAGTGAGCAGAGCTCGGCGAGCGCGCCCAGTGATGAGGAGTGCGCGCCCAGACGCGCGACGCACCGCGCCGTCAGGAAACACACGCATTCACACACTAATACCGCCACTAAGTGAGTACCCACAGGCCTGAATAGGCTCGGCAATTCTGGTCCGTCAAAATAAAGAACTTCGATTCTGGTCCTTAGGTCCTTATCGGCCCAGCAATCTTTCTTGCTCTATTGAAGGTTGTTTCCGAGCAGCAGCATGGTATAGAGTTACGGGAAAATGTGAATCCGGGCGGATAGGTCTGTGGGTCAGCCCTAAACCTGAGTTATCAGTTCTCGACCCTATAACCTTTCGCTCTGGATCCGAGTCTCCGTATAAAGTGAAGTCTGAAATTCATAATACATGGACATGATTCAACGCTGCAAAACCTTGCCTGATCGTGTTCACAGATCTACAATCGATCGTCAGGAATCGAGAGCCGATTTCCGGCTACCGTAGGCGCGGGTTTGCGGACGGTGAGCAATGGGTAGCTTACCGTCCGATAAGGACTAGGCTCGGGTCAATGGCGCGTTGTGTTCCACGCGCGCCTCAAAGAGATGTCAGCAGAATTGACGAGGTCCGCTAGGGCCAATGCCTGCCGGGGGTGCGAAGAAAACTGATAGGGAAATCGTGGCCCCCGGCAACAGGGCAACCGAAGGAACACGGGTGGGTTTTAGTCAGTAAGAGTCTGACACGCCCTCCCGCTCCACCCAGAGCGGGAGAAGTTATTTGATAATTTCTCACCCAAAAAAAAAAAAAATATCTACTATCGATTGTTCCGCCATATCTTTTTGGAACTTGAGAGTAGTTATTACCAATTCCGCACAAACAAAACTGTTTTCTTTTAAACTTGCACATATTTATTTCTGTCTTAGGAGGACACGCGTGTTGGGTCGTCAATGGATCTCATGCCTGTCAGCACGTAGCAACCAGGACGGACAGCGACGGTTTGAGGAGCGCGCTGCCCGACAGATGCGGTCTGCCCTCGCCAAGACTGCCGTCCTGCATCAGCATGCCAAGTCTAAGTTGCCACCAGGTCAGGATACTTTAATTCGCGAGCGGTTAAAACATTTTTCAACATAGGTACTTGCTCGAAAAGTGCTCTTATCGCGCTGCTATTAGGTTCAAAATGCAGTGTATTTTAACACACATGCTTTTTTACTTTGTATTCCTGCAGTAGTGTGACAAAAAGCTTTCACAACTAAGTAATATGTTTATGAAATTTAATTTATTTATTTCTCGCAAGTGTGTTAAAAAACGCACTAATTTGAAACGCGTGAGCTCATTGCATCAAAATGTAGCTACTATTAAATATTTATACCCTGTTACCAGTAACGGATCCATTCCAACGTAAAGTTCAGAGCACCTGATTCCCAACATGCCTCACATGATCAACTTACGATGATGGTGTCGTCTACAGGCTTTGAGGTACAGTCACGTATTCCACTACTGGCAAAGCGCCTGTTGATAATATCTGAGCAAAACTTTTTTTTTTTTTGGGTCGGACGTTATCAAATAACTTCTCCCGCTCTGGGCCGAGCGGGAGGGCGGGCGTGTCAGACTCTGACTAAAACCCACCCGTGTTCCTACGGTTGCCATGTTGCCGGGGGCCACGATTTTCCTTTCGGTTTCTTCGCACCCCCGGCAGGCATCGACCCTAGCGGACCCCGTCAATTCTGCTGACATCTCTTTGAGGCGCGCGTGGAACACCACGCGCTCAACCCGGGCCTGGTTCTTATCTGAGCAATACCTTACAATACTATTAGGGAGAGATTCACAGAGTACACCAAAGAAAAATTATATACACTTTGAAGCGCACTTACATTGATAAGCATGTGTACCCTATCCTTATGCATTTAATGTTCATATTCGTACAAGCTAACGTGAACAAGCGTTTCATATGAACATGAACTTTTTTTATTTACTTCGTATTGCCGCGCTTACTTTACTTTTAGCAAAGAAACTTCAAGTTCGATCTGTGAATTTTTACCTAACTGTGCTATGACAGCTATAACTTGTCCCTTGTCAAGCCATTTTGAACTCTATTAATATTGAAACTAAGCAATGGTGCCTACATGACAGCAAGGGACATGTTATAGTGAACGGTCTTTGCACACTGCAACTCAGGTAAAAATACAGGATTTGATACGCGTTTCAGAACATTTTATTTCAAGGGATGTGATACCTGCATCTTGTTCCTAGGTGGCGTTTACGCTCGCCTGGAGTCAGAATGGCGCGAGCGTCACGGCCAGCGATCACGTAACGCTGTGTCCGCGCGCCCGCGGCCTCACCAGCCCGCCAACAAGTACAAGTGAAAAATTAATAAACATTTGCATCCACAAGCATTGTTTTATTAGGAATATATTCCGAATTTGTCCAAATGAATTATGTAAAATCATATAATTATAAATCAATTTATTAATTTTCATTATAATTGTGCCGACTCCCTAGTTCACAAACTAAACTAAATTTAAGTTCAGTGCATCTTTTTCTTTCTATTTCATTAAGATGGACAGAAGATAAATTTTAGTTTAGTCCTGTCAAATTAATCAGCGCCTGTCACCACTTCATAAAAGTTTAGACGTGATTAAAAACTTGCCTACTAAAATTACGTCAATTTACGTCAAGCAAAAGATGCACTGAACTTAAATTTAGTTCAGTTTGTGAACTGCTGGAGGGTATATGGTATTAAGTCCCATAGTGAATAAGAGTGTGTGTGAAGCACATGAATTTTTATACAAACACAACATAACCTTGTTCCAAATCACTTCCGTCGATTTTAATGTTTGGGAAAAAATCCTACTTTATATTAATTAGTCCTACTTACAATATTATAAATGCGAAAGTTTGTGAGGATGTATGGATGTTTGTTACTCTTTCACGCAAACATACTGAACGGATTTGGATAAAAATTAGCACACAGAAAGTTTATAACCTGGATTAACACATAGGACTTTTTATCCCGATATTCCCACGGGATCGAGACTTATGCGGGTGAAATCGCGGGGCGCAGCTAGTAAGCTAATAAATAAAAGTCAAGCGTTAGTCACAGATGTTTATTGTGTCTTACAAACTAGAATTGCATCCTGTGGGGGAACTGGCTGGAGCGGAGGCCGAACGACGACTTGAGGTAGCCACGGAGCACCTTCTTGTCGGCGCGCTTGCCTATCGCCTTGACCACAGCCTCATCGACCGACTTCTGGTCTGTCTTGCGCTGCTCTGATGGAACATATTTCTGGAAAGAGAGAAAAACAGTTCACTTTCAATGTTGATTTGTATGTTGTAAGTCATTTCTCGACTTCATGGCATTGTCAACACTTTGTGGGAAGTAGGTGCACGACTTTTTGTTTCCTAGGAAAGCGGTTCCGTGAAATGAATGAATGAACGACCGCCATGAAAGTGTCATTTTCACCAGTACCCATTTGACATTATGTCAAACCCCACTTTCCAAAGATTTAAATCGCTAGATTAGTTTTATGTTGTTAGAAAGATATCAACTTCGTTATATGACTGGAAACAAGTTATTTACCTTCTTACTTATTATTATAAGCCGCGCAGATAAAGAAACGATTTATAAATGGCGGCGGCTAGTATAGACGGAGCGAGCGTGTGAGCGAGATAGCATGAGAGCGGGCCGCCATGTGAGCGAGATAGCATGAGAGCGGCCGCCATTTACAAATCGTTTCTTTATCTGCGCGGCTTATATCAGAAGATTTTAGTGAAAGATAATAATAATGTCATACTCTGAAATCATAGCGTTTTGTTTTACAACACTCTTACCAGCAATCGCTTTACATTAACTTTTGGATTAGTGTTTTTCACTTGCTCACATTGAGAATAGTTTCTCAAAATGATGAAGGCTCTTAATCATAGATAAAAAAAGATTTATTTGTTTATTCGCATTTTAAATTTGCAGATTCTCAGCCTAATTTGAATAAAAAAATATTTAGATTTATCATAATTGCTGGTACCTAGACAGGCAAATCTCTAAATAGTATAAAACAAAGCTACTTTTTGTGTCTGTTTGTTAGTTTGCTTAATTCTTCTAAACTACGCAATAGATTTTGATGCAGTTTTTACCATTGTTTAAAGAAATTATTCCAGAAGGTTTATGTGCATTATTATACAAAATTAGATGTATTACAGAAACGTCGATGTTATGATATGTGTAAAGCAGGACTCCCTTCCTGCTTTGCTGGAGTAATAGTAAAGAAGACTACAAACCTCTTTCTTGGAGGCAAAGATGTCCTCGCCCTGCTTGCGCTTGACGCTGCGCTTGGCGCTCTTCTTGTTCTTCTTGAAGTACTCGTCGTTCAGGTGCTCGGGCAGCTTGAAGTCGCCGAGGTCCAGCTTGGTGGACGTGCCGATGACGTAGCGCTGGGGAATGCGCCTCAGGGGGCACGAGTTGAACTGGAAGGAGAAGGATTACAATTAGTTTTAGGCTGTTTAAGTAAGGTCTAGTTATGGGAAAATTTTATGTGGGACTGGTAGGTACTAACTTTTAAATCATCAAATAATGGTATCTGTAGATTTTCAAAGATTTCGCAGTGATTACTGATGCTTGATTGCTGGTCCTTGCCACAAAATAAGTCCCTGTATTATTCTGAGAGGCGTTGCACAATGATTTTAGTAGTTAGCCCAATGTTGACGGTCAGCAACTTGGTTCATTCCCAATTAGGGTTACCATCTAAGTAAAGGAGAGATGCCTGTCTTGGATGTACAAAATGCCAGTTTTTTTTTTAAAAATGTCATAAAATAAATGAACAGATAATTTTAAAGACTGACATTTATCCAAAATGAAAATTATGAACATTTTACGACAGTGGTCATGATTTTCATTTTGGATAAACTAATTAAGAAAAAACGAACTTACTACTTTACATTTTCTACATTTAATATTTTTCAAATATTCTTTTTTTTCTAGAATATAAAAAAACTTATGACTGTCGCAATTTAATGCCGGCCGCTCGCCAGTCTTAACCGTAAAACGCCTGTCAGATGATAACCCTATTCCCAATTATTTTATTTATTTATTATTAATTACTTTTTTTTTTCATTGTTCCTCTCAAACACAGCACCTGCTATCTAATCTCTTCACCACCCTTGGTTGACTGGTAGATAATGTCCAAGGCATTGAATCGCCATTAAATTTTGAGTGTGAAAAAAGTTTAGTTTAGTAAGAAAGAAGTTTAAATAAAAACATTGGAAAATGTTTGCATTTCACAACAGCAAACAATAACACTATTTAAATGAAGATCTGTTGTTCCATCATAAATGTTTACCGAGAAGGGTCCAGTGACGAGCAGGAGTCCGCTGGGCAGTACACCTACAAGCACGACGCGTTTGCCGGCGTGGCGACCAGCGAGCAAGATGCACACTGTGCCAGGGGTGAGGGTTGGCCTCGTCCTGCGGATGTGCTTGCTGAACGTCTTGTGGTGGGGACGAGTGAGGATCCTGGGGGAAAGGTTGTTTTAGCATGAATATAGAATGAATAGGTGGATAGAAGTATGAGAAACCTTTCTTCATCACAATAAATACTCTTTATAGTTCACCAACATGACATCCACTACCAAACATGCACATCCTTATAGATTTTGTTGTAGAAAAAAAACAAATGCTAGCACTTTTTTGTGTAGTGAGGAAGGTGGAATTGGTTATTTGTTGTTCAGCAGAATGTTATCCATTCTTTAATCTAGAAAAATCTCCTGCATGTCCTTCTAAGCTGTAGTTGTAATAGCAAAATATGGTCAGAATGAGACTATTATTGGCCTTATTCTTGTGCATGTAGCGTACGTCATGAAAACAGCAAAAAAGGGATGCTAGTAAAACATTTTCAAGTAAATTGTGGAGATAATCAACATTATTCTTGCAAGTACTATGTATATCGAGCCTGTTATGGAAGAACATCGTAAGCGACATTTATGAAATTTTACAGGAGAGGTATTTTATTGATTATTTTTTATTTGTTGTTTATAGATCTCCGGTTTTTGTATATATTGCAAAACACATTAGACAGTCATTAGGCTTACGTTAAATCAATTAAATTATTGCAGAAAGAGTTAAATAATGAGTACTTTCGTCGCTTACGATAAAAATAAAAGTCATGATTTCTTTTTGTTTTCAAAAATCGTCATTTACGCTATTACTTTTCTCTATAATTAAGGCTAACTAATGTATGCACTGTGTTTTTTCTCCTAATATCACGCGTTTCAAGATCCTCGTAAGGCCCAAAAATGCTTGCTCGCTACCCCAAATCTTAAAAATCACATGACATAGGGTCTAATTTATTATTAACAACAACAAACTTAGGTCGTTAGGCCTTACGAGGATGGTTGTCATAATAAAACGAAAACACATGCATAAATCAATTTTGTTTTCATAATTTTGATTAACATCAATAATAAATTATTCGTCATTACTTTCCTCCGGTAGTAAGTCTATTGTATTGCCATCATAAGGTAAGACAAGATATAATAATCTCTTTCTATTCTAAACATCTTTGCGGTGTGGTATTTTTTCAAGTTTACAGAATGTCTCTTAGTTCAGTGTGCCTTTTGGCAAAGACCTCCTCTAACAACTTCCACTGAATCCTATCTCTTGCAACTCTTCTCCAATTTGGACCTGCTGTAAGCTTCAGTTCATCCTCCCATCTTTTATACTGTCTTTCCCTGTTCCTTTTGCCATATGGGGTACCATTCAGTCACAACTTTACTCCAATTGTCTTGGATGCCTCTTTAAATGTGGCCTGTCCATCTCCACTTTTGTTGGTCTATTTTGATAAAAAGGCAAGGAAGGCAAGATATTCCTGCGAAAATTGTGCAGGTATTGCATCCTTGTCACACATTTAAAAATTATAAAAATGCCAAATTGAATATTAGTTCATTCAAATAAATAGGCAATCAAACAATCAGAATACAGTATTTCCAACAAATAAACAATATATTTAATAAGATAACTAAATGCAACACAGATTTTGGGTAGTTCATATAACAAAAAAGTGACAAACGTTACATAAGGTTATGATATATTATGTTGGTTACGATAATTCTGATTGTTCATAAATATCTAACTTTTACTTTTGTCGTTTGCGATATTATCTATTGCCAGCTATAATTTTGACGTTTATGCAAATATGGGTTTAAGTGTCTTTGCATTAGGGTCTAAATTATTTTAGCTGTACGTTACAATAAAAAAGTGAAATACCTACATTCTGTCGGTTACAATGTTTTTCCATAACAGGCTCGATATGTAGGAACATCAATATGCTTGATCAAATCACATTTATCATTAATTCTTTGCTAGTGAACAAATCCTCATACAATTTTTTTGCTGAATTGGCTAAGCATAAAAAGAATGTTTGAATTGTAGAACTTATCATGGACTAGCATTTTTGTATAATAAATTCAACCATAGACAAATAATAATTGGGATAGATAGAAAAGAAATGCTTGTTTTCGAAAACAAATAGGATATCTCTATTTGGAATAGAGCATACTTACTTGTCCTGCGTGGGGTAGAAGGACTTTCTGCGGCGCAGAAGCACAGTACGGGTTCCTCCGTTCTTTTCACCACCGATCTGCTTGACAGCCACGGAGGGCTTCTTGGGCTTTTCTGGCTTGGGGTTCTTTTTGCCCACAAACCTGTACTTAGCCTGGAAATGGAGGAAATCGGTTTGAGTTAATATGAAATAGAAAATAATAATTTTAATTAGTTAGTAACAATTTATTGAACTTGAAATGTAAATATTTTTAAATGAATACAAAGTAAAAATTGTTTTATACATGCTAACATCTACCGATATGGATATCTAGGTGCAGTTTACCACACCTTACATCTTAATTACAAAGAAATAACATTGCACAAAAGAAAAGTTGGCCTGCCAAGGTAGACAAAGACTTACAGCCATTTATAAGATGACTCCATGATGAACATAAGTAGTAGATGGCCATGCACCAGGTTGTGAGACACAATTTCACACATGGCCAGTTACTTGTTGACACTGCATGTTATTTACCATCAGAAAATTACAGTAATTGGTCATCTACTAGTTGCTAGGCCATTGATATGTAAAGGAAACCAGCTCACCTTCTTGTGGAACATCTTTGACTTGGAGAAGCGAACTACTCCATTTCCCAGGTCGTAATTCCTTGGTTTGCCAACTTTGGCCTTGG
This sequence comes from Agrochola litura, assembly GCA_949152395.1. NCBI lineage: Eukaryota > Metazoa > Arthropoda > Insecta > Lepidoptera > Noctuidae > Agrochola > Agrochola litura. Next base: position 11,059,036 of record OX424511.1, read on the forward strand.
ATACGCCGCCCGCGGGCGCCGCAGCGGGCTTGGCCGCCGCCTTAGGCTGTGGTGGAGCCATTTAGAATCTGCACAAACAGAAACACAACCTTTAACAACAAACTCACCACCTGACTTCCAACTTTGAGGTTATAAATGTTTCAGCACTTCTCCATACAAACAAGTGATTTAGACACGATTCATAAGCTTTTACACTGCGGAACTGTTACAATTACACACAAATACCCATCCTCTCACTGTTTTAACACAATCACTTGGGGAACGTCAAAACTTTCAATGTAAATTTCAAAGATGTTGAGTTAGGATAAAACAAAAATATAACACACAATCACTTGTTTGCAGGATACTTTTCTTAATTCTTACATGGAATGGAGAAAATTAGTTAAATATAAATCTATTCCTTTGGATTTATTTTCATCGAAAACAACATCAACTCACATTCCAACCGGGATCAAGAAAAAAAGAAATTGTCATAGAAGAATTTGTCTATGGCGGTTGTAGAGTATACAAAACTAAAGATTGACTATCGAACTTTTAGCCACACGATTGTCAAGTTTGTCGACGGTGTTGCTGAGTTTGTGTTGATTTACTGTGCGTCTACACTGGCGAAACATTCACAACAAAATATGTTGAAATCTTTAGTTCCTGTCGAACATTGTATTGAACAATCGACAGAAAGTAAATATTTCAACATGTTTTGTTGTGAATGTTTCACCAGTGCAAACGCACAGTTAGCTTACACTTCGATTACTGTGTTGGGAAGGATGGAAGGAAGGACCCAAAGGACCCAAGGATTATAAAAATCTCAACAATTAAGCAGCAACAGTTAATCAAAAACTCAACAATCGGGTGTCCTAACTGTTAGTCTGTTACTGCTATAAGCATTCCCAGATTTTTAGGAGCTTAGAATCATGAAACAATGGTTCTGTTAGATTATTTTTCAGTACACTTCTTAAATCGTCAAGTAGGTGGAATGCATGAAAAATTATTGTCTTTGGTTGATAAATAATTGAATGAACGCGATCACAGAGAACGCATCGTTAATTTAATGTCAAATTAAATAAATGTCAAAAATTTCAGTGTTGAAAAATGGCTTCTTTGAGGAGCCCGTCTTCGCCGTCCGACGGTTATAAAAGGTTCAGTGATGATTTCGCAAACACCAGCATCAACAATTACGGCTCGAACGTCACAAGTAAACGAGAAGCTATGATTTTTATATGCACAGTAGCCGCAAGATTATGTTTACGCTTTTGTTTTATTAACAATACATTTTGTAATTCATTTAACATTTTGTTTTAATTTATTTCACCTTGTTTTGAGCAATAACTGTTATATATCCATCCATATGCGATCCAGCTAGATCGATTAACTGTTATACTGATGCCAAAGCTGATATATGACGCATTAGAATGACTCATAACCCTGCCTAAACACTAACATAAGCATAAAATAAACAGTAAGATGCTATAAGCTTGCCCCAAATACGTAGATTTCAAAGCTTTTGTCTTCTGTTCCTGTACTAAACACTTTTGCACTTAGTAAGTAAGAAGTAGTTGCTTGTTTTGCATGGCGATAATTTTTCTATACAACAATATTGTACAATATTTAAAAATCTAGATGTTTTTTTTAAGCTAAACCTGCTCGTATTTACGTGATTTTCGAATTATTTTACCCATCAAAAAAAAAAAAAACCGCGTATCTAATAATTATGTATGGACGAAAGAAGCTCTTTGCAAATAATTAGCCTGTTTGGTGTAGTGGTGTCCCCAGGCAAAGTTATCTTGATAATCTATCTAGTTCCATCCAGTTGCAATGCTACTGATTGGCTAAACTTGAGTGATCCCATTTGTACCACTATCAATACAATAAACATTTGCTTCTATGATAACAAGCTAGTGCTAAAAATCTAATACTGCAGGAATTTATTATGCCAACAAGATTATTTGAGTTTTGTGTTTACATCTAATTGGAGCTGTAATTGTTATGTTCCACATGGAATAACTATTCTTATTTTGTAAAGAATTTGACTGTTTTTTGGGTAGGCTGACACGAAATGTGCCCAAAAAAAATGAGTGCAGATTAATTTGCACTTTTTTTAAATGGACTTAATTTTGTCTGTTATTTATTTGATGAACTCCAACTTATTTTAAGTCTAGAAATACCTAATGTTTTATTTATAAACTGTTGTAGTAACTGACACAGTGTGTGATGTAGACATCTAATCAACACTATCAAATACATGAGGAGAACACAATAGATATTTTATCAATGTTATCATTATTGACAGCTATTTATCAGCCAGTGGTATTCAACTCTTGGTTGTTTGAGAGTGTACTGTGGTGTTGGCTCAGAAAATAAATAGTTAACTAAATGAATTTAAAAAGAATCTTGTGGCCATCTGTGATTAATTTGATCTGTGTTAAATAAAAACAATTATTTTGAACATCAACAAAGCTGGGAGCTTTATTATCTAAGGCCTTATTTTAAATGAAATAGCCTTCTTATGCCAAATTGCATTAAAAGTTTCTAACCACTGACTTCATTATCAGTCTGTATTTTATTCCCAACATGATTCAGTTAGAAAACGTGGAAGAAAAATGACTGTCATTTATTAGTAAATTACTGAAATCAATTATAATTTCAATATATAGCAGTGTAGTGTGATAAAAATGTCGAAAGCAGTGAGAAATATGGCTGACACAGTGTATTATAGCATCAGATACCAGTGGTACAGATTGAAGTCATGTGAGTTTCATTACTTACCTAGGTACTATCAATTTTTTTTTTTTTTTTGTTAGCCTATGTTGTGTCCCACTGCTGGGCAAAGGCCTCCTCTTTTTCCTTCCAAATCTCTCTGCTTTTACGATTTCTTCAATTATATTGTTGAATTACTTTCAATAAATAGGTACAATTCTATACTTCCTGAGGAGTAACTAAAATATTCGGCCTATTTTTGGGTCAAGGTTTAGATAGGAGTGGGAAACAATAACCAACTATAGGTACTCTATGAAGTCAAGATTTTTTGAGAAGAATAAATTATCATAAATACTTTTTTTTACGTTCCGAAAGTTTCTGCGCTTCGCTTCTGTGTCACGGGCACTCACGGGTCGCGCGTTCGATATCGGTACGAAGCAAATAATTTGTATGAGGTGCAGAACTATCTATCTGTCTGCATAGGTACTAATATTCGTGTGCGAAAGAAAATAAACCATGTAGGTTATCCTACATACTAGAACCTAGTATTTGCCTACATGGCATGTCAATCATTCTTATTTATAGATACCTACCTACTCCAAAAGAAATAAGAATGATTAGTTTAAGATAGTTAACTAAATAAATATTTTTGTAGGCATGTATGTCTTTGGCGTTCACCCAGCAAGGGGTCGAATACTCGTCGAGAAAGGATATCAGACTGTGATATCTAAATGCGTAGCAACAGCAAAACACCATGTATGTCTCCAAAAAAACAATGCTACAGGAAATATTGAAAAACACTAACGACAGGACTTATTTTCTCCAACAATTGTGGCTTAACCACACTTTATTTTCAGCTAAGCTAAGCATAGGTATGTAATTTATTCAGCCTCTGGTTACTGACCCATCGCCCTTCCGGAGTTCCGGATCAATTCTCTACGCTAAATTCGTGATTTGGCAAGCCAGTCCAATGACCCACACGGCTCGTATAAATATGCCAATTCATTTCAAAAGCGAAAACATCGCAATCCATTAAATTTAACACGGTTTCAGTCATAAATCCGTTCTGTCTTTATTAAATTGACGCGTAGCGATTTTCGTGCATAATTTAGCTTTTAGTCAGTTTTTTTTTTGTCTTCCTGTCTGTCTATGCTACGGTTGTCTGTCTGGCAGATATACTCGTACCTATCAGTGATAAGACAGTCATTGTACCTACCCTTAGCAGTAACGTTAAGTAGCAAACGCGACTGCAAATCAAATCAAGTCAAATCAAATCTTTTTATTGTGGGCATAGGTTATACAGACAGATGCAAGGTAAATTATAGTTCCATTATGTCCTGCCTTACAATAATTATGTCAAAATGCAATATAAAAAAATTCTTAGATATCACATACACAAAGCAAATCTCACAAAATAACAATTAGGTGTACGGTGACAGATTTTAGTAGGCACTAATTAACAACAAAATCTAGGATCATGTAGTAGGTAAGCTTTGTCAATTAAAAAACTACGCAATTTATATTTGAATAGTGGCAGTTCCTTGGTGCTTAAAATGTCCACAGGTATCTTATTGTAAATTTTAGATGGCATTCCAAAAAAACTTGCCCAGAAGAGCAGTTCTATGTGGTATTCTAGATACGAGACTATATGTACTACTGCTGAGCATGGGTCTTAGTTTAATTTTCAGTACCATCATTGCGTAATACACGATCAATCACAATTTGTTTCGATTTGAAACGGATTGCTAATCCATTGCTTCAAAAGTTGGAAAAAAAAATCTGCTCAGGAACGTAAATAACGCAATGAATGTTGTTGAACAGTCAACATGAAACAAATTAGGCAAAATTGTTTACGAAAATAAGTTACGCAATTAGGGTACAGGTCGGTCAAAGTACCTACCTATTATTGAGTTTATCAATCAACAATTTCTCAGTAGCAGCCTGATTAATCTGTGCTTGGACTCTGAATTTGTGCCAAGCAATAGACTTACCCTCTTTTACACAAGAATAAGACATAAAGCCTGCTTCAAACAGGCGCGCCGTGAGTCTAATAAAACAATTTCTAAGAAAACTTCGCGGTAGAACAATTATATTACCGGTGGCGCGCCTGTTTGCGGGATACTTAACGTGTGGCTATACTAAAAACGTCTCACTTACCCTTCTATCTATCACTGAAGATCTAAATTTAGCTTGAAACTGTGTTAAGTACAGCTCAATCAATATACGTACCTATGTAGTTGTATTGCGAAATCCATTGTTTGCAATAAACACCCGCATTGAACAAGAAATGCGCCGACAAGGTCGCGCGGACAATCTGTGAAAGCGTTTGTGCATAGATACACAATTACTCGTTTGTGGCTTCTAAACACGATGGCCAATGATTGGCATATTGATAGGTTAACTGCTTTGGTTAACGTCTGTCTGGGGAGAATCAGAAACGGACTAGTACGGGCGGCGCGGCAGGTGCCGTTAATTTGTTTTTTTTTTTTTAAATACCGGCTGAAAATCATACCAAAAATAGTTTTTCCTTAGTCCATATGAGGTCCGAGTGTCAGCTAGTAGTGGAAGAGTCCAACGTAAAAAACAAAAAAACTTATATATTAGTTATTTATGCAACTGTTGTATAATAAGGGGTATTCAAACACGAATGTGGGTTTATCACATGAGTGTTTTAATACCTAATTATTATATGTATGCAGTTGCATACAAGACTTTATCTACACCCATGATATGAATCCTCTATAAAAGTTTCTGAAACAGTTAGCTTATGGCCAACATTAAAACAGCCAGTGTCATTGTAACCATAATATCATCCAAATGAGTGTTATAATGTTGTACTAAATTTTATTAAGTAACTCGTTTCAACGTCTAAGCGGGGACAGAAGCACCCGCTGCAGCGCAAGTGCGGTGATGTGCTGGTGCTGGCGACATTCATACGTGCACTTGTACTGAATTTCGTGGGATTTTTTAAATTCTTGATCTTGAATTACAAACACCGCGCCAAAACCTTATGAAACGACTTTAGAGATCATCTAGAATAAAAAAAAATTGTCAGCTGCATGGAAATGGGGTAAATTTAAATGTCAGTCGCGTAAATGAACATGATTGTCGCGATGGCACGTCAGGCTAAACTCGAAACTATGGTTAGTCTTGGCAAAGTGATCAAAGGAACCATAATTTTAAAGGAAAATAAAACTACATTTTTGTTTTTTAAAAAAGCTTCTGTCTGACTGCCTGAGCCAGAAATCGAACCCGTTGACATTTGATCCGCTCACTTCCATGCAGCTGACTATTTTAACCACGGATTTTACCCTTGTGTGCGACGACTGACTCTTACATTAATGATCTACGCATTCATGAATATTTAAACAACTACTAGAAATTAAAATTCGGTATAAAATTGGTCGCAAAAATCAAGAAATACCTCCCTTACTAGAATAATTACACCTACACAAAGGCTTTCGTTTAGATTCAAATTCTTCGCTCCAAGTTTACTAGTGGACAAACATTTGCAAGGATTTCAATTACGAACCGAGAACATTATTATCAGTCTTAATAACTCAAGCGTCGTCGACTAATGAAAGAGACAATCAATTCCTTGTGTGACTCCCGGGGGCCTGCGTCGCTTTGTGCACTGAAATTCCATAAATGCTTCGGTACATGCCAGATATATTGTCTTTATTACTAACGCGTTCTCCATTCTTCTGAGGTCCATCGGATGTTCTACGGGTGCAATCAGAAGCACAGTCAATGCACTCAAAAATGAGAGATTCCCACCTTATCTTCACTCACGTGAAATGACTCATATTTCCACATAGATAATGTTATTATAAAATGTTACATTTATATGTCCTCTGCACAAGCATTCGCTCTCTTTGCATTTTGCATACGGGGGCTATAAAATATTCAGCAGTATTTTAGCAGCGTTTCGCTAACCTGAGTATTTGCAAAGTGGGTATGTTTTTCTATGAATTCTGTTTCCAACCTACTTATGTCGTTTCTGATAAATAAATTGGTAATACCTTATAATCTACGAAAATAATAAATAGATATCTATATCTACGCAGAGTTTACCTAACGCTTTACGTATTTACCGAAATTGAATATGGAATAGTACCTATTCAGACTATTTCGTAAGTTAGGTAAGGACCGAGACACTATTTTAAACTGAAAATTTCCTCTTATTCCTGACCCTGGAGTCGAACGCTCGACCTATTCGAGCTAATGTGGTCCACTCTTTACATAATCTCGTCCATCATCATTCTGCCTAGCCTTTCCCCAACTATGTTAGGGTCGGCTTCCAGTCTAACCGGATGCAGCGACTGCCTATCTGACCTCCACAACCCAGTTACAGTAATACGATACCCCTTTGCAAGACTGGTTTTATAACTACCCGTAACGAGTGTCAAAGATCTTCAAATGACAACTGGGATCGTGCTTTCCGAAGCACGGAGGGATCTCGATATGTAATATGGTGGACCTTGACTAGCGTAGTTTAACGTTTCGATGGACGCGTGTGGCTGGTATTATTTAGCCAGGAGTCCATGAAACAGTAAAACAAAAAAAAATGGAAAGCGTGAATGATGAAATCACCACCTCCGTTCGATGACCGATGCATGATGTCATCAACGTTCACTCATACAGGCGGATATTACTGCATTTGTTTATATCCCTGACCTTAGCCCCCACTCGCAGCATTCACCGGAACTTAAAAAAAACTCATATAAAAGTTTGTGGAGTTGTGACGCAACCACGCATAACGGCTGAACGGATTTGTATGACATTAGGCACAAACACAGACCATACCTTTAACCCAGGTGCCTCCATGACGTGGTTCGCCTTGGATGCGATTTTATCTGAATTCATGAATGGGGATGTGAGTAAAACCACGGACCACAACTAGACTCTAATAACTAGAGATGCCGCAAAAATACTCGCTATTAAGGCTTGTGCAGACCAGCGCGACACGCGACGCGACACAAAGGCACCGCTCGTCGCGCGACGTGCGGTGCCTTTGTGTCGCGTCACGTGTCGCGCTGGTCTGCACAAGCCTTTATTTGATATTCGGAATTACTCGATTTTTTTATTATTAGTCGAATACCGAATAATAGTGTCTATTATTCGACTTTCGACGAATAGTTGTCTAAATGAAAATAAACTTTTAATGAACAGAAAAACTGTAGACTTAAAAATAATTAAACTTTTATTAATCTTTAAAAACAAAACACACTTAGTATTATTTAATATTTAAAGTCCAAAAGGGGCAGATTGTGGTGCAGAAAAGCTAGTTTTTCTGCACGATTGGGATCAAATCGGTTGCGCTTTTTTCACAAATCAAACCTGCCTCAGAAACTACATAAACTATAGTATAATTTGAAAATAAATACTTACTCTTTTTATTATATTCCTTTTTCATGTTGAGTAATAATGGCGAGTATTCGACTATTCACCATGGGGAATGGCGACTAATCGGTATTCGACTATTCGCTATAACAACTATTCGCGGCATCTCTAATCTCGTACCAGTTTCTGTCCAAGGCAAAGCACACATAACAAGGCAAAGCAATGCGAATACCATAAAATTAAATTCTAAATCAAATTACGGTATAACAACATAGTCTAGAACTAAATTGAAATCAATTAGCGTACAACAAGTCTAATATAGGAGCCAACGCACTTAATTAGCCAGTGAAAGAATTAACCGACATTGCTGAGAATCGGCGCAAGTTCGCGATATTAAATCGGCTCGAGGCTGACCGCTGAATAGCTATGACCTCGGAGTTACCCCACGCCAAACAATGGCTTTAATAGTTTCTGTTCTAAGCCCCGCTTAGACAGAACAGAACTAGCTAGTGGATTCGCTTGATAGGTAATTTGTTTTTAAGTGATAGATTAGTATAGGTACCTACCTAATTAATTAATTTGTTGTCATTTAAGTAGGTAGGTATCATGAACGTAAACGAAGCGAAAAGAGTAGGTATATTATGTAAAAATCATAGCAGGTGGCGTTGGACATGGAAATTAGCATTCGTTTGTATTCCGAAATGCGATGATACCCGAGGGACATTAAGAAAATAGAAATACTGTACCTAGATTTCTAAAGGTGGTTTTAAACGAGCGCTATTTTTACATGACTGCCCAAAAAAAGAGTGTAATGTTTTCAGGGTTCATGTATGTATGTGTTTCTTTATTCCACGATAACTTAAACTTCTATATGAGGCTCATCAACCATACTATTGTGTTGGTTTATTGTTCCAGCAGGTTTACTGTGTCAAAGCCTTAAACGCGATTACCAGGAAAAAAAAACCCAAAATGTCTATCACTGTCTTTTGAATTTATTTACACTTTAGTATCATTTTCACTCAAACAGATCGAACATATCAATGTTAATCTTCATCAATCAGACCTATCGATAAAACCAGCCAGCGGGGTAATTGCGTAACACACATAATGACAATTGATCGCAATGGGTTTAATTTTGACAGTTCACCTACGTTCATTGCGTTATTAACGTTGTTGAGCACACGAATTGTTCAAACCTATGAAGCAATGGATTATAGAAATATCCTTCAAAACTCTCGGATTGTGATTGAAACTGTGTTACGCAATTAGTGTGTAACAGGATTACTTAAAACACGTTCAGTGCCGGGAGCCCTCCTGGAGGGTTCACCTAGTCGCATATGGGATGCCGGGAGCCCTCTCGGAGGACTACTTTTAAATGTAAATTACATTAAATTACATTAATGTACATTGTAAACCGTGAAAATAAAATCTGATGTATATTTATACAAGATTTATCAGTAAAGTATGCGTTGGTTTTAAAATCCAAACATAAATTACGTATTGCGACAAGACCCCCTGAAAACACTATTTTACTTCGTTTTACAAACAGTGTATTAAACCTAATTCCGTTGACCGTCTACGATGGTTAATTTTAGCGCAAACGTAATGCCGGTAACCCTCCCGGAGGGTTCACTTCCAATATATAATTATGGTAGCATGGCGTATGAGTTCTATGAAAACTGAATGGAGTCGAAAGTATTAAGTAAACCAACTGCACATCGTTGCATTGATTCTGTAGAGCAAAAAAAAGTTATTTTTATAGTCTTCCATTCTCGTAACTGCTGACATTGACCTTCACTCAGAATAGATTAAGATGCTAATTGTGCCTGATTAATATTTATTATCCTCTCTCGGATTAGTCATAGCGTACTGTATTGATTTCCATTTTCTAAACTTGTTTAGGTAAGTACTTGTTTTTGTTGACGCGTTTCCTGTTCTAGATGTGCAAATAACAGCATGGTTTTAAAATGCATGCACAAACGTTTTGTGCAAGGTTGTATATACACCTCCAGCATGACCACAATAGAAATGGGTTTTGTCGACAACAGAATAGACAAAATGACAGATAAGCAATCAAAATCTGTCATTTTGTCTATTCCTCCGTCGACAAAACCCGTAAAAAAACCGTTTCTATGGTTGTTATGCTACGCGTGCACACGATCAATCACAATTTGTTTCGATTTCAAACAGATTGCTAATCCATTGCTTCATAAGTTGGAAAAAAAATCTGCTCAACAACGTAAATAACGCAATGAATGTTGTTGAACTGTCAAAATGAAACAAATTTGTCATAATCGTTTACGAAAATAAGTTACGCAATTAGGGTACAGTCTACTTCTTTTATAAGTTTTCGTTCTCGCTTCACAAGTAAAAACTCTTCAGCAGGCTGCGACCTTTTGGGGTTATGTATGGCTACTTGTAGTCCTCTTTTGAACTCTCAAAATGGGTGTCAGGTACCACTTAGTCCTCTAGCCTTCGTTTTTACAGCCAGCTCCGAGTACCATTATGCGTCAATAGCACGATTAAACTTTCCTACACAATACACATTATATTTGTCTAAGGAGTAAACAAAGTTAGCCTAGATTCAATACAGCGGTACGCCAGTGAAAGTTAGCGCACAGGCTCTCTGGAAACTTTCGGAAACTGTCCGGATAAAGCATTGTTGCAATATCTATCAAACTTTTATGGCACATGCCACGAACACTTTACTTTCGAAAGATATATCGGGTGAAATGTTAACAGTTTTGAACATCTAGGGTTACCTAAGTGGTAGGTAACGCACTGTCCTAGTAGATACATAATAAGTTCCATGACTCAAGGGTTCCGCCGCGCCGCCCGGGTCTCCTGCGCGTGTTTTTTGGAAACATTACACAAAAACATCGCAACAAAGAGGCGTGGCCATACTCATATTGTGTATGCAAACACGATGTTTTGTATGAAAACAAATGTTTATGTGTAAAGTTTTTGTGTAATGTTTCGAAAAACTACGCGCAGGAGACCCGGCTTAAATTCCATCGATGCGTGTGGGGAACCCGTATCTAACTACCGTTACCAAACCACACCGTTATAAGTTTCAGAATTTTGTTAATGCCTCTTTTTCTCGCTCGAGGAACCCCTCCGGTATTCTACTGAATAGTGAATTATTGCTATAGCCTCTCGCCTAATAAATAGTCATAATGTCTACCCATTGAATAGAACGCTAAAGTAAAAGTATTACTCGCCAAATATCAAGTCCATGACCTTGTAACATGAACTCTCTTTGTGTAAGGTTTCACCGAACTACCTACCGTTTTGTTCAGAAACGATTTACCTACCTACTAGTACGGGACGGGACTTGTCTATTAGACTGAGAAAAATATCGGAAGACAAAACTATTGTAACTGGTGGATTCACACCGTACCTAATAGTTTTTAAGTGATAAGTTGTGGTAGAGTCTGGCCACGCTAAGTCTGCATTTTAAGTAAAAAAACGGCGAAATTTGAAAATCTATAGACGGCAACACCATTCTGTCCTACGAAAAAAGAATTTGATACTTTGTTTGTCTTTTTGTTTTTGATAGGTTATTTTGTTTACATTCAGATTTATTCCTGGTAAAGAATAGTCACTTTAGCACGATGCAGTGTAGATTTGATACAGTTTTGTCATCGTATGGAGGTAGAGCATAAGTACAACACTAGGCAAAAATCAAAAGGCAAAATATCAAAATCATAAGATCAACTTACAAGTCAACTTTTCGATATCTTGTAAAAATTGTCGTTTTTGATTAAGGGCGACATCGTGCTGTATGTAATAACCATTGTTCTACTTTTTTTTTTAAAACAACTTACAGCAGGGATTCCCAAAGTGGTCCGTGGAAACCGAGGGGAAACCTAGGGGTCGACATAAACGAAGTCGGAATGAAAATAACACTCTGTAGCAGCTGTTTTAAGTTAGCGGACTATTATGAATAAGGGGGTTGATCTTAAAAGTAGGTAATTTGGCAATGGGGGTCTGAGGTAACAGTTCATTTTGGAAAAGAGGTCACTTGTCTAAAATAGTTTGGGGATCCCTGACTTACAGCGTAAGCAATCGGACAACTCAAGTACCCTGAAATTGACATACTTAACTGACTGATATAAAAGTATACCAAATATAAAACTTTTTAGGGGTGCCCATTTATTCCATTGCAGACTTAGCGTGGCCAGACTCTGATCATTTTTTAGGCAATCGTTACTACGTTAGATTATTGCTCTGTTTAAATAGGTAAATAATAGTGATTTGAACGCCCTAGGAGGACATATTATACTGAACTTATTGGTGATGTTCTTCAGAAAGGCCAGGTGCGTAGTACTCGCAACCGGCGTGCGTGTATGACCAGATGTATGAATGTAAACGAGGCAAAAGGAGTATGTAAGGATTGTAGCAGGTGGCGTTCTGTAGTTTCTGCCTACCCCTATGGGAAGAAGGCGTGAGTTTATGTATGTATGTATTTTATCTATTGCAGATTTAGTGCATTAGATAAAGCCTTGACTGGACCGTACCTTGACCTAGTCCGAATATCAAACATCCGTGCAGCAATTTCCAATTTATAGGCCATTTGGTCGCGCCGGTCCTCATCTAATCAAGTATTTGCACCTTTCCACAATGGCTTCCCATTGTCTTGTCTCCCTCACTCGCAGTACATTGTGGAGGGGGTGACGGAGCCGAGTCACGGTCACCACCATTCAATGCTTACGTGAAGCCGCATAGTATGAGATAGATGTATGGGTTATTGTATATTAAAATATAGGTGTCTCAGCATTTAGGTATGGGCATAAGTAAATACTTACTGGTTAATATTAGAAGGCTTTATACATAGGGGTGGTGATTTAGTGACCTGCATTCGCTAGGGGGTGACTCTTCCTGTCATACTATACAACTTTCGCTATGAAACATTTATACGATTCGTAAAAAAAAAATACTTTAAAACATGAATCGAAATATAGTCTGTCTACTGCTGCACAAGAATTTGTTTATTTTTCACGAATCGGATATGAGTTTGATGGTGAAAGTTTTTTAGTATGAGCGGGTAGAATCACCCCCTTGACGGATGCAGGTGTCTAACCCTGTATATTCCATCAGTATCAAGATGGGAGAACAGCACTTGCTAAGTGGTATGGTACGCTCATCTTTTGTTGACTTGTTCCTTGAGTTGACTTGGACATGCCTACCGTCATGCCGGCAGGTTTATTTTCAGGGGGTACATCTTCAGCTCCACGAAGCGAGCTCGATTATTTTTGCAGTTCACCTCGGATATGTTAGGTTATCGTTTGTCCATTCATACAAGAAGTAACTTTGTAAAAAATAAGAGAATGTAGGATTCAAGAGCGAGCGAAGTGAGCTCGATAATGTTAGTACCCCGCCTAGGGCCGATTAGATTTTTGGAAATAGGAATTCGGTACTTTGTCCAATAATGCACAGAAGCTTTAGAATTGAGAGATTGCAGAAAAAGAAGATCATTTTAGGATCTCATCTCGGAAATGTTAAGTTCTCCAGACCAGCGCGACGCGCGACGCGACACAAAGACACCGCTCGTCGCGCGACGAGCGTTGCCTTAGTGTCGCGTCGCATGTCGCGCCTGTTTGAAGGAGCCTTTATCGTGTTAGGCGTTTTCGGATATTTTGTTAGTTCTGAATGTTTTTACACCTATATTTTATTTTGAAGCCAGAGATGTGGTAAGTGCACACTCTTGCCGCCAGCTCCCGGCGCCCATGCCTACCGGAATCCGAACCGAAAGTAATAGGTAATTAATCATGGTGGCAATACTGGCCGTAGAGTGCATTTAGACTCACCTTTTTGAACTAAGTAGTGACCCTGCCCTGGAAAAATAAACATCTTTTAACGTAGGATTGCGTAACTCACTCCACAACGTAAATAACGCAATGAATGTTGTTGAAATGTCAAAATTAAAGCCATTGCTACTGTGTGTTACGCAATTACCTACCCTGCAGATAACTTTTACTACCTAAAAAATAAATTACTTATTATTAAATTTAAGTAATAGAGACAGGATTTAAATAAAGTCTGTCTCTATAATTTAAATTTACACTAGTTTGCATGCAGTTCAGCGTCATCGTAATCTACGAGTACTTCCGCTGGCGTGATTGTCACGTAGACAGTGGACTGTCGCCTGTCCTACCCGCCACCGGCCCACCGCGGCTCAGTCGTACTAACCTAATTCTTTCAAAAGGCTTCAGAATACTTTGTGTATTTGCTAAGTGGGTTATTTTCTTTATGAAGTTACAGAAATGGAAATGTTTTGAGATTAGTTAGTTCCTTGTATACAAATATGGCTATATGCGTATTTGCACTGCTTATTAGCTTTTTTCTTCAAGAACAGCCAAATCACTGTATAAAAAACTCTATTCCTATTTATTACCTGGCTCCAGCCTGAAATAAAATTCAAAATTCAAAAGTCATTTATTCAAACTAGGCTGAGAATCAGCACTTTTCGAACGTCAAAATTACATAAGACAGTCCTCCAAAACGCCCACCCTTCACTACTTCCTAGTGCCTTTCGCTGGGAAGAAGAAGTGGCGTAACAAACTCCCCAGCAGCACAATAACGCTAATTACTCCCTAATGAACGCTAGCCCGTCAAACGCTGTAATAATCTGGAAACACTGACTCCGTTTTGAAAGGGATCCGTCATTCCCTTCATGTTGGTTTTATTTAGCCCATAGACACGTGCTCCGTGAAACTTGTCACCATGTTAAAATGTTTCCAATGTACATTTTCCTGCATATTTCACCGTACCTATGGTCTTGAAATGGAACTTGCACGCTTCATGACCACAATAGAAACGGGTTTTGTCTACGGGAGAATAGACAAAATGACAGATAAACAATCACAATCTGTCATTTTGTCTATTCTTCCGTCGACAAAACCCGTAGAAAACCCGTTTCTATGGTTATCATGCTACGTTTGCTGATAATAAGTAACAAAACACTATGTTTATTTATTTGAATACTAGCTTTTCGTGCCCGGCGTCGCCTGGGTGAATTTCATGTCTCCATATCCATTGGCTGTGCGTTGTCTTTTTCATAAAAAATCTTTCCGGTGGATTTTCCAAAAAAAACTTTCATTCAAACCTTGCATATTTAAATCGCCCATATTTAAATAAAATACCTTATGAATCGTTGTTTTTAATATTTGTTGATTAAATAGAGTATATGGTGTATGATATACAGAAGTTTAAAATTCTTAACTTGTTTACTTGTTGCGATAGAGCTCATACAAAAATGGTCTAAGACACAACTTTTACGGCCCCCAATTTCTTCACATTTAAGAGCGTTTATTTTGAAAGTGGGCAACGTGCAAATAGATGTCAAATATTTCGCTGTTTTGATTAATTTGGCAATATTACTTACTGTATGGAAATAAGAAACGTGGATAACTAGCGAACTAGAATATTAATATGAATGGCAATTATACACCGTGAAATTTGAATCACAGTTTTGCTAGAACAAACGTTATTCAGACCATGGTCTACTACCATACTACAGCATCCAATAAAAAAAAAACGTAATTGGTTTTTGAAAAAACACAAAAAAAACTAAGTTTAAAATGTCAAGATTATCTACTGCTTACAACATTTCGTTTATGGAGGTACATTTCCCTGTAGACAATGCTGTGTCCCGTGCGTGGTGTCTGTGTTGTAGGGAGTAACGATACTCTTGACATTTTAAACTTTGTCTTTTTTGTGATTTTTCAAAAACCAAATATGGTTTTTTTTTAATGGATGCTGTAGAATGGTAGTAGACCATGGTCTGAACAACGTTTGTTCTAGCAAAACTGTGATTCAAATTTCACGGTGTATATAACACTGAATTTGATGTTGTAACCGATTTACGTGTAAAAAAGGCATTTGGAAAGCTTCCAAATACTTTTTTTTGCATCTAAAAATAAATATTCAGTGTTACGTTAATTATTGCATTTAAATAATCAATATTTTAGTTCCTTAGTTAACCACATTTCTTAATATGACACCCCATATGCCAGGGTAAGAATATTTTTTCAAATCAAAAGTTTCACGTGAAACGTGAGGACTTATAGTTTCCTTTTTTGTTGTTCTTTTTAGCTGTAAGTCTTCCATGCTGTAATAAATAAATAAATAATATTTTTATTATTTGTTGTTATAGCGGCAATAGAAATACACAATCTGTGAAAATTTAAACTGTGTACAGTGTGTACCTATTACGGTTCAAGTGATACAGCCCGCTGAAAGACGCGCGGACAGACAGCGGAGGCATATTCATAGGGTTCCGTTTGGCACTCTTCGGGTACAGAACCCTAAAAACAACCAAATCGTTCGAGCCGTTTTCAAATCATGATCAAATTAATACATGCTGCAATTGATTTTTATTTATATATTCACGGAAAAACCTCCAGCAAACTCCCACACAGTTTGAAGTACACAATCTGTATTTTATTATAGCCTATAAAATTAGTCACAGGCCACGAGTAGTTTCATCTCCCCGTTATCATCATAATAAATTATCTTGCAACACTAAGATAACACTATAAAGTAGGCTTTATTAAGTAAACTGCAGCACTGAACTATTGTCGCCATTTTGGATGTACGGATAGTAGAAAAAGAGGAATAAATTTTTGGAATTAGCAGAATAAACTATCAGAAACTTTTCGTAGCGTGAGTCCTCGAGCTTAACTTTAGTTAAGTACTAGCTTTTTTTTCCCCCGCGGACTCGCCCGCGTGGAGGTCGAAAATTATCCCAAGGAAACGTACTACCGTAACGCGGTTATTTAAAAAAAACTGTTGTTCCTTACATTTTGACCGCGTAGGTATTGCACTTTTCTGTGACACAGTAGATTTTTTTTTAAATAATCGACGAAAAATTTCAACGCAGGGGGGTTCAGAATCATGTACTGAGTCCATGGTAAAAGTTTTCGCGTCGATGTCCCTGCCACCCTATACACCGTGACATTTTAGTCGTCTTACAAAAGCAGCCCACTTCATGTATCCAATGACTACTAAACATTCATTTAAAAAAATATATATAATGTAACAATTTTTTAATTGCTCCTAGAGGTATTTTATGTCGGGTACATTGAGTGGCCCTTTGTAATACGACTAAAATGTCACGGTGTACATCAATTTTTTTAAAATGAATGTTTAGTAGTCATTGCATACTTGAAGTGGGCTGCTTTTGTAAGACGACTAAAATGTCACGGTGTATAGTATACTTACATATAGATTTATTTACAAAAATATTTTAGTACCTATTGTAATTTTTTCTTATCTATAAAAAAAATGCAATCTAATTAAGAACCTCCTTTTTTTGAAGTCGAGGAAAAAGGGATTAAGCCCATATGTTTTGGGGAGCTTTTTTAACAATTCAATAGGTAACCGCCATTTTGTTTTATGTTTCTGAAAATTGAAACAAGAGTTTCGGTCAATGACCCGTCAATTCAATGTTGAATTGAATATTGCACGCAATTTTAACATTCGTTAGATGCTTGATTAGAAAACCAAGGCGTGATTTCTAATATCCTAACTAATATTATAAATACGAAGGTGAGTTTGTTTGTTTGTTTTCACGCTAAAACGGCTGCACGGATTTAGATAAAATTTGGGCACATGGGTAGACCGTGACCTGGAGAAGGACAAATGCTACTTTTTATCCTGGATCGCAATCGAAGTTTGGTATAATGTAAAGTCAGGGAAATTACTTGATAATTGTTTCTCAAATTGACTACCATTCTGCCCACCAGAGACTAAAGAGCAGTAACAGCCCTTTTGTGATTTTTCGTTTTATTAGTGATTCTGAAAGCGGGTTTCTTAAGCTTTCTATTGAATTAACTTACTTATTTCTAAGACTATTAGAATGGTTTTTATTTAACAGTTTTCACTTACTGCAAACGAAAAAAATTAACAATTTGGCGTGATTTCCCAACTAAAATACAGTATAAATTATACTGCAGATTAAATTTTAAGGTTTCATAACTAAAATGCAGTAAGCAATATAATTTTACAGTTCTTTAGATAGTTTTATATTCCTGGAAAAAAATTTAAAAAAAAATTAATACGCAGTAAAATTTACCGCCATACAAGCTATTTTTACTGCAAATTAAGAAAATACAATTTATTGTCACGAACTCCCAACTAAAATGCAGTAAAATCAAAGCTTGTCGCATTTTAGTTGTGAATACTTAACATTCTTTTATCATTATAAACTGACTAACACGCAGTAAAATACAGCATTACTGCAGATTAGTTTGGATAGCATAATGACACAGATATGATTATTCCTAGCTAAAGTGCAGTTAATAAATAAATAAAGATACATTATGTTATATATGTTAATATTAAGAGAAAACTGTCAAAGGAGGTTGTGCATTCTGCGCAGGGTCCTTTATTAATTAGATGTTTTTTTTTATTTTTGATATGTAAATTTTACATAAGTGAGTTGAATTATTGTGATTAAATAATAAGAAATAAACGGTCTTTAAAATGTGAACTAGCTATTTTTCTTACTGCACTAGTAAATTGAACACTTTTTTCTTAAAAAACTAACTAAAATGCAGTATTTTTTTGACCTTACTGCATGTTAGTTGGGTTTCTTGACAAAATAACTGATCCAAACGCAGTAATAGGGCTTTTTGCTGCATTTTACTAAGTTTAAAATGGTATTTTTTACAAAAAAGGCTATGCAGTAATAGGCACCAAAAAGAATAAATGGCCATAATAAATTCAGTTATTAAGATATATTTTTTTTTATTGCTTTAACGTGTGAACCTATGCCTTTACAACCTTTCTGCATTCAAATTTTTTTGCTTATACATTCTGTTGATTTTTTAAAATCAATTCTTAACTTTAAATGCGTTTTACTCGAAATCGTGATTTTGCTGTTACTGCACTTTAGTGTATGGTGGGCAGCATTGTCCTTAAATCACAACCGTCATTCTTTGACATTTGTACTTGTATGAAAAGGCTATACCACGGCAAATTGACGTAGTATGTCAATATGATTAACAATTAATTTTCCTGAATGTTCATACAGTGTCAAATTAAATTAGCTAGCAAAACTCCGCTGACATGACACCATCGACAAAAAAAATTTGCTTGATTTTTTTGGGGTTAATGACAGCTGGTTGTTACTTGAAGTGTGAGTTGATAAAATTAGTTTTATCGTGTTGAGGTATCGATAGCCATCACTTCTGTGAAGTTTACACAAAAAAACAGTGGCACTCCGGGAGTGCCGACAGAAGTGAAGACTTGAACAATTTTATCGTCCAGGAAATACTTTTCTTTTTTAAGTCGGTAAAAAAAGGGAAATGACAATCATGTTGTTGTTTGTTGTCATGTCTCAATGTCATTAATCATAGATAATACGCTTAAATACGGCAAAGAAAATGTATCGCGCGTTGATGTCTTTTTAATGGTCTAAAGCTAAAATTTATGAGGTGTCAGTAACAGTGTCGCGAGTTCAATGGTTTTTTCCTATCTCAAAAATGCCCAACGCGCCTAAAGAAGTTTTCAATTCGAAAACTGATATTTTATGTGAGTGACTACACTACCGGCGGTTGATGACCCCAAAAAAACATCATGTTTTTTTTAAAGTGAATAACTTCTTTAGGCGCGTTGGGCATTTTTGAGATGGGACTAAACCATTGATTTCGCGACACCATGACGATACCTCATTTTTGTAAACGCGATTGTGCTCTTTATTTATATTACGTTACGGATCAATGTTCTATGCAAATATTTTTACTTTAAAGGTTTTGTAAACGCGATTGTGCTCTTTATTTAGATAAGGTTACGAATCAATGTTCTATACAAGTATTTTTCTTCCGCCAAGGCGATCTTGTTCAAATTTGCACTTCTGTCGGCACTCCCGGAGTGCCACCACTTTTTTTTTCTGTCATGTTTAGATGTCGTTAATCAGGGGCGAAACGTCCATATAAGCCGTTTGTTTTTATTATTTTTTAATAAACAAGTTTATAGTTAATACCAACAATGTATGGAAGAGCGGAGTCTCCTAACACAGGCTTTATTAGCTTAAAAGGAGGCTCCAATCACTACCTAGTAATGTAAGAAAACTTGTTAAAACTAATAAACATTTTTTCATTTAATTTTTTTTCATTTTTCATTTTTTCATTTTCATTTCATTTTTTCAAGCCGATTCCTACCGGCTTCCCTTTGGAAATTCGGAACACAACCACTCTATCGTCATTGAATAATCTAACTATAAGTATTTGATACACCATAAAATTAAAATACCTATTACAAAACGCCTACATACATTAAACATTGTCTTAATAACCCAACAACAAAACACTGCGCTAAAATAACTCGTAGGCGCGTCTGGCTTATGCTAAATTCAATTTCCTTACAAAAAATAAAGTCATCATGACGTCACTTCGGTCACGTGATACCGCGGTTTCTATGAGCCGGGTAAGCCGGTCTGTAGCGAGTTATTGTAGGCACATAGTAGCAGAAACGTGCGCGCGGAAGCGAGAAGGAATTATTGCTATTGCACCACCTCTTTCTGGCACACGCATTTGATTCGGTAGTTTTCGTTGAATTTCGTAATACGTTCGTAGGAGTTCGGAGTTCGTAAACATTTCATTAATCGTATGACAATGTGTGGTTGCTTTTTGACGTAATCGCATTAGAACCATATTAATTTGCATTTTTTTCGCACAGTATTTATTGAATTCATTAGTTTATCATTACTAGTAGTATTAATATTTGTTTGTAGTTATAGGACAGTGTTTTGAGTTTTTTGGATGTGAAAATAAAGTACGTTGTAATTAGGTATTGGGGTAAGTAGATAGTTTAATAAGCAGAAATTACTTTAAATTTAATAAAATGTATTGTTCCGGTGATTACTTTTCTTAGATTGTTTATAGAATATAAGGTTTTTAAAACATGTTCGTAACTGTTCATAAACAGCTACGAATATGTTCGGGATTGGTTTTTTTTTTTTTTTTTGGTTTTTCGGCTTCCCTCCTCCATGACGTGAGCCTTCGCTACTGGTCGTTATCCATCACGTCTGCGGAATTTCGCTGGTTTATTTTATTTGACCCTGTATATGGATGTATCTAGGTAGTGTAGGTATCAAAGTAGGTACATACCTACTGAGGAACAAACTTTTTTCTGATAATTTCTACCTAATTCCTTGTTATTTTAAAGTATTAGCTAAGTAGGTACATAAACTACTAAAGGGTTGAAAAATAAACGACGTAACGTAGGTACGCAACCTATATGAGCACTTTCCGGTTGTCCTAGAATCAGTACGAAGCATGATATGGCACCCCGCCACCTAATGACATCAGACTCGATCGATAGCGTCACCTTTTCACGTCTGCTCCACTGTCCGGGCACATATACTTACGTTATTCAGATTTGGCATTTATAAATTACAAACCGTGTGCCCGATGGGATTTCACATCCGCAAATATGATGAACTTCCATCCTTTCATCCCCCATTTAACC
This sequence comes from Agrochola litura, assembly GCA_949152395.1. Taxonomy (NCBI): domain Eukaryota; kingdom Metazoa; phylum Arthropoda; class Insecta; order Lepidoptera; family Noctuidae; genus Agrochola; species Agrochola litura. The sequence goes on from OX424511.1 coordinate 11,080,549, forward strand.
CCTTTAGGGGATGAATTAAATTAATTACAAAAATTCTTCCTCAGTGCTCATGCTCACCTTCGTTTTATAAGGAACTTTTGTGCATTTGCTTCTAGCTCGACTCGACTATGCGTTATCTGTCAGAATTTAAACATTTAATTTTTGTAAGTATATGAAAGACTCAAACTCAAAGCATTTATTTCAATTAAACCATTTACAGGCACTTTTAAATTGTCAAAGAGTCTGTCAGTTAGTCAGAAAGTTGAAGTAGTCGCCCATTCCAAAACGTAGATCTCTATGGAGAAGAACGGGCAAGACATCATAACTATAGCGTAGTAGCAGTCTGGTACTCTGTGCTTCTTGACAAAAGACCATCTCCCTCAGCTACGGTCTCCTAGAAGAGCAGTGGCCGCCACATAACGGCCGAAGTGACAGCTGTCATAAAAAACTTCTAACAAAACAAAAACAACCGACTTAAAAATAAAAACACTACTAAGTGAAAAATAAATTTCTGAAGTTGAGTGTCTTTGGTTTTGAATTTTCGTTTTGTGCCACATTTGCCATATTGACGTGACAACGTCTTATAAATTGGTTTGCCGGGTGACACTTCAAGAAACTGCGTTACGCTCCGCTCACGTTATGCGCTCACAATGAGAGCGAGTGAGAGGCACGCGTGCATGGTTAGCCCGCCTAAGAGCGAGAGAGACAGACATAAAAAGTGAAAGGCACGCGTCCCTTCCACTCGAGCACAGTTAGCCCGCCTAAGAGCGAGAGAGAGAGAGTGAGAGAGATAGGCATACACAACGGTTCATGTGTATAAATAAATGTTATTATTATTTCATCCTTCTTCCTACTATACGAATGAATATTCACATTAAAATTATTTTACCACTCAAAGTCGTTGTCACGTAAAACTTTCGCCCGTATACCGACTTTACAGGCAACCAATTTTTTTTTTTCACTTTGTAGTGTTTTTTTTTTTAAGTCAGTTGATTTTCTTTTTATTTTTATTTTTTAGTTGTGGTACCTACCCCACACAAATTCTAATACCACTACCTGCTATGTAAATAACAGTGACAGGAACGTATCATATCATCCACATACTAAGTGGGAAAAAATACGTATTATTGAATCTAACTAAAAAACTGTCCAAGCAAAGTTAATTAAATTTATATGGGACCACTTCGAGAGCATATACTATAAAACAAAAAAAGAATTTTCAAAATCAGTCCACAATTGACGGAGATACCGGTGGACATACATTGAAAAAAAAACTCGCTACGAACATAGAACCTTTTTGGAAGTCGGTTTAAAAATTATGGCAGCGGGGTACCTTACTGTGTGAAAAAAAACTCTAGGACACACTAACTAACTTTAATAAATATCGTGTCAGTGACACCATGGGCGGTAAATTGCAGACGCTAATATGTGGCGGTCACCGCTCTTCTAAGAAACGGTATAAAGGCAAATCTAATGTAAAATAAATGGTGATGATGGGGATTATGCTAAGACAAAGGACTGTAGCCAATTAGTCAGTAGCGTCTTCCCTCAGGTCTGTTATGTCTGTAGCGCTGTAACTATGTAGTTAATAACAACCACAGCAGTTAATACTTAACTTAACCCGCTACACTATAAAGCAGGGGTGGCCAACCGGTCGATTGTTGCGACTATTAGTCCAGTAGATCGTGGTACGACAAAAAAAAAAGTTATACACCTAATAAGTTGTGTGTGTGTTGTGTGCACACGCACACATTCAATCTTGTATTAAACGGCTGTTGCATGCGGTATATCGTATAGCTCGTGTTTTTTCTGGCCGAAACCCACCGCACCAGTCTGGCAGTGCATCGGGAAGATCATCTGCTTCAGGGAATATACACGCCCAAGGGTGATGTTGGCAATTTCCAATACAAACCTGACTTTGCTAATCTAGCGGAAGATGCTCTGACGCAATGCTCACACTAATATTATAAATAAATAGTTTCTAAGAACAAATTTAAAATTTCTTAATAAAAGAAAAAAATTGAACCACGGAATTGATAACCTCCTCCTTTTGGAAGTCGGTTAAAAATACTACATAATTGTAAACTGTTTCATTTAAAATTTCAAGACGTATGTAATTGGTAGATCACGCAGGGTTTCATCAGTAAACAGTAGATCTTGAGTTTAATCAAGTTGGCCACCCCTGCTATAAAGTACCTATCAAATCGTTATCAATTTCCACTTAGGGACACAGCTATCATGTCATCAAATCTCTACAAAGAAGTTGAATCTCTCTTGCTTAGAAAAGCGAGCTTTAACTTAGAACTAACTTGGTGCAAAGGGAATAACTTAACCGAATTACCGAGATAAGGATGTAGTTTGTAAGTTCGCGAGAAGTAATCAAAACCAGAACACTTTTGTTTGACGTTTGACAGAAAACCGAACTTTAAGAGAAACTTTCATGGAAGAGACTGTTAGAGCGTAATCACACTGACAATTTGCCAGCGTGTTTCCAGCAAAGCGATTTGTGACGTGCTCTCCGCGGGTGTGAAACGAAATAGCCGCGACTGCGCGACGTATTCTTCGCGTTTTCATAATTTTATACACTGGCTTGTCTCGTTCTCTCTTGTAAGTACACTCACTTCAATCGCTCTCGTTACGTAGACGCGGTAAACACCTTGTGCACACATGGCGTGCTCGCTACGCACACGCTGCGAGCGCATTATTTAACAATCACCTCGGAAACACGCTCCCAAATCGCCAGTGAAAAGAAAAGAAAGATTTTTTTTTATTCTGCACAAACTAAACGCACATTACAATTTTATTTTACATAAAATACACATTCGCAAATTAGCCAAAAGCCTCGTATTCAAAAACATTTTTTTTTTCAATGTTTTATGGCCTTACCCAACTGTAACAGTCTTCTTCTTTTCGTGTGGTCAGTGACTAACCTGTTGTCAGAGTTTTAAAGCCGCCCATAGGTCTCTAACTTGGCTTCACGTGCCGTCGAGAAATATCTCTCAGGGATGCCGGTTTCCCAACGAAATTTTCCTTCACCGTTTTTGAAGCAAGTGATAATTATACAATACGCACATAAATCCAAAAAGTTAGAGGTGTGCGCGTTGGGTTAGAACTAGAGAACTATATGACTTGGAAAGTCCGACGGTCACACCACTAAACTATCACTGTGACAATGATAACTTAATACATAAGTAGGTATTTAGGTCTCAGATCTTAATTTCTTCTTTTTTTCTTTATTTTTGATTTAGGCCTTGATCTTTTTCCGGTCGAAACGGAAAACGGATTGCCGTCCCATCGGACTATGAGAGTAAGATAGTGTACCTGAGTCTGCGCAAATACTAGTGCACCTGTGTCTGCGCTCACACTAGTGCAGCTGTGTCTGCGCTCACACTAGTGCAGCTGTGTCTGCGCTCACACTAGTGCACCTGTGTCTGCGCTCACACTAGTGCAGCTGTGTCTGCGCTCACACTAGTGCAGCTGTGTCTGCGCTCACACTAGTGCACCTGTGTCTGCGCTCACACTAGTGCAGCTGTGTCTGCGCACACACTTGTACACCTGTGTCTGCGCTTACACTAGTGCACCTGTGTCTGCGCACACACTTGTGCACTATAATATTTCCCGTGTCGATTGGCTTGTCTCCGTTGAAACTGGCCATTCAGTCTAGAGGACTATTTAGGTCTAGAATCATTCGATGCTCGAAGTTTCCAAATCGCAAAAAAAAATTACAGTCGTATCGTATATTATCTGAAAACATTTGGTATAGACACGGGTTCAGTCTATAAACCAACTCCCTAAGGAAACCACTTCATGTTAATTAATATTCGATTTAATTCTCTCTGATGATCAGTATTGTCTTTATTCCTATCCATTTAAGGCTAGTAATTATAATCATGCTAAGTTGTTTTGCTATCCGTACACCAGCACCAACATTTCACTATTATCTTGTGACAACTTTACAAACACTACTGCTTCCAATGTGCCCATTAATTCAGATCATATCTTGCTTGATTTGCGTCCGGTGACTGTTCGTCTTAATTATATTATTACCAAACATTATTTTTTATTAAATGTAATGATGAAGATTGATAGATTTGTGAGCAGTGTTAGAAGTGTTTCTCGGAACGTTTATTTGACTGTTAATGACTTTATAGGTAAGTTTTCACTTATGGTACTTATAGCATAATCAGCCTGGAATGTTCCCACTGCTGGGAGACAGGCCTCCTCTCTGTGAGAGGGAGTGGGCCATAATCCACCACGCGACACGACAACTCGTAATTTACGGCTGTTACCACTGGACCACCACTGCTCTCCACGGTACTTAGTCCTACTTAAAAAGTTAAAACCATTATGCAGACTCCTGATCGAAAATTAACAAGTGCCGCCGATCTATAGTGAAACATAATTTGCGTTTAGAGACGGACTTTTCGTCTGTTACCCGAAGTCGAAACCGTGAAGGGTAATAATGAAAACAATAATGGGGCCATAGTCTTTCCATAGTTCCAGGTAACCAATCCATTATAGCCACCCAAATCCATAGCCCAATATGTTTTGTTTCCATGTTCTGCAATAGTCCTACACCAACCGGGGGTTGTCCTTGGGTGCTCTTGTATAGTCGTAGTGTGTAATCGTCGGTTGGTGCCTCAACACTTAAAAATGTCTAAGGGGCCTCTGCGAGTTGGCTTCGGCCCCTCGTACGCCTTCCAAAGGACCGGGACTCATGGTCTCGAGATTTGTTAAAACAATAATGTCTGTGAACTAAAAATTACTTACGTAACTGAAAATGAAGCTCAAAAGAAGTGTGTACGTGCTGTGTTTAAGCTAAAAAAAACGGAAAGTTGTGTTCCGTTTTTTAAGAAACATAAACTACTTACTCTGCCCTGTTTATACATCTACGAGACAGCAGTATTTGTAAAATCAAACTTGCATTTATTTCAAACATTGAGATCAAAACGACGCAACAAAGAGATATGTGCTATTCCACACAAGACTGCGCTATATTCAAAAAGCTTTTTAGGAATGGCACCCAAAATATATAACAAGATACCCAATCCAATAAAAGATCTCGATATACGCCATTTTAAAAAGGCTGTTCTTAATTTATTAAATATAAAAGCTTATTACACAATCAATGAGTATCTAGACGACAAGTTATAATTTATTGACATTTAATTTATTTTTTATTTTTTTGTTAGATATTTTTAATTTGTTAATAAATTTAATGTTTGTTGAAAGATTAATGTTGATGTTTTTATGTGATTTAAGGCATTGTATGATAATTGAATTAAATAACAATGAATAATGTTTTTAAGTACCTATCTATTAATTTTTAATTGTTCAAATTTTGTTTTATTTGTTAATGTAAATGTTTTGTTTCATTTATTACTAATTAATTTATAATCAGAATATTTGTACGCCGTTGACGGCAAGACATAGCGTTCATTTATATTATTATTATTAACATCTGTACTTTTTTGTTTACCTATGTTCTACAAATAAAAATATTTGAATTTTGAATTTTGAAAATGGATTTACTAGCACAGTACCTTTTAGAGTCCTCAGGGAACTTCGGGAGAGCTCAAAGGTATAAAGCATGTTATCTTTTTGTAGAGGCATCATCGTTTTCAACTCCCTAGAGGACCATTGGAGCTTTACGTCAGCATTTAAAAATGTTAATTTGCCTTGAAAATACATATAAGAATTTTCCTGTGTAGCTGAAGGCACATCACCATTGTGTTTCTTTGATTAACATATTAATTTAAAAAAAAATACAGATAATTAATCTAACTTTTTTAAAGAGAGGAGAGGAAATGTGGGTACGTAATTGATAAATACTCGAGGGGCTGTATTTAATTAGGTACGTTAACATCATTTTAATTTACTTACCTCTCTTTTTACAGTCTCTTAGAAATGTCGGTTCAGAGTCTCAGTATCCATGTACAGTACAAATATGTTCTTAATATCCCTCGGCAAACCTCGTATTTCGTCAGTCGGCGGATTTCTATCAGTTACCCTTTGCACTTGATGCAGACCGGACGCTCTCAATTGACTTGGAAGTATATAGAGTTGTTAATACTCTTTTAATTAATGTAATTTATTTAAAAAATGTTAGGATAGCTGCTAAAGTCGCAGGCACGACAGATAAGAAAATAGTTCTACAACTATTTCTATTTTCTTAATGTCCGTCAGGAATCATCGCATTTCCGAATACAAACGAATCTAATAATTGATGGACACGGAAATTAGCATTCGTTTGTATTCGGAAATGCGATGATTCCTGAGGGACATTAAGAAAATAGAAATACTGTAGATACCTCAAGCACAGGAGACTGTTACATCAAAGCTTTATTGTTTCATAGTTCCCTTGCGTCTTGCAATGAATTGTGTCTCCTCTCGTTACCTAAACCGATTAAGATCCTCCAAGTAAAACAAACGAGAGACGAACGAGTCCTTCCGTAGAGAGGTCCATATGTGGCCTTGGGTACGAATGTGTTGCAAAAAGCGGCCAAGTCCGAGTTCCGTACCATAGTACATAAAAAAACTTTTCTTTTTTTAATCGACTTCAAAAAAAGAAGGAGGTTCTCAATTCGTCGGGATATTTTTTTTAAATGTATGTTCCCCGATTACTCGAAGACGACTGGACCGATTTGAAAAAATATTTTTTTGTTTGAAAGGGTATACTTTCAAGTTGGTCCCATTTTCATTTGGTCATGATCTGATGATGGGATATTGGAGAAATCGAGGGAACTCTTCAAATATTATGGGCACATCTATAGCGATTTGGGTATTTTTGATGAGCAGTTGACATTAGGCTACTGTAAGTTGGATAAATTACAAACCAACCCACTAAAAAGTGAAAAAAAAAAAACTTGATTTTCGGAAGACGGTGTCTTTGGATCAGTATTTTAGTTTTTTGACACCGACTTCCGAAATTAAAGTTATTTTTAACCGACTTCCAAAAGGAGGAGGTTCTCAATTCGTCTGTATGTTTTTTTTTTTTTTTTGTTATGTTTGTTTCGTGATTACTCCGCCAATGATGAATAGATTTTGATGATTCTTTTTTTGTTTGGTAGATCATACTTCACAGGTGGTCCCATATAAATTTTATTAACTTTGCTTGGGTAGTTTTTGAGTTAGCTTCAATTATACGTATTTTTTCCCACTTAGTATGTAGATGATGTGATAACTTCTTGTCACTGTTATTTACATAGCAGGTAGTGGTAGGTATTCGAATTTGTGTGGGGTAGGTACCACAACTAAAAAGTGAAAAATAAAAACTTTTTACAAAAAAAAAAACAACCGACTTCAAAAAAAAACACTACAAAGTGAAAAATAACTTTAATTTCGGAAGTCGGTGACAAAGAACGAAAATTCAAAACCAAAGACACCGACTTCCGAAATTAAAGTTTTTTCACTTTATAGTTTGGAAGTCGGTTGTATTTTTTGTAAAAAAAAAAATTATGGTATATGTTTTTTGTTATACCGGCCAACGGCTACAGTAGTACACACTCTGTGAAAATTTCAAGTGTCTACCTATTACTGCTCAAAAGATACAGTCCTGTGACGGACGGACGGAAATGAAGATAAATTTAATATATTTATAAAAAACTAAAACAATTTTTAATAAGAAAATGCTATTATATTTTAAACTAATATTTAAACGATAAAATATAAGTGGTAACACAATCTAATAAGTATTAATACAAACTATTTGTGTAAAAAAAAAACCCTAATATAATATTAGATTTAGTTCAGAAGACTGATAGGTAAGCTAAGTTCTTTCAAAGCTTCCTCTCTCCTACTATTTTACTGTGCCCGACAGGGTCCATAATGATCACATAAAACTTTAATTTACCACCTAAGTGGAATGCAAATACTTAAAAAGTATTGAGTATTGGACGGACGGACAGCGGAGCCTTAGTTAAAGGGTCTTTGGCACCCTTTGGGCTCGGAACCTTAGAAAACTGGTCCTTTGTTCCGCGAAATTTAGTCACAGACCCTTTGACCTGTAACACCTTGGGGTGACCGTATTGTTAACCTTAAATACGTAATGGTACCTAATAAAAGCTTTTGTGACAAAGCTGAGGTCATATCCAGCGTTAGTGAATTAAAAAAATCAATAAAAGTGTTAGAAATAGACTGATCTAGAAACTGTATACCTACAAGAATAAAAAACCGACTTCCAAAAAAAACACTACAAAGTGAAAAATAACTTTAATTTCGGATGTCGGTGTTTTGTATTTTCGTCTTTTGCTAAAAAAGTGGGAAAAAATACGTATTATTGAAGCCAACTCAAAAACTACCCAAGCAAAGTTATATGTGAAAATTTATATGGGACCACCTCTGAAGTATGACCTACCAAACAAAAAAAGAATCATTAAAATCAATTCATAATTGGCGGAGTAATCGCGTAACAAACACACCTACAAAAAAAAGAAAAGTTTAGTCGAATTGAGAACCTTTTGGAAGTCGCTAAAAAATAAAAATAATCCCTAGGAATTTCCGTTTCCTAACATATCATACTTTGTTTACGGGACATAAAGGAAGAAAGAGTATAAGCCACAACGCTCTGCAAGATTCCAATACTTGGAAGAATTCCTCATATCGTGAAACTCGGGAAATTTTATAGCTAAGACATGAAGAATTTTCCAACTAGTTCAAGAACTCGTTCCTTTACATCAAACAGCGGAATTACGCTCACTCGACATCTTTGAGTACTGAACCGAAAACAATTTAATTCAATCATACTAACATTAATTAAATCATACAAACTACATAAGTAATATCACGCCTGCCTATTCCCGAAGGGTAGACAAAGGTACCGCATATCTAAGCAATTTGGAAACAAAATCCTGTGCACACGACTCTTTTTTTTTCGTAGGCAAGCGATGCTATAGCGGCCGAGTGTTGCAAGCAAGAATAGTCCTTACAGTATACAGATATGCGTTTCTTCGTTAGTAACTTTCTAATAGTACAACCACATTTCCCCAGTTATGTTTCAGTCCCATGGGCGCCGACAGGTTTATTTTCAGGGGGTGCATCTTCAGCTTCACGAAGCGAGCTCGATCATTTTTGTAGTTCACCTCGGATATGTTAGGTTATGTTTGTCCATTCAAGGAGTAACTTTGTCGACTTATGCAGAACCCTTATCAAATGAGAATGTAGGATTCAAGAGCGAGCGAAGCGAGCTCGATAATTTTTGCATCGCGCCATCTTGTCCATTCATACAGAAAGAGGACTAACTGTGTCGATTTATACAAAGAAGAAGAATAAGAAGTTTAAGAATTAAGATAGAGTAGGATGCAAGAGCGAGCGAAGCAAAGTCAATAATGTTAGCACTCCGCCTAGGGCCGATTAGATTTTCTGAAATAGGAGTTCGGTACTTTGTCGACATTAGAAGTTTTAGAATTGAGTCGAATAGAAAGTTCTCTATTATTGTGTTAGGCGTTTTCGGATATTTCTTTAGTTCTGAATGTTTTACACCTATATTTTATTTTGAAGCCAGGGGGGTACAAGTAGGTACACTCCCTTGCACCCCGCTCCCGGCGCCCATTTTCAGTCCCATCTCCCATGTAATAGAGGCGGCGAGCCTATTGCCATCGGGCACAAATGTACACTCCGGACTGCTACTGAGAAATTACAAATAAAAAACCCAACAAAACTTTATCGAACCCAGGACCTCATGCTCAGTATTATAGCGCTTCAAACTAATAAAACTTGTTATAGTCAAATTCGATTTGATTCAAGTCGGGAATGTACCGACGAAATAAACCAGCAGGACTTTAATAGCTTCAACAAAGCTTCCAAAGGCTTTTGAGCTTAAGGTGGAACTAGTTGATATTTTTTCCATACAAATTTTGGGGGGGGTTTTACTCCACTGTTTGACATTTTACATCCAAAGTTAAACATGATATCGTTTTGTCTCATTATTATTAATTTTGTCTGTGCGGAAACAGAATAGTAAAATAATAAGCCATTAAAAAGTTAGGAGCCAACAAAGATTCCTTTTTCTTGCTAATTTTGACGCAACTTTGGGCGTAAATAAGTAATAAAAGAAGTGTAAAATCTCCAAAACAAAAGCATCACCGACAAAGCTCAATTATCAAAGAGTTCAATAAACTTTATTTATAATTGGTATATGTAGTGGTTTTTTCATAACACTCGTTTATGCATGTAGACCAGCTAACTGCTCATCAAAGAAATCGACTCATGTTTCACCTCTCAACGAGGCATCCTCAGGATGACGATTGACTTGTCGCGAACCCGAACACGGCGTGTTGCCACATCTCGAGCGCTGAACGCAGAGACGAAGACGACTTATAGGGTTTTTTTATGAGCTTAAGTTGCAGAATGCGTTCTAGGAACTCTTAGTTAAATAATCTCTATTTGGCTTGGATAAAAGTCACTACACGACAACTTAGCGGGATGGTAGCCCGCAAAATTTAAATTTTATATCGTTTTTTTTTTTTCAATTTGCGGGTCAGTGTCAGGTTGTATGTTGATTAAAATACGATTCGCGACAAAACAAATATGTTTTTACAGAATTCATCATCCGCCTAGCCTTTTCCAAACTAAGTATGTTGGGGTCGGCTTCCAGTCCTAACCGGATGCAGCTGATTACCAGTATTTTATATGGAGCGACTGCCCATCTGACCTTCACAACCCAGTTACTGGGTAAGTACGATACCCCATGGTAAGACTGGTTGTCAGACTTTCGGGCTTCTGACGACCCGTAACAACTGTCAAAGATCTACTAATGACAGCCGGGACCAACAGCTTAACGTGCTTTCTGGGGCACGGAGGGTCTTGGTATGTAAAGATGGTCTTATCTTACATTAAAATCATCAATACAAGTTCTTTGATCAACATACAACCTAATAGTACTGTCATGAAAATTGCAAAAACCGTTAGAAAATTTGAATTTCGCAGGCGGCGCTTTCAGCTAAAAGTGACGCTAAATTTAACTGCGACTTTAAATTGACTTGCATTTGCGAATTCGGTCGTTAATATTGTGTAACTTATACACTCGGACTCATAATTGCCGGAAACATAATTTATTAATCATTATAATTGCTAGTGCAAATATTTTTATTACATTATACGGTTGCCGAAATGTGGTGTAATGAACAATGAAGAACTGTAAATTGGCTATTGTAATTTTCTGTTGCGCGCTCAATTAGCGCAACTGATGAGTGTGTGGTCTACGGTTCGATGCACGGGTCAGACCAAGTGATTTGGTTTTTTCCGAATTTCTCAACAGTAGCCTGAATCCTTTATTTCCTGTATTTGATTATGGAAATAAGTTCGATTCTTATTTTATGGGACTTTAAACATAACTGGGGTATTGTGGGTGTAACCCCCTTTGGAGAATAGATACTGTACAGGTGTTTTGTTATGTTAAGTACTATGGAAGAAACGCATATTTGTACACTGTAAGGACTATTCTTGCTTACAGCGCTCGGCCGCCCGGCCGCTATAGTATCGATTAGTTACGAAAAAAAAAACCAGTCAAGAGCGAGTCGGACTCGCGCACCGAGGGTCTCGTACCTACCCATTATACCGCCATAGTAAAATTGCTATAATTTTTATTGGTAAAACTTGGCGAAAATCTAAATTTGCCCATATCTTTTTATCGTGTTGACTCAGGACCGGATTTTTCAACTTGCTAGGTCTAACCGTTACTGAGAAAATCGGTGGTGACACACGGACAGACGGACAAGTGAGTGATCTTATAAGGGTTCCGTTTTTTACCTTTTGAGGTACGGAACCCTAAAAAGGGTCTTGTGTACGTGATTTTGTTTTCAAAATGCTTAGATATGCGTGACCCCGATGGTACCTCTACCCACCCACTAATATCTAAAGGCAAGTGGAGGTATAGCTTATTTTAAGTTCGTCATAAGACAGCTTAATGATAAATGTAGAACTAAAATTAAATTCATTTCAATAGTGCACTATTCAGTGTTCTTTCCCACTCCATTACAGTAACAATAGGTGGCTGGTAACTGTGTAGATAGAGTCCTAGATAACCCTATCGTATTCATAACCGATTGGACATGGTCGATTGAATCGATCTACCGAGCGTGATATTTATGACAACTCCCTGTGAATTGTTTGTATGTAAAAGAAGTGCATGTTTACCGTTTGATATTGTTGATTCGGCTGTTTAGTGTTTACTCAACCATTAAGACCATATGTAGAATTTTATTTCTGTTTATTTTACAGTATTTGTAAAAGTAACAGGTGGAGCGGATGGGAGATAAAAAAAAAAACACGCTCCGTGAAAACTTCGGCGAAGTGATTTTGAAGTGAGCTGTCATAAGGATTGACACTATTGACAGCACACTTCGCCTATACTCTGTTTGAAATAAGATTATTGACTTCTATTGCGTTGGTGTTATGACAAATGGCAGCAGCAGTAAACAGTTGGTATTGTAACCACTTTTTAGGGTTCCGTAGTAAACAAGGAACCCTTATAGTTTCGTCATGTCCGTCTGTCTGTCTGTCTGTCCGCGGTCTAGCTCCGAGACTCTTAGTACTAGAAAGTTGTAGGTAATTTGGCATGATACATATTAATTACGCCGACAAAGTGCTAAAACAAAATTATGAAAAAACTAATTTTTTATATCTTCCCTACACGTAAAGTGGTGATGTTTTTTTTTTCTATCCCATGGGTATCATTGGAAAGGTCCTTCAAAAACATTGTGAGTATGTGAAAACCATTTTTGGATTCAGGGATCCGTTTGCGAAATATTAAGCTTTAAGTCCAAATTTTTGTTAGAGTCAAGTGTGTGTTCTGCCAGCTAATTGGTTGGTTTTGGCTGTGTGAAAAAAATCACAGCAGTAGTTTATATAACGAAATGAAAAGTAAAACTATCACAGCTAAGTAGGCTCTACAAGTTAACGAGTAATAATCGACCAACTTATATTTGCAGTTGCAACAACATGTTTTCCCATACATTCCGGATGGGATAACATGTTTTTCAACTACAAAGTTAAGTTTGATTTTGGATAAATTCATCCCAACTACGGAAACCCTTCATTGTGCGTGGTCCGACATGCACTTGGCCGGTTTTTTGCTTTTAATGCCATCCTTGTACCTACGGTATAGAAGTCAAAATCGGTTGAACGGACTGTAAAAAAGGTTTGTTTAAACGTCTAATCTTATTTCAAATGGAGTATAAGTTTACACGAGATTTTTACAGATTAGGTATCAGAGTGTAAGTCCTGTGTGAGAGGAACCTACTAGCGCACTGCCCGTGCCTTAATCCGCCAGGATTTTAAATTTTCCCATAGATAGGCTTGTACCTATCTATGGGAAAATCTAAAATCCTGAACCCTGAACCTGAACCGATTTAGTCAATAGGGTGATTAAGTTTGTACTTAAACACCCTATTTGACTTAATCGGTTCCGCAGTTTAGCTGTTAAAACGTTACAAACAGACAAACAAACACTTTCATCTTAGCGTGCTGCAGTGCTATTCTGTTAAAATCTCACCGTGAACGCTAAGGTGAAGTGAATTTGAAGTGAGCTGTCATTCCACCATATACTAGGGATTGACACTGTAGACAGCTCACTTTCAAGGTCACTTCACCTAAGCGTTCACAGTGAGACTTTTACAGAATAGCACTGCTGGTGTCAAAAAGTTCAAATATCTTTGAGTTTACATCAGAATGGCAGTGTGCATTATTATTATTATTCAGCATGGTATTACTAATTAATTGTAGAAAACAATGCTCATGTGTGTAATAACGATACCTACAATCACGATCAAGGAAGCTAGGAACTAATTTTCTAACCAGATCATAACTACAATTTTACATTTAATTGCAAGAACCTTGATTCTTAGCATTACCTAACAATGAATTGGACTCATTCATTGCGGTTTCCTGCTTTAAAATAATATTTTTACTGACATAAGGCCAACGTAACTTGTGTTAAACTTGATAATAGGGCTGTCATACTAAATTAATAAACTTTTACCATGGATTCAGTACATAATTCTGAACCCCCGTGAGTTGAAATTTTTCGCCGGTTATTAAAAAAAATCAGCAGTTTCATAGAAAAGTGCAATACCTACGCGGTCAAAATGTATGGAACTGCTGTTTTTTTTTTTATAACCGACGAAAAATTTCAACGCAGAGGGGTTTATTTATTAAAATAGGTACGCCAACAGCATATATATTGTACATTAAATATTAAAGTTAACAGGTATGGGCTCTTAAATTTATACCAATTATAGGTGTACACAACATTCGACATTCGCAGAGGGGTTCAGAATCATGTACTGAATCCATGGTAACAGTTTTCGCGCTGATGTCCCTGCCATCCTGTATACTTAGCATCACGCCTTTAGTACACCCACATTTTGCCAGTTATGTTTTTAAGTCCCATGTAAAAGGAGGCGAGACTATTGCCATCAACCGGGCACAAATCCATACTCCGGGCTGCTACTGAGAAATCCCTGACGGAAAATCCAATAACAGTAGCGCTAGTAAACGCCACAATCAAAAAAATCTTAAAACACTTTAGCACGTCTTAAATAAATTACGTTTTAAAGTTAGATGACATTACAGTCTCTTTTAAAGTCCTGACATAACCTTGTTTAGAGGTATGAGGAACAGGGTGTAAAGTTCACTCATCCTCTATAGAAAAGGGAGGACTTTCCGACCAGACGGGTGTCGTGTCTAGTGGGCAACTGCCCAACGATTTATGTCGGGAAGTCATATATATGCTGATCGCGCGGTAAACTCTGCTTGCGCATGTTGGCATGTGGCGATGTAGATGCCGTCACACTTGGTCAGGCCATAATGAGGACCATGCATATTAGTGCCTGAGATGGATTATTAAACGGAAAATACTCCGTTTCGTCCGTGTTGCCAGCGCGAGGGTGAAATTAAGGTTCCGGGATTCTGGGTTCATGTCGTGAAAATAAGCAAGGAGATTTTCAGGAAGGTGATCGCCAAACTTTGAAAAGTTCAAATTTATGCACGACGGTTTTAGCGACGGTTTTCCGGCAGGCCTCTTTTGGGCTTTGGTTTTTTTATTTAAGTACAGACCTACCTACCTGTATTTTATTCATATCCGAGACCAAATACTCTTTATTTTAAAGAGGTCCCGTTTTGACAGAAGACCACACCCTATTCGGTCTTTCGCGTGGCAGCTGAAAATAAATAATTTCTCTTAATTGAAAAAGTACTAACCTAAGTACAGTGTGGCTGGTTTGTTTATATTCTTGTTGATCGTAAAACCAGACAATGGGGTTACGACTGCGCTTGTTGACCATGTGCTAATATTAGGTACCTTTGCGCGCGCATTTCGGGCATAGACATCCTAAATATTTAACGTGGCCCACGCCGTGTTGTTTGGTTTTTAAAGGTTTGAAATAATACTCGAAGGACTAACATTTTGGGTGTGTATCAAGGGTTGGCATGAAAAGTAAAGACATTTGACGAGCTTTCATGGGTGAAGTCGCTGAAAAATTACGTATCGGCACAGATAATTATGTATCGGTATACAGTCAGCCCGGTTAGGTACCTCAGTATCTTGCTAACTTTTTTCCAAAGTAAGTGTACGCGATTCTCATCAAAAGACAATGCTGTCGATAAGAACTCATTTCAAAGTTTTTTTTTAAAACGACATTTAAATTTCCAAAAGAAGTTGCGCGAGTTCTTTGAAATGAATCATAAAACCCACATACAAAGTTATGAATTAGAGGTATATTTTAGTCGAAGCCATGTTGAAATCGATAATTTTAGAAAAGACATCGCTGGAAAACGTTCAATCAAGTTTAAGAAATGATGCTCCCCGGGGCCCAAGCCACGAAAATCCAGCAAAATATTAGTTATTGCCACCGTACCATAAAACCTGTAGCTGTAGTTATAGAAAAATAAATTACAAAACAGCGCCATGTGAGCTTTTTTGGTACTAAATAAGTATCGACATCATAATTATAGGTATTATGTAAATTTGACAAATGGGAATACATACAAATTCTCATTTTCTTCAAAACACGAAAAACACTGCATCTGTGCTATAACGTTACGCAAATTCTATTAGTTCCGTTATTTAGTGCTACCGTTGTCTTGTGACAGCCCTGTCTCGCAGTCGTAAGTCGGTTAGTAGGTTCAGTAGAGCGATGCATTCCGTTTCCATGCCAGCTGAGTGCCGCGTGTGATATGTACAGCACTCATGGATAAACAAATCGAGACAGGTACGAAAATTATTTATTTGGAGATAGTAGTAGAACAGTGCGAGAAAGAAAGTTCATACTGAAGTTAATCCCTTCCTTATTTTTCCGTTTTTAATTTATCAGTGTTACCACAGTTCCCAGTGTCAGGTTTTGGACAGAAATAGCAAAATCGATTAAGAAAACAATAAAATAATAATTTTAAAACGGTATAGCGTTATAAAAGATCTAACTAAGTCCATCATATTATTAATACCTTAGTGCAGCTAAACTTTAATCACCCGGTTTCGAAAGTATCTCTAAGCCGTTGAGCCGTGTTTGAACGTCTGAATTTTTTATCCGATCGAAACCAGTCCGCCTCCCACCTCTTCCGTTCACACGGAGTCGGAATACAACAATCAGTGAAGTCAGCTCCAAGTTTACTGTGTATTATTTCATTCTCTGTGAGCTAAGGACCGTGTTACTGCTTAAAAACTCTATAAAAAATTCGGAACACTCTCTAGTTCTAACGATTTACAAAGTGTGTCTGCATGACTCAGCGGTCACCAACCTTAGTGTTGTGACCTAGCATAAAACCTTTTTGCACAAATCCTGTGTTTGTCTGTTTATTCGTGTTGCCATTCCGGCTTTCCGGAATCCGGATCGAAGGACCAAACACTTTTTAACATTGGATGTTAAATAACGGGATTCAATCATGTGTCGTGCAGATACTCGGACTGGCGATGGCGCTGGCGACTCCGGCACCCTGGACATGGGCAGCCGGTCCTCACTGCACACCGGCCTCAACATGTCAGAAGATGAGCATTGGGAGATGAACTACCATGAGGCTGCTATTTACTTAGAGGTAAGTGTAGCAAGACGCTTAACGAAGCCAAAGTCATTGTGATCCTTTTTTTTACCGGACCATCCCTGGGAACCTTCTCTTAACTGACAAGTTATGTAAATACCGGGTAGAATGCCACAACTCCTGTATCCGTTGCGTGCACCCATAAGTACCTACAATGTTTTACATGCGTTCCATTGCGCGTTGCCGCAAACGGCGACTTTCCACATTTTTTTTTTCATAAACCTTCATGGGCACTTATGAAACGTCACTAAGAATAAAAGTCGTTTCCCCAGCAATAATTTTCAACCAATGTTACTTAGTTTGATGTACAGTCACGAGCATAAATACCTTACAGTTACGCAAAAGTGTGTTTCTCGTGAAATAACAATTGTAACTTTGAGAAATGACCTATTTCGTAAAAGTATCGTTTCGATAATTCTATCTTTGCTACACCATACAATATCTATCAATACTTTAGGAGAAAATCAAGTAAGGTATTTATGCTCGTGACTGTACAGAATGCGTAGATACCGACTATGTAACGGGTCTTTTTACACCCTGTATAATTTAACTGACCACCTGTAATCATATATTAGGTACAGCAGGCATTTATTAATTGAAACCTCAAACGGTAAATACTTTAAGGCCGTTTTTTCCAGTGCATGTAGTAATAAAGCCTCGTTTTGTTTCGTAATTTCGCCACTAAAGTGTGCTAACAATGATTATATCATGCCAGGATTTTTGAGAATTTAGAAACTTTTCATGACATAATACTTATTGTAAAAAGATTTCTGAAAGTCTCCAGACTTCTTCTATTTCCCTAATGTAAATAACCTTAGCTTAAAGTTGACGCAGACACTAAATTATGCTTTCATCGCACCGAATAATCTATCGAAAGTTAAACCTGCCTGTTATTAGACATTCGAATTTTCGGGACAAAGCGCTCGAAACTCATAAATTCAACCGACACTGATAAATTGGCAAGCTAATGACGAGCCATTAATTTGGCAGTAGACGAAGTACTTTTAGCCACGCAGTTTGAGGCAGCCATCAATATGATAACTGGGTCAATCTCCAAAACGGGCGTATTCGTGTGATCGCTCTGGTGCTTTTCAGATATTGATATTTAATGGTAATTATGTATCTCATTAAAAATAATGATATTCAAATGGTACATTTTTGCTATTGGCCTTCAATTTACTCAAACAGTTATGGAAATATTTAAGTTCAAAAAATTTCGCACCCAGAGCAATCATAATTGGTGCCAGAGCGATCATAAATGGTGAAATCAGTGAAACAAAAAAATAAATATTGATAAAATATTATTTATTTAGCCGTTTTCAGTCATATTTAGTGTACGTGAAACAAAAAATATTCTCTTACTTATAATCATGTAAGAGAAATTTATTATTTTAGAAAAAGGTCAAGGCATATTATCAGTCATACATATCAAAAATACGGAATCTTATATATAAAATAATCGCTAAAATAACAAATTAACATAATTATTAAAATCAACTTTTGGCTTAGTTTCAATTCTTTGGACTTAATTAAATCAATTCTAGGTAAATGAGACAAAATTCTTTAAGAACTATTAATACCTACAGTCTTTTATAGTTATAAAATGACTTAGACTCATTAAATATTAGTTTTAAAAAGTAATTAAAGAAAACTAACGTTTATAAAGAACAGAATAAAATTCTTAAAAATAAACAATTATAAACGTAACTATTTGTAATCATAATGCTTATTATGACTTAGAATCATGACTAAAATACAGTCTTTTCAAGATTATCTAAGAGATTTGTAATAATCACATTTTTCTTAACTATATATTTAGTGGAAAGTAAAGAATTAAAAAGAACAACACAAAGTAAAATGCAATTCAGATGATCAGATCAGATTAAAATATTGTTTGCAAATTATAATGATACAAATTTTCAAAATACAATTTCTGTAAGGCTTAGTTGATCAACTAACTAAGAAAATAAGGTTTATTGGAAGCTCAGAAAATTGAATAGTCATCAGAGTCGGAGTCGGGTAAATCTTCTGCTGCAGCAACCTTTGTCAAGGTGTTATCGTTTTGCAACGAAGATAAAACTACCTCGGAAATACTTGGAGTAATTAAATTTTCATAGTCAATAGATGGGACTTCTTCCCAAAAACTGTCCGGCAGGTCCGAGTCGTGTAATGATTTTTGACTTTGATTTGCAGTTATAGTCTGTCTATTATTTAGCAGTTGTGGGAGCTGACTTTGCTTCTCCTGATTGCATTTTTTTGAACGCTTAACCAGCGAAGGACGGCTTGTCTTCCTTGATGCCCGTGACATGTTTGTCTTTGAGGTATTTTGGTTCGAGTCGCTATTAATTTGGTAAAAGCCTAAGTGTTTGCCGTGCGGACATCTTGGCCATTCTACGACGCTCAGCCAATTTCTTCCTAAGACGTTTTCCTTCAATATATAATTTATTTCGAGGCATGATTTCAATCTGCAACAATAGTTGCCATTAAATTTTAGAGAAGAAAGGGTTACAATTGTGGTAGCTAAATGCCAATATAATAATATCATCAGGGTAAAATACGTCAAAATCTGTTTATGGGTTTAGGTTATCCGAAGAAACCCAGGAAAGGTTATAAATTAAAGGTTATATGCATAGTTCAACGTTTGTCATTGTAACAGTCCGGTACTACTACTTAAAATAGATTTATAACGTATAATTAATGTAAAATATCATCGCTCTGGTCTTTTTGGACAGAGCAATCAGAGCCATAGCGATCAGAAAAAGTCACAAAATCTTAAATATAGCCGAATTTAAAAGCAGTAGAAAGTTGTGATTACGTCTCATAAAAAACATCATAACGATCACTTAATTCACATAACAAACACATTCACAAGCTTACTATTGAATTTAAATAACGTGCCATAGCAATCATAAAATTCGAGAACCAAATCCAGAGCAATCATAAACTTACCTTCGTAATGTTGAAACGCGGGAACGTGGTACACAGGTATCGTCCTCGGCGGTTAGACCACTACAGGCGTTGCCCCGCGGGAGGGGAATAGAGTGTTTATAACGCGTAACTAGGGATGAGCGCGATGTTTTACCTCAGCGCAGAGCGATGAGATAAAATGCCCGGTCACGATTTTAAATTCAAATTGTGGCAAAAGTATTGTTAATATCACTAAAAATATTTTATTACTTTAAAGATTAACTATTTGTTATGTAATCTAAATAAGTTGTTTCATATGATCCTTCTCATTAAAAAGTTAAAGAATATTTTTTTCATTCAATCGGGAGTTGGGTCAACCCAGAGCGATCAGGATTTTAGGGTTTAAGATTTTTTTTTTAATATTTAAAATAAACTTATTCATAATATTAGCCTTGTATCACGTAGATTAGACATCAAACTGTATATAAAAAAATATTTAGAAAACGTTTTTCGTTTTTAAAATGGGTTTATCCAGCCCGACACGAAAAAAAATGCCTCTGGAGATCGACCCAACTTCGAATTCAATGGGAACGACACAAAAGACCAACTGCGTAAATAAGGACACGTAAATTATTGTCTTATTATTTCACACTATTGTTTGAAATGGTAATAACCTACTTTTCATAGGCGTGTTTCTGTGGGAGTTGTTTGTCTTGCAAATTACGGTTGCAGACCATAATTCTGACGTGGATCAGCTGATCAGATGGTCCAACAAAGTAGTTTGTGTCTTCCCTATGACGATAGCGTCATGTGAAAGCCAAAAGACATTAGTTAAATACTAACTCGGATTGATCTAAGTGTAGAATATTTACGTGATAGTGCCCCTATTCTGTGAGTTTCATAAGGTCAGCGAGCCATTGAACATGTTAGATTACAATGAACTAGCTAAGCCCCGCAGTTTCACCCGCATAAGTTGCGATCCCGTAGGAATATCGGGATAAAAAGTATTCTATACCCTAACCTAGGTCTTGGTCTATCCATGTGCCAAATTTCATCCAAATCTGTTCAGCCGTTTTAGCGTGAAAGCGTAACAAAAAAACTCACTTTCGCATTTATTAGGATAGGATATAACATCAGACTATCGCAATCCACTGCTGATTATGATAAGCGCCACAAGCACCTTGTCCGCTAAAGGTCATCAGCTATCAACCTTGCAATCCCATAAGAATATGCAGAGCGAGATGCAAGACAGTAACATCATGTATTTTTCTTTCTAGGAAGGTTTAAACAATGAGAAGTTCGACTCTCACCCGTCGAGTCCTGAAGAGTTGCCAGCTTACCTGAGAGTCCACAACCCCTGGTACCATGGACTGGACCTGCTGGCTTCCCTAGTGCTCATCCTCTTAGCTTTTACTGAAGATCCCGCTGTACCTACATTTGAGGTAAACCTATTGATTAAGTATTTATACATCTACTTTAGAGAATGTTCGACTAATATTCAGCAGGCGTAACATGACCACCGTAGGTTTCTACGGAAGGAACGAAAAATAAAATAACAGATTGTAGAAATATTTCTACGGCGCGATGTCAAAAATGAAGAAAAGATGTGACCTACCTATGTATATTCTTTGTAGAGATACTTAGAAGTGGGCATGCTATGACTGGCCTAAGAGCAGTGGTGGTAACGTCCCCGACTTACGAGTTGTAGGTCGTAGGTTCGTACCCAGTCAGGCGCTTTACTTTGTGTAAATAATTTCATCACCACTGCTCTCAAAACGGGGAAGGAAAACATCGTGAGGAAACCGGCATGTCCTAGAACCAAACATTCGAGGATATGTGACATCTACCAATTCGCACTCGGCCCGCGTGGTAGATTACGGCCCACTCGCTCTCACTGAGAGGAGGCCTGGGTCACAGCAATGGGAACATTATAGGCTGAATATGCTTATACTATGCTACGATTGCTAGGCGCAAATATGACACATCGAGTTTCAGAAAGAGGCTGCCACACAAGTACGAGTGACGAAGACGACGCTCCAAAAATCAAACTTTTTCTATACCATCAGCCGAATACTATACCAAGTTTTTGATCATCCTAATGAATAGATGTCTTGTTCTCATTCCAGTTACCAGTATGGGCACACGGCACGATAGAGTTACTGGCACTGACAGTGATTGGCGTGGAACTGCACTTGAAGCTGAAGTGGATCGGATGGGGCACCATACTCAAACACAAGAGGACCATGATTAAGGTACATGTCTTTACCGACGGCTTATTGGAACAGTTGTTTGATCGTTGTCTCTATATTGTTTAATTAATAAAATTAATTTAGTATTAACAAGGCGTGAAGGGCGTTTTCGATGTAAAGACTTTTTTATCACAGAATTTTACCACAAAATTTGGTTTCACTGCTAAATTGAATAGGTTCATAATTAATAGCAAGATACCAAGACTTGTTGTTGATCTCGTGCTGTGAAATGGAAAGTAACATTACGATGGGCCTAATATTAATATGTGACATTACAACACCATTTTTAATCAGTTTTGAAAGAAATTACGTTTATTTGCGATATGTAAATATGACGCAAAGAAAGAATACAATCACAAACTAGAACAAGTTGGAAAATATGCGTCACATCTACGCAAAACGTTTTCACTTTCTATAAAAGGTTTTTCTTCTATCTTCTATTATTCACCTTATTGACGTCTCATTTCCTGTTTCCTTAATTCCAGGGTATAACGTTACTGATAATGGTGCTCGAAGCCGTGGTGGTGCTGTGCCGACAGTCGTCCCACTTCCGCGTCACCAGGGCGCTGCGACCCATATTCTTGGTAGACACCAGGCATTGTGGAGGGGTCAGGAGGTTCATCAGACAGATCCTGCAGTCGCTTCCACCGATTATTGATATGTTAGGTAAGCTTGCGAAGGATTGTGAATTTAGAAAAAAATGTAGAGGGATTAATTTTGTCTCTTTTTTCTAAATCAATTCGTGATTGCTCTTGGCTTGATACCACAATTTCTACTTCATCTCAAACGGGCAATACTTTCTTTCTACAAGTAAGCTGATAAGAAACGTCCTTACTAAAATGGTTCCTTCTCGTTCCAGGTTTACTGATGTTCTTCGTGGCAACATACTCGCTTCTCGGCTACTACTTGTTCTCTGAACACGTCGACAACGGACACTTTCAGACTATTAGCGATTCTTTCGTCAGTATGTTCGTCTTGCTTACTACCGCCAAGTAAGTGTGTTTCGTGAGTAGGACCTTTTTAATTGACTTTGGATGTCTGAGGTTTCTAAAAGCGCCTAGTACCTACCTATTTTTAATTATCGAATACTCGAATATAATATAAACTTCCTAGGATCGGTTGTTGTTATTTTAGTAAACCAAGCTCAAACCTTTAGTGGCATGAGGAACAGGGTGTAAAGTTCACTCATCCACCATAGAAAAGGGACGATCCTCCGACCAGACGGGTGTTGTGTCTGGTGGGCAACTGCCCATTGGTTTGAAGTCGGAATCTTATATATATGTCGATCGCTCGGTAAACTCTAATTGCGCGATATAGGATTTATGTGACGTCATGTCTTTGATACGTAGTTCGTATGTGGCGATGTAACCGCTACAAACCATTTTCTTAATCATCGCTTTGGTGACATGAATCTAAATATAAACCCATCTTAAGGTCACTGGTTGATGTAATAAAATTGTAATGTTTATTTGCAGTTTCCCTGATGTGATGATGCCATCATACGCCAAGTCTAAATGGTACGCCGTGTTCTTCATACTGTACATCATCACAGTTCTCTACGTGCTTATGAATTTGGTAAGTTTACACCTACGATCAAGTAAACCTCACAAAAATGGGCCTTAGTACGTAAAAATTTCTTCCATGCGGCTCGAAGGACCAAACATTTTTGTCGGCTACCTTACAACTGGTGGGTCCTTTCTTATTTTAGACTCTGGCCGGAATTACAGAAATTGAATCGGGATAAGAATAAGGCTACAACTATCATGCAAGCAATTTGATGATACATTACGCACCTTTTCCAGATGTTAGCCGTAGTATACGAGACGTTTACTCGTATTGAGCGCGAGAAGTGTCGCGCTCTCCTGCTGCACAGACGTCGCGCCGCACGACACGCATTTAGGTTGCTCGTGTCAAGGCGGGCGCCACATGCCGTCAGGCTGAGGCACTTTGCTGGGCTGATGAGGCATTATGCACCACATTATAGTAAGTATCAAGTGAAATTCTACAAAGTAAATCGCAGATCATCAACAAGATCGTTCAAGCGCATGGTCGTTATACCTAAATTATCTTGCACAGATTGAATAATTACATCTGGCTTTGCCAATCTAAACTCAAATCTACGATTTATTTCGAATATTCAAAAAAAAATGACAGTCGTTACGGGTCGTCAGAAGCCCGGGTCTGACAACCAGTCTTACCAAGGGGTATCGTATTACCCAGTTACTGGGTTGCGGAGGTCAGATAGGCAGTCGCTCCATGTAAAATACTGGTATTCAGCTGCATCCGGTTAGACTGGAAGCCGACCCCAATATAGTTGGGAAAAGCCTAGCCTTTTCCCAACTATATTGGCAGAACAGAACAGATAAAAAAAAAATGTGAACTTGAAAGCAAAATTTGAGGCTTTTGGATACAATACCTACTTAAAAAGATTGTGTTCAGGCAAAAATGTGACTTAACTCCTATAACTAAGCTAAAAGCAACAGAAGATGAACAGAAGAGATATAGAAGTGGGTTAAAGTCATAACATCTGCATTCTTCTTCCCCAGGTGGTCTCGACGTGTACCTGATGTTCAAGCAGCTAAACCAGTCGTCCTCAGGCGGTCTCTCCCGCAGCGAGTTCGCGAACTTGTACGAAGTGTTCGCGTTACGATGGGCTGGTCAACAGTCCAGGGCTCCGTGGTACTCTCAGTCACCGCTGGAGCCGATTGGAAGGGCTGCTGCAGCGGCTGTGCGGTGGCCTTACTTCGAATATCTTATCTGTAAGTTTGTAAGATTTTTTTTGAGACATCAACCTTTACTTATGATCAGGCTGCTATGGATCAGTCGTTTCGATGGAGGGCACGAGGGTTGTAACTGCACTTTTCATTATAAAGCCTTTGTACTCCCAACTACAGTTTGAACCGCTAAGATTAATCAGACTTCTCCAGACATTAGTTCGAACTCATAACTTTTAATGAAATGTCAGTTTGACTATATCATTTTTGCGAAACTTACACCATTAAAAAAAATTAACGTTTGTTTTTCAGATGCTTTGATAATCGGTAATGGAGTGGCAATGGTACTCCGCGTGTGTGAAGCAGCAGGCGACCTGCAGGACAGTGCTCGTCTTCTCTGCGCATCGTGGGACACCTGGCTATTCCTGACATGTAAGTGTAGAGTTCCGTAGCAGTAGTGGACCAGTGGTGACGGTCCCGACATATAAGTTGTGGGTTAAAAAGAAAAGGAGAGAACTGAGAAGTGAGAACGGCATAATTATTTATCCTAGAATTCAAAATTCCATCTACCCTGGGCCCGCGTGGTCGATTACGGCTCGCTCCTTCTCACAGAGAAGCCGGAATCCCAAGACAGTGATAATAATGTTCAGGCTGCACAAAAGACTCCACCAAAGTCTTCCACGTCTACAATAATCCTTAAAATAATGTTCATCCTCAGTGTTCCTCATGGAAGCAGCGCTCCGCATGATGGCATCAGGTCTGCAAGTGTACCTGGAGAGCGGCTGGAACGTGTTCGACCTGAGCGTGACGCTGCTGGCTCTCATGGGCGCCGTGCTGCTCAGCATAGCGCCTAAACTTTTCATCGTTGTTATCTTTAGACCTCTGAGGTACGTGCTGGCTAACCTCTTACGTCTAAATCTGATCTGGTAGAGTTACCAAAGACTTGAACTCGTTGGTAGCAGCAAAACACTAGTTCTTATCTTTTAGCTGAAATGAAGAAAATTGTGACTCCGTTTGATGAAGGTTGTAAGGTAACGTTTATAAAGTCTTGAATCATTTACAGCTCATAAATTAACAGAAGCTAAGGACCAGCAGTTTAATAAATCCTTTCTAAGCATCACATTCCGAGTGCAAGGATTTACAATTCAACACTGTTTCAAAGCTGCTTATGATTATTATACCTATGCAGCCTAAAATCCTTTAAATCCATACCTGTGTTCATAGTTTTTCTTTCTTGAAACTCACCAATCTTCAACCACTATCTTCTCTTCCAGATTGATGCGCCTATACAAGTTGAAGAAGCGTTACCGCGACGTGTTCGGCACCCTGGTCCTGCTGTCTCCCCTCATGTCTTCCGCTGGGTGCGTGATGCTGGTCATGTACTACTTCTTCGCCATCATTGGAATGGAGCTATTCGCTGGTTATGATCTTAGGAACTGCTGTGTGTGAGTATACTTTGAAGTAACTAGTAACTTCAAGGTCAATTCATAATCTTCAGGCTCCCGACACAGATCACTTCAGGACGGTTTGGGTGCTTCAAAGAAGCGGTTAGTCTCTGGTCAACTTTGCAGCATTCGTGTTGCTACAGCATCGCAAAACTATTTTCTATAAATACCGATTGAATTTAATAAAAATTTAAATCTGCATCAACCATATCGTCCATCATAATTGGCCATAACAACCTAGAAAAAGACAGTACCCTTAATACATTTTTAAGTAAAATATTTTTTTTCACTATGATCTGGTTACCTGATTTTTTTCGACCATTACTCTCGACGTCTTAAAAAATCCTAGGCATTCATTCTCTTTGTGTTTCTAACATCCTTTCTTCTTTCTCTTTTCCAGCAACACGACCGTAGAAGACTTCTACAAGTACTCCCTGAACAGCTCCACAGCCCTTGGCTACTACTACCTGAACAACTTCGAGAACATAGTGACCAGCGGCGTGACTCTCTTCGAGCTGACCGTCGTCAACAACTGGTTCATTCTCATGAACGCGTATGCCACCGTCGCGGGACAGTTTAGCAGGATTTATTTTATGGTAAGATATCTATACAGAAACTTTATTTAGGTAGGAAGTGAGGTGTGCAACATAGATATTTTCATATATTATGGTGTTGTGTGTGATCCAGAGCAGTGGTGGCCCAGTGGTAATGGCCCAGACTTACGATTAGATCGTGGGTTGAAGAAAAACATCGCGAGGAAACCGGCATGTCCTAGAACCAAAAATTCAAAAACATGTGACATCTACCAATCCGCACTGGGCCCGCGTGGTAGATTATAAGCCCACTCCCTCTCGAAGAGAGGAGGCCTGTGTCCCAGTTGTGGGAACATTATAGGCTGATTATGTATGTGTTGTTGTGCACACACACATTTTTACGTATCCGGATCACAATCCGGATACGTAAAAAATGTGTTGGGCTAACGGCGACGAAAACCAAAACGTAGGATAAAGTGAAAAGGGTCTAAGATCGCTCTAGTACCTACTGTTTGTACGGAATAGTAATTACCCTCCTTTAATACAGCAAGTATCAAAACATTTGGAGAATCCTAGTTGCTTATAGAAGCAACGTATGACGTGGCTACTAAGTACTTAATAACAGCCGCACGGGTCGATCTATCAGGTAAGTTTAACGCTTGCCGGGGTTGGTCCGTCGATGGGGGCCCATCTTTACATACCGAGACTCCTCCGTGCCTCGGAAAGCACGTGAAACTGTTGGTCCCGGGTGTCATTCATTACGGGTCGTCACAAGCCCGAAAGCCTGACAACCAGTCTTACCAAGGGGTATCGTATTACCCAGTTACTGAGTTGTGGTGGTCAGATAGGCAGTCGCTCTATGTAAAATACTGGTATTCAGCTGCATCCGGTTAGACTGGAAGCCGACCCTAACATAGTTGGGAAAAGGCTAGGTAGATAAATATGACGTGGCTTTGTATCTGATGCTCCTCCACATATTTTAATACAATCGTGTAAGTCCAAAAGCACCATAAAGTAGTGTTAATATTCAATTGGCTTGTTTTCCAGGTATTCTATCTATTCACGATGGTGGTGCTGACGATCGTGGTAGCGAGCGTCCTGGAGGCCTTCAGATTCAGGATACAATACAAACGCAGCACCACCAAAAGAGACGGTAAGAATATTACAGTACCATAATAATCTTACCAAAATGCTGCAAAAAATCAGTTTTGTATTTTTGGTGTAGTTTAGCTCTTGGTCTCGACGCTTCATTTTTTGACATTTTTCAATCGGCATTTTTCAAACGTTTAAACATAAAACCGGCCAAGTGCGTGTCGGACCTCGCACAGTGAAGGGTTCCGTAGTTGGAATGAATTTATCCCAAGAACAAACTTAACACTGTAGTTGAAAAATATGTTCCCCCGTATTTCAACTGCAAAAGTAAGTTGGTCGACTATTACTTGTAAAGCCTACTTAATTGTGATAGTTTTCCTTTTAACTTATTTTATTACTATTATAAGTACCATTTTGTTGGCGAAATGAATATGTATACCCATACCCATGCCAAATTAGAGCTTTCTAGTACCAAGAGTCTCTGATCTAAGCCGCGGACAGACAGACAGACAGACGTACAGACGCCAGCACATCAAGCTACCCGAAACTGTCAAATTTTCCCAATCAACTTTGAACCTTAGGTTTCAGCGATAAAGTTGAAAATCTATTAAATAAATTTGACAGATTGTAGTAGCTTGATGTGCTGGCGTCTGTACATGGCGAAACTATAAGGATTCCTTGTTGACAACGGAACTCTAAAAATTAAAAATAATTCAAAGTGAAAAATAATAATCGGCTTTTTAAGAGTTTTATGGACATTGTAAATAGAAGGGAATTAATCCAAATATTTGAACTTTAACAGAGGAGAAGCTTCTACATGAAGAAGTGCACACAAATTGGGAAGAAGCACAAAGGTTGGGCGCCAATGGGGACCTGGCTGATGAGCTGAGGCCTAACCTACCACCTGGGGTAAGACAAACTGGTTTATTATGTTTGATTTTATATTCAACTATAGATAAGCAAAGATACGCAATTCTTCTCATCTATCGCCGATCTGTGAAGATAACAAGACCATGTCCCACCGTCTCTTTACAGCAACATTTTGGGGGGGGTCACCATGGGTGCCGAGGAATATTTTTGTGCATATAATAATATATCTAGGTCCACATTACTTATGCTATTCATGGACGCAGTTTTTACAAGCGGGGGGGGGGGGGGGGGCTCGAAATGTTTGCACACACTCGGATAGGTTACATTTTTTTTTGATTATTTAAAAAGAACTAGGAATTAGTTGCTATGTCGATTTATGAAGAAAAGCTCAAGAACTAAGAGAATGTAGAAGGCGTGCGTTGAGCGAGGGAAGCGAGCCTGAAAATGTAACCCGTGGTTGTAGTACAGTTTTAAAAGTTAGTAATACAAGTAAATCATTAAGGCGTGAAAGATTTTGGGGGGGTCATGACCCCCAGGACCCCCCGCCCCCCTCGGACCGCGCCTGCTCTTGGGAAGGAGAAGACATATCCTAGACTGAAACCGAACCCACTAAACTTAAGTGTAAAGTATGTTGGCCCAATGTGTAAAATATTATTCAAACTTTGCAGGTGGAGGTAACCTTCATCGGGTCTCGTCCGCGTACGAAGGAAGTACTACAGAGGAGAATGTACCAGACTGACATACAGAAGTGGCTCGCTGAGGAAGATGATAATGAAGGTCAGTATACCAACTACTGCTGTGCGAAATAACTTTATCAGCATCAGGAGGCTACTTGCATGGGTAAAGCACCCATCAATATGTCCAGATCATACGACATCGAAACCGTAAAAAAATTATTTGAAACTATTTTACTTGATGTCGATCGTAAACAGTTTCTTAGAGGATCCCTTTTATGTCTCCAGGTGTACCACCCTCAACGACAATAACATCAAGCGAGGACCCTCTCTCCCCGCCTCTCATCCACCAGCCCGATAGCGAGAACAACCACCAGGTGAGAACAGGCTACCAATTGTAGAACATAATACAATTAGCTCTGTACCACAGGCTAATGTTCATCTGGGACGCACTCAAGAGCTTATGATGGGCCTTCTGAGGATGGGCCCTGAGCTGGCTTCACGCTTGACCAAGGGTACAGGACGCTGAACAAACATAACTGTCGCGCTATGGGAAAAAAACTTTTGTTTATGGATTTGACAGATTGGATTTGACGTTTAATGCAGTGATTTGTTTGTGAATGTATCCGAACGAACTATTCCATAGTTTTATAATTTTTTATTCTAATCAAACAAGAAAAGGTATTTTGTATAGCTGAATCAAGTGACTGGAATAAAAAAGAAATTCCATTTTTAATGTTAAATTATCAAGGAATAAGTTATGATTTATATTTATGTGTACTCCAAATTGTTGTTTAAGAATTTTCTCGTAGGAATTCTATGTAAAATGCGTACCTTATTGTTGTAGTTAGATGCATCCCTTACCCGCCAGCTATTAATAATACTCTACCAGTTAGGACATTATTACCGAGTAGTATACTAAATTAATAATAAATATATTCGGAGAGTTAGTTTAACATCTGTGATAGAATTTTATGAAATTAATTATGAGGGTGTTATTCGACTATGTACAGGCAGATAAATGTGTGAATAGGCACACTAGACTTTCTCATTTAGTCTAGAAATATTTCTGGTAGATTATAATATAAAAATGACCTGGCTTTGTGGAATACCGATTAACAATCACATTGATTTTATTTAAATGGCAGCTTTACTATTCGCCTCTCACTCTCACATAATGTGTATGAGTGAAAGGCTAATAACATAGAGCCACAGACTATATCGAATAATTAATACAGTTAGGATTTGACTAATGATGAACGTTAAGTTTATTTTAAATTATTGTTTATTTTGGGGTTGTTATTTTTGGTTGTATTCGTGTACCAAATACCAAGAATTAAGCATAATTTAGCGAAAGTACACTTTATGTAATTTAATTGTTTTACTAACCCAATATCTACCCATGTTGATTATTAAGTTAATTAATAAATAATCGTCATGTTACAATGACTGTATTATAATAAATTGTGGAGTCGACAATTTAATGATATTATGAAAGAATCGCCTTTGTAGGTTAGGTAGAAATGTATTAAAAATGTTCAGGACCTGAAAAAGAAACTGTAAAGGCATAAAATTATGAAAAGTCTACCAATAATGAAATGTGATGATGATTTATTTTTATTATTTATGTTTAATGATTATTATGGTTTGAAGGCTAGTATTAAAGTTGGCAATGTAAAAAACACGAAGTTTAAAGAGATCAAATTATTTATACAGTAGTTAGGTACAGTATTATAAGTACCTAGGTCTTTATAGATAAGTAGGTATTGCCAAAGAGGTTTAAAGCCATTTTGTTTCATTTGCCATTATGTATTGAACAAATAAATAAGAACAGAGTAACAAGATTAGATTATGAAACAGTAGTGGCATTAAATATATTTATTCCGTAAGATACCTATCTTCCATAAAACTGTAACTAATATACACTGTTTCATAACTATTATAGACGCCACGGGCGGTAGCAATGGCGGACTAAACTTTGACCTTCAAATTTTCATAGATAGCCTTTTTTCGGAATAAAAAAATAATTTCGGAATAAATAATTCGTAATTCGAAAATGATAGTGTGCCGCTTGCGCTTTAGACCCATTTCTTAAACCTTGAAAGTTGTAAATAAAATAGAGAAATAGTCATTTAGTGTGATAACTAAAAATATGGACCATAAATCGAATTATTTATACGCTTTACCTAATTTATTTTATTTACCTTTTGACCAAATATTTAATTGTGATTTTTTCTTTATTTTGGCTGCTCAGTATTAACTATTTTAAACTTGTTTTTTTTTTTTGTTTTTGATGTGTACAATATTTTATTTTTATTTTTATTAATAATAAATTAAGCGAAACTGTAATAATTAAAATCGAAATATAATTTTTAAGTATTAATCAATTGAATTTTTAATATTGATTGCGCAAAACATTTACTATTAAAAAAAAATATGAATAACAATAGTTAAACCGAATTTCAGATTAATTATATGAATAATAAATGTCTACCGTTAAAAATACTTTGATTCTATAATGATATAAATACAAGTGTTTAAAAATAATCGAGTACATACGTTGCAAATCACTAAAATTATATTATAAAATTAGGGTGAAGGCACATGTTATAGGAGGTAGGTATACCTACCTACATACTTACCACTTATTATTCTGGCCAACCCTTGTCAGCAAGTCGTCACAAGTCGATGTGATTAGTATACAACACAATATACAAAGTATTCTTCGTGAATTATCCCACTCCTTTCTACGGATGTGTCTTCAGCCTAATACCGCAAGATAAGAAATCTCTGTAAATATTGAAATAATGTTACGTAAGTTTAGTAGAAACCTATTGCCCCCTTCATCCAAATCGAACATTCGAAGATAATTCTGTTTTGAGGCCTGTTTCCACCACCTTCGGAAAAGTTTCGGTTAACATAAATGGCAGATAACTCAAGAGCCAGTACCCATATTTGGCCCGTTACCTTATAAATGATGTTATTTCTGTAAGTAGGTTTGTACAAATACATTAAATAATAATAATTACATTATTATTAATTATAATTACATTATTTAATTATATTATAATAATATTAAAATAATATATTT
Source organism: Agrochola litura (assembly GCA_949152395.1). Classification (NCBI taxonomy): domain Eukaryota; kingdom Metazoa; phylum Arthropoda; class Insecta; order Lepidoptera; family Noctuidae; genus Agrochola; species Agrochola litura. The sequence goes on from OX424511.1 coordinate 11,113,134, forward strand.
ATTGAATAAAACGTTTACAAAAGTGTACATTTAGACAGCAGTAAGATTTCCCAAACAATTACATGCCTAAAAATAAACTAAAACTAAAATAATTATGTTTATTGTACAAGCGCAAATAACGATGGTTCGGATTTACAATGTTAGGTAGACTCGCCCGATCTAGGTTAATTGGTCTTATGATGAAAGAACCACGGAGATATGAGAGTTAGAAATCTCAAACTGATAGTATAATAAATAGTGCCTATTACCTATCCAAGGTGGTGGAACAGACCCTTTATGTCATAACTCATAAATTGTTTCATTTAGACACTAGAGTGATGCGAAGGAGATAATATGATATTAAATGGTGCTTTCGCTTGTATGTTCAATTTCGGAGTTAGCTAGACAATTAATAGTTTAATGTTAGATTAAGCGTTAAAAGTCTGCTATTTCGCTTATTTTGTGGTCACATAAAGCTTTGGCGAATATTCTTGGCATTAAGTACGTAATCAGACTTTAATTTTCCCATTGCTGGGACTAAGGACTTCTCTCTGTGCTAAGACGCTAAGGCGGTTTTTCGCGACGATTTTTTATCGCGCACTAGATTTTCAACTCTCGGTGTTAAACTGAGCGTTGAGAATCCCACAGAGTGCATTCCAGCGCGTCAAAAAAATACACTGTTGGATTTTTTGGATTTTCAACTTTCGACGCTAAGCAGTGCGTTGAAAATTCAGTGAGCGCTTAAAAATCGTCGATTTAATCTACGATGTGGGTCCAATGCGAGTTTTAGAAAAATGTACCTACACATATTTTTCGCAATAATATTCGCCAAAACTTGGAACCTTAATTTCGTTTGTGAAAAACTGGACTTATTTTGTATTTTCTGGACCTATTGTATAAAAAAAACACAGAGGGAGCTACTATCGCATGTCCTGTCTTCTTTACTTACCTACATAAATAATCGTGATCTGATGTTTTCTTGATGCTCATTGATTGTCCCAAGTCCATGTAAAATAGAATTGTACGTAGAAAAAGTTACAGTACTTTTAGTTTACGCATGTAGATGGCCAGTCGACTATTTTATTAAGTTTTCGTTACATACTGTATTAGAATGTAGGAGATGCAGGGTTTATAAGTCAAACGTATTTCTCGCTTTTGGTTCGAATATTTTTACTTTATCGTTTCATAATATTTCTATCATTCATTCCTTCCTATTCCGCAGAGACAAAGTTTATTTTTATGAAGGTTTACATATTTCAAGATATTGTCACAGAAGACCAAACCCCCTTTTCAAAAGTTCCTTTGTCTTCCATTTAATTACAAAATTTTCAAATCATACTTCAGATATTGTTTTGTCGTAAATTAAGTATGTTGCTTTGAGATTAGAACTGTGATCGAACTATAAAATATTAGTTTTGATTTGAGGCACCATTGTAAAATAATTTAAGTGAGTAGTCTTATTTGTATGGCGACAAGGTTCAATTTCGTCTAGCAGTATTAATTGATGAGTTTGCGACACCGGCTTTATAGTAATGTTTTAGAACTCACTTTGTTGACATGCAACTGTAGTTGTAAAGATGTGTTAATTTATTATGAATAAATGCACTTTTAAGTACATGCCTTGCTTTTTATTTATCGCTCATGTTGGATGCATCTGTAGATGGAAATGTATGCATTTCGTTTTTTTTTACCCTTGGCTCCTGGAGTAGGGAAAAGTCTGTTAGAAGATCTGATGTATAGTTGATACAGTTATAAATAAAAGATTGTATAATATTCAAACATTTTATTCTGTTTCCAAAATTACTTTTAAACTTTTTATTTACTCAACTTTTCTAAAATACATTTTTCATTATTTTATTCAGCACCAATTAACACTAAATTATTGAGCGCGACAATATAAACACATACCTACTTAATATAATTAAATAATAACTATAATGAAACGCTAATACCCAAGATTGAAATCTTTCGATATTTTAGGAATGTCCTATTGTGAGACAAATAAAAATCTCAAGTGTTGCCAAGTAATTTTCCAAGAAACAAATTACGATCAATTTAAACACAAATTCAAAAACAGCAGGTAGAATGAGACTTTCTAGCAGATAGCAACACTGGCCCCGTAGCAAAGAGATTTTCTTACATAAGTCAGTGAAAACAATCAGATATATTAGTTTTATCACAAATACACTGGAATAAAAACGAATAAACAGTCTAATGGAAGACAGGCGTATGATATATAGATTTTAATTAAGTCCCGATTGACACACATGTATACACTGAGATAATTTTTATATTAACATTTATAGAAGCTATATTAAACTTAAATACTTTTTATTGCGATGTGTGCATCATTTAATAAGTAGATCAGACTGTTTTCCGGCGTTGAGTAAATTATAATTTGGCCGCGATAGCACTTGTAGTGAATAAAATAATTTCAGATATTTAAAGAAAACATAATTAAATAGCAACAGAATAATTAATTATTTCATGCAATACTGGGATTGTTAAAACATATGCGTAACTTTTGAGTTTTTTCTTTTATTCTAATGTCATTTATAAATAACGACAGACATGATATTAAATTATTATTCGATTTTCATTTACAAATATCCCAACTTCATTTAATTTTAATGTAGTATAATAATAAGGACACCATTTATATGACAATATATTCAGAAATGACCACTCAAATGTAAAACGATTTAATTTGTGGATTCAGAAAGCCATTTTTATCCATTAGAAAGTAAAAAAAAAATTAAATTATAGAGTTGTATGAAAAAATAAAAGAATTTTGAAAACACGTTATAAATTACTAAATAACACGTCAAATAATAATCAAATGGCAATTTGAGTCCACAAATATTCTACATTAAACACCCGTAATAATAAATAATGCGAAGAAAAAAGGTGGGTACTGTAGAGAATTAAACTAATAAATTAATTATTATTCTATAATAAATATGATATAATAATATCATTTATAATCATCATTAATAATAATTGGAACCGAAGTATTTCGACGTAAAGTCAAAATTGCCACTAGATTGCTAGATAATGCGTTGGATTTATTACATATACTCCTGGACTCCTAAAATCGAGGCACCGTGCATATTTACATGTATATATGAGGAGCTCATGGCTAAGTAATAACAGCCGCACGGGTCGAACGATCGGGTTAAGCTACGCTTGCTAGGATTGGTCTGTAGCAACCATAACCATCTTTACATACCGAGACTCCTCTGTGCCTCGGAAAGGAATTAGAACATCTAAAAAGTGAAAGACTTTTATACAAAAAAAATACAGGGTGGCTCGATTGAACAGTCCGGAAGTATATATTTTAAGTAAGTACCTTGTGTGAATCAAACCACTTCTCAAAACATTTTTTTATTAAATAATGTTGGTATCTTTAGATGATATTACTTTCCTCTCATTTACCTTTAATGATTGAAAATAATAATTATCCTTTTTATAATTAAGGAGTTCATTCTTAGTAAAAAACCTTAATAGGACAAAATCCCCGTACCTACCGAAGTAATATATTTGTAATGCCGATTTAATAAACATAAATTACAATCAAACGGTAAAAATATTTGATGATAATTCAAGTCTTGGCAGTGACAATTTTGACGTATTATAAAAATAATTACGTATTGTACTGTGTACCTAAATATTACATAAATACAACCTGTCGATAGATATAACATAACAATATTTTACAGTCAATAAGACATGTTAATTCTCTTGAAACTTTTAATAAGTTCAAATGCAAGATGTTAAGGGGTTATGCAGACATTTTTTGGAGCCAAACAGTTGCGCTACAGTTGTCTAAATGTGCAAAAACATATTCACCCTTCTCTCATACGCATATCCATAATCAATTATATTATAAGTAAAGAGAGGTAAGTAAGAGAGGTTTATACGCGCTCCGCAAGTGGCACGTTAAAACTTGGCTAGTTAACACACTGAGTTCATCAGTTAAATCCAATCCAGCCTGTCCCTAGCTGCCCTCCCACAGCGACGCCCTAAGCCGAGGTTCGTACCCCACAGGGGGTGCCCTTACCACGTAGTCGCTTAGTTTATAAGTTTTATGCCTTGGCTGGAGACCTTAATTTATTGAGGCACCCACAGGAAAGTCCGGTTAAGCAGCCGACAGCCTCCAAGGTTGACCTGCGGGATGCCATTCCCCAAAAACAAAACACACAACTCAGTGTCGCGCGTTAACGGGAGCGACATATGTTTGTCTCTTTTTCGCTCCCGATAATTACGACATGCCGTCCTACTTATAGTAGGCACCCTATAGTGTGACAATACAATATTACACGTTAATTAGTGTGCCATTTTTGAATATCGAATATTGCTTAACTACCTCTTTTTACATAAAATATAATTTCCTGCAATGGAGTGTTGCGCAACTGTCGCGACACAAAAAAAAAATAGTGTGCACAAGCCCTAAAAAAGTTTTGGAGGTAGAAAATATCATGCATGATAATTTACACACACCTTTGAATGACCACATTAGTCAAATTGTATACTTTCCATCATAAACTGAAAAGACACAAATCGTACATACATCCAGTTTTTCAACCCACTTTCATTCGAATTTGTAAACTCGCAGTGTTGAATTAAATATTAATTCTATAAAGGCTATACCAGAATAGCCGATTTTATTGATTCAAGCGTTAGTTTTTCTTTTCCCTTGAATCTACAAAAGAGATTACTTCACGAGGAATACAACAGTCACTCAATCATTGCACATTGGAACACTATAACCCTCTTCCCGACCTTCTCCTGCCAATAATACTGTAGTTGTAGTGACTACAAACATTCTAAACGTACCCAGGACATGACGAAGACCGAATCCCTTCCCTTCCCTATGGACCGTCCATCAGTTGTTATAACAAGCAATAACTTGATTATACAACTGGCTTAATTAACACTAAAACTACTAATCGCTGCCATAAGCAAACCAGGTGTCGCACGAGAATCGTTGAAAAATCGCGCGACTGTGGCGCAACTGTCGTGCGACACTTGTTTGTTTTTTAAATAATATAGCATAAAGAGTGTGACCGTGGCTATGTGATGCGCGGGCGCTTGCCGGGCGCGCGATGTCACATCTCTATGGAGACGCCGGGGCCGCCAAGGCGCGTTTCTTTCACTCTGAAGCCATTTTCCAAGAGTTCACCACAGAGGGAGTCTACTATGGTGCGAGGCGTCGTCGGCGGGATTAGTACCATTGCGTATCTGTAACAAAGATAGTGTAGTTTAAAACATCAATACTTATAAAATAGTTGACAGACAAAGTACCAAAGCCGTAGTAGATAGATGGCGCTAGCATAGCTTTCACCTGTCAAGTTTGTGTTGTTTTGGCTTCCCTTGCTGACTGCATTTTTTTATAAATTGAAAGAACTGTTGTGAAAAAACATGTATTCGACATGGCGGATAAGTGAGTTAAGAGCTGAATTGAAGAAACTATCAGAAATTATCAGAATACCAGCGCTGCGACATTTATTTATTTAATACATGGAGGACTTACACCTAATAAAAACAGACAAAAAGGAGACCATAGTCACCAGAGAGCCAATTAAAAATCCTCACGTATAGACATATAATAATATATATATTTTTTTTAGATATCGCAGCATATGCTGAGATAGGAGCTTTTTGACCCCGTACAGGACTTTATGCTTTTATTTTAATTTTACTTTGTTTTTATTTGTTTATTAATGTTTTAATGAGTGTTTTTGAGTTTAATTTGTGATTTCCTGTGCGAGTCTCAAGTAATATGTTTTTTTTTCTTTCAAACGAGGTGCATCTTTACGAGGAAGGAAAGCAAACCTTGTCAAATCAAATCAAATGTCAAATTAAAGTCAAATCAGATGTTCCTTTTAAGATTCTTCTATTTTGGTTAAAGCTATGCTAGCGCCACTTTGACAGTTGCCAAACCCATTGAAGATTAATTAAGAGGGGTGTCTTCCTAAACAGGTTGATGTTTGTTTTCGAACGGATTACGGGCTACAGCTGGTCGTTAATATATTTCAGTGATAGAGCAGATAAATGTGGTAAATTGATTGAATAGACGATGAAAACCGCAGATCGACCACCTTAAATTAGGTTTTGCAAATAATTTACGAAATTGGGCTATGAGAACGTAAACCTTTTAGAAAAATACGTTCATCATAATATTTAAAAACTTGAACGAATCGAAAAGGTAAGTTCTTTGTGAATCTTTATGGTTTTTGTTAAATACAAGATGAAACAATGCTCAATAAATAACATAAAAGTCTGAGAAAATCATAAAACTCATAATATTTATAAAATAAATACGTTTCAATCAAACATCGATTTTTATATCCGTGTTTAACTTGTTTACATAATGAATTCGAGTTTTGTGTGAAACTGGTCGAGTGACTTTCGCGAGTTCATTCAACTAGAATTGACGCATTTATGACGAATTATTCGATGTCTAGCCACACGGTCAGGTCCAGAGTAACCTAACAATACGCGCCATGTCTATGTGAAGAGCCTACTTTATCAAGGGCTTGGCCCAACTTCTAACTTCTTGGTTTATAAGCAAGTAGCCCCCCTGATGGTAAGTGGTGTGGTGTCCGCCGCCTATAGACATCTGCAATTCCAGAGACATGCCAGGGGGTAGGCCCCCTGATAAGTAATATTAGCTGGTGGTAGGCCCCCAGGTGCATTGGTAACCAAGATACAAAGATGAAACGCCTCAGTAATTACACCGGTACCAAAACTCTGCTCGGCTGCGAAATTTGTATAAATAGTGGTAGTCCACTGCCTCTATACCAGTTCGCAGCCAAGCAGCGTCTTGGTTAAGCTTTTTAAGAGCAGCTCTATTGCTAAATAGGTACTACATTGGTTATGAATAGCAACTATGTCATACGGAGATTGCCTTTTTCCCAACGTGGTAGGCAGACACTATACAGGGTGTATCAGAAAGGTGTGGTCAAATTTAAGGCTGTGGTATAGTTGTCGTCACGTAAAAATAACGCTGAGCGACAGTGCAGCAGATGTGTCAGCGCACGGGTGTCCTAAAGTATTGTTGTTTTATTGTAGAATCATAATAAGTACTTTTTTAGCTACTTTGTACTTGGGAATAGGCTGGAATCGATAAACCGCTCAGTGCGTAGGTAAACGGCCAGCGTTATTTTTACGTGACGGGACCAGTACAGACCATCAAAAGCAAAAAATAATCAGCCATTCCCTACATTTGGGTCGAATAGGTATTGAAGTTTAGTATGGGGCAGTTGATAATTTTTTCGCGATTACGATATTGGTCCCATGGAGGAAGTTGTTTAGTTTGATAGTCTGTACCACACCCTAAAATTTTACTACACTTTTCTGATACACTCTGTATGAAATACTCCAAGTACTACGAATCTGATCCTAAACCTTTCTAGACCCGTCGACTTCAAAGAGAGCCAGGAAAAATGGATATTATTAATTGTATCTCATTAGTAGAGGCCTGATAAGCTAATATTACAAGTTTTTGTATATCTTACCCGCCCCCACCGGCGCCGGTGAGCTTGCAGGCGAGTCCCTTGGCGCGCGCGGCGGCTCGGATCACCTCGAGCGCCGGGTGAGACACACCCAGAGCTGACAGCAGGCAGTGGTTCATTTCCCATAATTCCTGAAACAATGGATAAGCGAATTTATACGATGAAACGTAAGTGCTTGATCTATGAGAAGCCTGTGTGGACAAGTAATCTACAAAATAAATCTGGCTAAGGCATGCTTGATTGATGTCACTGCCTTAGATATATTGCTTTATTTATAGTGTACAAGGAGGAAAGGAATTGCTATTCCAGCTGTTGATTGAGGATAAAATAATAATTATTATTTACATAAAGCCAATCGTATTTTTTTTTCAAACGATTTGTTGAATTTCCGATTGATGCCGCTAAACAGTCCAAAAGCCTAATTAATTTTTTAAACCATTATAAGAATGATCAGTGTGCCAATTTCACGAATTTTTGAGAAAAATACTCTCGTGTTTATTTAAAATCCAAGTTGTCATAATCCAAAAACAACAACACAGTTATTTTAGTTCATATAGTCACTATGCGCTTGCGCACGCAATGTTACAAAATTAAATACAAAATGTAAGCACTAAAAATTTCGCATCGTAATAGAAAAAATCATGTAATAAAATAGTGACGTGGGTGCAACATCGTAATACGTTTATTGAGATGCATTGACAAAACATTTTTAGTACATCCTGTATTTCACAACAAAGATTTGCGAGTGCGGCTGACGTCACTAAGTTTACTTTAGGTTGTAAAAATTGCTACACTTTTCATCATTCATCTTGCTATCGACCCATAAATGTCCGCTGTTTCGGAAATTTCCCATATATTGGTTTAGCACGATTTTGTGGGATATTGCCGTGATTCATATCATACCACGAGAAGGTATTGTTTAAAATTAAGCTCGTTTACTAAATATACCGACTTCCGAAGAATTGCCATTGAGTTGAATGCCTTTTTTAATTTGCCCATTAGAAGCTATTGAATCAAGCGAGAAATTTCTTTGTGAAGTTAAATTATTATTTAAAAGTAAACGCTTTTTAACGGTAAAGGAGATAATGTTAGGTATTACGAAAGATGACAAAAGGTACTTACTGCTAAATGCTGGTATTCTGCTTCGGAATCAATTTCACACTTGCCACTGGAGAGTTTTTCCAAAACCTTTAAAAGAAGATAGATAAAATATAAAAAAAAATATAATTAAATGTTCCATTAGGGTCTTTTAGCTATTATTTTTATAAGAATGAAGTGAATGATGCGAGAAGCACAGAATCGGTCGAAGTGGCGGCGCTTGGTCGGCCTATGTCCAGCAGTGGACGTCTTTCGGCTGAAATGATGATGATGAACTGAATATGCCTTGGCTGATTTCAAATTGGTTAGATATGCGTTACCCCGATGGTGCCAGATAGTGACCAAACACTAGTCTGACCAATTTGTGACTCAGTTTCGATAATAAGACCCATATTCAATACTTTTATTTGCCTCATGGATTCAGATAGTAATCAATAATCATACTGTTCTATCTAGGCAGAAATAATACAAGTAGCATAAATAAGTTTCTATGCATTCAGTAGAACCTTATTCACCTTAGAATCTAAGCCGGTCCTAGGATTAAAATAGCCCAGAGTGTGTCAATGTTTACGATACTACAACGCAAGTTGTATCTGATTGAGGGGAACGGGTTGTTTGCGAGGCAAGCAACCTGCCAATGCAATACTTAGGTATTCATATATCGGAGAATTACGCTCCGTCATTTTGACTAATAGAAAAAAATATAATAAACGTGGATATATTAAGTAACCTGTTCCGCTTAGCTATTTCTAAAGAGCCATAAAAAGCCCTGAAAGAAATCGACACGTGTTTCACCTCACAGCGCGGCATCCTCAGGATGACGATTGACTTGTCACGAACACGGCGTGTATTCTATTTTATAATGGATTTCCGCAAGGTCACGCTTGAATCAATTAACTATCTTTGACTAATAGACGTTTGGACACTGGCTTACTATTAAACGTGCCATTTATATTCAAGGTATATTATCTTCTACATATTTTATCGACTTTGATATTGCAAGACTTGAATGACAGGATAATGAAACTCGGGACATTGTATAACAACATATGACACTAATCACAGAAACGTGTTGAAATTTGGAGCGCCACTTCTTCGCAGCTGACACAGTGGGAATTAGTGGAGTGTTAAGGTGTCGAATCAGACACAAAGAGATTCGCAAGTGACCCAAAGATTTTTCAAACTTAAATATTAGTGGGCGAAGCACATTGCTCGAAGTAAAAGTCGTGGTCGTGCTTCAAGGAGCTGTTGTCCTTCCTTAAGGAGCCAAAAAAGGTGGCAAAATAAAAATTAAAACAATCAGGCACATACACAAGACCAATGTTCAGGACATAACCCTAAAAATAAGAAGACTAAAGTAGAAATGGTCTGGACCCAGAGTTACCCAGTAGTACCCAAAAAACGGCCAAAAAAGAGAGGTGGACCACAGAAAAGGTGGGATGATGACATTAGAGAGGACGCTGGAATGACATGGAGCAGAGTGGCAAGAGAGAGACAGGAATGGAGAAGGCCTTTGCCGACTGGCAAACGGACATACAAAATATAAACAAACGCTAAATACGAGACTGAAGACTTTTTGTTTGTCCGACAAAAAAGGCTAATAATATAAATACAATATATATAAAGGTCGTAGGAAGCACAGGACCGGATATTAAGGCGATGCTATGGGATCTTTCGGCTGTGTAATGATCGGATGATAATAATGGACCTTTGGGGGCTGTTTTGTCTTCTTAACTTTCAACCGTAAATTCAGATTCTCACCCTAATTCGAATTGAATAAGGCTTATATTATACTTGCCAATGAGTTTTGAATATACAGCAAAAAAATATTTTACATACATATACTATATCGCTTAGCAAAAACAACTAAAACCAAATACAAAACCTTCATGAAACCAACCTGCGTGGCTGTATGAGCAACATGATCACAAGCATCCATTATATGGTCCACTGCGGCCGTGTTCCTCTGCCTCAAGGCTGCGACCTTCACCACCAGGGCTCTGGTCTCCCTGGAGACGCGAGAGTCTACCAGCAGGACTCGCAGGTCCATCTTTATGTCTAAGTGACGTGGCTTGCTGCCCTTCTTGAAAGAAACCAGAGATCCGAAAGTGCAGGTGGCGTTGTCTATGCCTGTGGAGAGAAAAAAGGTTGATTGAGTCTATGATGTCATTGAAAATGGACGAAATAATTGACTGTTTAGCATTTATGAATAAACTACACTTACAGATGAAATTGTAATAATTTGTATTACTGTAAATAAAATTGCTCTAGTAAGTCATGACAATGCGAGAGTTGAGAGGTTGGTGTTCATAGATCACCTACTGTTTCCATTTTGTTATTAATTATTACGTCCAGTCATGTGGGACACCCACACAATTTCTGGAGCTCAAAGTTCAATCCAGTTTCATTTCGGATATCACAAAAAACCAAACAAGTCAGAGAGTGGGAAATTCACGAAACATCTGGTTTTTTTGTGTACATGTTCAATTAGTACATATGGTGGTGTAGTGAGTAAACAAATCTGAAGTTCACTACTTCATATTGCTTTGAACGTGTTAAAATGTTGGCCCGAAAAACTTTAAAAATAATAAAGGAATTTAAGACCAGAGGAACTATTTATTCCTATGACGTAGTTCTGTGAAAACTTATCGAATGTTTTAACGAACAACATGGTCGGTCACCTAAGATAAGGTATTCTGCATTCGCAAATTAGTTTCCAAAAATGTAAACAAATATTTGCTTTTGGAAAAATTACTTTAACACCCAGTAAAGTTCAGTAAGCGCTACAACTTCAACAATTATTGTATCCTTTGAAGTCATTCTAAATTTAATTTGATGTACACTAACATAAAGTTGATATTTGTTGTGGAAATAACATCAATTGGAAGCAAGGATATAGGATATGTATAACTCATCATCAGGTCGTTGTTTTTAATTACCTATGACGGCTTTACACACCCACTACTCAAGTATTATGTCAAGCAATGTAAAAAAAATCTTAATTAACATATTCATATTAAAAGATGCATTATGTATTCAATACAGGGTTGTACAATATTTTATAAACCAATATATGCACATAATGACGTAGATCGTAAAGCCACGATATATTTGTATAAATTTTAAAATGTGGTTATTACACAAACTAAAACAATAATTTTAAAGGAATACCGTGTCATAATGATATTGGTTTTGTTTTAATTATAATTATTTAACGTATTTGAAGTCAATAATGTATAATGTGTAATTACAATATATTCAATGTTAGAAGGTTGCCATGCCGCCGTTCTTTACATAATATGAATTATGTATAAAGACGTAAATGAATTTTACACTTAAAAAATTCATTCATGTTCACTTATTTACAATTCCAAACGTTCAACTATTCCGAATACGAACAAATGTTTGCCGAAAATGATTTTCGGGAAATCCTTGTTTTGGCTACTGACGAAATGTGGGTGTACGTACTAGTACGTACTATATATAGTACGTGTTAGAGCGAAATTTCAAACATTTGAAACGCGCCTTTGCGTCCATAGTGTTGTGACTAAGGCGAAAGCCTAGCGCGACGGGACTGAGCGAGACAACGCGCGTAATTTTCAAACGTTCCTGTCCGCGCGTGGCCGGACTACGAGCCTTGTCAGCAAGCGATCTAAGACGCGGGTGGCGGGCGTAACAAAGCACTTCGGTCTTGCCGCTCCGCGTATGCGCATCTGTATATTGATTTTAGGTAATATTTTACTTAGGATGTAGTCAAATGTTGATACGGGCATTCGAGTGTACTCAAAGAATGTTGTAGGGTATAATCTCAGTTCTTCATATAAATTAAAAAATTTACCACGTATTTCTCTTTTTTATTTATTTCGTGCACACCATCTCTAGTGTTCAACACCTCCCATCTCAGGATCGGACTGTCTAGTAAAAATATCAAATCCTCGTCCATAGTTTGCAACCCCCGATATACGTCGAACGGCTACAAGAGCTCGCGTCCCGCGTCCCTGTGGCCACCGCACGCCCCCGCTCGTCGCGCCTGTCTCAGGCCCCAGCCACCACGCATTCAGTGTGAAGGTTTAAGGTTGGACACTAAAAGAAAGACCGTTCTAAGGATTTCAATAATACGTTTATTATCCTTTTCTTTATATATTGGAAGATGTTTTACTAGTATTATGTGAGTGATCCCACACAAGACTAAAATTATAGTAGTCACTATGTGAAAGTAAGGATTTTATCAAGTGGTTAAGGGCAGGCTTGGATAGTAAAAAGTAATATTTATGAGTTAGAAAGAGAAAGACTATAGTGTTGAAGTAGGATCAATTTGTTTTTGCTATACTCCAACAGTACGTGCACCCGTATTATGCCAGTTATGCTTAAGTCCCATGTAATAGGGGGCGAACCTATTGCCATCGACCGGGCACAAATACACACTTCAGGCTGCTACTGAGAAATCCCTAATGAAAAACCCAACAACACTGTGCCCGACCTGGAAATCGACCCCGACCTCATGCTCAGCCGTAGCGCTTGCGACCACTAGACCAACGAGGCAGTCAGCAGAAGTCAGATTTGATGAAAATCTATTAATCTACTTTATAGGTCGTTTAAACCTAAACACGCCACAAACGTTAGCTAATAATAGAGATAATGAGATAACAAGTCAAGGGCTGCCTTGAGGATGAACCGCTTGGCAATGTTTATCTTAGTTTAACAATCTTAACAATGTAAAGATTGGTGCCCTTAAAACAATCAATCTGCCTAGCCGTTTCCCAACTATGTTGCGGTCGACTTCCCGTTTAACCGGATGCAGCTGAATACAATTTACATGGATCGACTGCCTATTTGACCTCCACAACCCAGTTACTGGATAATACGATAACTTTTGGTAAGACCGGTTGTCAAACTTTCGGGCTTCTGACGACCCGTAACGACTGTCAAAGATCCACCAATGATAGCCGGGACCAACGGCTTAACATGCTTTCCGAGGCACGGCGGGTCTTGGTATGTTAAAACGGTCACCCATCCACGGACCAACCGCGGCAAGCGTCGCTTAACCGGATCGATCACCCGTGACAACCGAACGGTTGTTATTACTTAGCCACAAGCCCATGCTCGGCACCTTTAAAACAACGGATCAATATTTGTAGAAGGTCCAAGGGACATAGGAACAGTTGTTCCATGAAAGATTTCTCCGTTATTTAACGCATGAAATAAAAATACCACTTTAGTTGCCACTCTTCGATCAATAATACCAACTTGCCACTGGTTCGTCGTGATATATCAATAGTGTACCATTTGGTCCTTCGAGTCGGATTCAGTTTTTTTGTAAAACCTCATAATTCCCACGGAATCACTTTTATCTATTCAACTTTAGTAGTATTACTAGTGCTATTAAGAGTTGTTTATATTTAAGTATAAGGTGAAAATCTCCTTCATTATAATCTTTTTAGATTCAACAGTCTAGCGAGTGTACTTTAGACCTCGTGCGAGTTTCATTTTGGATTCAACAGTCTACTCTAACAATCGTGAGTGCGTTCTACAACTACATATTGGTCAGTGGTCCCAAAGTGTGTCAAGGTCTGTGTCGCTTTCTATTGACGCCGGAGGGATATGATGATGTTCAAGCCGCGAACTTGTCCTACTTCACTAAATAGATCCAGTTGATCCGTGGATGGTAAACACGACTTTTTACTTTAGGACTGAGGACAAAGACACCGGTATAAACGGAAATATTTGTAGAGGAAAATTTTGATTGTGACTGTTTAATACGATTGACTGTAAATATCAGTCAATGAAAATTTACGAAGTGGAAAATATTGAACTGATCGGAGGAGAATTATCGTCGACAAGCAATCAATACCTCATTCTAATATCGGGATAAAAGCCAATTATAACAAATAACAACTGATAACACTTTACAATGTTTAAGAAAACAGATAAGGAAAGAAAAGTATTAATTCTAAATTCGGTGGACTTGGCATTTATCGTTTCAAGGAGCTCAAATAATTTTACATCTTTTTTGAGGTCAATGCAGTCGCCTAATCTCTGATATATGGCCAAGGTACATCTCAAGCGGTCAAGGTTTTCGTACTTCAAACATTAAAATTACTAGCTTTTTGGTCTTACTTGTAAACCGTCTTTCGGCAAACTATCGACAATTCTGGTTTGAACTTTAGGAATTCATATCCTTGGGCAGTTGAGATTGAGACTTTGCTACATACATCTTTGGCAAAGTCGAGGTCAGTGATTTTATAGCAGCGACAACTAAGATTTGCAAGAAAGTAAATGGTCCTCTGGTCCGCAGAGAAATGAGCCTGCGTCTTCGATAATCCAAATTTTTTACGAAATTTTAGCACATTGAGAATAGAACCGTGATTGCTAACATTTAGATGACAAGGTAATTTAATATTGGGAAACGTTAACCAGTTAACCATTCTGACAAAAAATGGTCTGTGGCACTTTAAAGTTAATTAAAATATAAGGTCGTCTTTTGTAAGTACACTATTTCAGCAAGATTTTTATTGATTATAATTATTGGTCCAATGACTATTAATTACAATAGGACATAGATTAGTTTCTGAGTTTCAGGGTCATAGGTTCAATGATTGATAAAAAAATTAATTAAAAATATTTAGGTAGAAACACGATAAGTTTTTTCAAAATTAAACAAAACCTTATCAACGGGACAAAAACGACCTCTAAACTTTTCGAACTACCTAATATCTCTTCATTTTAATGCCTAAAGGAAATCGAGTAATGAATTGTATCAGCTCTTACAAAGTATTCGAGGTTCTCGATAGCTCTGACGTCATTAAAAACTTTGTGTATACTGTGGAATATACTAATATCGACGCAGCCAGTGAAAACAAAACACCGGAGATGAAAGATTTACCAATGATTTCGAAGTTTTATTTACCAGACAGACTAAACGATCAACACATTTGGATTTAGACAGCTTAATATACGTTTTACAACAGAAATACTATAGTATATGCAAATACAAACATGGAAGCTTTTAAATTGATCGTTCTTTACAGAATTGAGGTCGCCTAAGGTTAATGCAGGTAAAAATTGTATGTTCTCTGATGATTTGCGAGCTTATCGGGCAGTTTTGTTACAAGCGATTGATGATACTATTTATAAAACGTCGATGCATGTCGCGATTGCGACTAGGATAAAAGCTTGTCTTTGTTACTATTTTAGAAATATTAAGGTAAACTACTGAAAACTATTAGGTAAATGGATTATGGATAACTCACCTGAAGGAGACCCGTGCATTATCCTCTCGCAGTTAAACGCCCATTCCGATATAATCTCTCTCTCAGTCATACTAAAATCTTCACTGGTCTGATCGTAGAACGCGTCAAATGACGTCGTACTCTTCAATTTGAGGAGCTGGATCAGGGCACCCGCTAAACACACAGCAAAGGACGCCGAACTGCCAGTTCCCGCCCCAATAGTTAGTTCAGATCCTAATGAGATCTCCAACGATTTGACAGGAAGATTGGTACTTCCAAATATTCCGGAATAGACATATAGGAAACTGCGTAAGGAATTCTTTTGGTTACTTTGTAATGCGTCGAAGTTTGGCTTGATAAGATGCAGGAACTCGTCAACTCTTCGCAAATGGTTGTCATGGTCCAGTTTGTCAGGTAATCTCCAGGAGAATTTGCCTGTGATGCCTGGTGCCAGCTTCGGATGGAAGAGGCTTTTGACTGTAGGTTCCAGTGGTAGAGTTTCTTCTAAACCGACACATGGTAGGTGGATCCGTATCGTGGGGTCCACGTGATAGTTTACTTCCTGTAAAAGAGGAAAAGTTTGGTTTAATTTTACAAAGCTTTGATGATTATATTTAAGGTGAGTTTAAAATATCAGCTGGTGGCTTTGTGACTTTCAATTACATTATTATCTAAAGTCACGTTTCATATGAAGAGTGTAAAATATTGCAGTTCAAAGAGATTTATCATCGTAAAAAGATAATTTCCAAGAAGTCTATTCAAATCATAATGATACATTATTTCTCCAATATTTTACATATTCATAACTCATAATTCTTGTGGTTATTGCTAACGTACATCGTCATATTTTAATATTAATAGGGACATTTAGTCAAATGACCATCAATTTATTTGACTAAGTGCCTTATATTTATACAAAATTAATTGTTTAAGTTAAATAAATAGCTTCTGAAGTTGTTAAATATACTATACTACATAGCTATTAAATTAAATGTTCATGTATGAAGCCATTAAGAACTTAACATAAGTGTGGCTTAAAATGAGGAAATTAGGTATCTACTAGTACAGTGTCCTCCAGTGTAGTTCTCGAAAGGTTAGCCAGAGGTGTACCCTACACCCTAAATATTCTACCCACATTTCGCCAGTTATGTTTAAGTCCCATGTAACAGGGGGCGACCCTATTGCCATCACCCGGGCACAAATCCAGAATCCGGGCTGCTACTAATCTACTAGTACAGTGGTCGGCAAACCGCGGCTCGCGAGCCGCTTGCGGCTCTTTATTGGCCTATAGAGTGCGGCTCTGCACAAATGACGATGAGTGCGAGCGTAGATATGCGCAGGGGTCGGGTTTTCGGTCATTAAGCAAGATATCAAGTTTTATTCAAAATTCAAACTATATTTCATAGATTTATTTCCGAAGTATTTTGATAAAAAAATATCGAAATTAATAATTTACTGTACCTGTTATCAGTCAATAGAGCCAAATATCAAATACTAATTTATTCTTAGTGACTGCACAAAACCCGATATTGAACAGTAGGTTCCTATTTTGTCTAGTAAATATTTCTAGATTTTTTATAATTTCGGAATTATGATTTTCGAAAATATTTTATCTATAGAAATAGAAACACCAAAAACTATGCATTTCATCACTTGATTTTCAGATTGCTTCAATCAATAAATAGTTGTTTAAAAACAAATCTGTATTTTACCTACCTGACCTATCAATAAAAGTTTCTTCCTTCTCAAATCACTATCAGTCACTAACTCACCTAGGTATTGCCAAAGTCAGCTTTCTAAGTAACGATGTAGGCTATGCACCTAACAGCTTTATGAGCCAATACATTGGTAATATTTAGATGCCATATAGGGACACGTTACACACGACCAGTAATCGTATTACTACACACAAGCCACAAGCGGATGTTAGTCTACGAAGTTTTCGGAAATGTTTCAAACTTCCTTATAATCTTCACAGGAATATACAGGGTGATTGGAAGATGGGTGCAAAGCTTTAAGGTGAAGATAGTATAGACAATTTAGAACCATTTAAGCCATGGTTGTCTTAGACGAAGTCTTACCAAATTTTTTAATTTTTAATAAGGTTTAAAAGACGTATTGTACAAATTTTTTATTTTTTCTGAGCTTTAAATGTCTGTAAAAAAAATGTCTAATGACACAGAAGCCTAAAACATGTTTTGCTTGATTGCTTACACATTACTTTAATTAAATAAATAAAAAATGAATTCATTTATCATTCAATTTGTCCATAATTATGCAGTTTACATTAAATTTTGAGAATTTCCGAAAAAAAATAAAAAATTTGGTTAAAAATATTTGGTAAGACTTCGTCTAAGACAACCATGGCTTAAATGGTTCTAAATTGTCTGTACTATCTTCGCCTTAAAGCTTTGCACCCATCTTCCAATCACCCTGTATATTTTTTTTTATTCTCACTAGAACTTCTAAATATATAGCTATGTTATAAGGTGGAATCTGGCAAAAAATACTTTTCTAAGTATACGGGATGTAAAAAAAACTACCGCAAAGCCAAATTCTACGCATGCTCTAAATACAACTAAGTAACAAAGAGCTAAAATAATATACCAATAGTAAAACCAAAGATGCCAAAAATTCAACACAACCCAAAAAAAAAACCTTAAATCAAATAAAATTATTAAATAAAAATAAATAAAATTATTAGGTACCTTAATTACAATCGAGCTCCTGAGTCCCAGACTGACAGCCACCGCAGTCTTCCCGTACACAACCGAATGCTCCCCATGCAGGATCACTTTACCGGGAGCAGACACACTTACTGTGTACATATTATCTATTCCGTTCAACATTTTTAAAAAGTCTTTTTACACGCAAGGAACCAATAAAAAAACAACAAGTATTTTGTTCTACTTCATTATTATTTCCAAATTACATTTCAAGACTTTTGTGCGTTCCACTGTTCTACCGTCAGCGTCTTTTGCGTGAATGCGTGTATGCTCTTCAGTTCTTCTTGAAGCACTGTGTTCACCAATCTGTGGAGCGAATTATTATACTATAATAAGTATAATAGATCGATTGTTATTCTAATGGAGACGTTTGAACGTGTTAGTTGGAGATACCAATCTTCGTGAATACAAAACGGCTTTGTCATCTTATCGTTCGGGACTTTGGGTGTTAGTTTTTTATGAATGTATTTTCCGCATCTCGTTGACTTTTCAACCCTTAGTATTTTTGTGTGCAGTTTCAGTTGCAAGCGTCAGTCAGGGGTTACGTATTGTTGGTTCTAACTTATTTGAATGTTAAAAAGATGTGCTCTGAATTTTTATGACAAGTTCTTTGTCTAAAAGTGCACAGTGTCTGATGACGTCTAAGATAGGTCCTTATTTGTATTCTCTTTGAATTTATATTTAGCAAGATTATCTTTGAATTTTTGCGCTGGTTTTCCTCAAGAGATTTAGAGTAGTCTTAACAGTTATGAATGTTATGATACTGGTTTACATACAAAACAGGAAAGAGTTTAGTTTATTTCGCCGGGTTAAATTATCCATTATCATTATGAAAATGCTGAAGGCAAAAAACCTGAGCTTGCCATTCTGGCTGGACGTATATTTGAATTTTATGAATATATCTATTCTTAGACATTTTTTTTAAAAGCCTTTCACTTCTTTGAGAAAATGCCTTTTCTCAACCGATCTTTGCATTCCAGAATAATACTTCTTTTTTACACTTTCACTAGACGCTGAGACTGGTGCAGTCAGCATTCTAACAAAACCGATGCATTAAGCTGTACTTCGACTACGATTGCGTATAAACCGTTGCTATCACACATGCATAGATACATTGTACCCATTTTGTCAACTCTTGGCATTCAGCCACGGTTTTTACTGCAATTTTTGCACGCACGTCGTATGGACAATGACCTTCTCATGGTCTCATTACGACTCAATATCGGTAACAATGCAACTATTATGCGATATTGTTTGATTGTATATGACTTGGGACACGTAGTCGGGTTATAAAGTGGTCCTCTTGGGAATACCAGCGTGTTATAATCGAATCTATTGTACCAGGAAAGTGAAGCGAAAATATACGATAAAGATATTTGCATCCCACGCCCATTTACGATATCGTTAAATGGCGATAGACAAATTGCAACCTTTCCTCAGTTCTGTGCAAATATTTTTTAATGATCAGATTGTGCACAAGAGCTTTCGCGAGTGTCACAAAAGGTGAATAGGTTAGGAAATGTTTCTAAAGGATGAGCAGTATCCTAGTATATGTGTAAAGAAATATTGATTGATTTTGTTTAAACAACACATAATGCGGATTAAACTAGCAGACCCATTTTAACGCTTTTACGACTTGATCTGGGGAAATGAATTTCCAATTAATGTTTTTAGTGGCTTCGATGACGGGTGCCATCCTGCCAAAACTGCCTACGTAGTTTAATTACATACTGTTTGCTAATTTTGAACCAGATACGTACATGAATCAAAATTCCCGATGCAAATACTGTTTATAGCTTCGGCGCTTCGTTCAACAAGGAACAAATGAATCACTGAATGATTTGATCCCGGTGTTCGTGTTACAATCAGTGCACCGCCATTGAGTTCTAATATGCGTTCATGGTCTGTGCACTTCAAAGTTATTGTTTTATGAATGCTTTGCTGATATTTTAAAGGTCAATTATCGCCTACACGTGACTTTCGCTTATGTTTGTTATCTGTGTTTTATTGATGGATGTAAATGTCCCCTAGACAAGTCTTAGATGCGCATTATGTACCCAGAAATGATTAGTTCAAATGTTTTGTTGTTTGGACGCGAAAAACAATAGTTCAAGGAAAACATGCGCAGCAAAATCTATTGTTAAAGCGTAATGATCGATCACACTGGTTTCGACTATAAATCGGAGAAACAAGTGCTTAGAGCCCACATACTTAGACACTTGCAACTGAAACTTGCGATAGACCGGATAAGTACTATTTCGAAGCTCTAAAGAGCAGTCTTACACTCATATTTTAAGTATTTTCCTCAAAAATTTGCGATTGCAATCTATCATAGAAACAATAGGCCAAAGATCTTTAAGACACAACGTGTGGGTTTCGGCAGTACTCAATTTTTTGGGGAAACGACTTGGATACAGGAAAACTTAACATTAAAATGTTCTCATAGTTTGTAGAAATAACATTTGGGACTCACCTATGCCTGGCAAGCAGCGGTTTCCCCTGGAACTTATCAGATACGATAAGCACAGAAAACTTCGCGCCACAGCCGTCGCTATCATCCGTCACCTCCTGTTAGCAAAGAGACAGAACGTCAGCATTATGTCACACACAATACGTTGCATCATGGGCTTAGACTAAACACGATTATTTCATAGGATACCGACAGAACAATTCGTTATTTTTAGTCATCTTTTATTTAGAAGTAGGTAAAGAATGACCGTCGTTTTATGAAAGGAGTCGTCCAGGGTGTTCCTACATAAAGTACCACCACTCCTATTTCTACCTTCAAGCAGAAGTGCTGTGTTCTGCTGTGGAGGGCACGAGGGCTTTTAAATTTATGGGCAACTCCATGAACCAATTTAACTTTGTTTCAGACTAACGTATTGCCAAACTTCCTGGTATAGGAGATGCATTAGATACCCGTAAGGCGGCGCTAGCCAGTCTCCATCAGGTGTCAACAGAATGTCATCGATGCATAATCAGGTCCTAAAATACAACCAAAACAGACTCATTTTACAACACACTTTGGATAATATGACTGGCGCCAACTTTGTTCATGAGATAGGAGTAAGGCAACTATCTTACATGAATAGTCTGCTTTCATAATAATGTCCAAGAAAAGCGTTAAAGCTGTCGAGTATTCATAGTCATGTAAATTGAGCTGTTTTCTATTATTTCTATGAGGATACTAAATAAAACCGCACCTACATACTATTTATTTGGCGTAACTTCCTACGCAACTCGTAATGGGGGGAACGAGTTAGGTTGCGCGGGAAAACGGGCTAGACCCGTCGCCATACTTGTGAAATATTTATACCCACGTCAGTTATAGAATTATTCAACAGAAAT
The DNA here is from genome assembly GCA_949152395.1 of Agrochola litura. NCBI lineage: Eukaryota > Metazoa > Arthropoda > Insecta > Lepidoptera > Noctuidae > Agrochola > Agrochola litura. Next base: position 11,135,031 of record OX424511.1, read on the forward strand.
GGCAGACAAGCATATACCGCACGTGAGAATTCCTTGTATCGTGAATGCATTAGCGCAAATTGAACAAACATGCAATTGGCATACTTAATAATTTTTTGGGATAACAATTTCTCGAACTCAAAAACCGCGATCGTGTGTAGGCGTAAAAGGAATGATGAGGTCGTAGACCTCTTTTAAACAATAAGCTGATAATAGCGTAACTAATGAGGATGACGCCACACAATTCTAAGACATAACAAAATATTTTTTACACCAACAAAACAACAACACGCCCTCTACAGAGAACAAGCAACATAATCCGAAGATTTCACCTTACCAACTGACCTTCGCTACTCTACAACGGTCAGACACTAGACTATAGCTGTTAGATATTTCTAGAGCATAGTATACATTACAGGAGACCCTGACATTGATTGGTGTCGAGACAAGAGAAATTGAGGTGAATTGACCACAATTGCCCCGGAAGAGTGCTTCCTCAACGATAAACTAGTAATTGGAGCAAATGTAGATCAAACTTCAAGTATTCTGTACTTTAATGTTAATTTAATAAATCAAAGGTCAATCATTCAAGAAACGTGACTGCATGGAAATGCAGGAATATTATTTGCATTGACAGTGGCAACTAAGGATTGAACCATTGAAAAAGGTTAGGTTAGGTTTGAATTTTGGATGTGCTCATGTTAAAGTGAAAAGAGATGATTGGCCGGAAGAACAACTCAGTCTTAAATACTGTTTGTTAGAAAAAGCACCAGATTAAAAAGAAAAGCTCCAGTCTCCATCTTTTAAACATCCGTAAATAAAAGAATGTTGTAAACATCCTCTTCAAAGAAGCCCATAAATCAAATAACAAATCCATTAGATTACCCATCCGAATCTAACACGTAAGTACAGATTGATTACCTATAATTATTACAATATTTTACAATTACGTAGATTGATGATCATTCAAAAGTAGTTTAGTTCAAATAACATAATTATACTGGTTTCGGAACCAAATTTTGGTTACTTGTAATGGCATGGTCGGAAATATTCTCACCATCTGTCTTTCTATATCCGGTCTTTAAGAGGTTACTAACTCCACTGTTATTATGAGACGATCCGTGTTTCCCAGCCAGATGCAGATAATCTGGACAGTGAGAAGCTTAAACTTTAGGGTTTCGAGTGTTATTTATATTCAAGGAAGCTTCAATATTGGGAAGACAGAGTTGATCAGTATTAGGTTCCTCCTTTCAGGCACCGTTGTTACCTTTAACTTTCAATAATGGAGATGCATTATTGTCATAATCGAGGTTTGTTTAACCAAACCCTAACTTTATCTTGACTGATAGACCAGTGTATATTAAAAAAATCGGTCCACAATCGACGGAGAAATCGGTGGACATACATAAAAAAAAAAAAAAAAAAAAAAAAAAACAAACATACGCGTCGAACATATAACCTCCTCCTTTTTGGAAGTCGGTTAAAAAAGGGTATCGCCTCCCTGCTTCTTGTCTGCGTAGGTCTACTCGTAATTACAGTTCAAGAAATTAAGCAATAATACGAGGTCTTTGAAAATGATAGTAACTTACAGTGAGATTACAAAACTTTTATCAGTAGGTACTTGGCTAGGTCATGACATTTTGGAACGTGGCGAGCATGCTTGTAGGCTATTTATTTATCACTTTGTTTTACACTAATTCCGATTACTATCCTCATGTGCGAATGAAGAAAAAACAGATAGTGTCTACCTTCCCACGCTGAAACCGTCAACTGAGATAAATGGATATAGTGCAAAGTAGCTCTTAAACGAATCACTGTTTTATGAACTGCATCCACAATTCCACATACATTATGTAGAATTTAGGTAATGATCTGCTGCGAATTCAAATAAATTGCAGTTTATTGTTTAGGATTAATTTTATTAATTTCTGTACCATTAATAATTCTTGTTAAAGCATTATCATGAAACGTTGCCAGGTCATCATCTAAATCTTTTCCTGCTACAGTAACACTATATCCTTATCCCATTGCTTTGCGAAAGACGTTGTGAATGAGTCGATTTACAATATTATACAAACCAACCATAGAAATTCATAATATCATAATTTTCCAACTTGCATTTAATGAACAAGGTGACATTTTACGTTTGTCAGATCCAAATTTAATCAAAATCTAACCTTCATTCCGCGACATTGGTCTCTCATAACGACCGGCATCGGCAGAGCGATCGAAGTTATTTCATATTGACCACAGAATTGTAAGGTTAATCGTTCTTTCGACTTAACCTTGAATAATATTTAGGTGAACAAAGATTACAGTAGCATAATAATTATTACGATACATTTGAATTAAACGGATACGCTCTTGACCGAAATGATCATACATAATCACGCAATTTCATATGCAAGCAGAGACTTAGCTAAATATTTACTGAAGTCTACAAAATTGAATAATTCAAAACCTTCATGGATATAAACGACTTTTCAAAACATGGGAAACAATTTTATGAAAAAAATAAACAATCTACGTGCAGCCTTCGGGATACATAACTAAGGAGTCGTCTTTCCGCCTCTTACAAAAACATGACGCATTTAACTGTAAATCATTTTTAGGTATACTGGTGCCGATTCCCTTGTTCACAAACTAAACTAAATTTAAGTTCAGTGCATCTTTTTCTTTCTATTTCATTAAGAAAAGGACAGAAGATAAATTTTAGTTTAGTCCTGTCAAATTAATCAGCGCCTGTCACTACTCCATACAAGTTTAGACGTGATTAAAAACTTGTCTACTAAAATTACGTCCATTTACGTCAAGCACTGATTAATTTGACAGGACTAAACTAAAATTTATCTTCTGTCCTTTTCTTAATGAAATAGAAAGAAAAAGATGCACTGAACTTAAATTTAGTTTAGTTTGTGAACAAGGGAATCGGCACCACTATCTCTTAAAATTATTTAATTACTTGCGTAATAAAACTACTGCTGTACAACTGACAAAATTATTATATCATTGTTTCATAATACATGCTGATCATGTTTTTATTTGGCAGCATTTTAGTTTACATAACATTAGTGACGATATCTGAGTGCCTTCTAGGCAGTTTGCCTAGCCCAGCAAGGAATATGTACAGCCGTGCGTGATCTTATGTTGCATGAAAATATTGCAAAGTTTTGAATCAAATGGAACGGAACAAATCGATATGTAATGAAAAAGAAGTTTTATTTCAGAATCCATACAGCAATGTACTGAGTAAAAGTGTCATGGTACTGCTTACTTACATGCACGACGAACAGGCACCATGTTAATATGACAAGTATATCCTGTCCATTAAAAAACAAGCTTTTTAAAAGTCACTTTCACTAAAAATAACCACATAAATGGCATTAGGTAGCCACAAGCAAATTATGAAGAATGTAATTTATTGCCTAAACAATTAACGTGTAATATTACATACAAACTTAATATGACCCCATTAGGAAGGTCGTGTACAACCTCATTCAACTAATATGGTGAATCGTCTCTTCAAACCAGCCATTAGTAGGTATAATTAGGAGGATTAATCAGAATAAAACACTTGCATCACGCATTACTGGTGTTTTAATCAAATTAACAAGATTTACATGTTGTTTATGATTAAAAAATACCAGAAGTGTTTTTTTTAGAACAACAACAAAGGAGTTTGGATACACGTGAAGATACTCTTTGGTTTGTGATATTGTTTTTTTTTTAAATACAGTTTGATCAGACAAGGGACTGCAGATTAGCAATGTGATGAATGATTAAAGTGCAAATAACTCATGCTAAGTGCATTGGAACCAGTTAGGACTGAAGTAAGTATTCGAATATTTTAAGTTATCTGGTTTATCAAAAATAAAACGATGACCGTAAAATCAAAGACCAATAGGTTACGCTAAGGCCGGATCTCAGTTTATCATTATGCTTAAATTTGCACGTAAATTAAATAATAATCCTTTACCTTTTCATTTTATTACTGCAAATGTCAAAGATTAATTTATTTTTGGGTGAAGAATATACTGTTGATGAGAGTTATAAATAAGTGTTTCTTGCAAGGCAATATGTGTACTAGTCTCAAAAAGTTCAAGTAAGTCAAGAAAGTGGGAACAGCAATTTGTATCTATTTACTAAATGTTTGTCAAGTGAGCAGTTTATAGTGAGTGACCTGTTTCGTCTCCCTGGTGACTTACAATTCACGCAATCATGCTAACAATACGGATGCACTGGTCTACATGTATTTTTTTTGCGACTTTTTATTTGATACGGCTTCATTGCTGGGTACTGGTCAACCGTCGAAATGTCCAGGACTCCCATAATCTTTTGATCAATTCAATTCTGATAAAGAACTATTATAAGACATGAGCTTGAATGGTTCTCAATAAAAAATCCTTGAAAATGCTAAATTACTTTTCTGCAAGCATTTATACAAAATTCTCCAGGTAAAAACAACGTCCCACAAGAAATTCGTCCCGGAATTGTGCGGCCCAGTTCAGGTAAAATCCGTGTAATTGGCCCATTAGCCGGTACAGATGAAATATGAAACTCACGCCATTTTTTTTAAACTCACCTTTCTCGTAAATCATTTAACAGACCATTACAGCATGCATTATAAAAAGATGCTGGAGAAAAACAAGAAATGCAGGATGCTTCAGGCAATAAGCAGACTGTTTATTTTGATTTTTGAGGTGATGAAATAGAGAAAACGCCGCTTTTAATATGTCTGATCTTAATGCCAATTAATTAATAAAATTATTAAGTTATAGCATAAATATTGAAAATAATTAATTGGATGTGAATGTTAATCGTTTTTAAATATATCTAGTTTTTTTTATAAAAAAATTAAGTCCATCTAGAAGAGACTGCTTAGCATCATAAAATGTGATCAAGCGCAGTGCTCCAGAAAGCTGACAAGGACTGATTGAGACGATACATCGAGTGCATTAGCATTAGCAATTCTGTCATGATACAACCGACTACGGAAGAGGAGCATGACTAACATGTAACCTATATGGCTTCAAATGTCGACCTACTAAACTTTCGAACCGTCTGTAAACGTGGAGACGATACACGCGAGAAACAATTTCATTTGCGTCTACGAAAAAGGATAAAGTTTTATTAACTTTCTCTTTGGTCTTTGTCTTTGGTTTGTTTTGGTGGATACTATGCTTGCTTTGCTTTATAACCAAAGTGTTGTATGAAGAAAAATGTTTACAGTTCATAGTATTGTATACATTGAGTTTGATAGTCGCTTCAATGCTCATTCATCGCAAAGACAATCCATATTGTTATAATTTCAAGTTACTATAAACGCATTGTCGGCAATGCTTCTAAATTAATATGTGGATGACTCTATCAGTTAATGTTTCAACCGAAAACACTCCTAGAAGACCTTCAACAATAATAATATAAGTCTCAGCAAGACAAACGGATGTTTTCTTTTAGAAAATAAACTTTCGAAGTAAACATAGATCTAAAGTATTAGCAGTTTGTACGGCAGACATCGATCGTGTACACGCAGTGAAAGCCGGACTTTAGAAATCACCAAACACCAGTTTTTAGAATGATTATTATTTTTTTATTTATAATATCTCTGTCAAAAGCTAATTTTGGAACTTTTACTTGTAAGCTTTCCGGTTTTGCAGACAGCGATCTGTCTATTTTATTTTAACGTAAGAAATGTAGTAAACTTGTAAGTAGGTAAGTATCGATACTTCTGATTACCGAAATATTAAAAAATTGCATTTTCTAAGTCATAACTTAGAAAAAGCTATTTTTGCACATATATAGTTGTATGAAGTTTCAGTCTCTGGCGCGATTAATTAAGCGACCATAGGTCATTAATAACACTTCATTGCTCAATGGCTGACTAAATAAACTGTTAATCATATTTAAATTACCAATAATTTAAATATTGAACACAACTTTACTAAAGTTATTGATCATAAGCCTTGACAAGCAAGGAACAAGCAATAATTAGCAATAATTAGAAAAAAAAAACATAAGCGTAGATTACACTAGAAGCCAACGACACGTAAAACAGTCTTAAAATACACGTACCTAATTCTTATCACTTAATAAAAAAAGAACTTCACTCATAAATCACGGATCACTTTGTCTATAGTACGAGTTTTTTTTTTAAGAACGCGTTTGGATATTATGTGCAGCGGCGTGCACCGACCGCGGCCCGCTAAATCCACCGACTGACTTCCCGCGCTACTCGCGGATGCGGCTGAATGACCGGCTGGGCGATTGTGGGCGTCTTGTTGGCTCGTAAATCATCAGCTTCGGTGAAGACGAGCCGTCTAGTTTTCGAGTAGATCTCACTTGGGTTATTACGTGGCATTGGATGACTGGACTGACCGATCTAACGATCTTATCATGTTTTTTACTCTATATGTTTGCACTTGTACAACACGCACTAGTTGAAGAGAATGATTATATTATACAGTTTAATTCAACAGATTAATTCTTCAGACGTGTACATTACTCCTGTTTCTGCATCACCTTGACATTTTTTCCAGCAAAAATAGGAAAACAATGACGTGCCGTTCTCAATTTATCACTTTCTGCGCTCAAGGGCCAAACTGCGCTAATATATCTTGCGTCACAAAAACTTGCTATAAAAACTGTGGATTCTGAGTAGAGTACATTAACTTACCGTGTACACAACCAAAATCCACAATTGTAGCACGCACGCACCACAACCATTGACAGGAAAGTGTGCTCGCACGCACGGAAAATAGTTAATCAAACATCCTCATTTGTGGGCCGGAGGAAAACCGATTAGATTATTTCGTATTAGGATTTAATTTGTGTAGTACCGCAAACAAGCCGAAATCGGAGACTACCGACGTTTTAAAACACGATACATGAGAACTTTGACTGAAATATTTGCATAAATCCTGTTCAGTAACAAAGCGATGGCTCTTTTTTTTATTATTATTTCATTAATGATGTAACCAATGTATTTTGTAACTAATATAATTTAAAAAGTGTCCATGGAGTTTTTTGCTCGTTCTTCTCCATAAGACCCTACTACTCAGGAATGAGCTTCATCTTTCTGACTGTCAGACCATTTGAAAATTCAAAAGTCCCTTGTGATGTTATTGAAATAAATGTTTTGAGTTTGCCTTATGTCATCTCTTCAATATCGATTTGCCCAGACACGATTCTGCTAAATAAAGATTTCGTTGATGATGTTTACGCTGATGTAGAAACCAATCTAACGATCTCCAGAACGACTGACGTCTTCAAAACAAATTGCAGGATATCGACATAAATTAGCTTCCAAATACTGTTCTTAACACCGCGCAGGTGTTCCAAGCTTATTTCAGGATTACTGGGAACTTAACCATACTATTAGATAGTCAAGGACGTAAATTGAATAAAGCGGATGCGATTCGGATAGTGGCCATCTTCCGTTCTAGACCAAATTATAGGTGACGTTAAAAAACCAATTATGTTTCAGCTACTTGCACCACCACATTTCGCAATCTATTACCTGATGGTCATTAAACCACATACCATAAAACCAATTCATTTGTAAAACAAACACATTAATTTGGAAGTTGTCGCGCGGTTTCATAATACGTTATAATTTGCCGGGACCTTGCCGCAATACTGGTGTTGATATTGCGCAACGCCAAGACGCGTATTTTAGCATACACTTGATGTTGACTCTAATACTTAGCTCTTCTGTTTGCTTTAGGACGCCAGATAAACGTGACATTGGCATCTGTGCCGATCCATCATTCTTTTATATGTTTATTTTCTATGATGTTTCGTAGAAAGCCATGTGCTGTTTGAGAATACACAATATGAAGACCTGACTCATAGCGAGTCAAAGTGTCATCGTGACTTTCAGCTACCCTAATTAGCATATTAGTCATTTACAACTGCAGATACGTTATTGCGTTTGCACTATCCGTATCGGCTTTAGCGATTAAAATAAGCTTAGGAACTCAAATTGCGAGTAAAGCTAAAATTACAAAGGCACTTATGATAGGCACTCCTACTTAATGTCTTGAAAAACTTGAAATCGATCTATATAATTATCTAGTATCCAGGTACTAGATAATTATATAGATCGATTTCAAGTTTTTGTAGTAAATATTTGTTATGAACTAACAGAACCTGCCAAACAATTGCGTAAAGCTTTAGCATTATTACAATTCGCAAAAACTGGAATGGCGACGGCATTTTACAAAAAGTTGGAGTGAAATGGCATTGTTTGTAGATATTTATCGTCAATGAGTCTATCCTAACTCCTAATGTTCTTATGGAGACCGAAACTCTCAACGTGTTTGGATCGCAGCCAAAAATACTTCATCTCATGATCAACTCTTACTGAACCCAGGTTGCTAACAGGTTGTTCGAGAGACATAAAGCTGCAGTAATCATATTCCCTCTACAATTTATATTATTCAACAAGGATTAGTTTCAAAAATCCCAAAATTTCTTCCGAAGCCCTTTGTACAATGTAAAAAGAAATTTTCTCATAGGTATTACATAAAACAATAATTTTTACGCGCCTCCGCACTGCGCTGTTCAAGGCCTACTGACGTCGTACGATAAGAAGCGGTTACGTTATGCCAAGTTCTTATGACCGATACCAGACGCCAATCAATAATTTGGCCTAATAGATAACGAGTATCTGAATGGATTATCTACTTTCTCGATGCTATGCTGATGCAAGACAATATTAGTTGCCTTAGTTAACCTGGAAGTCTTTAAACAGACTCCGGACCCAGGTTGGCCGAAATAAGGAAAACCTGTTCAGATGGAGGTTCATAGACGAATCCGCCTTGGACTGCAAATGCGGTGCTGTTCCACAAACGATGGGACACTTAACATCGTGCCCTGCGTGTCCTCTTGTCTGCACATTACAGGAACTGATGGACGCTAGTGATGGCACCAAACACATAGCCGAATTCTGGGCCGACTCCATTTAGATTGCCATCGACATGCTAGGAAAAATACTTATTAAGTAAAGTAATAATTTCCAATCAAAAATTTTTATGAAAAATATTAAAGCTTGGGGTACCCCAGAAAGCATACTCGGACCGAATATGCTTCACTAGCAAAAATACCAGTAACTTTATGAATAGTTTTGCTTAAAGCCACTTCTAGTATGACCAAATAGCAGAAAATGGAACAAAGGGGCACGTATGATGATTCAACCTCGCATTCAGCTGGGATGTGATAGTACGTGAATTTATTGAAATAATTCGAGACCTTGAGTTTTAAGATAACAGTTCTTTTAAGTGCATATCGTGGTGGAATTGCATTGTTTATTGTACTTTACATTGCGCGATTATTAAACAATTAATCCGGCCCGTTACGCTCCCACCGCATCGCAAAACGATTAAAACAATCAATGGCAAGATTTTACCTAGTTAAGGATACTTTAAATATTTTTTTAGTTTAATATCACGAAGGCAGAAGTGTAATTTAGTATGGCACATTTTACTATGTTTAAGTTATGGGGCGAGCCTATGGCGATTAATCGGGCACATAATTATCTGAACACCAGGCTGCCACTAAGAAATTCCTCGGGTAAGCCCTGATACATTATATCAGAGTTCAGAATATTATAAATTGATAGGAATATTGCAACTTCAACCGATCGATGATCAATTTCATATTTGAATTTTCCCTGTGATCGATCATAATGGGATCCTGTGATCAAAATAATTATTTTATTTTATTCATTAGGGACTAAAAACAGTCAACTAACTGACTAATTTACAAATATATCTAGCAAAGTTTCTAGAACTTTCTTCAATGTCTGAAAGCAAAACTATTGTAATAGCAAAATGTCGGCTCTAATCTAAAGGCTAAGTTTCTGTCGAATATTTGGCAATGTATGACCTTGACGAAGTGATTACACGTTACCTTGTTTTTACAATATCTATTAGTTAATTTATGATTGTAGGGCTGGACTTTGTAACGTTAAGAGAATAATCAAAACATGTGAAAGTGAGGAGGTATGTCGCTCTCCTTTTTCTACAGTGAAAGGAGATTTGGGGCAAATTCTTAATGCGTAATTACTTTGTCTACGTTGTGTAGCAGTAGCTGAGATGGCAAAAACATCTAGCTTTCTATTTATATCTTCATACCTATTACGTTTGTCAGTATTAGATACAACCGACTGACCAGTAGAAACAAATCAATCAATCTGCTCAGTCTTCTCAACTTTGTTGGAGTCGGCTTCCAGTCTAACCGGATGCAGCTGAATACCAGTATTTTACATGGAGTGACTGCCTATCTGACCTCCACAACCCAGTCACTGACCAGTAGAATCAATCAAAGTTATAATAAGGTTTTAAATTTTCAGTACCTATCTTTGTCTGTTGAACCTATGAAGTTAAGATTTGACGTTGATAAGAGTGGTGACTGGTCATCGGTTTGGTTTTCCCGTTCACTAACATCAAATACGTTTGTTAGATCAATTAACAGATCTGGAAAAATGTGGAAGCTTGCGAAAGGCATTTAATATTTGTATGTGATGTCGCCTACTTAGCAGCTGACGTGATTTAAATAGATACTTATTAATTGGGTAAATTTTCATAATCTTACTCTATCAATCTCTTATCAATCGTAATAATTTTAGATAAGAACAATTAAAATTTTCCCATAAGTTCTCTTTTCTTTTAGAGTTGCTGTTCTGATCAAAGTCCTTAATTTTAACTTGATTCGATTCACGATATTTTGAAAGTGAACTTTCTTGTTGTTTACACAATTTAATAACAAGAATGATTATAATATTAATTGCCTCAGAAAAATAACTAAATAATTATTCTTAAATACACAATGCACATTGTGATTGCGGTGTTATAAACGTTGTACTGTTTGCTAGTACTTCAGCCAATGTTTGTGTTGCTGCAAGTGCAGTGACTCAACAAGAAATGACATTTGAAAGTAAGGTCAATTGTCATGTTTAACAAACGATAAGAAAGCTCCTAACAGTTAGAGTTCAAATAGAGCAAAAGTGAAATACATAAGAACCAATATAAACTATTGAAATCACAAAGCTACTAATTCAATCAGGCTACATCGTATTCATTTTTCAATTACAATTCAAGGCAGTACAAAGGCTGACAAGCCTGATCTAGCTAAATTAAACACTTAATATGCGCACTATAAATGAGTTCTAATTTGAAAGACGACTGCAATAGCAATTGAATGTACATGACATTTAAGTTAGATTCACATAGCAAGACGAACCAACTAGGCTTCGATCCTATTAGCAAATCTGATAGGCGCGGGAAAAGCGATAAGAAAGTTAGTACGGAAGACAACATCGCAAGTTAGTAAGGCCTTGGAGATATCGTTGACGACCTAGATAATAGTTGGCCCAATGAGAGATATCAAAGCCAATGAACTTGGCGATAACTTTGGCACAGTTCAATGAAAGAATCGGCGAATATTGAAAGGGAAAGTTTTTACTTTCTTACGTTTTATAAACATAGACAGTCATCGATATGGAGATGAGCGTTTGCGCAATCGGTTTTATCGATTACATCTTTCTATTTTGTTCAGTATCAAGGATACGAATTTTTAACAAAACCTTGTTATGGAAATAAAGAATGTTTAGTTACGTTTTATGTAAATAACTTCTTGCACAATATAAATGTGCATTTTGAATGACGCTAGATATAGCACCTACGTCAGCAACTCTTCTAATATTATTTAACACATACGTCATTGTCATTGACTTTAATCGACACCATTTTCATTGTCCTTAGTAACCACAAGATCTTGCATGACCAAATATTTGATTACCATAATTATTTGCAGGTCGATTTATGAAGAAATTTTATGGTTGAACTTTCTTCAAGTAATTTTATTGCACGATTGCGAAAACATATATTATAGTTTTGAGGTCAAAGCCAAAGACGCTCTCTTTCTATAGTTAATCATTTATAACGTTGATTATATCAAAACAGACTAAATGTTATAAACTGTGTGTAGTTTGCAAAAAGCGAAGTTTCATCAAGAACGAGTGGGAATTTCAACTGAGTATTATTTTTTTACTGCGATGAGTGCAAAACGCATTAAATCTGTCTGATGATGCAACTGCATTCATGACTAAATCTTGACAATACACGTCATACAAAAACTACTTCTAAAACATTTAAGCCGTTATGAAAATATTAAGAATACTTATCTATATCGTCAGGTAGCCGCAAACTGTTTCGTAATTGGTTGCAAGACGACCATTGTCTCTGGACAAATGTAATGGCCGTCGATGTGTGCACATTAGGATAACTGTAAGCGTGGTAAGCATGTAGCACATGTGCAATTCTGTTGAAGGTTAGCCTAAGTAGAGCAACATAATTATTGTATCTGTTTTTATCGCTGCAGTTTTCTTTGCAGATTCAGCAGAGTTTTACGAAGTATCTAGGCGAGATATACCGGTGTCGCTTGATGGAGCGTAAGGCAATCACGTCTACATTTGTGATAGATAGCCTGTACTATACCGTAACCCGGTTCTTACGAGTACAGTAGTTTATAAGATAATCAGCTGAGGAAAAAGACTAACACTAAAGAAAAAGCTAAAGTGAAATATTTGTAAGAAGCTAGTCGTAGAATTATTCTTCATTTTATAATGAAGTGAAAGAAGTACAGACCATCTATACAGTTTATTTTTAAATGGAATGTTTTGTGGGAGAGCCAGAACTCACATATTATTTACCTACTTTTTATAAACAATTTACAAAAGTAAATCACGTTTTCTGATTCTACCAAAGACACGTGAATTGTTAGATAACAATAAATAAATTAAATAACCAGTGGCTAAGTAATAGCCGCACGGGTCGATCGATCAGGTTAAGCAATGCTTGCCGCGGTTGGTCCGTGGATAAGTGAATCTTTACATACCAAGCGCCCTCTGTGCCTCGGAAAGAACGTTTTCGTTACAGTTGGTCCCGGCTGTCATTGGTGGATCTTTGACAGCCGTTACGGGTCGTCAGAAGCCCGAAAATCTGACAACCAGTCATACCAAGGGGTATCGTTTTACCCAGTCACTGGGTTGTGGAGGTCAGATAGGCAGTCGCTCCATTTAAAATACTGTTATTCAGCTGCATCCGGTTAGACTGGGAGCCAATGTTGGGCTAGGAAGACTATGAAATAAATAAAATAATTTACAAAAAAATACCATAAAAAAAATACCTGAATAATATAAACATTAATTATATTAATGTTTATATTATTCAGGAGTATAAAATTACATAGAACCAATGTACATAACAAATTATTACGAATAATCGTAGTTACGAAATGAAAATACTGAAAAATAAGTATTTGCAAGGTAACAAAGTCCAAACACAAGGTTTTACAAAAGAAATATATGAAAAATTACGATTTTTCATAAAATTTCGATTTTTCATAAAATTTCGAAATTTTTGAATTTTCATTTAATTTCGTCACAAAGGGAATGACCGATGAGCTGACCACCTTGCAAGAGACCAGTTTCTTTTAAGCTGGTGACCTTCGCGGCTACTCAATCAACTTAAGAATGATGTCGAAAAAAAAAACCTTTACAGTTTTTTCGGACTGGCAATACTTGCGGTATTAAACGACATTTCAGAAACAGGTAAATAATATGCCTACTTTTTGCACCTTGATTTAACTACCTTTACACCTGACATATTCTTTTGGCATATCATTGATACATATTTGTTCGGACTATGAAAAACAAAACTATCTATCTGCCTTTACCCAACTATGTTGGGGTCGGCTTCCAGTCTAACCGGATGCAGCTGAATACCAGTATTTCACATGGAGCGACTGCCTATCTAACCTCCACAACCCAGTTACTATGAAAATGATAAAATATTTCAAGAATATGTAGGTATACCAAATACGAAGGATTTTTGAAAAACTTGAAACCCAGCCTTTAAATCAGCCAACAACATAGGCATACAAACCGTCTTAGGGCGAATTTCACTAAACGCGATCAGCACATCTAAACCGGGTTCAAGAACTGTCAGTGTCATCATTGTTGTGGACACTGACAGCTCTTGAAGGCGGTTTAGATTTCCCTGATCGCGTTCAGTTTTTTTGGTAAAATTAGCTCTTAAAACAGCGTAAGCAAATAAGGAAAGTCAAAATTCATAATTATGAGAATTAATAATTAGCACCATTACAATTTTCAGGAGCGTAGTCATCGGAATAATGTGATTAGCAGAGATTTCTTGGAAGCTATTAACTCACTATCTTATGTCATCTTAGTAATCAGAACTCCCTGGTATTACCCCATCTGCATACGTGATATACAGCACAGATTATGAAGTCAGCGAATTGTGAGAAATGGACTGCTGTCAAGCAAAGATTCGTCAAACTCCCGAATTTGTGAGGTGACAAACAAAAAGGATTCTTAAAAAAAAGACTCGCTGCGCACAAACTGGTGGACAGAGATATAGGTAACCTAAAATACAAATATCTGTTTGCTTTGCCCTCTATGTAAGGATTTTCCTCATTTGCATCGATACGCCTCATGCATAAGGCACTGATATGAATAATTTAGATCAGCTGGTGACGTAAGTTTCGAGTTCTCATTTGATTATAATGGATGTCTTTGTCTTAGATATAATAAGAAATAAAGAAAGAAAAATGCGTTTACATATTGGCATTACAGCAGAAAAAAAAATACAACTGCCCTGCCAAAAAACGAACTGAAAAGTAGTAAACAAGTTGAATTAGTTAATCTGTATACATAAAGCTTTCGCTGACTGCAATGACAATTTTTTTTATCTGTTTTGTCGTGAGTTCGCTTTGTATAATACAGATTAACTAATACAACTTGTTTATTACTTTTTATTTTTATTTTATACATTTTAGTGTCAAGTTTTATTTTTATTTTAAAACCTGTCATGCTAGGTGGCTTTATATTTAAGCACTAAAGGTGGTTTTATACTCTCACGGCGAGGCGAGGCGAGGGGTGGATGGCGTGGGTGGTGAAATGTTTGTTTTGCATGTACACCCTACCTATGTAAAATGTATGCGAATAAATTATAGGTATAGTTTTGGAATATGCTCATCAAGGCCTTTATTGGATACCCATATTGTAATAAATGAAGAAATTATTTTATTGACACATTTGAATATGGAGCCATACTGCCGCCATTTTGTTTTTTAATATGGCCTATGTCACTCGGGATGATGTAAGGATTCTAACGATACCCCATACATCCAAATCTGTCCAGGCATTTAAAAGTTAAGGTGCCACAAATAAACTCACATACATACACGAACCCTGAAAACATTACACTCCTTATGGGCAGTCGTAGTGTAAAAAATACACCTTAAAACTTTAAAAACAGAAAACAATGATGATGCCAAAAGGGCCTCAGATCAGCATAACTTCAGATGACAAGTGTTACCACCTGACGCTGATTTTCAGCTGCAACCCACGAGTGCCATATGTTAGAATAATAAACACATAGAGAAGTGTGTGTCCGTTTTAATAAATTAATTAAAAGAAGAAATTAAAGGTAATATATGATAGAATAATATAAACTCATACAAAATGAAATAAAATGTTGTGACATACATGCACACACATTATGTTGTGATTAATGAGAAACTAAAATAAATACCCAATATCTGTGTATTACCTACATTAAAATAATAACCTTCAAGGCAAAATCGTGTGACTGCGGTGTAATGTACTGACAAGTTGCAATGATAGGGTTTCGTAACACATTTCGCAGTAATGAAAATCAAAAATCAGTTGGTGCATCAAAGAAAGAAGAAACGGATGAATTGTGTTAGAGATAATAAGCATGCAAAGGGAATTAATGCTGACAAGACGACGCGACGATGACGTGACATGAAGGGAAGCTGCTGCGCGATGGCTGACAAGGGAGAATGGAAGAAAAACTTTTAGCACCGATCGACCCCAAATCACATAGGATAAGGCAGAAAAAGATACCGAATCAACTTACAAACAAAGAGTTACAAACCTTTCTTTGATTCTAAAGCATTTACCTTAACCTAAACTGAAGCCAATCGATATTTAGCCCGCAACAAGACTCGTACGAGCCTAGAATTGTTTGTCACCAATATGGCATTACGTCAGTTTGATACTTCGCTTACATTTTCAGCGTTTATTTGTAATATAAACTGCGTTACAATTATTCAAACATTCATTACACGTTGCGGTCAACTTGGTGGATTCGGTTCAAGGACTGACTTAAAATTAAATAATCGTGGTTTAGGTATTTTTTGCAAATATTAAAAGGAATGATTCATTAACCACCTTATTAATATCCGTTTTTCGGTTTATTATTAATGTCTTAATGTTGTTCGATGTTTACTCGAAAACATCTGTTTTCAGAATTGTGAGTTATTGGACGAAAATACTGTGGACGTTGATGTTGTATTTAAAATGTTCAATCGTATGGATTTGTTTTTATTGCAACAGCTGTACCTAAAGCTTGGTCGTTATACTTGATACCTCGACGGATGGATATATACAGGGTTACTGGTAACTCGACGTATTCCTTATAGGACGTCATAGCAGAGTTAAAATGCAACAAATTAAGCCACCAAATGTTCTACCGAAGTTCAGTAGTTTTTGAGTTAGTTAGTTTTTTTTATGATAATGCCCAGATTAATTAATTTAAAGCCAATTTAAAAACTATTTACGGCGCGACTATACTATAATTTAAGTTATTATTATAGCTGATGACGTAGCAGATCTTTGTTATTAATGAAAAGTTCAAAAATGCCTAAAACTTTGGCAAAGATCACTATTTAAACATTTTATTTTTCATAATTTTTGTCATTACTTCATCGATAATGTTCTACTCTAAATAAAAAACTACTGAATTTCGGTAGAACATTTGGTGGCTTAATTTGTTGCATTTTAACTCTGCTATGACGTCCTGCAAGGAATACGTTGAGTTACCAGTAACCCTGTATACTCATACTCTATTGAGATGTTTTTAGATATGACGTTCCTTTCCAAGAAGATGAATTTCGACATCAAAGTATGTATTAACATTGAACTAGTCATGTCATGTTCTTGATTAATCTTGAATATTGCAATATTGATCAATCCAATTTTCATGACTCATCTAATTGAAATATCGACGAATTACCTACGTGTACGAGAAGCAATTGTGCACAGTCATTGTACAATAGCCTCTCAAGAAACCATGTACGAACATTGAAACAAAATTGTATTACATCTTCAAGGACCGATGGTCAAGCATTCACAAAAGGAATCTAGGGAAAGGGAATTTCATGTTTGATAAGGTTAAATGTTCTGTTGAAAAATTATAGTGGAACAAAACTGGCAGAACTTGTTATGGGTGCTCGAGTAACTACAATAATCATAAAATTCCATTACGACCAGCAGGTTCTGCCGTTTCACTTCAGTTTGCATTTCAAGCTGTGACCAGTGCCGATCAAAATTGACGATCTCTTAACGAAATGAGTTTGTAACCGCATATTGGCACAGATTCTCCCAAGAAAGCCAATTACTTTATTAATATCGACGATAAAATTCAGGACCAAATTGGAACAATCAAATTTTATTGTAGCTCCGTATTAATACAAACAACAATTTAAGTGACGCAGACGCCACTTATAGAGAAGTAAAAGAGCAATAAGAATAATGAAACGGGTCCAGTAACAGGCAACAATAAAATTGCTTTCAAAAGATTTCAAGTATCGAAACTTAAAAATCGTTTAAAACATAAATGGATCACTCGCATCGACTCGATTGATGTATCAGCATCGGCCATCTCTTTCTTACGACATACTAACGAAAAAGGAGGAAGGAGTGGTTATTTTTAATCAACTCACGTACAAACAAATTAGTTCTATTGTTCTGGTGGCCGATTTGTCTATCGTGAGTCAAACATTCCTGGGAGTCCCAGAAATGATTCCCATTGTATCATGATCATCATACGATGCGACGCAAGTTTGGCAGTATTCACTCCCACTATGGTATAACGGCACGCTTCAATGAATCCTTTTGGGGAATTTTGGACAGCAGTGACAAAGTTCGCCTGATGTAACTATTAGCTGTAACTGTCACAGAAATACAGTGACACATCTGATCACAAGATGTTGATCACGTAAAGCTATTCTTTTAGTTGGACTTTTGGATAAAATAGTCATACTATTCTCAGTACTGTAGGTAGCTCAGTGCTTAGAGTTCCCACATTCATGAACCCGATTATTTTAGTATCAGGAGTTCAATATTATATATATATAAATTTTAATAGCAGAAAGTAGTTCAAAAGTACGAAAATATTGTTTTACACATATTGTGTAAAAGTATTTTTTATTTTAATATATATATTGTATTGGTATTATATTATTTGTCGTTTTCCTTCCGGTGTTGTGAAATGCCTGGCACTCAATGCGCCGGTAGTTCAGGGTGTGTACACGCTATAGGTACATCAATATCGTATGTAATATATGTTTCCTTTCTGTTTTCCTCCATGTTTGATTTGAATCTAGCTATAAATTTCGATTATGCGTCTACAAGTTTGTACTATGACGTTTACGTCCGATTCTCATTACCACTGCCCTACATCACCGCTTCAGATAGTCAGGGCGAGTTTGTGTATCTGTTTAAAATGCAGAAATAGTTCAATGTAAGTAAGATTAGCATTCATGATAACAGTAGTGGCACTTTAATTAAGTGTATGACTACTGTAGCAGAATTTATATCCTAGTTGTCATTATGCTTGCTGGTTTACTTTACAGTTTATACCGCTTTTCCAGTGCCAAAACTCAGTTCAAACTCTAGCAATCGCAGTTCACTTCTAGACGTCTGAGATAGGCCTCTCCCATATTGGAAGCACCAGTTCGTTAACTTTATCTGAAGCACCATTGAAACAGCATCACCGATTTTAGAGATAAATAAAGCTGCACTGATAGATCGATGTCAACGACGATTTTGCAAATTAAGCGGATAACAACAGTGACATATGCATCCAAGCAGATAGATGTACAGTAAGCGCTCAAAAGTGCATGAGCACGCTAAGAGTCGTATTGCCGTGAACACGCGGTATAGTCCGTACATTTGTATGTGTAAACAGTCAGACGTCTGTGGTGTGAGTGCCGTACACACACCACAGATAACGTAGTTTTGCACTACACACACACTATCGTATCGTCACGGTTCGCGGGCGCCGCACTTATAATATTTCCATAACTTTTGTTAGCACGCATCATACGCGTGATCTTAGCCAGTGTATCGCATTGCTAAAATTCGAAAGTAAATTATATGTGCAGATAGCAGAAGGCGTTAAGCGTTGGTCTTAGATTCAAGATGGCTAAGGTTCTAATCTCGTAAATCACAGCGCTGTTTTTGCAAATATTATTATTTTTGTTTGCAATAACAATATTTTTAAATATCCTGCCTATTTATTAATGTTGTTATTGCAATAAAGGGTTTAGAATAAAAAATGCGTGATATGTTATAATAAAAAATAAATAATATTTATTCGTTATGTTTCAAACTGCTACAATTATTTATCATTACTTCACCTTAATAATATGTGAAATAGATGTCTAGAAACTTAGAAGCAATTTGTATTATTTTGACATATTTAAATTTTGAAATGTTTTAAATTTTAAATGGATTTTTTTGCACCATAAATATAAAGCTTTGATCATGGTCTAAGTAATTAAGCAATAAATAAGAATATTAGACTACTTAAAATGTAAAAAAATCTACTGACAAAATTGTTGATTTTAAGGTTAAAGGCAGTTGTTCATATTAATTATTTTAAACTTTATTTGGCTTTAGTAAATATTGGTTGGTATTGAGGTTATAGCTTAAGTATTCATTTTCTTTACGAAAAGAAGATTGAAACTAAACTTCAAATTTTAATCCTAAAATAATACTATTACTAAAATAATATTAAACAATTTCGGTATATCTGCAAGAAATACGACAAACACCCTATTGAAACATGCTTAAAAAATTCGTTACCATAAATTCATGCAATAACGAATCTGTTGTTTATTAAGTTGGTACGGTCAATATTTTAAGGTCAAAAACGGTTTTCTAGCTGGTCTTTAGTGATGCAAGCCTTCAGAGTGCACGGCGAACGGTTCATAATGACGTGTTTTTAATAATTCAGCTAAATATCTCGTTGGTATGAAACCATTTGTTTCATTCACCATTTGACGTCGCTGCTACTCGTTAATAAGCCCCTTCCTCATATCTCTTAACCGTCACAGTATTTCTCTAGAACAAAGAAAAACATTGTTTTTATTACACATAATACCTAATTATTTATTATTCACTAATCGAATTAAACCTCACAATGAATTTAAAACTTTAAAGGCATCTTCTGTCTCAACAATACCTCTGTTCTATCAACAATACCCTTGATTAAGATTTATGTTTAGTAAAATATGAAATATATAAATGATAACACTCACACTATATTCACTTCACTTTTACGCAGCGCAATAATATTCTCTGATCTGATCTGATCTCTTCAATATATTTTATGCCTGCTTTTTGATAATAATAACCACAACACTGCGCTAAATGCTCGTCACCAATATTATCACGGCACGAACCAACAAAGTTCTATTAATTGAATACTTGTAAGAAACTGCATCTACCCCACAGAAATCGAAATAATTTACTTAGTTTTTTGTGGTCTACCTGCTAAACTTTAATATTTATGTGAACAAGACGAATGAAACTAAAAACGAATGATGATTATCGAACTAGTCATTGGTTGCAGACAAAGTGAGTGTGTGTGTGTAATGTGCGTGTCTACAGTATTGTAACAACTTATAGAAGAAGGTCGTAAGTCAAACCGAAGCGTCAGTCTATTGCTTTGTGAGATTGCTTATGGACTTTTGGTCGGTACTGTACAGCCAAGATAGTCAAAGACAAATCGGCTACAGAAGAAGAATGACGCGATTGTTAACAACGCAGATAATTACTAACAGCAATGATCAGTAGGTGCACTGACCGACAGTTAACAGTTAATTTCTGTTCCTAATTATGAAGAAGCGAAGGCTGAAGCTAACCACAGCGTCAGTCCTAATATCTCCAATTTACCCGTAATGGCTGCCCCTCCTCGTTAGCCTAGCTAATACGGCGCGACGCAAGCGCATCGTTATGGTGGCTAGTCTCACACGCACACCGGTTTAATGATGCGAATTTGCTTCAGTGGTGTGCCTTGAATACGATATTTTTAATGACATTAATTTATAGTTCATTATTCGGACTGAAATTAGCTGGTATTGATTGAGGTTGGTTTTTTAGATTTTCACAATAATTTCAGGTGATCTGAGCACTTTTCTTTTTGCGTAATTTCTGATTTTCAAGGATTACTTTGCGGGCATGCCGTTTGGTAATCCTGAGATTTATTTGATTAAATATTTTGTGCTCAGCAACAAATCATAGACGATAGGAGTCATGACATTCTCAATGAGATAATTTTTGCATTGAATCTTTTGTGCATCCACGCCGCTCCTTTAATTGAATATTTCAGACAGTTTAAGACGCTCATGTAATTCGAATACGTTGGCACAATTAAATCAAACGCAAACCTGTCTTCCAGATAACATCGGACTACTCGATTTTTTTTCTTATCTAATGATTGACAAATGATCAAGTAAATTGATTCACATCACTGTTCGGGCACGTGCATGCCCAGTGAAATCATGCGTCAAATTATGCAACGCACAGTGAAAACAGCACGCAGGCCGCATACCGAGCGTTTGTGGGTTAGATTTGCGACAGTATTCCCTGTGGCATACTGGCCAAAAGTCGCCCAGGCCAAGCATGAATTTAATTATGTCTAAATAATTAAGTAACAGCCCAAACTTCGCTAAACCGGTGAAGACGGTAGGAAGTCTCTTTGATTGAGTTACGATGTTCATTGTAATCTGGGTCACATTGTTTTAACTTTCTTTTACGTGTAGAAATGGAAAATCTGGTGACCTGTATTTTATTTTACTTTCGTATAAAACACGATTGGATAAGCAATTTATGTTCGGAGAAGCATTTCCCGTAGTTTCAAAACGTTTGCTTTATATTTTAGTCTCACTCTCAATCTGTCAACAATTCTTCTAATTTTACATTTTTGACAAGTTTTTAACATTGATTGTCGTGGAAATTGGCCTTCAGTCATATTCTGCCCTGACAAGTGCTACTGCAAATTGGCAGAACAGTCAAAACTGTACCTATTGCGCCGTCCAGTAATTCCTAACTTCCTTCTTGTATCACCCAAGATTAGTCCAAATGTTGGGAATAGTCTACGATAAAAAGTCGGTCATTCGCTCCACTTTTTAGATCACATTACTGTTCTTAAAATAGAAGTCTTTGGTAACAGTCTCGTGACTTTGTTTAACAATAAACTATTATATGTATGTACTATGTATCACGAGATGCTCCTAATATTCTTATTTGCTCTTCTACATTCCACACTTTCATTCAAACTTTTATTTTTATTTACATAATGACTGTATTGTATGAACTTGGCCTCATTTTCGGTAAAAAAAAAAATCTGTTCGTTATTCTTTTATATGTGAGTTCAACAAACTTTCTCAACTCGCTTATTAAACTGAGTAATGTAATAGCACATTTTAGAAATAGATAAATTTATTATGTCTACTGGTAATGCCAACTGGGTGAATCCATTTTCTTTTGAGCTTTGTTGTTGAATGAAGATTCAACAGATAATGCACCTCATCAGAAATATAGAGCCGTAGAGCCAGAATGATTAGAAACACTCCATTGAATAATCTAATTAATTTATAGCTTCCTTATCGTCTTTTAGTCGAAAAGGTTTAACTTAATACGTGGATAGATGTTCTGATTCTCACTAGTATTATATGCAGTTGGTTTCACCTACAACCAACTGTACGCATTCAGAAATCAGATTATTTTGATCTTGAATGAAAGGTATTTTAATGCGCACCATATGCGTTTTATTATAATTATGTGACAGACAAGACAAGGAAATGCCAGTTAAATGTAATAACATTATCGAGTTATCATATTTTTTTGCTTTTACTCTTTTTGCATGCGGAAGCAAAACGAGTCAGGGTATTCCCCACACGCGTAGCATGACAACCATAGAAACGGGTTTTCTACGGATTTTGTCGACGGAAGAATAGACAAACTGACAGATTGTCATTTTTTATCTGTCATTTTGTCAATTCTTCCGTCGACAAAACCCGTTTCTATTGTGGTCATGCTATAAGCGTGCTGAAGTATTAAAATTAATTAGACATTAAACATTTCACCAAGCTTTGTAGTTATTACAATATTAGTCGATTTCTTACTATTATTATGATTTTCTTACTATTATAATGATGACCTTAACCTTCGTGGTGATAAGTTCTGCGTAATGTCTCTTGACCTTAGTGATATTGCCTATTAATTACGAATACATGGCAGTGAATGTGTACCCGGGTTATTATAAGCTGAACGACTTGCCATTAATAATAGTGTAAAGGTCTATACAACTAGTATTTAAGGAATATACACTTTACTTTTTACCCGACTACGGCAAAGCTAACAGAAGGGGTTATGATTTTAGCAGTGTATGAATGTTTTTCAAATTTCTTTTGAGACTCATGGGCCCATGATCTAATTGTGCTCAACTTATGATAAAGCCCTTTTGAGGCCCCTATATCACGTGAACTGAAATCTACATATCGCACTTCCTCTAAAAACTGTCGTAACACAGAAAAAGCAGTTTACAATGTTACGACAGTTTTATCGAGGAAGTGCGATAAGAGTGAACAAATTTCAAGTTTTCGCCCTATACCTCTTGAAGATGACAAGTAGCAAGCAGCAGGCATGAGCGAAGCTGATTCTACATTATCAATTCGCATATCCCGCTGGACCAAGACAGGTAAAAACCAAATAAATTACGCTTAATTTCTTCAGTTTTACCTGCCTTTTGGCACTTGTATAGATATAGTTACACAAGCATCACAGACATTTTACGAGAAATAACAGATTGCAAGTTCTATCAACCGGAAGATACCTAAAGCCCTTGGCGTAGAGGAATTCAAATTGACTAGGGTATCTTGATATTACGTAGAGACATAAATACTAAAGTACCTATATGACGCGTTTCCTGAGAACTTTAGAGCGACGTGACTATCCGTTTAAGGATCCGGCTGTCATTTCATCAGACGCCGATGGCTATCAATGTAGTCACAAAATTAAGATATGAAACAGGAACATATAGAAGGTTCAGTAGGACTTTTGATGAGGCCCCTATGATGATAACAAGTCAGTAGGCACCGTTGGTGCGTTAGTAGGCGCGAATGCTGAGCATGAGATCTTGGACTTGATTCTCAGGTGGAGTCAAGTATAGAGTTCTTCAGTATTAGCCCGGTGTTTGAATTGCCCAGATAATGGCAAAATTATCGCCTTCTATTACCTATGAGGCGGGTGAACTACATAAATCACCTCCGACTTACCTTTCGGGGACTACAGCAAGCGTAGCATGACCACCATAGAATAGAAACGGGTTTTGTCGACGGAAGAATAGACAAAATGATAGATTGTGATTGTGAATCTGTCATTTTGTCTATTCTTCCGTCGACAAAACCCGTTTCTATTGTGGTCATGCTACGCTTGCAGACGTGATATTATGTTATGGTAACTTCAGTGATGGTCAAATGAAAGTATCCTAATTATTTAGTTGTAATGGGTGAGGTATTGATACAGATACGGTCGTTGTTTCGGCACCTATGAGCCAACGTTTTATCTAGACCTTCTACCTATGTTGTGGTGAATTCATACAGCAATATTATCTAATACTGCTGTGGTACTATGACGTCATGGCACGTTGTAGGTCAGCAGTGATTGGAAAGCCATACACCTTGGCCAATGGTTCCAATTAGTAGTTACCTACTAAAGTTATCTAACGGCCCTTATACATTATGTATTGACCTTATGTGACTTATCTATGTTTTTCAAGTGGTATTGTAGGTTTACTCTTAAATATAATGTTTTATTAATAACGGTAGGGTAAAGGAAAACAATATTTGTGCAATCTACTAGTTTGTTAAAATCTTTATTGGAATGTAATTTAAAATAAATGTACTACTTTTAGTATTGGGTACTATACTAATCTTTGTTTACTTAAGTACTTAACACAAAACAGAATCATAAGTTACAAGCAATAATTAAAATAGTAAGAAACACTAAAATGTGTATGAAAAAGTACAGAATATAAAACCTCTAAATATATTGTAGTAAGTTTAAAATGGTTAAGATTTAAAACCCTTAACTAAGGCAGTTTAATTTTTAAGCTATTTTATTTTCTACTTTCTTTTTTGCTTAGGAATAGTAGTACAAGGCAAGCACACTGGAAGAGAAAACTGTTGGTAATAGAAATAGCAGAAAAAGAAGAGGAAATGTCCACAGGAATATGCTGCTATCAGTAACGGAAACAGATCAGGTAACTGCGGAGGTGGCTTCACAAACACAGTGCCCACTGTCAACAGGATCATACCAACCACAGATATCACAAAAATAAGACTCACAAAGGTCAAAAATGGAGAGGACTCTTTCTTATTTGGCTGCAGAATCTTAGCCACACGATTGGCATTGAAAATTGAGAAATAACCAGAATTTGGCTGTGACAGCTTCAAGCAAATGCTGTAGAAAGACGTGTAGATCAGAGTAGTGGCAATGAAAGGCAAAAGAAGACCATCTTTCATCAATAATGGAAGCATACTAAAGGTGGACACCAGCAAGAACCAGAAACACATGAAAGGATCTTCCGGGAAATGTAGAGCAACTGGTATAGCCACTAACAAAATAGTCTTCTCATGTACTTGGAATGAGAACAAGAAGAAGGCCAGAGACACATTAATCAAGCACAGAACAAACTTTTTTATGTTTATTCTGAAGAAAATATCTGCACATGCTGGCCCCGCAGCCATTGCAGTGATCAACAGACATGTTTTTGCCATCTCTTGGTTACTGTAAATCGTCTTGAGTTTGATGAAAACATTGACCATACACCACACGTTTGAAACCTTATCTTCGAAAATTCCTCTATTCAATGGAAACATTCTGTGTACGACCTGGAATACATTATCCCATCCTTTCAAGAATGGATACCAAATAATAACAAAGCAAGCAATAACAGCAATGGCGAGTTTGTTGAAACAGCGTACAAAGTGAGAGAACTTGCCTCTCCCCTGTGGCATACCTATGAAACATTTTCTCAACAAATAAAAGAAAAATGGCAAAGCATGGTATAATTCCATTTGCTTATAATTTAGAGCACAAACAAAAAATATTGTAGCTAAAGTATCATTCCTAATGGCTATTATAAAGAAACAAGCCCATAAAAAGAATCCAAGAGACACACAATTGTATTGAAAGTGACCGTAGTCTATCAACATGATGCCGGGGTACAGTAAAAATAGAGTAGTTGAAATGTCCGTTCTTTTGAGAACACACTTTGGTTCCTTGGGTTCTTTACCCAGCACTCTTTCGGCATCTATACATATGCATAGCACTGCAGTCACATACAAATAAATGTCACTCAGGAAAACAGTCCACCTCATGAAGGTTTTATGGGCGTCGCTTTCGTAACCTCTGGACGCAAAGAGACGCACCGACTCTGGCTCGAGCCAGTCCGCAACCAGCCCCATGAGTAAGCTGTGGTATGCAGAGAGCGGTGGATAGTCCAAACCCCAGTACTGAAGATCATTTTGCGTCGTATTATGATACCATTTATTAACAGGCGTATGCACAGTTATTTCTTGCCAATGTCTTTGCGCTTCATAATCGCCGTACATAGGTGGTTTTTTATATCCGGAATACGGATAAGCAGCCACGCACCATCTCACAAGCAAAGAGAATAATAAACCGGGAAGTAACGCTTGTTTTGTCACGGTAAATTTATCCGGATCTGCCCTTCTCGTCATTGTGCCCGTTTATGAGGTTATTAATTCGATACGGACACTTGTTTTCATTCAATAATTAAATGAAAACTTTACAACGCGGCACAGGTTGTTCGATAAAATTTTGACAGATTACTTACGACGTGAACGGCGTCCAAATCCTTGGTCAGCTTCTCCTTCAAATATCCCTCTGTATACACCATATTTTTTGATAAAAATCCATTTACCGTGAAACAAATACCATGCACGGTTCACGAAAATTATTTAACACTTCGAGGGAATTTACTACAAACAGAAACAGGTTTGATTCACACAAGTAATGAATTTTTTCGAAAGTGACAAAACGAGAAAGCGCCTCACGAATTCACGAAAGTGAAATTGCGGTCGCCGAACTAACGAATTTCACATCAGGCGAGTTCCCAGGCGTGTAAACCTACAAAATTAGATCATCTCCATTCGCTGGTCAAAGTTCATGAAACATGAGGGTAATAGAATTTAGTTGCTTAGCCGTGACCTTGACCACTACTACTTATTCGAATATTATTCGGATTATTCGATAACACATTTTTTTTTACCGAGTATCTGTTGACTCTCGACATGATTAAAATAATTAGCGATCAAACTACGGTTCAAGAAACTTTGTGTGTATAATTTGTAATATGCAGTAATAAATAATTATTCTTCACAAAATAAATAAAAAGTAAAACTTGCCTTTTGTTTACACGAATTTGAGAATGATAGGCTTGTTATGTCTTGTGTACGAGAATGTCTTCCACAAAAAAACTAAATGGTGATGATAAAGCGCTCCATTCATGCCAAGACTTTTTTCAGTAGGTTGCGGAAAAAAACATGTTGGTGAGTAGGTTACATTATCTTTCATTGTCTATAGTTTCACCATAGACTAATCAATGGCGGTTCATTCAATCTTTTCTGATTCGTGATGTATTTTTTCATGTTTTCTTTTATTAGTTCTCAATAAGTTGGATAATAATTCCGCTATGAAAATGGAGGGAGAAAGTTCTCCATTGAAGAGAAATTTGACCGAGTGGAGATTCAGTCAATATCCAAAATATATTTTGTTACCGATTGATGAAAATCATGACCAAATTAGATCCAATATAAAGAACGTAGTTTTTTCCGAGGTGGGTACCTATTGAGCATAGCGCAAAGGTTCAATTTTATGCATAATCTATAGAATATGATAGGCAGACAGAAATATTTTTGACTATTTTTGAACATAAGGTCATCTATTCAGTATGTCAATCTGTTAACATTTAAAAAACTATGATTACCAGGTAACTCCGCGGCCTCTAGAACGGAACATAAGGCTGGTATGCACGTCTGATGATGCCTTGACCAATATTTTGGACATGGATCCAGACATAGTGAACCGCGACGAATTTGCAGAATTCATTGCAGGACGGAAACTGCCATACGGAGCTTTGCCTGTTGCACATAGGTAAACTATTTTTTAAGTATTTCTTTACAACTTCTGAATACACTTCACTATCTCTCCATTTGAAACAAAAGACTAACTTCGATATTATTCTAGATACGGTGGACATCAGTATGGACTGTGGGTAGGACAACTGGGTGATGGCAGAGCTCATATTCTTGGAGAATACGTTAACAGGTAAGATACCTCAGGCTGCACACACCACACGCACTATGGCTGGTTTCACAGCTATCCGAGAGACCCATGCGGGGGTCCCGGAACGGAGACACTTTTTTTTTTTTTTTTTGGCTGGGAAATTATCAAATAACTTCTCCCGCTCTAGGCGGAGCGGGAGGCCGTGTCAGACTCTTACTGACTTAAACCCACACGTATTCCTTTGGTTGCCCTGTTGCCGGGGGCCACGATTTCCCTATCAGTTTTCTTCGAACCCCCGGCAGGCATTGGCCCTAGCGGACCCCGTCAATTCTGATGACATCTCTTTGAGGCGCGCGTGGAACACAACGCGCCGTCGACCCAGGCCTGGTCCTTATCGGACGGCGAGCTACCCATTGCTCACCGTCCGCAAGCCCGCGCCTACGGTGGCCGGAAATCGGCTCGCGATTCCCGACGCCCTGGGCATCTCCTCCTGCGGTGGTTAGGGGTGTGAGGGCACGAAATTTGCATCTCCCTCACGCGTTCCGCCTCCTCCTTCGCGAGCATTACCGCTTCGCAGAAGGAGGTGACGGCCTGCCATTTCCTCTCGCTCCGTGCCATGACCTGAACCAGGGCCGGACGCGAGAGATCACCGCCGCAGATCGCCTCCACGTGGACACGGCGATGCTCCGCCCAAGCCGGGCAGTCCTCCACCGTATGCTGGAGCAGGTAGATAAGGCGGGAGGAATCGCCCGGAGGACACGGTCCACCGTGTCCTCCGGGCGATTCCTCCCGCCTTATCCTGAACAGGAACTTCCCGAAGCAGCCGTATCCGGTGAGGACCTGCGTCAGGCGGAAGGTGAGGACGCCTTGACGTCTCTCAAACCACTCCTCAAAGAGGGGTCTTATCGCCGCAATTGTGGCGTGCCCAGCGCTGAGTTGCGACAATCGCACTCTGCATGACGCCATGAGATCCCGCCGGGCTCTGTACGCTGTGCCGCGATTTCTTGCGGCATCAGAGTTAAGCCCCGGCGTTTCGCCTCCTCGCGCCACTCCCAGATGTGCGCGAGAACCTTTACCTCCAGATCCCATGGCGGTAATCCGGCAAGGAGGCTCGCCGCCTCGCAGGAGACCGTGCGGTATCCTCAGGCCAGCCGGATATTATGGCCATGACCCTTTGGGACGCGTTCAACCGGCGGGCTGGCCGCAGCCTCGATGAACGCGCCCACACCGGTGCCCCGTAAAGGGCCATGGACCGCACGACACCGCGTAGAGCCTCCGGCAGGGGGCGTTTGGATAACGGAGACACACTTGAGGTGCTAGAACATTGTTTCACAGCGACGCGGATTGGACCGTACGCGACCCGGTCCGGGTAGAGCCCGTACAACGCTAGCAACCCTATCGTACTAACTCCCTCGTTTCAGAGCACTGCGGGCGCTACCCGTACGGGTCTCCCGTATGCGAGCGGCCCGTGCGGACCTCCCGGATAGCTGAGAAACCAGCCTTAACTGCACTGCATATCTTTTGCTTCTAATCATTCAGGGTCCTGATAACCGTACTCCTCAAGAGCGTATTCTCTGTAAGGCTATGTCTATCATATGAACATTGGCTCTGCGAATCAGCCCCGGATCTAGGGGGGGCAAGCCGGGGCTCGTGCCCCGGGTGCCAACTTCAGGGGGCGACAAATTCAAGCGTAGCAGACAAGTACACCACCCACCACCCAGCACACAGCAACTTTGCAATAAATGAGACGCGCAGTACATTTATAAGCTTTCTATTTTTTTCTTTTTTACAACAGTTTTGGCGCCCTGTTGAATTGGCGCATTATCGATCGATACAATTTGATTAATATGTTGCTGCCAAAATTCTGTACCTTCAGTGAAAAGTGATGTAACTAGAAAATCATGATTTTGAGAAAATTAATGTTAAAGTTTAAAAAAAATCTGGCTCTTTGTCTACTTTACTAAAATGAGTAGGTACTGATTACTGACATTGGTAAACAATATCTTAGAGCACGATTTAGTGTAAGAAGAAACAGATCAATTTGTAAAGTTTTTTATAATTTAAAAAGAAATCCAAAAGTCCAAAAGTTGTATCACCTAACACAACATTATATTAAAGCCGTTTTATGTGTAGGTAAATTAATTTAAAATGACTTGAACCATTTTACACATAATTTATTGGTTGGTGTTGGATTATTATGTGTACCTAAATATATCAGTTTGTACTAATTCACATAGATCGCGTAATAAGAGTCACATACATTTGTATGGTACTTGAAATATTTGTTCAATTCACATTGATATTATTTAAAATGTATTTTTTACACATTAATAAATGTAAAAAATGCTTAGTTAGAGCACTTTACACCAAAATAAGCTTGCTCAATTATAATCTTAGAGGGGTACCAATTAGACCAAAAAATTGCATTTTTTTTACTGTTAAACTTAGTGTAAGAATATTAAAACTGATACAGGTCAAGATAATTATTGATACACTTTTCACTGAAGGTACAGAATTATCATTTTGAGAAAAAAATTATTTCGCGAGGGCTAACTTAGCACATCCCCATAAAAGATTGGCGGGGGGCGGCAGACGGCAGTTTTTGCCCCGCCTCAAAAAAAATCTAGATCCGGGGCTGCTGCGAATATCACCTTGCCTGCGCATATTATTATCAATATTAGAAGAAACAAGACAATTACTGGCCAATAAATGTTCTACAGGCCAAATGTTATTTTAGACGCGGTGAAAGATGGCAGATCCAGCTAAAGGGTTCTGGACAAACGCCGTATGCGCGCGTCCACGATGGCCGCACTGTATTGCGGTCTGCTATCAGAGAGATGATAGCAAGTGAAGCCTGTTACTTCCTAGGCATACCCACTACGAGAACTGTGGGACTAGTAGGTAAGAACAACCTTGAACGCCTCAAACAATCTTCAAAATTCTGTTGTTCTTCAAATTAGGCTTGTCTTCTGTTAACTTTTTTTGGCACTTTATCATATTCTATTATTTCCTTTGTTTCATTTTTGTCTAGGCATTACATTGTAATGTATCCGGTACATAATTGACAAGGACATGGTTAGACATAATCAGACATAACCAAAATTATCAACCTCACACTTACCTAATCTAACTCGCTATGTATAATATCCAAAAGGAACTCGGTGATTTCCGACGACGAATAAAAAACTTCATAAAAAAACCCTAAAATTACAGTGAGCGACGAAGCTATCGTCAGGGACGTATACTACAACGGATGTCCTCGTCGAGAACGGGCGGCGGTCATACTCCGCTTGTCTCCGAATTGGTTCCGCTTCGGATCCTTAGAGATCCTTTCTAGAACTGGAGAGATCGCTGTATTGAGGCAGCTCTCCGATTTTATTATAAAGGTTGGTCAAGTAAACCCATGTTACCCCCCATCTCTAGTACTATGGAGCACATTTTCAGCTTTATGTTACGATTTCTAGGAGTATTTCCCTGACATCCAGCTGACTGATGAGAATCGTTTCATTAGAATGTTCTCGGAAATTGCACATAAGACACTGGACCTCGTTGCTAAGTGGCAAGGTAAGCTCGCGATTATTTATTCATCTTCACTTTGGACTCTTCTGCTGGTCTTTTACTCAGCAAGGCACCAAATTATTTACTAGTTTAATATTCATAGCGAGGCTTTATATAATGCAGGTCTTGGTTTCACCCATGGTCTCCTGAACACGGACAATATGAGTCTTTTGGGCCTGACTGTGGACTTCGGACCTTTCGGTTTCGTCGACTCTTACGACGGTGGTTTTGTTCCCAATTGCTCAGACGGAGAGGGGAGATATGCACTAGCTAAACAACCTGATGTGAGATGCTTATTTAATTCCTAAAAGTAGAAGTGATTTATTATATAGCAAAGCGAGAATATATCTCATTGAAATCACGGCATTTAAGGTGGTGGTGTGGAACATAAGCCAGCTCGCAAATGCTCTGAAGCCTCTTCTGTCTTCCTCGCAACAGGTCCACATGTCACATATCCTGAAAACCTTGGATACTTACTGCAAAAACAAGATATTGTTAGTAATAATTAATTTCCATTTTCATTATTTTATGACCTATTAATACCACTCTTATAATAACTTACATAAAATTCTTCAGAGAAACATTCCTCATGAAGATAGGCTTGAAAGAAGAACGCTGGGGCGACGAGCAGCTGGTAGAAAAGCTATTGGACATGATGCAGCAAACAGGAGCCGACTTCACTGCTACATTTAGACAACTTGGTGAAGTAAGTGATAAAGCCAATAGTCAAGTGACACGTACACGGTCAAGTACACGGTGAAAAAAGTTTTTTCGTAACCCACTCATTTTCTAATTAATTTCATGGTGAGGTCTAAGAAAATCGAAAATATTCCGACTTTTTATGACACAGCTGGAACCCAGTGAGATGGTAAGCGAGATCAAATTGGAGGAAAAGTGGTCGTTGAAGCGTCTGTCATCTCACGCGTCATGGGGCTGCTGGCTGGACCAGTACCGTGAGAGACTCGACAAGGAAGCCGGTGAGGAATCATATACAGTGTGATTCTTCATAAGGTGCATATATCGAAATGAGGGAATCTATGCTTAATATTAACGACAGTTTTTTTTTTTTAAACTCTAAATATTTTATATGGAATTAAAAAAAAATTGTAACAAAACTGTGTAACTTTTAAACTAAATCATCTATCGCGATGAAACAAACTCTAACTCCATAATGATTGGAAGTAATTAGGCGTCCACATAAAATGAAAATTGAGAAAAAAACTATCCTCAATTGAAAATTCAAAATCTGGTTTTTTTCATACATTTTACAATAATTGTAAAATTTATAAATAAGATGCCAAAGAGACAAAAAATTTTTTTTTTTTTTTACAAAAAAATTTAAAAATAACACAATTTTTTTTTTTTTATATTTTTTCCATCGATAAAATTAAACATAGATTCCTTCATTTCGATATGTGCACATTATGAAGAATCACACTGTATAGATATTTTTACTTGGGTCTTCTTTGAAATTAAACTAATGGAGTGTGATCTGTGATCTGACAAATGTATCCTTTTCAGAAACAAAAACCGGCCAAGTGCGTGTCGTGTCGTGTCCACGCACAATGAAGGGTTCCGTAGTTGGGATGAATTTATCCCAAAAACAAACTTAACTTTGTAGTTGAAAAAGATGTTCGGAATGTATGGGAAAACATGTTTTTGCAACTGTAAAGTTAAGTTG
The DNA here is from genome assembly GCA_949152395.1 of Agrochola litura. Taxonomy (NCBI): domain Eukaryota; kingdom Metazoa; phylum Arthropoda; class Insecta; order Lepidoptera; family Noctuidae; genus Agrochola; species Agrochola litura. The sequence continues at coordinate 11,168,741 of OX424511.1, forward strand.
GTTGATTATTACTCGTTAACTTGTAGAGCCTACTTAGCTGTGATAGTTTTCCTTTTAATTTCGTTATATAATAAACTACTGCTGTGATTTTTTTCACAGATCCAAAATCAACCATTTAGCCGGCAGGAGGGGGGACACTTGACTCTAACAAAAATTAGCACTTTAAAGCTTAATATTTCGCAAACGGATTCCTGAATCCAAAACTGGGTTTTACATACTCATAATGTTTTTAAAGGACCTTTCCAATGAAAAAACATCACTACGTGTAAGGGAGGGTCCTTAAATTTTTTTTTTTTTATATTTTATTTTACCACTTTGTCGGCGTAATTTATATATATACCCATGCCAAATTACAGCTTCCTAGTACTAAGGGTCTCGGAGCTAGACCGCGGACAAACAGACAGACGGACATGACAAAACTATAAGGGTTCCTTGTTTACTACGGACCCCTAAAAAGACCAAAAAGATTCTCAATACATAAACAAGTGTAATTTTATTGTAGCTCTAACAACCCGCCCCTGCATAACACGGGTGCAATCTACTGATGCGGTGACATATTACTACAGTATCGTGAATTTTGTGCAGTATCTCTGTTAAATACATAAATGAATTATACCCATAACTCTTTCGGAATAAATTCTCAAAATGATGGTGAACACCGCATCAAAATCCATTGTGAAGTTTAGATGAAATAAGGAAAACGAAAAAAGTGAATTTATTTTATAATTAGTTTTTAGATATGAGACCTACTTGTAAACAAGTATCTCATATCTAAAAATCTGGCCAAACCAAAAACCTCGCCCTTCTCCTCCTCTTTTGGCCTTTCCCGATCCGTCTATCGTCAACGCAAGCATGGTCAAAAAGCATGTTGTTTCATCTAGCGCAAGTGAGAACTGCTAACAAGCAAGTGAGAACGCGATAACATTGTACGAAAAATAGTGTGCGGAAATTTCATAAAACTTGTTTCAGGAAATACGTGTTTTTGAGTAAGCTTTACTAGTTTGTGAAATAAATGTTTGTCATTTAGAATCTCCATTACTTGTGCAAGGTTCCTATGCAGATTTTTTCTTTACTTTTACAATTTATAAGTATATTATGAACGGCCAAAGTTCAGGTAAAAATTGTGCAAATATGCAGATTTTCGGAGGCTTATACTGAATTTATTTCTCGACATTTTAATTTTTTGGTTTCATAGAAACCTAGAAATAGTGCCCAAGATACCTAGTAGTTTAAAATTTTCAAAGAAAGATGTGTTACGACGCCATAATAACGTACGAGCGTTTGTATGAAAAGTATGACGGGTTGGCCGCTCTTAAGGCCATAAACCACAAAACTGCAATTACAATTTACAAGTTGAAATTTACATAAATTTTGAAGTACACAGACTTGTAGTCCATGTACAGACGCCAGCACATCAAGCTACCCGAAACTGTAAAATTTTCCCAATCAACTTTGAACATTACGTTTCAGAGATAAAGTTGAAAATCTATTAAATAAATTTGACAGATTGTAGTAGCTTGATGTGCTGGCGTCTGTACTTCAAAACTCAAGCTACACGAAAATCCCTACAAATATATAAATTGTTTGTAGTCTACAATTTATACATAGCCCTCATGCTTTCTTTTACGCTTTTCAAATTGCGAAGGAATTGTCGACTGTAAACATAACATAACATAACATCACGCCTGTAATCCCCGAAGGGTTAGGGCAGAGGTGTAGGTACCTATAGTACACCCACATTTCGCCAGTTATGTTTAAGTCCCATGTACTAGGGGGCGAGCCTATTGCCATCAACCGGGCACAAATCCAGACTCCGAGCTGCTACTGAGAAATTTCAGATAGAAAAACCCAATAACACTTTGCCCGACCCGGGAATCAAACCCAGGACCTCATGCTCGACAGTAGCGCTTGCGACCACTAGACCAACGAGGCAGAGGCTTTGTGTAAATTGTAACTCATACATATTTGTAATTTTTGTGCTACGCAATTTTTTCTACAATTTAACAACTTTGTAGAATTGTACACTTGAAAAAGTTTTGTGGTAAAGGGCCCAGGTGCTTTCATTTCAGTTCAGAAAATCTTGAGACACCATAGAATTTAATCTTTCCAAAATTTGAACAATCATCCATCTCTTTTGACTTAGGTGTTCTTCCCGTGAACAGTCGTGATTGTGGCGTAGCTGCAGTGGATGCGAGCTCTTCGGGCTTGTTCGAGGATGAGCGGCGCCGACGCATGTTGAGCGCCAACCCCGTTTACGTGCCTAGGAACTGGCTGCTGCATGAGGCCATTGTTGATGCTGAGCAGGATGATTATCAGAAGGTTTTTAGATTCAAACTTTAAAGTTCAAGTTTTCAAGGTTGATTCATAGAAATGTCTAGTATTTAGTGTATGTGCAACCAACCTGTCTGAAAAATAACACATTTCATCGGCGACTTGGGCTCTCCTGTGCCTGGTGACTGGTCTAGTCACACCCAATCTAGAACCAAATCCGTTACTATTTAACCTTTAATAAGGCCTTATTTTTCAGATACGTTTTCTGCTGGATGTGCTTAAGAAACCGTTTGAAGTTCAGGCCGAGGCTGAAAATCGTGGCTTTTCTGCACAGCCCCCTCAGTGGGCGTACGCTCTCAAGATTAGCTGCTCTAGTTAAATGTTCTTGTCTTAAATAAATATTTATTTATTTTTCATTTTTGTAGTCTGTTTATTTGATTTATAAATTGGGTTCCTTATTTTATTTACACTTTAAACTTACCTATAGTAGAGCAGTGGTGGCCTAACAAATTACGGTCGTAGGTTCGAATCCTGACAAGCGCTTTACTTTGTGTAAATTATTTCATCACCACTGCTCTCAAAACGGTGAGGGAAAACATCGTGAGGAAACTGACATGCAGTAGCGCAGCTAAGAGAGGGCATGGCCCCGGGCGGCACGTGAAAAAGGGCGGCAAGCACCGCAATTAAAAAAAATACAAAACTAGAAAATACTTTTTCAAATCGCGTCCGTGCTGAACTGCTGACCCTAGCCCGGCGAGGAGGCGCGGGCGCAACAGAGTGGAGTGGCGGCGGCGCGGTTGTTGGGTGATCATCTACATTCGCACGGACATAAATAAAAATATCGTGGCGGGATTTTTTCGCACACTGAATTTTCAACGCTCTGCTTAGCGCCGAGAGTTGTAAATCCAACAGTGTGTTTTTTCGACGTGCTGGGAATAGGGATGCAATCTGTTGAATTCTCAACTCTCAGCATAACACCGAGAGTTGAAAATCCAGTGCGCGATAATAATCCCGCCGCGATATTTTTACGGATGTTCTTCGATAAACTGAATAACTGCTGAAATTCAAGAAAGACTCCAACAACTGCAGTATCTGGCCAAAACATGTTGAGAATATTCATAACCGAGCTGCCATTAGTACACAATGCCAGTTGCAAGAGAAACAGTTAATTAAAAATTATCTAATCGACTATGTCCACATTGAGACTATCAAATTAGCTTAATGGCAATCGAACATGACGTACCTAATATTGACATTGATAATTTCATAACAGATTTTGCTTTGAGAATAAAGGTACTTGACTTTTACCAATTTTCTTGACTAATGATGAAAATAGGGGCAGAGAATTTCCGGTCAGCCCCGGGCGGTGAAAACCCACGCTACGCCACTGCTGGCATGTCCTAGAACACGGTCTAAACCTGTTGGGGCGGCAAAACTAAATGGGGGCCCCCGCCCAGTTATGCAGAAAAGTTAGAGAAGTAGTACCTACATTTATGTGAGCGAGCGCAGCAAGCTCGAAATTTTAAGCATACTGCCTCAAAAAGGTTATAAGTGATCTATACAGAAATAGGAAATACTTTGTCGACTTATACTGAAAATGTTGAGCATTGGACGAATATAGTTTGCTAGAGCGAGCGAACGTATTTTTATCTTTTTTGACGTAATCGAAAGATTACGGCGATACATTGTGTTAAAATGTGGCATGACGTCACACCTTGCTAGATTTTATACTGAATTATGACGTAACGACCCCCACTCCCCAACTTTAATGCGTGTTTTCTATTTTTGATTAATATGATAAAGCAAAAAAAAACCGGCCACGTGCATGTTGGATCACGCACAATGTAGGGTTCCGTAGTTGGGATGAATTTATCCCAAGAACAAACTTAACTTTGTAGTTGAAAAAAATGGGAGAACATGTTTTTACAACCGCAAATCGAAGTTGGTCGATTATTACTCGTTAACTTGTAAAGCCTACCCAACTGAGATAGTTTTCCTTTTAAATTCGTTAAATAAGCTACTGCCGTGAACTTTTTCACATATCTAAAACCAACCATTTAGCTGACACTTGACTTTAACAAAAATTTGCACTTTAAAGCTTAACATTTCGCAAACGGATCTCTGAATTCAAAAATGGTTTGAACACACTCACAATGTTTTTGAAAGACCTTTCCAACGATACCCCACACCAAGGGATAGAAAAAAAAAACATCCCCTCTTTACGTGTAGGGGAGGTACCTACCCTAAAAAATATTTTTTATTATTTTATTTTACCACTTTGTCGGCATGATGTATACCCATGCCAAATTACAACTTTCTAGTACTAACAGTCTTGGAGCTAGACCGCGGAGAGACAGACGGACGTGACGAAACTATAAGGGTTCCTTGTTAACTACGGAACCCTAAAAATGCACTATGGCTAATTTACTCGAAAAAGCTTTATCACCTTAATGCTGGAGCTACATTGGTGCCGATTCCCTTGTTCACAAACTAAACTAAATTTAAGTTCAGTGCATCTTTTTCTTTCTATTTCATTAAGAAAAGGACAGAAGATACAGTTTACTCCTGTCAAATTAATCAGCGCTTGACGTAAATTGACGTAATTTTAGTTGGCAAGTTTTTAATCACGTCTAAATTTGTATGGAGTAGTGACAGGCGCTGATTACTACTAATAATAATACTCCAGGTATTTATAAAAGTAGAGCGACACTATACGAGTTATATGGTTTGAAAAAATACAGGTTTGATACTCCTTTCTTAGAGTACCTATGTCAAAAATTATTCAAAATTATTTAAACGTATTTGTGTTTTTGCAAAATCAAAATTTTTAGGCGATACAATTAAAAATTCAAATAATAAAGTAAAAACCACTTGGAAAATTATTAACAATGAAACGGGTAAGTCAGTTAAACAAGAAAAACAACTCGAGATTATGGTCGGCAATAAATTAATAGAGCAGCCGACGTAGCTGAGGCATTTAATGATTTTTTTGCCAACATACCTATAACTACGACTCGCTCCTTAAATTCGTCCCCGTCTAAAGCTGAAAACCTTTTGCATAGCAGTGTGCCTAAATGTAGTAGCTTATTTAGCATAGACTACTATACATACTAGAGTTATTTAGCTTCGAGCATGTAACACCTCGTGATGTAGTTAATGTTTTTAACACACTTAAGTCTAAAAACACTGGTGATTACTGGGGCATCTCCACTAAACTATTAAGTAATATAATAAACATAGTAGCTCCATATTTAGCTGTAACTTTTAATAAATGTGTTGATTTAGGAACTTTTCCTGACCTCATGAAAGTCAGTAGTAAAGTCATACCATTATTTAAATCGGGTAACAAAAATAACGTTGGAAATTTCAGGCCTATCTCTATCTTACTTGCATTCAGTAAAATATTTGAAAAGTTAATACTCAAGCAGTTGCAAGACATTTTAATTTAAACAGACTTCTTCATGATGAACAATATGGTTTTACAAAAGGTCGTTCGACCACAGATGCGGGTATTGCTCTGCTGAAACACAAGTAATAAATTCTTATTTACATAATAGGTTCCAATGTGTAGATGTTAATGGTGTGAAATCTTCCGGGCTACCAGTTCAGTTAGGTGTACCTCAAGGCTCAATACTGGGTTCATTCTTATTCTTAGTATATATTAATGACTTACCTTTTTATTTATAGGATATCTGTAACGTTGTACTGTTTGCAGATGATACCTCTCTTATTTTTAAAGTAGACAGGAATAGACAAGATTTTGACGACGTAAACAGTGCACTCGCAATGGTTACGGATTGGTTTACGACAAATAACCTAGTTCTCAATGCTAAGAAAACGAAATGTGTAAAATTCGCTCTACCAAATGTTAGAAATCTAGGACCCAACATCGTCTTAGATAAAGAGGTGCTTGAAACTGTGAACTCGGCAGTTTTTCTGGGCATAACAGTAGATGCCAAACTTCAGTGGGGCCCACATATATCAAGCCTAGCGGGAAGGCTCAGTTCGGCCGCCCATGCTGTCAGGAAAGTAAGACAATACACTGACGTTAATACAGTTCGGTTAATCTATTTTAGTTATTTTCATAGCGTTATGTCCTATGGTATTCTGCTGTGGGGCAAAGCCGCTGACATTCAAAATATATTTGTTCTTCAAAAACGAGCAGTTCGAGCAATTTACCAGGTAGGTGCCAGAGTTTCTCTAAGAGATTTTTTTAAAGATGTTGGTATTCTCACGGTGGCATCACAATTCATTTTCGCCAACATCTTATATATTAGGCAAAATGTACACTTTTACACTAAAAACAGTGATATTCACAATGTTAACATCCGAAATAAGGACAAACTACGAGCTCCCTTTCACCGCCTTCATAAGGTTCATAACTCATTTGTTGGGCTTGGTATAACCTTTTATAACAAGCTACCCTCTTCTTTGCTAGATTTGCCTTTTAATGCTTTTAAAACTAAAGTAAAATCCAACCTTTGTTCAAAGGCATACTATTGTATCAACGACTACTTAAATGATAAGAATAGTTGGTCGCTGTGATTAACTCAAGACAATGTTTATGTTCTTTCTCCAGAATTAGCTTACCTACTGACAGTTTATATGAGTTTATATAATTGTTTATTTTTATTTTTTTAACTTATTTTTTACGAGTCAATTTATTTTTATTTTATTTTATAGTTGACATAATCTACTCATTACAATGTTTTTGTTATGAGTTGTATTGCAATTTGTGGTTAGCTAGCGACCTCGACAATTGATCATATTATTTTTTGCCTGAGCAACCGGCAGCAAGTTCGTCATGCTCCCTTAGATGTCACTGCTTGCGGTAGCGTCGGGGGTCGGGTTGCCTCCTTCCCTCAAATATGGCGAGGGGGGTAATGGCTGATCTTTGCGTTATGCTTGTGAACGGGTGCTGCTTGTGGTGACTGGTCGTCTTGCTGATCATGGTTTTGTTATTGTTACTAGTAATTAACTGTTCATTTATTTTATCTCGATGGTCCTAGTTTATCATTTATAACTGCCAATTACAGCTTTATGTAAGCGGGCACGCCCTTTATGTCTCGAGGCTTTTATTTAGATATTTAGTTCTGTTTACGTTTAGTTTTTATTTATTTTTTAAATAATGCTTGAGTATAGTTCTCGATGTTTTTGGTTGGTATATTGGCGTGTGCTAGCTGACATATGGCCTATAATTTATCATTTGAATTATGTTCTGTGTTGCATAATGCAAGTTATTTTGTATACTATTGTGTAGAATCATTCTCTAACTTGAACAGACAGCTGTGCTGCTGGGGAGTTTGTTGCGCCACTTCTTCTTCCCAGCTAAAGGCACTAGGAAGTGGTGAAGGGTAGGTATTTTTTGCGGGACTGTCTTATGTAATTTTGACGTTCGAAAAGTGCTGATTCTCAGCCTAGTTTGAATAAATGACTTTTGAATTTTGTTTTTTTTTTAATTTTGATTAATTTGACAGGACTAAACTAAAATCTATCTTCTGTCCTTTTATTAATGAAATAGAAAGAAAAAGATGCACTGAACTTAAATTTAGTTTAGTTTGTGAACAAATCAGCACCAATGTCGCGTTATCGCGAAACAAAATTCACGCGCTCTTTCTCGCACACCGCTCTACGTCTCGCTGAGCAACAGAGAGCGCGAATAAAGTTCGCGATAACGCGACGTAGCCCCAGCATGAGGAGATATTAAGTGCCTGCTAAACGGTTGCCAACCGCGTCCCAACAGAGGTGGCCTTGGTGGTTTACAACCGTGTAGTTGGTGGTTTACGACCAAATTTCAAACAGCTCTGCCTGTCGTCAACCAAGGTCACCTCTGTCGGGGACGCGGTTGGCAGCCGTGTAGCAGGCCCTTAAAGTTTACTCGTTTAAAGAGTACGCAAGAAATGTCAATGTCAATTCTCTTGTCATGATGACGTAAATGACAGTTAAAAATCTTTGTTTTTCTTATTGGCATTGGGAAAATCAACTTTATTTTCTAAAGACTAAAGCTAAATATAACGTACAACATTTTCGTCACAACACATGTTTACAATAATACAGAGATGATTAATATTTCGCAATAATTAGATAATTACTCAAAACTGGATTTGGTGAAGGTACTTTTATAAAATTTGCTCGATGAAGCGAGCTTTCTGTGTGCTAGCAGCTCTTATGAACGAACAGAAGCCTAGTTTAGTTGGAAAAATGAAACCAGTGACTAACTTTAAAGATTGGAAGTTCAGGGACACCCCGAACTACGCCGCGCTACCCATTAATGAGAATCCGGAGTATAATGTGCCGACGGCTGTAAAGGATGCTGTGTTTTCTAAGGTAGGAATCTGCCTGTATGGGTTTGTACCTAGTATATCATTTATTAAGTGTTTTCTTGGGTCAGAGGGTCATCTAAGGCGGGGTTTGGGTTGTAAATGACACTATTCGGTGTTTTGTTCAAACTATTTATATGTATAGGTACCAACAGAGCCTCTAGCTGGTAAGCTACACCTAGTATGTGCTTCTGATGATGCTCTCAAAGACTTACTGGACTTGGACCCTGCTGTTGCGGAGACTGAGGAGTTTATCAACTTTGTTGCTGGCAGGTACCTGCCTGATGGAGGCCTGACTGTTTCACACAGGTATCACTAGTATATTCTTAATTTGTATGATAATCCAAAAGAATTTATGAGTTTGTGTATTTAATCTACTACTGATTACTTACATATATACAACAGTTTAAAGAAAAAGTATTTTGTAAACTGTTCTTCCATACTTAATTCTGTATTCTGTGAGTACTTTAACTTACACACTGATTCATTTTTGTTAAAATGTTAGTAAAAATCTCTATGGTTGCAGTATTTGTAAATATGTGAGCACCATTGTACTTACCTATAAATATAATTAATTTTAAATCTGTCATTGCTTAATTTTTAATACTTTGTACCTATTGTAGTATAGTTATTTAATTCCAGGTACAACATCGTCTTTACACATAACTTTTAATTAATTTAGTTATACAAAACATTGTAAAATATTCTAAAAGAGTAATAATGGAGTTTCTCCCCATTCTTCCCTATAAAAATTAAAAATTCAAAATATTTTATTTCACATAAACCTACATGGGCACTTATGAAACGTCAGATGCTAGGTGCACGGTTCCAATTGGTCGTTTCCTATGGAGAAGAGCCGGCAAGAAAAACAACGGTAACTCTTTAAAAAAAAAATTGGCTTTTACAATACTTTCAAATAACAAAGTTACTATGTATGGGAGGACAGTGTAGGTCTTTCAATAAGTACTAAGTACTTAACAAAATAGAAAATGGTCTACAGGTCTACAATTCACTAAACCTACAGCATTCTCACATTCATAAAATAGAAAAGAATCCATACAAAAGATAAATAAATTAATAAAAGTAAAAACCTATTTTAATAAAACACAATTATATGATTGCTATTACAATTGTAATCAATCTGAATAATTATCATGTCCACAAAAGTCACAAATAAAGAGTTGAAATTAAATCGTGGGTATATATGAAACTACCTTTTGGAATCAGCATCTAGAATCAATTCTATTTTCTTGTAAATTTTGAAGTTCAATAGTGCCTTTTAATGGCCTACTTGAAATAATTGATTTGACTTTGAATAATGCAATAATTTTTCAGATACGGTGGTTACCAATTTGGAAATTGGGCTGATCAACTGGGCGATGGCAGAGCTCATACCCTTGGGGAATATGTGAACAGGTGTTTAATTTGCATATTTAACAAAACTGCTGGTGGCCTAGAAAGAGTAGGATGAATTTATAACAACAATATGAATACCTCTTCTTCTTTATTCTTTGCATGAGAGATATCGGTACTTTAATTGCACAACTTATTTTCGTAAACGATTATAACTAATTTGTTTGGATTAGCAATCTGTTTAAAATCGGAACAGATTGTGATTGATTGTGTATTACGCAATTAGGGTACGGTTTTCCACTGTCCACAAAGGCAATTGCAAAACCTACAAGTAAAAGTCATTAATTTGCAGTAAATAAAAAAATCCAAACATTTTATATTTTTTCTACAGCAAAGGTGAATCTTGGCAGCCTCAACTAAAAGGCTCAGGTGAAACTCCGTACTCTCGCTTCGGTGATGGTCGCGCGGTGCTGCGGTCTTCAATCAGAGAGATGATCGCGTCTGAAGCGTGCTACTACCTCGGGATGCCGACTACTAGGGCCGCAGCATTGGTGGGTAAGGAGGCTTGATGTTGTGTTTGTTTTTTACTTTAGATTTTTAGTTAAAATTTTAATTTGTTCATGTTTTTTTTTGTTGTCCTATACTGTATCCGACTGCTGGGCAAAGGCCTCCCCTATTTCCGTCCATGCGTCTCTATTTTGTGCCTTTTTATCATTTATATCCTGTTACTTATTGTTGTTAATTATGGGGGAAGCGTCAGGGTAGCCCGCCAAATTCAAATTTTCTTAAGTTTTTTGCATTTTGCAGGTCAGTGTCAGGTTTAATGTTGATTAAAATATGATTCGCGGTCGTAACAAATATGGCTTTACTCAATTATAATCATTACAATCAGCTATAGTGATTAAGAAGAAGATAAAGGTTTCAAATGTCATGATTTCAAAATTTCAATTTCGCGGGCTACCCTGACGTTTCCTCCTTAATTTAATGACTAAGTTAGTTGGAACATTCGTACTGATTACTGAACTAAAATATTTGTACTTTATGAAATTCTATTGTGTTTGTGTTTTATTCATTTATAAAGGAATATCTAAATTAATAAAACATTGGTAAAAATAAATTAATAAAACATTGGTAAAACTAACACAGGATTTTACTCTTTTTCTAATATAAAATAATGTCTAATGTCCTCTGAAGGCTCTGAATTTCAGCGGTTTTAGTCAGTGGCGACAACGGTGTTGCTATTGGAAATATATCGTATTTGATAAATTTTCGACACTTGATATTTTATTTCGATTTATCGAAATAATAGATTTAGACAAAAAATATTGAAAAATCGAACAAAAAATATTGATGTATCGATACGTCGATATTTTTTCTACAAGCCTAATTTATGGCTAAAGAAAAGTGGCGATATTTAAATAAAGGAACCTACATCTGGAATATCCTGAGCAGTCCCCCCCGCTACTACCTTGCTGAGCCATATTTTTCTTTTTTCTCAGTGAGCGACGACCACAAAGTTTGGCGAGACAAAACCTACAGCGGTCGAGCGAAACAAGAACGTGCTGCCGTAGTGATGCGCCTAGCCAACGCGTGGTACCGAATCGGATCCCTAGAGATACTGGTGAAGCGACGGGAGCCGCACACTTTGAAGACGCTAACCGACTTTATAATAAAGGTAAGTTATTAGTTATAGTGATGTGCCTAGCCACAGTCGTGGTACCGCATCGGATCGCTAGAGATATTGGTGAAGCGAAGGGAGCTGCTCACTTTGAAGACGCTAACCGACTTTATAATAAAGGTAAGTTATTAGTTATAGTGATGTGCCTAGCCACAGTCGTGGTACCGCATCGGATCGCTAGAGATATTGGTGAAGCGAAGGGAGCTGCTCACTTTGAAGACGCTAACCGACTTTATAATAAAAGTAAGTTATTATTACAAACTTATGTATTGCAGCTATAGTGATGCGCCTAGCCAACGCCATGGTACCACATCGGATTTCTAGACATAGTAGTGTAGCGACGGGAGCCGCACACTTTGAAGATGTTAGCGGACTTTATTATAAAGGTACGTCATTATTACGTATAGCAGCTAATGTAGCTATAGTGATGCGCCTAGCCAAAGCGAAGTACCGCATCGGATCGCTAAAGATATTAGTGAAGCGAGCGACACGGGAGCCGCATTACTTTGAAGATGTTAGCCGATTTTATTATAAAGGTAAATTTACACCTCCGCTCGTTCCCGTTTTACGAAGTACGTTTATTATTATATAAACGTACTTCGTAAAACGGGTATTAGCTGTGGGAAAAACCCGTGGCTTCGCCCGCGTTGAAGTAAAAAATAATCTATAAAATTATATAATATACTAAAATTATAGGGATAATTTTTGCCTTACCGGGATAAAAAGTATCCTTTGTCCTAACCCAGGCCATGGTCTACCTGAATCCGTTCAGACTGACGGAGTTTTACTTTCGCATATTTTGTAATATTAATAATGGATTGTTTCATTTACAGCACCATTTCCCTGAAATTGAGAACTCTGGGGAAGATAAATACGTCAAGTGGTTTTCAGAAGTGGCACATAGGAATCTTGATATGGTGGCGACCTGGCAAGGTAAGTTAAAACGTTATTATTCCTTTTTTTTTCAATAATAATGGGAGATCGGTGTCAAAAAAAAAAAAACTATAATTTTCGATAAAACAATCATACCTATAATTTTCGTTTTTAGGTGTAGGCTTCACTCACGGCGTTTTAAATACGGACAATGTGAGCCTATTAGGCCTGACCATAGACTATGGCCCGTATGGATTCATAGACCATTACTACCACCATTATGTGCCCAACACTTCGGATGATATGGGGCGATACGCGTTTAACAGACAACCCGAGGTAAGTCCATAGTATAGTATAGCAATAGTTTTATTGTAAAAAAAACGAGCGTGTCTTTCAGTAGTCGCATTATGATGTGTAACATCTGAGATCTCACCTGGTAATAAGCAACATTAAGGTAATAAGCAAAATTAAAGGGGCGGCGCCTTGCCAAGGTCGTTTCTGACGGCCAACTCTACAACCGCGCGCGCTCATTGGTCAAATCAAATAGCGCGCGCTTCCCCGGCTTCCTGTTACACACTTCCGTTCCTTTTCACGAAATCACTCCCACAGATTTGATTATTTTATTATAGATTTCGATTGCAGGAAGCGAGACGAAAGATGTTACACATAAAAAGTCACATCTCATCACATAAAAGCATAACATAACATCACGCTTGCATTCCCTGAAGGGTGAGGCAGAGGTGTAACTATGGTACACCCACATTTCGCCAGATGTAACAGGGGGCAAGCCTATTGCCACCAACCGGGCACAAATATACACTCCGGGCTGCTACTGAGAAATTCCGTATTCCACCCAATAAAACTTTGCCGTTCCCACTTTTTTTTTGTGTGTCGGATATTATCAAATAACTTCTCCCGCTCTGGGCGGAGCGGGAGGGCGTGTCAGACTCTTAGTGACTAAAACCCACCCGTATTCCTTCGGTTGCCCTGTTGCCGGGGGCCACGATTTCCCTATCGGTTTTCTTCGCATCCCCGGCAGGCATCGGCCCTAGCGGACCCCGTCAATTCTGCTGACATCTCTTTGAGGCGCGTGTGAGAAAGTGCGGTAAGCACTGTAAATATATATATAGGTATTACCCAAATTAGCAAGCTTCTAATGTCAGAATGATTACTGGTTATTTACTATATGTTTTATAGGGAAAAGGTTTCATGAATTAAACCACAGAAAGACAAGGCTAGACATTTATTTAAATAGACTTGTCAGTATTTAATCAGAAAGCTAGTTGTCCGTTCGCAAAACTAGGTCTTCATGGAGAAGAAGGACAAGAAACTCCATGGAAACAGTATAACAGTATTCTATCAATACATTTCTTATATTTCCATAAATTATCGTTATCTCAAAAACAGTTTAATTCTATGTCTTGAATAATAGCAACATCATAAAAATAGCAATATTGGCAATAATATACCATACACAACAACAACAAGAAACTCCATGGAAACAGTATAACAGTATTCTATCAATACATTTCTTATATTTCCATAAATTATCGTTATCTCAAAAACAGTTTAATTCTATGTCTTGAATAATAGCAACATCATAAAAATAGCAATATTGGCAATAATATACCATACACAACAACATAATCATAATAATTACTATATAATATCAAATTACTTAACTTAGGTCCGTTCGGTGTGACTGCTCGGTAGTGAATGTACCGAGTACGGCGGAGCGGCGGCTTTTTATAGCCGGTGGTAAACAAGTGACGTCACATCGTACGATTTTAATACAGACTTGTTAATACTTGCATTTTGACATAAAACTATGCTTAAATTATATAAAAATAGAGTAAATATCTTTAAATTGATTAGTTAAATTACATACTTGGTCTTACAATGGCACAATTAGTAAACAAGTCATGTTAAATAGTTAAATATGATATTATACAAAACAACAATGAAAGAACACAGTTTTTATTTTATTTCGTAATAGTATTTATAAGATTTTGATAAGAAACTGTCGTAATGTAGGTTATAAGTATTATAGAGATGCTTTTCTTTGTGTCCAATTAACGAAAAGATTGAAATAATCTATCACGCGCGTGGAACACAACGCGCCGTCGACCCGGGCCTGGTCCTCACCGTCCGCAAGCCCGCGCCTAAGGTGGTCGGAAATTGGCTTGCGATTCCCGACGCCCAGGGCGTCTCCTCCTACCGTTCCCACCTGATAATTCATTAATAACTTCTCATTGCAAGTTCTAAATTGCACAAGTTAAAACCCTACTGTGTTAACATGATTCTCCCACATCTATACATATGTAATATAAACTATCCATCTCTAAAATAACTAACTTAATGCCGAATATAATTATTTACCCTCAAAATGGATACTAATCCCCAAATGAATCTTAAAGTTGCTACCCCAATATCATAATCTAAAACTGTTTAATAAAACTACATATCTACAGTAATTCAGGGATAAGGAAGTAATATGAAACACCAAGATATTTGTCAGTCATTTATATTTCTTTGCCAACATCAAATTCAATATTCTACACCATACCATCACATCTCCTATTCCCCACATAATATCACAATTCATTTCACCATCAAATCAGTATTCTTATATTTACCATAAAACTAATAGGTTACCTTAATTTACAGTAGACATCCAACCAATCCTATATCAATCTGCCTTTTTACCGACACCGCCACTAAGCACGTCCTACCGTCACGAGCGCCCAACCCAGAAGAAGCTATCGAATCTCTCGGTGCTGCCAGTATAATAAATTGAAACCTAACACTCGACCATCCTGACATCGTGCATGTCCTCATGCACGCAAGTGAATTAGCATCTAAAACCTAACACTCGGCTTACAACTATTTATACGTTATTTCTGAAACTTATAAACTGAGAACCGTTCTTCTAGCCAGAATATAAAACAATGCAAATGAGAGAAAAATTATTGAAATTTCCACTAGTCGTGATATGATGGTATGATGAAGACTAAAACTCAAAACATTTATTTCTATTAAACCATTTACAGGAACTTTAAAAATTTCAAAGGGTTGTCAGTTATTCAGAAAGTTGAAGCTAGTCGCCCATTCCAAAACGTAGGTTCTCTATGGAGAAGAACGGGCAAGAAACTCCATGGATACTCTTTTAAATCAAGATATTACAAAATCCTGGGTACATTATTATTGTTGATTCTATATGTGAGAACAATGTAAAAAAAAACAATATCAAACAACTCAAAATACACGATTAAAGATAAGCGCTGGCAGTTCAGTCTGAATTGACGGCTCCCGTTCATGAACATGACGCATGAATATGCACCATTTAACTCGACCATTAGAGTGTGCGTGACATACTTTCTTTCAAGTCTAACAACATCATAATAACATTATAAATGGATACATGGTACTCACATTTACATTTCTTTATTCTGCACGGAACTTACTATAAAATGCACTAAAATTTGCTTTTATACCTTCCTACATCTAAAAAAAACTGCAACTAGGTGGCGTGCCAAGCAACTTCCAAAATAAAATATTAAATATTATTTCAATCAAGTTGGCAATCGACTTCCATTCACTAACCTAAGGTCTATTACGCATCTTAAATAGCAATCAGCAATTATCGAAACTAACGCCAAAACAAATAAGTTGCAATCTTCTAAACTAACGTGATAAGAAATTCAACTTTCAAACACATGTAACAAAATCTTTGACATGAAAAAAACAAAGAATCCACTTTCTACTTGAAATTTACCAAATAGCTTAGCATCGGCTACAAGATGGGTAAGTGGATGAAATCAGTGTTTTCTTAGACTACAAACAATATTCGACTGTTCTCAACAAGTTAAAATAAGTTTTAAAACATTAATAATATAAGAAACAAAGAATTATACGTAATATTAATGAATTTCAGACTGAAGCATTTATTTTAACTTAGATGTTTTTATGAATATCTATGTATATATTTTTTGTTTACTGTCGACATTTTTAATTTATTATTGTTTGCTAAATTCACATTCAATGAATGATTTGACTTGAAATTAATTATTAACAATCCTATTCATATTTGCACGCCATAGCATGTGGCAAATATGTCTAACTTGTATTTTTTTTTTATTTTTATTATCCTGCACGCACGTTTTTATTATTGTACGTGTACACATGTTTGAGCAAATAAATATATCTTATCTTAATAAATTTAACTTTAAAATTTACAGTACCTAACCCTGTTTCAGTGTAAAATGGCAAATAGAGTATCCAATGACCAATTAGATGAACTTTTAGAGTTTCTAGCCATCCTTACCCAATCCATCAATAGAGACGCAAACATAACTAAATGAATAGTCTTTTACGCTACACACAGTTTATTCTAATGAACAAGCGACGAAGTTAAATTTAATGTAGGTACACAATTTTAGTTAAAATTCTTCAAATTATAAGACCAATTTACATTTTTCAATCAGCGAGCGACAGGCATGCGATCAACAACACGGGAAAAGGTTATCGCAATTTGACAGCCAAATATGCTCGCCAATGGCTGTCGCTCGGCTACCAAAAACTATGCATAATACGAAATAATCGCTTTCACCATACGACCACTGCACACTTCAGTTGACTGATTGTTCCCTAGAGGCAGCATTATCGCTAGTTTGCTATGGTGTGGCTATCGCTGATACATAATACGGATTTGCAATTTAAGAGCAACTATTGCGCAAATTTCGCTATCGCTAGGCTTCTGCAAGATACGTAATAAGCCCGCGGAGACTGTAATGACGGCACCGGAAGTCGATTTCAGAAAATGTCAAATAATTAAATAAAACATTTACAAAATAATCTGCATCCTATCAACAAGATTTAGTTACGTTAAAATCAAAAGCTAACATTCGACCTTCCTGACATCAAGTTGTCTGTAAGCTTTACATTACAAAATAAACGTTATGTTGCTTGTTTGTTCAATCAATGTTATAGAAGACCTGAATATTTAGCGTTAAATATTACAAGCATGAGCTAACAATATTCTCAGAAAGTATGAAATTCAACAGTCAGTGACAATTTACTCTAAAAACGCTTAAAAGGTAAGATATTACATAATCGCATTTTGTTAATTTCTCAGTTTCATTAGCTCATTCAGACTTTTCAATATTAATTTACATCCGTCACTCATTGTACCGCAAGCTTCACTGATCAAGCACTCTCCCCAGTCAGCCACTGCACAACTTACAAAGAATGGCCTATGCTTCGACTTCGACCTAATATGTTAACATTACATTCTGTATATGCCACACATTGCACCGCAAGTTTCACTGGACAAGCACTCTCGCTTGCCAGCCACTGTACGACTTCCAATAAGTGACATAACGTCCTGCACGTGCCAAACATTGCACCGCAAGCTTTACTGGTTAAGCACTCTCACTTGCCAGCCACTGTACGACTTCCAATGAATGGCCTATGCTTCGACTTCCATCTTTCAATCACATATAAGTATGTATTTTCATTTTAGCTCAACTTAAGTATCGATATTTTCCCTTAAAAGTTTCAGTTTCGTTTAAATCATAACATTTGCCTCTATTATTTTTAACACAGCATGACTTTTAACAAAATAGCATAATAATATTTAATTCACATTTTTTTTTCTTCACATTCAAACAATAACTTAATCATGAAATTCATAGATTAATTGACATACATTATTTGTTACTATTTCATTATTAATCTTTATTTTTATTCTTTCGGGTCAACCGTATCATATGAAGAAACGTAAATCATAAACTTCTGATGTAACACAATTATTCTGTTTTTAAAACCTATGACCAATTACATACTCCACAATTTAGGTGTATTTCATTCATCACCTGCCTAATTATCTTAATCATTATTTTTCAGATAACCGTCTTGTATCTAAAAATATTTCATTCTTAATATTCTCACTACCAAGAATTAAATTAAACAAAGCTTCTGTTGGGGTTATAATCTGGTTCTAAACTAAAACAATTCAATTCCTTGATATTATTACCATAACTAACTGTATATGTTCTAACCAATAGCTTCTTACTAACCATATTTAACAAAATACCCGATGTAATAAAAATGAGACATTTCCACTTTTCAAAATTAATTGTCAGATTAATTAATTAATAAATGTTATTACTCAAGTAACAACAATATGAATCATTTGTGTTCGAGTTAAATAAACAATAAAATAAATAGGCGTCTTTTTTTTTGACAAGAATTTAAATTGATATTATATATCTAATAATAATAAATAAATCTCTGTACTCCTGATTTGTACTAAATCATGATAATTTAACGGTATTGACCTCGAACTTGACGAATTTATGATCCCATTTTATTAAACTTGACATTATGTATTGTAGGTATTGCTTAATTCAAATTATTTACTAAATTTCATCTTGACATGGTAAACTTGTATTGATTTGATTTAAAGTTTTAATAATATTATATTAAAGGAGTCATTATCATAGTTTAACCGGTTTGCATGACTTAATTGAGGTAGTTACTATAAGGATCATTTTAAACTTAACATCTGTAACTTGTACCTACTTTTTGTGCAAATAAAGAACTATTCTATTCTTTTCATAATTTCTTGAACCCTCCTTCTCATATTAAATACATAAAATAATTATTAAGTCGCGGTGGCAATGTACGCTCTCTCGAACTATGGTGACATAACTTGTGACCGCTCTCACAAGTATAAATACATAATTATAATCATGAAGTCACGGTGATAGCAAACGCTCTCGCCAACCACGGTGACATAACTTGAGACCGCTCTCACAAGCATAAATACATAAATATAATCATAAAGTCACGATGGCAGTGAACGCTCTCACCAATCATGGCAACATAACTTGTGACCGCTCTCACAAGCATAAGTACATAAATACATATAATCATAAAGTCACGGTGGTAGCGAACGCTCTCGCCAACCGTGCTCATAACTTGTGAACGCTCTCACAAGCATAAATATATAAATATAGTCATAAAGTCACGGTGGTAGCGAACGCTCTCGCCAACCGTGCTCATAACTTGTGAACGCTCACACAAGCATAAATACATAAGTATATACTGATTGTTCGAAATTATAATTTTGATATTCACAGAAGTATCACAAAATAACAGTTACACACATGTATACATGTGTGCTACATATGTGTAATATTCACATACATATTCTCATCCTTATCGTTCCAGATATAATTGATCAAATCTCAAACCAGTCAATCTACACATTATAATTAACTAGGAATACTAATAACTTTAGACACAATAAAATTGTACATAAACTTATCCGGATTGATTTCTCCTATTTGTGCTCATTAAAACTTAGTTAGTTTACCTTATGACATCTGGGAAATACTATTAATCAAATGTAAGAAACTAACAGCAGGCAACAAGCTACTATATGCCTCTTGATGCCCGACAGGGTCCATATTGATCTTTTACTTTGTTATGTTATCTATGTAATACATATGGAACGCAATAAAGAATTGAGTATTGATCTCGTAATACTAACTAGTTATATCAACCCAATACGAAACTCACACTCAGATCCAACAACAGCTTTATCATGTGTATCGAATTGTATAACTGAATCCCAAGTACAGTAAGTTATAAGTTGTAAATTGTAGTATTTTGATGCCATTTATGAATAAGGATTTAATTTAATATTATTTACTAATCGCATCCATTATATAACTTAACTAATTAATTTCTCAAAATAATAATCCAGAATGTGCACTCCGTAATTAAAGGCATAATATAATATAGAAGTAATTATCTTAAAAACTTTTTGTACCTTATTTGCAAAATAAATGATTTTGATTAAATACATAACTAAAATGATATAATGAAAATATATTGAAGCAACAGCACCGATTATCATCACCAAGTGCGACTGCACTAGCATCCAGCCATACAGGCGTCCAGCTGCACTGGCATCCAGCTGCACTGGCGTCCAGCTGCACTGACGTCCAGCTGCACTGGCATCCAGCTGCACTGGCGTCCAGCTGCACTGGCGTTCAGCTGTACTGGCGTTCAGCTGCACTGGCGTCCAGCTGCACTGGCGTCCAGCTGCACTGGCGTCCAGCTGCACTGGCGTCCAGCTGCACTGGCGTCCAGCTGCACCAGCGTAACCACTTTTGCCGGCTCTCGCTCGCACATCGGGCGCTGCACACGAGACTCCAACCACGGTGGCTGCGACCTCCATGGCGTCGGCTATGACTGCGACTAGTTCCCAGTTCTACCCCTGAATGGATACCACCTCGGGCCGGGGTCGTCAGCCGGTGCCCCTATGAGGACGCTTCACTGTCGCGAAACATTATCTGAAACTCATAACAACGGGTTTGACTCCTTTTCGAACAAGCCGTGAAAAAGTTAAAATGTCTAATATCTTCTAAACGGTAGGTCGTAGCTCAAAAATAACAAGATTTTACTTCCCCTTGCACCCTGTGAACTTTTCCAGGAGATAAATTTAGAGAAAGAAAAATGTGACCTTCACATGACCTCCACTTCATAAATTGGTAATATACGGATCACAGTCTATTTAATTTTTGTAACCGAAAATTCGAATACACCAAAAGAACACGAGATGTGATGTAGGTAGGTTAGGTATTTCCACAATCCAATTTTAACCGTTAATAATACTTTTAAATGAATTATATTATAATGCAAAAGAAATAAGCGGGCCACATACCACTTCTGAAATGTAATATAAACTATCCATCTCTAAAATAACTAACTTAATGCCGAATATAATTATTTACCCTCAAAATGGATACTAATCCCCAAATGAATCTTAAAGTTGCTACCCCAATATCATAATCTAAAACTGTTTAATAAAACTACATATCTACAGTAATTCAGGGATAAGGAAGTAATATGAAACACCAAGATATTTGTCAGTCATTTATATTTCTTTGCCAACATCAAATTCAATATTCTACACCATACCATCACATCTCCTATTCCCCACATAATATCACAATTCATTTCACCATCAAATCAGTATTCTTATATTTACCATAAAACTAATAGGTTACCTTAATTTACAGTAGACATCCAACCAATCCTATATCAATCTGCCTTTTTACCGACACCGCCACTAAGCACGTCCTACCGTCACGAGCGCCCAACCCAGAAGAAGCTATCGAATCTCTCGGTGCTGCCAGTATAATAAATTGAAACCTAACACATATAAAATGCTTTGTCCTGAATGACTGACTGACGGATCAACGCACAGCCTAAACCGCTGATCGTAGAGACCTGAAACTTGGAGGGTGTGTTCTTTGTATGACGTAGGCATCCGATAAGAAAGGATTTTCTGAAATTCTACCCCTAAAAGGGTGAAAAAGGGGGCAAAGTTTGTATGGGACACCGTGATTCCTTGGTCCAATGTACTTAAAATTTTGCATAAACCTTTTTTAACAGAATTGATGGAAGACGTGTTTCGTATTTTATTGAAATGCATCCCCTAACGGGGTTAAAAAGGTATAGAAAGTTATTTTGGCGGTGATTTGCTTTGAAGTTTATCAACTTCTAATACTCCTTAGTGCTTTTGATTTAAATTACATTTTATTTTGACACATGTTTGAAAACTCAATCCGATTTTATTCAAAAAAGGTTGAACTCACTTAAAAACATGAGCAAATACTCTTTTTAGTTTTAATTGTAAAAATATCTGCGTTTGATTTGTTGTGTCGGATAAATACTTAAAGTTTTCTTTTAGTTTTTCTTGTTAGTTTAATTTAATGCGTATTGTTTTTCGCAATTTTTTTACGATTTTATTTGCATCGCAATGACCTCTATGTTTTGGAATTTACTATTCACAATTGTGCCCGTTAGGTGGCGCTGCAATCGAGGTTCAAGACGATGTTCTGTTCACGACACGTGAACAATTTCTGAGCAGTACCTAACCTAACAAAAAGTACTAGGCTTGCATGAATTCACGATAGTATTCAATCATTATGTTATGCTACTAAGAGGATTTGGATGAGCAGACAAATAGTATAGTTTATAACCTGGGTTAACACATAGGATACTTTTTATCCCGGTATTACGTTTCCGACTTCCACGTGAGCGAAGCCGCGGGAAAAAGCTAGTTTGTAATAATATCTTCTGTATCGTGGGTGCAACACATCTGGCATCCGAAACCCACCGACTCCGCTGTTTTAGGAAACCGTAGCTTCAGCGGCATGTGAATATGTAACGATCGTACTTTAATGATAATGGATTTATTGCAGATTCTTATATGGAACTTGGATAAGTTCGCTCAAGCTTTGGAACCTATTCTATCGGATCAACAGAAACAAGAGATCAAAGACGTTCAAGCTACCCTCGAAGAATACGTTAAAACGAAAGTATTGTAAGTTTATCTTTTCGCGAAATTACCTTTATTTGAATCTGTATAGGGTATATTTTGTATTGCTCAGTCACGTGAACTGCCTGCATTAAGGATTTCGTATCCTCCATTATAATATAATTTTAAATGTTATGTTTCAGAAAAACATATCTACCAAAGCTTGGACTCAAAGAAATTAAAGATGGCGACCAGAAATTGGTGGAAGATCTGCTTGAGATGATGCAGTTGCAAATGGCAGACTTTACAGCGACTTTCAGACAACTTGCTGAGGTACCTAGCTATCTACTTAGTTACAATACTTTGCTTTAAGGATAATTTCCACCAAACGGCTCGCATCGCATCGGATCGGAAAGGATACGATTGGATGCGGCGACAGCCGATCGCGTCCGGCAGGATGTCGACGCATACGATCGGCTCCGTACCGTCGCTTGCGAACGTATCCGTTTCTGCGCCTAGTCAAATAGTTTCATTCCTACCGTGTTGAAGTGTTCAAATTTTTATAAATGGTTGAAGTTGACGTAGTATTGTTGGCTATTGCGTTAGAAGAAGAATAAAATAATCATAAAAAACAGAAGAGGAAAAGGAAAATTTGGATTTATGATTTATTTCCGGGCCACGGCTTTGAGCGCACGCGACGACAGCCGAAAGGATCCGATCGAGTACGATGACGGGCGAACGGAGCCGATGGCGCGTCCCAGCGTACTTTCGGCTACGATCGCGTGTCGCGGAAGACGCCCGCGTTCAAGCTGCTGTGCGCGGCTTGGTAATATAGACTTTAAATACTGTGTACACGATTTCATATCGTTTAAAGATTGTAAAATCCGTTCCGATCCGAGCCGTTTGGTGGAAATAATCCTTCAATTAAAGTTTAATAGGATTCTTTTAGCCTTTCGTGTATGATACTTAAGAGGAGAGTTTGGCAGTCATGCTTCCTGCCCTTGTCTTGACTTGGGGTCGCCGCAACACATGTTCTTCCATTCTCCCCTGTCAACCGTCACGATATCATCAACGTATAAAACGTATTTTCATACAAAAAAGTGCGTGCGGGCCGCCAGTGTTTTTTTACGCCGTTTCTTCTCAGAGGTAGGTAGTCAGATAAGAAATATTGACTTTGAGCTTTTTTTTATATAACGTCTAAAAGTGATTCCGAAATCCTATACACCGTGAAATTTTAGTCGTCTTACTAAAGCAGCCCACTCCATGTACCCAATGACTACTAAACATTCATTAAAAAAAAGATATAACAATGTTTTAATTGCTCCTAGAGGTATTTTATGTCGGGTACATTGAGTAGCCCTTTGTAAGACGACTAAAATGTCAGGGTGTATAAAAAAAATATTTTCGTTTCGAAAGTGGTGAAGGAGGATTTTTGCAATCCGTTGCGTTGTGGCGCGACTCAATCTGCGTTAGCATTTACGGTTATTTTAAAATCTGCTTTTGTTTCAGGTAGCGCCAAATGAGTTGACAGATAAGACAGTACTAGAGACGAAGTGGTCTCTCAATAAGTTAAGCGAGGCTCCAAACTGGGAGAAGTGGACGCAAGAATACAATACTAGACTAAACAAAGAGAATGGTAAGCAGTAAACACCAATATATTTCTTTATGTATACTTGACTGGTAATAGTGATAGGTATTGACGAATGGATGGTTGCTTGTTTTGTAGTACCTATAGTGTGAAAGTCCACCAAAACAGCAAAGCAAAGCTAACGGTACAGGGTGGTAAATAATCAGCTGTTCCATACATTTTGACCGCGTAGGTATTGCACTTTTCTAAGAAACAGCAGATTTTTATAGTAACCGACGAAAAATTTCAACGCTGGGGGGTTCAGAATCATGTACTGAATCCATGGTTTCAGTTTTCGCGTCAATGTACCTGCCACCCTGTATTTTATCTATATAAGATGTCCTTATCAAAGAGTGTTCTTGGAGTTTCTTGCCCGTTCTTCTCCATAGAGATCTACGTTTTGGAATGGGCAACTAGTTTCAATTTTCTGACTAACTGACCGACTCGGTTTAATTGAAATAAATGCTAGTCTTATTAAAAAATTATGTGTTTGAAAGACAAAAATCAGCCGGAAGACGTTTTCTGAATGAACAGTTCGTAGTCGGTGATTTTTTCGTTGTCCAATCAGCACAATACATATTTTTTTACTTAGCCTGTGCATATTTTGTAAGTCCATTATTTTGTCATTTTTAGTGTCTGAAGAAGAGCGAATCGAGCGAATGGTTAAAGTAAATCCAGTTTATGTGCCGAGAAATTGGATCCTAGAGGAAGCTATCAAAGATGCTGAGAAAAATGATTTTGAAAAGGTATTATGTTCATTATATTAATTTCTACAGCGTCTTCTGCAAAATTACAAAAAAAATACTTATTTCCTAAATGTTGAAAGAAACTGCGACAAATTGGATTACCTGTGGATTCGAAAAACCCTAATCTAGGTAATTTTATAAGATTTAATTTTTTTGTTAGGGCATCTCGTAGTTGACCTCTGAGATCATGACTACTTAACCGGGCTTTGCTGTGGGTGCCTTAAGCTACTACACTTAAAACCTCGAGCCAGGGGTTATTCAACTATGCTAATTAAAACTAGGTGAACGCTGGCTAGGGGCACCCTCTGTGGGGTACGAACCTCGGCTTAGGGCGTCAACCGGAGGGAGGACGTCAAGGATGGGACGGGCTGGATCAAAGTTTTGATCATGATTATTAGTCGGGGAATTTAAAGCTACGTGCTCAGCTGCAACAACTGCTCTGGCACCTCGTTATCGAGCAAGGGTCGGGGGGGAGTATCATTTATTCGGGGACGCGGTCGCGATCGCAAAGGACTTCAGCGGCGAGGTCGGAATGACGGGAGGCGTCTGTTTTTGTACACTGTGCTGGTTTCCCTACAATGGGGTCGTCAGGGTCGGTAAGGATTCGCTTAGGGCGGCGAGTTCGGTTGATACTAGAAACTTTATAAGAGCTGTCCATTTAACTGTTGCTTTCCTAATAAATATCCATTCATTTCAGGTACGATTTTTGCTGAAACTCTTCAAGAATCCGTTTGAAGTGAACGAAGAAGCTGAAAAGCGAGGATATTCAGCGCAACCACCGAGCTGGGCTTATGGACTTAAGCTTAGCTGTTCCAGTTAAATATAAGATATTTATATACGGTGCTACGTAAATTAGGCATAGATTGATCAAAAACAATAAATATCAAAACTTTGCATAGATATAAGATTTTCTCTAATGGCTGGTCCACTGCAAATGCACCTATAGCGTGAACCTATTTTAGCTCAAAAGGGGGCGTATGATCAAAGATATACCGAATGAAATTGTAAAATAGACATGTTATGGGTAATTTGTGAACTTCGTAGATGGTATATGATATAATATGATAAGTGTAACTAAAATAAAGTTTCCAAATACTTTTTTTACATCTAAAACTAAATATTCGGTGTTACGATATTAATTATTGCATTTCATAATCTATATTTTAGTTCACTAGCTAATCATATTTCATATTTCCATACAGTAATATTGCCAAATTAATCAAAAGAGCGAAATATTTGACAGCTATTTGCGACGTTGCCCACTTTTAGAATAAACGCTCTTAAAACCTCCACTACACTAAAGCACCACACTCGCGAAGTTGCTTGGGACAATTTACTCGTCGAAGTTGACCGAAGTCCGAAGTACGTGACTACACACTCGTGCGAAGAACTACAGGACGCTCAAAAACCGACAAGCAACGATTGGAAGTCGCCCGAGGCGAGCGGAGGTTGCGAACAGAATTAGAGAACCGAAGTGCCCTTCTACACTTTCGTATTCACTTAACTTCGCGGGTAGTGTAGTACAGTCTTAATAGTAGGTACGTGAGGCGATTTCGGCGATTTTCCAACCCCCCTAGGTGAGATGTCGTGATATTTGGCCCGCCTCTCCCCCTAACCTCATGTGAGATTTTTCTAAGTGTGTTTTGTTGGATTTATTTAAATAAACATTTGCTTAATTACTTTTATAATAATTACCCAGTTTACTATACAGTAAACTGGGTAATTATTGCGGAAAAAAATAATTTGGCAGACCAGATTCGGTTCGAAGGCTAAACGCCTTACGTAATTAATAGACGTCCCCTAAAGGAGTGGTTACAATGTGATGTTCTCGAAGTTAAAATCGTCAGTACTTTTGTGATGTAAGCAATATCCTGAAAGGTAGAATAAGATGGTGGTTTATGAATGTAAGGATCATGGTTAATTATTTAGTATGTAGCTAATTTATTTTTATCCATTTTTTTTGTACCAATTTATTTGCTAATATATGCTGTTATGTTATAATTTCTGCTTTTAATTTACCCCAATTATGATCCATACAAATATTATTAAACTTGTTTGGTAAGACTGGTTCAAAGCCGTAGAGGAGTTCAAATAAAACAAGACATACAAAAAATACTATAATTAAAGACTTTTTCCATAATGTAGGTATTTAAACTTAAAGAAAAACCTATTTACAATCAACATAATTTGCTCTCTGGTATAAAAATGACCAGCATTAAATATTCACTTGTAATCTTCATCTCCACTATCATCAGGTTCAGAATAATCTTCATCAATTTCTACCTTCCTTCTTTTAGGTTCTGGAACATTCTCTTTCTCTGCTTCTATAGTCTTCTGGGCTTCGGTTTGGGCAGATCTATGGTGGAAAACAAAAGAAATGGTCTTTGCTAAGTCCCAGCATTGTTTTAGAACTAAATCGGCTAAGTTTTTCTTGTCTGCACAATGGTACCAGTTGGACAAATCTGAGGTACAGTCAGAATTTTCTGGGGGAATTGTAATTTGGATGTTGTTGACACATCTTTTGCATTTGAACTTGCTGTGTGTGTCTGATAATGTGTTTTCTTCTAATCTAAACAGATCTTTCAAGTCCTCAGAAGTGAAGTGTCTAAGTGATTCCTCATTTTGATCAACTACAGTGTCACTTAACGCCTTTTTGTGTGCTTGTCTTTGGAATATCTTTTCCTCAATGGTTCCTGTTGCTAGTAGCCGGTATATGTAGCAAGGTTTCTTCTGTCCATCACGCCACACTCTTGCCATGGCTTGGTCATCATTGGCAGGGTTCCAGTCAGGGTCAAACATGATTAGTCGGTTTGCTCCAATAAGGTTGAGACCACAACCACCAGCTTTGGAACTCAGCATGAATATCCATTCTTTATTCTCCTTGTTGTTAAAACTCTCAACTACCTTAGCTCGTTTCTTGATTGTCATGGAACCATCAAGTCTCACATATAAATAAGATCTCTTTCTGCATAGTTTCTCAAATAAATCTAAAGTTTGTGTATAATTTGAAACAAGTACAATTTTGTCATCAGTGTTCGTTTTCAAGTTAGCCAGGATACAATCTAAGATCATGAGCTTTCCTGACAATTCTGGCTTCACATCTTTGATGTCATAATTGCTTGGTAACAGGCTCAGAGCCTTTTCAAAACCTTCAGATCTTTCCATTATCTTGTCATAAACTAAATCAGGATGGTTACAGAGTTTCTTAAGAGTAGTGATGCTAGAAAGAGCACTGAGGGTGTTCTTGTCTCCATTGCCATTGAACTTATTGCGGATAGCATCAGAATTGATGAAGTTTTTGTACAGTTGTGTCTGAAGGGGAGTCATCTTCACACATATGACTTGTTCAAACTTAACAGGCAGGTATTTAGTGAGCAGACTGCTAGTTCTGCGGATCATACATTTGTTGACAATTGAGGTTAAAATTGCCAGACATTCCTGTGCTTTTTCTCTTTCTGAAGCAGTTGCTAAAGCATCTTGCCCTCTTAGAATTGCATTTTCATATTTCTTCTTGAATTCATGTGCTGTGCCCAGGATACCTTCATTGACAAAATGTACTAAACTGAAGTATTCAGTCAAATCATTCTGGATTGGAGTTCCTGATATCAAAATTCTTCGTTTAGCCTTCAAACCCATTAAAGCTTGGTATGTTTGGTTCTCAGAATTCTTCAGTCTATGACCTTCATCACATAGGACTAATCCCACTTCAGATGAATGGAGAATATTGGTGTAAATTCTAAATGTTTCATATGAGATGATAAGAACTGGGGTGGCTACTCGAGTTGTGGTAAATGTGTTCATATATTGCTGTAGTTTCAAAGTAATGTCAGCTTTTGACCCTCCATCCATGGCCAGAGCATTGATTCTTTGCCCTAGCCATTTATGTATCTCATTGTACCAATTCTTGACCAAACTACTTGGGCAGACAATGATTGCCTTACAAATTGTAGGTTTACAGTCGGGTCCTTGCCTCAGAAGTGTCCATAACAGAGTAATACATTGTAAAGTCTTTCCTAACCCCATTTCATCGGCCATAATGCAGCCATAGGCGTTCTCTATCTGTTGTCCAGTAACGCAGTCATACATAAACTTCACTCCTTCTCGCTGATGAGGTCGTAAGACGTGCCCCAGCACTGGATCCACGACAACGGCAACTCTGATGTCACTAGGACTCATTTTCATCTTTTCATGTTCAGGGATGTAAGGTGGGCGATACAATACCAAAGCATTCGGTTCATCTGGATCGTGTAAGGCTCGTCTAACCTGTGTCCTCTTTAGACCCAAGCTTTTACCACAAAATGAGGATACATAGTTCGGTATGGGAACCTTGAAAGGCTTGTTCAATATCTGCTTGATTAAATTCTCGTGTTCAGAAGCAGTTAATGTTTGAGAAGCAGATTTCTGAGTTAGTGGTATCTTCGTACATTCCCGCCGTTTATTTCGTTTAGATTCTAGCAGTGGGCTTTTGAAGATATTATCGTTGGAGCCGACCTGGCTCGGCGCTTGGCTGCGCCGCATTTTAAATCTTTTTACACCATTAAAAACACGGAAATTAAACAAAACAAGACGCACACCTGTTTTAACTTGTTTTGAAAATGTTGTAAATTCGCGATTTTTGACATTGACGTTTAACTTTAGTGTTGTAATATATAATATTACGCATCGTTCTTTTTGGAGCTAAAGGCGGCTATACACGCGAAGTTGCCTTTTGAACTGTTTGATTTTACGGTCTGTGGTACAGTCGGCAACGCAGGTCGATGAACAGCTCAAAGGCAAAAACAGATGTAAGATAAATTAACTCCCAGATACTCTTTTACATGAAATGCTACCAAGAATGTAAAGAATAGTAATAATAATTCGGCGATGTTTCAACATCAATTTGGCCCTTCAATATAGTTGTTAGTGGCGCCGGCCCTGGGGGAGAGCGAGAGAAGCGGTCGCTCTAGGCACCAGTGGCAAAGGACGCCAAAAAGCGAAATGCGTAGTCGTATAGTAGTGTGACTAATTGAAATTAACACCAAATACTAATTTAGTTTTAAAGCAGTATAAAAATGCAAAGAAGCAGTAGTATACTAATTAGAACTTAATTTTCAACAAGTGTCGATTTTTACAATAAAAATTGATTTCTTTAAATTTTGTAATTATTATTTAATTAACATGAAACCGAAGTAGAATATTCGTTAAGTGAAAGCGTCGATCAAAGGAAGCCGAAAGACAATCTCGCTCTAGTCTGATCAAGCGCTAGGGCTGGCGCTGGTGGTTAGAATCGGCTTTAGGCTAACCAAATGCGGGCTGAATATTTTATTTTACATGGAGCGGCTGCCATCTGAGCTACACAAGGAAATACTAATATGCCCGGCATTTTTGGCAGCGAAAAGAATATGCGTAAAACTTGGCACATTTTTTTTTGAATCCGGGTAGCAGGTGCCAGAGAAACAGCATTACTGTAGCATTCAGTTTATCAGCCGTACGAAGTAGAAATCGGTGAAATAAAACAAAACAAAGGTTACAAAAATACTTAGTATTAAAATGAAAACATTTAACAAAAACTTTCTCTTACTTTTTAAGTTATAATCGGTACCTATCGATGTGTTACATCAATACTGTACTATAGTTTGACCGAAACCGCTGTACCGCGCCTCAGGAGTGTGCGCGGCGAAACGGGGGGCAGTGCAGATCGCTCATTCGTAAACGCTCACGGTCCCGCCTCCCGCCTCGCCGTGCATTCTTAAGGCACGGTACGGCGGTTTCGGTCAAACTATAGCATGATTCATCACAGACAATTTATTAACTTAAACTTTTACTGTAGCTGATTTTAAGTCCGAGAAATAGTATGGGGACATGCGATTATAGCTTTCGAAAATGTTAAATGATTTTAATAACCTCTTTGCATCAGAAATTAATGAACGTAATTAATAATAAAGTTTATAAAACTCAAGACACACAAAACAACGCATTTGAGCGAATACCTGAATACATTTTAATTTTAAACACAACATTATTAACTTAAGAAGTAAACCTTCATCAAAATTATAAACTTAGAATCAATCATTCATTCATTAGGAAAAAAAAGTAAGTTCTCATTTTCGAACATGCAAGTAGTTATTAAATTAAGTCTAACAGTGAACTAAGATAGCCTAAAAGGCTTGATTTATTATTTAAAATATGTTTGTGCGATAACTGGTTTATATTTTGGCTATTCAATGTAATTACAAGGCATTATTTTTTATTGACATAAATGTTCCATTATACAGAATTATTGGGATGTTTTTTGGACAGATCCTTGTTTTTTGAAGTCCATTGACATAACTTGACACGTTGTACTATGACGTCACAATCGCAAAGTGCCAAGTTACAGTACACGGGTGTTAGAATGGGGTGTGTAATATATGGCATAATAACGGATTTTTAATATGTTATAAAATCAAATAGGTAACCTAATTTCATGTGATCTAATGTTATATTTCATATAACCTTCTTTTGCTCTAATAACATTTAGTATTCATTTCAAATAATTTTCAATTTGTATAATGCTCTTTTTAACCGACTTCCAAAAAGGAGGAGGTTATGTACCTAGCATCTGACGTTTCATAAGTGCCCTTGTAGGTTTATGTGAAATAAAATATTTTGATTTTATATGTTCGCCGCGTATGTTTGTTTTTTTTTTTTTCTTTTTTTTATGTATGTCCACCAAATTCTTTTTTTGTTTGAAAGAGTATGCTCTCGAAGTGGTCCCATATAAATTTTATTAACTTTGCTTCGATAGTTTTTGAGTTAGCTTCAATAATACGTACTTTTTCCCACTTAGTATGTGGATGATATTATGATAAGTTCCTGTCACTGTTAATTACATAGCAGGTAGTGGTTTTCGAATTTGTGTGGGGTAGGTACCACAACTAAAAAGTGATAAATAAAAACTTTTTACAAAAAAAAAAAAACAACCGACTTCCAAAAAACACTACAAAGTGAAAAATAACTTTAATTTCGGAAGTCAGTGACAAAAAACGAAAATTCAAAACCAAAGACACCGACTTCCGAAATTAAAGTTATTTTTCACTTTGTAGTGTTTTTTGGAAGTCCGTTGTTTTTTTTTTTGTAAAAAGTTTTTTATAACGTTCAGTTGACCTAATTTTCATATTTACTCATTTTCAGCTAAAATTCTGTAATGAATAACCTCATCTAACCCAAATGATTCACCAACAATAGAGGGGATCTGGCCTCGGCGGCGGCTGCCGCGGCACGCTCACTTCGTTCGCTCGCCTTCGCGCATTAAATGGTCACTGTTATAACCTAACCTAACCCAAATGACGACGTTTCTAAATTTTAAACGTTACTTATAGATTTTGAATATTAACTGAATATTATACTAATTGAATATTATTTCAAATGTACATAACACCATATAAAATTAGATAAAATGAAATTATATCAAAAATTCATCCTATCATTTCATCGTTATATTAAAAAAAAAAGATTAAATGAAATTAGGTCATAATTAAGGTCATTAGAACTTTAGTTATTATTTCAAACGTTACACACCCGTTAGAATGGCACATCGAGTATTACAAAGAGAATGTTATAGTCCGGTGCAAGCTTTATGGCGGCTCGGAACATGAGGAGAGTCCCTGCGCAGTAATAAATTTACGTGTCAGCGGGGGTAAGGGGTGGGGTACTGCACACGATTACCACACTTTGGAGCCGCCATAAAGTTTGACACTTATTATACAAAGATATGAGTGACAGAGACGACGCTCTACAAAGCAAACTTTTGAAGGGAAAATTTCTGTACGCGCAATTTGCGCTCTTTCAGAATAGTGAATGAAACTGAACCGTCACGCTCGGGTTGATGACGCTGAATCGGATATACTCGGCTCCAGTCGGTCGGTGACGCTGAATCGGGTTTACTTGGCTCATCTGTTTGTGACGCTGAATCGCGTATACTCGGCTCCAGTCGGTCGGTGACACTGAATTGGGTATACTCGGCTCCAGTCGGTCGATGACGCTGAATCGCGTATACTCGGCTCCAGTCGGTCGATGACGTTGAATCGCGTATACTCGGCTCCAGTCGGACACAATCTTCTGTATAGATTTCAAGGATTTTTTTTTCTAATACTCGAGGTGCCATATTAATGGCAGCATACCGTAAGTCAATGGAACTAGAGTCTTTCGCATCTTCCTTCAATGATTTCTCGGCAATGGCGTTCAGATGAGTAACATCGTAGAATTACTTCTTGTTATTACGTACAACCCTTATGTTAGTGCCTTCAAAGACGCAGTCAGTCCGCGATGGGTACACGTTCTTGAGGTTTCCTTCAGGATCGACTACTTTAACCTGGGGGAAAAAAAATTGTTGCGTAAAAAAATAGCCTTCGTGTTACTAAAGGCATTGATTTGTTTTGGCTTATCTGGGGCCTTGGAAATGATGGTATCATAAGTATCATTCAGATATCATAAATAAATACCATGTAATGTACGTTTAAGCTACAATTGAGAGGTAATAGTTAAACCTAATGTAATATTACGCCAGTATTACGAGGGGGTAGGTAGATATAGTATACTGACAATTTGTCAGTAAATCTATATCTATATGAGTAATATTTGTATATATATTTGTAATCACGTTTTCGAGAACGGCTCTAACGATTACGATGAAAGTTAATTGTATAAAGGTTTACGGGGGCGAAAAATCGGTCTAGCTAGGTTTCATATCTGAGAAAATTCGTTTTCTCTATTTTCACACGAGCAGAATTCGGTCGCCCAGCACGCGTAGCATGACCACCATTTTGTCTATTCTTCCGTCGACAAAACCCGTTTCAACTGTGGTGTGTGTCCAGGTACTGTTGCGTAATGTCAGTAAACTTTCACATAAAATATTTTCAGCATTTCGTTTAATATCATCATCATCATTCAGCCGAAAGACGTCCACTGCTGGACATAGGCCTCCCCCAAGCACCGCCACTTCGACCGGTTCTGTGCTTTCCGCATCCAGCGGATTCCTGCGGGCTTCACAAGGCACTTTCAATGAAATAAAATAAACAATTTAATTATTATTATAAAAATTACTTTTCTTACTGACTGTAGGGGTGGGTCGTTACGTGATTTTTGTGAAACGTAACGTAATTAGTGACTTCGAGGACGTCACCGGTTTTGAAAACTAGTGATTTTTGTAACTAGTTATTTTTCAAATTCTATTCGGTGATTCAACACGGTGATTCTATTACTGTTATTTGCGAAACAAACATATAAATGGTTACCTACGTAATACGTTACATATTACAAGCTTTAAGTTTTTGGAACAAATAAGTTTTAATAGCTACATATGCAGTTACATTATTATCGTAATACTAAAGTTATAACTTGCGAAAGAAACAACATGCGTCGCAACGTACTTTTGTTTCGTTTCGATCTTTTCATTCTATCACTGCATTGTGATGGAACTAGTTACAAAAATCACGTGTTTATGTGTGACTCGAAACTAGTTATTCCATTACATGCCCCGTAGCCAGTTATCGTAACTAGTGACGTTAAATAACGCCCATACCTAACTGCCTGTATTATGTCATCATTTCAGCCAAGCGACGCCCATTGCTGGACATAGGCTTCCCACAGCAGCCGTACTATATAATCACTACTATTTTTTATAAGTCTCTTACCTGCTGCACAGTGAGGGTGTGGTACGCAGCGTCAGGGTCCTGGGGTCCTATTCCTAGCAGGACGCATTCTTGCAGCAGCTTGTTCATCACAGTCTTGCAGGCGCCGAGTGACGTGTGTGACGTCACTTCTACGAACATTGACTTGGTTTCTTGAGACATCTGAGGAAAATTGTGTTGTTTTAGACATGGATATTTTGTTCTGAAAGTCCTACAAAAGTTAAAGCAATTGGGTTTCTCTTCATTATTAAATATTTAAAAAGATAAGGATTTTTAATTTTATCTTTTTCTGGTTTTGGTCTCCTTTTACTCTTTGCTTTGTTAGGCCGCTTCCAACAAAAGCCGAGCGTCGCGCGAGTAAGCGATCGATGCAATCGTTTATATGAATTATGACGTACAAACGCGACTCTATTGATTGCGCCACTGTATGTCTTATACACACTGGCGAAGCCAAGCGAAGAGAAAGTGGAGACCAAAACCAGCAAAAGATAAAATTAATTTTTTTATACTTTTATTTAAGTAGGTATTTCATAATAGATACACCCAATAACTTTAGTAGGACTTTTAATACAAAATAATTTCAGTGAAGTTTGATTTGAACCTAATCAAGTCTTTCTGATTTTACTAAATGATTACTAACTTATTAATTCTATATTATAATCATATTCAGCAACATAATGTAAATACCTTAGTATCCTCTGAGTTAGTAATTGGGGGGAAGCTGATGACCTTCCCGCTGGCGTCTTGCAGACAAGGGTACACTGGCTTGCCTTCCAATAAGTACAAGTATCTATAACAACACAATAAATTATGTTAAAACCATTTTAATTATCTAAATCTTAAGCACAGGCACTGATAAATACAGATAGTTAACTTTTTTTAGGTATGAAGCTACAAGTACGCGGCGGGCTCGTCTTGTTGGGCCGATTCAGTGAATGTAACGTAGTCAGAAGATATAAGAGTTACGCAAGAGAAGCAACTTCTAGGTGAATGTAATTGTAGGTGATTGGCACTGTGCGACCAGAATTGCACTTTATTGTGTCGTAACAAGAGTTGCTTTTTATTTAAATGATTTTGCAGAGTGAAGTATCTGTATATATATTATCTGTGCCACAGGTTGGATATAGAGTTAAACTGGCTGCAACTAAAACTTATTGCTGTTTATTTATTCACCTCAAGGTAAAATAAAACATTTGAAAATATAATCATAAATTCTTCAAAAAGAAAAAAAAAATAAAAGATTTTCTGTGGTTTCAAAACTCAAAAGTCATTTATTTAAACTAGGCTGAGAATCAGCACTTTTCGAACGTCAAAGTTACATAAGACAGTCCCCATAAACGCCCACCCTTCACCATTTCCAAGTGCCTTTTTTTTGTTGAACTTTGCATGCACCAGATTTTTCTGGCTAACAACAACTTTCTTCATTTAAAATTTCAGATTTCAGTGTCTGTGTGTCTTCTACGCAAGTGTAATCATGACAAAAATGTTGGTAAATAAAAATGACTATGCACATACTTATGTATCCCAGAGTAGACATTCCTCTTCTTCTCCTTGCGCAGAGCCTCAGCTTCTGCGGTAAGCTGCTGGAACAGTTGCTCGCCGGAGTAGGGTCGCAGCCTCGACAGCGGGATCAGTTTCAGGGCTGCTGGGGCCTTAGCTGTGTATACTAGGTCACCTGGGAATATTAATAATCAGTTGAGTTGGCCAGTGGCTTAGATTGGTGCTATATTACTGCTAGAAGAGTTTCTAAAGATTTATGTGTAGGCTGAAGTAAACAAAGTATTTCTGTGAATGCTACATATCTTATCATAAATAATTGAGGTAAGCAAAGCTTTTATGTTTTCGAAATACTCTTTAAAATCTTGAAAAAGCTTCACTATGACATTAGATCATGCCTGTATTTCCCCGAAGGATTAGGTAGAGGTGTGACACCCACATTTTACCTTACATGAGGGCGAGCCTATTACCATTAATCAGGCACAATTCCAGATTCTGGGCTACTACTGAAAAATTCCAGATGGAAAACCTAATAACACTTTGCCCAACTCAGGAATTGGACCTTGGGGCCTCATGCTCAGCATTAGCACTTGCAACCACTAGACCAACGAGGCAGTTAAAAACATTACCCTCCTTATGGGGCTGTCGGGTAAAAAGCTTGACAATCTTGCCCCAAATATGGGACAGAAACCACAAGTAAATATTTTGAATAAAACGAGTACCCTGAATTTGAAGCTTGAGAAAGAACAATTATAAAAACAAACCTGGTGCAATCTTATTCAAGTCATGAGTAGCGATTGTAGCAATATTTCTCTTATCACAGACCGTGTCATGCAACTTCGTCTGCAGCTGTATGAACTTCTTGAAAGAAGTCTCATTGAAGGACAGGTCATTCACGATACAACACAGGATATACGGACGGACCACTGTTACTTGGGATTCAATAATCTTAACTCGTTGTGTATCATCTTCTACATGTAATATATTCAACGAATGACAGAGATCACACTCCGTTTCTTCAGGAGTGGGTTCTTCCTTCTTGCCCTTTTTTCCTTTACCCTTGCCTGCAGGCTGGGTTTGGTCAGCCTTGGGGCAGTGGTCACGGATGTAGTCCAAAATTTGCTTGGTACGACACTGATCGACAAGCTTCATAAATCTCTTATCGGTGAATTTGTTGCCTTTAAGGTTAATTTCTGAAAGAAAGACATAAAAGTGAGTCATTCTGATGTCTGCTTAGTTGCACAATAATGTTATGCAATATGAATTTATTGATCCCAAGGTTTGCCACCTGTGGTGCAATCAATAGTTCAACATACATTTTAATATTTTTTATAACAGTAACATCAAAATCTTTATGAAAAAAAAAAACATAATTATGTACACTACACTATGCGGGATAATAAATGACTTACCTTTCAACTTAGCCATGGTGGCTACTTCCCCAGGAACAGTCTTCAGTTGATTGTCTCCAATGTCGAAGTTCTTCAATGATGGCAAGCTACGGACAATGTAGCTCGGCAACACCTCAATAGCATTTCCTTTAATCTTCAGATCAGTCACATGAAGCAGGACAGCATTCTCCAAGTCCAAGAAACTCGTCAATTTGTTATTTGACACATCAACAGTAAGCAAACTGGGAAAATCAGTGAATTTCGGCATTTCTTCTATTTCATTGGAACTTAAATTGATACTAGTCAACTCTTTCATGTCGTTCAGACTCTCCGGAATACTCTTCAGCTGGTTTCTTGACAAATCAAGCACTTTCAATTTCTTCAAAGAGGTTATGTTTTTATTGAAATCTGTTATTTTGTTACCGAACAACAGCAAGGATTGCAGGTTTACCAGACGACTTATATCGTCCGGTATAGCTGATAGACATGTGTCACTGATATTTAGAAGGTTAATATTTGTTAATTGAAATATACCTTTGTCTAAACCACTTTCCGAAATACGTTTCGAAATAGCCGCACCCGCCAATTTGATTTCATGGCGATTTTCCGACTTTGCAGTCGTTACTTCAGGCCATGCACTCATTTTTGTAACAAATTATGATTTGGAGTAGCGTCTACGCAGCTAAATAGGATTGAAATAAGAGTTTAATTAGAAAAAACGCGCGCCACGACGGTTGCAAACAGAAAACATGAGAGAAAATCAAATGAAATGAAATAATGACTTTTCTTTGACAATTGTGACAGTGACAAAAGTAGGGCTGTCAGGGCTGTGCTGCCAACATATGTTTTGGAAATCCCGTAAATCTATAAAAATAGCAGTTTTCGGAAATTGTTTGTAAACTTCAATTGAAATAAATCTGCAAGTCAACTCAATACGTATCATTATTA
Source organism: Agrochola litura (assembly GCA_949152395.1). Classification (NCBI taxonomy): domain Eukaryota; kingdom Metazoa; phylum Arthropoda; class Insecta; order Lepidoptera; family Noctuidae; genus Agrochola; species Agrochola litura. The sequence continues at coordinate 11,207,431 of OX424511.1, forward strand.
TTTGATCTTACAATCGACTCAATGGCCAAACAACGCTGAGGGATAAAATAATTAAACGCTAAATCATATTGGTTGATTATTTAGAGAAAAATTATCCCGACATATGGGGATTATTTTGCTAGTTGGCAATGCAGTATGTAATGTGTCAGTTAACGTTTAATATTCGTTGGCGATGGTGATTAGGGATGTGAGATTAATGGAAAAGAATCAATTAAATGAAAACCAATTTTTCTTTATTCAAAATTAATCGATTTGTCAAAAAAAGATTTGAATAAAAATAAATAAACGATTTCTCGAAAATAAAGATTTTATTGTATTAATTAAAAGTACATGCTTTTAATTTTCCAGTAATAAACCTAAGAGATTCATATTAACAATTTATCAGATTAAAAATCAAATAAAATTTTGTAATAAAAAAATAACCAATTCAAAACTAAAAATCAAAGGCAATGTTCCTCTAAAATTTCAACGTAAGGAATTTGGAAACCAAATAGCATTATTGATACAAATTTTAGTAAACGTTTTATTTATTATAATGAAAATGAAATGATGAGCATCCCAACAAAATGACAAACTTATTTTCTCAAAAACTAAAATATAAATCAAATAAAAAAAATGGCCATAAATGTTCAGTCCTATTTTACATTTGACTAGTTTTAAAGTAAAATACTTAAAACTACACTGAAACTACTTTACACGCATACATACATGCCTACAGATGGCGCCGTTTTTATTTAATCAATCCAACGCATAGATACGAGCAGTTTCTGAAAATCGATTTAAACACGTAATTTATATAATCGATTTACTAAAAATTGATTAATATTACTATAAAAATCGATAAAAATAATTGATTATAGGAGAATAATAATCGATTTAGATAAAAATCGATTATTTTTTAACATCCCTAATGGTGATACAAACATCATAATCCCTTATTAGCGTTCTGCCTAATGTTATAGGAGGAATACTTTTTTTTTCGTGTGTGAAATTATCAAATAACTTCTCCCGCTCGGGGCGGAGCGAGAGGGCGTGTCAGACTCTTACTGATTAAAACCCACCCGTGTTCCTTCAGTTGCCTGTGTGTTGCCGGGGGCCCCGGTAACCCTTTTGGACAAACCCGCAACCGGGCAGGCATTGGCCCTATCGGACCCTTTCAATTGTGCTGACATCTCTTTGAGGCGCGCGTGAAACACAACGTGCCGTCGATCCGGGCCTGGTCCTTATCGGACGGCGAGCTACCCATTGCTCACCGTCCGCAAGCCCGCGCCTACGGTGGCACGGAATCGGCCTGCGATTCCCGACGCCCAGCAGGCCTAACATGACACACGCGACATATATCCACTCTCGCGCGACAAATTTTTGTCTATTTCTGTAGTTTTATCGTTTTCTGACAGCTTCGCCATACAAAATACTCGACTCGTTCTGTCAAACTTGATGTTTTGTCGACAAACCCTAACATGACACGTTATTTATCTCGATTTTTGACAGTTCAACACGATATAATCAGTCATTTTGTTGTATTTAGTCGTCGTCGATTTTGACGACGATAGAGAGTAGACAAAACGACAAAATTATGATACATAAAAAAACTCGAAAAAAGATGGCAGATTCATAGTCGTACTTATTGTACAATTTTTTTTTTTTTTTTTTTTTTTTTTTTGATATGTGTTTGTACACCGGTGTACTATAGTGGAGGGAAGCACTATCACGTAGATGACTATTGACTATTACTTTCAGTAATAACCAGTCGCTTTGCCAATTATGGTGATTAAATTAATTAATTAACGAAATCTATTTGTACAATAATACACTTCGATTTGTCACTAATTTTAATTACCGTCATTTTGTATTTTAATTTCAGCATGCCAAAGAAATCATTTAATTTTAATCAAAAAGTCGGTTACATAAAAAACTAATCATAAATAATTAAAAGAGAGTATTTTATTAAGAGAGAGATACGTTTATTCAATAAAATACATAATTCCATGCATAAAATTGAATGAATGAAACAAAACTTCAAGCCGATGTTGCTATCATAAAAATAATTTGTTTTTAATAATTTGCAACATCGGTTTATCGTCGCGCGATAAAGAAGTGTCAAAGTGCCTTTGTCGAGTTTACTCGTCGTTTGCGGTCATGTTAGGGATTAGAATGACGTCAAAATCGTAGACAAATTACGATAAAACGAGAAAAAGAGCGTTCTCGCGCTTGTCATGTTAGCCCTGCAGGGCGTCTCCTTCCTGTGGCGGTTAGGGGCGTGAGGGTGTAAAATTTGTCTCTCTCTCACGCGCTGCACCTCCTCTCTCGCGAGCATTACTGCTTCGTAGAAGAAGGTGACGCCTTCCATGCCCTCTCGATCCGTACCATGGCCTGTACCAGGGCCGGATGCGAGAGATCACCGCCGCCGATCGCCTCCACGAAGACACGGCGATGCTCCGCCCAAGCCGGGCAGACCTTCACCATATACTCCACCGTGTCCTCCGGGCGATCCACACAGTGGTGACACCCGGGCATAGAAGGAATCCTTAGGCCATGACGAATCACATACGACATGAACTTTTTACATGAATGAAACTAGAGAAGCATTGTTATGCATATTAGGTGATTGCACAGACTAAGTAGTAGGTGATTGTTTGTGCCACGACTCCACGAGTGGCGAAACATAAAATCATAACATCGTTAGTTCTAAGAAAAAAGTATTGATAGGATTAGGATATTGGTTGGTCTCTTACAAATGGCTTTTGATTTGATGACAAAAAATTCACAGAACTCATGGTCCCTCCGACCCGTATAAGTGTATTATCTATGCTTCCTTCTGGTCAGCCGGGTGGCCGGGTGGCCGGATGACCGATTTCGGCTAGAGATGAGTCCGATATCATGTCACATGTAAAAATCATCGATATTTTAAAATCATTTCATCATGCAATGACAAAGACAAAATCATCAATGCTTAAAAATCATTACAAGAATGACAATGAACGCGAACTTCGGTGATTCGGATCGGACGGTATCGGGCCGTCTCGGGCGCAGCGGGCGGTGTGACTGTGAATTGCGACGTTGCGAGACTGCGATACTGGACTGGAACCAGTGTTGCCAACTCCAAAAGTTCAAATTATCGAGTTCCAACGTCGAAATTATCGTTTTTTGGGCAAAATTATCGTACAAAAATAGTAAAAATACAAACAAATTTGAAATAGTCTTCTTAGAGAAAAGTTTGATGAAGGAAAGTAGCCCTCACGATGTTCTGAAAGTAAAAGACTATAAAAAACTGTACGATGAACGAATAAAAGCGAGTCTGCCTGGAATATCCAAATGCCGAAGAGTTATTTTTAAAAGAAGTGGTAAACCAGAGTTTGCTGTGTCTATGAAAGGTGAAGATTTTAAGCCGTTTTCATTATATAAAGTCGGTTACAGCAGATTAATCAATGAAACGCCCGATGACTGCTACGACGCACCCTTAACTATAAAGGCTGCTAAATTGCAAGATGTAAAGCGTGTGCTAGAATCTGTTCCTGAATTGGAAAGGTATTTTTATGAGGATTTATTTAATGGAACTCGGGACCCCGTAACTGCAGAATTCGATTCTGAAGAAGAAGTGGAATGATAAGCTGTTTTTGTTTAAAATTTGTTCTGGGTACTGCAATAATATATCTAAGTCTACCATTTATCACTTTAATATACCTAAGTCCAGGGATTAGAAATAAGTCCATTTTTTTTGATTATTTCAATAAATAAAACTACTAAGTTTGCGCTATAATATGTATTTAAATTGTTTTTTTTAACCAACGCATGTTATTTCAGCTGACATTTATAACATAAAATTATAAATATCTCAAATGTCACTTTTAGGACTTAGTGATTTCTTGAATTGGGCCACCCAAATATTAAAAAAAAAAACCGTAAAACGTTAATTCAAATTGCTAACAAAAGACAATGGATAATTTTATACTATGGTCAAAGGGGAAGAATGCTAAGTTTCACTTTAGTGGCGCTAGCAGCACAAACCGTAAACATGTTTTGTCATAGTTTTTAATTGATATTTTTGTGTTTTCACTGTAAAATTATTAAAAAATTAGGGGAGGGAAAGAGAGAGAGATACTTACTCGTTGATGTTGAATACTTGACAATCAACATTGATATTTTTCTTTTTGCTTTTAATTTTGTCTGACAAATACGATTTGTAAATGGAACTTTAAATAGTTTTTTCAGCAAATCTCAAAATTATCGTACGTTAGACATTCACTATCGTACATCGTACCATTGGTCAAATTATCGTACGCCCCCATAATTATCGTACGGGTTGGCAACACTGACTGGAACTCACATATTTCGATAAAATGACCGGGACTGGGCGCACGGAACGGCAACAATGCTTTCACTTGCATTGTTTATGTTTGCGTGCGAAATGCGCGGCAAATCACGAATGCAATTTATCTAGCATTTAGTATTTCGTGAATCATTGTTTTGGATAGACGAGGACGAACAACCACCCTAATTTAATTTTACGCGTACGAAATACGTAGTGTAATGTGTTGACTCGTTATAATTAAATTGGGTTTACATACGTTATAGTGAATTTAGTTCAGTTAAATTTCCATGATATACTAAATAGTCATATCTTGCAGCAAATATCACTAATGGAAACATTGATGATTTCCATAACGATAAATCAATACCTAAATAACCTGCAATGAATGTCACAAACTAAGAAAATTTAAATTACGCGGCCAACTGACAAACTCGACTCATGCCTACATAAATAACTAATGATAATTTCACTAAGCCGTTCCGCGATCATTCAGTATCTACTCACAAATGAAGTGACGAGATCTAATACTCAAATAAAAATCATTGATGATTTTGTCATTGTTCCCGTCACCGATATTTTTTTGTCATTGTCATGCAGTCACCGATACAGAAAAATCATCACTCAGCCCATCTCTAATTTCGGCATTGAAAATCTTTATTTCAATAAGGTACATACTTAAAAATCAGAGGAGTTAAGGCTCTTTCAAACAGGCGCGACACGCGACGCAACACAAAGGCACCGCTCGTCGCGCGACTGGCGGTGCCTTTGTGTCGCATCGCGTGTCGCGCTGGTCTGCACAAGCCTTTAAAAGAAGGAGTCTCCGAAATGAGTAAACATGAAAACATCTACCCTTAATTATAATCCTATCGAAACCAGAATGGTATCATTTTGAAACCCTTTAAATTCTCCAGGCCCCTGGCAACATACAGGCAACTGAAGGAACACGGGTGGGTTTTAGTCAGCATGAGTCTGACACGCCCTCCCGCTTCACCCGGAGCGGGAGAAGTTATTTGATAATTTCCCACACAAGAAAAAAAAAATGCCCGTGGTCGCACTTTTCTTGAAAACGGGTACCCTTACTGAAGCGATGGAAAAAGTATTTTCAATGCTAAAATCAATGAGCTTTCTTATCTTTAGCGACCAATTAAACTTACCTAAAGCCAGCGATGCTAAAGCGCAGGCCACACTGGAAATGAAGCTACCGCTAAGCTCCTACCGCGTCTTTTCATATTACGGTTCACAGTTCGCGGTGTGAACTGAAGTATATATGAAAAGACGCGGTAGCTACATGAACGAAGATAAACGAACTTAGCTTCATTTCCAGTATGGCCTGCTCTTAAAGGTAGTTTTATACCAGCGAGGCAAGGTGTGGATGGGATGGGCAAGAATTGAAATCACGTACCCTTTTACACTGAAAGATGTCCAGCACTATATAGCGCCGTCTCACGATGGCCAGCGCTGCCTCGCGCCAGCTCGCGATGTCGCGCACCGGCTCGCGTGCCGGCCGTCCGAGAATATAGTATGCACAAATGTCTCGCGATGGTCGGTGCGAGTCGGCGCGTGCCAGCGCGTGCTAGCGCTGGAAATCTTTCGGTGTAAAAGGGTAAGCGTGATTTCAATTTTCGCACATCCCATCCACGACTCGCTTCGCTGGAATAAAACTACCTTAAAACCACCTTTAGGCTTTGTTCTCTGGAGAGTGGAACCGGCGAGAGATGTCGTGCGGTGTCCCACAAGGATCGGTCCGGGGAAGTTTCTGTGGGACATCGGATACGACTGGGTGCTGCGCGCCGACCTCCTTAGTGGCGTCAGCTTCGTTTGCTACGCTGGCGACACGTTGATCCTGGCGCAGGGGAGGTCGTACCAGGCGGCGGCTGACTTGACGACACGCGGGGTTGCGACAATCGTCGACAAGATCCGGCAGTTGGAACTCGAGGTGGCCCTGCACAAGTCCGAGGCCATGGTTTTTCATGGTCCCCGGAATGCGCCACCGTCGGGTTCCCAGGTAATGGCGGGAGGAGTTCACATCGGTGTCGAGTAGATGATGAAGTATCTGGGACTCGTCCTCGACAGCCGGTGGAACTTCGTGGAGCATTTCCGACGTTTGGCTCCCAGACTGGAGCGGGCCGGGGCTGCCTTGAAGCGGCTCCTGCCCAATCCGGGGGGTCCAAACGCCTCCTGCCGGAGGCTCTATGCGGGGGTCGTGCGGTCCTTGGCCCTTTACGGGTCACCGGTGTGGGCGCGTTCATTGAGGATGCGGCCAGCCCGCCGGTTGAACGCGTCCCAGAGGGTCATGGCCCTAGGATACCGCACGGTCTCCTGCGAGGCGGCGAGCCTCCTTGCCGGATTACCGCCATGGGATCTGGAGGCAAAGGTCCTCGCCCAAATCTGGGAGTGGCGCGAGGAGGAGAAACGCCGGGGCTTAACTCCGTTGCCGCGAGAAATTGCGGCACAGCGGACAGAGCTCCGGCGGGATCTCATGGCGTCGTGGAGGGTGCGATTGTCGCAACCCAGCGCTGGGCATGCCACAATTGCGGCGAAAAGACCCCTCTTTGAGGAGTGGCTAGAGAGGCGCCACGGTGTGCTCACCTTCCGCCTGACGCAGGTCCTCACCGGACACGGCTGTTTCGGGAGGTTCCTGTTCAGGATAAAGCGGGAGGAAACGCCTGGGTGTCACCATTGTGTGGATCGCCCGGAGGACACGGTGGAGCATACGGCGGAGGTCTGCCCGGCTTGGGCGGAGCATCGCCGTGTCCTCGTGGAGGCGATCGGCGGCGGTGATCTCTCGCGTCCGGCACTAGTTCAGGCCATGGTACGGAGCGAGAGGAAATGGGAAGCCGTCACCTTCTTCTGCGAAGCAGTAACGCTCGCGAAGGAGGAGGCTGAACGCGTGAGGGAGAGGCAAATTTCGCGCCCTCGCGCCCCTAACCACCGCAGGAGGAGACGCCCTGGGCGTCGGGAATCGCAAGCAGATTTCCGGCCACCGTAGGCGCGGGCTTGCGGACGGTGAGCAATGGGTAGCTCGCCGTCAGATAAGGACCAAGCCCGGGTCGACGGCGCGTTGTGTTCCACGCGCGCCTCTTAGAGATGTCAGCAGGGCCGGATTTAAGGGTGTGGAGGCCCTGGGGCAACCAAGAAGTGGAGGCACCGACTTTTTTTTCGCACATTCGGAAATTAAATTCACAGTTTTCAATCATTTATACATAATACTAAAAATATACAAAAGAAAAAAGATAAATGTTTGGCTGATGGAGATTTGCGAGCTTTTTTCGTCAAAAAATCATTGATGATTTCGGTGAAATCCAGTTCTCGGAGTAAATCATTTTCAATACTCAGTAGGGATAACTTTGATAGGTGTTTAAGCAGCTAAGTCTATTTTTATAATTTTCATCTTCGAAAATGAGCATTCTCCAGTGCAGTTTGACACCATCGAAGTACATTCTCAACGTAATTTCTACATTTGGAAATACAAGCTCAGAAATTTTGATTTTATTTTATTTTAATTAGGTATTTGGCTCACCAACAATTGAATACACTGATACGAGAGACTGTTAAGAGATACATCCAATAAACTTATAGACCAGTGTACCAATTTCTTACAGGTTTTGATTTAGGATTTTGATCCTGCTCAACAATTGGGGACAGTAAATTTTACAAATCAAAATTTTAAACAAAAACAACACATCCAGTAAATCTCTCCTCTTCTGTAGGGATGTTTTCGGGTATTTGGTAGCAGAAGAACGGTCGATCGATCGATTGATTAATCGTTTTTATACAAAACGATCTATTTACTGAATTGGACCTACTGAACTTTTTTTTTTAATCTATAAATATCAAATTGTGGAGGCCCCTATTTTGTGGAGGCCCAGGGCCATGGCCCCTGTTGCCCCGCCTTAAATGCGGCCCTGTGTTAGCAGAATTGACGGGGTCCGCTAGGGTCAATGCCTGCCGGGGCTGCGAAGAAGTGCGAAAGGGAGATCATAGCCCTCGGCAACATGGCAACCGAAGGAACACGGGTGGGTTTTAGTTGTTAAGAGTCTGACACGCCCTCCCGCTCCACACAGAGCGGGAGAAGTTATTTGATAATTTTCCAACCAAAAAAAAAGGCTTTGTTCTCTAACCAAATGTTTCGCAATATGACCATACAAAATTCATAGATTACAATGGGTCTTACTACATACGCAGATAATAATGCAGCGAATATAATATCTAACCACGATAAAAACGCTATCTTAAATAGATTACTTGTAGTTATTAATTATTATTGATTGGTTAATTAATTTGCAATCATGTGGGGTGCGGTCGTGATTTTAGCAATAATAGCTGGGATTTCGGTAATTATTACTTTTTAATAATATTTGGCGTTAAGGTTACACTAGTCGGTCATTCTTCCATACAAACGTAGTAAGGTGATTTTCTCGTCTGTTTGACGGTGCACGTACAGACGCCAGCACATCAAGCTACCCGAAACTGTCAAATTTTCCCAATCAACTTTGAACCTTACATTTCTGTGATAAATCTATTAAATAAATTTGACAGATTGTAGTAGCTTGATGTGCTGGCGTCTGTACAAAACTAAAAATTGTATCAATTTGCCTTGTCAATCTAGCCCTGTATGGAAGGAGAATTGGGAAAAAAGTGTTGGTTGGAGGTTATGAGCGTCGAAACTTCCATATTTTAAAACCAATTTTAATCTTTAGGCGCAAATAAATAACGAGTATAAAAATGGCAAAATAGAAACCGTACAGGGATAGATAATGTATTGAAAAGTTCAAATAATAATTATTTTGAGTATATTCATCCAGTAGTTTTCCATAATATCTATCCGCCCAAAGGTCTGTTCATGAAATTTTACGCGCTCTTTTTCGTTATAAATCATCGTCAATTTAATTAAATAAATAAAAACTAGATAAAATAAATAAAACTTAAATAAATAAATAACTTTATACTAAATAGCATGCATATTAGGTACGCCACCAACGAGTTCGAGCCGTTGACTAGCGGAACCTTAATAATAATATAATAATATAATCTTTATTTCGGACTACACATATAAGTACACACAATCCATATAGTGTTAGTAACAATGACTTAAAAACTATGTTAGTAAACTTTAACCAACACACGTTGGCACGTGCCTCCGTACCCAGTGCCTTATAAAGGGACTGTCCATTTTGTCTAATAATGTTTTTAGGATGCTGTTGGAGCTTCCGCGCAACCTACCCATTATTGACGCTGTTCTCTTCCTCATAAATACCATGAAAATCGTCAACACGGGCTTCCGCGAACATCTGCGAAGCGCTGCAGAAGCGCGGAAGCCCCATCAACATCCTAAATCCATTATTATATTGTACGCGAAGGACGTTGTAGGCTCTCTGAGTATATTTCACCCTCAAGCTGCACGTGTAGAAGGTTTGGCAGTATGCCTTGAAAAGCGAGACTTTTACATCCTTACTACAACGCGCAAACCTGCGGGCTACCATATTGCATCGAACCGCCAACGCCCTCCGCTCCCTCTCAATATCAGCATCGTCAGATAAGTCCTCCGTGACTACATGCCCTAGGTATTTAAACTGTGTGACTCTCTGTAGTGGCTTTCCGCTTAAAGTCACTGGACGAACATTATCCAACGAGCTAGACTTCGATTTAAAAATTAGAAGCTCACTTTTAAGCTCTTTTTTCTTTTTTTTCATTTAAATTCGTCAAGACAAGAACCTAAGTAGAAGTTACCCATTTGTGTCGTCACAAGTAGGCCTACCTTCCCGTCGGTAATCACTTATCACTTAGTAATCAGGCACATTGTACTTACCTAATATTATAAATCTGTGCATTTCAGGCATCCGCCGATGTTCTACAGGCGTCTCCGGAAGTATCAAAACATGGTAAACACACACATGCATAACGTCACTTATATACGTAACGCCTTTTTCGTAGAGCTGCTATGACTCTTCAAAAAATACCACTGCCCACACCCTGACCTCTTCCACGATATCGATAATATTATCAAACTTTTTAGAAGGTGACTTATTTCCGATGTTTTACGGCGGTTACTTTCAAATATCAAGGATCCACATCCTCATTATCATCTACAACCAGACTTTAGCCACTGCTGGGCATTCGTGTAGTATGGACCTCTTTTCTTTGCCCGTACCAGCCTAATCCAGGGCTTAAACCCGATGACAACCAATTTCAGTTACCAATCTTGCTGACAATAGGATAGGGGCTTACACCTCCTTCCATCGTTCCATCAGGCTACGCTAGCCGCGGTTGGTCCGTGGATGGGTGACCATCTTTACATACCAAGACCCCTCCATACTTCGGAAAGCACGCTAAGCGGTTGGCCATTTGTAGATCTTTGACAGTTGTTAGAAGTCTGACAACCAGTCTTACCAAGGGGTATCGTACCTATTACCCAGTAACTGGGTTGTGGAGGTCCGATAGGCAGTCGCTCCATGTAAAATACTGGTATCAGCTGCATCCGGTTAGACTGGAAGCCGACCCTAACGTAGTTGGGAAAAGACTACGCAGATGATGATCTTGCTGACAATAGGATCAACGTAGTATCAAGAAATTGGAGAGGAGAGGTCTGTCTATAAATTAGGTATCTATTACTCGTAAACTGTGTACTTCAGTCTATAGGCTGATGGTGATAAGAGACCATTTATTGCATTCGTAGACTCCCGCATAGTATCAGGATGGGAGGCGCGGGAGGGTCAGTTCCCGTACATGCTGTGGCTGCGTACGGTGCGCTGGACCGGTGACGTCACAGCCTGTGGAGGGTCCATCATACATCGCAGCTGGGGTCTTACCTCCGCAAGATGTACTGCTCAGTAAGTATTCCATGATGAGAGGTAGGTAGTACCAAATTGGTTAAAGTCTTCAGAGCCAGATTGGTAGTTATTTTGTAGATCATCTATTCTGAATCTAGAAGATTCCTGTCTATCACTAATCGCGATCATGATTTGGAAATATGGAGATGTTGACCGCTTATTTTTGTGGCTGCATCTACATTGCCACATGCAAAATACGCATCAAGGACCTGACGTCACACAAAATTCTGACGTCACACAAATCCTGCATCGCACAATTAGAGTTTACTGCGTGAATGAAATATATATGACTATCCGACATCAATCGTTGGGCAGTTGCCCGCCAGACACAACACCCGTCTGGTCGGAAGGTCCTCCCTTTTCTATAGAGGATGAGTGAACTTTACACCCTGTTCCTCATACCTCTAAATTTCCATCGCTTCCAGTACCCTAATTGCGTAATACACGATCAATCACAATTTGTTTCGATTTGCAACAAATTGCTAATGCATTGCTTCATAAGTTGGAAAAAAAATCTACTCAAAAACGTAAATAACGCAATACATTCATTACGTTGAACTTTCAAAATGAAATAAATTTGTCATAATCGTTTACGAAAATAAGTCACGCAATTAGGGTACTGGTCATTCTACTTAGTTCGGATTCATGAAAAATACTGAAAATACTCGTCTTTATTACCATATCATATTTATTTTACAGGCGCATCGAGATCATAATCCACGCCGGCAGCGTGAACCGTAACACTCCTCTCGTGACAATGCAGGCCCGCGACTCCTTCAGGCCACCTGGCTACGAAGACTCAATGCAGCCCCTCACCCAGCCTAACGATATCAGTCTCATGAGATTCAGCCAGGACCTCACTTTTAACAGTAAGACATATTTGAATAAGAGTTTTCAGTACGGGTTTGTTTGATGTGTAACATTTTCCTCTCGGTTTCTTGCAATACACATATCACACAGATACCACACATACCCTAAAAAGCTGTGAGAGTAATTTCGTGGAAAAGGACGGAAGTGTGTAACAGGAAGCCGGGGAAGCGCGCGCTCTTTGATTTGACCAATGAGCGCGCGCGGTGCTAGAGTTGGCCGTCAGGAACGACCTTGACGTGGCCCCGCCCCTTTAATGTTGCTTATTACCATAATGTTGCTTAGAGGTGATGTCAGATGTTACACAATATCATATGCGATTACTGTCAGGCTCACACGTTTTTTTTTGTGAATTTAAAGATAGGCCCAATAATTTTAATTAAAACCTTCCTTGTCCACCGCAAATTACAGCGATATATTATGTACAAATCACTTATACAAGTGGATTGACGATCGCAACTTTTTGTTATATGAGTAAAGACGGACTTGCTACTGAAAAAAATCTCATTCATCTCTTATTATGAAACCCATGAGAAAAATTGTTGGGGTACACACGGATCTCGCATTGTATAGGATTTCCTTATAATGAGAGGTCAGCCTATACTGAAATAGTATAGCTTGATAATGTAGCCCCGTGTATGATGTTTTCTTTTTTATGACAAACTAATTAACAAAGAAACTGGAAACACAAAACAGCGAGATCAGAATGAATTGTCATTAAAAATTGATAATGTAACCATTTCAGATAAGTTAAAAGTTGCTGAGACACTAGAAAACTTCTTTACCAACATCCCAATAGAGGTTACGAAATCTCTCCCCTCATCATCTATACTAGCTGAATCTCTTTTAAAAGAACACTTCAGTAGAGACATTCCAAATTTTGAATTTAAGCCCATTTCAATTGTCACAATTAAAAAAGCATTTAAAAGTCTTAACATAAAAAACACTGAAGACTTATGGGGGATTTCCGTTAAGGTTCTTCAAGATATCATTGACACAATTGCCCCTGTCCTAACAGGCATATTTAATCAATGTTTAGATAGCGGTATGTTTCCTGATTTAATGAAACATAGTAAAGTAGTACCAATTTTCAAATCGGGTAGTAAGAGTGATCCCTCTAATTATATACCAATATCTGTGCTACCAGCATTGAGTAAAATATATGAAAAAATCATGCTAGACCAGATGTTGGCACATTTTAATTCTAATGGGATTTTACATAGTCACCAGTTTGGTTTCACGAAAGGTAGGTCGACGACTGACGCAGGAGTTAAACTCATCAGTCACATTTTGGAATCCTGGGAGAAGTCCCAGGATGCAATTGGCATTTTCTGTGACCTCTCAAAAGCGTTTGACTGCGTTGACCACAATACACTGATCTGTAAATTACACCACTACGGAATTCGTGGACAAGCTGCTGATCTTGTTCTTTCCTATCTATCAAACAGGCAGCAAAAAGTAAATGTTAATGGGGCGATGTCTTCGGGGTCTCTAGTGAAAATGGGCGTGCCTCAAGGTTCAATTCTCGGCCTTTTTTATTTCTAGTTTATATAAATGATCTTCCTTACATGATGACTAACTTATCAGATATAATTCTATTTGCTGACGACACTTCTCTTATTTTTAAAATAGACAGGAAAGATACAGATGTATTACATGTCAACGATAGTCTGGCTGTACTTTCAAAATGGTTCGCAGCTAATAATCTTTTACTTAATGCGAACAAAACGAAATGTATTAGGTTCTCATTACCAAATGTACCTCAAGTAGGTCTAAATCTAAAACTTGATGGCAAAAAACTAGATGCAATAACGGAAACTATATTCTTAGGAATTACTTTAGATTCAAAATTACAATGGGGCGCCCATATTAGAACTCTTTCAGGTAGATTAAGTTCAGCTGCATATGCAGTAAGAAAAATAAGGCAGTTGACTGATATAGCCACAGCTAGGTTAGTATACTTTGCTTATTTCCACAGTATTATGTCTTATGGCGTCCTGCTGTGGGGATCGGCAGCTGACGTAGATTCAATTTTCATTTTACAAAAGAGGGCAATCCGCGCGATCTATAAAATGGGCCCTCGCGAGTCCCTTAGAGACAAATTTAAAGAAATTGATATACTGACTTTGCCTTCACTTTATATCTTAGAAAGTATTATGTATGTTCGCAAAAACTTAGGACTTTTCAAAATAAGAAGCGATTTCCATAATATAAATACACGTAGTCGACATGAAATTGTGATACCCAAATTTAGATTAACTAAAACAAGCAAGTCATTTCTTATAAACAGTATCCGCTTTTATAACAAGTTGCCAAAGTCTGTGACAGAACTTAGCGATGGGAAGTTCAAAACCCACATCAAACGTGTCCTTATCAAGAATTCATATTATAAAATTAAAGACTACGTTGAAGACAAGGAAATTTGGCAATAATTCCTTCTGCACATGTGGCTTCCCTGGTACCTCATTAACGGCATAAATAAGTAAGAGTCTATTAACTGCTCCCAAATTACCATGTTTATTTAAATCTTTATTTTTATTTATTTTTACATTCGCCCTTGACATATTTACTATTCTATTATTTGACATTATATACTTTTTTTTTTTTTTGTGGCTTTTGTGGACATGATAATTATTCAGATTGATTACAGTTGTAATAGCAATCATATAATTGCGTTTTATTTAAAGTAGGTTTTTTACTTTTTTTAATTAATTAATTTTTTTGTATAGATTCTTTTCTACATATTTTGTGAATGTGAGAACGCTGTAGGCTTAGTGGATTGTAGACCTGTTGACCATTTTCTATTTTGTTAAGTACTTGGTACTTATTGAAAGACCTACACTGTCCTCCCATACCTAGAAACACTGTTATTTGAAAGTATTGTAAAAGCCAATTATTTTTTAAAAGAGTAACCGTGGAATTTCTTGCCGGCTCTTCTCCATAGGAAACGACCAATTGGAACCGTGCACCTAGCTTCTGACGTTTCATAAGTGCCCATGTAGGTTTATGTGAAATAAAATATTTTGATTTTGATTTTGATGGTAAAAAAAAAACTATAATTTTCAGACAACATCCAACCGATTAGGATTCAGCGCTCGGCTGACCGGGACCGTGACTACACCAGCGTGGTCATGACCACCAGCGGCTGGGGTACCACCTGGACCTGTACCGAACTTGACTGTAAGTTGTGAGACTGGTTGATTGGGCACTGATCCTGATGGTGTTTTGTTTAGTCAAAGACTGAGCGCCGACAGTATTTTAGTGGTATGAGGAACAGGGTGTAAAGTTCACTCATCCACCATAGAAAAGGGAGGATCCTCCGACCAGACGGGTGTTGTGTCTGGCGGGCAACTACCCGAGGATTGATGTCGGGGAAGTTATATGTATGGTGTTCGCGCGGTAAACTCTGATTGCGCGATGCAGGATTTGTGTGACGTCAGGTGTTTGATGCGTAGTTCGCATGTGGCAATAAAAATGCCGCCACAGTCTTACGTGCAACATCAGGTACGGTCAGCAACAAAAATCAATAACCACAATTTTTAAAACTTAACTATCGAGTATAATAATCAGGTTATATCGTTACCACTGCTGTGGGACAGGCCTCCTCTTTGTGAGAGGTAGTGGAATTATAAGAATATTAACTCTTAGCTATTACATACAGGGTGGCAGGGACATCGACGCGAAAACTGAAACCATGGATTCAGTACATGATTCTGAACTCCCCTGCGTTGAAAATTATCGTCGGTTATTTTTAAAATAATCTGCTGTTCCATAGAAAAGTGCAATACCTACCTACGCGGTCAAAATGTATGGAACAGCTAATAAAAAAAAAAATAACCGACGATTTAAATTTTTATTTTTTCAGTATCATGTACTCCATGGTTTCAGTTTTCGCGTCGATGTCCCTGTCACCCTGTGTATATGAAATTCTGAAAAGCAGTTGATCAAGACACTTTGTGTCAATTTTGTTAATGTATCTATGAACTAATTCTGTTGCTGATCGTACATATACATAAGTGTGTCGATCAATAGTTTTTATTTTTCGTTTTTTTACACTAAATTCGTAAAGCCACAATATTGGACTCAATAAAAATGTAAGAAGTTTGCTCAAACTTTCTTCGTTCGTTTTCTTAACCTCAAGCTCAAATATCTCTTTTAACATTTCCAGGCCCTACACCCGTGATCCTGAACTGGGTACACCTGACAGGGATCTCGAACTTCATGTGTCTGCTGCTTTTCAACTCCAACTACCTCATCAGACCGACCACCATCTGCGCCGGACCTTATAACGTCACCAGCCAGTCTATATGCGCGGTAAGAACAAAAACTAGGAATTGACGATCAGAAGGCCGCGTGCACTTTGAATGCGTTTTGATACGAACTTCACTCGTGCGTATACGTACGAACACGCATGAACGATCCTGACCTTCCAAGTACAAAAGGAGCGCGCAGACTGGGTGTGACTTAGTCGTACGTATAGTTCCGACGTCCGAAAACAATCCGAACTTGTTGGGATTTGTTCTATTTGACGGAGAAAAACGTATCCAGTGTGCGCACTCAATTCGTACGACCATGTTCGTACGTGTACGCAATTCGTACGAAAACGCATACAAAGTGCGTTCGGCCTTAAGGTATCCTTCCGTAGCCGACCGCAGGCGGCAGCAGCAGGCGACGTGTCGCCGCGACACGACTGGTTTATATATATTTCTGGCTACGGAATGGTACCTTAGCCTAGCACATAACGTCATACTTTTATTTCCCAAAGGGTCTCGAAGAAAGGGTAGAGGTGTATTGTATAGTAACACCCACATTTCAACAGTTATGTTTAAGTCCAATGGTGATCCTATCATACATACATATAGGTATTTGTGATATTTTCTCGTATTATTAGCAAAATTATACGACAATCTGAAATATTCTTTCTCCATTTTTGTTGCGTTCACAGTTAACTTATGTCAGGATATTGAAAAACTCTGTTTTCAGAGATGTGAACTGCCATTTCATAATCAGCAAGGATTTCTAAGGAGTTGTGAGTAATAATGTATTATTTATGGGTCCAGGGTGATAGCGGCGTACCACTGACTGCAGTTGAAGCCGACGGAGTGGCGACTCAAATCGGAATCGGTTCATTTGCGTCTGCTTGGGGGTGCCACGTTGGTATGCCTGGAGGTGAGTCTGCCCGACATGTACCTAATAAAAATCTGTTTCTTCATGTTAAATACATAGAATCATCAGACCAACTTGCACCATAATTGCGTAAAACACTTCGATCACAATCTGTAAGATTTTGAAGAAACCTAATCCATTGCTTCATGAGCTTGAGAAGCTCGTCTGCTCAACAACGAAAAAACGAAATGAATATTTTTGAACTGTCAAAATGAAAGGCATTGCCATTGTAAAGGTACAAGTCAGTAGCCGACTGCAGGCAACATCAGCAGGCGACATGCTGCCGGGACACTACTAGTTTCTATATATTTGTATGAAATACCTGCCGTAGTTAGCGACACGGTGTTTCATAGAAATACTAGACTCGTACCTTAAGTGTGTTAATATTATATTATATAAATAGGCTAGCGAAACTCCAGCAGACGTGATGGGTATCGATATCTAAACATGATTGATAAATAAAAAAAAATATGATTTTTTTAGGGTCATCAACCGCATTGTACTTGAAATATCGGTTTAAAATCTGTTTTTTTTGCGTAAATTTCACAGACGTGATGGGTATCGATATCTAAACATGATAAAATAAACCAAAAAAATAATCACAACTCATACTTCAAGTAACAATACTATTTATTACTCTGGACTTACACTGGACTACGATATGACAGAAAGTTTCCTAGCTTAAATACACATTGACAATTCACAAATACACGTGCACTCACTAACATAGGTACCTGTACCATACAGACACTTTTACAACACCAACAAAACTAACACAAATCACAGCACCATGCACTTTTTTATATTTATTTTAAGTTTTAGAAATGTTCCTTTTTATTTAAAATTGTTAACGGAACGAAGGAGCCTGGATCTCACAACACAGGGAATCTTAGTGTGAGGTCTAGGAATTCAATCCACTTGAATCTAAACTTTGCTAAATAAATTTATTCCTATTCCTATTAGCAGTCGTTGACCCAAAAAAAACCGTCATATCTTTTTATTTTGTCATGTTTAGGTATCGATACCCATTACGTCTGCGTAGTTTCGCTAGCTAATTTAATTTACACAAACACAAAGATACTTAGAAACTTATACCTTACCTACTATAGCTACAGTACCTATAGCTGTATGCATAAGTTTTGACTGCAAATCTTAAGATTATTTTTTTTTAATCAGGCATCATTCCTATTATTTTATGTAACAACATATTTTATCGGATAAGGATTAATAATATACTGGTCAAAATAGCTTCGGAAATAACAATATTTTTTAAATGAAATTCTGAAAGATAAAAATGGTTACTGTGGGTCATCCTTGAAGATAGACAAATACTATCACAGACTTTTCTGTTGATTTTGTTAAGATATACAATCCAGTAGAAGATAAATTTGATCTATCAGTTACGGATTAGTCAGCGCCATTTAAGCGCTCAAAAAAGTGCCTTTTTCACGACTTGACTAAACGTCAAGTTTCAGTACTATGTTTACGTTTAAAATAAAATAATTATATATATAAACCTTTCGGAATACATTCTCTAAATGGTGTTGAAAACCTCATCAAAATCCGTTGCGTATTTTAGAAAAACAACGCGGACATACAGACAAACGTGAAAAGCGATTTTGGGTTATAATATTTATTTTAGAGATTAGAGATAGAGATCATCATTATGGTCGTTCCAATTAAATAATTAGTAATACGTTATCGATACCTGCTTATACTATAATAACATATTTATGTCCAGCTTTCACCCGTCCCGGCCACTACCAAGACTGGATCCGCCAGGTGACCGGCATAAACTTCG
Source organism: Agrochola litura (assembly GCA_949152395.1). Lineage (NCBI taxonomy): Eukaryota > Metazoa > Arthropoda > Insecta > Lepidoptera > Noctuidae > Agrochola > Agrochola litura. The sequence continues at coordinate 11,226,407 of OX424511.1, forward strand.
ACCAGCGCTCGTCAGTAGTTGACGATGTCTTGACTGACACAGATGCAGAACCGTTGTCAATATCTCTACCAAAAGAAACAATATCCATGTAATTATTAAAGTCATTTGGAGAACCAAGGATAACATTTTTTAAGTTTGGCGATGGAAGACGTCCATGACCTTGTTGAGCTGTTATAATATTCAATACTTTTATTAAATGATCAATACAAAAATGTTACAGTGATCCCTTATTTTGGAACATCTAAGAAATTGTCACTTGCTGTTTAGGAACCTATGGGTCCTACAGGTCCTACAGAGTACCTGAGGACCTACACTCAAGGAATTAATATGTTAAAAACACCGATATATAGAATAAGTTATTCTTTTTTCGACTACGTCGTTGCCAATATGTTGAATGAAAATGACAGTTCGAGAAGGTGCCAAGCGCCCTCTATGTGGAAAAGGAAAATGTTTAGCAAAATTGCTAAACGTTATCGCTCCTTGACCGTGCATATACCTTCTTGTTGTGATTGTAAAAGTATATATTTAGTTACTTAGATACATATCTTCCTTAAAATCTTCTAAGAATTTAAATGTAAATAAATATAAATCATATTATTATGATATTTTTTCATTTTAAAACAATGTGCCTTTGAAGCCTTCATGCGACTTAGGTAGAAATAGTAAATACTGGAACGCGATTTCCACTTAAAAATCGGTATTTTCAACTTCAAACGACTGTCGGTCCTTAAGGTTCTTCCGACAGGAATATCCCTACAAGTGTCACCCTTCAGCTGATGGTAAGCCAGGTAAAGAGTTTCTTTATATTCTGGACAGTTTCCTGCCTTCTTATCTCATTGAGAATGTAAAATCACAAATAAAAGAAGTTGTTTAAAACGTTTTAAAGGAGGAGGAGTTAAGATTTATTTCTCAGCTTTAATCTTTTAAAGCATTAACAACTTGTGAAGGGAAGATAAAGTTTGAATTTTGTTTGTACATACCTATTAAGTAGGTTAGAAGGGTTCCACTTTTTAAAGAATTTTCTGACCTAAGTATAGACAATGCAAGAACTGGACTTCTGCCATGCTGTCTAGCATAACTGGAGTATTCCATCGGCTTCTTTCTCATAAAAAACTAAATCATCTGCTTTTACTGATAAAACATCAAACAACATCTCTTACAGCTCATGTCCTCATAAACATTACTAAGCAAGGTGGTTCCTGTTACTTATAAGTCTGATACGGCCCAACCCATCTTGAGCAAGCGTGGTGATCAATGCTCGTGAAGTCTCTGTATGAGAAGAGGCTTTTGCCCTGCAGTGGAACAGCAATAGGCTGGTATTATTAAGGCGGTTACAGGGCTGATCGCCCAGGGTCTATCGATGTTCAAAAGTCATTTATTCAAACTAGGCTGAGAATTAGCACCTTTCGAACGTCAATATTACATAAGACAGTCCCCCAACGCGCCCGACCTTCACCACTTCCTAGTGCTTTAGTGCGCAACAAACTCCCCAACAGCACAGCTGTCTGTTCAGCTAGAAAATCTTGATTCTATATAATAGTACTTATGCAAAATAATTTACATTACGCAACACAAAACATTAAATTAAATTATTTGCTATAATGTCAGCTAGCACACGCCAATATATGTACACGAGGCTACACATCAAGCTATATATTATACCAACAAAAACATCGAAATCTACACTCAAGCGAAAATAAAAAATAAAAACTAAAAACGTAAACAGAACTTAGTACTCGAAAACAAAAAAGCCTCCATGCATAAAGGGCGTGCCCGCTGACAAATATGCTAATAAAATTGTAACTCGAAGTCAGAAATGACAAACTAGGACCATCGAAGCAAAAATAAATAAACAGTCAATCACTAATAACAACAACAAAATCATGGTCAGCAAGGCGACCAGTCACCACAAGCAGCACCCGCTCAGGAGCATAACGCAAAGATCAGCTAAGTATTACCCTCTCGCCATATTGTACCCCTACATTCTCCTCGCCACTGACATGACACTTGCATGACACCTTTTGAAAGACGTAAGCTAGCTAATACAGAACCAGCCAGTTTTTCAGATATCCCTTGGTAGGTAGGTAAGTATTTCGTAGTCATCTTGAGCAGGTAAACCGAATATAATGAATTTATAAATCGTGTGCAGGTGATTTAAAGTAATAGGTAATCATAGGTAGACTCGACTCGTGATTAAAATTATTTAGAATACCTTAATTAGTAATCCTAATTTAAATTGACTTAGTGGATAAGCAGTAAAATTATTGATAGTATTATTACCTATTCTTATCAGAGCATGTTATCAAAGGAAATGATTTATCTTTTAATGCCTTGTAATCTATGAAATATTCAAACACGTGTTACATGATCTGTTTCGGCCTGGATCAGATTAGATTGTGATCTAGTTTTGGAAATGATGGTACGATGTTTAAGCCGAATTATTCAGCTGAACATCATACGTCTATCAATTTAGCCAAGAGCCTATCTATGAATCGGCAGAATGCTTGTATTTATGCAATTCTTTGCATTGATACTTCACGAAATAACTGGAGCCACAAACTCTGCTAAGGTCAACGCGTGAAGTGTGAATTTTGGTAGCAGTTCGGTTGCTGATCGCCCATGCAAAAAATCGCCGATCATCGATGCTACAAGTACATAAGTACCTATCGTGTCTGCTATGAGCCGGCCCTTCCTCTAGCAACAGAATACAACTTTAGCCCTAATTATTACGGGATTTTTATAGGATACTTCTTCTTAGCGTGTCGATGGCTTTATATAGCCCAGAATTTGGCTACGAATTTGGCATATTCAGTACCTTCCATCGGCTCCTGCATCGTGCAGGCAACTGGACAAGCTGGACACGATATTTTAAGTGCCAATTGTTTGTGGGACAGCACAACATTTACACTCCAGCGCGGAGATATCTGTGAATCGGGGACCTGAGTAGGTTTTTCTTGCTTCGACCTACCTGGGTCTGGAGTATTATTAATGACTTCCAGGTAAGCCAAGGCAACTCATTTTCGGGGGCAGGAGATTTTCAGCAGGTGGAATGAATGAGTTGGGTAGGGAAGCACCGTCTCGCTACAGCTTTTGCCTTTCCTTAGACCGTTCACTAGTGAGTGGGAGGATATACTTCAAGAAGCTGTTGCGGCTTTTCAGCCTCAGAACCATACTCAGACTGTGTAACAAGTAGTGAATATTTGCGAAGAAGACTATGTGATTGTGTGATCAAGTCAGCGAAATGTAGGTAAGTGTAAGAAAATGGGGGCTTTTATGCATGGACATAAAAAGGCTTATCCGATTAATAGATAATGGATGCCTTTATCGCTGTCGCCAATTGGTAACGGTAATTTCCAATACCGTAAAGCCCCACTGTCGCCAATTGGTAACGGTCGTTCCAAGCGATTTAAAACATTATTTTGTAATATAAATAAAGGTTAAAATTGTCTGTGGTCTATTTCACTATCGGGCGGATAAATATTCTTGTCAAATAAATCGACTAAAAGCAAAAATATTAATAGGCAACATTTTAAAAAAATGTTGAAAATTACATTCCCGCGCGGTAAAATGTCAGTCAAATGTCACTCCCGGGACGCGCGCGTTCGCTGTAATAATTCTTTTTTTAATGGTTTTTGTGTGTAAATCGTCGGAAAGTGGTGATATTTTCATTTTGAAGTAAATATTACATCGTTTTAGATAATATCCGCACTAAATAACATCATATTATACCTATTTTGACCCAACCAAAAAAGTGTAAACAAACAGATAAGAGAAAGTTCCCGTCGAAAGAGAAAGTTGTGATATTTTGTGGTTTTTCTGTATGGATCTGATCCGTAAGTGTTTTATTTCTTTTCTATATTACATGTATCATCGTATTAGACAACATTTAGAACAAAATAATACAAAAAAATATTTTTTTGGGACGGAGAAAGTTACGTAAGCATTAGAAATTCTAGGTCATCTAAAATCTAGATTTTTTGAATTTTTTGTTTTGAATGTTTGTCTCTAAAAACGCTTTTGTTAGATAACTTATCTATCCATAATGTACCCTGCAAAATTTCGTGTGAATTGGTTAGCTAGTTTTATCAGAAATCGTAAAATTAGTGGACAATAGACTCGCGAACAAAAACGCGTAATAAATCTTAGTAAACATTTCTCACGAAAGTTATAAGTATTTATGTTGGGTTCCTTATCTATCCGAGAACCGAAAACAATAGGCTTTATCGTTCGAGTCCTTCTAGGAAACTTGAGTATTTTGTTTATCTGAAGGTGAGTCATAAATCTTTGGCGTCGTGGGTGGTCGCGGGGATTGACAGATGATGACTCATCTGTCAAATCGGTACTTCAGCGGTTGTGACTTGGCCCAAATTGATAAGTAAGGTAAAACTGTAATTAAACTTACAGAAAACCCGACAGCAAATTATTAGGGATATCCTGTTTGTAATTAAGCGTAAATAAAGAAGGTTTATCACACACACAAAAGGAAAGTTTACCACATGGACTCAAATATAATGCTAGTAAGAGTGTTCTCATGCTATACAAAGCAGACAACAAGGCTCCCTCTAACGTGCCGCTAATTAAGATCGGTGGGTCGGTCCTCGTGAGGGTGTCTAAAGTTAAATATTTGGGTCACATGCTGACAGATCGAGACACGACGATGAAGACTTAGAGAGGGAAAGGAGGGCGCCATGCGGCGGCGCGGGGAGCGCGGCGCGTTTCAATGCATAGATTTATATGGAACTGGTCACGAAGGCAGCGGCGCGTGGAGCGAGAACAGTTCCGTATAAAACTATGCATTTGAACGCGCCGCTCTCGCGCCGCCGCCGCGGCAGTCCGCTGGCAATATGTTGGCCCGCAGATTCGCACGATGTACCACAGATGTAAAACTTTTACTTTTCAGAGCCTTCTAACAATCTTTTTATACGTGCAGTCTGTGGATCAAATATACGCGGCGGGCTTACAATGCCCTACGTGTTCAGTACAACGACGCTCTGAGGGCAGTGTTGAGAAAACCCCGGTACTGTAGTGCTTCCGCAATGTTTGCGGAGGCATCCATCGATGACTTCTTTGCCATCATAAGGAAAAGAACAGCATCGATGATGAGCAGGGTCCGTGGTAGCACTAACACTGTCCTCAAAACGTTAGCGTACAAGATCGACAGTCCTTTTACTGTGTACTGGGCAGGTGTACACCTGCACAGAAATAGGAAATAGGATTACTGTGTAACTTGTCTTGTTTACTAACAAATTACTAACACCTTTTATTTGTATTTTTTGTGTACTACTAACAACCCTTACTAACTCTAGCTTTGTAGAAAATATGGACTGTATTGTACGTCTGAATTAAAGATATTAAATTAAATTATCATGAAAATAGGTTTCGGCGTCCTCTTGGACACAAAGCCTGATTTTGCGGTTGCTGAATGGAAAAATACAACAGCAGTGATAGCCTACTGGAGTGACCGTCGGACTGCCAAGTCATAGGTCTCGAGTTCGACTTGGGTTACAACGCACGCACCTCTGACTTTTCGGATTTATAATAAATAATAAATTCATTTATTTCAGGTAAAAATAACACCCATAGACAAACACAAATGAATAAATAAGATCAATAACATAAAATACAATAAAATCCAAGATCAATTAAAACAAAATAAAATAAAATGACAATAAATTATGTTAAATCGAAATAAATTAAAAAAAAATGAAAGCAAAATAAATCAAATTAAATTAAATCAAATAATATCAGAAATAAATACATATTACATACATAACAAGCACAGACAAAAACGAACACTCACACAGTAACAATATGTCTGCTGCAGCACTGCCGGATGTAAGGGCAATCCAGTCTGTTGGCAATCATCGCCAGGACGGTGTTGGGGCTGCCCCGCACTCTGCGCACCAGAGACGCGCACCGCTTGCGCATCGTCGCGTGAACGCAGTCGGTGCGCGCCTCCGCGAACATGCCCGAGGCGCTGCAGTGTCGGGGCAGCCCCACCACCGCCCTGAACGCGTTATTGAACTGGACGCGGAGGGCGCTGTATGCCGCACGAGTATACTTTGCCCACAGGCTGCACGTGTAGAGGGAAACGCACGTGAAGCACGCGGGAAATGTACGGAAGGCACGTGTTATGTGCGTATTGCATAATTATCAATTGCTTCAACAAAGCAACAAAACCTGAGGATGCCTCGGTTGCCTTAGAGATATTTCTCGACGACATGTGAAGCCAAGGCAAAGGCTCATCATGGGCGAAATTTTTTTTTTCTTTGTTAACCTATTTTGTCCACTGCTGGGCATAGGTCTCCCCCATACTTTTCCAGTCTTCCTTATGTTGTACCTCCGCCGGCCAGTCGGTCAGGAACGAGTCCAAATCGTCACGCCACACGAAAAATAAAGATGAAAAATATTGACAAAACATAAGTACCTACATAACTGGTTATAAAAGATGAGCATAATGTAGGACAAGTTAAGTGGCAATGGATAGGGCACATGGCTTGCAGAACAGATGGCCGATGGGGCCGAAAGGTTCTGGAATGGCGACCGCGTACCTGAAGACGTAGCGTTGGAAGGCCTCCTACAAGGTGGACCGATGACGTTTTAAAGGCTGCAGGAATCCGCTGGATGCGGGAAGCTCAGAACCGGTCGAAGTGGCGGTGCTTGGGGGATGCCTATGTCCAGCAGTGGCCGTCTTTCTGCTGAATGATGAGGATGATGATGAAAATGTAGGGACAATAGGTGATGATGGATAAAACTTAAAATTGCACTTAGTAGGGTTGTCAGTGTCGAGTAGGGTTGTAGGCGTCAGGAAAAACTTGATGAATGTCAAAGATCACTCTAAGGGTGATTATTACTTCTATACCTACTAATATAATAAAGAAGTGTTTTTTTGTAAGTTTGTATGAAGGGGGTAATCTCCGGAACTATCAGTCGGATTAGAAAAATATTTTTTTGCATTGGGTAGCTTAATTTTTGAGGAAGGTTATAGACGAAGTCGCGGGCAGAAGCTAGTTAAATAGATTTTGAGAAGTATTGTCGTTTAGTTTCTGCCTATTATGATGGTGAAAAAAGGCGTAAGTATATGTATATTTGTATGTAAATATTGAATATTATAATTATAATAGAGCCCTTAAAAACTTCCATTAAAGTATTAATACATTATCATATTATGAAAGCCCGTTTGACGTCATCTTGATTTTGTATTTTCGAAGTCTTATCGCGTTATCTTTGAATAGATATTAGTCATTGTCACACGAATTATTTTAACCACAATTTACGTATCCAAACAAACTGCCTATTTCTATACAATTATTACCTAAGTATATAAAATAATTCGGTTTTCGTGTCTGTCTGTGTGACCGCGTTGTTCTTCTAAACTACGCAACTGATTTTGATACGTTTTTCACCGTCATTTAGAGATTTTTTCTAATCTAATCTAATATTATAATAAAGAGAAAAGATTTGATTTTTTGTATGTTTGTTTGTTACGCTTTCACGGCTAAACGGCTGAATCGATTTTGTTGAAACTTGGCATGGTGTTACTTAGAACCCTGGGGGAGGACACAGGATACTTTTTATCGACATACCACGCGGGAGAAGCCGCAGGCGCAAGCTAGTAATAAATAAACTCAAAAACTACTGGACCGATTTAAAAATTTCTTTCATCAGTAAAATGCTATATTATCACTGAATAACATAGGCTATAAATAAAGATATCACGCGGGCAAAGCCACTGGGGAAAGCTAGTATTTATATAATTTCATACCAGTCACACCTCCAATTGATACAGATTTCTGTCCGCGAATTTTTAAATTCTGTCGAAAATGGCAATTGGGGTTTTTAAGAAAATCTGTGAAATTTTCTAGGTTTTTTCTATTTTTTTAGGTACCTAATTAGGTACCTAATATGTTAAATCACTATTTTCTTTCATAATCCATTGGATTGTGTGTTATAAACTTCCATGATCCCCATATAATAGCTGTTAGATATTAGGACAGCGATAGTTTAGATAATTGGTTTTAAAGTACATATATACATACATAAACTCACGCCTTGGCCAGGCAGAAACTACAGAATGCCACCTGCTACGATCCTTACATACTCCTTTTGCTTCGTTTACGTTCATACATCTGGTCATACACGCACGCCGGTTGCCAGTACTACACACCTGGCCTTTCTGAAGAACATCACCAATAAGGTCAGTATACGTCCTCCTAGGGCGTCTCCGATCGGCCTTTGCCTTGACAAAAAAAAAAAGTATTGACTACTAAATAGTTTTTTTTCTGTATGTAGATATACATATATAATATAATGTCTCTTTTAAGGCATTCTACGAACCGTATTGTAACGGTAACAGCTAGTATACAGTGTGAGTCTTTAACGTGCACAATCGAAATGATCAATCTATGCTTAATTTTATCGACGGAAATAATATTTAAAAAAATAACTAAATATTTTTTTACACTTTTCATGGAATTAAAAAAAAAATGTAACAAGAGGGTGTTACTGTTAAACCACAGATTACATCAAATACCCAATCCCATACAAAGAAATGACACCACCCTAAATCTGGCTATTTTTTTTCTTTATTTTTTCATCTGATGGCAGCATCAGCGACTCACTAATTGCCAGAACTGTAGTTTAATAACGCCATCTAGGAGTCCGTGTAGATACTAGGTGGCATCGATACTACTAGATGGCGTCGTTTTAATTTTATAGATTCACTTCATCGCACATCGCACCACAGAGTACATTGAATATACTCATCGCACCGTGCGTTCAAGGACAAGTAATAACAATACAACAAAAAAACTATCTCGAGTTGGCGGAATAGTTTCATTTTGTGCTAGCAATTTTCACGCTGCTGCGAATTCCTCGTTTATGTTTTTAAGTACCTATTTCAATGCTTAAATCTAGATTTCTTCTCCTCGATACCAAAATCTACTATTGCTAAAACTCAAAAACTGAAAACACGCCTAAGTCGCATTTTAAGGTGAATTTTTCATAATTAATTAATTCAGGAGTGACCTTGCGGAAATCCATTATAAAATACAATAGACGTGGATATATTTAGTAACTTGTTCCGCTTAGCTATGTCTAAAGAGCCATAAAAACTCCTGAAAGAAATCGACACGTGTTTTACCTCTCAACGAGGCATCCTCAGGATGACGATGGACTTGTTGCGAACTCGAACACGGCGTGTTGCCACACCAAGCGCTGAGTGCAGATTCTGCACTCAGCGCTTGTATTATCTATTGTATTTTTTGTGAATTTTTCAATAAATACCTATTCATATTGTTAAATTTGATTACTTAGTCAAATCAATCAAAACTATAAAATTGCTTGTAATTTACAAGGAAAAATCTGCCTATCCTTTTCTCAACTATGTTGGGGTCGGCTTCGGGTCTAACCGGATGCAGCTGAATACCAGTATTTTACATGGAGCGACTGCCTATCTATCTGACCTCCACAACCCAGTGACTGGGTAATACGACCCCTTGGCCCTTAGTAAGACTAATTGTCAGACTTTTGGGCTTCTGACGACCCGTAACGACTGTAGTGTTTCCTTGTAATTTACAAGGAAATGAAATGAAATAAAATTAGACATATAAATAAAAATAAATTATAGTTCGTTCAACCGATTTTGATTTCTATTGCTTTGGTGGCATGACAAATGGCAGTTGCAGTAAACAGTTGGTATTGTGACCATTTTTAGGGTTCCGTAGTAAACAAGGAACCCTTATAGTTTCGTCATGTCCGTCTGTCTGTCTGTCCGCGGTCTAGCTCCGAGACCCTTAGTACTGGAAAGCTGTAATTTGGCATAGGTATACATATTAATTACACCGACAAAGTGGTAAAACAAAATTATGAAAAACATTTTTTTTAGGGTAGGAACCTACCTCCCGTACACGTAAAGTCGTGACGTTTTCTTTTTTTTTTATCCCTCGGTGTGGGGTATCATTGGAAAGGTCTTTCAAAAACATTATGAGTTTGTGACAACTATTTTTGGATTCAGGGATCCGTTTGCGAAATATTAAGCTTTAAAGTGGTAATTTTTGTAAGAGTCAAGTGTCCCCCCTGCCAGCTAAATGGTTGGTTTTGGATGTGTGAAAAAAATCACAGCAGTAGTTTATATAACGAAATTAAATGGAAAACTATCACAGCTAAGTAGGCTCTACAAGTTAACGAGTAATAATCAACCAACTTAATTTTACAGTTGCAAAAACATGTTTTCCCATACTTTCCGTATGGGAGAACATGTTTATCAACTACAAAGTTAAGTTTGTTTTTGAGATAAATTCATCCCAACTACGGAACCCTTCATTGTGTGTAGTCCGACACGCACTTGGCCGGTTTTTTTACAAGTTTTGGAACGAAGAATACAAAAATACAACAAACATACAAAAAACAAACATACAAACAAACAAAAATACAAACATACAAACAGACATACTAACAAATATAGAAAAAAACAAAAATACAAACATACGAACAAACATATAAACAAACATAGTAATAAACATACAAACAAACGTACAAACAAACATAGAAACAAACATACAAACAAATATACACAAAAATACACTAACAAACATACAAAAAAACATACAAACAAACATACAAACAAACAAAAATACGAACAAACAAACAAACATACAAACAAAACATACTAACAAACATACAAAAATACAAACACACAAACAAACAAAAATACAAACATACAAACAAACATACTAACAAACATACAAACAAACATACAAACAAAAATACAAGCATACAAACAAACATACTAACAAACATACAAGCAAACATACAAACAAGCATACAAACAAATATACACAACAATACAAACATACAAATAAACACACAAAAATACAAACATACAAACAAAAATACAAAAATTCAAACAAACAAAAATATAAACAAACGTTCAAACAAACAAAAATACAAATAAACGTTCAAACAAACAAAACACAAACAAAAATACAAAACATACTAACAAACATGCAAACAAACACACTAGCAAACATACAAACAAACATACAAACAAAAATACAAACATACAAACAAACATACTAACAAACATACAAGCAAACATACAAACAAATATACACAAAAATACAAATATCCTAACAAACATACACAAAAATACAAACATACAAACAAACACAAAAATACAAACATACAAACAAAAATGCAAACATACAAACAAATATACACAAAAATACAAACATACAAACAAACACACAAAAATACAAACATACAAACAAACACACAAAAAAACAAACATACAAAATATCACACAAAAATACAAACATACAAACAAACACACAAACATACAAACAAAAATGCAAACATACAAACAAACAAAAATACAAACATACAAACAGACATACAAACAAACAAAAATACAAACATACAAACAAACGTTCAAACAAACAAAAATATAAACAAACGTTCAAACAAACAAAAATACAAATAAACGTTCAAACAAACAAAAATACAAACATACTAACAAACATACTAAGAAACATACAAACAAACATACTAACAAACATACAAACAAACATACAAACAAAAATACAAACAAAAATACAAACATATAACAAACATACTAACAAACATACATACTAACAAACATACAAGCAAACATACAAACAAACATACAAACAAACAAACAAAAAACAAACAAAAATACAAACATACTAACAAACATACAAACAAACACACTAACAAACATACAAACAAACATACAAACAAAAATATAAACATACAAACAAACATACTAACAAACATACAAGCAAACATACAAACAAATATACACAAAAATACAAACATCCTAACAAACATACACAAAAATACAAACATACAAACAAACACACAAAAATACAAACATACAAACAAAAATGCAAACATACAAACAAATATACACAAAAATACAAACATACAAACAAACACACAAACATACAAACAAAAATGCAAACATACAAACAAACAAAAATACAAACATACAAACACACATACTAACAAACATACACAAAAAAACAAACAAACAAAAATACAAACATACTAACTAAATAGATAAATCAACATTAAACAAGGAATTTTTGATTTTTACTTATCTAAATTCAGCCAAAATCTGCCGTTTAACGCTTTTTAGTCATTGTTAATTTCATGATTGTTACCTATGCTGCCATCTATGAAATTTTTATCATGACTAATTATAATTTGTTCGAGTTGAGACCCCATGGTTAAACTAAAGGATCTATAAAAATAAAAAAAATAAAAAATATTTTGAATTTTTAATATATTTTTTCTGTCGATAAAATTAAGCATAGATTCCCTCATTTCGATACGTGCACATTATAAAGACTCACACTGTATATTTCTATAAAATTGCATGTAAGTACCGATAACTCTATGATCTAGTAGCTGCTGCCCGCGGCTTCGCCCGCGCGGACCCTAATTCTTTTTGTAAAATAAAAGAGTTACTCCTTATAACATTAGCTATATGTCAGTGAAAGTTCCGTCAAAATCGGTCCAGCTGTTGCGGAGATTAGCCGGAAGAAACAGACAGACAGACATTTTTTTAAGTGGCTACTCTACCTAGTAAAAAAAAATCATCAAATTTAATATTTTTTGTTTTACCATGTTTAGGTATCGATACCCATAAGTTCATCACGTCTGCGGAGATTTGCTAGTTAATTTAATTTGACCCTGTATATCTATACTATACCAATACTAGCTATGTTATGCAGTCCTACTCAAAGTGTGCTCCGCGGAGCCCTTGGGATCCGCAAAGCCTGTGTCCGCGAAAATACTGGTCACAATTAAATAAAATACTAAAGGGTTAATAGACAGATTGATAAGTGGGGTTAAATCACATAGAAAGTTAAAGTTGCATGTCAAGTTCGGCATCCAGTCTATTGCGGTACACATTGGATAGTGGGCGATAGTGGTCCCAGTTCCGCCAGCCACTAAGTGTGAATTACTTAAAAGAACAAATAACACCGAATCTTTTTTATTATGACACCATCAAAATTTATCCCGGAGGAACCGAGCTACGTGTATCTAAAGTATTTTTCTCTGTCTGTAGCTTAGCTCAGAGACTCTTAGTACTAGAAAGCTGTAATTTGGCATAGGTATGCATATTAATCACGCCGACTAAGTGGTAAAATAAAATCAAGAAGAAAAAAATTTTTGGTACCTCGCCAACCTGCAAAGTGGGGATTTTTTTGTCAGAACTGAATAACCCTGGGACAGATTTTGATGCGCCTTGGCTTGAGTAAAGATAGAAGTAATGTCTTCTAAACCATAGTGGTTTTCACTGTAATGGTAGGGGGACCAGCTGTTGAAACTCCCCCATTAAGTCCTAACCTAACATTGTCAGACTCAGAACTGAATAACCCTGGGACAGATTTTGATGCGTTAGTTGCTTAATTACTTCGACCATGATCAAAGCCATATATTTATGGTGAAAAAAATCCATTTAAAATTTAAAACATTTCAAAATTTAAATACGTCAAAATAATACAAATTGCTTCTAAGTTTCTAGACATCTATTTCACAAATTATTCAGGTGAAGTAATGATAAATAATTGCAGCAGTTTGTTAACTATACTTAAGTAAAATAAATATAACGAATAAATATTATTTATTTTTTATTATAACATATCACGCATTTTTTATTCTAAACCCTTTATTGCAATAACAACATTAATAAATAGGCAGGAATATTTAAAAATATTATTACTGCAAACAAAAATAATAATATTTGCAAAAACAGCGCTGTGATTTACGAGATTAGAACCTTAGCCATCTTGAATCTAAGACCAACGCTTAACGCCTTCTGCTATCTGCACATATAATTTACTTTCGAATTTTAGCAATGCGATACACTGGCCAAGGTCACGCGTATGATGCGTGCTAACAAAAGTGATGGAAATATAAGTGCGGCGCCCGCGAACCGTGACGATACGACAGTGTGTAGTGCAAAACTGCGTTCTCTGTGGTGTGTGTACGGCACTCACACCACAGACGTCCGACTGTTTACACATGCAAATGTACGGACTACACCGCGTGTTCACAGCAATACGACTCTTAGCGTGCTTATGCACTTTTGAGCGCTTACTGTACATAATCATACATTTCTAGATGTCAAGTGAATGCGCAGTCCACTGTGTTGCACCAATTCAGGCATGCAAAATTATTATTAAAATTATAAGCACCATTAAAATTATACCATTTCATAAATTCACATTAATAAGTTATACACTTTCAAAATAGTACCATACACAATGTCAAAAATTCAAATCAATAAGCATGTAATGTCAGAATATATAATATATAACTAACTAATGTCTAATACAGTCAATACATAATAATTGGCAATACAAATACGATAATTTTAATAAAAATAAATCGGACTCCAGACTCCCCCCATTAGATCCTAATCTAACCTAACATTGTCAGAAATGAATAATCCTGGCAAAGATTTTGAAGCACCTTGGGTTGAGTAAAAAGAGAAGTAATATCTTCAAAACTACAGTGGTTTTAACTGTGGCGGTAATGGGACCAGCTCCCATATACTTTTGCATACCGTTTTACTAAACAAGGTGGTGCGCTGCATCCAGTCGCGCGTTAACTCTTGGGTCAGTGTGGAAGGGGTCTGTCAGACTCGTACTGACTAAAAACCACCCCGGTGTTCCCTTCCCACACTTGAACCGGGGATCCCCGACTGGTGCCGGCTCGATTTTGCGAGCCACTTCATGCCCACGGAGGGAGTGAGGTGTGAGAGTCCCCCCGCGACGTCAAACAGGGGTGCGCGTGGAACAATTTTTTTCAATAGCGAACATAACTGAAATTGCTTAGGCCTACTAGATCGGAAGAGTGGGTATATATACTAGATCTCAGAACAAATGAGAACATGCCACTAATACTACTTTGGAAGGTACAGTCAGCACCAAAAGTCGATGAACAGAATCAACATAACAAAACACCTGTTCACAATAAAATGCCATAAGTTATAGTCGCAACTAGGAAACAAAATAGCCTGTACACCAGAAATTTACAAAAGTCGTTAAACACGACTATTTCAAAAGTATCTGTGCACTAGTATTCCTAAAGTCGCCGTACACCATCAATCCAAATGTCGCTGAACATCATTGTATCAAAAGTCAAAAAAAAAAAAAAAAAAAAAAAAAAAAAAAAAAAAAAAAAAAAAAAAAAAAAAAAAAAAAAAACACCTCCACACACACATATTTTTCTATTTTTATTTTACTGTAAACTCTATTTTTAACCTTATCATTGTAAAGCTACCACTTTTTTTTTTTTTTTTTTTTTTTTTTGGGTGGGAAATTATCAAATAACTTCTCCCGCTCTGGGTGGAGCGGGAGGGCGTGTCAGACTCTTACTGACTAAAACCCACCCGTGTTCCTTCCTATGCCATGTTGCCGGGGGCCACGATTTCCCTATCGGTTTTCTTCGAACCCCCGGCATTGGCATTGGCCCTAGCGGACCCCGTCAATTCTGCTGACATCTCTTTGAGGCGCGCGTGGAACACAACGCGCCGTCGACCCGGGCTTGGTCCTTATCGGACGGCGAGCTACCCATTGCTCACCGTCCGCAAGCCCGCGCCTACGGTGGCCGGAAATCTTCCTGCGATTCCCGACGCCCAGGGCGTCTCCTGCTGCGGCGGTTAGGGGCGCGAGGGCGCGAAATTTGCCTTTCCCTCACGCGCTCCGTCTCCTCCTTCGCGAGCATTACTGCTTCGCAGAAAGAGGTGACGGCCTCCCATTTCCTCTCGCTCCGTAGCATGGCCCGAATCAGGGCCGGACGCGAGAGATCACCGCCGCCGATCGCATCCACGAGGACACGGCGATGCCCTGCCCAAGCCGGGCAGACCTCCACCGTATGCTCCACCGTGTCCTCCGGGCGATCCACACAGTGACGACACCCGGGCGTTTCCTCCCGCTTTATCCTGAACAGGTACCTCCCGAAACAGCCGTGTCCGGTGAGTACCTGCGTCAGGCGGAAGGTGAGGACGCCGTGGCGCCTCTCTAGCCACTCCTCAAAGAGGGGTCTTATCGCCTCAATTGTGGCGTGCCCAGTAAAGCTACCACTTAAGGGAAGAGTGAGACAGCTCCGACACAAGTACTATTGTAACTTACTGGGGCTGCCTCAATTTATGTATGAAGCAATGTTTTAGTTGAAATAAATATTTTTGTATTTTTTTTTAGCAGTAAAGACAAAATTAGGTTAACAAAGTATATTTTTAATGTTGCCGTATGTTAATATACTTTTGACGCTTATGTTGTTCAGCTACTTTTGGGACAGTGCTTGCTTGCAATGTAACTATGTTAACACGTTAGTATCTATTTCAATACTTATTTACAAAGCAATTATATTTTATTGTCAGTAACCATACTAATCTATAATATGAAATAACATAAACATAACTCTAATGATCTACGAAGCGATTATTGTGACGGTACTTGTAATTCACTTTGCGCGAATCTTACAAAACCTACCTTCCTTTAATTTTTAATTTATTATTTCTATTCACATGACTTGTGATAATTTTAGTCTAGCGTATGATTGTCGAGTATGGTTTAATGAAAACACTGAGCAAATTTTGGAGATTCCATTCCCGCCGAAGAGCCCGGACCTCAACCCCATAGAAAATTTGTGGGGTCTTATGGTGCAAGCATGGGATCCCGATACACTCCGCACCCGACAAAATATAATAGCTCATGCAACAGAAACTTGGGAGAGATTTAGGGGCCAAAATATTTGTCAAAATATGGTAGGTAGTATGCGCGAACGTCTCCAGGCAGTAATAGACGCGAATGGATGCCATACCCGCTATTAATTATTATTTTTAAATTAAATTTTTGATTTTGTGTTAAGATTTATATTACAATATCTAAAATATTTTCATTTGAATTTTTGATTGTGCTATTAATAAATAAATGATTACGTTTTTAATTATACTTTTATTTAAACACTTTGTTCTATAATAACAATATCAGCAGTTTCTATATTTAGTAGTAGTTAGTTTAGTCAGGTGAAATTAGCTGTTTAGTGACTTTGATACAATGATGTTCAGCGACATTTGGATTGATGGTGTACGGCGACTTTAGGAATACTAGTGCACAGATACTTTTGAAATAGTCGTGTTTAACGACTTTTGTAAATTTCTGGTGTACAGGCTATTTTGTTTCCTAGTTGCGACTATGACTTATGGCATTTTATTGTGAACAGGTGTTTTGTTATGTTGATTCTGTTCATCGACTTTTGGTGCTGACTGTACCTACATATTACCTTCCTAAGTAACAGCATTATCAACAGCTTCATCTGTAACAGCCTATAACATAGGGCGGCCACTTCTTTCTTCGTCTGCCAAAGTTACTCGACCACGCTTTAATTCGCTGAACCAGCGAATAACAGTCGCTTTAGGAAGGTTTTTGTCTATGAACGCCATTCGAAGTCTTTCAAACGATTCTTCTGGTTTTAGTCGACATTTGAAATCATACAAAATCATCTCGCGAAGATATTCTCGCTGTAAATCCATTTTTCAGTGAGACAGAGTACCTACTTACTTTGATTTTGCTCGTAAAAAAATGTGGAGGGAATTTCAAATGTTGTGTTTTTTTTTAATAAACAGTCATAGTTTTAATTGACATCAAAACCAGCCAGTGGTGCCGATTCTCTTGTTACAAATGCCTCGAAACTAGACTAAAAATCACCATTTAGTTTATTCCTGTCAAACGACGATTTCCCATTCTGAAATAGACTAAAGTGACACAACCTAAATATATTTTAGTTTGACAGCACTAAGATGGTACAGTCAGCGTCAAATAGTTAGTGACATTCAGGGTATTCAAATAAATAGACGCAACCAAAACGTCAATAATATCGGTACAAACTAAGTTGTCTTATTGTTGTCAACAATATAGTCGCTCAAAAGGTCGAGACGTTTAAAACGTCATATAGATCGGTTCAGTCAAACCGCCATAAATATGGTTACAGTCATCCCGCCAATAGTATCCAAGCATTATAAGTATTCAAAAATATGGAACACATTAGATAAATAAACTTTACGGCTTTACATATTAAATATTATTTCTCACGTCAACATTTCACAAAATCAAATGGATAGAAACTTCTGCTGTTCTTTTCATTTTAAGCATGACGTCTATGACGCAATTTCTATGTAGCGGTGCACACATTCAGTTCGCTCGTACAGTTTTGTCTCCAGAAGTCCAGTTAGCCATCGTGCGGTGCGGAAGAACGTGGTGCTGATTAATTGTCGAAAAGTATCCCGATGTTTATGGAACATACGTCATGACGACTTAAACGATAGAATTGACTTTGTACAATCTCTGCATATACCCAATAGCATCGCTTTCTTTTCTTTCATTCTTTTGACAAAAGAATTGCTAATAGAAATTCGTCATCTCCATTATTTTTTAAAATATTTTTAATTTCATAAGCGTTCTTCGATACAATCGCTACAAGCTCTGGCACACGACTGGAGAGCGTAGAAACCGAATACAATCAATCGCCTGTATGCGGCACTCGTCCGATCGGGTTTCCGAATTGGAGAATCGGATCAGGTACCTGACATGTGCGGCCACCCTTACATGCTAGTTTATTTTTCTAATGTGTTCCATATTTTTGAACACTTATAATGCTTGGATACCATTGGTGGAATGACTGTAACCATATTTATGGCGGTTTGACTGAACCGATCTATATGACATTTTAAACGTCTCGACCTTTTGAGCAAATACATTGTTGACAACAATAAGGAAACTTTGTTTGTACCGATATTATTGACTTTTTGGTTGCGTCTATTTATTTGAATACCCTGAGTGTCACTAACTATTTGACGCTGACTGTACTGGTAATTTAGCGAAAATGGCAATTTTTCTATTCTGAATTTGACGTTTTTCACCTAGAATTTAGATTTTCTAACTAAATCTGACTATTTTTAATCGCGACTAAAAACGTGTGGTATAAAATTGGTTGTCAAACACCTCGACTTCAGATGCAAAAACGGTACTGAATCTTTTTTTTTCTTTTGCTTATATCTCGAAAACGGTGTGTCCAATAGCAAAAACAATGAAAATTTCGACCCCCTTTATAAAACTCATAAACCCCTAACACTCTACATGTAGGTAATAATTTTTCTTATTTTCCATAAAAAAAAGTGAAAAAGTCCATATAAAACACGTCGAGGTTGCCCCCCTGCGCGCCTCCGGCTCTAAAAAGATTCACGTGGTTAGGTATCACGTGTGGAGTCGCGATTGTCAAATTCGATTTAGATGTATCAAAATTATTTTTAAATTTAGAGAATTTATTTTGCAGAATAGAGTCAAAAGTAAGGAATTTTAGTGATAGTTTAGTTAGTTTAGTTCGGTGTACAGGTTCGGTGTATCGGCACCATTGTCTCATAGACAAAAACTGTTAGTCGCAAAACTTTCTGAGTGCCCCGTAGTGCCCGTAGTTCCTGAGTGACGTATATTTAACCGCCTCTGTGGTCTAGGAGTAAGACCACCTATCTCAGACCCATAGGTCTCGGGTTCGATTCCCAGTGGGAACAAAATTTTCTGCTCTGTTTGGTTGGTGGTAGGGCTTGTTCTAAGTCCACTTGGCTAGCTACCAGTATGATAACTTAGTCTGTAGAAATAACAACAATGTTAACAGCATTGTTGTGTTTCGGCAGTTTGAGGTAAGATAGCCAGTTCCTCTGTGGTTGTCATCTGGTGAAATGAAGGCCAAGAGCTTCACAGTTGCGATAAATAAAAATCGGTTCCTCGGGACTTCTTACTGTGGAAGGATGAACTTACTTTAAACTTGGTTATTCTTATTGTAAGTCGTATTGTAGATTGCTGTAATAAGAAAACCACTTCGTAAACTGAATTCTACCCGCTGTTGAGGTTGAGACCCGTGAGCTTGGAGTGGAATGAGGTATCAACTGTTTTATAACAATGAAGGTTTTCATGAAAATTCACGCCACCTGCCACTTTGACAAGAGGTCTTCCATTTCGACAATGATTATAAAATATATGATGACGTTCATCATTCAGTTCATTCATTCGTTCATCTTTTGTAGTATCATTCATCTAGTGAACGTCGTTTCAGAAAACCTTAATTGACACCTCATTCGTCAACAACCAACCTCTTTCGTCATAATAAGCGGGCACAATGCCCGCTTATTATTAAGCGAGCGATTAATCGAGTGAGACGAAAGAGGTTACAGTCCAAATTTGAGAAAGGAGCGTCAAAGTAAGTACCGATTTCATGATGGTTCGATGACATTAATGATTATTTAGCCCTTACAAATCTTCCATTCAAGGATTAATGTTATCATATTATAGGAAAGGCCATATGACGTCATTTCGATTAGGTACTTATTTACTACTATATCACCTTATCATTAGATAGAGAATAGTCAGATAGAACATTAATTAATTAAGCTAGATTAACATTCTGCTTATCCAAATAAACAATGCCTACTCGTTCGATATTAATTGGTTTGAGGTGTGGGGCGACACGAAGAGAACCTGGACAAGAGCTAGTCGCTCACCTGTTGTTCAAAAAATTAATCCAGCCGAAAAATCTTTCATCATTTGGGATGCACATTTGCACGTTTTAGGTCATTTGCATCACTTTTCTCATTACCTGGCAAAAAACTCGCAACTTTTTGTTTTTGTATTCTTTTATTGTCAATTACAATAACAGATACAGATGGTCATTGATATAGCTAAATGAAACGGGTAAACCTTAAGAAAATTGGTAAAACCGTAATTAATATCAACGGAACAGATAATACAATTAATTATCGGCTAATTGTTTAATTTATCGTAAAATATCTGACGAAAAAATTATATAAGATGAAGATGTCGCAGTTTTTAATCAGTTTTGTGACTGTGAAAAGCTATGTGGGCTACTGTATTTTTGTTGGCCGTTGCTGGGACGGTAAATACCTACTTATTTATATGTATATTTATATTTGAGACCCGCTCCTGCTTCGTATGGGTGCAAAGGGCGACATGTCAAAACAACCAGATTTCTTTGCTTAGATAAAGCACAAATATCTGGATGTTTTGACATTTAAATATTATTGTATTTTACTCATAATCCTTCCGAAATAAAAACTTTAAATGACCAGACACAGGGACACGAAAAGCGACTTTAATTTACATATGTCGCACTAAGATGGTTATAGGTAGCTGTGATAAAGTGATATCCCTAGGGATATAATTATATACCGTCATATTGTTATATGAAAGCGGTTTATAACTATACATCATAGAATACGTAATAACATTTATAATGTGTGTTGTTTTCTGTGTCCTAACCGATAGTGACTGTCGAATTATGACGTACAAGTTACGCGACTTGATTAATATTGCGAGTCCGTCATATAAACAACGTGTTCCTTTTGATATCACAAAACTCTAGGGTATTAATGAGACTATGTCAAAGAATCATATGGTACCTATATATATATATATCGAGGGTCTAGAAGACAAACGTGCTAAATGCAAAATTTTGAGTTTTTAACATTTAAATTCCAAATGTACTAAATTAGTATGCTGTACCGTTTACTCTTGTTAAAATAAAATAATTCCATCTCTTTTAGCCTAAATTGTGAGTGTACATTTGTATTAAGTGTCATCTGTAATTAGTACGTTTGTCTTCTAGACCATCGATATATACATATGTCGGAGACGGGTATGTGACTCTTTCATTATTATCAGCGATATTTTAACTACTGTGGGCGTACTGTGGGTAGTGTTGGTTAGTGCGCAATTGAAAAACCGTTTGCAGTTCAGATCACAGTATAATTTACTATCAAATTAATCACACTAGCTAAATTATACAAACACTGGGTGCGACGGCGTTTATTAAAATCACAAATTAACACAATGAACACAAATTACAATTAACACAATAACTGAGCACAACGAATCGAGAACAGTTCCGCGACGTCATGACTCCGATGCGATTCGAGGCTGTATCCCCTCCTCGCCGTGGCCTTAAAACATCACAACTCTGTAGAAGCGCGTGCTTTAGGTGTGGGTAGAACACGTCCTGTCACCAGCGGCGCGCTTGCGATTCGTTTCGTGTCCGTACTAATAACCGGATCCGACATATATTTATATTTTTTTAAGTAATCATAATGCTATACTCTCGATAAGTTTAATTGATTAGTATAAATCATTTTCATTCAAATCAATCATTCATATTCAAAGCTTAGAAAATGATGCGTCGTTGTAATTTTTTTTATGAACAAAAATTGTCTGCATTAAAAGTATTTTTATTTTATTTCATTTATGGGTGTTTTACATAAATACTCGTGATTGTCGAATTATTTTGAAAGAAAAATGGAATAATAATTAATTGAAAAATAATTCATATTATGCCAGTTGATTCTTTGACATTGATACCCTAGAGTTATGGGATATTGAAAGGAACACCTTGTATGTTTATTTTTTCTTTCTTTGTTCCTCTCAAACAGAAGTACCTGCCATCCCACGATCCTTGGTTGACTGGTAGAGAATGCCTACGGCATTAAATCCCCCTTTGTACCTTTTTTTAATGCGTTTTTTTTTAAATAAATATCATTTTAGTATAAATGTCACGGCTAAAACCCGAAGTGCGGCTACAGCTAGTTTTAGCCGGCTACAACTAGGTGCGGTCAGTAGTAGATGGTTAAATTTAGTTGTAGCAAATGAAAATGGCTGAAAGGTAGGTAAGGTTAGGTTAGAATTGTGACCACATAACAGCCGTAGCCGCACTTCGGGTTTTAGCCGTGACATATATATAACTGCCTCGTTGGTCTAGTGGTCGCAAGCGCTACTGCTTCAAAAAAGCAAAGTCTAAAGTCTGTAAATTGTTTGTTATACATTTCAGGCGTTCGCCGACCCCCAGTTTATCTTCCCTGAAGATGCACGAAGTAAGTAAATAAAAGAAATGCAATTATACCAAAGTCTGTGTGTGATACCCTATATATCACTACAAAAATCCGACTTCATAAAAACATAACTGAAAAGAGAAAAACAAGCATTATAATCTGTAGAATTTTGGTATCGCAGGTATTGTTTTTGAAGTGAAAACTTCTTTAGGCGCGTTGGGCATATTTGAGATGGGACTAAACCATTAATTTCGCGACAATGTAACGGATTTTACCGACACCTTGGAGTAAAAGACATCAACGCGTTGCTTACCGCAGTACCGATTTTTTCAATTTTTCATTTCTGTCGGCACTCCCGGAGTGCCACGGTTTTTCTCTTTTCAGTTATGTGTTTTCACATATAAAAATAATAATAAGTACTTCGCACATAAACTGGGCGTATCATACGCCTTGCAGCTGCTTGAGTAACATATGACTTTCAACAGTGTCGGGATCCCGTATCGTATCGGGATGGGACGCAACGCCGGGCCAGTTCCCTCACCAGCTAGGTCTCCGTATGGTGAACCCTGCTGGAAGCGTCTTCGCCTGCGGAGGATCTATCCTCACCCCTGAGTGGGGTCTTACCGCTGCTCATTGTACCGCTGCGTGAGTTATTTTTCTTGGGCACATAATCTATCAACAGTTACTGGACTTGCGTGATGGGTTCTGGCCTCACTGAGAGGAGCCGGGAGTCCCTCCGCCAGTGTATCATATTTGCACACGTCAGTCCAGGATCTATATTTTTTTTGAGGCAAGGCAAAAATTGCCGTCTGTCGCCCCCCGCCAATCTTTTATGCGCTAAGTTAACCTAGCGAAATAAAATTTTTCTCAAAATGAAAATTAATTTATCAAATTGTATTGACCGATAATGCGCCAATTCAACAGAGGCGCCAAAACTATTGTAAAAAGGAAAAAAAATCTATCAAATACGACGTGTATAAAAAATTATACACCGTGCCCATTGCATTCAAGGAGTTGTGTATCGCTAATGCACACGATTTTCACACTTTTAGTATGGAGAAAAAGGACGAAGAACGTTCGAAGCTGAACAAGCCAAGCATTGCCACCAACTTGTCCGGTGCTTCCCGCATTCGGCTCCCACAAGTTGCACCGACGCTATTAGAAGTTGAAAAATAACTTGATTTTTTTACCTACAGCCGAGTGACCATCGTTATTCGCGTTGCTACCAACCAGACGCAGCCGGCCGTGATCTTCGAGACCACCAAGTACTATAACCACCCCTTGTACAACGAGGCTATCCCTGGCATCGTCCAGCCCCATGACATTGGTCTGCTGGAGTTCGGCAGGTCCATCACTTTTAGCGGTAAGAGCCAGTTTTAGATCCAATAGACTTTCTCAAAATTAATGTATAACCAAACAGCTTTGTAATTCGTTTTATGTATGAACTTATCTCTAAAAAGTATAAATAAATAGAGATTTTTTTTTTTATGTGGACTAACTAATATCAAATTATCTTTTCAAGCTGTTTTTTTATCAAGGATCGGGGTTTGATAGATTTATAAAAGTGGTCTTTAGTTAATTAAATTGTTTTACTTTATAGAACTTATTCAGCCAATCAGGATCCAGCGTTCCTCTGCCAAGGACCAGAACTACGCAGGTGTTCAAGCCATCGCCAGCGGCTGGGGTAACACCTGGACTCAAGGTATGTGAAATCTAGGAATTTTAGGGAAATATCTGAGGAATGAAAGAGGAATCATTATTATTTTTTGCCGAAAAACAAACTTGATATGTTTTTAAGTAACGTGTATTCACCAGGTTCCTCTCCTGAAATTTTGAACTGGGTATACCTGAGGCTCGTTTCCAACGAGGAATGCCGGGCAGCCTACGGTGGCAGCTCTATCATCGCTGACTCCACCATCTGCACCAGGGGGTACAGCGACCCCACACAATCTACATGTCAGGTAAGATGTTTCAGAACGAACTTGAAAGGTATTTTGAAAAGTTATAAAATGATATGAAGAAGTTCGATCTACTCGTATATTTTACATTTCATATTTTTGGGACTGACAGCCCCAAAAAATATTTTTCACTTTGTAGAATTACCTATTGCTTGAATGCTTAAAAACCACTATACAGACCACTCGGGTTGCTGCAGTAGTGCAGTTAGTGATCAATCTTTTATACATCGAAACGTATTGGTAGCTCAAAGAGCACATTAAATCCGTTGGTCCTTTTCATCGATTATTATACTTTTTACAAGCAGTCTTGAGATGGCCACATTTCTAACATAATATGTATTTTTTACAGGGTGACAGCGGTGGCCCCTTGACCATCATTGATGATGACGGCTCCCTCACCCAGGTTGGTGTGACCTCCTTCGTCTCTGGATTAGGATGCCACGTTGACATACCCTCTGGTAAGTGTAACTTAAATGAATTTTACCATGACTCGGGCTTAAAATCAAATTTTTAATCACGTAGTGACCGTTTTATTGATAAGTGTAGGAGTAGGGTGACCAGATCTGATTTCTGGTTTTACGGGACAACTGCATTGAAAATACGGGATTCAAGGTTAAAATACGGGACAGGCCGTTTTTTTTATTAAAAATCAATATTAATTTTTTATTACAAAAATTTTGCATAATCCATTTAATAACCAATTTTATTTTTTTACTTTAGCCTACACTGTCCCACTGCTGAGCAAAAGTCTCCCCCAAATCCTTCCATGCATCTTTTTCCAGGGCCACCTCCATCCAACCCTTGCGGTACGCGTCTAGGTCGTCTCGCCACCTCTTCCTGGGCCGACCTCGGCGCCGCTGTCCATCCTCAGAATAAATCCTCCTTCCAAATAACCTATGCAATTGCTAAATTTTTTAATGAAAGACTTAAAAAAACAATATTAAATATTTAAAAACACAACCATTTTTATATTATCTGGAAAGGAATATGTGAAATAATCAACTAAATAACCTATAAAATGTATAGGTTATTTAATTCATAAAGAATAATTCATAATTCACCCTTAAAAAAACCATAAACAACAATATGTTTGTTATTTGGATAAGAAAATGTGGATTAATCAACTAAATAACATAAACAAACAAATTCTGACTTTCCCAATGAAATAACCTTAAAACAATAATAAACACAAAAACAAATATTGTTCGAATAGGTATTTTTGTCATTAAATGCCATTGAATCATAAAATTACGAGACAATGTACTGTAATGAAAAATTCGTGCTTGAAATACAGGACAACATCTGGTCACCCTATGTAGGAGTCACTCTTTAAGGTGTGAAAAATCTATTAACAGTAACAGGCCGTAGAAATGGAACTAGCAGAAAATGATTACTAAAATGTAAGCGAGATCCCTCTAATCTCGTTACTTTGGATTTGAAGTAGAATGCTCTGTGCGAGGTTTCGATTTAGTCACTGCTGCTGTTTACCCAAGAGATATTGCCTAAAAACTGAGCATTAAATTCTCGTTATCAGCCGGATTATAGCATAATAATACGTAATTTCTACAAAGAGCAGTTAATTATATTACAATTGGAACCATTATTAACTATTTTCAATTTTATTTCAGGATTCATCCGTCCCGGCCACTACCATGACTGGTTGACAGAGGTGACTGGCGTCAACTTTGACTGGGAATATGAACCTGAATCTGATACCACTGTCGCTCCTGAACCTGATACCACTGTTGCTTCTGAGGAAAATACCACTGATGCCTCTGAAGAATATACCACGGACGCTCCTGAACAGGAAACCACTGTCGCATCTGAGGAAAATACCACTGATGCCTCTGACGAAGATACCACGGACGCTCCTGAACAGGAAACCACTGTCGCATCTGAGGAAGATACCACTGTGGCTTCAGAAGAATCTGCTGAATTTAGTGAATCGTCTGAATCCAGCCAATCTTCTGATTCATCCGACTCTTCGGACTAAATATGCAGTGCAAGCGACTGCGGGTTCATCCAGTCAAGAGTATTAATAAACGTCTCCAGTTACAAACCGTAACTCGTCATTAGGAAGATTAATTTAATAAATAAAATTTACTAGTTTTATTAAAGTACTTATCTAGATTTTAATTTATCCTTTTTTATCTATGGGTTAACAACAAAGACATGTCATTGCTTTGAACTATGAGTTAAAATACTTTAGTTGGATTTGGGCATTCCAAAGCATAAGCATAATTAGCCTACAACGTTCCCTCTGCTCAGACACAGACCTTCTCCCTGTGAGAGGGACTCGCCCATAATGGGTGGATTGTGATACGGGCCCAGTGCGGGTTGGTGAATGTCACTTTTCTTCAACGAACGAAGTTCCTTAACACGGCTTGCGGTAGGAGTTCACTGGTAAAAATCGTGACGCGCTGAAAAAGCGTTATGCGACTTTCCCTCTCTCTCTGTCTCTTTCTATCACATACGAGTGTGTGTGCGTGCGAGTATCGCGTTAAGAAATTCGTTCCTGACGGGGGTCCCCGACCGAACACGTTTTTTTTGGTTCTAGGACACGGGTTTCGTCATAACCAGGGCTATTTGACTTTCTTCTTCTTTAGCATCAACCCGCAATTTATAGGGGTGCATTTGAATAGCCCTTACGAGAGGATGGTAAAAATATTAAACAGCCAGCATCGTGGTACCGGAGCTCCAGACACCTTCCGGACTCACATTTAAATATCGCCACTCTTGTAGGCCTACAGGGTGACATTAAATTCGTCACCAACACCGCAAAGGGGCGAACCTCAAATAAGAAAATTTTACAGGAGAGCCAAAAAACGTTTTTTTTCTCCCGATAATGTGCTTATTTTGATGATATTTAAGAAAATATATAGGTATAATTTAGACCAAAAAAAAAACCCTACAACTGATTTTAAGATACGCCGTCAATCTTTTTTCGTTTCTATTAGTTTTAGAGCTTCGCCCTTTTGTGACGACATAGAGCTCGACAAATGGAGCATTTTTGTATACTAAACAAATTTTTGACCGTTTATATGAGGTTCGCCCCTTTGCAGTGTTGGCGTCGAATTAGTTAGAGAAACTTCACTGACGCGATGGATGTCGATATCTTAATATCTTAACAAGATAAAACAAAAAATTTATGATTTCTTTGTGGGATCATCGACCACAGTTAGTGTAGTCACTTGACATAACCGTTTTTTTTTGTGTAAACTTTACAGACATAATGGATATCAATATCTAAGGCTGGTTTCACAGCTGTTTGGGAGACCCATACGGGCCGCCCGTGCGGGCTCCCGGAACGGAGACACACGTGAGGCGCTAGAACATTGTTTCATTGTTTCAGCGCGGATTGGTCCGCAACCGTATCGTACTAACTCCCTCGTTTCAGAGCACTGCGGGTGCTACCCGTACATCTGCCGTGTGCGGGCGGCCTGTGCGGGTCTCCCGGACAGCTATGAAAACAGCCTAAACAAGATAAAACAAAAGACAATAGATTTTCTCAACTCGTGCTTTAAGTAACAACAATAACGCTGGTATTGTTGTTACTTGAAGCATGAGCTGTTGTCGTTGACCTCTCTAAAAAAGATCAAATGTATTTTACCAATCACGCTTATTTAATTTGACCCTATATATTGAGCTCTAGTCCCCTGCACATTCCAGTTAGAACTACTACATTTTCTGCCCAATAGATTTTCCTTAATTAATCAAGTGCTACAAATACATCATAATCTGAGTAAATCTTTATTAAAATATCAGTTACGAAAACAAAGCGTAGGATTATTAAGATTAGACTTAATGCGTTATCATTTAATCTGTATATTTTATCAATTAATTCCCAGCCCTGAATTAATATAAGGTAACAAAAATTAAATTTTAGTTAGTTTGAGAATAAAAATGGCGATGTGGGGTGCAGTATTTTTGTTGGCTGTTGCTGGGACGACGGTAAATATAGATTCATTGATATTTTTAAGGGTCCGTTGTGCGCGGAATGTGGTTTATGGTGACAGTCTAGTGCGAAATTCTGCTAGATCATGTAATTTTTGGAACGATTTTTAAACGAGGAAAAATTCTTGACTCCCGAGTACTCCTGGTGGTTCTATACTTTAGGAATAGTTGTTTTAATTTACTTCTTTTTTTTAACTACACAATGGTTTTTATTTTTAAAACAAAATATTTTTTACGCAATATAAAGATTTAAAATAATAATAGTAATAAGTACATGTGGATAAAAAAGGGGATCAAAAAATTCGTCCGCATCGCTGTCAACAAAAAAAGTGTAATAGGCTGGCAGCATTGCCACGTTTTATGCTGATTCTTTGATCCAAATAGGCCAGCCCTCTGGTCACGTGAAGAGTCGACCAACCGCTTGGCTCGGTCTCGAAAAACTAAGTGGGCACTCGGACCTCATGGCCCTAGTATTTCAACCCCAAACGGCTCGAACATGCAAACACCCAATAAGAATGAAAAATATTTGCGTCGTTTACTTTCAAATTTAATTGCAATTTACTTCAGCAGTATTGAACAGGGAATTTGCCCTGTGAATTTTCCTAGGAAAGTTCTGAAATTGATAATAGAGTGCCTACGTACTACTTACCTACTTATTTCGCACATTTCAGGTTCTCGCCGATCCCAGTCTAACCTTTCCTGAACTAGCGAGAGGTAAGCTAATCAAAAAAACATATTTAGTATGATATGGTACTTGCATAAAGCAGCAGGTTTTCCGGTACAGATGCTGCAGGTTGATCTACGGAAAGAAACAGAGGCTTTTTTTACCTGATTTATTTGCCCGCACCGAAAATAAACTGAAATATCGATACAGACTTGTCTTTACCGGTAACGGAAAGGGTGTACAACGGAACACTAGCGCCACTCCTTTAAAAACAGACAGACAGACACACGAGTGATCCTATAAGGGTTCCGTTTTTTCCTTTTGAGGTACGGAACCCTAAAAAATATTATCTCGTGACTGAGTAAGAATTATGAATACCTAACGGCTAGTAAGGACCCTCGGTAAGTGTGTCTAGAATTTTCTAATACCTTTTATAAAGTTTCATATTGAGACACGAAGCAACAAAATTCGATCTAAAGAAAAACGGCCACATTCCTCTACTAGATCGTATCTTTCTCAGTCATGAGATAATATTTTTTTAAAGGAGTCGCGCTAGTGTACCGTTGTACGTCCTCTTAAGCTAGCACCCAATCTAAGTGGTATTCACACTTCTTTCGAAAAATACAGCTAATTAGTAGCTTTCGATTTAATTTGGCGTAGTGGCTCACAGAAATAAGGGCAGCTTATCGATTCTATGCTATAGTTTGACCGATACCACTGTACGAGGGACGGCCTGCACTGCCACATCTCGTCGCGCACATACCTACCTATAGCGGTATCGGTCAAACTATAGAAATCGTACCTATAGCCTGAAGATTGAGAAGAATTATAATTATGACAAAAACAAGGAAGATGCCTATACAAGAGTGACAATTGCTTTGAAAGCATTTCGTATTTCTACAACGATTTTCAACAGGATTGAAATAAGCTTTTCGGTAGCATACGTCAATCCCATACATTTTTACTCTTCCATCATGCATTATCGCTGATAGAATGTCACATCAGAGCCACAGTTTTATAATGCCATCCAGAGATCTTTGCCAGAGCCTCTCATGTTCTTTTATTCAAATTAACATTTAGCGACATTCTTTTGATTGTTATAAACAGGTGCTGCACGTATCGTGTCAGGATGGGAGGCACAGGAGGGACAGTTACCTCACCAGATCTCTCTCCGTATGGTGAGCCCTGCTGGAGCGGTCTCCTCCTGTGGTGGAACCATCATCCACTCTGCCTGGGGACTCACCGCCGCTCACTGCACTGCTGGGTAGGTGTTCAGTTACAGAACTAGCACTCTTTTTAAGCAAAACTATATTATTAACTGCCTCATTGGTATATTGGTCGCAAGCATGACTACCTACCAAATCACAGAGTACAGAGACGCCTCGACTGCCGTTGTTAGAGGCATTGTCAACAGTTTCTTACATTACAATCAAACGTGTCGCCGACTCGCATTATGACTCGAATGGCGTCGTCATTACGTGATGAAACTGACAGCTTTGAATGGTGGCCGTGATAGAAGTTGTGCTTTCGGTGCGGCGTTACGAATGTTAGGGATTTGCCGGAAACCGGCTCCCGGACAATAGTGTTCACATTACACCTGATTCCACAAGAAAATCGGACAGTCAAGTACTCACCTCAGTTGAATTCGGACCTGTACGGTACGCACACAGCGGGGGACATAGATACCGGCGCAAACTCGTCACATTACTCCGGTCCGGGTGTTCTACCGACCCATCATATTGACAAAACGCTTGGTTAATAAAAAAAGAGCTCGGTGTTTTTGCCGGATCCGGCACAATGTGAATAGCTTCATTTAAATTCTTTAGCCACTAGCTCTTCCGGTAGTTTTGCCATGCCGGTCCGGCGTAGTAGGAACCTGGCCTTATTAGTAGGTACTGCCGTCTCTAGACGCTGGCGGCGCGGCAATTCCATGCTCTGTGAAGAAAATACAATTTGTATTTATTTGAGTTTTTCCGCTCTATACATACAGGGTCAAATTAAATTAGCTGGCGAAACTCCGTAGACGTGATGGATATCGATATCTAAACACGATAAAATAAAAAAGTGTGTGTGTGTCAGCTGTGACGCACGACTGGAGTTTACTCCTTAATACAATTGTCTTTGAATATGCAATAGGCAACGAGGGCACATAAAAGGATCTCTTAAAAAAAACGCCCTAAATATCTAGATCGAAGTGTGAGATATGTAATATGTTTTTTCAAAATTTAATCTGTGTTTTTTACGAACAAAACAAGTGTTACGCTTGTATAATTTCACTCCTCATAAAATTTCCATATAAGGTCTCCGGGGCCTTATATGAAAATCAATTCTTATTGAATAAACTGCAAAAAAAGATTTGAAGTTTTTTTTATGAAGGTCAACGACAGCTGGTATTGTTGTTACTTGAAGTACGAATTGAGAAAAACTGTTTTCTTTTGTTTGATCGTGGTTAGGTAACGAGCAATATAAAAAAGACACAACTTATATCATGATGAAATATTTCCGAAACCACGCAAGAGAGCTTCTTGAAGTAATAAACAACTAGCGCATAAAAAACACCTATAAAACTGTTTTCAAGTTTTTTTACTTCATGTAGCTCTAGCCAACTTGTGTGGTTTAGGAGATATTTAGATGTTTTTGGCACTTTACAAGTGGCTCTTTGTGTATGTACACTTACAGACTGTGGGACTAAGAACATGCCTGGCGAAATCTGGGTGTACTGTTTACGGAGAATACAAGTATGAAGTAAGTATTTTTCTACAGTTTCATGAAAATCCTCTTTCTGCCACAGCCGAGTGACCCTCGTCATCCGCGCTGGTACCGTTAACCTGACCCTGCCGACAGCCATCTTCGAGACCAGCAAGTACTTCAACCATCCTCTGTACGACAACTCCTTGGCGTCCGTCGTTCAGCCCAATGACATCGGTCTTATTGAGTTCGGCAGGGAACTTGTGTTCGGCGGTAAGAAATTTTTATTAAAGTTCATTATCATTTAGCTGAAAGACATCCTCTGCTGGACTTAGGCCTCCCCTAAGAATCGCTACAGCTACCTAACGATCCTGTGTTTATTACGAATTCCCGCAATCTTCACTAGGTCATCGGTCAACCATGTGGTAGCAACGCTAAACCGCTAATATCCAAGTGTTTGTCGCAGTAATATGGATATAGCCGTGATGTAGTTAAATCCCTAGGGATATAGCTATACACCGTGAAATTTGAATCACAGTTTTGCTAGAACAAACGTTATTCAGACCATGGTCTACTACCATTCTACAGCGTCCAATAAAAAAAAACATAATTGGTTTTTGAAAAAACACAAAAAAGACAAAGTTTAAAATGTCAAGATTATCTACTGCTTACTAAATTTCGTTTAATGGAGGTACATTTCCCTGTAGACAATGATGTGTCCCGTGCGTGGTGTCTGTGTTGTAGGATAACGATAATCTTGACATTTTAAACTTTGTCTTTTTTGTGTTTTTTTCAAAAACCAATTATGTTGTTTTTTTTTATTGGATGCTGTAGAATGGTAGTAAACCATGGTCTGAACAACGTTTGTTCTAGCAAAACTGTGATTCAAATTTCACGGTGTATACTGTAATATAGTTTTAAGAAAGCGGTTCATTACTGTCAAAGTGCCCTAGTTTTGTTTTGTTACTGCGACCGATTTCGACGTAGCGTTCGCCGGCCGTTGCAGCGGCTCCGCTCGCGCGTAGTTGGTTACAGTTCTAACCTAACCTAACCTATTTGGTCGCGGTGCCCTAGATCGTGTTCGTATCATATTTATATTCCTAGTAAGATAGTTATGAACCGCTTTGCGTATATAGCTATATCTCTAGGGATATAAATATATAACGGCAATAACCGTCTTATTGCGACATACCTATACATAATTCAAAAGCGAGTTTAAAAGTCTAAACTTTTATTTGTAAAATATAGATTGGAAAAATCTGCGACTCCCGCATTCCCATTGAACTTAAGGGGAAGATATATAAAGCAATGGTTAGACCTGTGCTGTCTGTTATGGATCAGAATGTTGGGCCACAAAGGGATGAAGAAAGGCATGCAGCTGAAATGAGAATGCTAAGAGAGTTGAGTGTTGTTACGCGAGTGGGTAGAATAAGACATGAGTATATAAGAGGAAATCTGAAAGTGGCACCGGTGAACACAGCCAGGATGATGTTGATACCTACTGGCGCGCAACCTGCCGAGCGCCGCGGTGCATCGCTTATTGCGGATCACGGCGTAAAAGACGTCAACGTGTGCGTCCGCGGACATGCCTTACGCACTGCACCAGCGCGGCAGTTCCATAACAGAGCCCTGATGTCATTGTTCTATTGGACGCGCAGGGCGCTGAATGATCTTTGCGTATATAATGAGCCCACAAGCAGCACGTGTATAGTGATGAACAATGCGCTCTGAACAGTGTCCTTTTCACTTGAGCTTTAATTACAACGTTTAAACCCGTGGGCTAGATATCATGTTTGCTCTACTTTAAGCTTTAAACATTTTTTTGTAGCCACCATCCAACCTATCAGGCTCCAGCGCTCCAGTGCAAGGGATCAGAACTACGCCGGAGTTCAGTCCATCGCCAGTGGCTGGGGACGCACTTGGACTAATGGTAAAGCTTTACTTCCTTATTGATTAAATTTAATTAAAACGGTTAAAAACCAATTGCAATAATTAAAGACACACAGAAAATAGAACATTACAACGTTGAGGTTAGAACATAAAAGTTAACAACACTTTCATGAATCCCTCTCACACTTCTCGCAGTACTTTTGTTAAGCCAATAAAATCGATCGTCTATTCATCCGCAAACACGATTATGTGATTGGATGGTTGAACGTACATTTAAGTATTTTAATGTGCAGTTATTTACAATATGAATTACAAGTAATTGGACAGGCCTCTCAAAAATAAAGCAGGAGTTGGTCTGTTCTGTTAAGAACTTCAGAATACCTACGCTGGAAACAGAATGAGTGAGTTGGCGTAGCTACTGGGCAAGAGAACTGGTGAACTTTGCATCAAACGCACAATGAACCACGATCAAACTGCACAACCCTTTTATTTTCAACTTTCTGAATGCAGGTGCTTCTCCCGAGAACTTGAACTGGGTATACCTGTCCATCACCTCCAACCTCGAGTGCTTGTTCGCATACGGTTTCAGCTCCATTATCCAGCCATCCACCATCTGTGCCAGTGGCTACAACGTCACCAGCCAGTCGACCTGCCAGGTACGGAGAGCAACTAGCTTTGCCAATACATTTTTTTAAAGCTGATATACTAATATTGAAGGAAATTGTAAGTGATGCTAGATTTACAAATGACTGGTACTGTTTATCAAGCAAATTAAATAAGATTAGAATTGAACTCCTACGTAAAATACTGGTCTCAGATGGCCGTAGACAGGGACAAGTTGAAACCTTGGACTTTTAAAGTGGGAAAACATAGGAAAAAAAAAATGCCAATAGTATGAGATCATGGTGCAGCAAACAGGGTTGAAACTTTCCTATAATTAAGAAAAAGTTCTAGTTGGGAAGCAGTCCATGGATTCAAGATTGCCACAAAAATGCCCTCGTCCTTACCAATAACACAAAAACTGATGTTGTTCCACAGGGTGACAGCGGTGGCCCTCTGACGACCATCGACATCGACGGTGCCATCACCCAGGTTGGAGTAACATCATTCGTTTCTGCCACTGGATGCCACACTGATGTCCCAGCTGGTAAGTAAAGAATTGGTGAATTTTAATCTATGTATACAGAAAGTCGACGGTATTGTTTTAGTCTTGCTTTCTTTTTTATAACAACTTCTAATAGTGTTGTCCCATAAATGATTGTCTCTATGTATACAGGGTTATTGGTTATAGGTCGGCAAGCCATTAAGAGGATGTGGTCGTTTGCAACATAATTACCCCTGATGACCCCTATGAAAACCTATCAACCTATTTTTCTTTCTCTCTTTCTTTCTATGCCAATGTCAACCATTTTCGAGTAATTTGACATGTTAAATTTTAAAATGTATGAAATAAAAATATTAAATGTCAATTGACACATATATTTTTTGACATTTGCATAGTACCTAGTCAAAAGGCGTCATTTGGTTGTAAATCACCTCTCCTACATCCTCTTAATGGATTGCCGACGTCAAACCATTAACCGTGTATATCAGGGTTTTTGGTTACATTTTATATTTTTATTTTACACATTTTAAAATATAAAATGTCATTTTACTCGAAAATGGCTACGTTTAACCATTAATCCTGTATATCAGGGTTTTTGGGTACATTTTGATTTTTACGTTACATCCCCTTAACGGATTGCCGACAGATAACCCTGTAAATATATAAATAAAAATGAAATGCTGTTCGTTGGTAAGTGTATCATCACTTTAAAAGAGCCAGACCGATTAGCGATTTAGCTAGACTGATTTGGTTGTTATTTGTTTTGTAACGTTCCGAATTAGGTTTTAATACAAAGAAAAAAATAAAAAAAACAAATTCCGGGGTAACCGAACGTCTTCTTTAGGGTTCCGTAGTAAACAACGAACCCTTATGGTTTCGTCATGTCCGTCTGTCTGTCTGTCCGCGGTCTAGCTCCGAGACTCTTAGTACTAGAAAGCTGTAATTTGGCATGGGTATACATATTTATTACGCCGACAAAGTGGTAAAAAAAAAAACCTTTTTTTTTAGTGTACCTACCCTACACGTAACTCTTTTTTTATCCCATGGTGTGAGGTATTATTGAAAAGGTCCTTCAAAAACATTGGAAGTATGTGAAAACCATTTATAGATTCAGGGATCTGT
Organism: Agrochola litura; assembly: GCA_949152395.1. Lineage (NCBI taxonomy): Eukaryota > Metazoa > Arthropoda > Insecta > Lepidoptera > Noctuidae > Agrochola > Agrochola litura. The sequence continues at coordinate 11,262,715 of OX424511.1, forward strand.
TTGCGAAATATTAACCTTTAAAGTGCTAATTTTGTTAGAGTCAAGTGTCCCCCTGCCAGCTATGGTTGGTTCTGGATGTGTGAAAAAAATCACAGCAGTAGTTTATATAACGAAATTAAAAGGAAAACTGTCACAGCTAAGTAGGCTCAACAAGTTAACGAGTAATAATTGACCAACTTATATTTGCAGTTGCAAAAACATATTTTCCCATACATTCCGTATGGGAGAACATGTTTTTCAACTACAAAGTTAAGTTTGTTTTTGGGAACAATTCATCCAAACTACGGGACCCTTCATTGTGCGTGGTCGGACACGCACTTGGCCGATTTTTCAATTGGATTTTTTGTATTTTGGACATAACAATGTCTGTCCAGTCAGCTAGTTATAATATTTTATATTTTCAGGTTTCATCCGTCCTGGCTTCTACCACGACTGGTACACAGACGTGACCGGCATCGATTTCGACTGGGAGTACAACCCAGAAACTACTGAAGCTCCCGAGCCGGAAACCACTGTGGCTCCCGAGCCGGAAACCACTGTGGCTCCCGAGCCGGAAACCACTGTCGCTCCCGAGCCGGAAACCACTGTCGCTCCCGAGCCGGAAACCACTCTCGCTCCCGAGCCGGAAACCACTGTCGCTCCCGAGCCGGAAACCACTTTGGCTCCCGAAGAATCGAATGAATCAAGCTCATCTTCCGATTCTAGCTCATCATCAAGCTCGTCGTCTTCCAGTTCATCTTCAAGCTCGTCTTCCGAATCTAGCTCATCGTCTGAATCTACTGAGTAAGAACTTCTGCCTTCTAAGACTGATGATTCAGCAACAGATTTTTAAAGATCAATCATGTGTCCTGTTGGAATCAAATCAATCGATTTTTAACACATGACATAATATTATTATATAATAAATAAAAAGTAACTATATTTATAAATCCCCTTATTTTATTTTACTTTATGAGACATATCGTCTGTAATATTTCACGTAATCTCATTGTGTTCTATGGAGCCTGGTATAAAATAACTTTTCTATGGTTAAATAAAATACTGTCTCTGTTTCATCAATATCATTATGCAGATTTGAGTTTACCTACCCTTTGATTCCGAAGCTTAGATCCAAACGCTGCCTGTTACCAAAATGCATAATTGAATAGCTTTGCAAACCAGCAACTGGGGATCAAAGATCACAGCTGTTGAGGTCATCACAGGTCGCTGTCCTGCTTCTTATGACACTTTTGTGACCTATATTTCTAAACGCCGGTTCTTGGGGGCCTACTCAACTGAATGCTTTATTATTTTGGTTACCCAAACAAAGCAGATTTACTGATCAAGCTTTCAAAAACTGTGTGTAAGATAACATAATTTTTAGAAGGCAAATACAACCTCTAAACTAACAACTCTTTGTTGTGCAGTCTTTATGGAAATACAGTGTCTGGTAAGCTCCTAACCTTACTCCTCATAATTGCCGACACCGATCGAGATCGATTGTAACACCTAGGGGTGCTATGAATCGAAAGCCTTGTAAAGATTTACTATCACACAGACAGAACGATGTAAAAAAGGCAGATTAAATGAAGAAATGTCGTAGAAAACTTTAGTTTTCAAAAAATTTAAGTACTTTATGTAACTTTCCACGGTTTTCTTGTAAGTTATGGTGTCGGAAGCTCGCCAAAGCAGGTGCGAGTCGCCGGTCGCATGTAGTGGCGACAAATCGCACGGAAATAAAAATAGGCGCATGGTGCTACAGCGTCGTATTGCAGTGGCGAGCGACCGCGCATGCGTCAAGGTGTTGCCAGGGAAGGAACGAGTTACCCTCAAGTTTTATATTTTTATTGGGTTTTTTGTTTTATAAGGAAATAAGGTATTGTTGGTTTGATACAATATATGAGAGTTCTTATACTTGAAAATGCAATGGTGTAGAATTACATAATGTTTCACTTCTGCATGCTGAACCGAACATCAATCAATGTTATCGAAGAAGTACGTAGGTACTCTAACGGTGTTCACAAATCCAAAACCCAAAAATTTTGTTAGTTTAATTTAAATCAAATATAGACGACCGCTATACTTCCGACAGCTATTTGTTGTCGGGGGTAAGATAAATCAGGTAAGTAAGACACGACAGCTTGTCCAATGGTTGTGAATAGCTATGCAGAAGACGAACACATTTCTTTAGGACAATTTCGAACAGGTTTTGAGCCAGAGTTTTTTCGCAATGTTTTTGACTTAAGGGACTGTAATATATGAGACTGAAATCGGTTGATTTCAGATCATTCAGAAAAGATACCTTTGACAAGAGGAAACCAGAAAAGCTTGGCAACACACGATTGCATTTGGCGCGCGCGCGAATCGCCCTTCCAAATCAACATGGCGAACGCTCGAGGAGCGCGCCTCGTCTCATAAAACAACCGGATAATCTCATTCTCAGTTCACCACACGTAATTATTATTTCTACCAATCGTTCTTGGATAAAATGTTATAGTGTCCGGTCTACGGGTGTGAATAGTGAATTCTTTTGTGTACACAGTGAGTTATTGTTTATTGCATGAGTGGCGCTCATGGGGTGGCTGACGTACGGGACGAGGGACGCGATTCACCTGCCAGCACCGAACAGCTAACGTAAGAATATTAAATGAAAATCAAATATTTAACGAAACCTTCGCAAGCGGAACTTCTACGTCTCTCCAATCGAATTCGCTGTACTTAAAACTCTTTTGTGGATAACTGTTAGGTACTGTGCATAATGAAGGTCTACCGCACCCCTAATGGCAGCCTTCCATTGGAACAAATGTGATTCTATAGATAGAACTCGTTTGTGGTTCGTAATTGGTGGAAAATGTTGACAACACTTTGCAATTTAATGAATTCGTAAGGCTTCGGGGAAAATTTGTCATTTTTATAAATACGTTGTGACTTGGTCAGATTGTGAACATTTGTTGGCTGCGGATGTGAATCAATGAAAGATATTATGTTTTAATGTAAATCTTTCTAAGAATTTATAGGTTGAGTCAAGTTTTCTCTATCTGTTTCATCATATTTTGTGAGAACATAAAAAATCAGTTACCCACCAACCTTACTTTTGCCTTGCTGTGACGAAAAATAAAGTGCGTTATCGACTTCTCAACTTTAAATTCGGGGGAAATCAAAATTTTCTTACCATTTATGTATACCTACATATGCAAAGCATAAATTTTTATTTGAAGTCTAACCCAAGGGTGAAGCTTGCTACTTTAATAAAATTTATGCGACTTTTTGTATTAAATGTATTACCTACTATTATGTTTTTGATGAAGGAACTCATTGTCATGTCATACCATGAGATCTTTCTAATGATGCGTTGAAAGGCATTTCGTGCGTTCGACAAGCCGCCGGCTGTCAACAGAATTGTCTATATCTATACAAACTACAACAACTTGTCACGAGATGTCTACACATTTAATAGACCGGTACTCACATATTGTAGACGAGAAATTCTATGACTTTGTTGATATAAATTAGTGTAGATTTTGAAATGGGAGTTCCGGGCGAAAACTGAGAATGGAAAAAAGGGGTCAAAGCTCAATTTTGGAGAAAAAAAAAACTATTATAGTTTTGGGGTTTCTCCAAAATCATATCCTTGAATTTTCATTTTGAATTTTCTTACACCGTCAGACCCTAAAGATTGTGAATCATGTAGGTAGGTAGGTAATCCAAAGTCATTTTGTAACAGTTTGTATTACATTACCACACCAAAAACTAACACTATGTAAAAAGTCCTTGAGTCCCCAAAGACACGAACACGGAGGACATAATTTTTCCGAAAAGATTAACCTTCTATTCGTGACATGTAGTTGTTACCATAAAACATTGTTGTCGGACAAATTCAGCCAGTGTGTCAGTCAGGTTGGCTCTTTGCCAGGAAGACGACGGTTACGTCTCAGACGGAGTCTACGTCATCTTTGCGTAAAAATCCATACGTATTGTGTAACGCGTAAAGTTGTCAGCTTCTAGCGTCACTGCGATTCGGAGTTATCGTCACAGATAGTACCTACCATCACAAATAACATAATATATCCCTACGAATATGTGGGAATGGAAGTAAAATAAAAGATAGTTACAAGCCATGACATGTAGCTAGTAAGTCAATTTAATTTTGAAACCAAGGGGGGAAGTTATCTTACAATGTCAAATTAATGACTAAAAGTGGTGATGAAATTACCATCTCATCTAGTAGAAGCTATGCCATCCTCGGATAGCAGGCTAACCAGGCGTTAATTACGCCTGGACAGGAACGGCCTGCGCCTGGTGACGGGGACCATCACGGGACAATGCTCGCTAAACTAACACTTCCACACAATAGGCATAACGGACAGTCCTCTGAGCAGGGCGTGCATGGAGGCTGAGGAAACCGTAGCGCACGTGTGCTCTTTGAATGCACAGGCGTCACCCAGATTAGAACAGAAACCCTCGGGTCACCCAGATCTTTCACAGATGTTCTGAACAGACCAGATTTAATTAGCTTCTGGAGGGGGAGAGGTGGGCTGATTGGAAAAACCACCAAACTCAAACTCAAAACTCAAACTCAAAGCATTTCAAACTCAAAGCATTTATTTCAATTAAACCATTTACAGGCACTTTTGAATTGTCAAAGAATCGGTCAGTTAGTCAGAAAGTTGAAGCTAGTTGCCCATTCCAAAACGTAGATCTCTATGGAGAAGAACGGGCAAGAAACTCCAAGGCCACTCTTTTAAATATAGATATTACAAAATTCTGGGTACATTACTCTTGTTGCTTCTATATGTGAGAACAATGTACAAAAAATAATCAAAGCAGTTGAAAATATATGATTAAAAATAAGCCCTGGCAGATAAGAGATAAACGAAAAAGAACCGGCCGAACGATAAAGAAACGGCCGCCATGGCCCACGCACAATGGTCCACCTTACGGACTAACTGCGGAAACCAAACCCTATAACATAGAACTATCAATCTCCTTAAAACTATATGACGTCTGCGATGGCCATTATTATTACAGTTTGACAAGAAAGTCCTGAAACGGAACTAAAATATTTAATAATTGGCAGCACTCGCTCTGCCTCGTCGAGTAAGGTACATAATCTGTCATTTCTTATAATCGGTGTCTGTTTCTCGTGTTTCTTTTTATTTATTTGCGTTATTGTGGTGATACCGGTGACCCATTGTGTTCATAATGAACAGATCTGTTATTCGCAGCTCCGCAAGAGCGATAATTTATAAAGTGTACGTGAGATGTTTGGCGGAACTCGAGGCCGGACAAATTTTATCCGATCTCAACGATGTGTATAAAAGAACCGCTGAAATGACAGGTAAAATTATATTTTATACATGTAATCACATGTAAAGTGTGTATTTCAAGGTGCAATATCTAGTATAAACCTTTCATACAATTATTGAAATGTGCATTCACGAATTTAAGGTTATGTTTACAAAACACATTCGGAATGCAGCGCGTTCATATAATTTTGATACTTTTTGTTAATATTGCATAAATCACTGAACAAAAATAACTATAGTATGTTTTAGGTAAATCCATCAGTACTATAAGGCGAATTGCAATAGAAGGACAAAGAAACAAAGGTGTTTTCTCCACACCTGGGAAACATAGAGCAGGGCGACCTAAAAAAGAATTGGACAATTTTGACTTGTGTGCAATCAGACAAAAAGTTCAATTCTTTAACACTGTAAAAAAGATTGTAAGTAGAACTTCTCTTTTATATCAATCTTTTTTTAGTTTTTATCAAGATCTGAGAGACATTTACAGTAATTTTTATTTTTAGGCACCAACCTTACGAAATCTTTTGCCTGTGGTTAGAGAAGAACTTGGGTTTGACGGAAGTCGTGAACACTTACGAAAGGTTCTAATAGCCCTGGGCTTTAGATACAAAAAGTGCCAATCAGACAGGCAATCTTTGATGGAAAAGCCGAATATTGCTGCAAAACGTGAAGTCTACTTGGACAAGATTATTAAAAATAGGAATTTGCCGGATGATCTGAGAAAGGACATTATTTATCTAGACGAAAGCTATATTCATACTTCCTACAAATAAAAAAAATGCTGGCAGTCTCTTAACGTCAGTGGAATAAAAGAAAGTGTGTCCAAAGGCAAAAGGTAAGTTGTTGCTGAAGCATGCTTTATTTAATGCGTTGTGTGTGTTGCATGTGTTGCACGTTCTGCTTGCTTTTTTTTCTCAGGTACATTATCATACATGCAGGGAATGAAAATGGTTTTGTACCAAATGCGTTGTTAATATTTTGTGGGAAAAATAAAAATGAAGACTACCACTCGGATATGAATAAGTCAAATTTTACTAAATGGGTTAAGGAGAAACTAATACCGAATTTGTCTAAACCTTCAATTATAGTCATGGATAACGCCCCCTATCATTCAGTGATTCGCAATAAGGCACCTACCTCTGCATCAAAAGTTGGCGAAATAAAGCTGTGGTTGTCTGAGAACAATGTGCCGTTTGATGAATCAGCAAGGAAGCCGAACCTGCTCATGCTTGTTAAACGACACAAACCCATGCCTATCTATGAAATAGATGAACTCCTAAGTGAGCATGGTCACACGGTGGTAAGGCTCCCACCTTATCACTGCGATCTAAACCCCATTGAACTGATCTGGGGTCTAGTAAAACATAAAATTGCCTCACATAATGTGGGATCAATTGACATCAAGGTATTTTGATATAATTATTTCATTTTCAATTCATTATAGTAAGTAATTGCAAATGCTTAAGTTGTTTTTATTTTATTGTTCTAGGCAGTGGCTGAACAAGCGTTTCAGAGCATTTCAGTTGACGACTGGAAAAATTCATGTCAACATGTCATGAAAATAGAAAAAGGTTATTTTCGAAGGGGGCAAACTCTGTATAGTGACATTGAAAAAATTATCATAAACCTACAAGATGAAAGCAGCAGTAGTGACACATCTGAAGATAGCCAGCAGAGTTTTGGTGAAAGCTCACGGATGGAAGACATGGATGAAGACTTTTCGGGCGTGGAATACTTAGAAGAAAACATTTTTGATTCCGATTAAATTTTTTGATTCTGATTATTTTTTTAGTTTTTGTTTAGAACACCAACTATGGAACATTTTACCTGTGGTTAGAGGAGAACTTGGATTTGTGGGACACAGTCACACAGTAGCAAGACTTCCAATTTGTCACTGTGATTTAAACCCTATTGAATTGATCTGGGGTCTTGTAAAACATAAAATTTTCTCACATAATATGGGATTATAGTAGACATCAAGGTATTTTGAAATACCTAATAATTTTGTTTTTAATTCATTACAATAAATAACTGCAAATGCTATCGTTCTAGGTAATGGCTGGTGGCTGACCAAACGTTTCAGAGCTTTTCTTTTTTTCATAAAACACGCCAATATTCACATTAATTGTCAAAAAAACTAAGTATCAAAACCGTTTTAGTCGTACTATATAGGGTTACAACATGCACGATAGTGGCGCCACCATTATTTTCACGACTTTTTGGCCAAGCTGTAACTATGTTTAAATTCAAAAGTTTATACGGAAGAGCGATTTTTTTGAGATTGCGCCAATTTGGCAACATGGATCTATAATGTGTCGCCCAACATTAGATCTCTAGCTTCTCTTTGTTTGCCGAAAATCCAGAAATACAAATAGGTACTACTACGAACTATCTTTGTATTACCTAAGTACTATATCCTCTAGGATATCATTATTGTCGATGTTCTAAAAGCATTTTATAAGGGGCTCACTATCCCGAGTCAGTTTTTAGACTCAACACTGAGGTAGAGCTCATTATAATCATTATACTTGTTTGTGTAGGCGCATTCTTGTAGTACCGTGTGTAACTACTTACCTAGAGATACGTACGTATGAAATAGCTGATGAGATTCTAAATTATTTCTGTTGTTATTGTTGATACTTCGAGTTCAGTTATGTACTTCATTTCACAAATCAGTGCTCACGAAATATTTTACACTAGCCACCTACATTAAATGTAGCGTAGTTTATCTATAATTCCAATTAGGTACCTCCTTTTCATAGCACAGATCAAATGAATAGTTCGCTATTCATTTTATAGGTTATGCTAGGAAACATAAATAAACTACGCTAAGTGCCGATTTCAAAAATAAAACTGAACGCGATCAGCACATCTAAATGGCGTTCAAGAGCTGTCAGTGTCAACATTCCATAACAATAATGACAGTGACAGCTCTTGAACGTGGTTTAGATGTGCTGATGGCGGTTTAGATGTGCTGATCGTGTTCAGTTTCATTTTTGAAATCTGCCCTTAGTCATTCGCAGTCAGTATTTCATTTTTAACACCAGTTGGTAGAGACAATAAAGCTGTTAAATTATTAGTAGGTATGTTACAAGGGCACATCGAGCTTTACATTACTCAACAAAATGTAATTTCAGTTCGATGGAACATTGTAATCACGTTATTTATCAGGTATTTTTCTAAATCTGCTGAAAATCTTCAGGCTTTTCCGTCCTTGATGAATTTTACACTTTTCTCTCTTACACTGTAGTAAATAAACGTATTTAGTGTATTTATGAGAGAAATTATATATAAATCAGTTTATTCCAGTAACAATAACGGTATATTTAGTTCAGAGCTATTTATATTGGATCCCAGTTGACCGTGAGCGACTAGCGGGTGGCTTGTGGTCGTCAAAATAAGCTGGGATAACAACTTTTAGTTTTGTGTTTGTGTCGTTCTTCAAGGATGTTGTACTTCGATATTTTGTCTGCAGGAAGGTCTATTGAGCATAATGTTGATGATTTATGAAATCGAGGAATCATGGGTTTAAAATCACTCACTCAAAAAGGATTATAGTGTGTGTGTGTATGGGTGGACTAACACTTTTTTTTTTTGTTTTAGTTTTTAATCTGGCTTTTCATGGTAAAAAGGAGTATTAGGTATTTAATTAATGTAGCCGCGAACGATGTAGAAAAAAGTCCATATATTTTGTGCATTACGTGAATTTAAAATGAGGTCTACAACATTGGTAGGTATTGGTTTTGTTCTTAATGGGGTTCTATTCGTTCTACCGATCAAATATCGGTTTGCAAGTAAAGTGATATGGTAGTTTTTCAGTTTATTTAAAGAACTTAATATGTACCTCCAGTTATTTTGAATTCTTAAGCATATAACATTGTTATTTTTTTGTAAAATTAAAAAGAACTTTGTGTAAAATGTGAGTGATTACGGAAATCCACAGTCCACATGAATAATCAGAAAATTTCCGCAACTGAAAATTTATCAAATAGGATCGAAGACAGATCCAAAACAAATTCATAAATGTTTATTGCCATTACTGTTGACACAAATATTATTATAAAGATTTAACCCACGTCTCGGATAGAGATAAATAAAACTGTACTGGGTTACTGAGTTGGGACACATGCCAAGGCATACGAACGAACCTATATTCTTCATGCACGAGTTTTGCTCGACGCCGACATGTCTGAGAGCGCTTAAAAGAAAAGTTTGTCTTGTAAATGAATTATGAACCTTCAGCGCTCGTAATAAAGCCTTTTATGACGATTTCAAGGATAATTGTCGGTTGTTACTCATAAGGAAATAAGGAAGCTTTTTCCTGTTGGCGCCCACCGTGGGACCTGTGTAGACATTTGGCGCCCAACGTGGGACAGGTATATTGTTCTTACTCCGATTCGTCTGCAAAGTATGAACAGTTAAAATGTTACTTTAGCTTTTAAAAATGGCTTATAATGGCTTATAAAATAAAAACACATTTTGTTAGTACCAATCTGGGAGCCGATTTAAGTATTTGGCGCCCAGCTTGGGTCATTACTAAATTCAATTGATCCGTAATAAAATGAAATGCAATTGTTTATTCTGTAAACAGGATATCGGAATCACTTTAACACGTCGTTTTTCTCTGAGAAGAAAGGACGAAAAAAAATCTGAGGTCGCAGTCTCTTTTAAAGTCCAGACATAATTTTGGTCATGCCATATGAGGACCATATACATTAGTGTCAGAAATGGTCCTCTGAGGAAAGAACCACATAGATTTGAGTGGACCGGTCGAGTCAGTGACAACAGTGCAAGCATTTGTCAGTAATCGTGGAGCTCAACTTAGAACTTAAGGAGCTTAACGACTCAACGAACAATACCAAAGAAAGGACATTTGGGTAGGCCTCATAAAGTACTCAAACTGCCAGACCATCATTAAAACTAAGTGAGAAAGAAAAAAAAAATTAAAGAAAAACGATCCACATAGTCCTCACATTCACAATCATTAAAATAATATAATACTTTACACGTAAACCCTATATTATGTATATTTCTTTAGCAGCATTATCCAAGGATGCTATCATCATATTCAATTACTGAACCTATTTTATCGTTTACAGAATCCCCATCTACAATTACTTTATTTATTTTAAATACCAAATCACTTTTCAACAAAGTCGTTCAAGATCTTTACTTTTGTAGGTATCGATTTCTTACCGTTTAAATTCTAAAATCATACAGCAATCAGTACAGCCCACAATCTTAACGGCCACCATTACTTCGCTTAACAGCCTGGCCGTGGGGACTAATTTCAGCTCAATACCCACTACCCTACTTCGGTGTTTACTTGCGACCCTCGCAGGCTTCAGACGTAACGTCAGTCATCTAAATGTCAATTAACTTGTAAGTTTCGCGAACATTCTCGTTAATTAGTTCAGTAATTATGACACTGGGATGTTTTGGAAAAGTTTTGCTTGGAAGGAGGTTGAAAGGTAGAGCGCCTAACTAGAGTTTAGCGTTTTAATTTTGCAAAATGCGAAGTTATGTCCGATAGTTTTTTAGTGTTTTACAGAATAATAGTTTATAAGCCTGACGTTTCAACGAACAAAATGACAAAATGGCAAAAGTATAAACAAATTTTGCGACTTTGGAATGCCCATTGTCAGTAGTTATTGTGTTATCCATTACGTCAATCCAACAACTTAACTTAAAACACCTATCAGACCTAGCTATTTGCTGAACATGCTCTCTTCAACTTGAACGCTTTATTACATTACACAACACGTTATTTTGTGAATATTGGTGATATTATTCAGAAAGGTCAGGTGTGTAGTAATTACAACCGGCGTACGTGTATGACTACATAGATGAACGTTTACACGTGGCAAAAGGAGTATTTAAGGATCGTAGGAGGTAGCGTTCTGTAATTTCTGCCTACCCCCATAGGAAGAAGGCACGAGTTTATTTATGTATGTGTAACTGGTACAGTTTTTAAGAAACGTTTATCAGCTACTTTAGACATGAAATCTGTGCTTAATATCAAGTAGCCTTCAAAATTCTGCGCCGCCATTGTCCCTCAAAATGTCCCCTCTCGAACTGGGGAGGGTCCTACTCGTTCTTATAAAAGAGGACCTTGGCATTTATTTTTACAATGCTGCTAAACATAATAGAATAATACCGGCTTCCGAACAATTCACGCTTTTGTTAGGTAACTCTTACGATAGGGTTGACTTGTATTTATTTAAATTAATAACTATTGTACATTAGGTATCCAACGTCCGAAAATGGTTTAATATAGAATAAAATATATTAAAAAGATAAACAGCAAAAAATATAAAACGTGGATCGTATCAATTCCTGAAAAAATCCTTCTCGGAATCAACATGGATGAACTTAGTGATATACCGTATTTATGGTTGGTGGGTTGACGTTGCCGAAATGTGGGTGACGACCTGTAAAAAAACCCTGTTCGATCCGTGAGGGTATTTATTGTTAAGTATCGTACTGAGAGTCTATTTATGTGGAAATTTTCAGGAAAAAAGAAAAAAAAATTACCAATTTTTTTAAATGGGGAATTTTACCGTTTTATTACATGCGGCGCAGGCAACCTTTGTTTAGTGGGTGTCTACAAGTCGTAACTTATGACCCCTGTTGAAAATTTGATTTAGGGTAATTTTGGTAAAAACGTAAATTTTAAGTAGCAACAACATTTTTATTTTCAATAATATTTTTTTATTTTATTATTTGGTAATGTTTTTGCAGTACCTATGTGCCCCTTTCGGATCGGACAGGGTTTTTGTGAAAAATGGTTATTGTGCGTCATCCTTAGAAGATAGACATATGCCATCGCGGACTTTTTTGTTAAACTTTTTAAGATGAACAATACCGTAGAACATAAATCTGATGTATCTTTTCGAGTTAACGCAGCGCATGCCAGTAAAGCTCCCAGTCGGCATGATTTTTTCCGACTTTTTCAACAATGATCGTCATATTTCAGCCAATTTACACAAAACCTTAATTAATTATACACTAAAACCTTCCGCATGAATCACTCCGTTCATTGGTGAAAACCGTTTGAAAATCCGTTCGGTGGTTTTTGAGTTTATCGCGTGCAGACAGACAGACAGACGCGGCGGGGGACTTTGTTTTATAATATGCAAGGATAAATCTCTACCTAACCCTTCGGGGATTACAGGTACTGTAACTTCTGTCTAAAATCCCCTAATATGAACACTGTTACTTTTTACCATACCCAAGAGATAGAGTAGCCTAGTCTTGTAAGTTATGTATCAATAACAGCATAATGCTATATCACGTTTAGCAGTAACGAGCTTCCAACTAAATAATAATCGTTATTATGAAATCCTTCTGACATTTTCGAACTACCCTCAATATATGCGACACTATTACTTATACAAAAAATCTATAGCTACCCTCATTTCACATAATTATCAGAGCTAGTTTAAAACAATAAGCCAGTAGGGTGGAATAGCATTAGACGACACTGCTGAGTTACGCTCGGCTGGATTTTTGTTATCAGCTGTAACGCCAGGCGCATGATAAACAGGTACACAGTGGAAAGAGTACAGTGAATAAGGTTTGAATAATGTTGGCTTTGTAAGACATGGGCAAATTGCTGTAATTTGGATGGGTATACATATTAATTACGCTGACAAAGTAGTAAAATAAAATAATTAAAAATATATTTTTTAGGGTACCTCCCCTACACGTACTGTGGGGATGTGTATTTTTTTCTCGTCTGTCCCATGTTGTGGGGTGTCGTCATCGGTAATTTTTTTTGTGTGTATGTGAAAACCATTTTTCGATTCAGGGGGATCCCTGAATCAAAAAATGGTTTTTCGCAAACGGATGTTTGCGAAATATTAAGCTTTAAAGTGCTAATTTTTGTTAGAGTCAAGTGTAGATTTGTTCTTTCTTTCTTTTTCGTGTGATTTGTGACTAATCTGGTGTCAGAGTTTTCATGCCACCCATGGGTCGACTCTGATTTGGCTTCACATGCCGTTAACATTTTCACATCACTCAGGCATAGGTTTCCTCACGATGTTTTTTTCCTTCACCGTTTTTTAAGCAAGTGATAATTATACAATACGCACATGAATCCGAAAAGTCAGAGGTGCGTGCCTTGGTTCGAACTCGAGAAATGCATTATGAACAGTTATTCGGAAAAGAATCCAACGTACGACTAATTAAATAAAACATATTATAGCTCTTAAATATTATATTGCCTCCTATATCATTAGTAATTACGCTTTAGCATATTACAAATGAAATACGTTCATTCCTAACTCGTAGGTATTTCAACGTAAAATAAATTCCGCTGGAGGTACTGAACTGGGTTCTAAAAATAGATGAAAGTGATAAAGCTAATCGTAATAGGGAGTTGCGAACTCGCGATACTAAGTAAGTTGTAGCTTTAAGCTGTATTGTCAAATACTAGCCTTTGGATGGAAAGTACTTAGTTATTTTGTGGCTTAGACAATTAAATAGAAATATGTGACTCTATTATTTTTGTAGGGACAATAAGCTTGTGATGGTACTTCAGATAAAAAGGTCGCACTTATTAATTTATGAAAAAAATATCATTAACAATATCGTTGAATGTTACTTATGACGTTCTTAACGTAAACTAAGTTCATCCATGTTGTTTGGTAGGTAAAGGAATCGGTGAAACTGATCACCATTTCATTCGTCAGCTGGTACTTACTCATCAACTTAAAATTAGACTTATTCCATTTCAAGAAAGAACTTGTAGACAAAAAATAGCTGTTATTCTGATTATAATTTTAACCATTTACTTGCCTCATACAATTTTTTTACATATTTCATCGCAGTTGAGTTACTGTTTCACATGGACATTGGCACCAAAATGTTAACGTGCGACGCACACTGACTCACAGCGACCTTTTAGGCTATCGATTTTGTACACCAAGTGAACGCCACGGCTTGTTTTAACTGATCACCGTCTATATAGACCTGCTTTGACATTATCTTGACAATCGGGGGCTAATAAACTTGGGGGAATGGAAGAAAGATATCGATGTTTTTAAAGCGATGTGGCACGATGGCTGGGGCTTGAAAATCAGCCTACATAATGTTGTCTTGTTATGGGGTAGATAGTCTAGTATCAGTTCGAGTATGTCTTTCCTTTCCAGTACACATCAGCGGTTAATTAATTTTTCAATCCTCTTGCTCAAAAAGTCCATCATTGTAGCGTACCAGAACGGGGAAAAAATTGGATTTCTTGCTCTAGGGGAAAAAGTAATTTTTGTTGTAACCAACGAGCCTACAAAAACCAAAAAGTCTTCAAAAAGTTCTTATGTAAAACTAGCTTTTTCCACCGCATACCGGGATAAAAAGTTTCCTTAAAAATTCAGATTGAACAAATTGTATATTTTTTTCAAATAAAATAAACTATTTAATATCGTATTTGATTATTTTATTTTCTCGCAATCGTAGTGAAAAGTAGAGTGTAACACACGGCGCTAAAACCTATTATAACTCGGTTTCTGTATGAACTACCTCGTTACAATGGATTATTATTTTAGCCCCTCGTATAACAATCTACTATTTTAAGTACTAGACGCATAGCGAGCGCATGCGATAGATGGAAATCTGTGTTCTTCTAATTTGTCGGGTGTGTGAATTCTGTTAGCGAGTACCTACAGTCAGATGAGTAAGGACCATCGAAATTGACATTTATTTGGCCCTTGCGTGATTTCAATGCTTTGAAAGCGGGAAACCTTTATACAGAAATGGACCTGTCACTTCCAGGTACTCTATTGTGACATTTCATCCAAAATGCTAAATGCGGTGCTTTTGGCGACCTACGCAATTACTGTTGATAATATCCGTGCCGTGGGCGAATCTCGTTGCATACGTCAGCAGGAGCGGTTGGCATAACACTATTAGACAACATTCATGACGTAGCTTGCAGACGAAGCCCGTGTTTAATTCTTTTTCAGTCACAATGTTTCACGTGGATAGGGCTTCTTTTGATGATAAGCGACGACGCGAAACGATGAGGAAGCGCCAGTCACATAATTAATTTATATTATATACCTACTGTAATTGTAGGTACCTAATATGTAAAAGCTCTGAAGTTAACTTTTGAACAAGACAGGTATTTTTATACGAACGTATCTACCCTTTTTGTGGTAAAAAATTTATAGTCTGGATATCGCTTATAGCGTCTAAAGACCAATTAAAACTTTCATTTTTTGATGAAAAAGTGCTCTTGTTTTTCTCACCGTAGTTAAAGAGCCATTAAGGTTTTATGAATACTTGTAAGAGACTGAAATGAATTAATATGGGACATAACCTACCTTCTTTGACTGTCGTTACGGGTAGTCAGAAGGCCGAAAGTCTGACAACCAGTCTTACCAAGGGGTATCCTGTTACCCAGTAACTGGTTTGTGGATGTCAGATAGGCAGTCGCTCCATGTAAAATACTGGTATGCAGCTGAATCGTTTAGACTGGAAACCGACCCCAACATCGTTGAAAAAAGGCTAGGCAGATGTTGATAGTATAGGTACCTTTAGAGGAGCTCTTTTATTCAAGCCATCCATTTTCATGATTTTCTAACTCACACCCACACTATACCCAACCTTGTAAAAATAGACCCTTTGAGATAACTGTGAAAGCCAACTTTTTGCAATGAAAGCGTGTTTACTTTTCGTTAGCTGGGTTTTACTGTTATTCTCTGTTTTATTATTATTTTTCTAAAATTCGGCCGATAAAACTGACTAGACATAAGAATATACCTACCTAACCTATAATGATAACTTTACTAACAAGATAAAATTTTCGTCCAAACTTAATGTAGGATAGGTGCACCAACCATTGTAGCTTTGTTTTTTGTTTTGCCTATTTGCCAATATTTTTTGTTTCGTCCTTTTGTAGTGATTATCTAGTGGTTATAAAGAACTTCACAAATTGCTTACAGTAAGGTTTCATGACGCAATCTACGTCTCAAACAAGGCTTTATTATATGAAAAGCGGTTACTGTCTGTTTGTTTAAGTTCAGCATTTTTTCACGACAAATGAAGGTAGTTGTAACTTTTAGTAATGAGAAGATATCCTGGAACGACTGATTTTCCTATTATACTTCGAACATTACAATAAAATTAAAACTTATTTAATTAGCTTGATTGATATAGTGTCAGGAACGTTAAAGTTCCAAAACAATGTCAGTTTTCATTAACTTTAAAATCATTAGTGGCGCCCACCGTGGGACTAAATTACAATTTATATTACGTAGCATAAAACCTTAATTAAAGTCTAGAAATAGCTTATGAAATACCTTTTTAGCACTAACCCTTTTTTTACTAGTCATTTTAGAAAATCCTAAAGCTATATAAAGTGATATTGGTTCTGTTAATAATATTTTAGTAAGAAAGAAATGAAAACATTCAGTTGTCATAAAAATAGTACTTAATTATTCTCGTTAATATTATGTTTTTATTCAAATTAATATAAAAGTTGAAGGTTCTGCGATCGGAAAAATGATGAGGCTAGAAAAGCCAAACAACCATCTACTAGACAAAGGCTCCTTGACTTCCAAATAAAGTCAAAGTCTCCACTAATTTGGTCCCAGCTCCACCTTTCACCATCATTTTGAGATAAATTAAATATTTTAAAATCTATTATTATTTATAATAAATAAACAATAGCAATAGCATTGGTTCGCCCTTCAGTACTCCGTGGTTCGCCCCCTATTACATGGGACTTAAACATAACTGGCGAAATGTGGGTGTACTATAGGTACACCTCTGCCTAACCCTTCAGGGATTACCGGCGTGATGTTATGTGTATGTGTATTATTTATAATTGCGGCTATAATTTCAGACATTATTGTAACTAATAATAATTCATTTTTCATGCCGATATAAATTCAAATAATCTATTTTCTCTTCACAAACAATGGCATCTTATAATTTAGACGGACTTGAAAAATTGTGACAATAGTTTGTGAGAGACTGGTGTCTGCACTAGGAATACCTGTATAGCAGATCACCAGGGTCCCACCACACGGTATGTAAACATAATCAATAAATAATAATAATAAAAATTGTGCATTCATCACAAAATAATTGTTAAACTATTCCTTACTAGCTGCGCCCCGCGGTTTCACCCGCACAAGTCTCGATCCCGTGGGAATATCGGGATAAAAAGTATTCTATGTCCTAACCTAGGTAATAATCTACCCATGTGCCACATTTCATCCAATTCCGTACAGCCGTTTTAGCGAGAAAGCGTAACAAACTCACTTCCGCTATTATAATATTATCTGTACTAATATTAGAAATAAAGAGGAAAGATTTGTATGTTTGTTTTTTTGTATGTAACGACTAAACTTAAAAACTGCTGGACCGATTTGAAAAATTCTTTCAGCAATGGATAGCTACATTATCAGCGAGTAACATAGGCTATATTTTATCCCCGTACTCCGACGGGTTGTGGAGGTCAGATAGACAGTCGCTGCATGTAAAATACGGTATTCAGCTGCATCCTGTTAGACTGAAAGCCGACCCCAATATAGTTGGGAACTACGCGGGTGAAGCCGCGTGACGTCCGCTAGTAGTATATATACTAGCTTCCACCAGCGGCTTTGCCCGCTTGATGTCTTTATAAATTATATTATAGTCTATGTTATTCAGTGATAATATAGCATTCTATTGGTGAAAGAATGTTTAAAATCGGTCCAGTAGTTTTTGAGTTTATTCATTACAAATAAATAAGCAAAAAATCAAATCTTTTCTCTTTATTATATTAGTTTAGATTTAGATATATATATATAAATAGTTAGAATGCCCATCGTTCGAATTATATTAACGTTTCAAAGCCCACTGACGGACGCTAATGATCAATGTTATGACTGAAGCTGAAATCGATATCTTAATTGTATCAATATATTACTTTCATATAGCATACCTATATACCCACGCCGGGACTGAATGGTACCGTTTAGGTATACATTATTGATGTAGCCTTTAACTTTTAAAAGCCTCCATTAATATTTATTGTATTTAATACAGGTTGTTGAAGTAGATACATAAATTGGAATATTTGCTGGTATTCATTCAATATATTTAATATTTATATCTAACTATTTATTTCACGGGTCAATCTAAGGTTAAGCTACGCTTGACGCGGTCGGTTGGTGGATGGGTGACCATCCATTAAAAATATCGAGACCGTGTTTTCGACGTGACGAGACTGCTTTCGGTTTTTGCCATACATAATTAATCCTTTATCTTTTTCTCTTCTGTGTTTTATGATTATTTTCTTCTTCTTCTAATGCAATAGCCAATAACACTACGTCAAATTCAACCATTTCAAAAATTAGAATACGTCAACACGGTAGGAATGAAACTATTTGACTAGGCGCAGAAACAGATACGTTCGCAAGCGACGGTACGGAGCCGATCGTATGCGTCGACATCCTGCCGGACGCGATCGGCTGTCGCCGCATCCGTTCGTATCCTTTCCGATCCGATGCGATGCGAGCCGTTTGGTGGAAATCATCCTGTACTCCGGAGTACAGGATGATTTCCACCTTAACGCCGTAGCTTAACGCTACTATCATTCTCATAATCAAGCTCATATCCCAATTTATTTGGAGTTGACTCAGACGCAGTATGTAATTTTTTCCCAGACACCTCTATGAATCGTCGCCTCCGTATTCGCCTCGCTCTATTTCTTCTAATCTCTAATGTAGCATAAACAAAGTCGTTTGTCTGTGCATTCACTTATTGACGGATTTTGATGTGGGTTCCTTATTCATTCGAACGATTTCTTGAGGAAGGTTATACCTTCATCGTTATTTGTCAGACTATTAAATTATTAAAGTCATCCGTGCAGATTGCTAGTTTTAGTTTTATCTAAGCTTCCAAAGAATGATGAGCTTATTGATTTATTTATTACGTCAAATGCGCTGCAGATAATTTAGGATACATATACACAGTATCCGGCCATAAGGAGCCAAATATATAGTACGGCGCGGCGTATGGCTCGACCGTAAGGACATAGAGTTTTTGGAATAGCTTGGCTTTGTAGAGCATCGTCATTATATATATGATCGCCACTATCACTCATTCCTGCGACAGCCTCTGTCTAAAGCTGCGGGGTAATTGCGTAACACATAAAATGACAATTGATCGCAATGGGTTTCATTTTGACAGTTCACCGACGTTCATTGCTTTATTTAGGTACGTTGTTGAGCTGACGAATTTTTTAAACCTATGAAGCAATGGATTATCAATATCCTTCACAAGTGATTGTGATTGAAAGTGTGTTACGCCTCGTGCAAACAGGCGCGACGCGACTCTAATAAAACAATTTCTAAGAAAACTTCACGGTAGAAAAATGACCGGTGTCACATTGCGCTGTCGCGTTGCGCTAGTCTGCACGCCCTTTATGTCTGGAGGCTTTTATTTAGATATTTAGTTCTGTTTACGTTTAGTTTTATTTTCTTTTTCTTTTTTTAAATAATGCTTGAGTATAGTCCTCGATGTTTTTGGTTGGTATATTGGCGTGTGCTAGCTGACATATGGCCTATAATTTATCATTTGAATTATGTTTTGTGTTGCATAATGTAGGTTATTTTGTATACTATTGTATAGAATCATTCTCTAACTTGAACAGACAGCTGTGCTGCTGGGGAGTTTGTTGCGCCACTTCTTCTTCCCAGCTAAAGGCACTAGGAAGTGGTGAAGGGTGGGTGTTTTTGGGGGACTGTCTTATGTAATTTTGACGTTCGAAAAGTGCTGATTCTCAGCTTAGTTTGAATAAATGACTTTTGAATTTTGAATTTTGCACAAGGCTTTAAGGTGCTGGTTGTGTCATATTTACTCTTGAACATTCTACCTACCAATGAACTGCAGTACCTACAGTTTATTATACTTCCTAATGTATAATCCAAGCATGACTTATGGCGTTTTGTTATAGCCTTGACCGCAGGGTGCAGCGGGCGCGCCTTTCTCGGACTCCATAGAAATGCCATAAAACCACAAGTCGCTGCGTCATATTACGTTCAGTGCCAAATTACTGATGAGTGGGTCAGGGACGAGCAGGACTGATCAGAAAGATAGGATAAACTGAAATACTGGAAGATCAGCAGTGCTTTTCTATTCGTAATAAAACTTCAATAACAAATTACAAATATCATAATTACTTATTTAAGCATAGGTATAAGCGTTTCTGCATCAAACTGAGTTTATTTGCCAAATTACTGATGAGTGGGTCAGGGACGAGCAGAACTGATCAGAAAGACAGATTGGAATACTGGAAGATCAGCAATACTATATCCTATTCCTAATAATCTATACTAATAATAAAGCTGAAGAGTTTGTTTGTTTGTTTGAACGCGCTGATCTCTGAAACTACCCGTCGGATTTGAAAAATTCTTTTTGCATTAGGTTCTTGCGGAAGGCTATTTACCATCACGCTACGACACTTAGGAGCCGCGCAAAAAGAAAAAAGTTAGAACTAACTTTAAGCGAAAACAAGTAATAAGCTCAAACTCAAAGCATTTATTTCAAATAAAACAATTACAGGGACTTTAAAAATGATGCTAGTTGCCCATTCCAAAGCGTAGTAGGTACCTATGGAGAAGAAGGGCAAGAAACTCAACGAACACTCTTTTAAATCAATATATTGTTATAAAATATTGGTTACATCATTCGTGTTGAAATTATACATGAGAGAATAGTGCGGATGATGCGATGCGAGGGGGTGGGACGGGGGAACAAGAAATTTAACGCAGACGAAGTCGCGCGCAGAGGCTAGTACCTATTATACTTTGATACCTACCATAATAATTCCATAAATATAAAAAATAAAAAATATAAAAAATAAAGTCTTTTATTTCATGCATTAGAAAGAAGACAAGATTAAAATTTTGTTTTTAAATTATTATTTTTATATAAGTATTATGTATGTAATACACAGTAGTTTTTGTTATAATTCCATAATTGTTTATTAGTGTTTTCCTATGGTAATTAAAATTTAATTATAATAATAATAGTCAAAAAAAAAGTATAAATTAAATTAGATTGTAAATATTTATAAAAAATCGTTGAGTTATTAATTAAAATAAAATGTTAATAAAAATAGCATGCATGAACCCCTCAAGTAGTAAGAGTAAAGGCCTCCTCCAAAGAACACCAGCGGTCTCGGTCTTTGGCTTCTGTCAGCCAGTTTTTGCCTGCGACTCGTGTGTAGTCGTCCGCCCATCTAGTTACAGGTCTTCCTCTTTTCCGAGTGCTTGTAGGACCTGGCCATGACCTCGTGCGAACTGTCCATCGATCGTCGCTCATTCTCGCTACGTGTCCTGCCCATCTCCATTTTATTCCATAAGTATACCTAATCATAAGTTTTCTACGACATACGGCGGCTGTGACAAATTAAGTACTAATGAGTGGGTCATGGACGAACAGGACTGATCAGAAAGATAGATTCGAATACTGAAAGATCAGCAGTGCTACCTAAGTATTCGTAATAAAACTTCGATAACATAGAAATGTAAGCATAAGTTTCGTCGCCAAATTACTGATGAGTGGGTCAGGGACGAGCAGGACTGATCAGAAAAATATAATAAATTGGAATATTGGGAGATAGGTAGCACAAAAAAATCAATAATAATCGAGTTCATTTTGATATCCGGAGTATTGATAGATAGATAAAATACCTAATCTTTATTGTACACCATATAAAAGTCAAGTGGTCACTAAAAGCGATATAAAGGTCACCTGTTCGTGGGAGGGGGGAGTTGTTCATAGATATTTGGAAACCTCCACTCACAGCCTCCACTACTTAATACCAGTCCTCGACGTAAGTACAACACTGGCAGCAGCACTGATAGGTAGATTAATTGTTTTAAATAAAAATGTTGATTCGTAAATAGTTATGGAGGAGCCGACTGGGTTCCTATTGGTATTTACAACATTCACAACAACACCATTGTTGTAACATACACCGACACTGATCGATTTAATATATAAACTAACCAAAAAAATAACCAGCTTTTTGCTCTCGACTTCGCCCCCATCGAGGTCCGAAATTATCCCAAGCAAACGTACAGACGCCAGCACATCAAGCTACCCGAAACTGTCAAATTTTCCCAATCAACTTTGAACCTTAAGAGCGGCCAACCCGTCATACTTTTCATACAAAAGCTCGTACGTGATTATGGCGTTGTAACACATCTTTCTTTAATTCTTTTAAACTAATAGGTATCTTGTGCACTATATCTAGGTTTCTATGAAAGCAAAAAATAAAAATTTTGCGAAACAAATTCAATATAAGCCTGCAAAAATCAGCTTTTTTGCACAAATTTTACCTGAATTTTGACCGTTCATAATGTACTCATAAATTGTAAAATTAAAGAAAACGTCTTCATAGAAACCTCGCACATGTAATGGAGATTCTAAATGACAAACATTTATTTCACAAACTTGTTAGGCGTATTCAAAAACACGTATTTCCTGAAACAAGTTATTTTTCGCACAATGTTATCGCGTTCTCACTTGCTTGTTAGCAATTCTCACTTGCGCTGGATAAAACAACAAGCTTTTCGACCATGCTCGCGTTGACGATAGACGGACCGGGAAGAGCCCTCTTAAGTTTCAGCGATAAAGTTGAAAATCTATTAAATAAATTTGACAGATTCTAGTAGCTTGAAGTGCTGGCGTCTGTACTACAGGGATAAAAATTATCCTATGTGTTAGTCCAGTACCCTAATTACGTAATACAACATAATCATAATTTGTTTCGATTTGAAACAGATTTCTAATCAATTGCTTCATAAGTTGGAAAAAAAATCTGCTCGCAACAACGTAAATAACGCAATGAATGTTGTTGAACTGTCAAAATGAAACAAATTTCGCAAAATTGTTTACGAAAATAAGTTACGCAATTAGGGTACAGATTATAAACTAGCTGTGTGCCAAATTACATCCAAATCAGTTCAGTTGTTTTTGCGTGACTGAGTAGGTAACAAACATCCAAACGTACAAACCTTCACATTTATAATATTATAAATATAAATAAGTAAATATATTTATAATGTTATCTATAAATAAATAAAAAAGGATTGTGTGGTTTTATGAAACCACGGTTAAAGTGAAACTTTTAAGCGAACTATAGGCGCTGCCATATTGGCCTTGGCTGCTCTGACGAGCGCCTTTCACTTTATCCCTACTCCGCGGCCGACCGTCACGTGACATCCAACACACAGACGAAAACGTTTGAGACGATGTAATAAAAGTTTCACTTTAAAATATATATTTATGAAATTATCAATAATATACCGTTCTTGGCATCTCACGTGTTTAGAAGAGAAGTACTTTCAGTTATACACTGATATTAATGTATATGACGTCTGCCAATACCAGTTGTATCCCTAACCTTTTGTGAAGGGGTATAGTAATGGACTCGAATTGCGAGAAGCTCTCAGCTTATTAAATTTTCACCGGTGCAAGGCGATGAAACCTCTGCGAGCTAGATGTGTAGGTGGTCAATATTATCGAATGCTTTTACATAGATCAGGTTCGTAAGTACATTGAAGTAATATTTACGTTCACGGACTGGAAATAGACAAAACTACGTCCGTAATTAATTGTATTGTGGCATTTCGGTGTGACACGTGTTCGTTCAGCTGTCTTTTTAAGGCCATTTTCAGTTGGAGGTTTCAGTTAAACCGTAAAACTACTTTACTAAAAATAAGTGTCGTCTAAAACCTCTTTAAATATTTAGGTGAGTCACTTATGTTGTCTAGATCAGTATTTCCCGAAACATGAATATTGACTGCCTCGTTGGTCTAGTGGTCGCAAGCGCTACTGCTGAGCAAGAGGTCCTGGGTTCGATTCCCGGGTCGGGCAAAGTGTTATTAGGTTTTTCTATCTGAAATTTCTCAGTAGCAGCTCGGAGTCTCAATTTGTGCTCGGTTGATGGCAATAGGCTCGCCCCCTATTACATGGGACTTAAACATAACTGGCGAAATGTGGGTATACCTGCTACAGGGACACCTCTGCCCAACCTGTCGGGGAAACAAGGCGTGATGTTATGTTATGTTATGAATATTGAGCGAATATTGGGTGGGCCCTGAAAAATTGATTTTCAGCTATGATTAATATTAAAACTAAATACCGAAATAAATTGGACGTTTCAACGCGATTAGAAGTAACTAAAAAGTAAGTTCAAAAACTAAAACCCGACTAAAAGGTATGAAACAAGAAAATATTTCAGACAGAAGTCAAGACATAGGTACAAAAATGATCAAGGTAAAGCCGTGGTCGCATGCTTGTACACCTACAAAATTATAATGGCATGCGACCACGGCTTTACCTTGATCATTTTTGTACCTATGTCTTGACTTCTGTCTGAAATATTTTCTTGTTTCATACCTTTTAGTCGGGTTTTAGTTTTTGAACTTACATTTTATTAACAATTGAAACATATTTATTTACTTGGACAATATTATATATATATATAATATTGTCCAAGTAAATAAATATGTTTAGTAGATACATATTTGTAATGTGCTCGTCAAGCTCTTTCATTTGATACCCAACATGGCACAATTCAATTATTTTTATTTCGTTACTTTATGTACTCTAGAGGGCGCCATATTGCATTTAATGTGACGTCACATAGCCTATAACCAGCGGACAATCAAAACGCTTCCAATAATACCTCACTTGTCAAATTATGATTGGCAGTTTAGAAGTTATGAGGTAACAGATGAACATACATACCGGTCAAAATCATAACCCTCCTTTTTGCTTCGCCGTAGTCGGGTAAAAATTGAAGTTGACGCTAAAGCTTTAATGACAATGATAGGAAGCAAATAGATCCTTCTCATTGAATTAGAATTAGCACTCCTTGTATTTAATTTAGTATTAAAATGTACGATTTTAACTAAATGTTTTTTCTAATCCGTCAGTCCTTCATTAATATAGTTATGCCCTTTTTTTCTCCATGACAGCTAAGAGGTGACTCCCGAATTTGAAAGTTTTTGTTATAGTTTGACCAATACCGCTGTACCGCGCCTTAGGAAGGCGCGCGGCGAGACGAGGGAGCAGTGCAGGAGGCTAATTCGTCAAAGCTCTCGGCGCACGGCGTCCCGCCCGCTGCTCATTGGTCAACACTGCCCCCCGCGTCGCCGCGTATTCCTAAGGCGCGGTACAGCGGTATTGGTCAAACTATAGGTGGGTCGCAGTCCAGTCAACTATGGGAAGCTCTGGTCTAGATCAAATTATTGTTTTGATGACCATAAAAGTCATATTCTCTATAGGTACAACGTTAAACATTAAAGTGGTATTAACCTACGTTTGCGTAATATTTTTCTATTTTAAATGTGTTAGCTAGCTGTACCTAATTATGTAATACGTTATGTACGAGTATTATAGAGTTTACAAATAAAATATTAAGGAATTTATTTATAAATGTAGGTAATGATTGGCGACTGTGCATACATTTTTGACGTTTAAACGTCTTTTACCGTTTAATAAATAAAGGGGTTAGTGCATAAGTCACTAGGTATTGCTAATAAACTCTTAATGCAAACATCGAGAAGTGCCACAAACAACACAGTCTAGTCTAGTGAAGGTATACAATTATGGTGGGCGCTATATTAGTTCATTCTCGGTAAACGGTGCTCAGTCTGGCATAGTTTTACGTGGAAGCCCGTTCTAGACACATTCCAGACTTAGCTCGTTAACCTTTGTACCAGCGGCGTGGATTCCTTCTACCTGTAGATATGTGATACCGAGTAGGGACTTAAGGCTTCTGCAGGCAGACGCGACTAGCCGCGAACAATTTCTATGACAGAAATTGTTGTACAGTTGTAGCGCCTGTCTATGGGAGCCTTTAGTTGGGATGATCAGGGAAAAGCGAATAGTCTTAGTCTAGAGTACGTCAATTCTACCTAGCCTTTTCCCAAATATGTTGGGGTCGATTTCCAGATTTCGATGTAGCTGAATACCAGTAAGTATTTTACATGGAGCGACTGCCTATCTGACCTCCATAACCCAATTACAGACGTCACAGAAGTGTCTGAACAGAGATGATGCCTGGGTAAAAAAAAGAAATTCTATTCAGTACGTCAGTCAGAAAAAAAAAAAAGGATTGTGTAGTTTTATGAAACCACGGTAAAAGTGAAACTTTTAAGCGAACTATAGGCGCCGCCATATTGGCCTTGGCTGCTCTGACGAGTGCCTTTCACTTTATCCCTACTCCGCGGCCGACCGTCACGCGACATGCAACACACAGACGAAAAAGTTTGAGACGATGTAATAAAAGTTTCACTTTAAAAATATTCAAAGTCAAAGTCAAATAAATTTATTTCAATTAGGCACAAAAAGGCCCTTTTGAACGTAAAAATTTACAAAAAATAGAATTATTAGAAATTATAAGACACGTATTTTTTGCTTTATCATATTAATAAAAAAATAATTAGATAAAACGCATTAAATTTGGCAAGTGGGGGTCGCTACGTCACAAGTAAGTATAAAATCTACATACTCGTGATGTCATGGCACATTTTAACTCAATGTATCGCCGTAACTTTTTGATAACTTAAAAAAAAACATGTACGTTATTTTTTCATAATCCACACGACGGACACTAAAAATGTCTTTATTCACTCTATTAGTAATACGATAGAAGTAAAGTGTCTGAAATGTTCTCTCTATTATTACGATATTGTATTATTTTGTACGTCTTGCGAGTGCCGGAAAACAGCGCACTATCCATTTTACACGTTATGTAGAGACAGACACGACATTGTCACTCGCCTTGATGCAATTATAGTACCTATCAAGTGCACGTTTTGAGCAAATTTTTACTCCTATCGCAGTATACTACGGCCCTTTGTACACGTTTTTCTTACAGAGAAAACTACGGTTTATTCGCCGTGTGTAGGAACGGTCATCAGCGTTGTATGGATCACTATGGAAGTTTGTTGACAGACACGTTTTTCTACGGCGCGGTTTATACGCCGTACTATGAAGAAACCGTGCCGTGTACAAACGGCCGAAAGACTCATAGCTGGGATCGCGTAACGTTGTTACTTTATGACCATCCTCCTGTCCATATCCAAATTTATTCGGTCAGGGCAGCAAGTCTTCTTCTTCTCCCGGGGGTTCGAAGAAAACCGATAGGGAAATCATGGCCCCCGGCAACAGGGCAACCGAAGGAACACGGGTGGGTTTTAGTCAGAGTCTGACACGCCCTCCCGCTCCACCCAGAGCGGGAGAAGTTATTTGATAATTTCCCACCCAAAAAAAAAAAAAAAAGTCTTCTTCTTCTTCCATACATCTCTATAAGCCGTCATGTCAGTATTCCGGGTCCGATTCCCGGATCGGGCAAAATGTCATTGGGTTTCTTAGTAACAAATCCGGAGTTTGGAAGTTGGCGGTGTGATAGCTCCGTAACTCGAAAAGCAAATTAAGCCGTTGGCCCTGCGCCTTCAGATCTCTTTCCGGTCGTGTCGGATTGCCGTCCCATCGGACTATGAGAGTGAGGGGAGAGAGAGAGCACCTGTGTCTGCGCACACACTTGTCCACTATAATATCTTCCTCGCCGAAGGCTGATCTCCGCTAAGATTGGTCGCCATGGCCGAAATTCGGTCTCGAGGAGGACTATTCACCCCATAATATTGTCCTTCATCCATAGTTTTTCTTCCGTGAACATCTCATTGCCATTCATGGTTGTTATTATTTTTCTTATTGTCCCTACCTCAGAAGGGATAAACTGTAGGTTCATATACTTAGTCTAAAAATCTAGTACTCTAACAATTTTAATGAAGTCATGATAAAGTTACGTTGTTTGCATACGTATCTAATTAAAGTTGAAAAGTATTTATACGCAATAAAAGCTTGAAGAGACGTATCTAATTACGTTTATGTGTGGCCTATAAAGTAAGTGTGCTCTGCATTTTAAGTGGTAAGTAGTTGCTCAACCCACAAGGGAGGATGAGAGGGACGATATTATGGAAGTACAAAATGTTTTCGTGAGATAATTAGCGCACACTTAGGTTAAATTTGTATCTTTACCTAAAGCAGTGAGTAGGCTGGTAAGTGTAGCTTTCGCCATATGTACCTGTCGAATTAAACAAAAATCTAAAATTCATAGCTTCGGATGACGATCTCGGCGCTATGCGTAAGTCCAGGGATGTGTGGCCGGCTTTGGGTTTCATCTCGATGGGTCTCTTGGACGCAAAGAATGTCGCGGTGAGTTTTGCGGGAGACATCAGAAAGAATTTCAGATTTGTCTTGTGAGATTGGCTGTTAATCGAGACTATGTACAGAGCCGGTTTTGTCAGACGACTTTGGATTGCCATTTGCCATCGTGATGAAAGGATTTTTGTAAATTTATTCATTCCCTGGGTCTAAAGAGTTTAAATAGGGGTTGAAAGATTGTATATTTTTCAAAAAGTTTAAATAACTTCAAATAAGTCAACTTTTAATAACAGCAATAGGTATAGTCGACATAAAGGCGCTTGCTACCACTGATGGATGTGCGGTTGACTGTACTATAACAAAGTTTCGGAAAAGGCCTGAAATAAAATAATGACCACCATTTAACGTAGGGACCGTTACAGTTTACTACCAGGTCATGGCGTGACAGTTTAATTCTCATTACGAAGACTGGCAGGGTGCGTCGTATAAGTCACTGAAATGAAGGGAGCTTTGATTCCGGTGGATATCGGTCAAACTCATTTAGATCGTCACTAATTAGAACGTAAATAAGCTTTTACCATTTCTGGGTGAGGCATATGCCCGGTATAATATATGGCATGCTCTAAAAGCTATAGAAATACTTATGAATTCGTGGTTCCTGATTCATAAAAGGCCTTCGTAGACTTTGGAGACGACAATACGACAGTAAATGAAAACACTGACAATACTAATCCATTGGATTATTATGAAACTGTGGCGGTATCTACATTGCCACATGCGAACTACGCATCAAAGTCCTGACGTCACACAAAATCCTGCATCGCGCAATTGAAGTTTACCACGCGATCGACATACATACAAGATCCCGAACCGTTGCGCGTTGGGCAGTTGGGCAGTTGCCCGCCAGACACGACACCCGTCTGGTCGGAGGATCCTCCCTTTTCTATAGAAGATGAGTGAACTTTACACCCTGTTCCTCATACTTACCTCTAAACAATTATCAAATAAATCCTTGTTTTTTTTCACACGAACTAAATAGTGGTGGTCCGACTATGGGTTTTGCCAATTTCTGTGTGTATAGAGCTATTGTATATATTTGGTTGAATTTTTGTATGCAGACTGGGAAGGAACGTCATTAAATTTAAACGATGTTTAATTTATTGTTGTATTGTTATTTCCACCTTGTACAAGCACGTTTTTTTGATTATAGGCCAGCTCTTGACCACACCTCTTTCAGTCTAGCCTCTATATATCGCATTGAAAATTCCTTGATGGATGCGAGCTCTATTTCGACTGTATTTTTTTTGTCAGGATAAGTTCGTTTGCCTGTTTCCAAGCCTAAACTGTAAAATATCAAAGAAATTCTGATTTTCCTTTACCGTTAATGTTAACCAATAATAGCACATATTCTTAAAAATATCCACTGTTTTGGTAATATCGTGGAGGTCTCGATCCATCTTCGTTCTTGATTAAAATGAGCAGAAAAAGGAAATATAGGGTAACACTTTAAAACTCTCCATCACAACAACGAGGATTTTTTGCAAAAAATGTCAAAGGAACCATTAAACAACCTTTGAGTCTTCACTAACTTGAACAAGGAGCTTAACGTTTCTATTAAAGTTTGTAATAGCCTGCTCTTCACGGAGAATATAATAATAAAAATCTGGCTGGAACAGAACCTTGGGTTTTGAATTTTTAACAGTTCCTATTACTGTAGGTAGGTACACTTACGGCATATAACCTATCGTTTGGCAAATGTGTCATGATTTCCAAAATATAAGTTTGATTTAAAATACTAAATATAAAATTTCAAGTTTAAGATTTGCCTCAAATGATTTTTTCACTCTTCTTGCTCAAAAAGGCCGTCATTATAGAGTACCAGAGCGGGGAAAAAATAGCATTTCTTGCTCTAGGGGAAAAAGTAATTTCTTTTTAATTTTTGTCTGTTCCAACGAGCCTTGAAAAACGAAAAAGTCTTTATTCTTATGTAGAATAATCATGATTATGGATTCGACTTATTATTGGTTCACAAAAAAAAGAAGCACATTATATTTTTGAAAATGGAACTAAAATCTCTTCGGTAGAATGCGTTGCGGCTACAGACAAAATAAAAAAGGCATTGCCGTGAAATCTTTAGAATTTTTCTCTAATTACGAATTGAATTGGTGACCGTAATATAATTTAGAACAGTGAAAATGTCATCATCTAGTGTGAACATCTTCACAGAGGACTGAAATTAAGTTGCCGGAAAAAAACATCTCGTTAAATATCCAGAATTGTACATTTAAATAAAATATATAACTATAACTATTTAATATTGTATTGGATTATTTCATTTTCTCGCAATCGTAGTGAAAAGTAGAGTGTAACACACGGCGCTAAAACCCATTATAACTCGGTTTCTATTTACTCCCTCGCTAAAGCTCGGGAGTAAAACTACCTCGTTACAATGGGTTATTTTAGCCCCTCGTATAACAATCTACTATTTCACTCCTCTTGCTCAAAAAGTCCGTCATTGTAGCGTACCAGAGCGGAGAAAAAATAGCATATCTTGCTCTAGGGGAAAAAGTAATTTTTGTCTGTAACCAAAAGTCTTTATTCTTATGAAAACTAGCTTTTTATTACCACATACCGGGATAAAAAGTTTCCTTAAAAATTCAGATCGAACAAACTGTATATTTTTTTAAATATAATAAACTATTTAATGTTGTATTGGATTTTTTTTTCTCGCAATCGTAGTGAAAAGTAGATTGTAACACACGGCGCTAAAATCCATTCTAACTTGGTTTCTATTTACTCCCTCGCTAAAATATAACTCCTTCAATCTTGAATAGACGCTCCCTTAAATAAACCCAATCCGATTATTAAAAAAAATTAAAACATATATTTAGCCCAAACCAACCAAAGTCCCGATACTACTGTGCTATCGAAATACGATGCTTTCAAATGTATATCGTGTGAACACTGTGAACTCGCCAATACGTGTGCCAGAAATTTCTGACTAATCAGAACAAATTAACTAATCAATAAACAAGGGGGTAGTGCATGGCAACAGTTCACTTTTAAGCAGCCCCAACAAGAACCCCTTGCAATACAATATGCAGCGACTTCCGGGCGCCGTCGCCGCCCGTGCGCACCCCTCTGTTTCGCGGGTTTGCGGCCCTACCCTGCCATCGACCTGCCATTTCCGGTGAAATTTGAACATGGAATAAAATAAACAAATGGTTTTTTATTAACATAATAAGTAGGTAGGTAGTATCAGGGTACTATTTTGGTGAAACGCACCCTTAAAAAGGAACTCCGCACTTCAGCAGTAACAGTACACTGAGTTTAATTTAGAAACCTGCTCGTGAAAATATAGGTCTATCCCGTAAGACCCTTAAACATGGGTAAAAAGAGCAATGCATGATAAGTTCATTTTAACAGATCTAAATAAAACCAGCGGCTTAGATAGAGCAAAGAGCTTTTCAAAACAAATAGGTACATTAAACACGTTCTATTTTTGGATGTAGGATCTATTCTACCAGCTTTACTTCTCCTAAAATTGTACATGGCAGATATGCTTGCACGTGATTGATTAACATCCCAACTTTCGCAGTGATGTAATAGCAACATAATATGCTAGTACCCGTCCGACCGAGCTCTGCTCGGGTGAAAATATAATATAAATATCACATTCTCGAGGCTGTGAAAATAGAGAAAACGAATTTTCCCAGATATGAGACCTAGCTAGATCGATTTTTCGCCCTCGTAAACCCCTATATTGCAACTTTCATCGAAATCGTTAGAGCCGATTTCGAGAACGTGAGTACAAATATATACAAACAAATACAAACAAATATTGCTCGTTTAATAGTATAGGATTGTAGGTAATGCATGAAGGCGCTAGAGCTTAAAATGATTCAAAGTCAGTAAGTAGGGATTAAATAATTTTCCTTCAGAATTTTCCCGTCTCTAATTGTGAATAATGTACCAAGCAGCGTAATAAAATGAATAAATAACACGTTTAAACAATTAAGCAAACTGCTTTACGTTTAGCCTCGGAAAGGGGAAACCTAAGCCATAACGTATACAGCTTTAAAAACACAAGCTGTATTTTCAAGCACTATATTTTTTTAAGCCATGAATACTGAAAGAGATTGAAAAATGTTCATTTATGCGGCGGCACGCCAGCTAAGTAAGCTATACGGGAGAATTTAGCTTAGGACAGCAAAATATGAAGTCCATAAATTCGAAGTCACAACATACATAACATAACGCTTGTATGCACCGACGGGTTAAGCAGAGGTGTACCTATTAGTACACCCAGACTTCGCCGGTTAAATTGTTTTGTTATTTGTTGTGTTGGTACTGTACGTTTGCACTGGCGAAATATTCACTTAACACTTTCAGTGCCGGGAGCCCTCCTGGAGGGTTCACTCAAGTCGCATATGGGACGCCCTCGCGGAAGGCTCATTTAAAATGTAAGTTTTCTTAGTGAATTCGGCAATTAACACTGAAAATAAAATCTGTTGTATACAGGGTGGCAGGGACATCGACGCGAAAACTGTTGCCATGGATTCAGTACGTAAACTGTTTCATAGTAAAGTGCAATACTTACGCGGTCAAAATGTATGGTATAGCAGATTTTTTATTTTAAATAACCGACGAAAAATTTAAACATTTAAATTAGCGCCTTATTTTCCAGTTTTCCAAATACAACGCCTGGTCAAAGTCTTCATTTCAATGCTCAACTGAACAGTGGACAGCGCACTTTCCTTGAAAATTATAATATCTTATATCCAAAGTGCGTATATTTAAATATAAAAATTAAAATTTCTTACATTTTGTATCTTATCGTTACTCTCTGTCAGTCCGTTTGTCGGTCTGTCGACGTCAGCAAACTTGAAATAAACGAACAGCTGTTCTCACAATGACGACACATCATGGAGGCGTTTCTTCTACAACACAGCTTTGGCATCAAAACCATTCTAAAAATACTGCCAATTATTTGTAGATTTTACTCCATTTTATCATGCGTTTGGTCGTTACTCCCACAAATCATCTGATGCTGACAGTGATGCTTTGTTTTGTCTGTTTGTAAATGGACTTTAATCATTCAGTCACGGATTTGAACAGCTTGTTTTTAAGAAGTAGAAGCTGTTAAAAGACACGTTATTTGCAGTAGAATGTAGAGACTATTGAAAAATATATACAGGATGGCATGGACATCGACGTGAAAACTGTTACCATGGATTCAGTACATGATTCTGAATCCCTCTAAAAATCAGCTGTCCCGAACATTTTGACCGCGTAGGTATTGCACATTTCTATGAAACAGTAGATTTTTTTTAAATAACCAATAAAAAATTTCAAATTGGTTCAAAATCACGTACTGAATCTATGGTAACAGTTTTCGCGTTGATATCCCTGCCACCCTGTATAATAGACTTTGAATAGGAATATAATTTGAATTTAATATACACTTTGATAGTTTGTGGATGGTAATGTAAATTCTTGATAACTTTTAAGATGGTAAGCCGGTGTTATTTAACAGGCGCATGAGACATTTGAGTTTTGTCTCTGAATTTAAGCTACGAGTACACATGTGATGCCTCAAATATTGGAGATGTCCATATACGGCTAATTCTTTCCGACCCAGATGACCTAATTACACTCCTCCAGGAGCAGAATAGAGGCTCCAGTACAGTGCACAAGAACAGACGCCTCCCGTCATTCCGACCTCGCCGCCGAGGTCCTTTGCGATCGCGGCCGCGTCCCCGAGTAAATGAAACTCCCCCCCAACCCTTGCTCGAAAACGAGGTGCCAGCAGTTGTTGTAGCTGAGCACGTAGCTTTAAATACCCCGCATAATAATGATGTAAACCTAAGTTTGATCCAGCCTTTTCCTTCTTGCTGTCCTCCCCTCAGCGATGCCCTAAGCCGAAGTTCGTACCCCACAGGGGGTGCCCTTAGCGAGCACTCGCTT
This sequence comes from Agrochola litura, assembly GCA_949152395.1. NCBI lineage: Eukaryota > Metazoa > Arthropoda > Insecta > Lepidoptera > Noctuidae > Agrochola > Agrochola litura. The sequence continues at coordinate 11,297,148 of OX424511.1, forward strand.
AATTTTAATTTAGCATAGTTTAAAAGCTCCTGGCTGGAGGCTCTAATTGTAGAAGCTTAAGGCCACCACAGGAAAAGTCCGGTTAAGCAACCATGACCTTAGTGGTCACAACTGCGAAAGGCCATTAAAAAAAAAAAATACGGCTAATATTATTACGGCTAACATAAAATGAATGTTGTAGCGTAGTGAAAAGAGTATGTAAGGATCGTTGCAGATGGCGTTCTGTCGTTTCTACCCCCATAGGGAAACAACGTAAGGTAATGTAGCGTACAGTATCTATTGAATGGCTTACTTGTCCACAAATATTGCATACTAAGCTTAACAAAATCTTTATTTATACCCTAATTAATAATACCAAGTAACATCAGCTATTTAGCATTGTAGCCATACTGAAGCGAACAAACTCGGCAGTTCAGGAGCAGTAGTTTATCTTCATAAAACAATATTTGTATTTAATTACTACAGCTCTGTGGACAGTATGATAAGCCTGCTCAGCGGAGTATTACATTCTGATTCCAATTAAGATTTCGTGCGTCTACTAGTTTTATTTCATCATAACTTTGGTTTTATTAGGTATATCTATTTATACAAAAAGTAGAAAAAACCCTGTCCGATCCGTGAGGGCGTTGTTAGGTATCGTACTGAGAGTCTATTTATGGGGTAATTTTCAGGAAAAAAGAAAAAAAAATCGCCACTTTTTTTTCAATGGGGAATTTTACTGGTTTATTACATGGGCGCGGGCGGCCGTCGCTTAGCGGCTCTCTACAAGTCTTAACTTACCCCTGATGAAAATTTTCTATTTTTTTATGGATTTACACTAGTGAAATTATAATTGCATGAAACTTTGTCAACCACCTCTATTTCTTACAATTTAACGGACTTTTTTAGTGTTATTGTAATTTCACGGGAACGCTGTAGTGATTTTATAATAACCCTAAGTATATTACAAGTCAAGTTTGTAGTGGGGTCTTCGTGCATTGTGATCATAGATATAAGAAAGAAGGAGATATGCCCGGTAGTTGAAAATGTGTCGAAACCCAATGTCTCCACTTTGTCCCCACTACGTCGCCACTAGTCGCCACAACTACACATGCAGATCAGTAAACCAAATAGAAACGAGGCTGCGCTCACTCTTGCAATTCATAAATCAGAACGTACTACACAATCAATTATGAACCTTATCCCATCAAACACAGCGTGCATTTACCATGCACCGTACAACTCACTCACACGAAAACATCTTTTCTATCGTTGTGCTGTACAGAAACAATTTATTTTACATATACGCTAGTGATTGACTAAATCGGAAAGGTATCGATTCTTCCATTTAATATTATCGACGGTGAAGTATCAATATCTAATAACTAACATTTTGGCGGTTTTTACTTACTAATGTTTACTTCAAATGGTCAAAAACTATAGAAATTAAACGTTTTTTTCTCCTCCTGTAAAACCATGTTTTTGTAGTTATTAGATATTGATGCTTCACCGTCGTTGTACTTTAAAAAAATTGGTGTCTTGAAAATAAAATAAATAAAAACGATAAGTCCAGAAAATACTACCTATAATAAAAAAAAATAAAAAAATACAAACAATAAAAATCCAGTTACGTTGGTTTAACCTGTCATAGTTTATTTGAAACAGTAGATATTGTTGAACCCTGCTATGATGTTTACTCACTGACCTGTAAAGTTGAGGTAGGTATTTGTGCAGCACTTGACGCTTTGATAATACTGGAGTGGCATTTTTTGTCAAATAGTGTTAATTAATATATTTTTCCATGACTGTTTTAATTTGAAATATGTGATTATTCATCGGAGACTGCTCAAATTGGTGAAACTTAATATTTTCAAAGAGATCTAATCCTATGAAGTGAGGCAAAGCCTTTGCCATGAGTTCCTGTTTGACATTTTTAGTTTTAACTGTTAATTTATTATTGGTGAGACAAGCTGTTTTTATGATTATTTCCATTATCTTACAAATCATGACGACATCAGGAGATGGGTACATAAGCCCACCTTTGTCATTATACTTTATAAAATGATGTGTTTCTTCATATTTGTAATTATCTGAACCATGCCGATTACTATAACGCATTCGAAGCTTTTGAAGACTTTAACGGAAGTAAAATACCAAAACCATAAAAAAGTAAGGAAATAGCACGAGTATAAGGCATAATAGACCAGCGATAATTCAAACCCAAAACACTCCACCTAAAATTTTATTAACTTTATGACCGTTGGTTACGCATTTCTCTACCACGCTGTAAAATTATCAAAATAAGTAAAACACATTATTTCACATCGATCTTCCACCCGGGTAAAAGAGTTGACAAATTGAAGAATAAAGTATAATAGCAATAAATTCATTCGCCAAATGACATTGTTGTCGATAGCCTACGTTAGTGGATCTGCACAACCACATCACTAGCTCGTCGCCAGACATAGCGGCCGTACTGCGCGATGCATCCGCAGTCCACAGTATCGTTTTGTGATTTTTACATTGCTTGTTGAGTCACTGAGCGACATATTTAGGTAGTGGTTAACGAGCAATGTATGTAGTGCAAAAATAGTACAGTCGCTGTGATATTTGGAAACAATAATAACGTAGTAAAAGCAAGAAATATTTTACGATTAGTTGTTTTTCATTATTTTAAAGACAAATATAGTAAAATACTTGTAATTACATATGGTAAGTGATTCCATGATTCACAAAGTTTTTGTTTTGACTTCGGTTTTTACAAGAAACCACTGAACAACACGGCATTCTTATAAATTGTCCCGATCACGGCCGAAAGCACACTAGTTCGCGGAGACGGCCATTTTCGTATGCAATGAGCACTTTGATCATTACGCGCGGACACAGACACGCCCCCATGCCACTTCTCCTGTTTTTTATATTTCTATGATTGTGATGGTCAACTCTTCTTCATCCGCCTTTAAGATCTGCATAATAACGTGTAGAAGTTTATACCTTTTATGAAATAAGTAAAGCATGACATTGGAATCATTGACCGTCTCACAATTTAACGGGCTTGCACATACAGTGAAATTTTCAAAATATTACTGCCGTGCAATATCACTGCGTGGGTCCAGTGGAATTATAATGTCACTGAAATGAGCCCGTTAAATTGTAAGAAATGGAGGTGGTTGACAAAGTTTCGTGCACTGATTTGACAATATCCCTTCGACATATATACTATATATATATTTATAATTACGTTCTCGAAAACGGCTCTAACGATTTCAATGAAAATTGCAATATAGGGGTTTACGGGGACGAAAAATCGATCTAGCTAGGTGTCATATCTGGGAAAATTCGTTTTCTCTATTTTCACAGCCTCGGGAATGTGATAATTCGTTGGTATACCTGGACGATATCCCTACATATTATAAAACAAAGTCCCCCGCCGCGTCTGTCTGTCTGTCTGTCTGAACGCGATAAACTCAAAAACGACCTAACGGATTTTCACCAATGGACGGAGTGATTCATGCGGAAGGTTTTAGTGTATAATTCATTATGATAATTTTTCATATTTTGAAACTGTGATAACAGTTTCAAAATTACGCAGAGCAACGCGGGCGCAGCGGTAGGAGTCAATGACGTTTTCCTCTGTTATTAGGTATGAAATCTCGGTAGTACGTTCCCCTGGGATATTTTCCGACATCCACGCGGGCGAAGCCGCGGGCAAAAGCTAGTGTTTATATATTTTCAACCCATCTGAGCTCGGTCGACCAGGTACTTATTATAATATGCTAAAACATTCCACTGATTATGGATATCTTCTTTCTGTATTACATGTTGTTATAAATATAAAATATCATAGCTTCTCGTTCACGGCTGTGATGCCCGGAAGTGTTGGCAATGGCAAAGATGTGAGAGATATATTTACAAATACAGGGTTTTAAGATTACAGTTCATGCATTGTTCAAACTAGGCCAAAAATCCTAATAGAAAAACTTAATTGTAAGTTTCATCTTAGTCTTAGGACTTCATGATATATCAATCGCACTCGAGTTTAGTAACTAGACTAATGAGGAGACAAGAGTTATCCTCCTATAAAACCTTTTACCTTTCCACAAAGATTTCTAACCAGTACCTCTTATCTCCAGGAAATGCGGAGAGAAGGAGGTGAGCGACCAGGACTGCGTGGCGATAGGTAGCCGGCTGCGGGGCGCGATGGGGACCCGCCGCCCGGCCAAGTTCTGGCCGCAGCTATGGGCCACCGTCGTCAGGAACCTCCTGCTCAAGAAACGGGATACCAGGAAGACTCTTGCCGTGTGTATTCATTAGTTTCACTAATAGCTGTACCTACCTAATTTTACAGCCCAGTTGCATTAATTTTGATTGAAGTGCGTATGTTTTGCAGAATTATCTGGACATTGGTCACGGTATCATTACGACACCTCATAATATGGTCGATTTCTTCCCGTGCTTCCGGTTCTTCGAAGTTTTTTCATTTGAATTTTATATTCAGTTGCTCAATTTAATTCTTATTCTTGTTATAAAAATCAAATCACATATTAAAAAAAAAACAAAGAACAAAAACAATCTTCTTTTACATCGTCTTTTTACACACTATGTCTATGTTTCTTATTCAACTATGAAATTAGGAGTACGTTTATGCTCTTCCATCTTTATCTATTTTTCTCTTTAAGTGATTTGTTCTGTGCACGTTAATTACTGCATATGTAAAACATTAACAATTATGCATTTTATCTTGAACCGATTGGAAGGAAATTGAAATTCTCGCCAAAATAGATTATTTCAAGAATTTGAGTTAGCATCGCCCAAATTCAGTTATCTACAGAGAAGTCACTCCTTCTTAATTTTCTATAACCAGGAGGTGCTGGTCCCGCTGTACTCTCTGGGGGTGCTGATCTTCCTGAAGATGTTGGTGCCGAACCCCAACTTCCCGGAGGTGCGGAAACCAGGCCGACTACTGAGGATACACCACGACGCCTTCCCAGAGAACCATTCCGTTGCTGTTGTTGCTGACTGGCTCAATGCCAATGGGACTATGGTATAAAAACTATTCTTCGAATGTTTTTACTTTATCTATACTTCAATCAAATTTTAAATCTCTAATTCTAGACCTTATTATGGGCATAATGTAAATAGGTTTTCTGAACAATATTTTGCATTTTTAATAGGCCTGTGTCCAAAAAATATTTTTTGTCCGTCTCATGTCGATCATTAAAAAATATTGAACACGTATTTTTCTTTTTTGACGTAATCAAAAGATTACGGCGATACATTGAGTTAAAATGTGGCATGACGTCACGCCTGTTGTGACGTAGCGAGCCCCCACTCCCCAACTTTAATGCGTGTTTTCTAAGTTATTTTTGATTAATATGATAAAGCACCGACTGCCTCGTTGGTCTAGTGGTCGCAAGCGCTACTGTTGAGCATGAGGTCCTGGGTTCGATTCCCGGGTCGGGCAAAGTGTTATTTAGTTTTTCTATCTGGAATTTCTCAGTAGCAGCCCGGAGTCTGGATTTGTGCCCGGTTGATGGCAGTAGGCTCGCTCCCTATTACATGGGACTTAAACATAACTGGTGAAATGTGGGTGTACCTACTACAGGTACACCTCTGCCCAACCCTTCGGGGAAACAAGGCGTGATGTTATGTTATGTTTATGATAAAGCAAAAAATACGTGTCTAATATTTTTTATTATCTGACAGACGGACTAAATAGATTTTTTTTTACCTAGGCAACTACCGTATTATGTATTTCACAAGGGACTTCCCTTTATGACATCTCGTCTAGTCTAGACATTGCTTTGCATTTCGAATTTTCGACTACCCTATACTTTTGGTTCCGTTTCGGCCTAAATCCAAAGCCGAGTAATAACTACTGATGAAGCAATATTTGTAGAATTTTATTTTGCTAATCTTCTATATCCCAATTCCATTGCAGGGTTTCCTGGAGGAGATAAATTCGTTGCTAGCGGAGTCTCACCAACACCCGATCCACTGGATCAAGTACAACAATAACACGGAGCTGAACGACGCTTACCACAACGACGCCAAGAACTTCCCCATTGCCGTCATCTTTCATACTGATCCTACATCTAATACTGAAGCCCTGAAGTAAGTGCACAGTTTGAGGATTCAAATTGTAGCGTAGACACGAAGGACAATTAGAAAGAAGACTGGTTCTCCTCGGTTCCTGCCGGTATGGATGATTTGCACGGTGCTAGCCAGCCAAAACTTATTTATACCCAGGGTGTGGAACAGCTACACGTGCATATTGGAATGTATTTACATAAAAGCTTTCGCCAGCAACTTCGCCTGCGTGGAAGTTGGCAAAAAGTCTTCAAGTCAAAAATCTTATGACCCAACCGAGGTCATGATCTACCCATGTGCCAAATTTCATCCGTTCAGCCGTTTTAGAAAAAAATAAACAAACAAATTCACTTCCGTATTTATAATATTAGTTAGGAATAGGTGAGATAAATAGTTCCAAAATCCAAAAAAAAAAGGTAAAAAGGTACTGGTAAAATTCGAATTTTTGATTCATAAAATTACTTGTTATGTTAATTAGAAACTGCATTTCATACAACGCCAATGAATGACAACAATAAAGCAAGTAACCACTCCAAATTACTACGCCATTAATCGTATCAATCAACAATCATTCAATTTATAAAAGATGCACTTTATGCATTGATTACTTTTAACAATATGGAACGGATGCCAATCACCTAAGAACGCAAAAAGTTAATGATATAACGTGGGAAAATGGCGCAGTGTCGAAATTGTGTAGGTTTTGTACAAGTAACTACTCTATCCATAAATAAAAATGGCGCGTGCCTATATAGGTCTTTTCGATAACATAGACGAAGCGTAGGTTGGACATGAAAAACATTAGTGCTGGAATGGACAATGTTACATATGCCAAGAAAGCTGTTTTCAGTGTGTTGCATGGTGACTCAAGTTATGTAGGCGACGATGAGTTTAGACGTAATGATACTAACAGATGTAAAACTGTACCCTAATTGCGTAATACACGATCAATCACAATCTGTTTCGATTTTAAACAGATTGCTAATCCATTGCTTCATAAGTTGGAAAAAAATATTTGCTCAACAACGTAAATAACGCAATGAATGTTGTTGAACTGTCAAAATGAAACAAACTAGTCATGATTATGACAAATTTGTTTCATTTACACGATTGTTTACGAAAATAAGTTACGCAATTAGGGTACTGGAAAACCTCTAGAAATATAAAAATGTCATATTTTGACCCAACTGCGCTGAAGACCCGAAGGAACCCTGTTTTCTTATATCTGGTGAAGCGTAGTCATGCCAGTTATTGAGTTCAACTCCATCTAAAAGGCCAGACTTCTAGTACAGGATACCTTTTCCTCAGATACACCATCCGGACCAACCCATCGCACATAGGCACACCGTCCACTCGAGCTCTGACGACCTCTCCAGCCAAATGTCGAGAGAGGACTGCCTCCAAAGACTGGTCTTCCGACTGGTCGCGAGGGGGTCAGCTCATACCGCTGTCGGAGATGCATGGGGAAAACACGTGTCCTGTGCTGCAATATTATTACTCCGGGTTCCTGGCTTTGCAGACGCTCATCGATTATATTAAGATTAAGGTATGTAAGGGTAATTTATGATTAATGTTAGAAATATTTTTATTACGAATTTTATTTGAACACCTGAAGGTAGCGTATGGTTTAAAGAACTTATGTTATTAATGTACCACTTCATATATTACCCAAATCATTTTTTTGAGTTTCAACACTTCGGTCAAAACGGTCGGGTTTTAGACATAATGACGTCACGGCGGCTGTGGATGTATTTGAAAGAGAACCTTGAGATGTAGGTACAATACGCGCTACGAAAGATGAGACTTGACCGCGCCTCCCGCGCTCTTTCCGCCGTCCCGATGACGCCCTGGCGCAGACCTCATACCGCTAAAGAGACCCATAAATCTTCTACTGCGCATGTCAAACCACGTGGTGTGTCAAGTCTCATCTTTAGTGGCACAAACTGTAAGTTGCTAATTTCTTGCACCCCTAATATTGGTTCAGAGCAACTGGTATTTATAAAAAATATTTTTTCTGTTCTGATCTTTTTGTTCATTGGCTGATGAGGCTGGGAATGGAAGGTCGGGGATTGGGGGTCGGTTCCAATCATGATGTAAGCGTTATTGGAACCGGCCTAAGAGGTGGACCTTAGCTTTTCACAAATTCCTAGTACTCTAAAGATTCTCTCGAACACATCATCAATGAATCAAACGTCATCTTCGTCTTAAACTTCAGCCAGTTATACAAAACTTTTTTTACCACAGTTTGACACAGACGCAGCAATCCCACCTCCCCGAATAGACCTCCGACAGTTCCCGAAGCGCCAGCATACCGGTGATTGGCTGGTCATCTTCAGAGTCATCATGCCCATGTACATGGTGATGACGCTGTCGCAGTTCATCACCTACCTGCTGATGTTCGTCGTAGGGGAGAAGGAGAAGAAGATCAGGGAAGGAATGAGGATTATGGGGTTGAAGGAATCGGTGTACTGGTTAGTTGAGACTCTTTGGAGAATTGCAATATTTATAAGGGTTGCCAGGAAGAAGGGAGACTGATGGGATTTGAAATGATCGATGGGCTCACTTTCCGCGGCTGATATCATTAGCAAAGTAATTAGTATTTATACTTCCATGTTTAATTTGGCAAGATCAAATCAGCATATGTTTATTCGATTTAGAAAAAAGTTATGAGCCATAAACAATGATCATTTTTGTTTTGATTATGAAGACTGTGGACTTAAAGTCTTTTTTGTAGTTTATATCTGTATGTTTTAATTTTGTTTTCAGGGGTTCCTGGTTCCTAATTTATGCTGTCTTCGTAACAATATTGTCCATCGTCAGTACCGTACTACTTTTCACCCTAAAGGTAAAACATTTTTAATATTATCCCTCAAATCATCATGTTCTAATGATCCATATTTGATACAAGAAAAGAGTTTCGACATCGTTTACAAAGTAGCCAAATAATACTGGCCAGAAAATTTTTTTTGACAAATAAATACTTTTTATTACGCTTCACAAAACAAATGACGGTTAGTGAATTAATTTTAAATGCTCGCGTTTACGTAAATTAATCGAGAAAATAAAGACAAACAATAGAAAACATTTTTTTTTGAAGACTTCTGCTTAATAATTACATTTATTTTATTTCAGGTGTTCCAGCATTCGTCTTACATCTTGATATTTCTGCTGATGCTGTTGTTTGGCTTCACGATTATCACCTTCGCTTTTATGCTGACTCCATTTTTCGATAGAGCCAGGGTAAGAACATTTAAAAAATTCTTAATATTTTTCCTGCCAAAAACACAGATTAATAAACATTTCTGTTTGTATCGTCGAAAGTGAGTAGACTACACCTGAAGGCCAATTCCCGTATTAAAAACGTTCCCGTATTAAAAGCGCTCGCAATCTCATCTCAACGACAAACAACATAAAAAACTCGAAAAATAAACGAAGGTTAATTCGCATCAAGGTTCAATATAAACTAGAGCAGACACCGCGAACAAATTTTTTGATATCCGGAACAACAAACGTCTCAGTCTAATCTGCGGTTGTTACATTTGACATCCGCGGGGACACATCTGTAATAGCTTTCCTAGTTTACATTGAACCTCAATGTTAATTTGAGGAATTTTTGACAAAATGAGACTGAGATTAAAGCGTTCTTAAAAAACAAGAAATTAGAGCTACTTTTGACCGATTAAACTAAATGAGATTAAAATGCGAACGTTCTTCAAAATACGGGAATCGCCCTCTGAAGTTAAGTAATATTAACATATTTTCAAAAATAACAAAATACCTCATACACCATGCATGAGTTAAATTAATATTGTGACTCAGAGGAGTACCTACATACGTAAGTGCAAAAGGGAGGAATATTTTTTTCACTCCTCTTGCTCAAAAAGGCCGTCATTGTAGAGTACCAGAGCGGGGAAAAAATAGCATTTCTTGCTCTAGGGGAAAAAGTAATTTCTTTTTAATTTTTGTCTGTTCCAACGAGCCTTGAAAAACGAAAAAGTCTTTATTCTTATGTAGAATAATCATGATTATGAACTCGACTTAATACTGGTTCACAAAAAAAAGAAGAACATTTTATTTTTGAAAATGGAACTAAATGCGGCTATCTCTTCGGTAGAATGCGTGCATTGCGTTGCGGCTACAGAAGAAATAAAAAAAACATTGCCGCGAAATCTTTAGAATTTTTCTCTAATTACGAATTGAATTGGTGACCATAATATAATTTACAACAGTGAAAATGTCATCATCTAGTGAGAAAATCTTCACAGAGGACTGAAATTAAGTTGCCGGAAAAACGTCTCGTTAAATATCCAGAATTGTACATTTAAATAAAATAAACTATTTAATATTGTATTGGATTATTTTATTTTCTCGCAATCGTAGTGAAAAGTAGAGTGGGTGGGTGGGTAGTGGGTTTTAGCGCCGTGTGTTACACACACGGCGCTAAAACCCATTATAACTCGGTTTCTATTTACTCCCTCGCTAAAGCTCGGGAGTAAAACTACCTCGTTATAATGGGTTATTTTAGCCCCTCGTATAACAATCTACTATTTCACTCCTCTTGCTCAAAAAGTCCGTCATTTTAGGCTTGTAGCGTACCAGAGCGGGGAAAAATATCTTGCTCTAGAGGAAAAAGTAATTTTTGCCTGTAACCAACGGGCCACAAAAACAAAAAAGTTTTTATTCTTATGTACAACTAGCTTTTTCTATTGCTTATCGGGATAAAAGTTTCCTTAAAAATTCAGATTGAACAAATTGTATATTTTTAAAATAAAATAAACTATTTAATATTGTATTGGATTATTTAATTTTCTCGAAATCGTAGTGAAAAGTAGAGTGTGCGTGCGGCGCCAAAACCCATTCTAACTCGGTTTCTACGAGTATTTACTGCCTCGCTAAAGCTCGGGAGTAAAACTACTTCGATAGAATGGGCTATTTTAGCCCCTCGTATAACAATCTACAATTTAAGTCTCGTTCTTGGTCTTCGATCGATGCTCCTCAGCTTTGGACTTTCCCAAATCATGGAATAGTTTCATCATTCTTTTAAATTACTTATTTTCCACCAGACTGCGGGCATCCTGGGCAGTTTCGCGGTGAACCTGATGAGTGGACTGTACTTCATCCAAGTGTTCGTCTCCAACGCAGACTCACTCGCCTTCTGGTTTGTGTCCCTCATCAGTTCCAGCTGTTACGCACTCGCTATGGATAAGGTAAGGTTTAAAATTAATATAATTGTAAATTGCATGGACGTGACTAAAAGTAAAAAAGTACTTCAAAGTAACTGAGGTTAGGTTCCTCAGTTACTTTGAAGGACTTTTTGGACAGCCAGATAAATATTCAGTAGCCCATGTTATAAGTTAATGGTTATAAGAAACAGCTAACAATAATTACTCAGATGAATGGGTTACTCCCGTCTGGCAACGCTCCCGTTTGGCAACGCTAGATATACTTACCTATAGCGATGTATTGCGTGCACCAGGTTACAGTCAGTGCGTTAAGTCAAATTTTTAAGGAATGTAAATATTTGTTTGAAATGAAAAAGTATGTACAGTGGGCTGCATTAGTTGGGTACCCCAGTTGTATTAATTTTAATGCAGCCCACTGTACCAATTTAAGATTTTTGCAGTGTTATTTTTTATGTACAAGGTAGCAGGGACATCAACGCGAAAACTTTTATCATGGATTCAGTAACCCCCGGGGCGTTGAAATTTTTTGTCGATTGTTAAAAAAAAACTGTTGTTTCTTGGAAAAGTGCCTTCGCGGTCAAAATGTATGGAACAACTGATTTTTTTGTAAAGGTCCCCCCTGCCACCCTGTATGAAAATATAATATGACTAGTATTTATTTAAACTAAGCAAAGCAAAATCAATAACATACGTTAGTAGAACATAAAATAGGTAAACTTTATTTATTAATTCCAAATGTGTATATCTATTTTTGACTATACAAACATGAAAAATCAAGTAAATAAAATATAAAGTCGAAAATATAAAATTAGAACTGAACATAGCAAGTATTAAATAAATTCGGCATACTAGAACTTTTTACTCGGAATGTATTTTAACGTGTGCTCAGGTACGTAATATCTACAAACATAACCAATGTATATGTAGAGTTGCCAAACGGGAGCATTGCCAGACGGGAGTAACCTAGATGAATATGATTAATTCAATACTGAATTTATTACTTTTCACAGGCTTTAGTCCTGGACATGGCAGGCGTCGGAGTCACATGGGACAACCTGTGGAGTGGTCCAGGAGTTCCGTTCGGAGGCAGCCTCATCATGATGGCCATTGATACGGTGCTGTATGGCCTGGCCGCGTATTGGCTGGATGCTGTTATACCTAGTGAGTCAGGAGAAAGATTGGATTATTTCTATTTTATTTTGCAATTTCTGGCCATATTTATTTATTCACTTGTTTTTGCCAGCGGTTTCGCCCGCGTGGAGCTCAGGAAATATCCCACGGGAACGTACTACCGGGTAGTACTTTCCCGTGAAAAAATACATCAGGATATCGAATGTCCAACTCAGAGCAAGGTCTACTCATGTGCCATTATCATTTCATTTTCAAATATCTTTATTTATCTTCGGTACAATAAACAAAAATGCACTTATCCTAAGCTACATTAACTCAATATTTATGAGGCTGGCGATTCACCTTTCAAAGCTTTTAAGGGATATTTTTATAACTGTTAACAACATAAACATAACACACAATAATAATGGGTACTTGGGGACAGTTACGCAAATTACCATGTGCCAAATTTCATCCAAATCCCAAACTCATTTTCACATTTTTCATTTTTTTATTTAGGATTATTTATTTATTTGCTCTCACTGTCGGTTTTGACAATAAACTACATATTCTGTAATATTAAGTACCTATGTTGATGAGGGCTTAAAATCACTTCAAGTCTTCCAACACATTCGTCTTTTCTTAGCTTAAAGCTCTCTTTGTAGCTATTTACAGCTGCTACTACTACTAAGTGTCTTAAAAAATCTATTTACAGAAATAATTAATATCATTTCATTTCTTAGAGTCAAATCAAGAATCTTTTCTATCTTGTAACAATTTCTATCGTTATTTTGTATGAAGATATGGCTAGAAAGATAATGTTGTCGGTTAATAGAGATGTGTGGAAGAAAAGGAACGCTGCGCTGACCCCAAACCAATTGGAATAAGAGCGGGAGATGATGAAGATGGTGATGATGATTTTATCAAATCAAGTTTCCAAAGTAGTTCAAACACGATGCTAACCTTAATCAACTTCTTTCCAGGCGAATATGGAATCAAGCAGAAGCCATGGTTCTGCTTACTACCATCCTTCTGGATCGGCAGCCGACGGGGCAGGGTGTCCGCAGTTCACTTCCATTCCAACGGCGAGGCGGCATCTCATAATAAGGATATAGAACCAGTGCCCAGGTATGTAAAAGAAAATTCCTATTACCAGGATTATCATAAAGATCCAGTTGAAACAAGATTTGGAAAATAGCGTAAGGTCCTCGGCACACTGGAGCAGCCCGGAGTCGTAAAGTGAGCGTAATGACAATATGCTTGCGGGAACTGATACATTACTCGCGAAATGTAGGTGTGCCTACCTGTGTACAGTATTTAAATTTTCTTAATGTCCCTCGGCAAACATCGTGTTTCGTCAGTTGTCGGATTTCTATCAGTTGCCCTTTGCACTTGGTGCAGATCGGACGCTCGCAATCAACTTGGAAGTATATAGAGTTGTTAATACTCTGTAGCGGTTACACCGCCACATACAAACTACCCGCCAGACACAACACCCGTCTGGTCGGAGGATCCTCCCTTTTCTATGGTGGATGAGTGAACTTTACACCCTGTTCCTCATACCCTAAATTGGTGACCCCGAGTATGAACGTCAACGCAGCCTTCGTGCAATTACTTCGGCGTGACGTCATCATCATCATCACTCCCGCAAGCTTTCGTGAGGCGAGTCACACAGCCAGCCAGCACCCACGGCTTCAACGGGTATCCTGACCACCAGCATGCAGCGAACGCGCATTCCTGGTCATCACCCTCAGCCTCATCACCCCGACTCACTGGGGAATCAACGCAAGCAGCCTCATCACCCCGACTCACTGGGGAATCAACGCAAGCAGCCTCATCACCCCGACTCACTGGGGAATCAAACGAAATCACCCCGACTCACTGGGGAATCACAGCAATCACCTCAATCACCCCGACTCACTGGGGAATCACCACAATCACCACAATCGCCGCAATCACCACAGAAAGTTCCGACTCACCGCGAACTATGCGGCACCCGGTTCCGACTCACTGGAACCACAGCTGGCACTGTGTGAAGCATCGCAAGATTCAGCCCACTATCGACCTCCGGTCTCCGGAGGGGAGTGATGTAGCGGTTACACCGCCACATACAAACTACGCATCAAAAGACATGACGTCACACAAATCCTGCATCGAGAGTTTACCGAGCGATCGACATACATACAAGATTTCAACCTCCAACCGATGGGCAGTTGCCCGCCAGACACAACACCCGTCTGGTCGGAGGATCCTCCCTTTTCTATGGTGGATGAGTGAACTTTACACCCTGTTCCTCATACCCCTAAAACTCTTTTAACTTAATGTAATTTATTTTTAAAATGGGAGGAAAGCTGCTATAGTTGCAGGCTCGAAAATAGTTTTACAGCTCTATATAGTTCACAAGGAAATCAAAACAAAACAACAATAAAGTAGGTACTTAGTTCTGAATTCAATCATTGGTGGATAAATCTAATAATTGATGGACATGGAAATTAGCATTCGTTTGTATTTGGAAATGTGATGATTCTTGAGGGACATTAAGAAAATAGTCAGTCTATGATTTCATATTCGGGAAATACAGGCCGGCTGCTATATTATGTACTATTAAAGACGACATGACAAAGCATGCTTTTTGTGAGTCTAAATCAAAACAAAACAAAAACATCGTCGTCGTATTTACAATCAATTACATGGCATATGTAGCTGTAGATGCTGACGATTGGGCTTCATGCCAAATTGTTGAAGCGCCATTGCCCATAGCAGTAAAACTAAGTGCCAAAGCGCCATTAAATGACTCGTCTTGCTCCTTCTATAATTAGATACAATTAATTTACTATCATCGAATGGGGCTCCGAGAATAGTTTACGACATTTCTTCTTATACTATTTTAAATGGATTGACAAAGTCCATTTCCGATTGTAGAGTATTGCAAAAATTCAGATGAATGGTTTTATGATTATTTTCATAGTCTATGTGCATTTTAGTCTTTCTATCAATGCGATCTGCCGAGTAGTTGGACTGACCTTAATTCTACGCCATCAAAAGTACAATCTTAATAAACCATTTATCCAGGTATTTCCAACGGGACCTTCTCAGTAGCACCCCGGAGTCTGGAACCAAATTCTTGAGAACCAGAAACAGCCCCATTTTAATTCCAAAAGAATTTTGTTTTAATGCTCACAACAGTCGTGAATAAACAAATAAGTTGTTCTCCAGAGAGCTTCAAGACAAGGAAGCCATCAGAATCGTGGGCCTTCAGAAAAGCTTCCGGAACTGCAGAAAGCCGGAAATTAAGGCCATTGATAATATCGACCTAAGCATCTACGAAGGCCAGATTACTGCAGTGCTGGGCCACAATGGTGCTGGCAAGTCCACGCTCTTCAACATCCTGACGGGACTGACGGCTCCTACTAATGGAACTGCCTATGTTTATGGACTTGATGTTAGGTAAGTCACTGATTCATACACCCAATAATTAAATCGGTGGTCAAATCTTTTTAAACCTATGGCTATGTACATATGTGTGTTTTGGTCAATTTGAAATATGATTTTACAGCATAGAATTTAACAGGTTTCCGAAAACCGAGAAGGCAAGGAAATTATGACATTTATTTATTTAAACTTCTCGCACACAATGAAGTACAAAGGCGGACTTAATGCCTTAGGCATTCTCTACCAGTTAACCAAGGGTGGTGAAGAGATAAGATGGCAGATGTTCTGATTGAGTGGAAATAAAAATAAAAATATTAACAACATAACAAAATGTATAAAATAGGCACACAAGTACATAAATAGGTTATAAACTTATAATACACATATATACTATAATTCATATAAATTCAAAGGAAAAGAGGTAATTGAGATGACTCTACGGCTATTTGTTTTGAAAACATTGACATTGCAAAATTATATCCCAAAATGGTATTCTGCAATTTTGCTCCGCCCCTTTCACTTCCTTCTTCTCGTACTCTTGCTCTTGACCGACTGTAAGCAGTTCATATACAATGTCGCCCATCGGCATGTGACCGCCCGAATTTTTCTGAATATTCATGAAAGATGATCGAAAAATAACTTTGAAAAGGGGGGTCTATCTTTAATATTTTTCATGTTATTCAATTTTTTGTTTTGAGTAGCGTTTGCCATATCTCCGATGTTATTGGCTCGATTTGGATTCTGTTTATTATTTCTAAAAGCTCATGAGTTATTTTGTCGGATTAACTACATTTTTATAAAAATTTGTCAACTATGCAAAAAAAACGGAGGTGAAAACATAATATTCTTCGTTTTAAATCGAGTTTAAAAAAAAAAAACACAAGCGTAAGTTCATAAAATCATAGTGGGGATGTTGAAAAAAAAAAAAAAAATTAAAAAAAAAAAAAAAAATTAAAAAAAAACCCCCCTTTTAAAGTTATTTTTCGATAATTTTTCATGAACATTCAGAAAAATGCGGGCGGTCACATGCCGATGGGCGACATTGTATGTAGGCTGTGGTAGAATCGTGGGTATACTCTGAACTATAGTTTTCGCTTACAAAATGTCTATAATCATAGTGTTCTCGATGCAATGCAGGGATCCCAACGACATGCACGAGATCCGGCAGATGATCGGCGTGTGTCCTCAACAAGACGTGCTCTTCGACCTGCTGTCTGTCAAGGAGCATCTGCAGTTCTTTGCTGCTGTTAAGGTTAGTCTCATAAGGATATTTTGTTTTTCTGTGTGTAAATACTGTGACTGCTTCGTTCGTGTAATGGTCAACCAGCGCGACTGCTGAGTATCGCTATATTCTATCCGTAGATCGGAAAAAGTGCTGTTGTCTATCTTAACTAACAATATAATAAATATAAACAGAAAAGATTTCGTTCTCGTTGCTCTGAGCATGAGGTCCTGGGTTCGATTCCCGGGTCGGGCAAAGTGTTATTGGGTTTTTCTATCTAGAATTTCTCAGTAGCAGCCTGGAGTCTGGATTTGTGCCCGGTTGATGGCAATAGGCTCGCCCCCTATTACATGGGACTTAAACATAACTGGCGAAATGTGGGTGTACCTGCTACAGGGACACCTCTGCCCAACCCTTCGGGGAAACAAGGCGTGATGTTATGTGAGAAAAGATTTGATTTTTTGTTTGTTTGTAATGAATAATCTCAAAAACTACTGAACCGATTTAAAAAAATCACCTGTAGAATGCTATATTATTATTGAGTAACATAGGTTATTATTTATAAATATATCACGCGGGTGAAGCCGCTGGTGGAAGCTAGTATTTTATACAACAATTCTTAGTAGCAAGTCGCAGTCCAGGGCCCGGTTTTGAGCCCAGTTAGTGACCCTGTAAGCTCACCCCCAATAACATGGAATGGAACATGGTTGGGGCCTGTGGCAAAATGTGGGTTTATTATTTACCGTTGCCTACCCCTAGAGTAATAAAAGCAAGATGTTATGAACTCGTATTTTAAGCATTTGTTTCTACTGCAGGGTATTCCTCGTAAAAGGCTGCCGGAAGAAATACACAAAGCTCTTGCTGACGTCGGTTTACTCGACCAAACGAATGTGTTTGCCAAACATCTGTCGGGAGGACAGAAGAGGAAACTTAGCATTGCCATCGCCTTTATTGGGGACCCTAAGGTGAGCCATTTATCGACATAAAAAAATCTGTTTTCTGACTGTTTATATAAAGACGTTCAATGACGTTCTTCATGGACTTCAACCAGTTTTTTGATCTCCACAAGACAGTTTAAGATCAAAGGTAAAGAATCATCATTTCCCAGATATGCTGCACCGGTTGACGTCATCACGTTAACTCCGGCTGTCGCTGAAAACCAGCGCTGTGGCTCTGTCTCGAATAGGGTCACAGCATTATGCTGAGCGATGGCCGTTTTGGGTGGATGTGACGCATATTTTCCCCCAAATTGTTATTTTCGTGTTTTTGTTATTTTTTGCGTCATGTTTACCGCAAATAGACGTGTTTTCTTTCTTTAGATAGACGTTTCATCACACCACACAGACACTGTTGGATGTGATATAGATCTCTCCAGTCACTCATCTGTTAACTCGATCCTTGAATTCTATCATCTGCTATCAGCCACCCTGCGAAATTCGTCGCCCCACCTTCCAGTTTATTATAAAATACTAATATATCTCTCCTTCCAGATAATAATCCTGGACGAGCCAACAGCGGGCGTCGACCCGGTGTCCCGCAGACAAACATGGCGGATCCTACAACGAGCTCGACACGGCAAGGTGTTGCTACTGACCACACACTTCATGGATGAGGCAGATATACTGGGGGATAGGAAAGCTGTCATCAGTAAAGGCAGAGTGAGTCTTGACTGATATCATTCAGAAAAACAAAACGAAATGTTCAGCTTGGACGTTAGATTTAGATTATTCTGGACTTCTACATAGAGAAACAGAATTGGCAAACTTGTAAAATAAAATATTTGAAGTGTTACGAATAATAATTAAAATGTAGTGGATAAAATTGTAATTTTGTTCTGCAGGTACGTTGTGCTGGCACTTCACTGTTTTTGAAAAACAAATTCGGAATCGGATATCATCTAACTTTGGTGTTGGACGGTAAGCATTTTTGAGTAATTTAGCACAACATGGTCTATTGGGAATTTCGGAGATACCACAAACTGATCTGATCGCCTTTGACGACGATCTTCACAGAGTTGCTGGTCGTACCTAAAAAAGAGTAGCTGAGGATCGAGCTCACTCGCTCGCTGTGGTCATCACGTCAATGCCGGCTGTCGCTGAAAACCAGCGCTGTGGCTCTGTCTCGCATAGGGTCGTAGCATTATGCTGAGCGATGGCCGTTTTGCGTGGATGTGACGCATATTTTCTTCCAAATTGTTATTTTCGTGTTTTTGTTATTTCTTTGCGTCATGTTCACCGCAAATAAACGTATTTTCTTTCTCTTCTTCTTAGCTAAATGGCGTGCAATTGGAAAGGCCTATTTCTGGCAGTGGACTGCTCATCATCTGCCAAGCCTTTCCCAACTATGTTGCGGTCGGCTTTAGTCTAACCTAATGTAAAATACTGGTATTAAGCTGAATACCAGTATTTTACAAGGACCGACCGCCTATCTGACTTCCATAACCCAGTTTATCAGACCATCCGCACTTCAATGCTTTTAATTTTAAATTACCTATTACAAGTTTTCTTAATCAAGAATCCTCTCCATTCAGGAGTATGTCGTGAGCACCAGATAACTCGCCTGGTCCGGGGTCACGTGCCTCGCGCGGAGAAGGCTCGTCGTCACGGCAGAGAACTGTCCTACATCCTGCCGCACTACGCTGTGCATCTGTTCCCGCCGCTGTTCAACGCGATAGAACACGAAGTCAAGGAGAAGACCAATAGACTTGGTGAGTTGAAGCAAGAAATGGAGAAAGTTGTATGTAGTAGTAGGATAGGAGCGAGAAACAGAGCTTATTGTGAAGGAACTCGGCTGATGAAGTATTACTGTGGCCAAGGATCGTTGCGTTATTCGGTTTTAAGAGTTGCCGTTGTATTTAGAGGCACATGAGACGTTTCAACGTTGACTTTCAGGTAGACAACGCACATTCTGCCAGATTTTCATAGGCTCTGGTCACTACTTACCATCAGGTGGAAAGCCTTATTATGCCACCGAATAAAGATTAGTGACTGTCCAAAACTGGAACTGTCAATAACTGGAGCACTGGCGGCCCAGTAATAACGGCCGTGACTTACGATTTGTAGATCGTAGGTTCGAACCTAGACAGGCGCTTTACTTTGTGTAAATTATTTCATCACCACTGCTCTCAAAACGGTGAAAGAAAACATCGTGAGGAAACCGGCATGTCCTAGAACCAAAAATTCGAAGACATGTGACATAGGATCTACCAAAACGCACTGGGCCCGCGTGGTGGATTACGGCCCACTCCCTTTCGCAGAGAGCAGGCCTGTGTCCCAGCATTGGGAACACTATAGGCTGATTATGCATGCAACTGTCCAAAATGGTATGTGTATAACAACCATTACTTCCCTATTGACTAGATATGATCTAGGCTAATAAACGTAGCTTGTCAAAATATAAATAGGAATTTTATGACATAGTTTCTTAAGAGCAGCCTATTTGTACCAACAGTGTTGTAGATTCAAAGTCCTTGTGTATTATGGTTATAACTAAGAAGTGCTTCTTCAAATTCCCTAGGTATCACAAGCTACGGTGTATCAATGACGACTCTAGAGGAAGTGTTCCTCAGTTTGGAAGGGGAGAACGCTGAAGAGACGGAGGCAGTTGAGGGTGTGTCTTCAGTGAAGTTGGTGAGGGCACGGGCGCTGTCTAGAAGTCTATCATTACAAAGCAAGACATTGAGTTACCAGGTACGTTATCTATACTTTAAAAGTTATCGCTGTCTGTCTAATGTTCTAGCTTGACTGCTGAGAGTTATCCTGGGTTAGATCTTCCGGATTGTGCAGTGTTTTTTATTGAATTTCTCCCGCAAGAATTTCTCAGGAGCAGTTCGGTGTCCTTTGTGCCCCTTTTTGGCAATAGGCTTGCAAATATTGTTACAGAACTTAAACCCCTAATTATTATTAAACGCGAGGTAAAGAAACATCCAGTAAATTATCTCCAGATTAACCATAAATTTGGCTTAACTTTACACCGCGTTCATTTATAGCGGACAGAGCACAGGCGCGATTTTTATATGACCTCTAAATTCAGTTGTTTTCCTAGGAACTAAACGACAAGGACGGTCAGAAGGCGACATCCCTGCCGACACCACCTGCGTCACACGCGCTACATTCTACCACTCATGGCGTGGAACATGTCAAGGTAAAAATTTAAATTTAAAGACAGAGCTTTCTAATTTACTTGAACAGGATCTCCAATATTACAGAATTCATGTTTTCTTTATATTATATTATTTTGTTTATTTATCTATTATTTTATGTTTTTTTTTTTCTCTAGCCATTGCTGACCCAGTGCTGGGCAATGACCTCCAAGCCCTTTCAGGTACTCTTTTCACGTGCGTTTCGAACCAGTACCGCGAGTACCTAGACGTCAAAATCATCTCGCCACATCTTCTCTGAGCCTGCCTCAATGGCCTTACATCTTACATCTTCATTGTGTAGAGATTCTAGCCCAGTGGTCATTGTATTATATTCATACTAGCGACCCACCCCTTCCTCGCACAGGTTCGATCTACTGATGTGGCGACATATCAAAACATCGAGATTTATATGCTATATCCAAGTTATAAATCTTCCGAAAGAAATTATCCAAATGATGGCGAAAGCAAAACCTAAATCCATGTTGTAGTTTAGAATGGCGATTCTTTTTTGTGCACTTGATTTTCAACTCTCGGCGCTAAGCAGAGCGTTGAAAATCAAGTGCACAAAAAAAAATGATTTTCAACGCTCTGCATAGCGCCGAGAGTTGAAAATCTAGCAGTGTGTTTTTTCAACGCGCTAGGACGAGAGTGCGTCCCAGCTCGTTGGATTCTCAACGCTCGGCTTAACACAGAGAGTTGAAAATCCAGTGCGCGATAAAATTCCGCCGCGATTTTATTACGTCCGTGCGTACGTCGGCTTAGGCGCCATCTCCACGGACGAGAGAATCGCGGCGATAGGACGCTGTGCCTTCAAATGATCGCCGCGGTGATATCGCCGTGTGGAGATTGATTCATAGAGTTTCTATTGAACTTGATGGGACGGCGAGACTATCGCCGCGTATTTCTCGCCCGTACATAAAGCGACTTTGTTTTATAAGTACTAATTATTGATTTAGATTTCATAATCTTATTGCTTAATATAAAAATCAATTTTAAACGCAAGCTCCTATCTGCAGGTTGCTCCCGAGGTCCCAATATCAGTAGATGCATTGGGTGAAACAGTGAAGACCAACCCTTCTTGTTGGAGAACCTTCTGCGCGCTGGTCTACATCAGGATGGTGCGGATGATCAGGGACCCCTACAAGCTGTGGGTTATGATCTTGATGCCTATCAGTAAGTATTTATTGGCTTAAAACACACATCAATATGTAGTAGGTACTTTTCCTTTTGTTCCTTACTTCATAAATGACGAGCAATCATAATAACGAAGACGTCAAAGCCATCTTTAAAATCAAACTCAGTAACAATTAATCGTTTAAATATTGATACTATCAGTCATAAATATGACTCCTATGCAATGCGAGATCAGCATAAACTGGAAATGTATAGCTTGATGTGTAGCCGTGTGTACTTTATTAAATATAGTGACACGTATAATTCAGTAATATTAATGTTTTCGATTTTATTTGAATTAGGAACGTAGAAGAACCTAGTTGTGATGGACGTGTGAATGATTGATTCGTTTTTGTTTTAACTTTTTTTGTTATTAGCCTAGTAGGTAGATTTTAAGCATTATTAGGTGGCGCTGGCAATAAAGTCCGAGGCACGAGGAACTCTTGTCCCCTGAAAATAAATAAAATATCAGAAAGTAAATTTATAAAGCCGGTCGGCCACCCTTATCAAATCTGTGTATAATTTTTATCGGAAATATTATGGTGTAATAAAATGAGGTTTCAAAGAAACGCATGTCTAGCCACTGGCATGATTCCATAAGTGTACCTTTTTAGGTGTATAAGGAACAGGGTGTAAAGTTCACTCATCCACCATTGAAAAGGGAGGATCCTCCGACCAGACGGGTGTTGTGTCTGGCGGGCAACTGCCCATCGGTTTGAAGTTGAAATCTTGTATTGTCGATCGCTCGGTAAACTCTAACTGCGCGATGCAGGATTTGTGTGACGTCATGTCTATGATGCGTAGTTCGTATGTGGCGGTGTAACCGCTACACCTTTATCCATGTAATATTAATAAGTAAAAAGTAAAATTTATAATTTCTAACAAACTGCTAAGTAGGAAATTATTGAATAACAGGTTTCCTACTATAAAGAAAGAAACCACACACAGTGAAGGGTTCCGTAGTTAAAATAATGAATCACATGCACAGTATCGATGGACATGACGAAATTATAAGGGTTCCGTTTTTGCAATTTGGCTACGGAACCCTAAAACGGAGTATTTTAAACTAACACACAAAAAAAACCGGTGCGAGGCTAAAAAGAATCATAACTAGGTACTAGGTATTATGAATAACTTTTACTATGAGACCAAGCCTGAAATCGCGAAAAAAAAATCAGCTATTTCCTACATTTTGACGAGTTATGCGAACATAAATGTAGGGAACAGCTGCTTTTTGTTTCGCGATTTCAGGTTTGGTCCCATAGTAAAAGTTGTTCATAATGATGAGTAAAGTCACGTGTTAAAGTTTGCGCAGTGGATAAAAACTTACCCTGTATAGATAGACCATGATCGGGATTAGTACTTACACTGTTTGTCCACTGCACCGTGAACGGTATGTCAACGAAAAACGAGATTACGCGCCAAATGTATTGTCGCTACTTCGGCGTTAACGGCGCGGTGGACAAACGACCTTATGGTGATTTTTATTCCGGTACTGCGGTAGTACTGTGGGACAAATTCTAACCTTTACGCGGGCAAAGCTGCTGGTAAAAGCTAGTAATAGTAGATTGTTATACGAGGGGCTAAAATAACCCATTGTAATAAGGTAGTTTTACTCCCGAGCTTTAGCGAGGGAGTAAATAGAAACCGAGTTATTATGGGTTTTAGCGCCGTGTGTTACACTCTACTTTTCACTACGATTGCGAGAAAATAAAATAATCCAATAAAATATTAAATAGTTAATTTTATTTAAATTTACAATTTGTACAATTCTGGATATTTAACGAGATGTTTTTTTCCGGCAACTTAATTTCAGTCCTCTGTGAAGATGTTCTCACTAGATGATGACATTTTCACTGTTGTAAATTATATTACGGTCACCAATTCAATTCGTAATTACAGAAAAATTCTAAAGATTTCGCGCCAATGCCTTTTTATTTCTTCTGTAGCCGCAACGCAATGCACGCATTCTACCTAAGAGATTAGCCGCATTTAGTTCCATTTTCAAAAATAAAATGTTCTTCTTTTTTTTGTGAACCAGTAATAAGTCGATTCCATAATCATGATTATTCTACATAAGAATAAAGACTTTTTCGTTTTTCAAGGCTCGTTGGAACAGACAAAAATTAAAAAGAAATTACTTTTTCCCCTAGAGCAAGAAATGCTATTTTTTCCCCGCTCTGGTACTCTACAATGACGGCCTTTTTGAGCAAGAGGAGTGAAAACTATATATTTTATCTTTTTTTGCTCTATCTTAGACAATATTGTTTGAAAATAAGGGAGACGGCAAAAAAACAGGATTAGGTGTGGTAAATTAAAACTTACCTGGAACACAGTGTGATTTTCATCGGGCATATAAAATAACTTTAGGAATAATATACTCACTTGTTTCCAGTATCAGTTTTTTTT
This sequence comes from Agrochola litura, assembly GCA_949152395.1. Taxonomy (NCBI): domain Eukaryota; kingdom Metazoa; phylum Arthropoda; class Insecta; order Lepidoptera; family Noctuidae; genus Agrochola; species Agrochola litura. The sequence continues at coordinate 11,321,887 of OX424511.1, forward strand.
TTTTTTATGTATGTTCACCGATTTCTCCGTCAATTGTGGACCGATTTTAAAAATAGTTTTTGTTTGAAAGGGTATGCTCTTGAGGTGGTCCCATATAAATTTTATTAACTTTGCTTCGATAGTTTTTGGGTTAGCTTAGCAATAATACGTATACTTATTCCCACTTGGTATGTGGATGATATGATAAGTTCCTGTCACTGTTATTTAAATTGCAGGTAGTGGTTTTCGAATTTGTGTGGGGTAGCCCAACTAAAAAGCCACAACTAAAAAGTGAAAAATAAAAACTTTTTACAAAAAAAAAAAACGACTTCCAAAAAACACTACAAAGTGAAAAATAACTTTGATTTCGGAAGTCGGTGACAAAAAACGAAAATTTAAAACCAAAGAAAGACACCGACTTCCGAAATTAAAGTTATTTTTCACTTTGTAGTGTTTTTTGGAAGTCGGTTCTTTTTTTTCACTACGATTTCGAGAAAATAAAATAATCCAATACAATATTAAATAGTTTATTTTATTTTAAAAATATACAATTTGTTCAATCTGAATTTTTAAGGAAACTTTTATCCCGATAAGCAATAGAAAAAGCTAGTTGTACATAAGAATAAAAACTTTTTTGTTTTTGTGGGCCGTTGGTTACAGGCAAAAATTATTTTTTCCTCTAGAGCAAGATATGCTATTTTTCCCCGCTCTGGTACGCTACAAGCCTACAATGACAGACTTTTTGAGCAAGAGGAGTGAAATAGTAGATTGTTATACGAGGGGCTAAAATAACCCATTGTAACGAGGTAGTTTTACTCCCGAGCTTTAGCGAGGGAGTAAATAGAAACCGAGTTATAATGGGTTTTAGCGCCGTGTGTTACACTCTACTTTTCACTACGATTGCGAGAAAATAAAATAATCCAATACAATATTAAATAGTTTATTTTATTTAAATGTACAATTCTGGATATTTAACGAGACGTTTTTCCGGCAACTTAATTTCAGTCCTCTGTGAAGATGTTCTCACTAGATGATGACATTTTCACTGTTGTAAATTATATTATGGTCACCAATTCAATTCGTAATTAGAGAAAAATTCTAAAGATTTCGCGGCAATGTTTTTTTTATTTCTTCTGTAGCCGCAACGCAATGCACGCATTCTACCGAAGAGATAGCCGCATTTAGTTCCATTTTCAAAAATAAAATGTTCTTCTTTTTTTTGTGAACCAGTATTAAGTCGAGTTCATAATCATGATTATTCTACATAAGAATAAAGACTTTTTCGTTTTTCAAGGCACAGACAAAAATTAAAAAGAAATTACTTTTTCCCCTAGAGCAAGAAATGCTATTTTTTCCCCGCTCTGGTACTCTACAATGACGGCCTTTTTGAGAAAGAGGAGTGAAATAGTAGATTGTTATACGAGGGGCTAAAATAACCCATTGTAACGAGGTAGTTTTACTCCCGAGCTTTAGCGAGGGAGTAAATAGAAACCGAGTTATAATGGGTTTTAGCGCACTACACTCCACTCCACACACACACTCTACTTTTCACTACGATTGCGAGAAAATAAAATAATCCAATACAATACTAAATAAATAGGAAGTTTATTTAATTTAAATGTACAATATGTACAATTCTGGATACATTTAACGAGATGTTTTTTTCCGGCAACTTAATTTTAGTCCTCTGTGAAGATGTTCTCACTAGATAATGACATTTTCACTGTTGTAAATTATATTACGGTCACCAATTCAATTCGTAATTAGAGAAAAATTCTAAAAATTTCGCGCCAGTGCCTTTTTTATTTCTTCTGTAGCCGCAACGCAATACACGCATTCTACCGAAGAGAGTTCTTTTTTTTTGTGAACCAGTAATAAGTCGAGTCCATAATCATGATTATTCTACATAAGATTATAGACTTTTTCGTTTTTCAAGGCTCGTTGGAACAGACAAAAATTAAAAAGAAATTACTTTTTCCCCTAGAGCAAGAAATGCAATTTTTTCCCCGCTGTGGTACTCTACAATGACGGCCTTTTTGAGCAAGAGGAGTGAAAAAAATATTCCTCCCTTTTGCACTTACGTATGTAGGTACTCCTCTGTTTCTTCCCATAGTCACAATATTAATTTAACTCATACAAGGTGTATGAGGTATTTTGTTATTTTTGAAAAGACGTCAATATTACTTAACTTCAGAGGGCGATTCCCGTATTTTGAAGAACGTTCGCATTTTAATCTCATTTAGTTTAATCGGTCAAAAGTAGCTCTAATTTCTTGTTTTTTATGAACGCTTTAATCTCAGTCTCATTTTGTCAAAAATTCCTCAAATTAACATTGAGGTTTCGTTTTTTCATTCGGACGGTTCCCTAAAAACAGTAATTAAATGTATGATAATAGTAGTACATAATATAATAGTAGTGACATAATAATAATCATTGGCACGCTTGCTTGTAGGTAGAATACAGTGACGATATGGTTTTAAGATCTCACCTTTGTAATAAATAACCAAATATTTCTAGCAATTAGAACGTTTATAAATAGGTAGGTTACCCCCTCTTATTTATAAAAACCGAAAACAAAGAAGAATATAAAGAGACCTTTAAACGCCGAAAATGTATGGTTAAACGGACGCTAATCATTACTCTCTATATTTTGAGGTGATTTAAAACAGTTCTAATTTACAGCGATATATCTTTCAATTTTCTTGTGGACATAAAAATAAATCTTACCTGAAGCTTGACTATCCAGCACAATGTCGAGCCACAGCAAGTGTAGAATAGAATCTGTGGACAAGTTGACGACTCCTGACCACTGGTGGACAGGACTACTGGTGGTCAGGAGTCGTTAACCTGTCCACAGGCTCACAAACTCTGATCCGGGTGGGTCGTATGTGAACACGTCGGACCATGGCGATGGTGGCGTGAGGACCTGGGAGTCCTGTGCGAGTGTGGGTGAAGCTAACAACACCAGCAGAGTGCACAGTGCTGTGATCTGTTGAGTAGAAAACCAGTGGTTGAACAAAAAACATAAAGACCTGACATCCACCAACACCATTTTAAAAACTGACATTTTATTAACTACTAGCTTCTCGAGCCTATAACCTTACTCAAGAATTGGATACCCAATGCAAAAATAATTTCAAATCTGACTGGTAGTTTCAGAGATTATCCCCTACATACATACAAACAAACAACTTAACTCCTTTATAATATTATAGTATAGAAAAAAAAAATTAAAAATCTGGTTATTCTTACCATTTTTAAAGAAATGAACCTGGTGCTTATATAACAACGAAAATTGTGGCTTTTTAAATTGGACAACAAGAAATAATAAATAACTTAAGAATTGGCGGTGACGACGATCGCCATTCGTGCCGGATACTAAATAATCACGACAATTTTTAGGATGCTGTTATGGTTAGATACCAACTTGTTTTTAATAAATTCCAAAGGTGACACAACGTTGAAAGGTGACCTCGTCTTGAACTTCTTGGGTGCAGTCAGGTTTTTTATCTCGGTAGTACGATCCTGTGAGATAATTTCTGACATGAACGCAGGCGCAGCCGCGGTCAAAAATAACTAGTAAATATTAAATTGGGACAAGGGCAGGGCATGGTACTTTTTTATTTTTTTTATTGGCATCTCGCAGTTTTGACCACTAAGGTCTTGGCTGCTTAGCCGGACTTTGGCATGGTACTCGTTTTACAACCTTTTTATCTATGTTGCTTTTAATATTGTAACTTACTAAGGCAGTATACTTATTTTAAAATATTTTACAATTTATGTTTTATTTATTAGAAAAAAAGCAATGACCAGTGTTCCTAATGTTTGGTCTCACCATACGTATTTGCTCATTGTGTGAGTTAAGGCGACGATAACCGCCTTTTAATGATTTTATACTGTAGATCACGACTAAACAAGTAGTGTTAATAATTTGGAAAAATATATGTTAAATTAGAGCATTTTTTAAATAAATATATGAATATTTTTGATTATGTTTATATTACATAGAGAAATTAATTTGTAATGCTATGTCTAACTCGGATAAAAATCTGAAAATCACGCAAAATCTATCAAGCATTTTTTTCTGAAACTTTCACCATTTTAAAGATAATTTAATTATTGATCTTTTAGTATACGTGTTTTATTATAATACCTTTTGTTTTAATAATGCGTCTAATTTGGGACAGCGCTCCTTGATGGTCGAGTCCTATTACTGGCTGGACGTACGACGCGTTGCGTGAGCTCAGTACACAACACGCAAGCTAGCCATTCAAGGTCACTGGCATATATCTCCGTCTTAAATCAATCTTTTAACCTTTAATTTTTTTTTTGTCATGACGATTGCGATGATGTGCCACCCGACTTAGCTAAATTTTTACTAAATTTTTTTTTTTTTTTTTTTTAATTTTTGAGCTTAAATATTGTGTAAATATTATTTTGTTTAAAAATAAATATTAAACCTGTTTCTGCATTCTTTTCAGTATCCTGCGCCCTGGGTCTCTACATGAAGTCTCGACAGATCGTCTTCTTTCGGATGCAGCCGCTCAAGCTGGATCCCAATGCGTACTTCAACAAGACCCCAATAGCCGTATACAGTGAACAGGACAATCTCAAAGAAATAACTGACCTTAGGGACTCCCTAGAGTCTTTAGGAGCCTTCCCAATAATAGACTTTGATGGCAATTTCTCAAGTCTCCTGGACATGGAGAATTTTGGAGCGTTCAGTCTGAGAGATAGTTTGATACCCTATGGAAAGTTCATGGCTTACTACAATAGTACTTATACGCACAGTTTACCTATCATCGTTAATTTGTTGGATAATAGTGTTTACAGGTGAGTTGGAGTACCAAACCACAACTGAAATAATGAAATCTTACTCCTTACTATCCTACAAATTTTAACATTATTTAATTTAATTTAGTTTTTATTTAATTGAATTTAATTTATATATAAAATCATATATGCGAAAGTTTGTGAAGATGGATGAATGGATGTTTGTTACTCTTTCACGCAAAAACGACTGAACGGATTTGGATGAAATTTGACACACAGATACTGCATAACTTGAATTAACACATAGGATAGTTTTTATTCCGATATTCTCCCGGGATCGAGACTTATGCGCGTGAAACCGCGGGGCCCTGCTAGTGTTTTATATTTCACTAGTCTGGAAACCCCAACTTCTTCCTCCACATTGTTTTCCATAACTTTGTCTGGATCTTTAACGTAATTATAAGCAACAATCTCGTTGTAAGATGACTTTCATCCAATGGCCATGCATTAATTATTATACGATGGAGTTACATTGATATATTCAATACCCCTGGCTGGAGGTTTTAAGTGTAGTAGCTTAAGGCACCCACAGGATAGCCCGGTTAAGTAGTCATGATCTCAGAGGTCAACTACGAGATGCTCTAATTAAAAAAAGATATATTCAATGTTATCTATCAGATATGTTCTTTCCCCAGGGTCCTAATGTCAGCATCAGGTCTAATAGAAAACTTCAAGCCTATCGAGGTGCTAGCGCACCCGTTCCAGCAGACGGAACAGCAGGAGGAGTTCAACCTGGGCAACGTAGTCTGTGCCATCTTCATGGGCATGATCTTCGCGTTGGTGCCTGTTACCTTGGCTGTGGATATCGTGTATGATCGAGAGGTAAGTTGGAATTTGAACAGGAAACTGAGTTTTGAGACATTACAAAAATTATCTAAAAATGAGATGTTTCTTTTAATGAGGTTAGGTTGGTCTAACTAGAAGTGACGCACGTATTTGTTTCCGGATGCACGGCTGGTTTTGACCTTGAACGGATGTCTTCGGTCGACCCTAACCGCACAGAATATGTGAAATTAAAAAAAAACGGCCGTGTCGGACCACGTACAATAAAAGGGTTCCGTAGTTGGGATGAATTTATCCCAAATACAAACTTAACATTGTAGTTGAAAAACATGTTCTTCCGTACATTCCAACTGCAAATGTAAGTTTGTTCGCACAATATTGAGAGATTTACCATTTTATTTTAAGACCAAAGACTTCTTATAGGTTTTCCTGTAAAGTATGAGTAAAATAACATTCTCTGTAATTTTTAAAAATTTTAGGCTCAGTGGTTTCAGAGAGAAGGGGGAATGGTAAATTTTCATCTATTTTCTTAAATATTTTTAAATGTATTTATTAAAAAATATATATTTGAGATCCTCGCAATAAGCCCTTTCATTTGATATTTCACACGGTACAGTTTGAAAAACTTTTTTTTTTCATTTTCTTCTTAGACGGACAGACAGACGAACACACGAGTGATCCTATAAGGGTTCCGTTTTTTGCTTTTGAGGTACGGAACCCTAAAAAGTTGTGTGAAGTTATTAGCATGAAAATGTTAGATTTCTACATTACTGCTTTCAAATTAATCTTCGCGTTCTAATGTAGGTGGATACATTGTAGTACTACCTAGCACTAATGGAATTATACTTCTTTCACTTCAGATAAAAGCCAAGAACCAGTTGCGAGTGAACGGACTATCAATGAGCATGTACTTTCTGACTTACTTCACGGTACTGATCTTCATCATGGTGCTCACTAGCATCGGAGTACTCGTGTTGGTGAGTATAACTTTATAACATTACATAACCATAGATTGAGATGACATACTTACAATGAATAAACAGGATAAAAGTTTCATAAAGTTTGAGGTTGTCTCTGCAACCGACATTGATTTAATTTTACTGTATTTAGCGTTGTTAAATAACGTGTCTAATATTATCTATCCCTTGGTTTCTGGAAGCCTATTTCATTTAAACTATGACCACAGTTTTCTTTATATTTTTTTTATGTCAAAAAGTTAAGTGAGAACTTCTCTGAAAATATTAAAAACCGTCTAGCTCCTAAACTATAAATAATCGCTGGCTTCTTAAATTTTGCCTTGGACCTCATTTCACGGGCTACACAATACATCTCTATGTTTTTTATTTCTTTTTCTCATACGAATTAAGATGAAAATAATTATAACCAAGTTTAAATCACAGGTGTATTTTACTCATTCGCAGGTCATTCTCAACGACATCCCGAGTCTGACCAACGGCTCAGCGATCACGATGCTCTCGGGCCTCCTCCTCCTCTACAGTCCGTCCGCCATCTTGTTCAACACGTGTCTCTCCTACATCTTCGACAAGATGGACTCCGCGCAAAGTATCATGCCAAATATTACCACCTGGGTTGGAGTTATACCGTTCATATTGGTTGCGGTTCTGGATACTTTTAAATGGGGTAAGTGTAGTGTCCCAGTGTGGTGTGTCTAGTTTGTGTATGTTTTAATTTCTTTGCACTTCCATATTATCGATGTTCATCTAGAGTTCAGGTTATTTGTAAAAGTTTATATCTAGATTAATTCTGCGGTTTCTAATCATGTAGTTATTTTGTAAGTTCACTTACTCTGAAAAAGATCAGTAAGGGAAAATCTTGACTACTTACTTGTCTGAAATAGTCGAGGCTTGTCTTCTTGGGAATTGAATTGTACCTTTTGTTTTCAGGTAGCGACATCGCGTTCTACTTGCACCTGGCGTTCAGTTTCCTGGACGTGATGTACATACCTTACGCAATCATTTACTACGTTGATAGGTATGTCTCTTTCTTGATGCAGTCTTCATTAATTCGAGCCTTTACAAGGTTTGCCCCAGCCCCGGATCTAGGGGGCAAGCCGTGGCCCGTGTCCCGGGCGCCAACTTCAGGGGGCGACAAATTCAAGCGTAGCAGACAAGTGCACCACCCAGCACACAGCAACTTTGCAATAAATGAGACGCGCAGCACATTTATAATCTTGCAATTTATTTCTTTTTACAACAGTTTTGGCGCCCTGTTGAATTGGCGCATTATCGATCGATACAATTCGATTAATATGTTGCGCCAAAATTTCATTCTGAGAAAATTTTAATTTCGCATGTGCTAACTTAGCGCATCCCCATAAAAGATTGACGGGGGGCGGCAGATGGCAGTTTATGCCCCGCCTCAAAAAAAATCTAGATCCGGAGTTGGCCTTTGCAAATCCCATCAAATGAGAAAAAAGATTGTGGAGTGACGAAAATGGATAAAGTAAGGAATGAGTATATAAGGGGAAGTTTAAAAGTGGCGCCAGTGACAGAAAAGTTGAAAGGAAATCGTTTGGCCTGGTATGGCATGTGATGAGGAGAGAGGAAACGCATGTGACTAAAAGGGTGATAAATATAAATGTTGATGGATGGAGCGGGAGAGGAAGGCCAAAGAAAAGATGAATGGATTGTGTGAGGAATGATATGAAAGAGAAGGGAGTGAACGATAGCGTGACAGTTGACAGGGGAGAGTGGAAAAAGAAAACGTGTTGTGTCAATCCCAAGTAACATGGGACAAGGGCAGGAAGATGATGACAAGGTTTGCCCACCCATGGCAAAAATTTCAAAATTCAAAATATTTTATTTCACATAAACCTACACGGGAACTTATGAAACGTCAGAAGCTAGGTGCACGGTTCCAATTAGTCGTTTCCTATGGAGAAGAGCCGGCAAGAAACAACACGGTTACTCTTTTAAAAATAATTGGCTTTTACAATACTTTCAAATAACAGTGTTATTAGGTATGGGAGGACAGTGTAGGTCTTTCAATAAGTATCAGGTACTTAACATAACAGAAAATGGTCAACAATCTACATGATCCTGATTGGTAAATCATGGTTGGTTGACATGATTTAAATCTCATAATTTTGTCATCCACAGAGTGTATCTGACCTGTAACCTCCGCGACCTGTGCACGACGCCGCCGCTCAGCAGCTACTTCACAGCGGAGGTGTGGGTGTTGGTGGCGGCCATGTTGTTTCACGTGCCGGTCTCCGGCGCCGCACTGCTCGCTGCTGACCGGCTCAAGTCTGGTGGCAGGATATGTCCGGTGAGTGACAGCAGTAAGCAAATAGGTACTGAAACTGGCCGTTACAGTAAGCCGAGTTTTGAAAAGAGACTGTCCCAGGTATGATTGAGTGAGATGTTTTACAAAGAACAACGTTTTCTAAAACTCCAAGTGCCAATTATCGGCAGCGTTTTTACTTCGCTCGAGATGAATTTGTATTATGACAACATTGAATTTTTTTTTGACCTGGCATCGTTGTCTGTCTCATTTTAGACGGATCAGAGTCCCATCTTTTCTCTTTCATAAATTTACGCTTCGTTGTAACGTTTTTCAAGACCTAAATCTTCCTTTCCTTCTTCTCAGCGCAAGAAAAGCACTTCAGAGAGTAGCGGTGACGCGGAGCAGGAGGTGGGCGGCGAGGCGTGTGAGGACGAGGACGTGCGGCGCGAGCGACGCCGCGTGCACACCATACTGCAGCAGCCCACGCACAGCGCGCCGCCATTAGTGGTTCATGTACGTCAAATATTCTTCTGCCTAGCTAACTAATATAATAAAATAAAAAAATAAAAATAAAAAAGCCTTTATTCTATTTTTTTTTAGCTAACTAATAAATCTTCAAAATATAGGTACATCAGATTTCATTTTCACGGTTTATAATTTTGTATTCGCTAATAAAAACCTACTTTAAAATGAGTCCTCCACGAGGGCTCCCGGCATCCCATATGTGACTAGGTGAATCATCCAAGAGGCTTCTCGGCACTGAACGTATAAAAAAATATAGGTACATAGTTCTCACCACAGTCTTGGTACATTTTAAGCTGGTTCCAGCCGCTGCCGGACGTAGTGGCGAGTTGTGCTACAACATTTAGTTATTTATGTTGCTAAATCTAGTCAAGCCCTACTAGGTTCCACCAATTGTTATTTAAATCGAAATTCAATACCGTGTGTATAAAAACACCTGACAGAAAATGATTAGCAATCAATAGTTTTTTGAAGTGTAACAAATGAGCTGTTTGGCAGGAAAAGTATTTTTTGTGATACGAAATATGCAAAAATCTTGTCATTAATTTAAAATAGAGGAATTCTTTCAAAATCTAGGTCTAATGTACTTTGAAATGTACCATGTGTAGCTTTTGGACATGATCGTTCTGGTTAGGGTATGCATGTATAGGACTTAGGTCATAGTCCTTTGAATGGAGAAAAAATAAACGGAGGAACTCGAACTGAGCCAGATTGAATTTCCAACACGTCCTGAATCCGAAGAGTAAATGGGTAACCAGTCCAATTGCTCTTAGTTCGGAACCATATAGCAGTTTCACCGCTGGTTTGGAACTGTGTTCTACAGTTCCTCATTTTATTCGTCTTTTTGTCCAGTCCTGGAAAACATGTTGTTAAATCCGAGCAACCTATCACTATTGATCTCTTAACGATATTTATGACTTACCAAACATGTTTTTTCCAGAACTTGCGCAAAGAATACAAAGTGCGAGGCACGGGCAGCGGTGGTACGTGCTGGTCACATCAAGAAGAAACAGCATCCCACGTGCGGTCGCGTTTCGTGGGGCTGGCGCGACTCAGCCTGGCCGTGGAGGGGGGGGAGGTGTTCGGCCTGCTCGGACACAACGGCGCGGGGAAGACCACCACTATGAAGATCATCACGGCAGAGGAGAGGCCCACACATGGCAGTGTGAGCATCGTTACTTTTGTCATAGTTAACTTTTGAAACAAGATGGCAGTTATCAGTGGTTTATGGATTAGGTTTTTTTTCCTGTAAAAGTTTGTGTGACATCGGCGTCGAGGTCGACCGCGGCGAAGGTGGTGTGACGATCTAATCATGTTTGCGGGGCCAACATGGCCTGAAATCGCACAAAACAAAGAGATTTGGAAGGAAAAAGGAGAGGCCTTTACCCAGCAGTGGGACACAATATAGGCTAACAAAAGAAAAACAAAAAAAACAGTGGCACTCCGAGAGTGCCGACAAAAGTGAAAACTTGAAAAAACATCGGCACCGCGGTAATTAACGCGTTGATGTCTTTTTGATGGTCAACAGCGAGTGTCGTTACAGTGTCGCGAAATCAATGGTTTAGTCCCATCTCAAAAATACCCAACGCGCCTAAAGAAGTTTTCACTTCAAAAAGTTTGTGTTAAGCTTTCGTCTTTGCACATGAGAAATTTAGTCACTTGTTATCTGCTATCCAATTGCGTAAACATTTTCGGTAATCGATTAAGACTAATTTGTTTCATTTTGACAGTTCAACAACATTCATTGCGTTGTTTACGTTGTTCAGCAGATTTTTTTCGAACTTATGAAACAATGGATTAGCAATCACTTTCAAAATGATTCAGATTGTGATTGATCGTGTCGCAATTAGGGTGCTGGTTGATGTTTCGTTGTGCCATGCAGACTGGCTGCCACAGGCGGATCTCCAGGGCTTAGATCCGTGCACAATAGCACTAGTTAATGGAAAGTAGTTTCGAGTTTTCAATTTATTTACACGTGTGTTTCTTGCAGGTAATGCTGGGCAGTCAGAACATCGACGACTCGCAGACGTCCGCGTTCATGATGCTGGGCTACTGCCCGCAGCACGACGCGCTCTGGAAGAACGTCACCATCCGCGAGCACATCGAGTGCTACGCCGCCATCCGGGGCGTCAGCAAGGCGGACACTCCTCGGTATATTAACTATACTGTTCATTGTGCCTTGGTCAAATGATGCGGATTGTGAAAGATGAGAGACAGAAATGCATAAACGTCAAAAAAGATGTGGACTCTCATTTATTTTAAAGTTTATGCGTTAACAGACACATACGAATCTCCCATGTACGAGCACCTGGACCCGAAATAAAATCTTCTTTACAAGAGGAGAGTTTCTCGACGTCCACGTGAGACTCGTAGGCGAGAGTCTCCAAGGGATTTATTGCTCATTTGTTTACGCTCGTCGTTTAAAACCATGGTTGTCGTTCAAATATTTGTAGCGAGCGAAAATCTGACAGCCAGTTGAGCCCTCTAGTTATGTTCAGTCAATTAACAATCTCCTTTTGTACACAGGATAGTAGACGCGTACCTTAACGGTCTACAGATAATGGAGCACGCGAGTAAGAACGCGGACGAGTGCTCGGGCGGCACGCGGCGCAAGCTGTCGTTCGCGCTGGCCATGGTGGGCAGCCCGCGCGTCGTGCTGCTGGACGAGCCCTCCACCGGCATGGACCCGAGGAGCAAGAGGTTCCTCTGGGACACCATACTGGCTAGCTTCCAGGTAAGACTCTTGGCTAATAACCTGGCCGAAGTAGTTTTTTTCTTCTCTCGTATCAGCATGAACTATTCGTAGGTCCGAACCCAAGGCCTCTGACTTTGACTTTTCGGATTCATGTGCGTATTGTATAATTATCACTTCTTTCAAAAACGGCGAAGAAAAACATAGTGAGGAAACCGGCATGCCTGAGAGATATTTCTCAACGACATGCGAAGCCAAGTCAGAGGCCCATGGGCGGCTTTAAATCTCTGACACCAGGTTAGGGTAATAACTCATAATAAAATTATGCTGTGATAAGAATACAAGTAAGTAAAATTCAATTAGTCAGACAAAGTTGGAAGCAGGGATGCTTGTCCAGGGTGCACCGGACGTACCCCAAAGATTTCATAATGATCTTTGAAATGGAACTGATGTGTCTCATACAGACGTGTCCTACACCATTTTAACGTGAAACGTTTTTAAAATCACTCCGAAACATTATGTCCGGGAGCAGAAAAGTGAACCGTAACGAATAAGTCTATATCATTTCCAAACTAAGTCTTAGAGACGTAAGTGCGGTGTAATTATTTAACTTATACAGGTGGCCCAAATAGTGAAATCATAAAAAAATACATTCCCCATTCCAAGGTGTATCCGAAAATACGCCATGTATATTGCACGATTCTTATTCGTTTTCGAGTTTATTTTTTATTATTCTTGAAAATTTCACGGGAGCTGCTTTGAAAAAATTATATCTGTGTGGTGAACTTAGTTATTTATTGTTGCAGGGCAAAAAAGGTGCTATACTAACGACACATTCCATGGAAGAGGCTGATGCTTTATGTTCCAGAGTCGGCATCATGGTCAAAGGTGGCCTGAGGTAACCAAGCAAACCTTTCATTCGATTAAGTAGTAAGATTACATCTTTAAAACAAATTATTTTTTTGTTTAGATGTATTGGCTCAACACAACACTTGAAGAATTTGTACGGTGCGGGATACACGTTGGAGATGAAGATTGGGCAGAGTAATCAAAAGCAGGTTAGTAACATTATAACAACCGCACATTCAAAGTAGCCAAAAGCCTCATATTCAACCAATAAATTTTATAGTTTGACAATTTTGTCCATTGCTTTAATGTCAGGGCCAGAGACCTAACACAATACACATTGCATAATTACCCCGTGTTGCGACATTGACAACAAACAATCAAAACTAAATGGCTTAATAATAACAGCCGCACGGGTTGATCGAAAGTTAAGCTACGCTTGCCGTGGTCGGTTCGTGGACCATCATGTAATTCGTAGATCTTTGATAGTAGTTACGGGTAGTCAGAAGAACAAAAGTGGGACAACCAGTCTTATCAAGGGGTATCGTGTTACTCAGTTACTGGTTTGTGGTGGTCAGATAGGCAGTCGCTCCATGTAAAATACTGGTAATCAGTTGCAGCCGGTTAGACTAGAAACCGACCCCAACATAAGTGGGAAAAGGCTAGGCAGATTGATTTTGATTTTTTTCTTCAAAAATAATAATTGTTTGTTTCGATAATCAGATGATGGAGTCAGAGTCAATGTCACCATCACCGCTCAGATCGAATGAAAACTCGCCATCTTTAGGAGAAGCAGATGAGGGTAAGTCATTATTTTCTATATAAACAATACCTGCAAAATACCAAGAAGGTACCCTTAATGAAAAACTCTCAATCTCTTCCTACAAACTGGTATCGCTAAAATTTTCGCTAAACCATAAAAGCCTTTTCCATTTCATTTACTGAAGACCAAATCCCGATGTTCAGGCATACCGTAGCTCATATTATGACTCGTTCTTTCCGCAGCTGGTTCGGGTACGGGCTCAGTGTGCGCGGAAGCAGAGGGGGAGGCGGAGGCGGTGGACGCTAGTATACACACGCCACTTGTAGCCGGCACGCCGCCGCCGCCAAGACTGCAGCATCACCGGTACCTATTTCATATATACCGATACCAAAATCTAGTACCAGGCTAGCTTAGATACATTATTATGGAATTTATGGAAATGTGTCTCAAAGTAATCATATTTATAAAGATTTTTAAGTTCGTCAATTATTTGACTTCCAAGCATATTTTTCAAAAGCTAAATACTATTAACATCCATAAGTATCTATGGTATCGTAAGTCACAAATCTGTTTTTCACAGGACGGAGTCCGGTGGTGGTAGCGCGAATTCCGAAGCGGTGATAGCTCTAGTTGGCCACATATTCCCGGCAGCAATCCTAGAAGAAAGCTTCGCGGAGAGGCTAGTGTTCTCCGTGCCGCAGTCTGCTGTGTCCAGCCTCGCCAGGTGTTTCCAGCAGATTGAGGACGGTACGTTTTACTACTGGTCCCATGTTGGGCGCCAATCAAAATGTATTTCTAGGTTGTCAGTAGTATGGAAGAGAGCTTAACGAAATGTAAAGATCTTCATTTCATAGCGTATTGTTTTCAGCGATGCCTATTTTTTCAAGCAAAAAACCGTAATCTAATTTAATAAGCCCATGCTGGGCGCCAAAAAATAATTTTGCTCTAGTTGGTCAGCAAAGCACGAATGAGGAAGAATATAGTTGAGTGGTAAAGTTCTTCATAGATAATTCTGTTGGTTTGCTAGATTTTCTGAAAAGATTAGGGACAGTAGAATTATACAATGGTCCCATGCTGGGCGCCATTAAATGCTGTGATTGGCCGTAACAGTCTAGAAGAGTTCTCTGTTCCCTTTACAGGAAAAAGTTATTGTACAAGTTACATGTAAATGACGATACATTATAACACCACATGTAATTATTATAACATTGTTTTATTTACAGCGAAAGAAAAACTAAACATAGTAGAGTACAGCTTCAGTCAAACGACATTGGAGCAAGTGTTCCTGAAATTCGCACAAACTGAGAACGTAGATTCATCAGACTAAGAAAATTAAACCGTTGATAGTATTGTAAGTATTACGTCACTGTTCTGACTTCGCTTTACTTGAAAGGTAGAAAAGAAAAGAGTAGATATGAGTAACAAAACGGTCAATGTTTGACCTTTTATGGCTTGGCTATTTGTAATTTACTATTAAAAATCTTTGACAAGCAAAAATGTTATTAAATAGAAACTAATTAAAATCTCATTTCCTGGTTAGTTTAGTTGATTAACGTATTGAGCTAAGTATATCAAAGATATATTTTTGACTTGTTAACTGTTACAATGTTATAAGATTCTCCTAAATATTGCAGCTTAGCTAACTTAGAAAGACATTAATGCTAAAGCATTTTTGGTTGTGAAGGACGGCCAAGTCAAAACAGTGAAGTATTTTGTGCTTTTTTGAAAAGAAAATGTAAAATAAGAATCGCTTCTGATATTACAATATTGTGTAGTTAATTTAGTTGAATTTTTTTATAGCCTAAGGACTGATGGGAACTTTTGGTGCGCGTTTGATATACCTACCTATTGATGCATTCATCTTTCCTCGTTTAAACGTAAACTCTAACAAAAGTTATTATTGCCTTACTATGAAGTACCTTCTGCTACAGCCTAAAATTTTATTAAGTAGACGATTTCAATAAAAATCTGTAAAAAAACTTAAATTTTGACAGTGCTGATTATTTTTCTTCTATCAAAAGACCGCACCAAAAGTTTTCAATCACGTCAAGGCTACAAGCTTTGTAATATTTCCGGTCGATGAGAGAATATTACCTAGGTGTGTAGACATAGGACATGTTGACTGTGTGACGTTTTATAATGATTTGATACGTTTATTAGCCAGTTTTATATTATATTAGGTACGCGGTACGGTAAGCATTGTGTTGGTTGTTCAAAATCTTCCTATGTAACTTTTTTGTGTTACCTATTTGAACCATGATGATTTTTTTTAGCAAATAAAAGACCGTAAGCTAATTTAATAGGCCCATGCTGGGCGCCAAAAAATAATTTAGCTCTAGTTGATCAGCAGAGCAGGAATGAGAAAGAATATAGTGGAGTGATGAAGTTCTTCATAGATAAGTCTGTTGGTTCGCTAGATTTTCTGAAAAATTGTAGGTAATGGGACAGTAGAATTATACAACGCCATTAAATGCTCTGATTGGCTGTGACAGTGGAGAAGAGTTTAAAGGTCCAAAGAGTCCAAAACAACAAAATTATTTTTGTCGCGATAATTATAGGAAATCTTCTTTTCTTAGAATAAAAAAATATTTAAAGTACGCAGGTACGTAAATATCAAATGGGTCTAACTTGACCCGATATGATTCCGGGTAATTAAATAATTAACACGTAATAATTTAACATTGTACAATTTCAAAACATTACGTTAACAGTTTTACATGTAACCATAGATTAATACAGATGGGACACTCCGCAAAATAATTTCAATAAAAGCGACTCTTGCTTCGACACAATAAAGTGGATTTCAGGTTGCACAGTGCTAATTACCTACAGTTATATTCACCTAAAAGTTGCCCCTCTTTCTATCGCGTAACTCTTAGATCTTCTGACTACGTTACACTCACTGAATTAGTCAAAAAAGTCGAGCCTGCTGCGAAATCAAATGTTTTCTCTTTATTATTATAATATTAGTTTAGATTATATTCAATTATTCCTATCCTATAATCGGTTTGATTATCTTGACCAACAAACACAATGCTTACGACCCTAAATAGTATAAAATCATTCACTGCATACGGTCTAACAGTGCCTAAGAACATATAGCTGTCTAACCAAATGTGAAAGTTTAAATCTTAACAACAAAATATGTGATTTTTAGTTTTAGAAGGAACTTTTGTGATTGATTTTCTAGTCGGCAACACTGTCTGCTTCATTTTGTATTTGGAAAAAAAAAAGTTTGACTTTACACTGTCAGTTGTTTGTAAAAATAACTAGTAAAATTAAATGTAGTGATGAGGCACATCGTAGACAAGCTAGGTAGAGTGAGATTGTGACCTTGTAAAAAGTCCGTCATTTTGTATTACCTATAGGTACCTAAGAAATGTTATGATCTGACAATGTAGTCATTCCTCTGTCAAATTAAAATCTAAAAAATATTATCATCGCCATTTCCATGTTATTTATTTTGATCTTAATTATCGCCAGGGAAGTGACTTAAGGCTCCTGCAGACGATGCGACGCGACTCCGGTGGAACAACTTCTATTAAAACTTCATGGAAATTGTTCTACCGGAATTGCGTCACGCCTGTTTGAGCCTTTAAAAAGTCAACGGCACAAACCCAAATACAAAATGACGTAAACATTAAAATGTTAGATTAATTTATAGAATTTTACAATTTCATAATATGTTGCTATGTTTCATAATGTCGAAACTACGTATATTATACTGCGATTGTTGACAAGTTGTCTAAAAACCTAGTCTTAAAGTAATACGGACTATAAAGTATATTATAATCAGTTTCGATTACATTCGCCGTGTCGGGTGTGAGATTATTGTAGCGTTGGCTTGAGACTGGTATGGCCGGGTAATCTGAACAATATTAGATTAGTATATCTACATTATCCTTTAAATTATGAATGAAAGGCGGCTGTATATATTCATGCAGAGGGAAAAGGGGACTATCGGAAAGGCTTTTGTTAAGAAGAAAAATTATCGCAAAATTAATGCGAAACATTTAATTGTCAAGCGCGCGTAACATGCTGTAATTGGTTGAATTAAATTGTGATTTAAAAGCGGCTACAATCATGCAGAGGGAAAGGAGACCATCGGAAAGTTTTTGGTTAAGGAATAAGGAGAGTTAAATTTTTAGGCCCACTTGCACTAAAAACCACTACATGCATTTAACGCTAAATTTATTTAAAGCATCATTCCGTCTCTATCGTCTTCAAGCAATTGACAGAAATAGAATGATGTTTTGAAATCGTTTTACACTAAATGCAATTAGTGATGTGTTGTGCAAATGGGCCTTAAATTCATAGAAATGAAGCCTTGCAATTTATAATGTGTTCAAGGATCCATCAATGTAGGTAAATGCATTTATTTAGTGTGCTTCGTATCCATTTAATAATAATCTTAATCCAATCCTTTTTTTGAATATCACGTGAAATGAAGATAACTTTGAAAAATAACATAAAGAATAGAGTATGTTGGAGTAAGTCCGGCGCTAGGATAAGATCGTTCGAATCAAATGCCCGGCTAATTTGATAATATTCTTTAATGATGACAACAAAAATGGCGCAGAGTTTGATTCGTACGGTCTTATCCCAGAGCCGAACTTATCCCAAAATATGGCATACCCTACAATAACAAGGTAAGCACTAATGCTCTTGTTTTGTACTGCCAGTTCTAGTAAATTAAAATAACTAAACCAACCAGCCACTAGTTTATAAAATACTGGTAAGTACAGTTTTCCACCAAATCATGTATTAATACCAACCTTTAAAAAATCCCATTTTGCGCTCCTAAAAGTTGAACACTAATTTAATGATTGCACCTCTTTGTGTGATCCTCAAATAATCAGATTTTGGGGGTTCAAAAATACTAAATATTCAAGTTACTGCTACCAACTGTAGGAAAACGCCAGAAAGTTAAAAAGAGGCTCAATTATTTAAAAAAGTATGCATTATTAGAAGCGCAAAAAGTTTTCAGAGGATTACATAAATGTTTCCCCAAACCAATAGGGATGATGACTAAAAAAATATTTTTTGTCCGTCTTCTAGATTATTAAAAAATACTGGACACGTATTTTTTCTTTTTTACGTTGTCTAAAGATAACGGCGATACATTGAATTAAAATGTGCCGTGACGTCACTTGTATGTAGATTTTAAACTTACTTGTGACGTAGCGACCCCCACTCCCCAACTTTAATGCGTTTTATCTAAGTCATTATATTTTAATATGATAAAGCAAAAAATACGTGTCTAATATTTTTTTATTATCTGACTGAAGGACTAAATAGAATTTCTTTTTATTGACCCAGGCATCATGCCTATTGCAACAGTAGGTATTTATGATACCCAGTTATAACAATCTCCCAGCCAATGAATACTTACTATAGCTATTTTAATATTCTGTTAAATATAATGAATGGACTTCTAAATGTTCAGAGAAACGTTACTCCAAGGAATGAGTTTAATATTACTGTTGATAGGTTAACAATTCTAGGGTTAATATCAGTATTAGGTTAAGATCGCTTTTGTATCAGTTATTTTCGGACAAACTCTCCATTTTTATCGAATATTTTATTTTTTTACTGGTTTTATTGCTGTACCTACTTATACTTGTATTATTTTTATGTAAACGAAATTTTCAATTGGTTATCAAAATTTAAGGTGCCTACTTTTTTCCCGCCTAGAAATGTCAAATAAAATTTTCACAGACAATAAAGAACTATTGCAAATTTGTTAGTCTCTTTGTTGTAGCGTTATTGGTCATAAACAAAGTATATTTTTGCTTACAAAGCCAGAGGAATGAATATTGTTCATCTCATGGTAATTGTGTTTTTCTTTAAACATTCAAAAGCAGTGTTTAGTGATGGATCTAAAAGCAAGCCTATTGTAATCTTAAAAACAACACGGTGTCCACTCGTTTGCTTAAGAGAGGAAGTAGTCAAAATATCATGTTTTATCATTATAAAGGGTTTATTTAATCATGTATATACTTTGATAGTGACAGAAAACAAATATGTGTAAGATAACTAACCGTTTTCTTCAAACGGAAACGCGTTAAATTAACTAAATATTTACAGAATTTCAGCAAAATATTTATCTCTAAAATGTTCCTCTGTATCCTAACTAGCTGATTAAAATTTTACATCGTCATAGAAGTTAATCACTTCTGTCCATTTCGGGTAACTTCGCGACTTACCTAGAATTAAGTTCCTCAAACCTATGTTATATTACATAACGTTAGTTTTAATTATAAATATGATCATCTTACTCTATCAAACTCCGAAACCTCATCAAGAAATTTCCTCTTGGCTTTAAGCATTTCATATCATTTAACATTTAGTTTTCCTAAAGTAATGGTACAAACCTAATATCAGGTATGTTAAAGATTTGATGTTAAAAGACTACAATTTGATGTGTGATTTTAGCTTTCGAAGCTTATTTTAATGATAAGTTTAATGTGGACATTTAACAATTAACATTAAGCCAGGGTAATTAATATTACTGCAAAACCAAGGTCAAATTGGTTCTGTAAAAGGTAAGTAAGTAATCTGTCAAATAAGGTTAATGATTACCTACGGTCGTTGCTAAGAAACGGAGAAAAATAGAATTAGTTGTAAAACAAGTATCTAAAACGTGCACGCTAGTTGAACAATCATATTTTAAGACAGTTTTACTATCTCTTAGATTTGCATCAATTGTCTTCAGAGAAAACCTTGAAATTGTTTGTAATCTTTACGTAAAACATGCGTAGAACAGATTCAATTCATGACATCAATACTAGAAGTTACATAATTTCTCAAATATCTTTAATGTCTTGTTATTACGCCTTCTCAATGTTAATTGTTAAATCGTTCATAAAAATATATTGGTATTTTTATTTTCGCATATAAATAGAAAATGTAACCTGAGATTGGCAAATCTCTGAGGTTTTAATTAAAACATTGACATTTAGCTGAATCTGGGTGAGACTGGATAGATGACCTCGAAAGATAGAGCCTCTATGATAAATATTAGAAAGCAGCAGGTTTTTTCTGAAAAAAATTGACAGTAAAAACGTAGGTGAAGTGGGCTGCCAAAAGTGTCAGTCCCTAACTTCTAGTGGGAATGACAGCTCACTTCACCTAAGTTTTCATAGTAAGATTTTCACAGAATTGATCGGCAGGTTCTAAAATGGAAAATAAATTTAACTAAAGATTTACTCGTAGTCGGTAAACATTATGTACACCCCGATTCAAACTTAATGGCGGCTGGGAACATGAGGCGAGTCGCTGCGCAGTAACGAATTCATGGGTCAGCGGGGGTGAGGGGTGAAGTACTGGCCAGTGAGCAAAAAGCACTTCCGAGCCGCCATTAAAAGTTTGAAACTAACTGTACAAGTGGTTACATTAAAAAAAGTGGTGGTCAGTTTAAAAGTAATAAAAATAAATAAATGCTGAAAAGTATTGTGAATTTGCTTTTTCTATGTGTAAACATCATTATTAATAATAAAATATTTATTTACAATGAATTAGTGATCGTCTGGTGTGAAAAAATGTTTATTTATTTTGTCAAATTATTTATCTGTCTGTTTTATATGTCTTATCATTAGTGCTACATACAATTACAATTTATAAATTAAATTGTGGAGTGAATTAAGTTTTATGTAACCTTTAAAAAATCAAAGAAAAATATATTTGTGTGTTGGGTGGGTGACTCTAGTGAAAACTTTTTCAGCTAATGCGAAAATAAAAATATTTCTAATTATATTAAGAGAGCCAAGTCGGGCAGTTTGTAAGTACATACGTGCTGTTACCTTTCAATTTTGTTCGTTAGTGAATTTTAGTCAATTAATTTAGTACAGAATAAAACATCCGACACGATTAAACGATTTTTATTTTATTAATTAACATTTAACCTTTATCTAGGTTTATCAACAAAGGCAGAAAATGCGCAGGTGTTCATTACGCATTAACACGCACAGTCGTGTCCCTGGCCCCAATTAACAGCATTAGCTGTTGCTGATATATTCAAGCAGGAAAAAAAAAAAGTATGTATCCTTTGTAATAATTCTCCTACCTAGATCGGCGAGGGAATCATTATTCATTGTAATTTTTTTTAGTTTTTTTTTGGTAATTTAGGTATTGTAAAAAGTTATTAGATACTAAAACCAATTAATTTATAGGCGGATTATTTTAGAATAATGATATAGGGCTTGGAAAGTATTACAAGGATATTCTTAGACCTAAAAAAAAACTTGTCACTAATAAATTTTGTCTAAATAGAATACGACTAGATAAATAACACTTAACGAAATAATGTAGTTAAAATATACCCATACGGATTCTTGTTATCACTTTTAAAGTGTAGTTGCTCTATTGTGTAATTTTGTAAACCACCATTTGGAATGTTACATCTCACATGAGCTGCTCGCAACCGGTAGAGGTCAGCGACAGCCACTTAAAAAAACCGGCCAAGTGCGATTTTGACTCGCACACGAAGGGTTTTTTTTTTTTTTGGGTCGGTAATTATTTGCTCACCGTCCGCAAGCCCGCGCCTACGGTGGCCGGAAATCGGCTCGCGATTCCCGCCCCGGGCGCGAAATTTGCCTCTCCTTATTAATTTCGAGCAAAAAATGCCGAAAAAACACGTCTCTTGTATGGGACCCCAAATTTTATTATTTTTTGTTGTAGCGGCAATAGAAATACACAATCTGTGAATATTTTAACTGTTACGGTTCATGAGATACAAGCCCGGTGACAGATAGACGGATGGACGGACGGACGGACAGCGGAGGCTTAGTAATAGGGTTCTGTTCGCACCCTTCGGGTACTACACTTTTCATAAATTTTTAGGGTTCCGTACCCTAAAAATTTATGAAAAGTGATGAAAACTAGTTAACGGTCTTCTCCGACCAGTGGCGGCGCGGCGATGGCGGTCCTAAGTAGCCCGTGTTCTAGTCACATCAAAATTTTTCGTCGGTTATAAAAAAAAACTGCTGTTTCATAGAAAAGTGCAATACCTCGCCGTCAAAATTTATGGAACAGGTGTTTTTTTTTAAATAACCGACGAAAAATTTCAACGCAGTGGGGTTCAGAATCATGTACTGAATCCATGATATTGATAACAGTTTTCGCGTCGATGTCCCTGCCACCCTGTATAAGTATTACTTATATATTTATTACTTACATACTTATTACTTACTAGCTTTTGCCCGCGGCTTCGCCCGCGTGGATGTCGGAAAATATCCCACGGGAACGTACTACCGTGATTTCATACCTAAATTACCTAATAAATAAACAGGAAAACGTAATGTTGACTCCTACCGCTGCGCCCGCGTTGCTCCGCGTAATTTTGAAACTGTGATATCTTTTAAACTATTCATTTAAATTAGACGATTAAAAGGCATATTTTAATCTAAATTAAATGCCCAATTTAAATAACATATTTTTTGTATAAGGATTAATACTATACCGGTCAAAAAAGCTTCGGAAATAACAATATTTTTTTATCAAATTCTGAAAGATAAAAAAGGTTATTGTGGGTAATCCTTAAAAGATAGACATATGCGGACTTTTTTGTTGAACTTTTTAAGATGAACAATACCGTAGAACATAAATTTGATGTATCTTTTCCGGTTAATGCAGCGCATGCCAGTAAAGCTCCCAGTCGGCTTGACTTTTTCCGACTTCTTTAACAATAATCGTCATATTTCAGCCAATTTACATAAAACCTTAATAAATTATACACCAGCGATACTCTAAGTGTGTTCCGCGGAACCCTAGGGTTCCGCGATACCCCTGTAGGGGTTCCGCAAGAATTTAGAAAAAAAATCAAAACACCTCTCTCTGGTCACTGGTCGAACGTTTTGACTCCGCCCGCCGCGCGTATACTTGTGAGCGCGCAGTCCCTTTGATAAAAGCCGCCTCTGAATTAGACGCTATAGTTGTGAACAAAAATCGCGCCTCGTCAGTCAGTTGACGATTAGCGTTCGGAGCGATAAGTTCGTACCTACCTACTTATAAGCTGGCTAGCCTGCTGCCTGCTTGTAAGTTCTACTGCCTGCTGTATTCTGATTATATCAGTTTTGTACATTTCTTCTTTGGACTAAACTTTGTCTCATAAACGCAGTAACGATTGTGCATTATTTTGACCCCACCATCCTGACGTGTAACATTATTAATAAAGAAGAATGGAACGTTGGCTTAAAGGTGTTAAACGTGTTGCAACAACATCTAATGACGCTGAATGTTCAAAAGCAGTACGCGCGGAGAATACAGGAATCACCGATCCAGACGATGATGCCACGACGTCAAGCTCCACGGTTTCAAAGACGAAAAAAAGGAAGTATGATGAATCTTATATCATTTTCGGATTTGTTGATTCCAACGGCTCACCTCTCTGCATGTTATGTAGTAAACTGCTTCCTAATAGTTCCATGACACCTGCCAAATTGCGCAGACATTTAGAAACTGTACACCCCGAGTCTAAAGACAAGAATAAATAATTTTTTGTTCGTAAAAAAGAACAGTTATTGGAAAGTCAAAAAAATAAGATGCATGTAACACAAACTATCAATGAAAAGGCCACGGAGACATCATATTTAGTTAGCTATCGCATTGCACAAGCAGGTGAAGCGCACACTATCGCTGAGAATTTAATAAAGCCATGTGTGTTAGACATAACAAAATGTATGCTCGATGAAAAATCTGCAAATCATCTTTCTACTGTATCGCTATCAAACAATACTGTTTCACGGCGAATCCATGATCTGGCAAGCTACGTCAAACAAGAACTAGTTGCACGTCTACAAAAAACACGATTCGCCTTGCAAATGGATGAGTCAACTGATGTCACTGGTCTGGCTATCTTGCTGGTTATCGTGATATATCCATATGAACGTTCTTTTGAAGAAGACATGCGTATGTGTTCACCGCTGCCCACAAACACTACCGGGGAAGAAATTTTTAATAAAATAAACATTTTTTTAAAGAAAATAATATTAGTTGGAACGATTGCATTGACATTTGTACAGATGGGGCCAAGGCGATGACAGGTAAAACAGCAGGAGCAGTATCACGAATAAAAAGTAAAGCGCCTAATTGTAGTTCCAGCCATTGTATTCTGCATAGACAAGCACTTGCGATGAAGCAAATGCCGTCAAATCTAAAATTAGTTATGGATAAAGCGATAAAAATAATTAATTTTATCAAATCACGACCACTACAATCCCGATTGTTCTCATTATTGTGTGAAGATTATGGCAGCAAACATAAAACACTGCTGCTCCATACAGAAGTGCGATGGCTGTCTCGTAGTAAAACTTTAACAAGGCTATTTGAACTTAGAGCCGAGTTACAAATGTTTCTTTCAGCAGATAGTTTCTTTTAATTTGAAAGACCGTTTGTATGATAAAACTTGGTTGTTCCGATTGTCTTTTATGGCGGATATCTTTCAAAAACTGAACGAATTGAATTTATCATTGCAAGGTAAACAGACAACAGTGCTCCAGGCCTATAACAAAATAACTGCCTTCAAAAGAAAATTCGATTTTTGGATTATTTGCGTTGGTAAGAGAGAAATAGAAAGCTTTACGTCACTCAGTGAGTTTGTTAGCGATAACGACTCAGAAATGTTTCAAGATGATGTGTTTGAAGAATTGGTCCAATATCTCACTTCGATGCGCGCATCTTTTGAAAAGTATTTTCCCGAAGAACAGAATACAAAAATGAAGCTGAATTCATGGACTCATAATCCTTTTTTACCCAACTTGCAAAAGCCCGAAAGTATGTCAAACGAGGTATATGAATCTCTTTTAGAAATGTCATCAGACACAAGTATGGAGTCACTGTTCAAAACGACGCCTCTCAACGATTTTTGGTGCAGAATCCGTGATGAATATCCAATGCTTGGCAGAATGGCTCTGAATATTCTTCTCCCGTTCCCAACAACATATTTGTACGAAACAGGATTCTCAACCTATGCAGCCACGAAAACAAAATATCGCAATAGACTGGACGCCGAATCTGATAATATGAGACTTCAAATGTCTTCTATCAAACCTGATATCAACGAATTGATGAAAAATAAAAAACAGTTTAAATATCTTATCTTGTCTTATTGTTTTCTTTATTTTTAATATCTTCTATTATTGTACTTGCCATGTGGTAAAGTAAGTAATAATTAGTAACTGTTACATTGTACTTTTATGATAATAAAGAATACACTTTTAAAAACTTTTGTTTTATTGTAGGGTTCCGTCAAGTATTTTGCTTGTCAAAAGGGTTCCGTGACCAAAAAAGTTTGAGAACCGCTGTTATATACTAAAACCTTTCGCAAGGATCACCCCATCCATTGGTGAAAACCGTTTGAAAATCTGTTCGGTAGTTTTTGAGTTTATCGCGTTCAGACAGACAGACAGACAGACGCGGCGGGGGACTTTATTTTATAATATGTAAGGATAAGGATGTAAGGATATACTTATTACATGTATACTTATTTATTACTTATACCTATAATAATATTACAAAGAGGTAGTAAGTTGTATGTAGGGGGTAATCTCTGGAACTACCAGTCGGATTTGAAAAATTGTTTTTGCATTGGATAGACCAATTCTTGAAGAAGGTTATAGGCTCGCGGACGAACTTGCGGGCAGAAGGTTGTACCTTAATATTATTACGATATTTACGATCTTCGAAAAGGTTCCGCTGAAACAATATACTTAAGCACGTTAAGTAGGTAATTAAATATCTGGACAATCCTAATGTATATGCTACGGCTAAAACCCGAAGTGCGGCTACACCTAGTTTTAGCCGGCTATAACTGGATGCGGCCGGTAGCAGTTGGTTAAACTTGCCTAAGTGGACCCTGGCAGTCGCCGGCCGCTGCCGCGGTACCGCTCGCTTCGCTCGCTCGGCTCGTGCGGTGTGTTAAGGCTCTTTCAAACAGGCGCGACACGCGACGCGACACAAAGGCACCGCTCGTCGCGCGACGAGCGGTGCCTTTGTGTCACCTAGTTGTAGCCGGCTAAAACTATGTGTAGCCGCACTTCGGGTTTTAGCCGTGACATTACATGCATAAACTCACGCCTTCTTCCCATGGGGATAGGCAGAAACTACAGAACTCCACCTGCTACGATCCTTACATAATACTCTTTTTGCTTCGTTTACGTTCATTTAACCTTTCAACTGTCATTAACGAGACACAATAGAATTTTAATTGTTATCCACCTCAATGAGGCGTCGTAACAGATAATGAGATAATAACCTCAGTGGGGTAATAGGGTGATGCCTGAGTCAAAAAAGAAATTCTATTTAGTCCGTCAGTCAGATAATAAAAAAATATTGGACACAATGTTTTTTGCTTTATCATATTTATTAAAAAAAATACAGATAAAACGCATTAAAGTTGGGGAGTGGGGGTCACTACGTCACACTGTGCTGCTGGGGAGTTTGTTGCGCCACTTCTTCTTCCCAGCTAAAGGCACTAGGAAGTGGTGAAGGGTGGGCGTTTTTGGGGGACTGTCTTATGTAATTTTGACGTTCGAAAAGTGCTGATTCTCAGCCTAGTTTGAATAAATGACTTTTTAACCGACTTCCAAAAGGTAGGTTCTCAATTCGTCTGTATGTTTTTTTTTTTTTTTTGTATGTTTGTTACGCGATTACTCCGCCAATTATGAATAGATTTTGATGATTCTTTTTTTGTTTGGTAGATCATACTTCAGAGGTGGTCCCATATAAATTTTATTAACTTTGCTTGGTAGTTTTTGAGTTAGCTTCAATTATACGTATTTTTTCCCACTTAGTATGTAGATGATATGATAACTTCTTGTCACTGTTATTTACATAGCAGGTAGTGGTATTCGAATTTGTGTGAGGTAGGTACCATAACTAAAAAGTGAAAAATAAAAACTTTTACAAAAAAAAAACAACCGACTTCAAAAAAAAAAACACTACAAAGTGAAAAATAACTTTAATTTCGGAAGTCGGTGACAAAGAACGAAAATTCAAAACCAAAGACACCGACTTCCGAAATTAAAGTTATTTTTCACTTTGTAGTGTTTTTTTTTTTGAAGTCGGTTGTTTTTTTTTTTTGTAAAGTTTTTGAATTCTGAATTTTGACAAGTATAAAATCTACTTACTCGTGACGTCATGGCACATTTTACCTCAATGTAATCTTTTGATAACGTAAAAAAGAAAAATGCGTGTCCAATATTTTTTAATAATCTAACTGAAGGAAAAATAAATGTTTTGTCATCATCCCTATTGTATAACACACTAACAATAGAAATGGTTTTACTTTTGACAGTTCAACAACATTCATTGCGTTATTTACCTACGTTGTTGAGCAGACATTTTTCGAACATAAGTATGAAGGATTTGGATTACAAATATCCTTCAAAATCATTCAGATTGTGATTGAGTGTGTTACGCAATTAGAGTGCTGGTCACGCCGGTAGCGAGTAATTAGTAATGTAGATAATATAACTTTTTAAAGAAAATTTTGCAAAAAAAACAATTTAGTTAAAAAAATCACGCTTTAAAAAGTATGAAACAAGAAAATATTTCAGACAGAAATCAAGGCATAGGGTACAAAAATGATCAAGATAAAGCCGTGGTCGCACACCATTATAATTATGTAGGTGTACACGCGACCACGGCTTTACCTAGTGCCGGTGCCATAATTTTTACGACGTCCGTCACTACGGCCGTTATGTGGCGGTCACCATTGTTGTATGAAACCGAATCAGACAGCGCAGAACCGGCGTAGTGGACGAGGCTTGGAGGAGGCTTTCAGTTGTTTTTTTTTTGTGCTGATTTTGAAAATCTCAGAGAAAAGTGTTTTCTTGTATTGGGCTTCATGGTTATCTAGATCAGAGGGCCGACCACTATCTTTTACGAAACAATCTTATTTCAGGAGAGTTTTGTTTCAAGCTTACAATAACATAACTCATATTCGTACCACGACCTTCATCGTTTATGAATGTTTTATTCCTGCTTAGTGCTGGGAAAGAACGAACTATTTGTAAGATTTGTCTATTGCCCGCTATAGTAGAAAAGAAACAACGCTATGTGAACTGTATAGCGCTGTCCCTTTCACACGTTGGTCCGAATCGCTACTACGAAGTATTGGTCTTTTGCTTTTAGTCGATTTATTTGACAAGAATATTTATCCGACCATTGACTGAAAAATTCACAGACAAAAATAGCCATTACAGCGAGTACAAATAGAGTTGTAAGCCGCGTGGGTACTTGGACGCACCGGTGCGTCCGCGGTCCTTTAGCGGTAAGCAAAATATTATTTTCTTTTACTTAAAATATTACTTTGCATTAGAATCTAATTTTTATGAGTAATTTCCATGAAATTGATACAAATATTAAAATTTTTGGCTTTAAAAAAATAAGAAAAACAATTGAAAAAATTAAAAATAAGCTACGGCTAAGCTGTTACAGAACGGAATTTGAAACTCGGGCCGGATTCGGAGTTACGCCTTAATCGCTCACATCAGTATTTTGCGTACCGATTTAGATATGCTTGCATAAGATGGTTGGATTACAGTATTTCTTTGAGTAAACACAACAAATTTCTTCTTCTTTGATTAGGTGACGACTGTAGCCAGAAGCACAATTTCCAAAATGCCACGTTAGTTTAAAGATACGGTGCAACTCAAAACAAAACAGCACAACTGTCATTTTGACAGCGGTCACGGTGATAATAATATGTCAGCGTTATCGCAAGATGACGCATGCTATGACGTTATGTATGACGATTCACAGCACGTTGTTATCGCGCTGACACTAATTCGGTATGGGTGTTAGCACGCTCTAATCGATTGCAGCGTAACTCTGAACACAGCCTCGATGTAGCGATATTTTTGTTTACAAGTGGATAACTACTACGAGGTTGAACTTATTTTAACATATTTGCTAATGAATTTATGATCTAACTGGCTACAAAGTCGATATGGAATCAAGGGAAGGTTAAGGTTACTCAGTGAATAAGTTTTAAAACAAAGAAATGTGTAATGTTTTGACGAAGATAGTTGAAACAATATATTGTGGTCAGAGTCAGTGATTAGGTAGTGTTTTGTTATTAATTTTGCAGTCGAGTTTCCGGGCGGCGGCAGCTAGAGGTACCTACTCTGGGAATTTTTATTTTTCTGCGTTATCCGCTTCCAAAAAGTCAAATGTTTCGTATTGCATTCGCCATCAAACAAAAAATTAATTACACATGTACTAAAATCTATAGATACACAATTCATTCGGCAAGTTTACGTAAACAAATACCTACAGTTTACTAACTTTACATGACACGGAAAATGTTTTTTCTTAATATAAATTGCAAAACAATAATATTTCCGTCGAGTCCGAGGAACTTTTTTAAGATTGCTAAATTTGACATTAAAATATTGCTAGTTGTCAAAAGTCACGTCGTGGTACGAATTGAATGAACTTTTAGAGGTGACGTCACCAAAATCGCTAAAAAAATAAGATTGTGTCAACATTACAATAAGCTTATTTTATGGACGTCATGGTACGAAAAGTCAAAGTAAGATTATAATAATACTGCTTTAAGAGCTGGTGGTAGGCCCCCAGTATGGTTCTAGTATTTGATTAACTATAATGACGATTAGACTCGCCTTAAACTGATACCGCCATTATCATACCTACTGTCTGCATATGGATTTTTTATATGTTCCAAATTCCAAATCACCCAACTCTCTATCTGTCTGTAAACCGCTGCGATGTGTTAAGCTACCGCCTTCTCTCCTTCCCATACCGTACCTTGGTCGCTAATGAGGGGAAGAGGCTGGCACATCGCATGCGGCCTGCTGCTACTCACACCGCATCTGACATGCGCTTTCTACCACGCCTTTCAGAGCTCTCCGTACGGGCTGAAAGCAGGACCCATTGCCCAATCCTGCACGCTTCCTACTGCTGACGCATGGTGGTTCTGTGCACTAACCACGTACGCTATCAAGGCTGACGAAGGCCTGCCTACCTGCGGCCGGCGTGCTACCGACGCTCACTACCAGCGTCTTGCGAGGGACGTCCGGCTTACTGCTGAGCAAGCTCCCCACGTCTACCACGAGCTTCCAAGGACGGTACCCTTCCTAAACCAAGTGTGCGAGTGCTTAGGGATCACTCACCTTACCCACGACCTAGCCGTGTTACTACTACCCGTCTAATATATATACCTATGTAAACTATCAAGTTGTTTTAATTACTTTATCTTCTACCTCTACCTATGTATCCGTTACCGGCCTGCGCAGTCTACCCTGCACAGTCCTAGCCGGTACAGTCACCAACCATATTTGAACAAAGCTATTTATTAAAATCAATTTGTACTCACTCAATGATTGCGTAATAGTAGGTAATGTTTTTCATTCCTATCGCCCTTGGTAGCTAGTAAATCAAAATATTATAGGTACATAAAATTTACGTAAGACCATTGAAGATGCAACAGGTTCAGGCATGCCACGATTACTTTTAAAACAAATCAATGAAGAGCAATAATAAAGCTGCCATTAGAACTTGCCTAAACTTTGTTGAAATTCGAAGTTATACAGCGCCGGCCTGAGAATACCTGGCGCCCTAGGCGAAAGGCTGGAACGGCGCCCTTTTAAGATTTGTGACATAATCGACCAACTAGTGTGTCAGAGTTTTAAAACCACCCATGGGCCTTAGTCGAGAAATATCTCTCAGGCATGCCGGTTTCTTCACGATGTTTTCCTTCACCGTGTTTGAAGCAAGTGATAATTATACAATACGCACATGAATCTGAAAAGTAAGAGGAGCGTGCCTTAGGATTGAAATCGAGTTTTATTCAAGTCATAGGGATTTGAATAAAACAATAATGTAAATAGATTACCTAGGTGTGTAATTTTATATAAATTTGAGTTCTTACGAGTATTTTATTCATAATGGAGAGTTTATACACCTTCCTTTGATGCTGTATGAAAGAGTAATGCTTATTAAATAAATGTAAGCAGGTTATGTAAGATTTATTTTTCTTGCCTTTTTGGCAAAAGTAGAAACGATTTCCTTTAAATTGTGGCGGCATCTACATCCCCACATGTGAACTACGCATCTCACTAACGTCACGCTAAAATCCTGCATCGCGCAATCAGTGTTTACCGCGCGACCAGCATACAACGTCCCGACATCAATCATCGGGTAGTTGCCCACCTGAGATACCCGATTGGTCGGAGGATCCTCCCTTGTCTATAGACGATGAGTGAACTTTACACCGTGTTCTCCATAAAATCAATTGATTCAGCTATTTCTTTCACTATTGATAAAGTTGACAATCCCACAAGTCTTTCTTGAGTCTTTTTGATTAGTTTCAATTTAGAAAAACTGCGTACACCACTGGCCAGATACACAGGAAGAGTAAGCAACACCCTTTTTGCAGTTACTAAATTAGGTACGCTATCTACTAGGCCATTTTCACAGATGTAGTCTATAACTTCTTGTGGCGTAGACCGTAGTGTTGTTCGGTATTCTTCTTCCAATAGCTTGTAATGCGCCACATAACTCCATTGCATCAACATCTGAGTGAGTTATGTGGAGTCATTATAACTAAGTGATTCTTCCATCTTTACCTATGCAGTGTTCCAGAACAGGTTTGGAAGTTTTATTCTGCATCTCATGAACAGTTGAACATGCGTAAAACATCCAAAAATATAGTATTTTTTTTTTATCTGAGTAAACCTTTCATCGATTGTATTTATTTCACTACCCAGCACGGCAAAATAAAAAAATATTTTGAACTTATCTTTCTCATCATGATTGTATGGGATCGTCTTCTGCTTTATAAATAAACTGCCTTTTCTTTTTTCTTAAACGGACTGGCTTCGAGTCTGATGGGAATGATAAGGGAATGTTGGCTTCTTCTGAAATTTCTCTTACTTCTACCAGCATTTTTTCGTAACTCTAATTACTTCTACAACTTTCGAGAAAGGTTTTTGTTTTTAGGAGAGCATTTTGTAGAAGCGGTAAGATCAAATACCTTTGATTGAAGAAGTTTGCTATAGTTTGACCGAGACCGCTGTATCGCGCATTAAGAATGCGTAAGTATGCGCAGCGTTAACGAATAAGCGGCGGGACGCCGTGAGCGTTGATGAATGAGGGGCCTGCACTGCTCCCCTGACTTATCGGGCATGTCATATCTATGGCGCGGTACAGCGATCGCGGTCAAACTATAGTCAAATTAATTTTGAACAAAATATTATATGGTATAATATTTTGTTCAAAATTAATACAACAACAAGAGAAGCAATAAATTTGAAATCTCGATTTTTTTTGCAATGGATTGACCTCAACTCGCTTTTGATTTCTAGATGAACCGTACCGATGGCTTCGAAAATGTCCATGAGCGCATCATGCACGTCAGCTAATTGGTAACTTAGATAAGAATATTTTGGTAGAAAAATGGGTAAAAAATTTGGATTATTTTCAAGTTTTAAATAAAAAATAAATGTACTGTATTTTTTTTTAAGTGAAAACTTCTTTAGGCACGTAGGGCATTTTTGAGATGGGACTAATCCATTGATTTCGCGACACTGTGACGACACCAGCTTTTGACCATTAAAAAGACATCAACGCGTTGATTTTTTTCAAGTTTTCACTTCTGTGGGCACTCCCGGAGTGCCACTGTTTTTTTATTTTAATGTCGCCGATTGCCGCCTCCCTAATACGAGCGCCCTAGGCCGTCGCCTTGTTCGTCTATATGACCGGGCCGGCCCTGAAGGTATACGGGTCTAAACAGACGGACTGCATTTGAACGGCACGCCAGTTGCAAAATTGCAGTTTGAATGCTTGCGAGTTGACATAACTGCATCGAATCTGCCAACCGACTGCGCAGTCCGCTGAAATGTAGTCCGTCTGTCTAGAGTCTAAATGAAAGATAAGAAAAATAAGTATGTTCAATACCCGCTTGATTCCATTTAGTCTCCAAAAATCCTTCGTGACCAGAACTCCCACAGGAATTACCTATATTATTTGTCAAAGTTTTCCTTACCCCGGAGCAAACATGATGTGACAAAACCGTAAACAAAAACTACATAACATTAACATAACGTCCAAAGGGTTAGGCAGAGGTGTAGGTACTATAGGTACCTACACACACACACCCACAATTCGCCAGTTATGTTTAAGTCCCATGTAATAGGGGGCGAGCCTATTGCCATCAACCGGGCACCAATCCCGACTCCGGGCTGCTCGGAGAAATTCCAGATGGAAAACCCAATAACACTTTGCCCGATCCGGGAATCGAACCCGGGACCTCATGCTCAGCAGTAGCGCTTGCGACCAGACTAACGAGGCTGTCAACCTCAATAACTAGTTTAATAATAAACAGTAGATATACGTAACTAAAAGAACACATAAGGCTGGTTTCACAGCTGTCCGGCAGACCCGCACGGACCACCCGCACACGAGAGACCCGTACGGGTAGCGCCCGCAGTGCTCTGAAACGAGGGAGTTAGTACGATACGGTTGCTAGCGTTGTACGGGCTCTACCCAGAGCGGATCGCGTACGGACCAATCCGCGTCGCTGTGAAACAATGTTTTAGTGCCTCACGTGTGTCTCCGTTCCGGGAGCCCGTACGGGCGGCCCGCATAGGTCTCCCGGACAGCTGTGAAACCAGCCTGTATTATGTACCTACCTAAGTAATTATTGTTTTCTTTTGAGGTAAAAGAGGAATTCCTTGTTTTAACCGTATAGTTCGGAAGCGCCCCCGATTGGACCCGAACACGCAAACCTCCGCCGGCTCGGTAGTGGGTCCAATTGGACCCCAGAATTACCACATACGACACCCTTAATTGATTATGTAAATATTTATTATACTACCCATTAAATCTTATGAATGTGTGTTAATTAAGAGAGTTAAATAAAAAACTCAAATGTTTACACCATTCAATCTTTCATATTTAGCGTGCAAGATTATTAATTTACCTTTATAAAATTCAAGTCTGTAAATGCGATAATCGCCATTTTGATGACAGTCGAGGTCGAGGCTAAAAATCATAAAAATTGGGGATTTCGAACATCTAAGCTCCACCACAGGGGCAGTGAATACTACATCATTTAATTATTTGACAAATTCATCCATTGTTCAAGTTAATTAAGCAGTGGTAATGAAGTTTTTGATATCCAAAGTCGAAGTTTCGCGCCAATCGTGCGTGTTTACATTTTAACTTTTCACTAATATCACACATACACATGTAGATACGATTTAAAATGTGACAAATATTATAAAAAATATTATAAACAACTAGAAAATGCCCAAATCTTAACGTAATATACGAACACAGGTCCAATAACACGTAATATTCATTACCACTACTCAATTTGTGTTAAAAATATCCGACCATTATTGTTTTTTTTATTGTAATGATGTGCGAAAACGATTATGCCAAACGATTTTTTTTTTCAATTTTGATCGATTCGATTAATTAATATGTCGAATGTAAGAAATCGATACTTGATAATTGAAATAAAATTGTTTTAAGCATTAAATACATTAAGCATTGCTTATAATGATTATTTATACTTTTCTAATGTAATTTTAATAATTTTTTGGACATTATGTATAGAAGGAGTCAACAGACAGGACGGGGATATATACTTACCTAATTTATTAAATTTCGCGCTTAATTGTTTCTATATTTGAATTTAAATTCGGAATGTGCTCGCTGTTCAAAACTATTTAAATTTTTTGGACAATTATTTAATGTGGATTTTATTTTTGATACTTTCTGATAGTTTGCTACAGAATGCCCAGTATACATTTTTTAAGTAGGCTTAACAAAATTTTGTTTGGGAATGACGATAAATTAATTTTTATAAAGTGGGTAGGTATTTCGCAAACGCTTTTAAATGACGTCCATATTTTCTGTTAGTTGTATGAGTTTGGTAGTTTTTGTTTTTAATAGGTTACTCTTACTTGAGTAAAAGAAATGTTTTTTTTTGTGGTAGTTTCCCAACGAAATTAAAAAAGCTGGCCAAGTGTATGTGGGACTACGCACAGTGAAGGATTCCGTAGTTGGGATGAATACTTATTTACGCATAAAAAAAAAAATAAGGTTGTATTTCTCGAAAAAAATATAATAAACAAAGTTAATTCTGCGGTTGTAACCGAAACAAACCCATATCTCAAAAACTATTGACTTAAAAAGTAAAGTAATTAGAAACATATTTATCATTTTAATTAAGAGATCCAACAATACACGCTTTATGTGCATAGATATTTTTTCATCCCTCGGTTATATGTATGCCACCCCCTATATTATGTTTATCGTAATTTCACTACACCATTGTTTAGCGGTGCAAAGATGTATTCTTTTCCAAATTTTCATCGATGGAGGAAATAGTCTCCGTGTAAAATGGCTGTATGACATCCGGACGAACGGACAGACGGACATGACGAAATTAAGAGGGCCGTATTTTTCACGGATTTTGGCTATCGAGTTTACAATACAACGGTCCTTTACCGGTTAAACTGATGTCTATGAGAATTTATCTACAATATTATTATTATTTGGAATAGCCGCCATCTTAAAATCCAGAATGTTCATCTTATTCGATATCAGCACTATCCCCCGAAAAACATGAAAATTGTAGTCATGATGAAAAATTATCAAATTGTAATAGCATCCATGTTTTATACCAATAATTAATCTCAAGAACAAACTCATATTATTTTACGACCATAGACTTTTTATATGTTTTCCAGGAATCTATAATCAACCAACAATTTCCAGTATTAAAAATAAATATATTCAATGGCTCCGTATGCTCCGTTTTTCTATAATAAATTTAAAAAATAGAACGTGTAAGGCAGGGGGAACCAAGTTCTTTTTCACGTATAATTTCAAACAATATAATTAATTTCGCAGCCGCCATCTTGGATTTACCTTTTGACCTCATTATCGATTTTAGGACCCTCAAAAACTACGAAAACTATACCAATGATGAAAAATTTGAAAATTTTCGCAGCCGCCATCTTGAATTTACATTTTAACGTCACTATCGGCTTCAACGCCTTCGACAACCATGAAACCTAATCACATGATGAAAAATTTGAAAATTTTCGCAGCCGCCATCTTGGATTTACATTTTGACCAAATTCACACTCTCTCTCTCTCTCTATCAAATTAGAAGAGTCTCAGTCACAAGTATGAACACTTTTTCGCGTGACGATTTATGCCAGTTTACTCCTACCGCGTTAAAAGAACTTAGTTCCAAAAATAATATAAATAATATAATTAACACAAATATTTGGGACCTCCACAACAAGCCCTTTCATTTGATGTCACACGGTATAGTTTGCAAAACTTTCTTTTTTATTGTCTAGTTTGGCCCCCAAAAGTGACCCCATATTCAAAATTCACTTATTTACGTTACACTTCTGTATTTGGGTCACAGAAATTCATGTGTAGGTACCAAATTTCAACTTAATCGGTCCAGTAGATTCGGAGCAAATTGGCTGTGACAGACCGAAACACGAGTAATCCTTTATGGGTTCCGTTTTTTCATTCGTAGGTACGTACGGAACCCTCAAAAGTTACTGCCCGATCCACACTGTATTTGTATACTTACTAATAAAATAATTAATATCAAAAATAAAATAATTCATGGAAAACATATCAAAGAGTTTTTATTCAGTTTCTAATACTTTTTTCACACTGATTTTATTGCGAGTATCGATTAGGCTGAATACTACTTTTGAATCGATATACGAAAATTGGGTAGACGGTCAGCACTAAGAAGTGTCACGTCGCAACACAATTTTTTGTCGTTTTTATCAAGATTTGATCGTGTTTTTTATGTAGTTTATGTATGAAACATGGTAAAAGTAAGAATGCAGAGAGAATGATAATATCTTTATTTTTCCTTTTTGCATATTTTCAGCAAGAAAGTGCGTTGTTTATGTACATATTTTCAGCAAATTTAAATTACCTACGTTTTGGATAGGTGTAGTAATACCAATTCTATATAACTTTCGCAGTGTACTGACGCGGTTTGACTGATCTCAACATATAATTAAAGATATTTTCGACAAACTTATTGTATAAAATAGGCGCGGTAACATATTTTTCTTAATAAATTCGAATGCTGAAAGTTGATGTAAATTCCTGAATTTCATGACTGAATTCGCTACACCCACAGATTAAGCTACACCCCGTCGAGTCAACTGATGTGTCACATGTCAAAATCTTGTCGAGCAGAGAGGTTAATAAGGCACGCTTCAGTTCATTCACAACTCGCAGACTCTTCATCGGTTAGTCGATTTCAGAAGTGGTTTAAAAATTGCAACAGCAACCTAATTGCGTGAAACTCAAACTCAAAGCATTTATTTCAAATACATCAATTACAGGTACTTTTGAATGGGGATAAAAACTGCCATTTGCTCACTTCAGATGTCGCTATCATTGTCCGTCTTTAAATTTGACAGCTAGCTGTCAATATCCATACATTTTTTGTAAACAATCAACTTATTTTACGCCTAATTAAATAATATTCCCCCTTGCGCAGCTGTTGACTGCAAAAATCCGGGGGCCCATGTATTCCCCAAAGATCTTAAAAGAAGAAAAGTGTGGGAGAGAGCTCTCCGAAGAAAAAATTGGAAACCAAATAATTCGTTGAGGTTATGTACTATTAATTTTAAACCTGAAGACTTCTATCAGACGAATGCGTATACAGGTGATGCTATTTTTCATAATACAGTGAACTTAAGTGTGTTTTCATTATAGGCATTTGTGGATATTTATTTATATACTTTATACTAAGGTTGTGTTGTTAAGATTATCTTTTAATCGACCAAAATACTCGTATGTCTAAGTAGCAAGCATCTATGCAGCATTCGCTTTATTGCATTGTATTTAATACCTTCATACCAAACTACCTACTGCCTAATATTAACACATATCCTGCTCTGAATCCTACTGAAAGGACTGGCCCGCAGTGGCAGTGGACAAACCTGTGTGGAAAAGGGAATGGGAGGCCTTTGCCTAGCTGTGGGACATTACGGGCTAAATAGATAAATATATCTTCCACTCATCATATTTGTATTTAATGTTTCGCACAAAGATAAGTAGATCATAAATCCTTTTTGTCTGTTCTAGGTGATGAAAATATTTACAAAAGGCTCAGGAAGACTGCTGTACCCTAAATTTTTTCTTTTGCTAAAGTCAAACCAGTCCACCCCTTAGCTGAAGACAGAGCAAATAGACTGTTACAGAGAAATGAGAAAAAACAATGTTTTGATACATATAGTGATCAAATTGCTGAACCTAGCCATGTTCAAACCCGTGATAGTTATGAAGAGCCATATAAAGACGAGGAATTTACAATGTTTAACGAAATAGAAATTTTTCCTAGCACACCATTGGAGCCAGATGATGGGCCAGAGCGGGACCAACATACTGTATCATCAAGGCATACTCAAGTGAATTGTGTGTACATTTATGATTCTATAAAGAACTGTAGAAACAATGACAGTATCATTGCTTTCTACACAGGTTTTGAAACCTACCATAAGTTCTATTTTGTGTGTTCGACTTAAGTATAATGGCTCACAAAATAAAGTATTATGGAAGTCATGTGAAGAATATTACTATTGAAAATGTTATTTATTTCAATGTAATTTAATTTATTATTTAATGTAAACCAAATATTTGATCCTAGTTTATTGCATTATTGCTTTGTTTTTACATAATTCTAAATCAGCCATTATTAGAAATTAATTGCAGTCATAAAAATGTTAAATTCAAATATAGTGCATGTGGTGTTAGCTTTAAGTAATTGTTGCACTTATAAATGTATATCGTGTAGTTTTAAAAGAAATGTACTTAATGTGTAAACAATTGTAGGCTAACCTATTCATTAATAAATAAATAAATAAGTCAACGCGTTCACATTGAACGTTTGTTATGTTTGACAAAACATCACAATTTTGTGCCCCTCGCATCAAAGATATTTTTTGTTTGTCTTATGTGCTGTAACTTTAGGGAATGTATTATGTAATATGTATTGTGTATAAGGAGATAAATAAAACATTGTATATAATATTAATTTGGTTTTATTACAGTATCATAGCATTTATCGTAAATTGCTGGTTGGAGATACTCAGTATAAAATGATGTTGTTTTTGGTTGTTTGAACATCATTAATTTTTCTGTGCATACTGTATGCATAGGTAATTGTAATCTTTGTACAAACTATATCCTATATACCATGGAGGACTGTGAAGATATGTTTACAGTGTGCTTCCAAGCCACTTCCAGCTGCACATTCACAATGACTTTCACATATCATATCAGTCTTATTCATTAATCTTTTCATTTGTGCCTTACATTGTGCATGAAAATAAGCATAGTTACGATCATTAGCTTGATGAAGCTCCTATTTTCATAGAGGATTTTCACTTTAGGAGATATTTGAAACCTGAAATAATATTAACATTAAATTAAGTATATTACACGTTTTTTTTATAGTTGAACTCACAAAGGAAGTAGTGAATGCATCATAAGTTGATCACTGTATGAAAACTTACCCTTCAGCAAACGTTTGAATGTGGGTTTTAGATAGCGCTGGAAGATCAGTGCTAGAATTGACATCCCTGAACTTTTCCAGGGCAGGAATGTTAGGGTTATCATCCTCAAGCTCTTCTTCAACTCCGATCAAGTTATTCCTGTCGTATGCCTCCAGTCTTCAACAAAAAAAGTAGTTTTAAATAATGTAAACAAAACAATCTATCAAATATAAAATGGTCATTATTTATTTACCTTTCCACTAAAGCTGCTTTTTTACCCGTGGTAGACGCATCTCTTTTCCATAACTCGGCTTTTAGTTGTACTACACTCCAAATCGCATACATTTTTGTCTAGTTTTCGTATAAACGATATCGACACAACAGTGAAAACATAAACAACAATGGCGGACTAAAGACGCACAACCGTGCTGCCATCTGCTATGAGCTTTCAGTTTTTAACCCCATTGTCAAGAGGTCGGTCAGTCAGAAAGATGAAGCTAGTTGCCCATTCCAAAGCGTAATAGTAATAGTAGGTACCTATGGAGAAGGACGGGCAAGAAACTCCACGGACACTCTTTTAAATACACGGTCAATCACAATCTGAATCATTTTGAAACAGATGTTAATCTACTGCTTCATAAGTTCGAAAAAAAATTATGCTCAACGACGTAATTAACGCAATGAATGTTAAACTGTCAAAATGGAACTGATTAGTCTTAATCATTTACGAAAATATGTTACGCAATTAGATAGCTGGTTTCGGCCAAGGCTTGTATAATACTTTTCTCAAACAATGCGCGGAAATTCAAAATTTTTAAGTAAATTAATTATACATTTCAGAATCAATGACGACCAACGATTAATTTTTCACGCGCCATTATTTGTTTCTTCTTTACTTTAAACAGCTCTATTTGCAACCCAAATCGAAGTTTAAAATCCTTGATAAGTTACCTCTTTGGTTGCAATGTGTTGAAGTAACAAGTTCGTTCCATTTTTAAATAACACGACAAATATGAGTTTTCATTGTAATTTTTTCTGCAGGAAAATAAAAAAAATAAAAAAAAAACATAATCCTACAACCAAGGGCACTTATGAAATGTCAGAAGCTAGGTGCACGGTTCCAATTGGTCGTTTCCTATGGAGAAGAGCCGGCAAAAAACTCCACGGTTACTATTTTAAAAATAAATGGTTTTTACAATGTTTTCAAACTACATTGTTTTAAAATAGGTATGAGAGGACAGTGTAGTGTAGGCCTATTAACAAGTATCAGGTACTTAGCAAAACAGAAAATGGTCCACAAGTCTACAGCCTACAACTTTCTCACATTCACAAAATCTAAAAGAAAATAATCTATATAAAGAGATAAATAAACTAATAAATATAAGGACCTATTTAAACCAAATTACATGATCGCCACTACAGCTGTAACAAATCTAATTTGATACAAAAAATTTAGAAAATGTTAGTCAAATAATGAAAAGATTATGTCAAGGAAGTATGTAAACTAAACACGACAGATATGGATTTTCATACAAACATTGCCGGCCGGGCACTCGCATGTATTAAGCCAGTACAGCAATTTCGATTTATTTCGAAGAAGGTTGTCAAAATAATGCTCGAATTTCCAAGGATGTTTGAGAAAATAAAATTTGCTAGTGAAACTCCGTCCACGTAGGTAATGGGTATCATGAGGATAAAATAAAACAAATGCGTGTCGGACCATGCACAATTAAGGGTTCCGTAGATGGGATGAATTTATCCTAAGAACAAACTTAACATTGTGGTTGAGAAACATATTCTCCCATACATTCCAACTGCAAATATAAGTTTGTACGCACAATATTGGGAGATTTACCATGTTATTTTAAGACTATTGACTTCTTATAATTTTTCCTGTAATCTGCAAGTATCCTAGAACTATTTTCTGTATCTTCTTATTCTTTCTCCTGGCTACTATCCCAATTGATTTGGGGTCAGCCCTCCTAGTACTTCTGCGCCACACCGTACGGTTGTGGGTTGTCTCTTTTGTTGTGTTCCTCGTCATCATATCGTTTTTATTGTTCGTAGACAAGTCATTGATGGTCGTCCACGGCCTCTCTTTCCGTCTTCTATATTCATGACTCTTTTAGTCATATATGGTCATCTCGCCTCATCACATGTCCGTACCAGCGCAAGCGGTTTTCACTAAGTTTCTCGTGTATCTTTGCGACTTTAAATATACCACGGATATATTCGTTTCTTATTCTATTTATTTTCGAAACTCACCAGACCAGCGTAG
The DNA here is from genome assembly GCA_949152395.1 of Agrochola litura. Classification (NCBI taxonomy): domain Eukaryota; kingdom Metazoa; phylum Arthropoda; class Insecta; order Lepidoptera; family Noctuidae; genus Agrochola; species Agrochola litura. The sequence continues at coordinate 11,364,354 of OX424511.1, forward strand.
CGTCTTCATTTCTGTGGTGTGAATTTTCTGTTCATCCGTTTTCCTCATCGGCCAGCACTCAGATCCATATAGTAGGGCTGGTCTTACTGCCCTTTTGTATACGTTGCCCTTGACTTTAATCGGCTTACGGGAGATGTGACTCCCGTAAGACTATTTTCTGTATATTTTTAAAAATTTTAGGCTCTTCTTTTCGGAGATTAGAAAATTTATGAAAATCTATCATACATAAGTACCCATGTATGATAGATTTTCATAAATTTTCTTAAATAAGTGATCTAATAAGTGTTCCGTTTTTTCATTCGGACATACGGAACCCTAAAAACTAAACTCTGAAATTAAGAGTTGTTTTTTTTTTTGTTTCATTTTAGTCATTTCAGTCGGTAACTACAGTTGACTACAGGTTCAACGACCGCTATAGTTACTTGAAATTACGAGTTTAAATAATCCTTTTCTTTATTGTTCTATCGATATTGGATATCGATACCTACCCATCACGTGAATAAGTTAGATTTCAGGAGACGGCCACATTAGCCGTAGAACCGGTGACCGTTGAAGAAGACATGTTCTTGAGCGGAGACCACAAGTTCGTGTAAATTACGTTCTCAAAAAAATCTGCAGGGTTTTTAAAATTGAACGCTTGTAAGTTCTAAAATCAAAAAGGTATGCCGCATGGCCGCCATATTCTTTTAAAAAAAATTGAATATGCTCTACTTAAACGCATGGCTAAATGGGAGGTATATTGTTTGTGCCTAATATGGAAGGGACGATAAAAAAATATTAGTAGTAGCGACAAAGTATTCCCGACTTTTAAAATGTAATTTGAAGAGTATTCGCGACAAGGTTTTGCGATTAATCTTGAAAAATGTCTAGAAACGATAATAAAATAACGGTTTTACAACTGATTCGTGACAAAAAATACATTTTGTTCGGTGCAGTTTTGTTAGCGACACGTTGTCCAACGATAAAAAATAAAGAACATTTTAAATACACATTTCAGTCGCTTGGTCTGGTACCTTCTGGAAAATATAACACCTATGTCCGAGATACATTTTACTCAAATTTAAAAAGGTCTACTTTGGTAAGTATGTTTTAAACGTTCGTTATCTCTAAATAGGTAAGTACTTAATGTAATAATTGAAAATAATATTCCTTATATGTTAAATACATTTTTGTTGTTTAAGTATTTATTTGCCACACTTCAATAAAATGTGTCGCAGTATATTATTAATTTGGTTGACAGGGCGTTGTTTCTGTTTGAATTTATTTCTAAATGGCTTCCCAAAATGTAAATTTTTGGTAAATTCATAGGTCATCTCCATATGAACGTAGGTAGTCAATTCTTCTTTTATATGTTCTCGGTTCCGTTATTCTAATATTTTCTTTATCGCTTGAATCTTCAAAACTTGACCACATTTTAAAAAACGTTATCGAATTTAAGAATTGATTGCAGTACTAGACACGACACTCGTAAGACGGAATGGATAGTCGTCGTACACTCTCAGGATTTGCCATGATTTTCTACAAATTGTAACTTACAAAAGATTTTCTAATGAACAAAATCACGAATCAAGACTAAAAATATACTTGTGAAATAAATAACGACACTTGTACCCGTTTACACGTGTAGTTTTGAGAAACATGTATTTGTAATAATGAAATTTCTACAGGAAAAATGCTTGTAAAGTTGTAATACAAGGCTTGTAAGTTTTGATAAACAGGGCACAGAACTCAGGCTGTCGGAGCGGTGTTCTTCGCAGACTGACAAAAAGCATCAAGATAAGAGTGACAAGGATCGAGTAAAATGGCAGGATATTGGAGAGATTTATATCCAGCAGTGAACTGCTTTAGGATCATGATTAAGAAATCAGAGGATTGGGCAGTAGTCAACATTAAACAATTGTAGAATGTTATTCTAAGGGTTGTTACGAGGCGCCGGTGTGGGCGCGTTCATTGAGGCTGCAGCCAGCCCGCCGGAAAACGCGTCCCAGAGGGTCATGGCCATTCGACTGGCCCGAGGATACGGCACGGTCTCCTGCGAGGCGGCGAGCCTCCTTGCTGGATTACCGCCATGGGATCTGGAGGCAAAGGTCCTCGCGCACATCTAGGAGTGGTGCGACGAGACGAAACGCCGGGGCTTAACTCCGCTGCCGCGAGAAATCACGGCACAGCGGACAGAGCTCTGGCGGGCTCTGCGACTGTCGCAACCCAGCGCTGGGCATGCCATAATTGCGGCGATAAGACCCCTCTTTGAGGAATGGCTAGAGAGGCGCCACGGCATCCTCACCTTCCGCCTGACGCAGGTCCTCACCGGACACGGCTGTTTCGGGAGGTTCCTGTTCAGGATAAGGCGGGAGGAAACGCCCGGGTGTCACCTTTGTGTGGATCGCTCGGAGGACACGGTGGAGGTCTGCCCGGCTTGGGCGGAGCATCGCCGTATCCTCGTGGAGGCGATCGGCGGCGGTAATCTCTCGCATCCGGCCCTGATTCGGGCCATGGAATGAAGCAAGAGGAAATGAGAGGCCATCACCACCTTCTGCAAAGCAGTAATGCTCGCAAAGGAGGAGGCGGAACGCGTGAGGGAGAGGCAAAATTCGCGCCCTCACGCCCCTAACCGCCGCAGGAGGAGACGCCCTGGGCGTCGGCAATCGCGAGCCGATTTCCGGCCACCGTAGGCGCGGGCTTGCGGACGGTGAGCAATGGGTTGCTCGCCACCCGATAAGGACCAGGCCCGGGTCGACGGCGCGTTATGTTTCACGCGCGCCTCAAAGAGATGTCAGCAGAATTGACGGGGCTCGCTAGGGCTGATGCCTGCCGGGGTTGCGAAGAATACCGAAAAGGAGATCGTGGCCCCCGGCAACATGGCAACCGCTCCGCCCAGGACGGGAGAAGTTATTTGATAACTTCCCAACCAAAAAAAAAAAAAGTTATTACGAGAGATTTGTCTTTGATAGAATATTTTGCAGCAACTTTATGTGTTATTTTATAACTGAGCAGAAATATATAAGTCATTACTTACTTTGTGTAAATAATTTCATCACCACTGCTTTCAAAACGGTGAAGGAAAACATCGTGAGGAAACCGGCATGTCCAAGAACCAAAAATTCGAAGACATGTGACATCTACCAACACGTACTCCGCAAGGTGGATTACAGCCCACTTCCTCTCACAGAGAGGAGGCCTGTGTCCCAGCAGTGGGAACATTAAAGGCTGATTAAGATTATACAATAATATTGTCATTCCGAATCAAAGTCCATCGAAAGGTGCCTCTTCAGTAAAGAAGATGAAACTTTGTATTATATCTAATACAAAGTTTCATCATCATAATATAATCTACTTTACTTACCAAAGTACGTCAAACTCTTACGTCTGTAAAAAAATTGAAGATAAAAATTATTGTCTTACTTGTCTGAATTGTATGATGCTACCTATATAAATAAACACGTCACTCCAGTTGCTAAGAAGTAATCTTTTTATTTATACATAATCTGTAAACTAATATGCATGGGCATCATAGATAAATCACCGAGTATTCGTACAGAAACCACTGAAAATTCGGAAGATGCCATTATTTATCCAACCCTGTTTTATTGAAAAAATAAAATAGTAACGAAGTCAAAACTGTAAATTGAATATTAAAAAAAAGTAAGTGCTTCGAGGTATCACATTCACAAGTCTGATGCCGAAAATATAGTTCTAGAAATGTTGTCCGTTTGTTTGTCTGGGTGTATGTTCCGGATTGGCGCAAAACAGCTGAACGGATTTGGATAAAATTTAGCACACGGTTTTAAACGCGGTAGTGCGGTCCCGTGGGATATATTCCGACATCCACGCGAGTGAAGCCACAGGCAAGAGCTAATTGAAAATAAATCCATAGCAAAAATATTTTCTCTTGGATCATTAAAAAGATATTTATGACCTGAAACAATATATCGTTCATTTGATGTGGAATGACATGTTTTTACCCCGCTATTACAACAATGAAGTCATTTTAAACCGTCATTAGTAATATTGTATACAATTTATAATAATAGGTTACCGAAGCCAACACGTGTAAATATTTCAGGGGATAATACTGATCAAGACGTGATGTCAAATATGTACCTGTATACATTAACAGTTGTAGTATAATAATAGACAACGGTTATATAGGTAAGGTTGCTACGGACTGCCCAGACACAACGATTTCAGGCTTTCTAGCAGTGTTCCCGCTGAATTTAATACTTACAGTCCCTATCTACAAAAGTTCAATAATGTGTACGGGATGTGTGTGTGTGTGAGGGCTGCAGAATATTCAATACCTTTTTTCCTTAATAAACTGCCAGAAGACTTACAAACGTTATACAAAACGAATTCGAAAAGTTATAAGTACAAATCAAAACGTTTCCTTACACAAAATTTCTCCTAAAATATATATGTATGTACCCACAAATTATTATCATCATTTAAAAAAAATTGTATCAATTTATATTGTTTATGAATAAATGAAATGAAATGAAAAATATGTAACATTTTTGTAAAATTTTGTTGAACAGCTCGCCGCACACAGATAAACCCTGAGTGGTTTTCGTTGTGAGGCTAAAACCAAAACGTAATAGGTATAATAAAAAAGGGACAGAAAAACAAACTTACTCGTGTAATATTCTCTGATCACGTCACCGCCCAAGCCTGTATCTCTAGCAGAAATTGCATCTAAAACCACCATCATTACATAAAGCGTTCATTGAGGAAATTCGTGATAATTCATTGCTCTCACGTCACTCAGATTTACAACCTGATGCTCCTTATCAAAATTAACACACAACGTAGAGTTGTATACAGTAGACACACAGTAAACAATCATATAAGTTGACAGATTACTTTATAGGACGTTACATATTCCATGGACTTCTGTTTTAACAACAACAGTGGCAGAAGGTTAGATAACAATGTTTATTAGTGCCATTTCTTCATGCGTTTTGCAAAACAAAACAAACACGATAATTTTCACGTCCATTTTCACCTAAGATGCCTCACGTCAAGTCTATTCTGTAACTGACATCCCTAGAGATTTCAAGATTTCTACAGAGTAGCACCGCAGTGTTATGTTGTTGCCAAGCTAATTAAGTGTCCCACTGCTTCGCAAATACCTCGTTTTTCTCCATACACATTTCTCAATTTTCTACGATACATCTCACCATGTCTACTAAATATACAACAAGATCGTCACACCACCTTCGTTCACTGAGTGAAAATCTTAGTCTATACAGGATTATATGTCGGGAATCCGTAAAGGGGATGTCGGTCATTTACAACCAAATTAACCCTATTGACTTCTATGCAAATGTCAACAATTTTCGAGTCATTTGATATTTCATACATTTTAATATTCATAAAATGTGTTATTACTCGAAAATGGTTGACATTGGTATAGGGGTCATAAGAGGTCATTTGGTTGCCGATGACCTCTCCTAAATCCCTTTAATGGATTGCTGACATATAACCAATAACCCTGTATATATAGGTGCATACGACTTGACATATTTTTTGTAGAGATCAGTGGTGGCCCAGTGGTAACGGCTGCGACTTACGAGTTGCACATCGTAGGTTCGTACCCAGACAGGCGCTTTACTTTGTGTAAATTATTTCATCACCACTGCTTTCAAAACGGTGAAGGAAAACATCGTGAGGAAACCGACATATCCTAGAACCGAAAATTTGAAGACATGTGACATCTACCAACCCGCACTGGGCCCGCGTGGTGGATTATGTGGATTATGGCCCACTCCCTCTCACAGAGAGGAAGCCTATGTCCCAGCAGTGGGAATATTATAGGCTGATGATGATGATGATACGACTTGACCTCCCGGCCAGTCTAACCTCAGCCTGTTTGTTTTATTTCCAACATCCACTACTAGAAAGTAATAAATACAAAGGTATAATTAAGTTAGTTCTTAAAACAAGGTGCAATCACCTAGTAGCTCCCTATCCCTAGCCCGGATCTCCACTTCTCCAGGGGGCCTACCACAAGCTCATAAAGCAGTATTATTTTAATATTACTTCAGTGTGGGAAAGAGATGAAGCTCTACAGGACGTATAACTCCATCTCTTTCTCCCACTGAAGTAATATTAAAATAATACTGCTTTTGAGCTGGTGGTAGACCCCCAGGTCAGCATCAAACGATAGGCGACAGTATCAGCCTAACTCTACTCTTTCAAATGATAGGATTTTGTACGATAATAATAGTTTGTCTCCTAAAAATATTCCAGTACTTTCCCTCTATAAAAGATTATAGGTTACTCGTGCGATATAGGCTATCTTGAATTCTTGACTTAAACTATAAATAAATTCCTTATACTGATTTCGGCCTAGGATTGCAAAGATTAGGATTGAAAAATGTATCTAAAATGAATCTGCGTAATGTTGATGAATGGGGGGGAAGAGACAGACCAAAGAAAAGATAGATGGATGGTATGGGGGATGATATTAATGAAAGGGAAGTGGATGATTGTGTGACACTTAACAGTGAAAATGGTTGAAGAAAACATTTTGCGCCGACACGACAGAAGCAAAATTTGGAACAAGAAGATGAATCGGATGTGTGCGAGACTATGCAGATATCAGACAAAAATAGTAGCAAAAACAGTTTATCTAAAACAGTACAGGCTTTTAAAAGAGATCAATAAAACCTTGGTCGTCTTCACTTCCGTGCCACGATACTTTAAGCCTAAAATTCGGGACCTGAGTTCCTGACATCGCCAGTTAAGGAGCACTTGATTTTTATTAAGCACTGTAGAGGAATCCAGTTTTAGAGAGGCATGAAACCTGAAACAAGAACGCTACCGAAGCCGTACACTTGAAATTTTCCCATCACATCAGCACTTGTAAATTGAATCTAACAAACAATAAAATGAAACTCCTATACGGTCGTAATAACAACAAACTTTGAACCAATCCAGTATTCAATGACCCTCAAAAACCCTGCAATTTTGGTAACGAAATTAATAATTAATACGATAATGCACCAATATCAAGGCTTTTACAAATGCCCGGTGTACTGCAGTCCAGTGAAGATAGTTGCATTGAACTTGCTACACCCTTGCACTAGACCACTTTATGTAACGGAACTTAGGGTACGGTGCAAATGAATTATTGCAGCGATATATATTCATACTTCTAACCTCCCCTTAAGTACTAACATAATTTACTATGTGGTGATGACGGGTCTAATACTACTACGATAAAAAGCAACGTAATTAAAACATCGTATTGATAAGGAACGTTCATTTAATTAATGTTTATTTCAGCATATATGTAGCCTCGTAAACCAACGGTTGATCGACTGTTTTTAAATAATGGCTGAAGGTACTTACATGGTTAAAGTTGGAGTTCATTAAACCTCTTGCGCATTCCATAGCTGAGCATATAAGAAAATCCAAAATCTATCCCACCCTTGTTATATTTAGTAAAAACTCATTCGTATTTAAAGAACCCTAATAAAACCAAACCCAATAGTAAACAACCATTGATAAAATTCACAATGTAATGACGAATGTTTACTAGAAATCGCTTCGCTCTTGTCTTACGCCAAGTTCTATCACCTATCACAGCAGCCGGGCGCCACACATCGGCGGTCGCACAGTAAAGAAACGCAACAGGGTGTGCGCACGCGCAGACGTTATATAAAACACTAATAAAAAACACGCAAAGTATTTTCCGTTAAAATGACTGTTTAGTTAGTGAAGTGATATTGAGTTACTTTGATAAATTAAAACAGGTTTGTGTTTTTAAATTACTAATGAATTCCCCCTTCGTAGGTAATTTTGTTAATCTATCGTCTGCACACATTATTTTATTAATTTCAGCATATAGGTTGAAAATTCTGGTAATTGTTTCCTTTTCTTTTATAGTCTTATTTTTATGTGTGATTATGTTGATAATGGTTCCGACAACCGGTCGGCTTTCTACGTCTAGATTTCAGGACGACTTGGATATATTAGTGCCGATTTTCTTGTCACTAATGCCTCTAAACTAGACTAAAAATCATCATTTCGTTTATTCCGTCAAACGACGATTTCCCATTCTGAAATAGACTTATATTTTAGTTTTATAGCACTAAGATGGCGCTGAGGTATTGATTTAGTGAAAATGGCAATTTTGCTATTCTGAATTAGACATTGGTGTCGATTCCCTTGTTCACAAACTAAACTAAATTTAAGTTCAGTGCATCTTTTTGTATCTATTTCATTAAGAAAAGGACAGAAGATACATTTTAGTTTAGTCCTGTCAAATTAATCAGCGCCTGTCACTACTCCATACAAGTTTAGACGTGATTAAAAACTTGCCTACTAAAATTACGTCAATTTACGTCAAGCGCTGATTAATTTGACAGGACTAAACTAAAATTTATCTTCTGTCCTTTTCTTAATGAAATAGAAAGAAAAGATGCACTGAAATTAAATTTAGTTTAGTTTGTGAACAAGGGAATCGGCACCATTGTTCACCTAAAATTTTGATTGTCTAATTAAATTTGACTATTTCTAATCGCGATTAAAAACGTGTGAAATTAAATTGGTTGTCATGAACTTTCAATTTACACCAACAACACCTCGACTTCAGGTGCAAATACAGTACTGTATCTTTTTTTCTTTTGCTTATAGGGCAAACAAGTACCACATGGAGTCGCGATTGTCAAATTAGATTTAGTTGTGTCAATATTACTTTTATATTTAGAGAATTTATTTTGCAGAATAGCTTTAAGATTCTCATAGCTAAAAGTAAGGAATTTTAGTGGTAGTTTAGTTCGGTGTACAAAAGAATTGGCACCATTATGTACTGTGTATCATATTACTATGGACTAGAAATACAGTGTCTAGATGCAAGAGAGTTCCAACTTCGCATATACCTGCTACCTAAGTACCTATTCATTTTGTTTAAAGGTTTAATGTATCTAGTGGGACCAGAACTTTAACTTCCATGGGGGATTATTAAAACAGAATAGAATGCATAGGTATTATAAAAATATAATTAGGCTAAGAGAAACAATCCTAGATTAAAAATTTGAAGACATGTCACTTCTCCAACCCGCATTGGGCCCGCGAGATGGATTACGACCCACTCCCTCTCACAGACAGAAAGCCTGTGTTCCAGCAGTGGGAACGTCATAAGCTGACTATAATGCTTTAGCTTAAGCATGCTTGAAATAAAGAAAAAAAACGATCAATCTCGTCTTTTTAATGTCGTCGTTGGGAATGGACCGTTTCTAAGTAGAGATCCTAAGAGTATCCAAATTGACTACGTTGATAGTTGTCATAGAGAAGTGACGGATGTTATACAGAGTCAAAAGCTTATGTTAAATCGACGCGACGCGGCGTACCCCAAGGGTCTGTACTATATTATTTTCTTTTTCCCCGTAGAATTAGGAATCTTAAAATGTGTTATTAAAACGTAGTGAATAATCAAATGAAGTTATGACTGGAGTGGACTGTTGACTTATTAAGTTACCGTTTCAAGTTTACCTATGTTTGTACTGTTTAATTAATGCAAGTTCAATCTTGAATTGCTTATGTTCTATTGATATTCTTTTCAATTCCATCTCTTTCAATAATTCGCCATGCGTTGGTTTGTCAACAGCATGAATCGTGATTCGTCGACAGTAACATTTTACATATTAATTTTATTATCACTCAACTACATGGTGTGTTTAGAAGCATAATGTTAGAACTTGAAAATGATAACAATTTGTTGTTCGAACAAACCGTTCGTTATTTGCAAGTCGGATTTATAGGTTTTAGACTTATAGCCTCGAGATTCGAGTGTGTAGATTCCTTGACATCTTGAACATTCACAACTGTAATATAGCCACTGATCATAGAAAATGGTAGATGTGTTAAGGTTTCGTAAATTTTTTATTAGTAATATTAATGAGTTATTCTTGAAAACAACGTGTTGTGGTCGATGCCAGAAGAAGCAGAAAAACATAATTTATAGTGTTTTATGTGTGTATGTAGGTGTCTAGATCACCTATTTTGTTTTATTATCATTCCATCTTTATTTTACCTGAATATTGTTCTGTTATTCTAGCTCTGTGATAAATATCGTCACTCACTCAAAGACTTTTCTCTTTTCGACAAATCACAATGCTCTAAGTCGGGGATTCCGAACCGGTTAGGCGCGCCCCCCTCGGGGGGCGTAGAGTGACCAATGGAGGGGCACGGCGGCTCTAATAATAAATTATAGATTTATTACATTTTATGTTCTTGATTAAGAAAATGTTAAGGCTAGTTTTCAAAACCCGAACGTTTCATAATATTGTAGGTAGGTACTGTAAAATGAGCTTCAGCTTTTCTGCATAAGTCGACACACGACAGTTTTCCTACCCCCAAATGAATGGACTAAAGAAAACCGGGCCTCGACTTTTCGACCTCACTTTCGCTCGCTTTACATTATTATGCTTTTCTGCTTATGTCGTCAAAGTAAATCAGGGGCGTAATGATTTTAAAACAAAGTGAGGGGGGCGCGTATGTTAAAACGTTGGGAACCTCTGTTCTAAGTAATCACTTGTAGACATTAGATTTAATTGGACGAAACTGGGTGCCTAGACAAATGACAATCGCTTTAAAGCGTTTCGTATTTCCACAACGAATTTCAACAGGATTGACATTCAATCCAATACATTTTTTTTCTTTTCTGTCATCAGAATGTCAATTTGTCTACTGATCTCAATTATTTCTTGGATCTGCAGTAAAAATAATTAGTTACGGATACGTCACGCAAGTTAGCATGATGCACGTTCACTGTTCACCGCTTTTTATTACCAGCCCGTAACCATTCATTGTTTAGAAGTTTTTAACTATTCCGATTTGTTTAATGTCTACTATGATGAGTAACGCCCTCCACAGATGAATGGAACAGTTAACTTGATTTAATGAACACATAACAACACATCCCACTTGTATTATCCAAAGGGCATAGGCAGAGGTGCACCCATATTTCGCCAGTTATGTTTGAGTCCCTTGTAATAGGGGGCGACCCTTTTGCTATCAACCGCGCAGGGGCAAATCCAAACTCCGGGCTGCCAGTGACAAATTCCAGTTGGAAAAATCCAATAACACTTTACTCAACCCAGGAATCAACCTGGACCTCATGCTCAGCAGTAACGCTTGCGGACACTAGACCAATGAAGCAGTCGCGATTTAATTAAAACACATATTTAAACAAATTTAGCAGTCCCGTGGAGCGCCATGTTCAATCCCAAGTTTGGCAGAGGGTTTTCCCATTAAGAAATTTTCGGCAGCCCAGAGCATGGATTTGTGGTCGAACGTTAACTCAAACTCAAAGCATTTATTTCAAATAAACCAATTACAGGTACTTTTGAATTGTCAAGGGGTCGGTCAGTCATAAAGATGAAGCTAGTTGCCCATTCCAAAGCGTAGTAGGTACCTCTGAAGAACGGGCAAGAAACTCCACGGACATCTGTAAAAATATTTATAAAAGGAAATATTTATAGCATTTGAGCTACATTTATTTAGGCTCACCACCATATTATTAGTAGTATTACCTACCATTGTGGTGTTAATAACACAAGACTTCGACCTACTACATATGTCTAAGTTTATATAAAAAGCTAATAGGCTTGCTATTATGTGTCTAAAACTAACAGGCAAATACACAGTATTCCTAGTCGATTTTAACGTTTCCACAAAAATGTTGGTGTCAAGAAATACAAGCTTGTCACTATAATGACTAAGAAATGCATATGCTTATTAAGCATATGAATATAATTGTTTTGTCTATTTGTCAATCTTTCAAAATATGGGAAAGCACATCATATTATTTTACTGCAATTTAACTTTAACAACTTAGTTACACAGTCAGTGTTTTCGTCTTTTTTACCGTAGAACTATTAGGTACCTATAAATACAGTAATGTTGGTTTTAGGATTATATACATTTCCTGTTACTGATGCCATTATTCGTTTGTAGGTTGACCCTGGCATACAATAATTTTGAGTAGAATAACACAGGTTGTTACTAATTAATTTACCTAAACCTCTTCCTGTACTATCTGAGAACATAACTGAATGATAACTATCATGACTACTGAAAGATGGACAACTACCAAACTCAGGCTGTACCACTTGAGATAGATCTTGTACTAAACCAGATACGTCGTGGTTGAGGATACAGTCTTGAGACAAACTCTCTGTCTGGGACGGGTCCTCCGTTGCCTCAGGCTGTACCTACAGCATCAGGGTTTGAAACCATCTGACAAGTACACTGACACATAACTAACTCATTAGCAACAAGAATATGTTCTTTAAATTAGTTCTGAGAACCCACATATTTAATGTGATGGGAATTATAAGTCTGCCCTCGAGTACCTGTATGTCAGACTGTAAGCGCTGTGTATCAATTTCATAGATTTTTTTGCTGTCTTCTAATTTGATTTGATAATTATTTAATTTATTGATTAGATCAACACGTTCTTTTGTCCGTGGAATATTTTTGGAAAAGCGTTTTTGTTGTGTCCTAATTTTATTACATTTTTTAATTATTCTGTTCAGTTTTGCGTATGCTTCTGAGAAGTTGCTAACGGAAAGACCATATGAAGCCGGCACTACACTATTCACGAAGTTGATCAAAGTGAAGCGAATACGAGAGTGCAGAAGGGCACTTCGGTTCGCTTCGTGCAACCTCCGCTCGCCTCGGGCGACTTCCAATCGTTGTCGGTTTTTGCGCCCGAGTCAAAGGACTCGAAGCGTCCTGTAGTTCACACGAGTGTGTAGTCACGTACTTCGAACTTCGGTCAACTTCGTCGAAGCAACTTCGCAAGTAGTGTAGTGGGGGTTTAACAGTTGCCGTAACTGGGATGCTTACCTAGAACCACTATGCACAGCAGACGCACTTTCGGTCTCTAGACCGACAAGCCATAAGTCATGCATACGTAAAATCAATCTGCCTAGCCTTTTCCCAACTATGTTGGGGTCGGCTTCCGGTCCAACCGAAGCCGCAAACCAGGATTTTACATGGAGCGACTGCCTATCTGACCTCCACAACCCAGTTACTGGACAACACGATACCCCTTGGTAAGACAGGTTGCCAGACTTTTGGCTTCTGAATACCCGTAACGACTGTCAAAGATCCACGAATGACGATATGTAATGGATGGTCACCCATCCACGAACCGACCGCGGCAAGTCATACATATGTACATTATTACATAATAAATTGAACTTAGGTACATACTTGAGAGTTGAGACCATCGTATAAACTCATTGCTATCTATAATCAGCCTATCATGTTCCCACTGCTGGGATACAGGCCTCCTCTCTGTGAGAGGAAGATATAAACTCATTGTTATAGAATTTTATTAATTACATATATTACGCACGCCAGTTGTTAGCCTCAAGGTTAATGATACTATGCCCATACCAGATTATTTGCGATTGTTTAACACTAAATAAATACTCATAAATCGTTAGGTATTATGTTATGAATTATGAATTTATGACCTTATTATGACGCATTTTGTATTATTATTAAAACTGTTAATACATATACCAACCTAATTCGTACGGTTCTGTAACGTCAGCTGCTGAGTTTGCTTCGCTACCGGGTAGTGGGTTAGATTCCTGACGACTTGAGTCTGAAATCTGATAGCTTTAAAAATGTAGATATCCTCTCACTCCATATTATCAACATTAATCATCATTGAAATAATCTATTGTAAAAACTGCTGCTCCCTTAAAAATGACAAACATGAATACCAAGATTCACTACTTAAATTATATCCGGGGCGAACTCGACTCTTTTCTTTAAGGATTGGTCACATATTATAGCAATAGATAGAAATAAGTAAAAGGATGGAAGGGAGGCCTTTGCCCTGCAAGGCTGATAATAATAATAATAAATGCCCCACCGCCGTATCTCTACGTTGACGTCGTGGTGGGGCTTGCGTGCTCCGAACTCTAGGCCTAAGCCAGTAGAGTTTACTTTGCCAGAATAGGTCTGGAATGAGGAGCCAGACCAAGAGAGATACGAAAACCCGCGGGGCAGCATGTGGCGAGCTGTTGGGCAGTAGCTACCCCACGGACCCTATCTCCCGGGAGAAGTCTTGTTCCTCACCTCTGGCTTGCTTTTATTGGCCAGCTGGAGTGAACACTGACGAGGAACAGAGCTCCCACCTCATTCTTGCCTTTATTCGCCGGCTTGAGTGGAGATTCGCAAGAGAAAACGTGCTCGGAGGAAGGAAGTATTCCAGTAAGATGCTGGTATGGATCTTGACCGTACTTCCGGGATTGTCCTGATAGCCGTGGAATACCTCTCCACTCCTCAAGCACCTCAGGAAGTGTTGCCCCCTTGTCGCTATGACACTTTGTGCTAGCGACCGTTTTCGGGGGCCCATTATTGAGTGTGCAAGTCACCCCCTGCCATTTTACCCGTGTACATATAAAACATTGATTAGGCAGGGGCCATAGTCCTTCCATAGTTGCAGGTCACCAGTCAACTTAAGCCACCCAAACCCATAGTCCAGTAGATTTGTTTCCATATTCTACAATAGTCCTACACCAACCGGGGATTGTCCTTGGGTGCACTTGCATAGTGCATACTGGGATAATCGCTGGTTGGTGCCTCATTACATATAAAATTGTCTAAGGGGCCTCTGCGAGTTGGCTTCGGCCCCTCGTACGCCTTCCAAAAGACCGGGACCCTAAGGTCCCGAGATATTTAAATATATATAAAAATAATAACTGCAATTATGGACGAAGTTATCATGACGAACAATTACCGGAGATTTATTCATAAAGACGGGTTGACATCTGTCGGACATGCCACCGTCCGAGGGAATCAATCAGACACATTATCATTATCTCCGAGTGTTCTCGTCTAGCTAACGAAGAGTACTTGTATAGACATAACCTTGTAGCCAGGATTATCTATCAGCAACTTGTTCTAAAATACAAAATTGTGAAATCGGAAGCAACCGGCCCAGTTCTCGAAAATGGAAATATCACAATGTACTGGAATTGATCCATCATCATTGACAGAACTATTGTTGCCAATAAGCCTGATACAGTGGTGGTGGATGGAATAGAGCGGCGCAATGATTGTTGACGTAACGGTCCCGCATGACGGGAACCTCGTGAAAGCCGAGAAAGATAAACAAATCAAATATCTTGACTCGACATGGAGGATGTGGACTCAGCGATCATTGTGCCGATAGTCGTGTCAGCCGATGGTTTAATAGCCAAGAGCCTCGACCAACTCATGAGGAGGCTCTCGTTGGGTAGCTGGATGAAGAACTTGATGCGGAAAGCGGTAGGTACCTACTTCTGGACACGGCTCGCATTGTTAGGACGTTCCTCTCTCTGGAGCCCATGAGCTTGGACCCTGTTCCTGATACTCAATACTCAATTCTTTATTGCATTCCATATGTATTACATAGATGGTATAACAAAGTAAAAGATCCTATTCCTATCCTATTTTTTTATATGTTTTTGGTATGATTATTTTTATAAAAAATACTTAAAAATATAATTTAAAAGTATTTAAATGAAATACTTAAAGGAGATTATAAATAAATTAGAATCGAACGTGCTATCAATAAATTTGGTGTTAGGTACTTTTTTTTTTTACTTATTTTACACCTGCAAAGCTCTCGGGACCATACTCATGCAATTTTCTTTATCTTTCAACCGGCCAATCGGGCAGGAACGAGTCCAAACATGTGACGGTTTTAAAATAAATATTATTGTTATTATAAATATATTGTTATAATGTAATAAATATATTGTTATTAGAGTTTACGCGACATACAATCACAGGGGTCTGTGATTGGGGGACCAAACACATTCCCCCCCTCATCACGCCAGCGTTCCGTGACGACGCCTGTTTTCAGGCACCCACTGTGTAAATAGTAACCAGATACTTCAATAAATATTGTTATAATTAATTAATGACCAATTGAATAGGTAAATGATGTTTTAATGCTAATAAGGAAGAACCAACTGAATATATTATGAGACCAGACCGTTTATTTTAGTATCAAAGTTATTTTTAATTTAATAAATTTTGGTTATAAAAGCATAAATATGACGGCAATTTATTTCAGAAATTGAGAACAAAAATCAATGAGCCGCAGGTATACATAGTACAAGTAAGTACAAAATGTACAAGTTTTATTTTGTAGAAGATAATTGGTAATCCTTTAAAATTAAATATTATGGTAGTTCACATTAGGCATAAATTGCTTTTAATAAAATATAAATATAATAAAATAATTTGAATGTAGGATGTGGCAGAAGCAGGGTTACCATCCATCCGGATCTGTCCGGAAATTGTGCAGCTCTATGATCCCCTGTCCGGAGTTCCGGACTTTGTCATTTGTCCGGATTTTTCAACACAAAAAAATTAGAAAATAAAAACTGTTGATGAGTATGTACACATACTGAAAAATTAAAGATTAAAAGCAGGACGTCCGATCTTTTTTGCAAAAACGGCTTCTCCTCAGCACTTACTACTTATTCAAATTTCGAAATGGAAAACCTTTTTTTTTTTTTTTGCGTGGGTAATTTTCAAATAACTTCTCCCGCTCTGGGTGGAGCGGGAGGGCGTTTCAGACTTTTACTGACTAAAACCCACCCGTGTTCCTTCGGTTGCCCTGTTGCCGGGGGCCACGATTTCCCTATCCCTATGGTAACCCTCTAGGCAGAAGGGATATGAAAATAGAAAATGATGTGGAAATGCTTTTCTTAGGTTCCTAGCCAAGAATACCTATCTAGTAAACTGTTTCTCTTTTTCACAAATTGTAAGGAAACAGTTAGTAGGTACAGACGCCAGCACATCAAGCTACCCGAAACTGTCAAATTTTCCCAATCAACTTTGAACCTTATACTTCAGCGATAAAGTTGAAAATCTATTAAATAAATTTGACAGATTGTAGTAGCCTGATGTGCTGGCGTCTGTACCTACGGTAGTAGAATTCTCTAAAAAAAAATACCAATAGCGCTAAAACTCCCATTCGGCTAAGCCTATATTCATAGGCAGTATCGTATCTACCCTAAAGGCCTTTTACGGGGCAATAAGGTACCTACGTAAGTATTTCTGCCTGAGCGACTCCTTGACAATTCAAAAGTGCCTGTAAATGGTTTAATTGAAATAAATGCTTTGAGTTTGAGTATTTCGCTGTCCCCGGCGAATAAAACGGTAATGGTAAAAACTAAATTTTACAGGAAAAATTAAAAAGATTTTTGTGAATATCTTAGTACTTAACGAAAAGTGATTTTTTATATTCATTACAATACACCTTAAATCTCGTAACTTCTGAAATAACCGTAGGTAATGTATGAAAAAAATTGACAGAGTGTAATCGGACCTCTAAATATCGAATATGCAATAAAGTTAAAACTATCGTATTAGCACATTACCATTTTATTCGCCGGGGACAGCGAATTCATATAAATTCAACATCTACAGAAACTACCAAAAAAATTAAGTAAGTAGGTACTACAATTCGTCGCCAACACTGCAAAGGGGCGAACCTCATACAAACGGTCAAAAATTAGTTTAGTATACAAAAATGCTCCATTTGTCGAGCTCTATGTCGTCACAAAAGGACGGACGGAGGAAGCTCTAAGACTAATAGAAACGAAAAAAGATTGACGGCGTATCTTAAAATCAGTTGTAGGGTTTTTTTTTTGTTCTAAATTATACCTATATATTTTCTTATATATCATCAAAATAAGCGCGTCATCGGGAGAAAAAAAAGGTTTTTGGTTCTCCTGTAAAATTTTCTTATTTGAGGTTCGCCCCTTTGCGGTGTTGGTGACGAATTATTAACAATTTTAACATTGATTTGGGAATTACCTTCAACTAAAATAAACTTTTGTCCTCAGCCTTGTCCACACGGTGTACCTACCTATTATAAATCACACCGGTTTGTAATCTGATCCCGACTAAACAATCTTAGTGATTATAATAATTTTAATAGCATTATTAATTAATACAAATAGATATTCAAAAACAACAGAGAAAAGCTTGTTTTTCTACAAAATCGTTGCGTATCTTTTACCGAAAATAGTTATTAGCTCAGGTGAATATTTATAAGCATCGGGCAGATTGGCGCCAGAAGTACATGAATAGGCATACGTGTCTTAAGAAATAAATAGCGAATTACTGATTAATATCAAGGAAGTGCCTCAGCTGCCGGCGCCGCCGCCGTCTCCCGAATTGGCTGCCGGCGCTGACTTTGGAATAAAAGCGGCAATTTGGCATATGGAGTAGATAGGCGGGATAAATATATTTCCATATTTCAGTAATCAAGTACTACCCGGAACCGAACTAGTTAGACTAGGTCACATACCGGCAGTACCTAATGTACTGCCGGTTCCCAACGGCGTTATTTTTGGGTACCTACCGGCGGCGCCGGCAACGGAGGCACTCCCTGTTATAAAACATAGGTAGGTACTAAACGGACTGAACAGCATCTACCAGTAGGTAATCCATGTAAATGTTCGATTTACAAAGAATTTTGTTAATAATTTCTCGAAAAAGATTCTATTGGTGGTTCTGGGTGTAGGTACTACAGGCACTGCTGGTTCAACTCTGCCTAACCATTCGGGAAATTCAGGCGTGATGTTATCCTATACTATTAAATGAGGAATATATAGGTACATTTGTAATAACGTTCTCGATTTCGATGAAAGTTGCAATTCAAAGCGCAGCAGTCGCCGAAATTCTGTTTACTTAAATGGATTACAAAAATTCCGAAGATTAGATGCTGCAATTAGGTCCTAAATGCAATAGATAGATCGCTATTCTCTTTTCCTAAAAATGTCCACCGTAAAGAATGCATATTTATTTATATCAATCAGCGGACAACAGCAAAAATTTCCTCCGGCTTATCGATAAAATCTGAAAAAGACAAGACAATGACGGTGACTTCGATCAAGAATACTGCACAATCCATAGGTGCGAAAGTAACTTTGTCTGTCTGTTAAGCTAAAATTACGAAATTAGTGGCATAAAATTATAGAGCGATTTTTTGGAACTAATGTGCCGTCCGGTGAGGCCGCCTGACGGAAGCGTCAGTCGCTCCCCCGCGTGAACCATGGGACTGTCACCAATCAAAAAGCCGCCCTATAATTTTATGTCATTTCATGTCACTAATTTCGTAATGTAATTTACCCCTTAACGGCTGAACGGATATGAATCAGTAACGGTCGGTAGAGATGGTCCCTAAATCAAGATTACGAGGGAGGTTATCTCAGGGAAACCGCCTTTTCCAGATATATATTTTATTGGAATTTATAACATAACACAGGTTTTCAACCTTATTTTGCCCACCGCCTTACGTTGAGTTTTTTTTTTCTAGATCCCCCAATTTTTTTAAGTGAAAACTTCTTTAGGCGCGTTGGGCATTTTTGAGATGCGACTAAACCATTGATTTCGCGACACTGTTACGACACCAGCTTTTGACCATTAGAAGACAACAACGTGTTGATTATACTTAGTCCGTGCAATCCACGACGACACGCCCCACTCCGCGATTACTGTACTGTAAGCTGAACTCTACTACGGCGCAGGGCGGAGTGGGGCGCGTCTTCGTGGATTGCGCGGACTATACCGCAGTGCGTAGGTAAAAGACATCAACGCGTTGATTACCGCGGTGCCGATTTTTTTCAAGTTTTCACTTATGTCGGCACTCCCGGATTGACACTGTTTTTTTTTTTTTACTTATCTGTTGCGAAACTAAAACAACTATTGCCACGGTTATATTTAAACGTGTAATATTATATAGTCGTAAGATAGGATATGACCCCTATTTCTAAGTTTATTAAAGAAAAAATGTCAGATTGCTAATCCATTGGTTCATAAGTTGGGAAAAAAAATCTGCTCTACAACGTAAATAACGCAATAAATGTTGTTGAACTGTCAAAATGAAACAAATTAGTCTTAATCGTTTATGAAAATAAGTTACGCAATTATTTCATGGATGATGGACTGATCATACGATTGCTAATGAGTGCATGATAAGTAGGTAAAACGGATGTTATAATGTTAACATATCAAGATAATCTTCAGCCTTGTTGATCTAGTTTAGTGGTCTCAAGACTGTCTCGTGAACGTGCGCTACTGGGTTCGATTCCCGGAACGGGAAAGTGTTTTTGGATTTTTCTACTAGTCAAAATAAAATTATATGCGGGCTCAGGCGTCCGGCCCTGGTCCAGCCCATGGTACGGAGCGAGAGGGCATGGGAGGCCGTCACCTCCTTCTGCGAAGCAGTAATGCTCGCAAAGGAGAAGGAGGAACGCGTGGAGGAGAGCCAAATTTCGCGCCCTCACGCCCCTAACCACCGCAGGAGACGCCCTGGGCGTCGGGAATCGCAGGCCGATTCCCGGCCACCGTAGACGTGGGTTTGCGGACGGTGAGCAATGGGTAGCTCGCCGTCCGATAAAAACCAGGGCCCGGGTCGACGGCGCGTTGTGTTCCAAGCGCGTCTCAAAGAGATGTCAGCACAACTGACGGGGTCCGCTAGGGCCGATGCCTGCCGGGGTTGCGGGTTTGTCCGAAAGGGTTACCGTGGCCCCTGGCAGCACACAGGCAACTGCAGTTCCTTCCTTCATGAAGGAACACGGGTGGGTTTTAGTCAGTAAGAGTCGGACACGCTCTCCCGCTCCGCCCAGAGCGGGAAAAGTTATTTGATAATTTCCCACCCAAAAAAAAAAGGCCGGGCTGTGCATGGTCCCGGCTAATAGCAATGACTCGACTCGGACTTTGTATGGGACTTATTGTAACATGTCACCAGTTAAGATGTACCTATATCTCTGATCCCCCCTTTGAGGAATAAGCGCGATGTTGTTGTATGTTGTTTATTCTTGCCTGCGAACCATTTTCTTATATATATGTGTGGCTAGCCTTAAAAAACAACATTAGTGCCCGTTTTTACTAACGCTAGATGACACATTAAATGAATGCCTAAAAGAAAACACCTTGTTGAATTTTTAACTCTTGGCTTAGTGCACAGAGAGTTGGCAATCCAACAGCGTGCTTTTATTTAGGCATTCACTAAAGTGACACATAATGTTAGTGGAAACGGACATAAATAAAATAATTATGTGTAAATACTTATAAGGCTGTACAAATGTCGATAAATGCGTAAACAACATACAACAGGTGTTTACGAATGCGTCGTGAGAACCAAACGGACTCGAAACATGTATTGCTTATCATAAGTAACAAAGCCAGTAATGAATAGGTTGATAGATAATAGATACATAATAGTAGTGTAGGTATTGTGTATTTCGCTTCCTCTTACTTGTAAATATAAGTAACAATATCCGATATTGTAATCACAACCATCACATCACATCTTTGTAACAGTTGCTAGGTAATTAATTATATTTACATTCGTCAATTTGTAAAAATAATGACAAATGAATGCAGGATAATTTGGAACGGATGTTAAAATATTGGGTTATTAGAATGTCAATGAAACTTAGACTTGATATTTGAGCATTTCGTATAGTTATTCTGACCGCAATAAATGTGTTTGCAAAAAAATAAAAATTTCCGTAGCGCCTAGCAAAATTTTTATAGCTACAAATTGCATGAAAACATTTTGCTTGGAAATCTAACGCAGTGAGAAAACAACTCTGTCCTGCGGACCCTGTGGTTTTAATCAAAATCTAATTCTGATCCCATTAGGGCTGCTTTGATAACGTATTTATAATTGTTTAATGTATTTTCAAACATCACCAGAGGCCGGCAGGAAAATGGTTCAATTTTTTTTCACTAGAGGTCGCTTTGTTCTAATAAGTTTCATAAAAACAAATAGGATAGTATTTTTATTGTAATAACTACGGCATTGCCACGATCTCATTATTAATTCCAAATATATCAGGCTTTCGTGCAACAAAAATAAAACAACAACCACAGACATAATTCAGATTTTATTTGTGTTAACAAGAGCTATAAATAATAAATAACAGCATTAATTTACTATTTCAAATTAACAAAAACATAAGTTATTATATCACTAATTATCACTAATACCAACAAAAATAAACTTTAAACATAACATAACATCACGGCTTGTTTCCCCGAAGGGTTGGGCAGAGGTGTCCCTGTAGCAGGTACACCCACATTTCGCCAGTTATGTTTTTAGTCCCATATTTAGTTTCGTCAAAATAAATGACTATGAAGATTCGCTAATTAGTACACTTTGGAATTGTATATCACAGACTATAAAACGTATCTAAAAATAAAATAAAATACAAACGCTTATCGTTTGCATTGTTTTTTTTTTTAATGTATGTTTAAAAAGGGAGCCGTCCACCACCAGCTATACTAAGTTAGTTTAGTTTAGCTTACCAATTTTTCATACATTTGGGTGGACCGGCGAGCTAAACTAAACTAACTTAGTTTAGCTGGCGGTCGAAGACTCGCTTAAAGCACGGGTTAGCTGCCATAATAAATTGTTGTGTGCTAAACATCCTGTGGCATGCGACCGACATAACTTAACTATACTCCATTAGAAATAAGATTAGACATTTAAATAAACCTTTTTTTACAGTCCGTTTAACCGATTTTGACTTCTATTTGAGTTGGTATCTTGACAAATAGCAGCTGCACTAAATAGTTGGTATTGTAACGACTTTTTGCTTTGAATGCCATCCTTATGCCTACGGTTTAGAAGTCAAAATTGGTTGAACGGAATGTAAAAAAGGTTTGTTTAAATGTCTAATCTTATTTTAAATGGAGTATAGGTAAACTGTAAGGTGCGTTCGGCTAAATTCGGACGGATTTTCGGTGAGTTGAAAGAAATATGTTTTTTTTTCAATACATTTAAATTATCTCTACGTAGTACCTATACATCAAACGGATTACTAACAAATCTACTTTCTCCAACTATTTTATCTTCTTCCTGTTCTCAACAGTTCTAGTAGTTTCATTGAAAATACCGGACGTTCGGTGGGTAAGTTCGGACTACGTTCTAATAACGCTTCTATTGCTAGTTTAATAAGGTTCACAACAAGCAAATAATCCGGATTTTTTTGTTAAATAGATAATAATATTTCACTGCACATAGCACACATGTTAATACAAGGTGAAACGTCAGACGCAGTCTGAAGAGTGGGGTAAAACAAAATGGCGTCGCTTTCTATGTTGCTAACACTAAAAAATGTCCCTTGTTTCGCGTTATTTTTGCGAGATACGATCGTATCCCTTATCCGAACTTAGCCGAATGCCGAAAATATTTAACTGATCCTCAAAAAACTTATTGAGCTTCTAACGATGAACACTTTTTTAAATTAATGTACCTCTAATAACTTTTTGGGCTTCTGCGGCCGGCGAGCGCTCCATCCAAATTTGTGGCAGTTGGTTGGCTATTTAGGTTTTTTAGGTCCCCAAAATAGGAATTATTAGAGGTTCACAAGAGGCGAAATCATTATATTAGAGTGCACAATAATATTTTTAAAGCGTAAAATGGGAATTATTTGAGGTTCGATTAAATACATGCCACTGTAAACAGCACATGTCAAAGAGGACGAGATTACAAATCCAATTAATTTTCAAATGCTCTCCAAATATACTTAATTGTAAAACATTTAACTTATTTTAAGGACACTTTACAGATCCTTTGTCCGCTTTAATCAAACGTTATTGCAAAGCTTTGCTAGTAACTATCGCCATTCCAATATAATTATTAGACTAATAATACTGTCAGAATTATTATTACATAATTATTCGTCTTTGTAACATTATAAATCTAAAAACAGTTCTATAAAAATTTACCGTACAAGGTGAATTAATTCATACAATATTTGACAAAATTGTACGTTTTTCCACTTGTATAGGAACACGATTTCATCAGAGTTGCCATGCTGATGAAATCGATTTCCTTTCCTAAATAAAATCTAATTTGGTGCCTTTTAAAGCTTTTATTTCTAACACATAAACATCAGGTTATTAATTTTACAATCTACAGCCATTATTTTCATGAACACTTTTCTAATTGAAAACCACTACAAAGGTTACCATGCTTCCTATTCGTGATCCCAAACATATGCAAGAATTAAGAGTGTCATAAACAAGAAGAAACCAACAAAAAATCGCGTTGTCATCATTGATACTTATCATATTTTAAGTTTCTCTATGCGATATGACTGGGACCAGACTAAGCCCCGGTCTCCACCAAAGCGGAGACGAGAGGAAAGGAGATGTGTTTTAAACAACCAATATAGAATTTCGTTATTCACACATCTCGTCTTCACTCAGCTTCAGTGGATACGACTGAAAGGAGATGTATCACATTTGTATGGCGCGATCGAAGGGGAGATATGAGCTGATGTGCCTCGCCGAGATTGAGTTGAGCGGCGGTACAAAGCGGAGATTTGAGCTGTGCCTCGCAAGCTGGCGACGGCGAACAGGGGGCCTACCACCAGCTCATAAAGCAGTATTATTTTAATATTACTTCAGTGTGGGAAAGAGATGAAGCTCTACAGGACGTATAGCTCCATCTCTTTCTCCCACTGAAGTAATATTAAAATAATACTGCTTTTGTGCTGGTGGTAGGCCCCCAGCGGAGACGTGAAGAGATGTGAGCGTCGTGCAGTGAGCGGCGCCGCTAGTTCCCCCCGCGTCACATCACACACATCTCCGCTCCAGACTAACCAGTACGCATCCCCGCACAGCTTCGGTGGTAACACCCTGGCTGAAAAACATCTTTTCTGGTCTCTGCATCGGACATCTCCGCTTTGGTGGAGTCCGGGCCTATGAAGTTATAACACTTGTGAGGGACTACACAAACCTTCTTTCGATCCTAAATTCCAGATCTTGCTAACAGATTCATACATTATTATATTACATACATGCTGGCCGCACATTTTGCAACTATCACTTGAGCAATAAAATAGCTCTGATTCTTGAAGCAATCCACCAACTACTAGGCCGCAGAAAGTCTGTATAAACACGAAGGCAATCGCAAATCGTGCAAGCAAGGGGGCCCAGGCGCCGAAAACCTTTACGATGTAACCGCCAGGTTGCGTTCATGTGCAGAACCAATACAAAATTGAGTGAAGAAAAAAGTACTTCAAGTTATACTAGCCAATGAGCGGCCAGCCTTATACACCTAATCATTAATTTACTAAGTTTCTGGCATTCTTAATTAGCAGTAGACACGCATATATGTTAATAGGTATTACAAACACATAGCGACTATGTCCTAATGTGTGATGAACGCTCTTGAGCTCATTTTGTTAAATATCATCATCTGACCAGCCTTTTCCCAACTATGTTAGGATCGACTTCCAGTCTAACCGGATGCAGCTGAATACCAGTATTTTACATGGTGCGACTGCTTATTTCCCCTTCACAACTCAGTTACGGGGTAAATCAATACCCCTTGGTAAAACTGGTTGTCAGACTTTCGCTTCTGACTGACCCTTAAAAACTGTCAAAGATCATACGATCGACAGCCGGGACCAAAGGCTTAACGTGCTTTCAGAGGCACGGAGGGGTCTCGGTATTCAATGAATTGTCGGCCATCCACGAACTGACCTCGGTAAGCGTAGCTTAACCTTGGTCGATTGAGCCGTAGGGCTGTTATTTAACCACGAGCCCCTCTGAGCTCATTCTGTAAAACATAGCACAAATATAGGAAGTTACGAGTATGTACAGTAAAGGATAATTTCCACCAAACGGCTCGCATCGCATCGGATCGGAAAGGATACAAACGGATGCGGCGACAGCCGATCGCGTCCGGCAGGATGTCGACGCATACGATCGGCTCCGTACCGTCGCTTGCGAACGTTTACGTTTCTGCGCCTAGTCAAATAGTTTCATTCCTACCGTGTTGACGTGTTCTAATTTTTGAAAATGGTTGAAGTTGATGTAGTATTTTTGGCTACAGGCGAACGGAGCCGATCGTGCGTCGCAGCTTTCGGCTACGATCGCGTGTCGCGGAAGACGCCCGCAATCAAGCTGCTGTCCGCAGCTTGATAATATAGACTTTAAATACTGTCTGTGTACACGATTTCATATCGTTTCAAGATTGTTAAATCCGTTCCGACCCGATGCGATGTGACCCGTTTGGTGGACACCGTCATTAAGTAAATGGTTAGCTTACTTTATACAACCTTCGTTTTTGTTTACACTAAACCTCTTAATAATAGGTAATTTTACTCATCATTATGAACAACTTTCACAATGGGACCAAAGCAGAAATCATGAAAAATTAAACTGCTGTTCCCTACATTTTGACGAGTTACACGAACGTTTAAACAAAAACTAAGGTTTTATATCTGGCAGTATGTTGTAGGTATGAGGCAATACTTATTGTAAATATTTACTGCTGGAAAACATTATTTGGATACTGGCATAAATGGAAGAATATGTATAGAAAAAGGGTAAAATACTTCTCATAGAAGCGAAACTGGATCAGGATTACAAAACCGAAGCGATGCTGCCCCGAAAGGGTAGAAAAACTGCAAAAGCACGAAATTGAACGCTTTCGGAGCAGTATTAGTTTTTATAAGTTGGCTTAGAATCCGGCAGAAAAGGGAAGAGAGGTAATCTCTAGAAATATCACTTTATTTTTACTTATTATATTTCCGTCACGCAGTCCAACAAGGCCTTCTTCCCGTATTTCTTGCAAAGGGACAAGGCGTCACAACATTATAAAGAATAAGGTAAATATTCGTATGAACCGCTTACTTTAATTAGCAAAGTTAAAGTTACCCTGAGACAATGCGGAACTAAACTTGAACGTTTCATATTTTTTTATATGGCACAAAAGTATCAAAATGTCTATATGGCATCCCACAAACTTATTAGATACTGCACATAAAACTAAGGTCTACTTGCACCACAAATCACTAAATAAATTTAGCGCTAAAAAAATTAAGAACATGGTTCTATTTCTGTCAATCGTTTGAAGCAGGGTTGTTGCGGATGCGGAATTTTGGTGGCTCACATCCGCGGATGCGGATCTCAAGTGTATTTAAGGGTTTTCCAAATTGACGTGCTGTTTCGTTATATGTTGATCATAATTCAATTCGCGGCCATTATAATAAAATAATGACTAAATTATAATCGTTTAAAATTCAATAATGCTCTCGAAAACATAATGTTTGATGGATATAAGAGTATTTCGTGGAAATGTGACGATTTAGAGCAATATTGATGATTTAAATGATTATAATTTCCATTTTATTGATTGTGATTTTAATTATATTGACCCTTTTCCACCCACATCTGCATCTGCATGAGCTACGCATTGATTAATGCGGATGCAAAGGTCTTATAAATGCGTAAGCTCCGCAATAGGGATGACAACTAAAAAAAATTTTTTGTCTGTCTTTTAGATTATTAAATTTTGAACACATATTTTTTCTTTTTTTACGTTATCAAAAGATTACGGCGATACATTGAGTTAAAATGTGCCATGACGTCACGAGTATGTAGATCTTATACTTACTTGTGACGTAGCGACCCAAACTACCCAACTTTAATGAGTTTTATCCAAGTCATCGCCTTCTTCGTCCGAACTCATTTTGACAGTACCTAAATGTTTTTAAAAACATCAAATAAAAAACCGGCCAAGTGCGAGTCGGACTCGCGCACGAAGGGTTCCGTACCATTATCTATAAAAACGGCAAAAATATCATGTCGGTTGTATGGGAGCCCCCTTAAATACTTATTTTATTGTTTTTAGTATTTGTTGTTATAGCGGCAACAGAAATACATCATCTGTGAAAATTTCAACTGTCAACTATCACGGTTCATGAGAAACAGCCTGGTGACAGACGGACGGACAGCCGAGTCTTAGTAATAGGGTCCCGTTTTACCCCTTGGGTACGGAACCCGAAAAACAGGCCAAGTGCGTGTCGGACCACGCATAACGAAGGATTCCGTAGTTGGAATGAATTTATCCTAAGAACAAACTAAACCTTGTAGTTAATTAATTGATAAAAATAACAAAATTATATACTAACTTAACTAAAACTATTAACAAACTAAAATATAGCGTCGAAAAATTCATCCGCATCGCTGTCGACTGGTAATGTACCCAAGAGACTGGCCGCATTGCCACGTTGTATGGCAATGCTTAGTCTCTGGCCAAGGTAAAAACCAGCCCTTGGGTCACGGGAAGTGTCAAATGGCCGTTTTGAGATGTCACGGAAGAGGCCATGGGCACTCGGAACCCACGGTCCGAGGGTTTCAACCCCAAACGGCTCGAAAATATAATTACCAATAAGGTTATATACTTACGCCGCTTGGGGTTTTCCGCAGCCGCAGCAGCAGCACCAGCACAGCACACCGAGCCAGGAAGATGGGATGGCGCCCACCTTCCATGGAAATAAAGACATGCCGTCCGGTCTCTTGCCATCGTCGCGTGCCAAACCATTGGGTTCTAATACAGCTGGAACGCCGGCGGTGATAAGAGCTCGTCGGATGATGTCGTTGATGTTCGCGTGCCGCGCTAAGCGACCCGCACTTCGGCTGCTAGACAGGCCGTAATGGCCAAGACTGTTGACAACTTGGCCACAGTGTGACAGCGATGAGGAGAACAACATGAAGTTCCTAGTCGTAGGAAAGCAGCGAGGCGGAAAGTGGTGTCGTCGAGCAAAGTACCTCTGTTCGACGACGCTAGTGCATGAAGCCACAGACCCGATTCCCACTTACTCACAGCCAGCAGGCGCGCACGCTCCACAGTAGTAGCAGACGTGTTAAGTAAATTGTTCTGTACTACTCTGCAGAGCGGCTCATCCCACAGTCTTTGGGAAGATGGATAATCTGGTAGATCTGAGTTCAGGCAAGCGAGTCTCCAGGCATTCATAGCCTCGGTGAAGCACGGCACATCAAAATTAATTAGTGTGGAGGCTAGAATTTATTAGTGTGGTAAACTAATACTCGAAATTTTGCGGACGCCAAGGCCTCCCATACGAATGGGAAGAGTAGCTTGTGCGCAAATCGGTCGTCCATGGCCACATTTAAAATTGAAGTTATGTGTGTCGGATAATTTAGTACATTTTTTCTAAAAGGTGAGTGTGCTTCCATAAATGGGAAGCGCGAAGAAAATATGTTAATTTAGGGCCGAAACAGCAGTAACGAATTAGGGTGATGACCGAATGCATATTAATTTGTAACAATCTTTCCGAAACGTCGTTGAAATTTTGTATATTTCCTCAATAAAAACGGGAAAGGAATTTTCAAAGATTGGAGACCCAAGGAGACGAAGAGACCTTTTTTTAACAATTTTGTTTTCTGGAGCTATTGCGTTAAATTTGGGAAGTGTCAGTTGTCTGTCGGTACTGTCCGATTTTAATTTTGTTATATATTTATACTACTGCTGTGATTTTTTTCACATAAATCAACCATTTAGCTGGCAGGCAGTGGCGTTCCTTTCATACAAGCCGAAAAGCCCGGCTCGGCCCGGAAAAAAAAAAGTACACTCTAACACTATAGCGTTAAGCAGGACGCGAGATCGCATCGATGAATGAAAACGTCAATTCTGTGGTACATTGCATTGCTTTCTCGCTCACACAAGGGGGCTTCTTATGAGGCTTCATACCTCTCATCTTTCGCATAGAAATTGTTAACGTTGTTGGTACCATTAGTATGTACTCATTTCGCAAAATGTTCTAATTTTTAAGCCCGGCTTTTGATTTTTATGAATGGAACGAATCGTGTATTTGATTTTGTATAATAGGAGTAAGGCAAGTACCTATGTTGTTGCAAGACGCTGCGCAATGCGTGATTTTCTATAGAATGATACAATTTAAATCAAATTTGTTCAAATTTGTTTTGAGCGGCTATTGGCGCATTTTTTTTGCTTTGATATTTTTTTCATTTTCTGTGAATTAAAGTGTTGTGAATTGTGATTAGTTTTTGCTGTGATTATTATCTTTGTTTTAAAGTGATAAAAAAGTTTCTGATCATTAAAATTAATTCGGAAACGCATGCAATTGTTCCTTGTGAAGGACTAAAGTGTGTGAAATTGTTACTCGGAAAGGTAATTTTATCATCAAAATGGGAATTCGGAAACTGTGTTCGTAAAGGTATTTATATTGATTTTTCTGACAATAAGTAACTCTTTACTTCACCGTAACCAACCTCAAATTATTGTACCCGTTTCTCGGAAAAAAAACATGTATTTTTGTCAGTCGAAGAATAGATTGAAATAGGCATTCGATAGTCTATTACACAAATTTATGTAGGTACTTACTAGTAGCTGGTGCCATGAAAGCATATGACTAGTGTTGTTTTTATGGCAATGTAGTTTTGGAAAACCACTGAAAAATAAACCATCCTATTATGTTATTACATCTCATTGAGATCACAAAACAATAATGTTCATATCGAAGAGATTCTTCATAGGTGTTTTGAAATAAAGATTAGAGTTGGCTATTGTCATTATGATTATGATAAATTATAAAATTTTGTTTAGGTAGGTAATATCTCATGTTAAAATTTTCAATCGACATTAAATTTTAAACTCATAAAATTATGCGTTTGGCAATAGAACAACAAATCGATACTATGGGAGCCATCTAGTGGCTTTTGATTGAAAAATTTTGCATGAGACAAGCGAATATGAATTATGGTAAAAAGGTTCGGCTAAGCGGTGACATTACGCGCATTCGTGGCGATAGATGGCGCTTATGACAATTACGTGCCTGAAATAATGTGTAGACCTTTTCGCATTTGAAAGGTTTTCTAACCAAAATTATAATATAATAATGTTGTACCATGAACAACATAAATGAAAATCAGTCAATCCCTCACTTGGCAGATTTGTTTTTGTTCGTAAAAAATCTGTCGGCTTGCCCTAATTTTGACCCCTAGGCACGCCACTGCTGGCAGGGGGGAGGGGGGGGAGCACTTGATTCTGACAAAAATTTGCACTTTAAAGCTTGATATTTCACAAACGGATCCCTGAATTCAAAAATGGTTTTCTGAAACTCACAATTTTTTAGAACGACCTTTCCAACGACACTCCACACCATGGGATAGACGAGTACATTTCTGAGCTAAGCCGCGGACTGTTTTTTTTTCATGACTAATTGTAATTTGTTCAGGTTGAGACCCCATGCCCGCAACATTCCTAGTTTGAAGATGACACAGACAGAATTATGTTTTATATTCATTTTAGCGTTAGTGATTTATAGTACAAGTGGGCCTAAAAGTGTGAAAAATAATTAAGTCTTAAATAAACAGACTCAACTATTTAGTTGCCCTTAAAAACTCGTCGGTACGTAACATCCATTAACCATGTAGTGCCGTCATCTATTGGTTTAACTATGAAGGGGATGGAAACCAGGCCCACGCCCACAGCGACCCAGTTCCTAGTCCTGAGAGGCGCCTTAGTGTACCTTCTCAAAACTTCTGAGGAGTAGAAGCATAACCTGAAACGTAGGTAAAAAGGGCCCAGTTAAACAAATAATAAAGTCTTCAGGAAATTTTTGGGTGATTTTTGGTTTTTGTACATAAAGTTTCCCGCTGTTGCTGTTTCCTGTTGTTTGCTGCTATTTTCTGCTGTGATGCCAATACACATTTTCTTTCATTTAGTTCTTTTGTATTTGTTTTGTTTAATAGGTAGATATAGTGCAAACCTGACAAAACGTTTAAATTTCTTTAATATTTGTAAGTTTAAAAATAATGTAATACACAAAAACCTTCCAGAATAAATTACCTAAATGATCGTGTAAACTGCACTAAAATCCATTGCTTAGTTCAGAATAACAACGCGGTCACGCAGACACACAGAAAGCGATTTTAATTTATCATCTTTTCGTGTGGTTACTATAACTAACCTAGTGTCAGAGTTTTAGAAAACAAAGAAAATACGTTTATTTGCGTTTTCTTTTTTTTTTCAAGCCGCCCATGGCCCTCTGACTTGACTTCACATGCCGTCGAGAAATATCTCTCAGGTATGGCCGGTTTAGATAGATAGATAGAATATTCTTTATTATGTACACCAAAAAAATTACAGACATTAATTTAGAAATTTTACATTAGGTGACACAATGGGCGGTCTTATCGCTAAAAGCGATCTTTTACAGACAACCTTTGGATGGATTTAAATGGAAAAGGAGAGACAATACTGCAGGTAGTCAGTGGTGTACCATTTACATATACAACAGATACACAGATACATAAAGCATATAATTACCTATTTAAATATATACATAGACATATTATTTTCCTTCACTGTTTTAGAAGCAAGTGATGCTTTAATTTGTAATATGTTTAGATGTTAGATATACCTGTTAATAATATATCCGGGTATGACCACAGACGCCAGCGTCTGCCATAACAGCGCATCTCCTGCTTCTACCATCACCATTTCTGGTCTCGGATCTTTCTAAAATAATTAATTCTTACGTATTAATCATCAATAAAACTGCCGCATTTATAGTTCCGTACCTAAAGGTGCCAAATGGAACCGTATTACTAAGCCTCCGCTGTCCGTCTGTCTTTCAGCGGGATCTCTTTTCTCTCATGAACTGTAATAGATATACGGTTTATTCTTCTAAAAAAGTCATCTAAAAAATAAAAATACGGAGTCACACGTGTATGAAGGTAGTGACTCCGGATTTTTAATTTGTCTGTCTGTGATGTCTTGTTTATACGTTTTTATTAGATGACTTTTTAGTTGGAGTTGGGCTATTTAAATTATTTTGGGGTTATAATAATTATGTATATTTTTGAAATGTGCTATTAAAGCCCTTTTATTTGATACCCAACATGGCATCATAACATATATTTTTTTTTCGTTACTTTTTGTCCATAGCCTTTATTAACCAGCGGACAATCAATACGCTTCCAACGATACCTTATTTGTAAAATTACAGATGAATATACATACATACCGGAAAAAGTCATAACCCTCCTTTTCAATAAAGCTAAAAATTAAAGGCGGTCTCTCATTCAAGAAACGTGTTTTTTTGCTAAATATTGTACGATGGACGATGGTATGGAACCCTTCGTGTGCGAGTCCAATTCGGCCGGTTTTTTCGGCCCATAACTATGATTCCACTGTTTACCTTTTTTTTAAATTATGCTGAATATTGCTTAATACCTTAGGCCTTAGGCGTCACTACCAGACAACCAATGAAGGTGGAGAGATAATTTGGCAGATACATCGTTTTTGAGTGCAATAACAAAAAAATACGTAACTTTAAATGGTAGGTATACATAATAGAAACATCTAGAAATATCTGTGTAAATGTAGGAAACAATACGAAGGTTGCATTATAGTTATTAATTTTATACATACTTTATATTTTTTATAACTTTTGTCCACAGTATCAGCAATCGTATAACCAATGGCGATTGCATAGGAGGCCCTTACAACATTTCTGGAGAAAATCGGGCGGAAGGACTCCCCCACCTCGTTGGCATAACCTGAAACATGGACCTGTTCAGTGACCGGTACATAACGCGGGATGAAGGGTGAGTACAAGTACATGTTAAGGTTTTATTTGAAGCTTTTCTTAGGCCATCAATTTCGTTGATTGGCCCTGGACAATTGACAATAGTAAAAACTTCTGTGATAGAAAGACAAAAAATATAAAATGTAATATACTAGCTGCGCCCTACGGTTTCACCCGCATGAGTCACGATCCCGTGAGAATATCGGGATAAAAAGTATCCTATGTCCTAACCCAGGTCATGGTATACCCATATGCCAAATTTCATTCAAATCTGTTCAGCCGTTTTAGCGTGAAAGCGTAACAAATAAATAAATTCACCTTTGCATTTATAATATTAGTTAAGATTTTAAAAGTTCAATTTTTTTAATTATGTTCGAAACCTTAAATATAAGTACTTAGGGCATTATATCAATAAAATAGTTAGTGATGGAGGTACTGAAGGAAATAAGAATATTACATAGTGGAAAATTAATAGACTTGATACAAATTTAGATCTGTTGTTCTCAAGGGCAACCCTTTAAGTGTTTCAATTGAGCTGTAATACTGCACCTAGTTTCAACTAACAACTAGGTACATCATGGAATAGTTAAAGTATTATTACTGCTTACCTTTTAAATCTATTAGGCCACGACATTTCATAGAAAATGGGTCAAAGTGTCTCAAGTTCTTATTTATCAGTCTTCAAGTTTTTAAAAGAAATTAAATATTTAATTATTATATTTACCTAGGTATCGCACCCATGTATCCCTCCAGATATCCCTTTCAAATGGTTCCGCCATAATTAGTGCAATTTACCAACTTTTCTGACCCAAAACAATAACGTTACCTACGTCGTAGAAATAAAAACCACTATAAATTAAAGTTCCTTGTAAGGTAATACATAGGACTACGCTTGTCTTTACGATAAATTCACAGGTTGCTAATTGGACATACCTACGGAAGTAGTAATATAAAAATAAAACTATTAGGTAACAATGTAGGCTAAGGCAGACGGCAACTACATTCAATGGAATGTTTTACGTTGCCATCTGATAAATTAATAGTTTCAACATAATATTCTGTATCTTCGTCTCATTATAAGACAAATAAAATACGCGGCTCTGCTTTAATTTTGAGAAAAACACTGATTATTTATCACTCACAACTGACACTAGCCCACACACATATTGATTTTGACATTGAATTACTGACAAAATTCCTTTCATTTGACACTTAGGCCGCATTCCGAGTTACGCTTTAATCGCTCACAGCGCTCACATGGATACTTCGCGTTCCTATTTAGATATCACGATTATTGCAGCTCGAGCTGTCAACAATGAACACTCGTGAACGCGCTAACACTGCTCGCAGTGGTCGCTCAACGTCAAAACTTAAAACATAACCCCAAAACTTGCACAAGATTTATTACAGTATTTCTTTGAGTATACACCACAAATTTCTTCTTCTTTAGTTAGTTTTGGTGAGTGTAGCCAGAAGCACAATTTCGAAAATGCCACGTCAGTTTAAAATTATTATGCAACTCAAAACAAAACAGCACAACTGTGATTTTTGACAGCGCTCACGGTGATATTAATTTAAGGCATGGTCGGTGTTATCGCAAGATGGCGCATGTCACAGGCGCGGTCGCAGCCGAAGATTTTGGGGGGGGTCACCATGGGTACCCAGGAATATTTTTGTGCATATAATAATATCTCCAGGTCCACATTACTTATGCTATTCAGGGACGCAGTTTTTACATGCGGGGGGTGGGGGGGCTGTAGTTGCGGGCAAATTAGTCGCAGTAGCAGCACTTTTTGATCAACCAGCCTTGGTTAGGTTAGGTTGTGTTAGATATTTTCAATTCTAAGAACTTTTGAACTGAATGCAAAAGCGAGCGAAGTGAGCTCGAAAATTTTGCACACACTCGGATAGGTTAGATTTTCTTTTGATTATTCAAAAAGAACTAGGAATTAGTTGCTATGTCGAAGAAGGCGCGCGTTGAGCGAGGGAAGCGAGCCTGAAAATGTAACCCGTGGCTGTACTACAGTTTTAAAAGTTAGTAATACAAGTAAATCATTAAGGCTGCCGACAGCGTGAAAGATTTTGGGGGGGGTCATGACCCCCAGGACCCCCCCCCCCCCCCCCCCTCGGACCGCGCCTGGCATGTCATGCATGACGTCATCTATAACGATTCACTGAACATCGTTATCGCGATCATGCCAATTCGGTACGGGTGATAGCACGCTCTAATCGATTAGTGTTACTCGGAACGCAGCCTTAGTACTGACTGTCAGTAGTGAGTGACAGTGCAGATTGGGGCTGCCAACATTTAACCTGAGAATCCCCACGTTTTTTTTTTTGTAAAAGTTTCCCACTCATGGAGATTTTGGCAAATGGGGATAAAAACTGCCACTTGCTCACTTCAGATGGCGCTGATTTCCAGCGTCTTATAATTTGACTGCTAGCCATACATTTTTTGTAAACAAGCGACTTCTTTTACGTATAATTAATTATTGAGCCCAGTTGCGCAGCTGTTTACTGCAAAAATACGGAGACCCATGTATTTGCCAAAGATGTTATAAGAAGAAAACTGTGGGAGAAAGCTTTCCGAAAAAAATTGGAATCCGATAGTTCGTCGAAACGATATGCTATCCGTAAAGCCTTTTATGGGAGAAAGTGGTTTATAGGTGATGCTTCCAAGAGAACTAAGTCTGTTTTCATTACATACAGGCACTAGTTTTGTAATATTATGTAAATTATAGTAAAGTATGGGTGTGTTTAAATTATCATATTAGATCAGTGCTAGAAGTGCTATCTCTGAGGTTGTTTCAACTCTGATCAGGTTATTTCTATCGTACGCCTCTAGTCTATAATAAAAAACGAACTTTAAGTCAACAAACACAAAATAACCTATAAAATATAAAACGTTCATATATTATTCACTTTTCCACTAAAACTGCTTTTTTACCAGTGGTAGATGCTTCAAGACGAGCTAAGGGCCCCTGTCCTTAGCTCGTCTTTTAATAGTGCTACACTCCAAGTCTCATACATATTTATCTAGTTTTCGTATACTTTGTGATCGACACAAAAGTAAACAAACACAACAATGGCGGTTTTAAAGACGTACAACTGTACTGTCGTCACCTGTTCTGAGCTTTCAGTTCTTAACCTCATTGATCCTTTTACAAAAACTGAAATGTGATCATTCATACCAAAACCAACATAAACAAATAATGTTAAACATTGCAGGTCTCCATAATATTTTTAATTTTAAGATTCATAACTGAAAGGAGATACCAAAACAAACAAGGAATTCTAATCCTAACATGAATGGTCCTCATTAATTAAAATTCCTTAAATTCTGGGTTAATAATTATAAATAAACGTAGAAACACAAAAGTTGAGTAAACTTGCCATACGTGAAAATATAACTTTTTGTCATCCTCATCAATCATCAAAACCTTTTTCATATCAGCTATTGAGATAAAAAAAACTAAATAAACAGAAGATAACAGCTCACTATGATGCAGGTAATTTTACTGTGTATAGTCTCTGTGATCAAATATAAACTCATACTTTATAGTTATCGAGAACAACTCATCTTATGCAAGCAACAATGATTAGCAATGCCTTAGAGCGATTACTCAGGAATTCTAAATCAACTGAAATAATGATTATTTGCTCTTCTCGAGAGGTTCTACCTAGGTACTTATCTGAAGGTCTTAAGTTAGATATATTAAAAAGTCTATTTAGATTGCTTTTTTTACTTTCAATGTCAAGAAAGACAGATCGCTAAAAAGTACTACCGTAGATAACAAAGTACAGTCGTGCAGAAATGTAGACAACGTAAAGTGACATGAGGCGCTAGCTTACTTCAAATACTTCATAATCAGCTGTTCACTCACACTGAGTGAAGTAGGACGTGTATTTAGGTTATTTCTTTGTCAATAGCAACAAACAATTCTGTGTTACGCATTATTCTGTGGTGAAGTGTACTAAACGTGAAGAAAGCTAAAAGTGGACAAGGACATGTCATTATCGTGTGCCTAATTGTGTGTATTTGAGTAATTGCTATCAAAATCTTTCCAATTTGGTGTGCTGTGTTTGCTGTTGCTAACAAGATATTGGTTGGTAATGAATAACTCTGTTGTTTTGTTTCTAAAAAAAATACAGTAGGTACCTACTTAAAAATAAAATTGCCAAAATCAACCTTCAGTAGTGATGTGACATTGACGACTTATTAGATTTGGAATAATGCGATAGTTTTTTTTGTCTTAGAATTTAAAATCAACTCATTTCTTTATTAACTTTACCTTTTTTATTTTATTTGCCAATATATTCCAATAATCCAAGCGGAAAGTTTGCGCCAATGGGTCAAAAATAATGCCCTAAGTACCTACAAACCGGAGACGTACTACCTATAGATTTGCAAAAAAGAACTAATTTGTTAAAAAGCGAAGTAAAAAGTAACTTTCCGTAGCTCTTATTCGTTCGCTCTTATCCGTATTGTTTAATTAACCATTGAAAATAGTGACGTATTTGAACGATTTATTTATAAATCCCGTCTAGTTATTTCACACGTACCTATAAACCTACCATAAAAAACCCGCGTCCTCGAAACCACAGCAAGTTAATTTAAAACGAAGCTAGTAGATAGTTTTTATTTAACTAATTGCGTAGGATACGTACCCACTCATAGATCTAAAATTATGTTAAAGTAACTACTAATGCTCAACTCGACAGGCGATAGTATGCGATAACAACATGCTTGTATAAAAGTACGTGACTTGGTCTGGCTGGTTCCAGCCCGTCTCATCTTTGATGTCCTCCCCCGGTAAACGCCCTAAGCCGAGGTTCGTACCCCACAGGGGGTACCCTTAGCGAGCGTTCACCTAGTTTAAAGCTTAGTTTGTATGCCCCTGGCTGGAGGCTTAGAGTTTACCGATTAAATAGTCATAACCTCAGAGGTCAGCTATGAGACGCCCTACAGAAATAAAAACTGGCTGGTCATATCCATAGTAACCGCACCCTCTTCATCATCATTATTCAGAGCCTGACTTCTACATCCAATGATGGGAATAAGGCCTCTTTTTGGCTGTGCCAATCACCACGCTTCGGTCCAGCCTCATGCAACAAAGTTCGGCCCACGATCCGCCCGCATCTCATCGCCGCGCCGGCCGGACAACTGGCAATCTTACTTCCACTCTTTGGACGCCAGTCAGTCACCCACCCTACCCCACCTGAGTTGAATCACCTTTCCGGATTATTTATTCTGCAAAAACCCACTTCAGTTCCATTATTCACTCCTCATCGTCCAAGATCTTTGTGCGTCTTGTCTTGAGTTTTCGACGTTTGGTGCTCGGTCACCTACTATCTAATTAATTATCCTCTGTGCTATAGAACAAAACAATCCTTAATGTTTTCCTGTCAGTCATATCCTCGTTTTACATAAACACCGGAAGGCCAGAAGGAGGTGAAAATCACGCTTGCGTTGCCAAATTTTTTAGGGGATAGGTTTGCTATAGTCCGTCGTCTGATGCAATCGACGACGGATGGTACAGGATTGCCAAGAAGGCAAATAGCGTATTCACTCGAGACACGAAGACTTAGAAAATTCATATCTTTTATTCAAATTACCAAGGAGGCTAATCAGCATATTTTGAGCGTCGAATGTTACAAAAGAAAACCCCCAAAACGCCCACCCTTCAACACCTTATGCGCTAAAGCTAGGAAGAAGAACTGACTACAAATTACAAACTCCATAGAAAGAGAAACTAAAAATCCGGGAAGGAATTCCACTCTAACGTATGATAAAATGTATTAGCGCAATATTCGCTAAGTACCGATAGACTTTAACGAACTTAACATACATTTGCATAAAAAACGGTGGCGAGCCCGAGACCATCATTGCCAATGCTAATTTTTTTGGGAGTTAGCGATGTAATACGTCTTTTTTCTCTTAAGTTCACTTCCTTACTGTCTTCCTTCTTAGCTATAATAACATTGTTCACAGAACCTTCTTTTGGTCCGCCTCTTTTCATGTAACCATCTACATGCCCATTCGTGGCACAGACATCTGTATTATTTTTGTTAAATGTATGTTACCCTATGTTATTAACTAGTTACTATTCAGCTGGCGTAAAATTTCAAACATTATTCTTTTTGTCATGTAAATATTAATTGACAATACTGAATACAGTGTTCCAGTAATTCATGCGTAGCGTGCTAAATAATATCGTTTATGAATAACAAAGTACTTATGTTTCCTGGATCTGGTCGGCCGGCCATGTGTCCGTTTGTATGTTGTTTTGTCTTCACATACGGACAGACAATAGCCAATGTTTGTATATTCTGGGAATGGAAAGTACCTACAATGAACGTTTGTAGGGCTTGCATTATTCGCGGCGTAGGTTCTAAATGCTGTTGATCATTTTGGTAATCATCTTCTGCAACAAGTAGGTATTTATCGGCCAGCATTCTATCAAGATCAGGGGTGGCTCAGTGTTAATGGCCGCGACTTAAGAGTGACTTGAGAGAGTAAGTTCGAACCCTGCCAGGCGCTTTACTTTGTGTCATTTCACCACTGCCCACCACACCACTGCTCTCAAAACAGTGAAGAAAAACATCGTGAGGAAACCGGCATATACTAGAACCAAAAATTCGAAGGAATGACATATAGGTACCAACCCGCACCGGGCCCGCGTGGTGGATTACAGCCCACTCCCTCTCACCAAGGAGAGGCCTGTATCCCAGGTCCCAGCAGTGGGAACATTATAGGCTAATTATGCTATTCTGTCATCTTGGGTAATTTGTCATAGAAAGACTGTCCTTAAAATTGCTTTCTAACAGCCTCGGAGAGCCCGGAGCGAATGCTAAGGAAGCTAAACAAGTTATTTTAAATTTTGCCTGTTAATCTTGTTTAGTCTACTTACTTCTACCAGCTGCTCTCCATAGCCTGAAAAGTCTAAAGAAAATATTCCGAACTCCGGATTATTCCGGAATTTGAGTTCAGAATAATTTCTATACGAAAAGCTCGTTTTCTCGACACGCCACGGCACATCACTGGCTCTAATCAAAAGTAACAAAGTGAAATGATAGGTACAGCACCGACATTATTCTTACGGTGTAGTATGTGCTATCTTCGTACACGATTCTATCGGAAAGCTGCATTATTGCTTATTAGTTGTACTCGCACTGACTCGCATAATGAAACTACTCATATCATACAGTGTACGAGTAAGTCTTTATAATGCGCACTATCGAAATGAGGGAATCTATGCTTAATTATAACGACGGAAAAACTATTTAAAAAAGTCCAAATACTTTTTATATTTTTCATGTTTTTTTTTTTTTTTAACAAAACGGTGTGACATTTAAACTAAATGATCTATCGCGATGAAACAAACTCCGTAATGATTGGAAATGAAAATTGTGGAAAAAAAACTACCCTCAATTAAAAATAAACATGTTTTTTAGCAAAAATCTGGTTTTTTTTTTTCATACATTTTTACAATAATCGTAAAATTTCTCAATAGAGACGGCAAACAGAACAAAAAAATTGTCTGTAAAGTCGGTTTACGGACGATAATTTTACGTGATAACGTTACATCGGCGTCGTTCGGCTGAACGTCGTGCCTCTCTGTCGCTTGTTCCACGCTCTAGCTTGCACGCTCGGCTGAGGCGGAACGTGACACTTTTTCGTGCGTGCAGCCGGCGTTCATCGATTTATAAGACGTTATCACGTCAAAACCGTCGATAAAATTAAGCATAGATTCCCTCATTTCGATATGTGCACATTATAAAGACTCACACTAGAGTCTATGTGTCATACTCATTCCTACTAGCTAAATGTTAACAGTGTGATACAACCAGGTTAAAATCATACAGGCTATATACAAAGTGGCAGTGACATCGACGCGAAAACTGAAACCATGGTTTCAGTACATGATTCTGAACCCCCTGCATTGAAATTTTTCGTCGGTATTTTTTTTTTAAATCAGCTGTTCCATACATTTTGACCGCGTAGGTATTGCACTTTTCTATGAAACAGCAGATTTTTTTTTTAATAAACTCCGAAAAATTTCAATTCAGGGTTCAGAATCATGTACTGAATCCATGGTTTCAGTTTTCGCGTCGATGTCCCTGCCACCTTGTATAAACATAGGTTGTGTACTTTTCCTCATAGTTATGTACCTATGGAAGAATACGTGTCATATTTCCACATTCCATAAACTAAAGGTACCTATGAGTTGCATGTTCCCATAATGTGCTTCCTAATGCAATCTCTTTCCTCGTGTGCACTACGAGTTAGCTATACCTAAATTAAACATCTCATCTCATGGTTAAATATCATTCAGTTATAGTTTATGAGATAGCCGTACTTTTGGTAACTTAGGAAGGCTGATTTAGTACCTATTTGGTGGGTGTCAAATTCAAAATTCAAATTCAAAAGTCATTTATTCAAACTAGGCTGAGAATTAGCACTTTTTGAATGTCAAAATTACATAAGACAGTCCCCCAAAAACGCCCACCCTCCCTACACCACTTCCTAGTGCTTTAGCTGGGAAGAAGTGACGCAACAAACTCCCCAGCAGCACAGCTGTCTGTTCAGTTAGAAAACTTGATTCTATACAATAGTAGTGTGTAGGGCCCTCCTCTGATGAGAATGTTGACGGACAATATTTTTTTTTTTTTATCTAGTGCTTCTCACAGTTTTGACCACTAAGGTCTTGGCTGCTTAACCGGACTTTCCTGTGGCTGTCTTAAGCTCTAAGCCTCCAGTCAGGGGCAAAAACGATTCTAAATTAAAACTAGGCGAGCGGTTGCTAAGGGGTAAGGGCACCCCTTGTGGGGTACGAACTTCGGTTTAGGGCGTCGCTGGGGGCGGCGTATTTAAAGCTACGTGCTCAGCTGCATCAACTGCTGGCACCTCGTTTTCGAGCAAAGGTCGGGGAGGAGTATCATTTACTCGGGGGTGCGGTCGCGATCGCAAAGGACCTCGGCGGCGAGGTCGGAATGACGGGAGGCGTCTGTTTCTGTAAACTGTACTGGTGGCCCTATTCTTCTCCTGGAGAAGTGTTATGGGGTCATCTGGGTCGGAAAGGATGGTGACGGCCGATGAATATCGTCAGTTTTTATACTGTTCACGCAGGTACTAATTATATCATAATGCCGTATTGGTATCAGCTTTCCAAGTTATTGTAATTTTTTTGTAACAATAACTCATTTTTGAGCGGCGATAGATAGTCACTTGGCCAACCGCATGCGGGCAGACCGACACCATTCTCACCAGAGTAGGGCCCTACACCCACCAAATACTGAATCAGCCTTCCTAGCGATAGTTACCAAAAGTACGGCTATCTCTTGGAATATTAAGTCAGCAAGGATAGGTAACTCACTGCCTACAACCACGTGTTCAAACATACATACGTAGCTTTACATAATACAGTATTATGTAGATACCCCAGTCCCCAAGCAAGGTCAACAAGTAAGTAATGCAAAAATCTAGCAAAAAACCACGATAAAAAGTTTGATGAGCATTTATTTATTATTCTGAGGTGCGTAAAAAGCAGCCATAAAGATTATAAGAGTAGTTATTTTTCCTTATGACTTATTATAGAACACATGATTAATACGTAAATTACATAAAATCATAACGTGTTGCACACGGATCATATGAGAACTAGGCGCTAAGAACACTATTTAGCACTATTCTTATAAGCCAAGTTCTATGGAGACTATATAAAAGTGTTAAATGCTAACATTTACATAGTTATCTATTCGCTCAACAAATGCCGTTTGGGTTTTTTCGGCCGTCAGTAAATCATTGAGTTTATGATCAAAGTCCAGATTATTAGCGTTTTATTGAAGCACTTTTGTAATAATTCTAAAAACATAAGCACCTACGACCGCGGGGCTGGGCACCGGCTCAAAAGGTTCTGGAGTGGCGACCGCTTACCGGAAGACGTGGCGTTGGAAGGCCTCCCACAAGATGGACCGATGACCTTGTGATGGCCGCAGGAATCCGCTGGATGCGGGAAGCACTGAATTGGTCGATGTGGCGGTGAAGCACCTACGGTAGTTTGCCAAACACTTTATTTCATAGAATCATAGTAGTCCCCTTGAATACCCCAGGAAAAATATTCTGTAGTCGTGAACACATGCTTCCTAAATTCCCTTTTTGATTATGAAACACCAGTCAATAAAAGCCATATAAAAGCAGCATTATAAATTTCCTTCACCTTCGTGCTCTTTATTATGACATTTTACAACATTGACCCTGTTTCAAGTATACTTAACCTCAAATACAAGGAAAAAGTCGATAAAATTTCATTTTTATCTGTGTCTCAAGTCTCAACACTATCAACCTGACCCAAGGACAATTTTCTTTTTTTTTTAACAATTGTTTTTGAGTTTTTAATTCTTTTCGTCATCCTCCTGCCCAACCCAATTTATTTGGGGTCGGCACAGACCTCTTAATCTGTACATATTTCCTACCTACCTAGCAGCTCAGAGAACACTTCCACAATAACATCTTTTACAGACACAATCTTCGCTTCGAAGCTTTTTTCCTTTTCCATAATTCTCTATAAGTCGTCATCTCACTTATATCATCTTTTACACAGTCTATCCATCGTTTTTTGGTCAAATAAATTTATATCTAGGTACTATTAATCCTACTCTCCAATCGAATTTCCATAAAAAAGAAGGAAGAATGACAGAAACTGTTCATTACACACGCAAATATTGACG
The DNA here is from genome assembly GCA_949152395.1 of Agrochola litura. Classification (NCBI taxonomy): domain Eukaryota; kingdom Metazoa; phylum Arthropoda; class Insecta; order Lepidoptera; family Noctuidae; genus Agrochola; species Agrochola litura. The sequence continues at coordinate 11,408,504 of OX424511.1, forward strand.
ATGAAAGCTTTCTTTAAATTTTCGCCTTTTTCAGGTTCTAGAAATTAGAATAAATTGCAATTAAACCTCGTACCTAGTAGGTTTTTTTTTTACATCCCACTATTATTATAAATAACCTTCGTGAACGAATATGACTTTTCATCATCGTTTTTTAATGCTTTTCTGTCTTATACATAATAGGTAATTCATTAATTAATTACATTCTTAATTTATTTATTAATTACATTCTTAATTTATTTATTAATTACATTCTTAATTTATTTATTAATTACATTCTTAAGTTTGACTGCCTCGTTGGTCTAGTGGTCGCAAGCGCTACTGCTGAGCATGAGGTCCTGGGTTCGATTCCCGGGTCGGGCAAAGTGTTATTGGGTTTTTCTATCTGGAATTTCTCAGTAGCAGCCCGGAGCCTGGATTTGTGCCCGGTTGATGGCAATAGGCTCGCCCCCTATTACATGGGACTTAAACATAACTGGCGAAATGTGGGTGTATCTACTACAGGTACACCTCTGCCCAACCCTTCGGGGAAACAAGGCGTGATGTTATGTTATGTTATGTACATTCTTAATTTATTTATTAATTACATTCTTAATTTATTTATTAATTACATTCTTAATTTATTAATTAATTACATTCTTAATTTATTAATTACATTCTTAATTAATTAATCACATTCTTAATTAATCACATTCTTAATTATGTACATTCTTAATCCATTCATTCATTCACTGACTGACAACGACACCGCCTAAACCGCTGGGTCTAGAAGCATGAAATTATAAGAAGACTAACACCCGTATTTATAAACAAGTAATTACTTGCTGCTAAGTAATTACTCAATGAAGTCATTACTTGAGGATAGAATGCTTCATTAGAAAATCTTATTCTATAGTCGAGTAATGTACGTTACTTACTTGAGTAAGAATCTACCCTCGATAACTGTTTCCCTCTCACTCAGTTACTGCGTTTTGTTTCATTATAAGGCATACGTGAGATGTAGATTATTTTACTGTAACTTAAATAATACCTCCCACTTAAGTTTTATTTTACTTTTTAATTTTAATACAATTTTCATTAAAATATTAATTTCAATACAATTATCACTAAAATATTAATTTTAATACTTAGAATTATCATTTAAATATTAGTTTTAATACAATATTCATTAGAAATTAATTTTAATACAATCATCATTAAAATATTAATTTTAATTAATAAAATACTTTTTTTCATGAAATTTTGTCTAAATTTAAAGAAGTGATTGTTGGAAGAAAAAAAAAGCGTTTGACAGGACAAAATAAAAATACATTTTTTTTTAAATTAAAGAAAAATAAAATAAAAAAGGACTTTAATTTACTGGAAACTTAATTAAATCAAAAGAGTCCGAAATTCTCGATAAAACCACAAAATAAAATGCAAAAGGGTCGAATTCTCAATGCTTAAGTAAAGGAAATGGTGACTATTACTTGGCTAAGAATTTTAACTTTTGACAGTTCTAACTTCAAGCAATTACTAAACTATAGAATAAAAATCATTACTTGAGTATTACTTTTACTCAAGTAATTACTTTTACTTGTTTATAAATACGGTTGTAAGACTTCCTTATTATACCTAAAGGAAGTGAGCACTAAGGATGGATTTGTGCGGAGCGGAGTCTTAGTAATAGGGTCCCGTTTTACCCTTTTGGTAAGGAACCCTAAAAATGACTTATAAAAACGCATTAAAATTGGGGACGCTACGTCACAAGTATAAAAATCTACATACTCGTGACGTCATGGCACATTTTAACTCAATGTATCGCCGTAATCTCTTGATAACGTAAAAAAAACAAAAACTACGTGTGCAATATTTTTAACCGACTTCCAAAAAGGAGGAGGTTATAATGTTCGACGCGTATGTTTGTTTTTTTTTTTTTTTTTTTTTTTTTTTTTTATGTATGTCCACCGATTTCTCCGTCGTTTGTGGACCGATTTTGAAAATTCTTTTTTTGTTTGAAAGGGTATGCTCCCAAATTGGTCCCATATAAATTTTATTAACTTTGCTTGGGTAGTTTTTGAGTTAGCTACAAAATACGTATTTTTTTCCCACTTAGTATGTAGATGATATGATAAGTTCCTGTCACTGGTAGCAGGTAGTGGTATTCGAATGTGTGTGGGGTAGGTACCACAACTAAAAAGTGAAAAATAAAAAACTTTTTACAAAAAAAAAAACAACCGACTTCCAAAAAAAAACACTACAAAGTGAAAAATAACTTTAATTTCGGAAGTCGGTGGCAAAAAACCAAAAACAAAAAACCCAAGACACCGACTTCCGAAATTAAAGTTATTTTTCACTTTGTAGTGTTTTTTTTTGGAAGTCGGTTGTTTTTTTTTGTAAAAAGTTTTTTTTTAATAATTGACGGAAAAAAATTCATACCACCCTATTCAAAGTAATGTAGGGTTGGTTGCTCTTCTACGTAGATTTTAGAAACAAACATTGCTTGTAGAGAATTATTTTAGTTTTCGTGCATTACGCAAGTACACTACCTAATAGACTAGCTGTATTTGAGTAGCTCCTCTGCTAACAAACTATTCAAATACTGAAGTACAATTCGACGTATTTCCCCGTACGAAAGATGTTAAAGGAACCTGAGTCACTTACCAATAATAAGACGAGGAAAACTCAATTCATGTTATGATAAACGTAGGTCACCATTATGAACGTCGTCGTCGAGTCAGTAATATAATATATGTCGGTCATTGAATCGGTAGCGCAGCGCGTTGCAATTATCAATCTTATTTTTGAGAATCCTATCACCTAGAATCTCTGAAATGAAGTTCCCATTACGGTCATAAAGTAAAAAGTCTTGGACATATAAGTAGGTAGGTAGGTAATGAGAATGACAAGCAGTTTTCACATGCTACAGGGTAAATTTGAATTAGCTAGCGAAACTACGCAGACGTGATGGGTATCGATATCAAACACGATAAAATAAAAATAATTGATTTTTTTTTTTGGGATCAACGACCGGTTGTCGTTTTGTTACTTTGTCGTATGTGTTAAGAAAATCTGTTTTTTTTTATCGTGTTTGGATATTGATTCGATACCCATTACGTCTGTGAAGTTTACAATTACACCAAAGTGTCCAAGACTTTTTAGTTCACGACCGTCAAAAAAATTTCACGTTCGTCCATCAATGCCCCTGTTGCAGGCCGCAACAGTAATGTACTTATATGAATGATGGAATGAAAACAAGGGCAATTTACTTAAAAGGTATGTATCTGATAATGTTAGCACTTGATAGATGGAAAAAACAAGAGAACGCCCCATACACTCTTGTCAAGTGACGTGACACGTCTATGTGCCAGACTGCTTATTATTATAGTGCAGGGTCCATACTTTCATCATCCTCTCCTGAATTTAAAATTAGAATGTCAATAATCAAATCAAAGCACTCAATTTGTAAGTGACACTACAAATTGGCAATTTTTCATCGCATACTTTTGGTACACACAGCTACATATTAAGCTATACATTTCCAGTGTAAGCTGACTTCTCATTGTACGGAAATCATATACAATGCGAGATCACCTTATAACAGAAATGTATAGCTTGATAATAATGTAGCCGTGTGTACAGGCCATATAAATGAAAATTCCCTACATTGTGAGTAGTATCTTTCCACAAAGGTCAGGGCTGTCGTGAGAGCTCTGCGCGCGGGCAATCCGCTGTAGTAATAATTATGATTGCTCGCGACTCGACCACGCGTGTTCCCCGCAATGTCACATATGATTTCACACGTGATATCGAGATATCAGCGGCTTCCGTACCTAGTTGGTATTGTTGATCGAAGGTACCTACGAATAAAACTAGAATTGCAAAGATCTCAAATAAATGGGGAAATCGCTAGCTTTTAAAACCGTGCGGAAATGCTAGGTATCCTATAAATAACTACTATCCTAACTAATAATATAAATGCGAATGTTTGAATGTTTGTTACGCTTTTACGCTAAAACGGCTGAACGGATTTGGATGAAATTTGGTTTAGGACATAGGCTATGTGTTGTGGTATCAAACATTACTCCACCACCAATTAACCCCACTGATGAACACTTGGCTTAGGCTCGTGCCATCAGCTCTACCCGGCCAGGCCGAGGAAAACAAATCTAGAAACAAAAATAATAATATTCCTACTTACTTAATATTATTAATAAACACTACCGGGTTTTAACCATCGAGTCGGAACAAGATTATTGTTATGATAACCTAGCTATCTTTTTCGCAAAGATAAGATTTAGACAAGTGTCAATGATAAGGGGAAGATTCGAAGACACGTGCCTGTAAATGTCAGTTATCGAAACGTTGGACTTGTACACGTTTCTTTACTCATGTGCTTGTAAATCATAATAAGAAACAAGTTTCGACCTTGTCAAGTAATAATATTATACAATTGTAGCTACCTAAACTTATTGCAACTGCAACGTAGCTACAATCTGAAGCAGTACTTATAACAATACTTAGCGACTCGACAAAACATCGAGGTCTTTATTACATGTAAGTTAAATATTAATAGGTACCTAGGTACTTAAAAACCTTACGGAATAAATTCCTAATTCAGTGGTTCCCAAACTATGGGTCGCGAACCACTGGTGGGTCAGTGGGTCGCGAGCGAATATTGGGTGGGCCTTGAAAAATTGATTTTCAGCTATAGCCCGCGCAATCCACGAAGACGCGCCCCACTCCGCTCCGCGCCGTACTAGAGTTCAGCTTACAGTACAGTAATCGCGGAGTGGGGGCGTCGTCGTGGATTACACGGACTATAGGTATGATTAATATTAAAACTAAATACCGAAATAAATTGGATGTGTTAACCTCATTGTGATTAAAAGTACCTAACGAAAATTGAAGATGATGCTAAAACTATAATGACAAAAAATAGGAAACAATTACATCCTTCTCATTGAAATAGCACTCCTTGTATTTAATTAAGCATAAAATTTTCGATTGTAACTAAATGTTTTTTTCTTATTTGAACAGTCAGCCATTCATTTAGTTAGGAATGCCCTTTTTTTTCACCATGACAGCCAAGAGGTGAGTCCCGAATTTGAAAGTTTTTGTTAGGTGGGTCGCGGTCCAGGCAACTTTGGGAACCACTGGTCTAAATGATGGAGAAAACCGCATCAAAATCCACTGCTTAGTTTTGAAGAACAACGCAATCACAGACACACAAAAAACGACTTTTTAATTAAATTTATAATTTATGTGTAGTTTATGTATAAATAAAGAAGATTTATGATTTAGTAAAACATATCGTACAGTTTAGGGCATTTTTTGGCAGTAGATCCTGCCCTCTGTGCCCTAAAAAATGCAGCCATAGTGACCTCTGTGCTGCCACCGACGATGCCGTGGAAGTGGCGAAGTTTTGAGCCGACTAAAAAAGGAAATGACTTCAAAAATATAACTCGCAAAAAGGTTAAAAAAAACCAGACAGACAGACGCACGAATACGGGTGATCCTATAAGGGTTCCGTTTTTTCATTCGCACGTACGGAACCCTAAAAAATAATAAAAAAAACCCAACTGCAATTAAAAAGTTCAAAACAAGCTCACTTTTCAAGCAGTGTGATGCAGTTGGTGACATCAAATCAGAGATTGATTTAAATCTGCATCAGACTGCTTAAAACGGGAGCTGGTTTTAGATTTTTTAACCGACTTCCAAAAAGGAGGAGGTTATATGTTCGTTAAAAATTCTTTTTTTGTTTGAAAGGGTATGCTCTCGAGGTGGTCCCATATAAATTTTATTAACTTTGCTGTGATAGTTTTTGAGTTAGCTTCAATAATACGTACTTTTTCCCACTTAGTATGTGGATGATATGATAAGTTCCTGTCACTGTTATTTTTCGAATTTGTGTGGTGTAGGTACCACAACTAAAAAGTGAAAAATAAAAACTTTTTACAAAAAAAAAAACAACCGACTTCCAAAAAACACTGCAAAGTGAAAAATAACTTTAATTTCGGAAGTCGGTGACAAAAAACGAAAATTCAAAACCAAAGAAAGACACCGACTTCCGAAATTAAAGTTATTTTTCACTTTGTAGTGTTTTTTGGAAGTCGGTTGTTTTTTTTGTAATTGTTCTTTATTCAGTAGACCACTAGCATGGGTAGCCGGTGTAGGAGTCTGTGTATTTATCTGCTTCGCATATTTTAGGAACATGGTAACGTAATGACAATGACAGATCTCTGAAGGTCTTGGCTTGAAGTTGCGATAAGTACATAAAAAATGTTTGTTTCACACATTTCTAAATACAGAATTCGCACCGACAAACATACAGAGTAAATATTTCAACAGAGCGTTAATTTATTAAAATGAGGAAGTCTTGTTATAGCATTTTACGTCACTTCTCACCCAATCATTTTTGTGTGAAATTATCAGCATTAGGATTATGTTATCTATCGTGTGTTATCAAGTGATCAGTATCACCCACGACAAAGTCTAGTCATTTCACACGTGATAATCGTGTTACACACATTTTACGTTTATTGACGCATTGACTGGGTTCGATCGAACCCACGACCTACAACTCGTAAGTCGGGGCCGTTACCACTGGGCCACCACTATACCCGCTATACCCGTCATGGTATAGCGTCATTAGCGTCCATATAAAAAATACCTTAAATAAAAAAGTTTTTTTTTTCACAAGTGGCCGTGTGCTGTTTTTTTACGTACCTATAGACTTAATAGCTATAATTAATACTTTTTTTTTTTTTGCTCTGTGTGGTATGTACTATGAACGATTGTGGGTTAACGTACTGCATATCGCATTGTAATGCTTATCAATATCAAAAACCGGTCAAGAGTGTGTCGAACCATGCACAATGAAGGATTCTGTAGTTGGGATGAATTTATCCCAAGGACAAAGTTTGACAAACTTACATTGTATTTGAAAAACATGTTCTCCCATACCTACATTCCAACTGCAAATGTAAGTTTGTACGCACAATATTGAGTGATTTACCATGTTATTTTAAGACCATAGACTTCTTATAGGATTTCCTGTAATCTATAAGTATAGAACAAATTTCTGTATTTTTTTCAAAATGTTAGGCTCAGTAGTTTCGGAGATAAGGTGAATGATCAATTTTCATCTATTTTCTTAAATAATATATAAAAGTATTTATGTTAAAATGATAAAATAAAAAATTGAGATCCTCAAAAGAAGTCCTTTCATTTGATATGTCACACAGTACAGTTGGCAAAACTTGTTTTTTAATTTTTCCACTCGCCCCTGAAAAGTGACCATATTGAAAATTCATTTATTTTCGTTAAACGTCCATATTTGGGTCACAGAAATTGATATGTGTACCAAATTTCAACTTAATGGGTCCATTCGATTCGGAGCAAATTGGCTGTGGCAGACGGACAAACAGACACTCGAGTGATCCTATAAGGGTTCCGTTTTTTCCTTTTGAGGTACAGAACCCTAAAACCGCGTAGGTATCTGCTGAATCCCGACCTTTGCCGTACAGAATGGCCAGTAATCGATCAGCTATTGATTTACATCGACGCGTCGCGTGAACGAAAAGTAATCGGCGTTACCGCGCGCAATAAATTAATTATTCCCGAAATCGTGATAGTAGAATTCTAATGCTATAAATATAAAGTTTAACACAATCATTTACGTATATAAGTGGGTATAATTTTGCAGCGTGATTAAGTTAATAATTAACAAAATTGACTTTGACAGGTACTTATTGAACGTGGTGAAAAGTGTTATTTTATTTATTATTATTTAAGCACCTGTTTATAAGGCATAGGTATGGTATTATTTGCCAGTGCCAAACAAAGGAAATAATTGTTTATCGCAAAGACAAAATTGAAAGAAAAAGAAAGAAAGAAAAAGTATTTATTAGAACTCGCACAGATCACAAATTAAACTTATCTTATTGAACTCTCTCTCTCTCTCTCAGTTTTTAAGTAATGTAAATACGTGTGTGTAAATAATAAAAATCTTTTTCACTCCTCTTGCTCAAAAAGGCCGTCATTATAGAGTACCAGAGCGGGGAAAAAATAGCATTTCTTGCTCTAGGGGAAAAAGTAATTTCTTTTTAATTTTTGTCTGTTCCAACGAGCCTTGAAAAACGAAAAAGTCTTTATTCTTATGTAGAATAATCATGATTATGGATTCGACTTATTACTGGTTCACAAAAAAATAAAGGAGAACATTTTATTTTTGAAAATGGAACTAAAATCTCTTCGGTAGAATGCGTTACGGCTACAGACAAATTGAGAAAGGCATTGCCGCGAAATCTTTAGAATTTTTCTCTAATTACGAATTGAATTGGTGACCGTAATATAATTTAGAACAGTGAAAATGTCATCATCTAGTGTGAACATCTTCACAGAGGACTGAAATTAAGTTGCCGGAAAAAACATCTCGTTAAATATCCAGAATTGTACATTTAAATACAATAAACTATTTAATATTGTATTGGATTATTTCATTTTCTCGCAATCGTAGTGAAAAGTAGAGTGTAACACACGGCGCTAAAACCCATTATAACTCGGTTTCTATTTACTCCCTCGCTAAAGCTCGGGAGTAAAACTACCTCGTTACAATGGGTTATTTTAGCCCCTCGTATAACAATCTACTGTTTTTTGGTATTTGAACAATTTGAAATATTTAATAAAAACTTTGGTCAAGATATTAAAAAAAAAAAAACTGATCTTAAATTGAACTTACAACAGCTGATTCTGTGACTGTGTGGAATACACACTGCATTGTTAAAATTACAATATCATGTAACTTGAGATAATTGATTTGTTCCATCACGACACCTTGCCATCTCGGCACCCATGAATTTATTTATCATGCCTACGAAAAATTCCCATCTCAGCATCCTGTCTTAAACCATTGTTAGGTAAACATCTAAAAATGGAAACACAGTATCTTTGTAGTGAGTAAATCAAACTGATAATATTTTTCAAAGTTATTGTTTATAAAATAAGTTTAATTTTAAAATACTAGTGTATAATGGACAAAGAAAAATATATTTTTATGGGACTTGCACAGACAGGCGTTTGAATCGCCCTAATTAGAGGCTCCATTATCTCGGCAGTCACTTGACAAATTTTAATGCATGAGCATGGCGTTTTCAAATGAATGTTTTTAAGTTCTTAATACATTTTGTAAAATAAATAAATATATGTAAACCTCTTCTTTCTTATATCTATGGTAAACCTACTGGTGTTTTGGTCATCAGACTTATCGCGGTAGGCATGCACGAGTGATACACATAGCATACACAAAGTAACAAAAGCAAGAGCGAGATAGAAACAATTAGCACATTATGATGTGATTAGCGGTCGATGTTCATTTCATGAAATGATCAATTCTAAGATCTGGCCACGACATAATAATATTATGATATAATGAGATTCTATTTTTCGTGTAATAATTACAAATGCAGCCTGTTTACTAGGCAGGACGTTTTACTTACAAATCAGGACACTATTAATATAGGGTTTAGAGTCCAACCTTCCCATCTCGGCACCCGTGAATTTATTTATCATACCCACGAAAAATTCACATCTCGGCACCCAGTCATAAACCATCGAAAAACGGAAGCACAGTATCTTTGTAGTAAGTAAATCAACTTGACAATACTGTTTTAAACTTTCTCTGTTATTTTTTTTTTTTTTTTGTTTTTGTAAACTGTGTGAAATAGATTTATTTCCTTTCTTTAATTATTTATTCAATCAAAATATATTTTTCAAAAGTTACTGTTTATAAAATAAGTTTGATTTTAAAATACTTAGTGTATTGTGAACAAAGTAAAAGATATTTATATGGGACTTTCACAGACAAGTCCTTGAATCGCTCTAATTAGAGGCTCCATTGTCTCTGCCTTGGCAGTAACTTGGGAAATCTTAAAATATATGCAAAAATTACAGGTTCGTATGAATAATCATTTTAAAATCTTTACAGCAATTTAAGTAAACACATATTGAGCTTAATCAGTTTAACAGTACCAGTATAATCGGGACGTAGGCAAATATGGGCGTTCATACTGGTGCTGAATGTTACGCTTGGTTACGCGTTCACTGTAGATTCATTTTCAGTCTTAAAATATCACATCAATCAGAATTGTACATTTTCTTACGTAAATAAAACTTAATAATATCGTAATAATAAAAAAACAGGTTTAAAAATATCTATCTGAAATAATAAAATCACAGCAAGTTAGTTATTGTTGTGATTGCCTCGTTGGTCTAGTGGTTGCAAGCGCTACTGCTGAGCATGAGGTCCTGGGTTCGATTCCCGGGTAGGGCAAAGTGTTATTGGGTTTTTCCATCTGGAATTTTTCAGTAGCAGCCCGAAGTCTGGAATTGTGCCCGGTTGATGGCAATAGGCTCGCCCCCTATTACATGGGACTTAAACATAACTGGCGAAATGTGGGTGTACTACAGGTACACCTCTGCTTAACCCTTCGGGGATTACAGGCGTGATGTAATGTGTTATGTGTTGTTAGTTATTATTCTTCATACAAAAAACAAAGTGGACATAATTGCAAACTATTAATTACAAAAAAAAATAACACTAATCAACAGTTGTATACATTATTTTTTAATCTTTTAAATCACAGAAATCAACATTATACCTAAATAAAGCTCTTAAAAAAAAAAAACAGTAATCAACAGTTGTATATAAAATATCTCCGATTCATCGTAATATTTTAACATTAGATTTTTTTTTTCTAAAAAAATATTGGCTAAGTTATCGTCACAATTAATTTATTGCACAAGCAATGAGCGATTAATTTTGATTGGCTGTACGCACGGCTACACATCAAGCTATACATTTCCAATTTAAGCTGACCTCGCATTGTACGGAAATCCTATACAATAAAAGATCAGTATAAACTGGAAATGTATAGCCTGATATGTAGCCGTGTGTACCATCTTAATGCTGTCAAACTAAAATATGGTTAAGTTGTGTCACTTTAGTCTATTTCAGAATGGGAAATCGTCGTTTGACAGGAATGAACTAAATTTTGGTGATTTTTAGTCTAGTTTTGAGGCATTTGTGACAAGAGAATCGGCACCATTACTCACGTAATCGTTCCTTACATATTATAAAACAAAGTCCCCCGCCGCATCTGTCTGTCTGAACGCGATAAACTCAAAAACTACTTTCTCTGTAACTGGTTGTGTGTACCCTATCCAGAAGAAATAGTGATCCAGCCTATGTTTTACAGCAACCCCATAGTAATATTAATGAAGTAATAAATAAAGGATTGCTACTTTATATTCCGCAGTAAGTATCGCGAACATAACTGGCCATTACACATTGGCACTATTGGTACACCTCTGTACAACCCTTCGGGAAATACGTGCATGAATCGTGATGTTATGTTATGTTATCTCGGGCAAAATTTTCCAGTATGAATTTATAAACTCCCATAAGAAAAATCTATATGCCTACCATTGTTACAAATTCCTCTTTACCCTTTCCTTTTTTTTTTGTAATAATATTTACGACTTTATGCACTTATTTAAGCATGTAGGTATTAGTCCTATCACTTCATTCATTTACCTAACAGACAGTGGTTTAACGTTGACTTGGTTCAATCAGTGAAATCAATGGATTTAATTCAAAATAATGTCTCCAGTTCTGTAAGGTACGTAATGATTTGTAAGTTACTCTGACAGATTCATCAGAATCCATCTACCTAATCTCAACTTTTTGACATTTTGATATTTTCGGCGCACTTAGCGTATTTTATTCGTGGCTCGTGACTTCTATTACACTCTTAATCTTTTTCTTAGCTCGTCGATGGCCATCTAAATTGAGTACACTCTTAATGAAAGGTTTTTCATCATTTTATAAGAAAGTTTGCTCTAGTTCTGTAGTTTCTGCCTACCCCCATGGGAAAAAACCATGAATTTATATTATGTATTATGTATCTGCTGTACATCTCAAGATATCTAAAGATTCCCCGATGCGATTAATTTCAAATTGCTAATTTTTTGTGTGTTTATTGTCAATCGCTTCAATTGCATTTTGGTAGACGATTATTTTGCGCATCAATCACATAAAAATTTACTTGAATTGGGATGATGCCTGGGTAAAAAAAAAGAAATTCCATTTAATTAGTCCGTTAGTCAGATTAAAAAAATATTAGACACGTATTTTTTGCTTCATCATATTAATAAAAAATGACTTGGATAAAACGCATCAAAGTTGGGGAGTGGAGCCCGCTACGTCACAAGTACCTAAATATAAAATCAACATAATCGTGACGTCATGGTTCATTTTAACTCAATGTGTCGCCATAATCTTTTATCAACGTAAAAAAAGAAAAATACGTGTCCAATATTTTGTATTATCTGACGGAAAAAAAAAACATTTTTTTCGTCATCATCCCTATTACATTATTGATCGTTTCGGAGTCCCTTGAGGTTCCGGAAAAAATCGTGAATGATTATTACATTCGCAAATTTTGCGCTGAAAACGGTAAAGAAACATTAAACAAGGCACAGCACTTGTGGTTCAAAACTAGGTCTCGATTTTACTGAATTGTAATAAAGTGTGTATCAATGGAAACTGAGCCAAGTAAACTGATACATATTAAAACTCTTTATCGCAAAATATTTTAACTTAAATAAAAATTATTTAAACATTGGCAAAAATGCATCTTAGTTTATAATATAATTACTTACAGTTTGGCACTTAGGCCGGATAAAAAGTAAAGTTCATTGAACTTAAAAATGTTAATAGCAAAATGCACACAACACGATATCCATAGATAGGTATATTCTTGAAGTAGATGAGCAGGTTAAAATCTTATCTTTTAACCACAAAAATCACTTTGAACTCTAAAGGGGTTAAAATTAAGTTTAGAGTGACCATTCTTTTAATATTTTCACGGTTTCCTTGTTTCGCGATAGCCAATAATAGTAGATTGTTATACGAGGGGCTAAAATAACCCATTGTAACGAGGTAGTTTTACTCCCGAGCTTTAGCGAGGGAGTAAATAGAAACTGAGTTATAATGGGTTTTAGCGCCGTGTGTTACACTCTACTTTTCACTACGATTTCGAGAAAATAAAATAATCCAATACAATATTAAATAGTTTATTTTATTTAAATGTACAATTTGTACAATTCTGGATATTAAACGAGATGTTTTTTTCCGAAAACTTAATTTCAGTCCTCTGTGAAGATGTTCTCACTAGATGATGACATTTTCACTGTTGTAAATTATATTACGGTCACCAATTCAATTCGTAATTAGAGAAAAATTGTAAAGATTTCGCGCCAATATCTTTTTTATTTCTTCTGTAGCCGCAAAGCAATGCACGCATTCTACCAAAGAGATAGCCGCATTTAGTTCCAATTTCAAAAATAAAATGTTCTTCTTTTTAACCGACTTCCAAAAAGGAGGAGGTTATATGTTCGTCGCGTATGTTTGTTTTTTTTTTTTTTTTTTTTTTTTATTTATGTCCACCGATTTCTCCGTCAATTGTGAACCGATTTTGAAAATTCTTTTTTTGTTTGAAAGGGTATGCTCTCGAGGTGGTCCCATATAAATTTTGTTATCTTTGCTTCGATAGTTTTTGAGTTAGCTTCAATAATACGTACTTTTTTTCCCATTAGTATGTGGATGATATGATAAGTTCCTGTCACTGTTATTTACATAGCAGGTAGTGGTATTCGAATTTGTGTGGGGTAGGTACCACAACTAAAAAGTGAAAAATAAAAACTTTTTACAAAAAAAAAACAACAGACTTCCAAAAAACACTACAAAGTGAAAAATAACTTTAATTTCGGAAGTCGGTGACAAAAAACGAAAATTCAAAACCAAAGACACCGACTTCCGAAATTAAAGTTATTTTTGACTTTGTAGTGTTTTTTGGAAGTCTGTTGTTTTTTTTTTTTTTTGTGAACCAGTAATAAGTCGAGTCCATAATCATGATTATTCTACAAAAGAATCGCTCGACTTTTTCGTTTTTCAAGGCTCGTTGGAACAGACAAAAATTAAAAAAAAAAAACTTTTTCCCCTAGAGCAAGAAATGCAATTTTTTCCTCGCTCTGGTACTCTACAATGACGGCCTTTTTGAGCAAGAGGAGTGAAAAATAAATTATAACACATTAGTACCAAACTAATTTTATTTTGAAGGCTAAATTAAGAATCTTCATTCTTGTCTTTTTTGTTACCAACCTAGATCATTGCACAAGTTTAAAAGATGGTTTAAAACTAAAGGTAAAGGAATAAGGTATTTTTGTTACAAACCATTTAAGTATTTGTACATAGTTATGTATATTTACCGAGACGAATTTCGTAAAACACTTAGACAGCACAAAGACTTAGTTGCTGTAAAAATCGTGAAAAAAATCTGTGTAATATTTACAAATTACTTTAAAATTGTTTACATAACGCGTCTACCATAGCTCTTACAGGGCTTATCTTATTCTTGTATCTATTTACATTTCTCAAGTATTTGTTCAAAGATAATATCAAGCTAGTATAATCCAGTTATATATACATCTATACATAACCTTTTATCCTGCCAGTCTGTTTCTGAACAAAGTGATTAGTGACGCCGCTAAGTCACGCTAAGTGCTGTGTTTAAAAGTAATTTGCTGTTTTGTTACTAAAGATTGTTTCGATTTTCTTAGCGTAGGGTATAAATTTACATTTGAATTATGTGAATACAGTGAGATTTCACAGTTACTATAATTCACTGTATTATAGACGAATTATACGGTCCGGTGTTAGCGAAATTATTCGCAGTCTTCTGTTTTGATAAAAGAGTGTATTAAAATTATTTGTACTTAGGTATGTAATTATAATAATAATATTAAATAATAATCATCATCATCATCATCATCAGCCTATAAATGTTCCCACTGCTGGGACACAGGCCTTCTCTCTGTGAGAGGGAGTGGGCCGTAATCCACCACGCGGGCCCAGTGCGGGTTGGTAGATGTCACATGTCTTCGAATTTTTGGTTCTAGGACATGCCGGTTTCCTCACGATGTATTCCTTCACCGTTTTGAGAGCAGTGGTGATGAAATAATTTACACAAAGTAAAGCGCCTGTCTGTGTTCAAACCTACGACGTACAACTCGTAAGTCGCGGCCGTTACCACTGGGCCACCACTGCTCAATATAAATAATATGTATTTTAATATAATATTACTAAAATCACATGGCTTAGGCCTAGGCGATAGATAAATCATTCTATGAAGTAACTACTTTAAAACTGTGTATCTTTCATTATTTTCTCCATCTCCATAACGACTATACCTACCATTGACTTAGTTTACCAACCTACCTACTTTCTGATTCATTACTTTTGTCTCCATCCTTATTGTTTAGACTTCCGACAGTTTGTTAAACATGTTAAATAAATATTGATTTTTATAACAATGAAAATACTAGGCCATACTGCGAAACGTAGGTATAGGTATTGTAATTTGTTCTAAAATAATAAGTATAACAGTTAGATAAGTAGGTATCTTTTGTCAAATTGCTAAAATGGCGTGAACGTACGTAGGTAACATATAATTTTTGCATGAAAAGCTGAAATTTGCTGACGTCAATATCAATAAATAGGCTGCTAAAAGTAAATCCTTGTGAGAAATAAATTGCTGATGACGATGAGCAAATATTTTCCTTATCGTGGCTTAAAAATCTCGGAATATCTAAAACTCAAGTCACTTTTCAACTTACTGTTAAATATCACGGTTCTCTTTTTCGAATTTGGAAGAATCTACAAACTATATTTCAATTATATTATTTACATAATAATATCTAAGTTAACAGTCTTAAAATAATAATAATAATATCCTATTTTTACATTTAAATTTTTTATTTGTGTAGATGAAATAAAGGAAATAATAATATATACAAGTAATTTATAAAAAAGGAGAGGAAAGAATCATAGGACCTAAGTACCAAATTTAATCGTGTAAACAAAAACTTGAAGCATCGATGCCGAACGATGAATCAATTTGGTTGAAGCGTGCAACATAGACTTTACTAACTTCAACCAATTTGAATCTTAAAGCTTATTTTTAAATAAACAAACAACAGAGTTACTTTATATACTTATACTTATTGTGGTTGAACAAAGTCATGATTCATTTTTGACCTCTATTTACTTATAAGTAAATAGTTTTAAGCGTCATGTGTGACGATGTAATGGAACTTTAAAGTGAAAATAAATAAGTGATAAAACATGAGGAACGGTGACAAAGGAGCTGATTGGGAGAATGAGAAGCTGGACCCTAATGGATGGTAAGTTTTAGAGGATAAAGTTTATTTTAAACAGCGTTTCTTTCGACAGCTACTGCTACATAATCACAAACAGATATTGAGATATTTTATGGCAAAGGCTCGCCCTCTATTACGTGGACCGGTGGGACTTAAAAATAACTAGCGAAATGTACTAATGTACCACTTCTACCCTAACCCTTCGGGGATTAAAAGTGTGATGTTATGTTATGTTAGATATTTTATTACTGATAGAATTTCAGAAGTCAGTGGCAAAAAACGAAAATTCTAAATCAAATCAAATGTTTATTTGCTAGAAATACATGGTTTTGGTACAGGTGAGATCTTATAACCTAAGTGTCATTGTATTCTGCCTGCAAGCAAGCGTGCAAATTTTTAAACCAAAGACCTCCGAAATTTAAGTAATTTTTCACTAATGTTTTTTTTTGAAGTCTGTTGTTTATTTGTTGGGAAAGTCTTTTTTTTTTCATTTTGTAATTTTTTTTTGCCCTTAAGATTATCGATAGGATCTCTCATGTCACTGTTACTAAAGGCCCCCGCAGACAGGCGCGACGCGACTCTAGTAGAACAATTTCTGTGAAAAGTTCATGGAAATTGATCTATAAGAATCGTGTTGCACCGTGGCGTCGCGCCTTGCTGCAGAAGCGCGCTAAGGTAGCCCGCGAAATTCAAATTTTCTTTAGTTTTTTGCATTTTGCGGGTCAGTGTCAGGTTTTATGTTGATTAAAATATGATTCGCGGCCGTTACAAATATGGCTTTTCATAATTATAATCATTACAATCAGCAATACAACTCCATAAGTTAGCATAACTGTCAAATGTAATGATTTCAAGAAATCATGACATTTGACTGAAAATTCAAAAGTAAAGAAAATTTAAATTTTGCTGGCTACCTTCACTTTGAAACCCACAAACTAGGCAAGTAGGGGTAGAGATTAGGTGACACGTGATTACGTCATATTTTCATACCTACTCATAACACGACAATGTTTTCCCATGCTGGCTTTTCTTGAATTGAGTGAGTTTTCATTACAAGTATCTGCAATTACTTATATTATTATTATATGCACAAATAGGTAAATATTTATTTTGCACTTAAGTACATAAGTACCTACCTACAGGTTTTATTTACAAATGTTAGGTTTCAATTTATTAATACGCAATTATTGGATATTGTACTAGCAACACCTAAAGATTCGATATGTCAAAATGGGGAAATAACGGCCTTCTGGGTTGGGCGCTCGTGACGGTAAGACGTGCTTAGTGGCTGTGTCGGTAAAAAGATAGATTGGCATAGTATTGGTTGGAAATCTACTGTAAATTAGAATACTGATTGAATTGTGATATTATTTGGGGAATAGGAGATGTGATGGTATGGTGTAGAATATTGAATTTGATGTTGGCAAAGAAATATAAATGACTGACAAAATATCTTGGTGTTTCATATTATTTTCCTTATCCCTGAAATATTGTAAAAATGTAGTTTTATTAAACAGTTTCAGATTATGATATTGGGGTAACGACTTTAAGATTAATTTGGGGATTAGTATTTATTTTGAGGTTAAATAATAACATTTGGAATTAAATTAGTTATTTTAGAGCAAGGATGGTTTTTATTATACAAAATGCTTGAAAATGCTTGTATAACTGACGTCCATATCGTCACGACCATAGAAATATAAACAAAAGGAGAAGTGGCATGGGGGGTCTGTGTTCGCGAGTCATGATCACGATGCTCATGTCATAAGAAAATGGCCGTCTCCGCGAACTAGTGCGCTTTCGACCGCGATCGTGACAACATTTAAGAATACCGTGTTGTTCAGTGGTTTCTTGTAGAAATCGAGGCCAAACTAGAAACTTAAATCATAGAACCACTTATCATTATATCAACACAATTATTTTAATATATTTGTGTTGAAAATCATGAAAAACAACAAATCGTAAAATATTTCTTGCCTTTACCACGTTATTTTTGTTTTCTTATCCATATAAAAATACATTGCTTCTTAACCATTTATTTACGTTCGTCGTTCGTATAATCTTGACGTCGTTATCATAATATATTGTTAGTGACTTGCCCAAGCTACAGCCATTAATATTAGATAAAGATGCCAAACATTTTTGTACACCAATATGAACTGCTAGCGTAACACATTTTCGTAAATGATCAAGACTAATCTGTTTCACTTGACAGTTCAACAACATTCATTGCGTTATTTACGTTGTTGAGCAGATTTTGTTTGCGAACTTATGAAGCAATGTATTAGCAATCTCTTTCAAAACGATTCAGATTGTGATTGATCGTGTATTACGTAATTAGATACAGGACGATAATTATCAAGTAGTAGGGGACTAGCAGATATGGAAACCTTCGGCGAGAACAGTTTCTTATTTAGCTATAATTTCGCAAATAACACCATTAGAGCTAAAATGTACCAATGCGATACTACGGTAAAAACTACCACTAACAAACAAAAAGAAAGTAATATTATACCTAAATGCGAAAGTGAGTTGGTTTGTTTGTTACGCTTTCACGCTAAAATGGCTAAATCAATTTGGATGAAATTTGGCACATGGGTAGACCATGACCTGGATTAGGATATAGGATATTTTTTATCCTGATATTCCTACGGGATCGGGAGTTATGCGGGTGAAACCGCGGAGCACAGCTAGATTCTTATAAAATTTCAATGCACTTCAGTGCCACTGCCCCCTACCGTGAACCTCAGCAAGGTGCAGTGAAATATAGTGGGTGTAAAAACGACTTGTTCTTCATTTTTAGTTAGGGTTCCGTACGTCCGAATGAAAAAACGGAACCCTTATAGGATCATTCGTGTGTTTGTCTGTCTGTCCGTCACAGCCAATTTGCTCCGAATCGAATGGACCGATTAAGTTGAAATTTGGTACACATTATATATTTCTGCAACCCAAACACAAAATAAATGAATTTTGTATATGAGGGTCACCTTTGCGAGGCAAATAAGAAAAAAAAAATAAGTTCAAGATTTTAGGCTAATGGAATCTGCCCCACCAAATCGAACTAGTGGGGCAGATTCCACTGAAAATATTAAGGCATTCCACTTTGCCCCACTAGTGGGGTGGCCTGGTGGGGCAAAGTGGAAAGATTATTTTTTTCGGCGTTTATTGCTCGATCTTAAAGGCTCTTACAAACAGGCGTTTGTAAGAGCCTTAATACGGTACCGACGCTTCGTATGCGAGGCCGACTCGTACCTGGAAAGTTTTTCAAACATGGCAACTAGTGAAGCAATAGATGGATTAGGTATGTTGTGTTGTCAAAAGTAAGGAAATTGTGATTGTGAGTCACAAAATCACAAAACTGTAGAAGATCAAAGTCAAAGATAAAATCAAAAATAAATAACAGTAGCAAGACGCACAAGACTCATAATGTAACGGTAATGATAAAATAATCAATACGCGACTGTTATCAGTAAGTGGCTGTCTTTGATAGCTGACTGTGGACACAGAATCTGTACTCGTGTTTTACATCTTTATCGGAAAAGTACCTACTACCTACAGCTGTTGAGCAAGTGAGGTTGAATTTTTAATTTCATTTAATGACATTTTCCTTGCCAAATGAAATATGGTGATGCCATCGATCGTGAAAGCACTAGTTAGTACTCTACCTAGGCTAAACCATCAAGCTCACAGAAAATAAAGAGTTATGTTCTATAGCGACTTGATAGGTACTTTATTCTCAAAGAGGACCAGTATTAGGTTGACTGTCCACTGGAGCGGAGAGAAGCGGAGCGGAGCTGATGGAATTGCACAAAATCTCCACTCCGCTTCAGTGGACAGGGATTTGTGAACTGGTTTAAAAATTCATACAAAACCGGGAAGCGGCCGCGGGGCATTCCAGCCCGCTAAAATTACTCGTCGCGTGAACTCGGCCTAGCTCCACACAGTCTGCAACTCCGCTCCGCACAACCTCGCTCCGCATCAATGAACAGACACAGTCCACAATTCCGCTCCGCTGCCTCACTCCGCGTCAATGGACAGGCAGCCTTAAAGATCACTCGTAAGAAAGAAAATTAAATGTGAATTAAGAAATCTTATTCTTTCCTTATGCGAACAGCTAACCTAACCTTCACAACACCAAATCAACAAACAAACTATTGACTTATTGGTGACTCGCATGAATTTACTCGCCCGAAACGGGCGAATCGACACTTTTAAATAATATTATTTTTGCCCGTTTCGAGCGAGTAAATTCGGCCGAATCAGGTTTTTTAACGCCTGTTAAAATTATCATAGCAACGCAGTGTGTAAAATTTTGCTCTTGCAATTAACGAAGGCGCTTTAATGTTTGATACTTATAATTCAGGTCAGGCGCTACGGTGCTAACCTCGATTAGGGCTAGGCGGTAGGTCCAAAATGCGAAGTTGATAAATATAAAGTTCCTGAAGCAATTAAAACCTTCACAGCCTCACAAAGTAAGAGAATGTTTGCATAAATAACTAACTTAGTTAATCTGACTGGAATTAAATAATATAATAACTTACACAATGGATCATTGTATTGCGTCACTGTTTCATAATATTTGAACAATTTGATTAATTGAAAAGATAACTTGTGAATATAGTATTCTTTGTTGTTATCATAATTATTATTGTGCAGTATTGTTCTGATAAGCCAGATCTTTTACAGGATTCTGCTCTTCTCTCGCCTTATCATCATAATCACTATAAGGCTAATTAGCCTATTAGTGATAATTCACGGCTTATTGATGCATCGCACGAATTTACTCGCCCGAAATGAGCGAATTGACTCTTTTAAACAATAAAAAAAAATCTTTAGGCGATTCGCACGAAGTTCATTTATTTGTAAGCGAACCGAATTCTGGAGTTGTCAAACTCTCACGCTACACACCCTCACTCTTCACACTCTCACGCCATACTCACACATAATCACACGTAAACGCGCGACTTGGCCCTTTTCTATGCATAACGCTCACTCATTTACAAATCATTCACTTTTAATTTTTGTAAAATTTTGTTAGGTACTCATTTATTTTATTTTTCTGCATGTAGGTATACATTGCCTACATTCAATTGCATAAGATGATAAGTGGAAGCGCTCCTAACACAAGCAATTCCTTGCTTAAAAGGCTTCGATCAACAAAAAAGGTGATCTTAAATTAAATTGTATCTAAATACCTTTTGTAATTGAAATAAATATTTATTTTTATATTACTATTTCTAATAATGGTCGGAAAACTGAAAAGTTAAGATGGGAGAAAATAGCCCAGTAGGCCAGTACATAAACACAAATTAACACAATACACATATTTCCTCTTGCCCTATAATATTCCGTGGCCTTTATTACCTACTACGGCGAAAGATCCCATAAGTAGGTCATCATCTACCTAGCCTTTTCCCAACTATGTTGGGGTCGTCTTCCAGTCTGATCGCATGCAGCTGAATACCAGTATTTTACATGAAACGACTGCCTATCTGACCGCCACAACCCAGTAACTGGGTAACGCGATAGCCCTAAGTAAAACTGTTGCAAATTTGCAATACTTTCGGGCTTCTGAAAACACGTTACGACGACTGTCAAAGATCTAGTCTACAAATGACAGCTAGGAAAACCGACTTTTAATGATTTTATACTGACGATGACGTCTAAACGAGTAGTGTTAATGGCCGTGGAAAAAATATATGTTAAATTAGAGCATTATCTTAATAACTTACCTAATATAGGCAAATTATGTTTATATTACATAATGAAATTAATTTGTAAAGTTAAGTCTAACGTGGATAAAAAACCGAGAATCACGCAAAATCTATCAAGCGTATTTATTTGAAACCTTCACCATTTTAAAGATAAGTTAACTATTAATCTTTTAGTATAGGTACGTGTTTTATTAAAAAACCTTTTGTTTTATGTATAATAAATTAATAATGCGTCTAATTTGGAACAGCCCTCCTTGATGGGCGAGTCCTATTACTGGCTGGACGTACGACGCGTGGCGTGAGCTCAGTACAGCACACGCAAGTTAACCACTCAAGGTCACTTTCATATATCTGCGTCTTAACGTGCTTTTCAATGAGGCACGGAGGGGTCTCGAGGAAGTCCTACCTTTAATCTTTTGAAGAACCCTGTTGGGCTGAAGACACTCTCCGATAAGTACAGGGTCCAAATCTCATCACGTGAAAGCTCTTATACCCAATAGATAATGAATAATGACGTCACATAATTTATTGATAAAAGCTGCGCAAACGTCACTCAAGAATTTGTGTGATGTGATCATGATCATGTGACTTGATGTGACCTTTATTATCTGTGAACTCAGTATCGAATCGTGTCAGTGGGTAAGTGCAGTGGACTCCCTGAAATTACATTTATTTTATGAATTGGAAAATTGGAATGCGTCATATCCTGGATGCGTCGTTGGGTAGTGGTCGCAAGAACCCAGGTCGTGCAAAGTGTTATTGGGTTTTTATCAGAAATTTCTCAGTAGCAGCCCGGAGCCGGAATGTGTCCCCGTTGATGGCAATAGACTCGCCCCCTTATTTGAATCAGTCTGCCTAGCCTTTTCCAAACTAATTATTTTCTAAGGTATGATAAAACATGCTCTCTTATCCCCCCTATTTTTAACAACGCTGCCATAGGGCTTAGGGTCGTTACACTATAAATAAATAAAGTTCGATATCACAAACATCACATGACTATCCAGAAGTAAGTGATAAGGGGTCAGGGACACCGCACCCAGCTGCTTATGTTATCGTATTTTTTTTTTATTGTAACCGTGAAGTATTTTAATAGTGAGGAATTTTATTGATGTGCACCTGTACCCTAATTGCGTAACTTATTTTCGAAAACAATTTTGCCTAATTTGTTACATTTTGACAGTTCAACAACATTCATTGCGTTATTTACGTTGTTGAGCAGATTTTTTTTTTTTCAACTTATTAAGCAATGGATAAGCAATCTGTTTCAAATCGAAACAAATTGTGATTGTGTTGTATTACGCAATTAGGGTACTGATCGCCTCGCCAACTGGCTGATGACGGAAAGGCGCTTACCTGTTCCTTCAAGACCTTAATATACAATGTGTGGTCATTAGCTGTGAATTTGTCCTGGAGGGTTCACTCAAGTCTTATATGGGATGTCCTGGAACCCTCGCGGAGGGCTCATTTTAAAATTAGGTTTTTCTTGGCGAATTCGGTATTATACACTGAAATAAAATTTGTTGTATATTTTAACAAGATTTCAAACAATGCCGGTGGCACTCCTCGAGGGTTAACTTTAGTGCAAACGTAATGCCGGTGACCCTCCTGGAGTCAACTTGTAATATGTATGGCGGCATGGCGTATGAGCTCTATAAAAAAATGGGTGGAGTCGAAAGTGTTAACAAGGCCTGGGTACAGACAACCGCACATGTGTGGTAACAATTTGACATTGACGCCATCTTTAGGGCGTAGTGGTAAGGGCGATTTTTGTTGTAAAAGTATTACCTGATGTACTGTTGACAGTACATACTCATAGGGGTTTCCACTCTTGATGGCTTTAGTAGCCACGGGTATTCCAGAGGTTATCAAATATAAGTACTCCGAGGTGTGTGTGAAATAGTGTGAATACAACAAATAATCAACAAAAAAAAAACAGTGGCACTCCGGGAGTGCCAAGAAAAGTGAAAACTTGAACAATTTAAAAAAATACTTCCAAAACCTTTAAAAAAAAATACTTGCATAGAACATTGATCTGTAACATAATATAAATAAAGAGCACAATCGCTGAGGTTTCGGTAACGGTGTCGCGAGTTCAATTGTTTTTTCCCATCTCAACGCGCCTAAAGAAGTTTTCACTTCAAAAATTGTATCTACGTAATAAGAAGTTTATTGCGATCATGCAATAAAAACTAGAGCACAACGTTACAACAGCAATAGATTGTTGTTAAAATAAAACTATTTTAATTCCTCCTTCATATATCAAGTAAAAGGCAAGCACATTCTTATTGCATTATAAGAATGTGCTTGCCTTTTACTTGTCAATGTTGTAATTTATCTTAAACAATGAAGGTAAATTCATCGTAAAATCAAGCTACATTTTTACAGAATTGAGTTTTGGTGCTGTTGATTTTTAAGTTAGTACCTACCCAATTCACATTACCTACAGAATGTTTAATAAATAAATATTAATCACCCAGCTTCTGAAAAATCTTGTTTTAAGACGCAGATAAATATGACAATGAGCTTGCGTGTTGTGTATTGAGCTCACGCAACGCGTCGTACGTACTAGGACTCGCCCATCAAGGAGCGCTGTCCCAAATTAGACGCATTATTAATTTTCTTATACATACAACAAAAAATATTTTTTATTATTTTACGTATACTAAAAGATCAATAATTAAATTATCTTTAAAATAGTGAAGGTTTCAGAAAAATACGCTGCATTTTGCGTGATTCTCAGTTTTTTATCCGCGTTTACATAACTTTACAAATTAATTTCACTATGGAATATAAACATAATCTAAAATATTCCTATATTAAGTTATTAAGAAAATGCTTAAATTTAACATGTATTATTTCCAAGTCATTAACTCTATATAGGTACTCGTTTAGACGTGATCTTAAGTATAAAATCATTCAAAGTTAGTTATCGTCGCCTTAACATGAAATATATCCTATGAAACTCGACAAATCTCTTACTGTTTTCGGAATCAAATCAGTAGTTTTGAAGATTACACCCTACATACAAACCATAAATGTTACCTCTATAATAATATTAGTAAGTATAGATAAGTTTTCTAAAAACTATTCTGAAACTTTTGCCACTAAGTGATTTCATCAGTGCGAGGTCATTTTCAAATGAATTTCTCTAATAAGTGTCCAATCGTTGGGCGCCCAGCCATATCGGCTTGCGTTATCTCCACCAACTAGGCTCAGTTCGAAACTAACCGATTAGCTTAGTAAACGTCCACAAAGTTATTATTAATAATTAAACATTTTGACAATAATTATTACAATTATTTAGACAAAGCTGTTGTTACAATTTGAAAATAGAGGTGGGAAAAGTGTAGCAAAAAAAGGGTGGATTTTTTTGTGTGCTAAAATAAAGTAGTTTTTGTGAAAAGTGGTGTTAGTCAATAATTAAGAATTACAAGTGATATTTGTTAATTAACTTTCCCGTTAATTTGTAAAAAGTTATCCTGTTCCGGCTTTGCTTGTGGATATTTTAAATAATACGTTAATTTTTTGTTTTTAATGTGATATCTGTGCTATTGTTGACTATAAATTTAAAACAATTTAATTATCTTATGTGATAATTTCTGTCTGGGTAAAAACTAAGAATGCGTATGAAAAAGACGTTTCTAATATTTGACAAAGATTTTGAAAATAATGATGAACAAGAACCTTTACTAAACGACGATGACGACGATATTCATGAGAACTGGTAAGTTTTTTCTTTTGAATATAATAATATATTGTCAGTGTAAAAGTTTCAAAAATTTTAAGCTTGTTTTAGCAACCTTTTATTTTTGGTGAGCTAAGTAGTTCGATACTTTATTTTCAAGCTGGAGATTGTTTAATTGGGTTCGTATCCCGCAGATACATGTCCCGGAGGGACACGATTTCTAATTATTTCGATAAAGTCGATTAAAAGTCAATCTTGCTTAAAATTACCATCAGCAGAAAATGTCTTAAACCAGTATTTTATAGGTACTTATTTTAATACTTGACATAACATTAAGGATCAGGAATAAATGATAAGTTCTGATCAAGGTTAAAATAGTTGTATATATTAATTAATACAGTATTATAGTATGCTACAGAATCACAGGTTTTAATTATAAAAATAATTAGTTTGTCAATAATATTTTTTATTTCACAAAAATTTGAAACCCTTGCCTTCGTTCCTAAGTCTCCACATATTTTACATATTTGGAACTACTATATACCGGCAGAAACCAAACAAACACAATCCTTTCAACTGTCATTAACGAGACACAATAGAATTTTAATTGTTATCCGCCTTAATAAGGCGTCGTAACAGATGATGGGATATCATACTTTGAAGCACTTTTTAAGTCGACGGTACAAGTTGAAAACAATAGAAAATATTACAAAGAAAAAATGTGATCAAATTTAATCGTGGCCCTAGGTAGGAGAACTGAATCCTCTGTTCCTACATAAATCTAAAGGTCTGATGACACAATACAAGATCATTAGAAATAAATAAGTCGTAGATTTAAATAAACTTCATGTTTTGCTTGAGTGAGTCTGCAATAGCCCTAACTAAGCGTAGCATAGAAGCATGTCGCAAATCATTGCAATCAGCTGCAAAATCTATCTCTAGCGGATGAAACAAGGTTTCATGGTTCAAATTGCTTGATAGGCTGATAATAACTCGGGTTTATATCTATGAACAGCGATGGCCCAGTGGTTTCGACCTTTTTCGACGAGTTCTTAGGTCGTGGGTTCGAACGCACTCTGGCACTTTTCTTTGTCAAATTTATTTCATTACCACTGCTCTCTAAACGGAGAAGGGAAACAGACAGACACACGAGTGATACTATAAGGGCTTCGTTTTTTCATTCGGACGTACGGAACCCTAAAAATTCGAAAATATTTGACATCCACGAACCCGCACAGCGAACTAGCCCCGCAAGGTACATTACGGCCTACTCCCCTCACAGAGAGAAGAACTGTTTCCTAGCAATAAGAACGTTATAGGCTAACTAAGCTATATTCATCTGATAACTTATTGGCCTGGTTCTTGTCCAATCAGCTTTATTGGCGAAAGACGGAGAAGACTGGTCACAGCGTTCATTTAAATTTTCTCTGTTGCTCACTGCGTTCATTAAAAATTGTTCTTTTGCTCACAGCGTTCATTTAATTTTTTTCTGTTGCTCACTGCGTTCATTTAAATTTACTCTGTTTATTTCAGTGTTCATAATTTAAATCATAACGGCTTTGACTTATACTCAACTGCTCATTTCGAGACTTTAGTGATCTTCATGGATATGAGTACTTACCATGTTTCTAAAACCTGGAATACACATGCTATGTAGTAGCACAAAAGGATGCTAATTTTGAGCAGATGCTACCTAGCTAGCACACAATTAGCATGTGTACGAAAATAGTATAATTATTTCACGGAGAGCACATTATAAATAAACATACTTCTTACTAGCGAGCAAGCATGCTTTTAGCGTGTGTATTACAACCCTTTTTTTTTTTTTTTTTTGGGTGGGAAATTATCAAATAACTTCTCCCGCTCTGGGCGGAGCGGGAGGGCGTGTCAGACTCTTACTGACTAAAACCCACCCGTGTTCCTTCGGTTGCCCTGTTGCCGGGGGCCACGATTTCCCTATCGGTTTTCTTCGAACCCCCGGCAGGCATTGGCCCTAACGGACCCCGTCAATTCTGCTGACATCTCTTTGAGGCGCGCGTGGAACACAACGCGCCGTCGACCCGGGCTTGGTCCTTATCGGACGGCGAGCTACCCATTGCTCACCGTCCGCAAGCCCGCGCCTACGGTGGCCGGAAATCGGCTCGCGATTCCCGTTATCCGTGAATCCTACCACGAATATTTGACCACCTTTGCTCTGGCTCACGTTCCATCTTCAGCTATTTCGTCCCGGAGTTTATCGTATTGCCTGCTCCAATAGTTTCTAATGAAAGTGTAAACAAACTCAGTTCAGGTCAAATTCTTACATAATCAGTATAATCACTCACTAAGTAACACATTTATCTGCATTGAAAATGTTTTAACAACTTTAATATCTCACTACTTTTTCGAACAATTATTGTGTGAATTAATTTGTAAATGAAAAAACATCGACAAAAATTGAGGTTATTAAATTAAGCCCAATCGTCAAATGAAAACCATATTTAAAGTGATTTAAAATTAGAATTAAGGGCTTAAGTATTCTAATAATCAAATTAAAGCATCAAATTTCTAATTGGCACTACAAATTGGCATCCACAAGTACGTTTTCTGATCCAATTTATTTACATTTTCATCAGATACTTTTGGAGTAGACCATAGGTATAATAAACACAATAAAGTCCAAATATAATAAACAAATCTATGCATAATCTATCTATAACGTAAATATATCGTGCAACAATCTGTGGCGCCGCAGTTGCTGTCAAGTCAACGCCAAATATTCCAGTTGCAGCGATGTATCCCTGTAAACAATAAACAAATTGCATGTCTGTAACATTTTATGAATTAATCAACTTATTATTTAGATTCAAATCAGTACTAAAATATATACTTTACCTTATGACGAGGGCTAATGTAATGTATTTTGAATTATGGATCAAACAAAGTTATGGCGTCGTAGATTTTTTTAGTGGTATCATCTTCGGGCTTTCCAAATCAGTGGTATGGTATTTTATGATACTATCTGATTTAAATACAAGTTCTCCTATTGGTGTTTTAATTAAACAGTATCTTTCATAGCTTCTAGGACTTCTCAGACAAGTACAGCAATCCAACTGTGTTCTATAATTCGCATGGTGTACATGATAAATAAAGATCATTATATTCTATTCATCATTCGAAGCATTGGAGGCCCAGTAGTAACGGCCGCGACTGACGAGTTGTAGGTCGTAGGTTTGAATCCAGTCAGGCGCTTTACTTCGTGTAAATTATTTCATCACCACTGCTCTCAAAACGGTGAAGAAAAACATCGTTTGGAAACCGGCATGTCCTAGAATAAAAAAAATCGAAGACATTATGTGACATCTACCAAGCTACACTGGAACTGCGTGGTGGATTAGGGCCCAGTCCCTCTCACAGAGAAGAGGCTTGTGACCCAGCAGTGGGGACATAATAGTCTAACCATGTGCCAAATGACGTGAATGAAATTTGGCACATAATGGTGCCGATTCCCTTGTTCCCAAACTAAACTAAATTTAAGTTCAGTGCATCTTTTTCTTTCTATTTCATTATGAAAAGGACAGAAGATAAATTTTAGTTTAGTCCTGTCAAATTAATCAGCGCCTGTCACTACTTCATACAAGTTTAGACGTGATTAAAAACTTGTCTACTAAAATTACGTCAATTTACGTCAAGCGCTGATTAATTTGACAGGACTAAACTAAAATTTATCTTCTGTCCTTTTCTTAATGAAATAGAAAGAAAAAGATGCACTGAACTTAAATTTAGTTTAGTTTGTGAACAAGGGAATCGGCTCCATTAGATAGATATAGAATAGCCAAGAAGGGTACATTATGTTACGAAAATAAATAAATAGAGAAACATAAGTTTGAATCTTCATCAGAAATTCATCATTATTCGTTTCAAGAATGGGCCATAAATACTCTCGTTTGACCCGAAGGCAAACTTCCAAACACTGAACTATGCTATGTACCTACAAATTATTACTTTGTACGTAAATGTGAGAATACTGCAATGTGCTAAACTTACAAATTGGAATGGTTGGTAATGGTATTCACTCTTTTAGAATATTTCCGCTGAAACGTAAACAATTAACGCAATAACTCGAGTCCTATCGAACTTCAAAGAGAATGAACTACCTTCTTCTGATAAAATTAATCAAATTATTCAAATTGCAAGTAATCATGTTTATAAGACGTTTTCTGTAGAATCAGTTTACAACAGAGCTCATGTTGATACGGTGATTATAGAGCCTTATGAGATATCATGATAAAAGGCTCAACTCAAGTCCGAAATAAGTCGAGACTTCAAATTCAAAATATTTTATTTCACATCAACCTACATGGGCACTTATGAAACGTCAGAAGCTAGGTGCACGGTTCCAATTGGTCGTTATACAACTCGAAATACAACTGCAAAAAATACCTTATATCTATCATCTTCATTATTTCACCCAAAAGACGACCACTGCTGGACATAGGCCTCCCCCAAGCACCACCACTTCGACCGGTTCTGTGCTTCCCGCATCCAGCGGATTCCTGCAGCCAAAAGGTCATCGGTCCACCTTGTGGAACGCCTTTCAAAGCTACGTCTTCCGGTAGACAGCCGCAAATCTAGAACAATTCGGTCCCATCGGCCATCTGTTCTGCGAGCAATGTGCACTGCCACATATGATTAGCAATGTGCTATGGGCTATGTCGGTTACCTTGGTTTTCCTGCGGATCTCTTCATTTCTTATTCGATCACGTAGATAAACTCCAAGCATAGCCCATTGCCCTTTGGGTGAATTTTCTTCTAATAAGGCCCATTGTGAGCAACCACGTTTCAGTGTCATAGGTCATCACTGACAACACGCACTGGGTACTTTCGTCTTGAGACACTGCGGGATGTGGAACGAGAAGATATTACATAGCTTCCCGAACGATCTTCGCAATTCGATTCAATCTTGAAGACTCCTGAATAACCTTGAATGTGATGTTTGTTTCCAGGGCCCAGGTTGTTCCCAAGGCCAGTTTGCAGCAACTCAACATAGTCAGGCGCGTGTACCATCAGGAAACCCTCAATAAAGATGCAGACTATAAATTACCTGACAAGCCGCGTAAGTTAATTTTACCATTTCTCCTCTCGTTTCCGTGCGAACCATATTAGGTTGGACCACAGAGGTCGGAGACGCCTTGACAGCCGCTGTTTGAGGCTGCATCGTCAACAGTTTCCATACAAACCAAGCCTGTCTGCCTGTCACTGTTTTCTCGCACAAATGACGTATAGCAACTGACGACTTTGAATTCGCGACGGAAGTTGTAATGTGCGCTCAACGCACTTTCGGCGCCATGAATTTTATTAGTACTGCCGTCTCTACACGAGGGGTCGTGGCTAAATAATAACGACTGCATCGGTCGATCGATCAGGTTAAGCTACGCTTGCCGGTCAGTCCGTGGATGGGTGACCATCTTAACATACCAAGATCCCTGCGTGCCTGGAAAAGCACGTTAAGCTGTTAGTCCCGGCTGTCATTCGTGGATCTTTGACAGTCGTTACGGGTCGTCAGAAGCCCGAAAGTCTGACAACCAGTCTTACACAGTAACTGGGTTGTGGAGGTCAGTTAGGTAGTCGCTCCATGTAAAATATATGGTATTCAGCTGCATCCGGTTAGACTGGAAGCCGACCCCAACATAGTTCGGAAAAGGCTAGGCAGATTGGATTGCCATCTCTAAACGTTGCGTGGCAATTCCGAGCTCTGCTCTGTGGGTCAGACCACGGTAATTATAACCCATTGCTTAATTTGTAACAATTTGGACTGCGTCTTCGGTCCAGTGGTTGCAAGCGTTACAGCTGAGCATGAGGTCCTGAGTTCGATTCCCAGGTCAGGCTAAGTGTTATTGGGTTCTTCCATCAGGAATTTCTCAGTAGCAGCCAGGAGTTTGGACTTGTGCCCGGTTGATGGCAATAGGCTCGCTCTCTATTAAAATGGGACTTAAACATAACTAGCGAAATGAGGGTATATAATTTATAGATGTTATGTAATTTGTAACAGAATTGATTAATTTGTCCATTATCCTTTTTTACAGTGAGCCAGCAGTGCAAAAAATTTATAAAGAATTGTGGTTTTGGCGAATGCCTGCTGAACTCCATCCCATTGATGCGATGGCTTCCAAAGTACAGTTTTCAGAAAAACATGATTGGCGACCTGGTGGCAGGTGCTACCACGGCCGTGATGCACATACCACAAGGTAAGGGATTAAACGATGCTATTGACCATAGAGCTGTTCTTTTACATTCTGTTATAACCTCCTCACACACTGACTTATTGTGTGAGCACCATGTATCTATCAATCACATAATTAATTTATCCGTCGTTGCTTCATTAGGGTTCCGGAACCCTTATAGTTTCGCCATGTCCGTCTGTCTGTCTGTCTATCCGCGGCTTAACTCAGAGACTCTTAGTACTAGAAAGCTGTAATTTGGTATGGGTATACATATTAATCACGCCGACAAAGTGGTAAAAGTTTTTTTTAAGTTAGCTCCCCTACCCGTAAAGTGGGGATGATTTTTTTTTTCTTCATCTTTCCTATAGTGTGAGGTGTTGTTAGAAAAGTCGTTCAAAATTATTGTGAGTTTGTTAAAACCATTTTTGGATTCAGGGATTCTTTTTCAAAATATTAAGCTTTAAAGTGCTAATTTTTGTCCCGCCCCGACCCCTGCTCGAGCCAGTCCGCGCCGCTGAGCCTGTAGCTTCAAATTCTCCTAATAATAATATTAATCCGATCCAGCCTGTCCCTTGCTGTCCACCAGCGACGCTCTAAGCCGAGGTCCGTACCCCATACATAGGGGGTGGGGGGGTGCCCTTAGCGTGTAGTCGATTAGTTTCTAAGTTTTATGCCCTGGTTGGAGGCCTTAATTTATTAAGGCAGCCACAGGAAAGTCCAGTTAAGCAGCCGACAACCTCTTAGGTTGACCTGCAAGATGCCATACAAAAAAAAAGCTCATTTTTGTTAGATTCAAGTGTGTGTGTGTCCCCTTGCCAGCCAAATGGTTGGTTTTGGGTGTGTGAAAAAATTCAGTATAAATATAACGAAATTAAAAGGAAAACTATCACAGCTAAGTAGGCTTTACAAGTTAACGAGTAATAATCGACCAACTTACATTTGCGGTTGCATGTTCTCCCATACGTATGGGAGAACATGTTTTTAAGAAGAAGAGCGGGCAAAAAACTCCACGATTACTCTTTTAAAAATAATTGGCTTTTACAATCTTTTCAAATTACAGTGTTAGGTAATAAATATGGCAGGGCAGTGTAGGCCTGACAACAAGGCCTCACCGGACGAACACTTTTAGTAAAAAAAATCTTCCATAATATTTATGAACGATATGAATATTTCCAGGTATGGCCTACGCGCTCCTAGCAGAAGTAGCACCTATAGTGGGGCTGTACATGGCATTCTTCCCGGTCCTCATCTACGTCATACTCGGAACTTCTCCTCACGTGTCCATGGGCACCTTCGCAGTAGCCTGTCTCATGGCTGGAAAGGTAAATATCAGGTTTTGCCCACTAAGTTTTCGGCCGCTTTCCCCTTGGAACTTCAACCCCCTCCACTCCATTTAAAGAGTAGTTTTACAAAATTCATGATTACGATCTTTATTTTGTTTTTTTTTCACCCAAGTTTCAAGTTTCTAAAACGAAAGGGATTTTACATACAAACTGTATTACCCATTCTCACCCATACAGGGGTTGATTTTTGAAAAATCGTTTGTTATATTTCTAGAGCTGTGGTGGCCCAGTGGTTGGCCGCGACTTATGAGTTTATAGGTCGTGGGTTCGAACTCTGACAGGCGCTTTACTTTGTGTAAATTATTTCATCACCACTGCTCTCAAAACGGTGAAGGAAAACATCGTGAGGGAACCGGCATGTCTTAGAACCAAAAATTCGAAGACATGTGACTTCCGCCAACCCGCACTGGGCCCGCGTGGTGAGTAACGGCCCACTCCCTCTCACAGAGAGGAGGCCTGTTTCCCAGCAGTGGAAACATTCTAGGCTGATTATTATGATTGGTATGTTTCTATTACCTATTTGATCCTAAAATTATTCATGCCTATTTCTAGTTAAACGAACAAGTAGTTAAATCATTACAAGTGGTCATCCAGTTAGGGTTCGATTTTCGAGAAATCCAAATACACGTAATTCTTATTTTTTTTTAAACCAAACAAGCGAATGCTCATTCTAGTCCTGCTCGATCACATTCGCTGTTTTGTTGTTTTGTTCTGAATGGAATATGGAATGTTCTTCTGAATGCTCGCTCGCTTGGTGTAAATGGCGCAAATTTGCGATAGGCTCTGTTCAGTAGCGGATCCAAGGGGGGGGGCTAAACGGGGCGTTGTGTTCCACGCGCGCCTCAAAGAAATGTCAGCACAACTGAAGGTGTCCGCTAGGGCCGATGCCTGCCAGGACTGCAGGTTTGTCCGAAAGGGTTACCGTGGCCCCTGGCAACATACAGGCAACTGAAGGAACACGAGTGGGTTTTAGTCAATATATGGGTTTTAGAGTTTGACACGCCCTCCCGCACCGCCCAGAGCGGGAGAAGTTATTTAATAATTTCCCACCCTAAAAAAATAAGGGCTAAAGGGCTCAAGCCCCCCCAACGGCATCTGAGTTCTTCCGTGACAGTTCCTCAGTGGGGTCAAGCCCCTCACAAACGACAATCCTGGATCCGCCACTGGCTCTGTTGATTGAAGGCATACAGCTATCCTATTCTGGAACATTGCCTTAGAGCTGAGCCTAATCGAAATATTATATTATTTATCTGTTATTTTCAGGTGGTAACACAATACGCGACGCCTGCAGATGTACCAATTTACAATGAGACTGTTTTGTCAGGTATGTGGCCTTTCATTGATTTAATTGATGTCTTTCTGACTAGATCGAAATTAAATTCAGTGGGGAAAATTATTTTTAAGCCCTACGTCAATTTGCCGTGTTATAGCCATTTCCTACAAATATCTATGAATTACAGTTGCGATTTGAAATACTTATGAATAAAAACCTTGAAAGTATTTTTTTTAAATACTTCTGCTAAAAGGGCCTCAGCTCAGCATAATGTCAGGTGGCAACACTGACGCTGATTTCCAGCTGCAGCCCACGATTGCCTTATTCGAGCATACGTTTAACAATTTCATAATATATAAAACTATAAAATGTTCCTATAATTTTTCATAAATAGGTTATTTTTGTTTTACAGTTTCCCCATTAATACCAGGGGCAGGGGATCCTGTGCAATACACGCCTTTACAAGTGTTAAGTGCAGTGTGCCTGTGCGTAGGAATATTTCAGGTAAGTTCTATTTTTTTTTTTGATAGAGGTAGCTTGCGCGGTGATCCCATATAAATTTTATTAAATTTGTTTGGGTAGTTTTTGAGTACAATAATACGTATTTTTCCCCCATAGTCTTTATAGATGTGGATGATGATATTTGTCTGTTAGGTTCTTTTAAATTTAATTTATAATTTGTGTGGGTTAGGTACCACAACTAAAAATTAAAAAAAAAACAAAACAAAGTTTAAAAAAAAGCTTTAATTTCGTTTTGTTTTATTTTTTGTAAAAAAAAAATCGTTTAACAAGCTCATGTTTCTTTAACTTTTCTAGGATAAAGAATTTTTGATGTCTTTGCCAAAAATTATGATTATGTATTTTAAACTAGGACTTTGCCCGATTGCACACTTGATTGTATATTTTCTTAAAAACTTCAAGGGATGTGTAATGCTGGATACAGACGTTGAAACAAATTCACCTAGTTGTTCTGTTACATTTTATGTCACGTTTCACTAATCTGTACTTTTATTTGGGGTAGTTGTCTCCACGAGCGAGAGAATCGCGGCGATAGTCTCGATATCGCCGTGTGCAGATTGCACCACACATTTTTTATTTTTTTGCTTTTCGTGAATGTGTATTTTATGTAATATATATTTTTTGTAATGTGCTTTTATTTTGTGCAGAATAAACAATTTTCCTTTCTTTCTTTCTTTTCTTTCTTTCTTTCTTTTCTTTCTTTCTTTTCTTTCTTTCTTTTCTTTGCTTTTCTTTCTTTCTTTTCTTTCTTTCTTTTCTTTGCTTTTCTTTCTTTCTTTTCTTTCTTTCTTTTCTTTGCTTTTCTTTCTTTCTTTTCTTTCTTTCTATAAAATTTGATGTCACGGCATCACTATCACCGCGATATTCTTGCCCGTGTAGATGGCACCAATCTTAGATGAATATTCGTGCCGAGATTTAAGTGTCCTAGTAAAAGAACATCACAATCCGTTCCCCCAGGTGTTAATGTGGATGCTCCGGCTAGGTTGCGTGTCCACACTGCTGTCGGAGCCACTGGTGTCCGGGTTCACCACGGCAGCCTCCTTCAACGTGCTGGCCTCGCAGCTCAAGGACCTGTTCGGAATCAAGCTAGTCAAATCGTCCGGAAACTTTAAAGTTGTATTTGTGAGTATGGACAGAAGTTTTCAAAGTAGTAGCGTAACGTAGTATCAAGCTAGAAAATGTTAGCTTTACTAGTAGGTGCCAACTCCAAACTGCCTCTTATTGCTCATGGACGCGATCATGACGTTGCCAACGCATCTACGACTGCCACCGACGAGTGTCGACTGCAGTTGCCTCTGCCGTTGGCAAGGTGCTGCTCGTGTATATGAGCATGTGGCGGCATCCATATCGCCACATACGAACTATGCATCAAAGACCTGACGTCACACAAATCCTGCATCGCGCAATTAGAGTTTACCGCGCGAACGACATTTATATGACAATCCGACATCAATCGTTGTCCGCCAGACACGACACCCGTCTGGTCGGAGGATCCTCCTTTTTCTATAGAGGATGAGTTAACTTTACACCCTGTTCCTCATACCTCTAAAAGCACTTCCTTTACTAAAAATATTTCGCCCTTGTTAAGGATTTGATTTTAAAAAAACTTCTCAAGATTTGGAGGCCCCCCAGGCCCGGAGGCTAGGGGTCTTTGCCTCCTTTACACATTCCATCTTCCTTTATTTAGAGCGTTATTGTTTTGTTTTCAGACATTTATAGATGTGTGCAAGAACTTGCCGAATCTCAACTGGGGAGCGTTCGTGATATCCTTCATCACGTGCCTTATCATCGCACTCAATAACGAAAGGTTAAAGGTAAAAGAAAACATATTGTTTCCCCTGATCGTAAACGTAGGTTTGGGATTTTATGAGAACGGTTTTTTTTATCCACTACGGGGTAGCTCTTGGTCTGCATCTCACCTGGTGGTAAGTGATGATCAGGCCGAAGGTGGAAGCGAGCTTCACCCGGAATCCTCAACCACAGAGGAACTGCAGTGCTATTCTGTAAAAATCTCACCGTGAACGCTTGGGTGAAGTGAGCTTGAAAGTGAGCTGTCAACAGTGTTAATTCTTAGCGTAATGGTGGAATGACAGCTCACTTCACCTAAGCGTTCACGGTGTGATTTTTACAGAATAGCACTACTGGCTATCTTACCTCTAACTGCCGAAACACAACAATGCTGTAAACCATGGGCGTACCCACGGTGGGGCAAGGTGGGGTCCCTGACTCGAAGCAAAAAATTTGGTTTATTTAAGTACCTAACAAAATTAATCATTCATTTGGTAAAATTAAAAATTACTGCGCGAAACAATGCAGTATTGATGAATCGAGCACGCAAACGTAGTTATAGAGTTTTATCGAGAGAATTTTCTACTACTTTTCGAGTTTATTTACATCTATCTGCCCATAAAAAAAACTTCTCTTCAAACTTTTCTTTTCTCTTTTTTGGAAAAAAGCAGGTTTTATTGCTTAAACCTTACTTACCCTTAAAGGCCATATCCTAAAAAGCTTATTATAGCTTAAAATTACGCTCATTATTCGAGCGCAGCAATCGAATAATGTTGGAAGGCTGATTTACACAAAATAGTAGCCGTAAGGGACGAATTCCTACTTTTATTCTTACAACGGAATACACTTTGTTTTTATTTCGCAGAATATGTTGTGTGCCTTTTAGTATGATGTGCTAAATAATTGTATCGCTTTTCTTTCGATTTTTTTTTGTATTTATTCAAATGTGCACTGCATCCTTTTTCTTTTTTTTGGGTGGGAAATTATCAAATAACTGCTCCCGCTCTGGGTGGAGCGGGAGGGCGTGTCAGACTCTATACTGACTAAAACCCACCCGTGTTCCTTCAGTTGCCATGTTGCCGGGGGCCACGATTTCCCTTTCGGTTTTATTCGCAACCCCGGCAGGCATCGGCCCTAGCGGACTCCGTCAATTCTGCTGACATCTCTTTAAGGCGCGCGTGGAACACAACGCGTCGTTGACCCGGGCCAAGTCCTTATCGGACGGCGAACTACCCATTGCTCACCGTCCGCAAGCCCGCGCCTACGGTGGCCGGAAATCAGGCCGGCCAGGGCGTCTCCTCCTGCGGCGGTTAGGGGCGTGAGGGCGCGAATTTTGCCTCTCCCTCACGCGTTCCGCCTCCTCCTTCGCGATGATTACTGCTTCGCAGAAGGAAGTGACGGCCTCCCATTTGCGCACTGCATCCTGGATGCTAGACTGGATTGAATAGTTGTAACATTAGAGTTGACTGATAGCTGATTTACATTGATCTAGTCGATACAAGTTCAAGGATCAATGTAAATCAGCCTTAAGGCGCAACTAGCCGATACTTTTTCCATACAAATTTCGGGGGGTTTTACTCCACTGTTACACATTGTACATCCAAAGTTATGAGCCAACAAAGATTCGTTTTTCCTGCTAATTTTAACGCAACTTTGGGAGTAAATAAGTAATAAAAGAAGTATAAAATCTCCAAAACAAAGCTCGTTCCGACAAAGCTCAATTGTCGAAGATTATAATAAATTTTATTCGTAATTAATTTATGCAGTAGTTTTTTCATAAAACTCCACCTTCCATAGGACTTGTCGTAATTTTTACGCGCTCGTTTTACTAAAATCGTTCTGAACGGTGTTTGTGTGCGTGCGAACTAGAGTTTGTGCATGTAGACCAGCGTCTAACTGCTCATTAGTGATACTATCTCTGTCGGACACGATGCCAGGTGAGATAGCGTGCTTTTTGACCAAGCCCACCAATGAGTTCGAGCCCGCGACTAGTTCAACCTTAAGGCAAAAACGCGATTTTACACCCTTCTACTTTTTCTTCTTCCTGCCCTTGTCCCCTTTTTTAACCGACTTCCAAAAAGGAGGAGGTTCTATGTTCGTAGCGTATTTTTATTTTTGAATTTTTTTTTTTGGTTGAAGGTTTAGGTATGCTCTAAACGTGGTCCTGAGGTCCTGTGGTGAATTTTTATAAACTTTGCTTGGATTATTTTTGAGTTAGCTTCAATAATACGTTTTTTCTCCACTTAGTATATGGATCATATGATAAGTTCCTGTCACTGTTATTTACATAGCAGGTAGTGGTATTCGAATTTGTGTGAGGTATTATCTGACACAATCCATCCATATTTTCTTTTGTAGTCACATGCGTTGCATCCCTCCTTAGGGTTACCATTTAGAAATTTGAAAAGTCCTGACAAAAAGCCTGACATTTCAATAAAAGTCCGGACATTTTAGTCACAAAATCCAATCATTGTTTGATCTCGTTAGGTTGATTATTAAAGAAGATTTATATTTTGTTTTTAGATGAACGAAAAGTTAATGAATATTAAAGACTTATTTGGTATTACTTAAAACTTTTATTACTCGTATTCAATCTAAGCACAAAAAATACGAACAAATTAAAGAGCCGGACAAAAGTCTAAATCTTCGGACATGTCAGGACAAATCCGGACGGATGGTAACCCTATCCCTCCTCATGTACAACCAAAACAAAGGATTCCCTTTCAAACAACGCGATTCTACACCCTTCAAATACCTTAAAGTTAAACCATTTCTTTTTTTTTTCAGCCGTGGGTAAGCAAGAGGTCCCGAGTACCGGTGCCCATAGAATTACTCGCCATTGTCATCGGCACATGTGCCTCCAGATTCGGACACCTGCATGAAACCTTCGGCATCAGCCTGGTTGGGGAAATACCTACCGGGTTAGTTCCTTCTTTTATGTAAAGGTTTCTGAAAATTATAAACCTGCCCTAGGTCCTGCCAAGAAACTACGATTTTATTCGCTTGGGCTGCTTTATATTATCTAGTATTAACATTAACCTACAAAATATATGACAAAATACATATATCATGTCGCCGGCACGTAACTTGGCAAGGTTTTGGCGTATTGGCAGTAAGTTTTCGCCTCAGACCAAATAAAAAACCAAGACAGAGCGCTGCGAACAATACAAATGAAGCATTCCAAGACTACACCTCCGCTCTGTGCATACACGCTCACACGCACACGTTTACAATAGAACTACAATCAAACTACACCTCACTAAGTGCACACATGTTTACGACACCGGCCTCACGTCACTGTTGACAGCGCTATGTCTTGGTTTTTGAAGTGAAAACTTCTTTAGGCGCGTTGGAAATTTTTGAGATGGAAAAAACAATTGAACTCGCGACACCGTTACCGACACCTCATTTTTGTAAACGCGATGTTCCAATGTTCTATACAAGAATTTTTCTTCCACCAAGGCGATCTTGTTTAAGTTTTCACTTCCGTCGGCACTCCCGGAGTGCCACTGTTTTTTATTTTTGAACATGTACCTATGTTAAGAAAAACAAGCGAAAACGAATTCTGCGCATCTACGATTCTTGCCAAGTTACGTGCCAGTGACTATACCTAGTGGTAAATGTAAAATTGTAAAACTGGAATATAGACAATTTCTTTAGTATTATTTGGCGGCAAAAATCGGTCTTTTTTATAGTCCGTGTCACTCATGGGGTCAAGACTGATATAACGATACCTCATTTGAAGGGTACAGTGGCAAAACAAATAATGTCACTAAAACAAGATTTTGTGTAATTCACATTTTAATGTTTAAAGTTTATAAGTTCTTTTTATACCTTTTTTTTTAAATTACTTATTGGAACTTTACAGAGATCAGCAATATGTACAAAGAAACTTTTTGCTAATATTTACAAATATATGATTGAAAAATGTATAAACTACACCGGCTCCAAAGCAATTACAACAACAAAACGTATCCTCTCTAAAACTGACATTGACAGTTGGACATTCCTTGTAACGTTCTGTTACACTAGGGACATTCCCAATTTTGCACCTGTACAGGCTTTTAAAATATTGAAGATACGGGGGACTATAATTTTTTTTACGCTTTTAACTTAAATGCTACATAAAAATACGCGCTAAAACCTAAGTGTTGCCACACTTAACTTAAATTTGAATTTCTTGTGACATTCCTTGTTTTGCCCCTGTACCCTTCATTTGTTAATATCAATCAAGGCTAAAATTATTTGAAGAACCTTTTTTCTTGTTTGCCGTGGATGTGACGCATATTTTCCCCCAAATTGTTATTTTCGTGTTTTGTTCTTTCTTTGCGTCATGTCTACCGCAAATAAACGTGTTTTCTTTCTTTATTGAGCTATAAATTTGTGGAAGCTTTTAAATGGCAATCATAAGCGCTATTGTACAGACGCCAGCACTTCAAGCTACTACAATCTGTCAAATTTATTTAATAGATTTTCATCTTTATCGCTGAAGTGTAAAGTTCAAAGTTGATTGGGAAAATTTGACAGTTTCGGGTAGCTTGATGTGCTGGCGTCTGTACATACTAAATAGATATTAGACTGTAAACTTTCTGAAGAATAAATTAATAATGGCGAAGCCGCGGACAAAAGTTCTGCTTATCAGCCTATAATTATGTTATGGCCAGTCCCGCTACTAGTACTTGTGTACTGGCTAAGAATTTTACCTTATTAATATGTATTCCGTACCGATAAAAGAACCTCTTTTGCCGACGAAAAAATAAATTATTTTTATGCTTTCAGACTCCCCGAACCACAACTGCCTCCCTTGGAACTACTGCCAGACATCGCGATAGACGCGTTCACGATCACCATGGTAACGTACACCATAACAATGTCGATGGCGCTCATCTTTGCGGGCAAAGACAAGTACGAGATCAATGCCAACCAGGAACTGTTGGCCATGGTGAGTTGGTCTTACTGGTGTTGGTGTACCTATTGGCCAAATATTGCTGGATATGACATAATTAACCTAAATCCAAAGTTACTGATTAGAATGTTAACAAATGGTTCCGAAAACTTTCCTGTGAATGCCAATTTGTGGAGCCACTTACAAATTGAGTGCTTGATTGGATTATTTGAATACTTGAACTCGAAATCGTTAATTTTGAATCACCAATAAATATTTTATTCATTTGACAATTGAGGTTAATTTTATAACCTCAATTTTCGTCTGTGATTTTTCAGTTAATGTTATTCAAACAATAATTGTTGGAAAATTAGTGAGATATAAAGTTGAAACCTTCTAAATACAGATGAATGTGTTAACAATATCGCCTTTAGTGAGTGTTTGCGTAAGAATTTAACCAGCACCCTAATTGTGTAACACACGATCAATCCATTACATAATTATTTTTTCTGTCATTGCTTCATTTTTAATTATTTTTACCTATTTTGGTATAGTAATCTTATTCCAGGTGCATCGTCTTCACATATAATTATATAATTAATGTATACAAAATATTGTAAAACATTTTAAAAGAGTAACGGTGGAGTTTCTTGCCCATTCTTCTCCATACGAAAACTACCTTTTGGAAGGGGCGACAAGAATCAATTCTATTTTTTGTAAATGTTGACGTTCAAAAGTGCCTTTTATGTGCCTAATTGAAATAAATTAGGTACCTATTTGACTTTGAATCAAAATCTGAATCATTTTGAAGGATATTGCTCCCATTGTTTAAAAAATTGTCTGCTCAAAAACGTAAATAACGCAATGAATGTTGTTGAACTGTCAAAATGTAACGGATTGTGATTGATCATGTATTGCGCAAATAGGGTGCTGAACAAGCTTTTAAAGTGGACCATAGATACAATAGACGTGGATATATTTAGTAACTTGTTCCGCTTAGCTATTTCTAAAGAGCCATAAAAAACTCCTGAAAGAAATCGACACGTGTTTCACCTCTCAACGAGGCATCCTCAGGATGACGATGGACTTGTTGCGAACTCGAACACGGCGTGTTGCCACACCAAGCGCTGAGTGCAGACTGAGCCTTATCGCCCGTGAAACCCACTTATATAGTGTCGCCGTTATCAGTGCGACCGTTATTAGTGCGATAAGGGGCGAACAATCGCAGCAAAGGTGACCTAGGCATACTCGTATTTAATTCGTTCAACAGTGTAATGTTTCCGGTATTATTTTTGACAATTTCTAAACTCTCTAATACTGACATTCTGAAACCTTTATCACATGTGTGTAAAATTTCGAAAGTGTTATTATTATTTAACGAATGACCTGTATCTATTAAATGTTGTGCAAAATGGGATTTTTCTGGATAATTATTCCTGTACGCTGCAATATGTTCCTTATATCTTGTCTGAAAATTACGACCAGTTTGACCTATGTAAATACCATTACAATCATCGCAATGTAACTTGTATACACCTGATTTTTTGTGGTTTTCTAATCGATCTTTTCCGTTACAAATCTGTCTTAGTGAATTATTTGTTTTAAAAGCTACCCTTAATCCATTTCGAAACAAAGTTTTTGAAACCCTATCACTAATTGACCCTAAGTATGTCAAACTTCCTAAATATTCATGTGGTCTTTCTGGAGGCAGTGGATACAAAAGTGAACGAACTATGTTGCGACGTTTCGTTTGAATCAAATCATCAACCATTCTCTTATTGTATCCGTTACTTTCAGCTATATGATAAATAATGTTAAGTTCTCTGTTCTCATAGCTGAAAGTAACGGATACAATAAGAGAATGGTTGATGATTTGATTCAAACGAAACGTCGCAACATAGTTCGTTCACTTTTGTATCCACTGCCTCCAGAAAGACCACATGAATATTTAGGAAGTTTGACATACTTAGGGTCAATTAGTGATAGGGTTTCAAAAACTTTGTTTCGAAATGGATTAAGGGTAGCTTTTAAAACAAATAATTCACTAAGACAGATTTGTAACGGAAAAGATCGATTAGAAAACCACAAAAAATCAGGTGTATACAAGTTACATTGCGATGATTGTAATGGTATTTACATAGGTCAAACTGGTCGTAATTTTCAGACAAGATATAAGGAACATATTGCAGCGTACAGGAATAATTATCCAGAAAAATCCCATTTTGCACAACATTTAATAGATACAGGTCATTCGTTAAATAATAATAACACTTTCGAAATTTTACACACATGTGATAAAGGTTTCAGAATGTCAGTATTAGAGAGTTTAGAAATTGTCAAAAATAA
This sequence comes from Agrochola litura, assembly GCA_949152395.1. Classification (NCBI taxonomy): domain Eukaryota; kingdom Metazoa; phylum Arthropoda; class Insecta; order Lepidoptera; family Noctuidae; genus Agrochola; species Agrochola litura. The sequence goes on from OX424511.1 coordinate 11,452,517, forward strand.
TACCGGAAACATTACACTGTTGAACGAATTAAATACGAGTATGCCTAGGTCACCTTTGCTGCGATTGTTCGCCCCTTATCGCACTAATAACGGTCGCACTGATAACGGCGACACTATATAAGTGGGTTTCACGGGCGATAAGGCTCAGTCTGCACTCAGCGCTTGGTGTGGCAACACGCCGTGTTCGAGTTCGCAACAAGTCCATCGTCATCCTGAGGATGCCTCGTTGAGAGGTGAAACACGTGTCGATTTCTTTCAGGAGTTTTTTATGGCTCTTTAGAAATAGCTAAGCGGAACAAGTTACTAAATATATCCACGTCTATTGTATTTTAAAATGGATTTCCGCAAGGTCACGCCTGAATCAATTAATTATCTGGACCATAGATGTTTGATCTAAAAACGATTTTCGCGCCAATACGTGATCGGTCGCGTACATATGTCACTTTTTGTTCGGAAAACCGGAAAGCGCCCTCTATCGACGCGACCATGCATTCAGCTTCACCGAACAAAAAGTTCGGACGATCGTATATTCGCACGACGATCGCTGTTAACACGTTCAGTGCCGGGAGCTTTCCTAGAGGGTTCCCGTATTCGCTTATAGAATACGCGGGAGCCCTCGCGGAGGACTCATTTAAAATGTAGGTTTTTATTAGTTGTTTAAATATTTCTGTTCCCGGTTACAAATATTCACAAAAAATGTAAAAGGTTGGAAACTACGTATTGCGACAAGACCCCTTTTTTTTTTTTTTTTTTTTTTTTTTTTTTTTTTTTTTTTTTTTTTTTTTTTTTTTTTTTTTTTTTTTTGGGTGGGTTACAAATAACTTCTCCCGCTCTGGGTGGAGCGGGAGGGCGTGTCAGACTAATACGTATGGCGCCATGGCGTATGAGTTCTATGAAAAGTGGTGGAGTCGAAAGTGTTAAATAGGACTCAGGAGACGAGCTGAAATTATAGCATAAAAATATGAGTAAATTATGTTTGACCTTAATATAAGATTGATAAAAATCATAATTATGACGACGACATCTCTTTATTTCAGGGTGCTAGCAATATTTTCGGCTCATTCTTCACCTGCGCACCTTTCTGCGCCAGTCTGTCGCGATCCTACATACAGTACCAGGTGAGTTCCAGTTTACACTAGAAAAATACACTTCTTTTTCTTTTTCTTGAATGGCATCTCGCAGGGCAACATTGGAGGTTGTCCGCTGCTTAACCGGACTTTCCTTCCTTCCTTTTTGAAATTAAGGCCTCCAGCCAGGGCATAAAGCGACTACACGCTAAGGGCACCCCCTGTAGGATACGGACCTCGGCTTAGGGCGTCGCTGGGGAATGGCAGCATGGTACATGGGACAGGCTGGATCGGATTAATATTTCCTTTATTTCATTTTAAAACATACTATTTACATTTTTAAATATTCGTGTAAAAAAAAATATATTATTATTAAGGGAATTTAAATTTAAACCTACAGTCTCAGTGGCGTGGGCTGGCTCGACCAAGGGTTAGAGCGGGCGAAAAAATACACAAAGTAACTACACAATAAATACAATGAAATGTATTGGAGCTCTTAAACGAGTGACTTTTTTCACATTTAAATAATTTCTCGCATTACGAAAAGTCAATTTTACTGATTCTTTATGACTATACTTTAACTTTAAATAATGGCAATACTCTACTGACTCTGGCAACATTCTGTCCTGTTTTTCTTCCTGAGCGTAGATAGAGTATTGTATAGATTAGCTATAGTTTGACCGAGACCGCTGTTCCGCACCTTCGGTAAGTGCAAGGCGGGACGGGGGATACAGGCCTCACAAACACAGACGACACTCGTCATTCCGACCCCGCCGCCGAGGTCCTTCGCGATCGCGATCGCGCCCCCGAGTAAATGATACTCCCCCCGACCCTTGCCCGAAAACGAGGTGCCAGCAGTTGTTGCAGCTGAGCACGTAGCTTTAAATACCCCATATAATAATCAAGATAAAAATCTAAGTTTAATCCAGCCTGTCCCTTCTTGCTGTCCTCCCCCCAGCGACGCCCTAAGCCGAGGTTCGTACCCCACAGGGGGTGCCCTTAGCGAGCGTTCTCCTAGTTTTAATTTAGTATAGTTTTTGCCCCTGGCTGGAAGCTTTGAGTGTAGAAGCTTAATGCAGCCACAGGAAAGCCCGGTTAAGCAGCCATGACCTCATAGGTCAACTGCGAGATGACCAAATTAAGGGGATCAGGCCGCTCGATCGTCAATAATCCCTTTTTTTTCGTAGGTAAGCGTTATTATATCGGCCGAGCGCTGCAAGCAGAAATAGTCCTTACAGTGTATAGTTATGCGTTACTTCGATGGTACCTTATGATATAGCGATAGTCTTTGACAGTCCCTTGTAAACTAAGTACTCTTTAATATAGTCGGATAATACTTTCCAAAATCATACCGTGACAGCTATTTTGGTGGGCTCCAGTTGTTGGCTAACAAGTAAGGTCGGCCAAAAAGTTTGCATACGCGAAGGTGATACAGAAAATATAATTCTGTCTCATTTACTCTTACTACTGAATCTAATAATAATGTGCTTGTCTCGTTATTATTTTGTGACTTGTCTATTGCTATACTTTGTCTACGTTCTCGAGCATTTAAAACCAATTACAGTATTTTTAATTAAGTTCGACATTGAAGAGACGACGTCTATATCAACGCGAGATAATGAGATCTTATAAAGAGCTGTTACAACCATGGAAGTACTTGCCTGTTTTGTTACAAAATTATAGATTAACCACTCTAATTCCAAAAAACTTTTGACAAATGACTCTCTGCAACCGGAGTAGCAGAGGAAACTTTATACAAACGCGCAATGATAGAAGCTTTGCCTCTGTGGCGCGACGTTCGTACTAATCGAAGCGCATATACAGGGTGTCAGGGACATCAACGCGAAAACTGTTACCAGAATCATGTACTAAATCCATGGTAACAGTTTTCATGTCGATGTCCCTGACAGCCTGTATTTTCTGGTTTAACTGTACGTAGGTATGTGACAGTCTGTAAAGCTCAATTTAGCATTAAGTTCCGTTACTCTAGAACGTTCCTCGGTTTGTTGTAGACGGGCTCTAAGACCGGTATAACGTCTGTGGTGAGTGCGGTACTGATCCTGTTCGTCCTGCTGTGGATCGGGCCATTCTTCGAGCAGCTGCCGCGCTGTGTGCTCGCCTCCATCATCGTCGTGTCGCTTAAAGGCATGTTTATGCAGATCAAGGAGCTTAGCAAGTTAGTATTATCATGTACTTTTTTTGCTTAAGTACAACTTATAAAAGTTTTCTTCAGACTACTCTCCTTTGTTGACTACCTACATCTACCCTTTTAGGACCACCAATGATACTGAACGCGATCAGCACATATATATATTTTTAGTTTTACCTATTGTGGTATAGTAATCTTACTCCAGGTGCATCGTCTTCACATATAATTATATATTTAATGTACCTATACAAAATATTGTAAAACATTTTAAAAGAGTAACGGTGAAGTTTCTTGCCCATTCTTCTCCTTACGAAAACTACCTTTTGGAAGGGGCGCCGGGCGACTAGAAATAATTCTATTTTTTGGAAATTTTGACGTTCAAAAGTGTCTTTTATTTAATTTAATTTTATTTATTATGGGACAATAAACAGCTACAATATAAGATGTTTGATTTTTTTGGGGTCAATGACCGTAGCTAGTGTAGTTACTTGAAATATCCGTTTTTTTATGTTACATTCACAGACGTGAGAGGAACCGATATGATAACACGGTAAAACAAAACAAAAAAAAACTCAACTAATACTTCATGTACATTACCAGAAGTCGTTGACCCCAAACAAAAGAACATCTTAGATTTTTTTTTTGTTTTTCCGTGTTTAGATCTCGATTCCCATCACGTTAGCGGAGTTTTGCTAGCTTATTTAATTTGACCTTTTGGAATAATCTATCAAATTCACTTTATGGTGACGAATTTGATAGATTCATTTTAAACGCTCTGCTTAGCGCCGAAAGTTGAAAACCAACAGTTTTTTTTTTCGACGCGCTGGAATGCACTCTGTTGAACTCTCAACGTTCAACTTAACACCGAGAGTTGAAAATCAGTGCGCGATAAAATTTCGCCGTGATATTTTTACGTCGTATTGATTCCGCGTAGCCTGTGCGTGGGCCTGTGTATATAGTGCTATCCTTGTCTCAAGAGAAGTACTCTTAAAATTCGTTAATTTGTTCCAGGTTCTGGAGGCTAAGTAAATTGGATGCTATGGTGTGGATCGTCACCTTCCTGATCACGCTTTTGATCAATATTGATATCGGGTAAGTCTACTTTCTAATAATAAACTAATCAAATGAAATGACAAGGTAGAACAACTTAGAAGAATGATGGACACATTTTAAGTACGAATGTGGCACGCTCAGTGCCGGGAGCTCTCTTCGAGGGTTCACTTTAGCTCAAACGTAATGCCGGTGACCCCACTGGAGGGTCCACTATATAAGTTCCCATTAAAATAGATGGACAAACTTTTAGAAATCATTCAGACCACTAAAATAAGGACAATGGTAAAAAAATAAATAAAAAGGCATTTGATACTTACAAGAAAAAAAAACAGCCAACGAAAATACACTAAAATTGTTGGTGACTAATGTTGGTTCATTATTTTAAGTCAAAATAAAATCACTTTAATCAGTGTTTTTTTTTTGCTTAAATGTCTGGTTAGACGTACTGAACGCTGTGTTAAAATTTGTCCATATATTTTAATGGGAGCTTCCTTATATATAGGGCGCATATGTATGGCGGCATGGCATATGAGCTCTATGAAAAGTGGGTGGACTCGAATGTGTGAAGACCTTAAACGGCTGTTAGATAAGTATGGAAGTAGAATACATACTACGTCGACCCGACAAATTGGCATTGTTCTGCTCTGTGTCAATTTGTTTAGGGTAAATATTTATGGAGTGGAACGATTCATGAGGGTGTAACCGAACAGAGAGCATCGTCAGCCTTGACTTTCCCCAATTACGTTGAGGTCGACTTCCAGTAGGTACAGGGTGGCGCAATAGAACGTGCATATTGCATAATCTTTTTTGCGGGGGTAGAATGCGCGCGGGCGGGGGGAGCCTACATCGTTGGGTAGGTGGGCTCATGGAGTTTTAGTCCCCATGAGTCACTTCGACGAGAAGTGTCGTGCATTTTACGAGAACTCTCGTTCTTACATTTGTTACTAGGCGACTATATTGTTCTGAATATGGACTACGGTGACGGCGAATTAGTGAAGCTCCGAGTGCAAATTTAATTAAAATATGGGTAAAGCGTTTTGCAGAGATCGGTTCAACGTTTAAAACCACAAGCAAAAGGTCATCCAAGAACATCTAGGACCGAAGACAATATTAAGAAAGTTATGCAGTCTGAACGAGAGTTCTCGTAAAACGCACGCACGCAAAATGCGCGACGCTTGCCGTCGTAGTAGGTAACTCATGGGGACTAAAACTCCATGAGCCCGCCTATCCAACGATGTAGGCTCCCCCCCGCCCGCGCACTTTCTACCCCCGCAAAAAAGATTATGCAATATGCACGTTCTATTGCGCCACCCTGTATAACCAGATGCAGCTGAATCCCTTGGTGAGACTTTCGGGCTTCTTATCCCGTAACGACTGCCAAAGATCTAAAACTGACAGCCGGGACCAACGGGCTTTCGCACAGAGCGGTCTCAATAATAATAACTTAATAGACATATGCGGCTGGTATTTGGTGGATCCGCAGTGGTACCCCGCGAAATTCAAATTTTCTTACGTTTTTTTGCAATTTGCAAGTCAGTGTCAGGTTGTATCTTGATCAAAATACGATTCGCGACCATAACAGATATGTATTTACATATTATAATTATTCATCTCCCTAAGTTAGATTTGCTCCATAAGAACTTTTCCGGATCCTCCTTTATATCTCATTTGATACTGCACCGGTCGATGTCATCACATCAACGCCGGCTGTCGCTGAAAACCAGCGCTGTGGCTCTGTCTCGCATGGGGTCGCAGCATTATACTGAGCGATGGCCGTTTTGCGTGGATTTGTAATTTTTTTGTGTTTGTGTTCTTTCTTTGTGTCATGTTTGCAGCAAATTAACGTATTTTCTTTGTTTCTTCCTTTCCTTAAGACACGAGCTTTTCAATCGGAAATAAAGGGGTTAAAATTGCAGTATTGTTAGTGTTTCTAATCAACACCTTGCCATTTCCTTTCAGACTTGGCGCTGGTCTGCTAGCAAGCCTGGGCGCGCTGTTCGTTAGCTCACAGAACCCGTACGTCTGCCTGCTGGGAAAAGTGTTGGACACTGACATTTACCTGGACATCAAGAGATACAGAGCTGTAAGTACTTCATCTTTTATTGTATCTGTACGTACCTTATGACCCCGTGCCCTATTTAAAAGCAATCGCGTATTCGCGCGACGATAGCTATAGGCTAATCGTGTTATGATTTTTGGATAAGTTTATATGCAAAACTTAAAAGTAGTAGCCACGAAAAAAAACGTCAGGCTAACTGAAGAAATTCACCAGTCAGTGACAAAATTGGATTGAGGATTGACATACCTGATTTTTTTCAAAAGTGCTATTTAAAAAAAAAGCCGCACATAATTTCAATAAATGAATTATGTCAAAAAATCATAATTAGTAGATTGTTATACGAGGGGCTAAAATAACCCATTCTATCGAGGTAATTTTACACCTGAGCTTTAGCGAGGGAGTAAATAGAAACCGGAGTTATAATGGGTTTTAGCGCCGTGTGTTACACTCTACTTTTTACACGATCGAGAAAATAAAATAATGCAATACAATATAATAGTTTATTTTATTTAAAAAAATATACAATGGTGCCGATTCCCTTGTTCACAAAAAAACTAAATTTAAGTTCAGTGCATCTTTTTTTCTATTTCATTAAGAAAAGGACAGAAGATAAATTTTTGTTTAGTCCTGTCAAATTAATCAGCGCTTGACGTAAACTGACGTAATTTTAGTAGGCAAGTTTTTAATCACGTCTAAACTTGTATGGAGTAGTGACAGGCGCTGATTAATTTGACAGGATTAAACTAAAATTTATCTTCTGTCCTTTTCTTAATGAAATAGAAAGAAAAAGATGCACTGAACTTAAATTTAGTTTAAATTGTGAACAAGGGAATCGGCACCATTTTGTTCAATCTGAATTTTTAAGGAAACTTTTTATCGCAGTATGCGGTAGAAAAAGCTAGTTTTACATAAGAATAAAGACTTTTTCATTTTTGTAGGCTGTTGGTTACAGACAAAAACATATTTTTTTCCCCTAGAGCAAGATATGCTATTTTTTCCCCGCTCTGGTACACTACAATGATTGTATCCTATGATATATTTGTGCATGATATTGGCTATTAGAAGCCATTTCAAGCAAAAATCAGACACTTTAAAATTTAAGCTCCTATGTCTTCGAGAGCCTGTTGTCTATCCACAGTGCGTCGGTTGGGTTCGCCAAACAAAATGAAAGCGACACGGCCTGAGAATAATATCAAATTTATTATTCTCAGGCCGTGTTTAATGATAGATCACCCGATGACTTGTCCTGCTGGAAGCTCTTCCGGAAGGTCTGGTTTGCGTCCTGCCGGAAGACTTCTATGAATCCTGCTAGCAATACGCAGTTTTTATGAAAATTTGGTCTTGTCCTTCCAGCAGTACGGTGACCTCGATTTTGAACTTGCGCTCGTCAGAAACTTTTTAAACATTTGGCTAGTGCATATTAAAATAAAACTCATTTGTTTAAGTACTTTAATATTTTTTATAATAATAATAGATGTATTCGTAATTGATAAATAACCAATTATTATTACTGGAGCACATACATCTAAATATTATTTATAGGAAAGAACCTATTTATGGAACTGTCACTTTGGTTTTATAAGCACTGAAAAATTGTGCCTGTATAGTTAACAATTAATAAAAAAGGAGCGACTGACGACGTACTCACAAAAAAATGAAAATAAGAAAAAAAAGACTTGATTACGCTGGAATATCGAAATGTTGACGACTCCATGCGTTTTCGGTACCCGGGCGTCGAAAGAAGTCGCGCGAGCGCAAACGTACCACCCCCTTGCGCCATCGCGTGCTGATGGAAGGTCAGTTGGGTTTGGAAACCGTATCTTATACAATGTGAAAGAGACTAAAATATTCTATATTTTCGTACAAATTTGAAATTTGTGGTGTATATCATTACGATACTGTGACCGAAAAAAGTTGCGTCCTTCCGGAAGTACTTAAAGTCCTGCTGGCAGGACTCCGGGCGATCTATCATTAATGTCGAGATTAATTTAATTATTAGAATTACGTTACCTAGTGGTACCGGCCCGGCGCTTTATTTTGTGCAACTTTAAGATAAAAATCGTGGGGAAAATAAGCATGACCCATGGGAAATTCGAAGATTTATACATGGTAGTATAAATCTTCGAATTTTCCATACGCACTGCGTCCGCGTGGTGGATTAGGCAGTTGTCCCACCGCCGGCGATAAACGAGTAGCGAGTAGAACTAGCAACTGAAAACGAGTTGGCGAGCAGCGAGTGTGTAGTTCCGATAGTTTTGTCGCTGGGCTATCAGCGAGTGTCCGAGTACGACGGGCGATTACTCGCACCACTCGCTCGGGGCGAAATTACCGCTATTTGGTCTCTCGGCGTGAGTTCTGACCGCCAAGCGAACATCGCTGAGCGAGTATTATCTTTGATAGCTCTTGTCGCTCAGCGATAAACTACTGGAACGAGTCCTCGCCGGCGGTGTGAACAGTCAGCGATCAACTATTAATATACGCATATCTTTTGTTTACACGGAATTCATATCTATTGTACGTTTCTTGAGCGAGAAAAATAGCCGATAGTCGCTTCCTCGCCGGCGATGGGACAACTGCCTCACGGCTTACACTCCCCCTCAAAGAGAAGAAGACTCGAGTTCCACCGCTGCGGTGGGAATATAATGATGCCGACTATTATGGGGCATTCCTTGAGGTTGATATCTGGCTCTAAACTTAGTGTAAAATAAAACAAATTTCGATACATGTTTATGATCTATTTTTTACATTAAATTCATGACCTCTGATAAATGAAATCACTTGTCAAGCCGAGCTCGGCACACACCCAGCAATAGTAATACATGGTCGTCAATTGTTCACACTGGACAGCATCCCATGAGTGGCCATGTCCATTTCATGGTTGTACATAGCAAGGATTATGAATTGAGCGAAGCTCATAACTACTATGTAGATCAGCGTGAAAAGGATCCATTTTACAAATTCGCATAAACCGATGTCGTATGTTGTAGCGTACGGGTACAATTTGTCCGAGCACAATCTCATTTTAACTGTCCTGTTTTGGAAGAAGGCCTGTGTAATATTTTATTTAAGTAGTTTTGTTATAGTTCATCTTGAGGATTTGTAATATTTTTTTTATCCGAGACATTTGTAATTAAGTGACAGGACTGTTGACGTGATGGTGTTTCTTTTTTTCAGAATTTGTTTTTTTTTTGGTTTCGGTAGAACCTTTTTGGAGATCTAAAAAGGTTAACATTTAATTTTCTATTTCAAAGTTCATAAATTGTAATCGTAATATAAAACGGCCAATGACTAATAGATTACACACACTCACTTAAAAACGGACGGTGCCCTAATTTGTTTTGCTTCATCCCTTGATTATCAATGTTACCCTTCGTTAACGAATTTAACCCTTCAATAAATTCTTGATCGAAGTCTTCACGTCAACGTGGGCTTACTGCACAGCCTACTAGTTACATGTTACATCGTGTTTTAAGTGGAAATAAATTCAAGATACAATGATTCCTAAAATTCTAAAAAAGAGCAATACTTTCCTTACAGGCTGAAGAACTCCCAGGCATAAAAATCTTCCACTACTGCGGCGGCCTGAACTTCGCCACGAAGAATCTGTTTAGAGCGAAGTTGTTCTGTAAGATCGGGTACCTGAAGCCTTCCGAACCGGCCCACGACGAGGACAACAACCTCACCAAGAACGAGTCTTTCGAGTGGGACCCTAATCTTAGTCAAAGAGTAAGTACATAAAGTGAGAGAATATTTACGGAAACGAGCTAACCCATCCTAAAAGTAGAATTCACTAAGACATAAAGATGTGTGAAAGAAGAAGGCATGCTACTGTCCTCAAATAATGTAGGATAAGGGCCGCAGGATGATGCCTAAGTGAAAAAAGCTATGTTAAATAAGTGGTCTAACGTTATTTCGTCAAAGTAACGGGATTTGCCTTCTTTATACACCGTGACATTTTAGTCATCTTACAAAAGCAGCCCACTTCATGTATCCAATGACTACTAAAACATTCATAAAAAAAAAATTGTAAGTAACAATTTTTTAATTGCTCCTAGAGGTAGATATTTTATGTCGGGTACATTGAGTGGCCCTTTGTAAGACGACTAAAATGTCACGGTGTATATATATTTTTTTTTTATGAATGTTTAACAGTCATTGGATACATGAAGTGGGCTGCTTTTGTAAAGGTGGTTTTATACCGGTGAGGCGTGGATGGGATGGGCGAGAATTGAAATTTTACACCGAAAGATGTCCAGTGCTGCCTCGCGCCGACTCGCGATGTCTCGCGCCGCCTTGCGCTATCACGCGCCGCCCGACTACCCGTGTCTGGCGCACCGGCCAGCCGAGAATATAGTATGCAGAGATGTCTCGCGATGGTCAGAGCGAGACGGAGAGAGACCGTGCGGGTCCTCGATAGCCGGTGCGAGATTTGTATATTCGTTTTACATAGTAAATAAACGCTCTATTCGTACAGCAATAAAGTTCAATATTGTACTAACAAATATTTCAATTCTCGCCTCGGACATCCTCGCACATCTAGACCTTTTACACCAAAGATGGGCAGGGCGTGGATAGAAATTTTGCCATACAAATTTCAATTCTCGCCCATCCCATTCACGCCTCGCCTCGCCGATGTAAAACCACCTTAAGACGACTAAAATGTCACGGTGTATAAGATAGAGACAGAAAGAAAGAAAACTTATTATCATACCAGCCAAAAGACGTCTATGGATGGAGGTTCCTATTGCAAGCCTCTAGGGTCCATCCTCGGCCACACCACTTTGCCAGCAATTCTCTTCTTCGCTTCACTCTTGGCAGAGCGGTCATGATGGTCACGAAAAATTGTGTCCAATAGCAGGAGTAGATAAACTCTCTCCATCTGGTTCTGTTAGATAACAGTCTAGCGCATTTACTAACAGGGTCTCCAACCTCGGATTTAATATGATCGGTACACTTTATCGGCGACCTTCCCTGCCAACACCGGTAATTAAGCGAAGATTATCGCTCCAACTAACTTAAAGATGTCCTATACTACCTTCTCCGATTCGCGGTCTCCACTCAAGGACACATATACTCCAACGATGGCCGGTTCTATTCTACTGACCTATGTTGGCTTGTTCGACGACCGTTCTCAGACAGATCAGAGGATGTAAAAAAGTAATTTGTTCGACTGTTTCCAGGTACAATGTGTGATAATTGATATGACAGCCCTGTCCTACGTGGATGCGCCGGGCATCAAGAGTTTAGTCGCCGTTAAGAAGGACCTGGTGTCCAGCAATATTTCTGTGCTACTGTCGGGAGCTAATGGTAAATATAGAATACGCTGATTTCTTTATATATTTATTTCTTTTTATGGCCCATGTGGTTTTTACATGATTTCAGAGTTCGTCTCTTAGTAAAAGCTTTATTTTCTTGTAGTACTATGACCCAAAAAATCTTTTTTTAATGTGTTAACCGACTTATTTTATTTCTCAACATTTTTATTAGTACCACTTTTTATAATTTAATTATCTCAAAAAGCTGTTTTTTTTTTGTTCCACAGGTCCAGTTCTAGAAATGATAGACAGGTACAACTCCTTAGAGACAGACCAACTGCAGATGGAGACGTTCCCGACAGTTCACGACGCAGTCTTATACTACAAATATTTAGAATCTAAGAAACATGTGGTCACTGTGACTACGTGAGACCGACTCCTCCCCCTTATGGGATTTTGTAGTATTCAAATACCAAGAAGGCTTTAGTAATGTAAGGTCGTATAGCTCAATCATCTTTTACCCTTTTTATTTTTAAATTACCCTGAGTTTTTTATTCATCTTTTTTCTTTATGGCCTGACGTCGGGTAGGACGTTTTGCCAGACGTCCAGCGAGATGTTAAAATATAGCGTTTGCGTGCTACCTACCGTAACAGCAGTTTTTCTCGCCAAAAATAAAAGTCTAAAATGTTACTTTTGATGTGCAGCCTGTGTAAATGACGGCTTGGATTGGCATGGCGTATGTATACTTGGCACACTGTCATTTCTAACCATACAATTTAAAATAAATACCCCTTATTATCTAAATTTTTTGGCAGTGTGTCACACAGTGAGACAGTTAGCAGTCCCGATTTCGGATATACTGTTTTTATAATACAATATTTTTTCAATAAGAATCATGCAGGGTAAATATAAAAATAAAATGTAAAACAAACTATTTATGTATATTTATGAATATCTTCAATGTAGTTAATTAGCTGAACTTGGCTAAGCTTAATTATTATATTAATAACATGAAATAACTATAATTTTATCTTATAAAGATAAAATTTTACAAAGCTGACTTGACAGTGATATTGAGGCATTAGATCACTTTTTATTTTATTTTATATTTATATTTAATTCTCAGCCCCATTTAATATATTGTACTTATTAAATAGTTTAGCAAAATATCAAGTACTTAAGGTACTTAATCGCTTTAAAGATTTTAGTTAATTATTTAAGAAAAGCTCACTTGGATCAAGATTTTGTTGCTATTATACAAATTTTTAGCAGTTCTATTATTAATTTTATTGTACAATTTCTAGTGTCATAATTTAATAATAATCTTAAAATTATTTGCAAAAAACTGCAGACTGTGTATACTTAATTATTTACTTTTGACACTTTATAAATGCGTTTTAATATTTTTATGTTTTTTTTTTAAATATAAAATGATAGCTGTATAGGGGCAACAAATTTTTATATTATCGCTCAATGCAATAATACAGGGTGATATTGTTTTTATTTCTCAGAAAACTAGCATCGTTTACATAAACAAAAAGATGTAAAAAAGAGAAGAAATTGTGATCACTACCACCACCACTATAATATACTTATTATAGTTTCAATTTTAGCCTCGAAGTCCCATCTCAAAATTCACGTTGTAAAAAAGGTCATAAAAATAGCGATACGCTAGGTATGTTATTCAATGCAATGCACTCGTACTTAATTGGTTTAAAAAAAATATTTAATATTAGAAAGGGGAAAAAATTTGTGTCAAGATTTGACACAAATTTTAACATAATTAGGAAGAACAATTTATTTTTCAGCGTACGATAATTTAGGAACAGTAACAATAAGTATAGTACCTACCTATTTTCCTGACTTTTTTTAGACTATAAAAGACAATAATTATCATTATAATTATTTCAAAATTTTGTATTTACAAAAACAGTTAATTATTGTGTGTGCAGTTTTTTACCAGTAAATATTTTATTTTTAAAATCTGTTGTGATATTTAGAACGTAATGCGATTGTACAGAATGTACTTAGAATAAAATATAATGTTGAATATATTTTACATTTTGTTTTTTATTCTTTACCCCTAAGTGATGATCTCATCATTCTCTGATCCTCATTACTGACTCTATCCAATTTTTTTTTTGTATTTTTGAACACAAAATTACATCGAGCCGACAAGAACCTACTTTTTTTTTTTTTTTTAATATAGTTGTCCTTTGCTTAATATTGGCTATCGTCAATATATTTTCAGGTCCCTCTACTACTTAACCGATTCCGGTTCCGAAATCTCGAAACTTCCGATTAATTTTACACCTCCGATTCCGACTTCGGTTCCGATATTTTTTAATCGGAGTTATACCGAAGTTCGAAACGCAGCTATGCACATGACTAGAGCACATCCAAACAAGTTTTAATTCGTCGCTAGGGTAATTCTAATTAATTTTATACACGCTCGCGGTCAAAGTCTCAGTTTATTGTTTTGTTTGTGGATGGTATCGCTAATATTTGATTAATTAAAGAGACTGAATTATATTTCAATTGATTCATTAAGCCTTCCCATAACACATCTTTCTTCTTTTGTCTGTGACAAATAAACCAATTTTTCTATTTTTCTTTTCTTTTCTTTCTTTCTTTCTACTTCCACCTTTGATTCCGGTTCCGGTTTCGTTTCCGATTCCGGTTCCGTTATAACGACTTCCGCAACATCCCTGGTCTGAACCACACCCTTTTTCTGATACACCCTGTATATAGCTCAGTCACCTCTTTCAACATTCAAGGTTTGCATGTCTATGCTGATTTGACTCAGAAACGACACTGCGCACCAAACAAAGTTATACCTACGTACAATCACAAGCACTTACAGACAAACTATGTGCTTAATGTCCCTCGGCAAACCTCGTGTTTCGTCAGTTGTCGGATTTCTATCAGTTGCTCTTTGCACTTGGTGCAGATTGGACGCTCTCAATCGACTAGGAAATATATAGAGTTGTTAATACTCTTTTAATTGATGTAATTTATTTTAAAAATGGGAAGAAAGCTGCTAAAGTCGCAGGCACGACATATATGCATATAGTTTTACAGCTCTATATAGTTCACACAGAAATCAAAACAACAATAAAGTACTTAGTTCTGAATTCAAATTATTATACACGATAATCTAATAATTGAAGAACGTAAAAATTAGCATTCGTTTGTATTTGGAAATCCGATGATACCCGAGGGACATTAAGAAAATAGAAATACTGTATGAGATTACGCATTCATGATTTAAAGTTATTTTCTCCTAGTTTTGATTATTATTTTATATTGTAATGAACATAATATTATGGATACCCCACTATTATGAAATATTGCCATCCCATCAGACTATGAGAGTTAGAGCGGTTTCGCAATACGTCCGATCCGAATCCGAGAAATGTCGGGCCGATGTAGCCATAGAACTATTTGTATGAGGGGTTGTGTCTAGTACACAACCCCTCATACAAATAGTTCTATGGCGATCTTTGTCCGTCTGAATTTAGAACATTCTCAATTAGTGTAGAGCGAAACCGCTTCAAAGGAATAGAGAGTGCGCACACACACACGTGGACACACTTGTGCACTGTAATATCTACTTGGCTAATCTCCGTTGAGATTGGCCACCGTGGCCGTAATTCGGTCGGGAGGATTAATAAAAATTATCACAAAGTTGGAATCGTTATTTCACGAAAAAAATAATATTTCCACTTTGCCCCATAAAGCCTACTGGTGGGGCAAAGTGGAATAAGTTTGCAGTGAAATCTGAAAATCGCTTTTGAATTCAGTTGGTGCTCATGACTCTACCTAGATACCTACTAATAGATAGTAACAGATTAGTCAGTGCGCGAAAACTAATTAAGCATAGCATTCACGGCTCAATTCATTAGCGGATTTCAAGCAGATAGGTGCGAGTACCTACGTATGTGATAATTATATAGGTAAAATATTAAGTACCCAAAACCCTAGTAGGTATATTGTGGTTTATTTACATCATAGGAACATAACATAACAGTTCAATGTAATAGAGGGCAAACCTCTGCCATCAAAATCAGCCTATAATGTTCCCACTGCTGGGTCACACGGCTCCCCTTGGGAGTGGGCTGTAATCTACCACGTGGGCCCAGTGCGGGTTGGTAGATGTCACTTTGTCTTAGATTTTTTGGTTCTAGGACATGCCGGTTTCCTCACGATATTTTCCTTCAATTTGAGAGAGAATGAAGAAGAGATGGAATAAATTACATAAAGTAAATTGCCTGCCATCGATCGAACCAACACGTAAGTCGGGGCCACCACTTTGCCATCAACCGTGCATAAATCTAGTCTCCAGGCGCCCGGCGGCCAGTAACCGTACCCAACCTGGGAGTCGAACCTAGCACCACTCGTTCAACAGCCGCTAGTACAACCGCTAGACCATCGAGGCATTCAATTAACAAGTTGCTTCAATAAGTTCCTAATAACAGCAGTATGCCGCATTTATAAACAGGCTGATAGATAAGCAGCTGAGAGATAATAATATCCTCAAAAACCAGCCAAGTGCGTGTCGGACCACGAACAATGAAGGGTACCGTAGTTGGGATGAAATTATCCCAAAAACAAACTTAATATTGTAGATGCAAAACATGTTCTCCCTACATCGGTAATTCGGTATGCGTCACGGTCAATTCTTCAAAGGCAAATGTAAGTTTTTAAATACAAAAAAAAATGTGATAAAACTACAAATTAACGCCTTTTCATGATTCTAGGTCAACGGGAAGATTTATTTGCGAGTATCAAAATATGTCGCATAAATGGCCGTATTTTTTATAGCGTTCACTTAGCAGCTTGATTTTTTAGAGCTCCAAGGGACCGTAGACCTACGTATTTGATATTAATTTCAATTTCATACCTCCACGCGTTCCTGAGTAAAAGGGTCTTGACAGACTGACAAACAGGTAGACGGACAGACAGACAGACGGACAATGAAGTGATGCTATAAGGGTTTCGTTTTTAGGGTTCCGTAGTCAACAAGGAACCCTTATAGTTTCGCCATGTCCGTCTGTCTGTCCGTCCGTCTGTCACAGGGACTGTTGGTGCTAGAAAGCTGTAATTTGGCATGGGTATACATATTAATCAAGCCGATAAAGTGGTAAAATTAAATAATTCTTTTTTGGGGTAAGTACGAGTACATCCCCTACACGTAAAGTGGGAATGTTTTTTTCTCGTTTATCCCATGGTGTGGGGTGTCATTGGAAAGTTCGTTCAAAAATATTGTGAATATGTGAAAACTATTTTTGGATTCAGGGATCAGTTTGCGAAAAATTAAGCTTTAAAGTGCTAATTTTTGTTAGAGTCAAGTGCCCCTGACAGCTAAATGGTTGGTTTTGGATATGTGAAAAAATTCACAGCAGTAGTAAAATATAACGAAATTAAAAGGAAAACTATCACAGCTAAGTAGGCTCTACAAGTTAACGAGTAATAATCGACCAACTTACATTTGCAGTTGCAAAAACATGTTCTCCCATATATTTCGTATGGGAGAACAGGTTTTTCGACTACAATCACAGCGGTAATGTTTTCCCATTGTTTGTCTTATTTGTTTTTTAAGTATATTCGTGTATTTATTTGTTCTTACATATATATATATATATATTTAGGTATATTATATTATAGGTATATATTTATCCTTATATATAAATAAATGTTCATTCCACAATTTTCGATATTGCACCTACCACTGTTTGTCTCTGCATCACCCAAAGGTTGACTGGTAGAAAATGCCTTTGGCATTAAGTCCGCCTCTGTACATTTATGTGCTTAAAGTATTAAATAAATAAATGTTAATTTTCTTCTTGGAGTAAATTCATCCCAACTACGGAACCCTTCATCATTGTGCGTGGTCAACACGCAAATGGCCGGTTTTTCCTTTTGAGGTACGGAACCCTAAAAACAACGTGAAATTAAGCATGAAAATAACGATGAATGATAATAATATTAATTATCTGCTAAGCCGGTGGCAACGAGGTGGTAAGGATTAGAGTCCGCTTAAATAGTTGGTGGCTCGATCTCCTGCAAGTTGTGTGCGCAAGATGGCTGGACTGTACTTCTTTGGTTTGCTACTCGTGATTGGATTCGTGCAGGTAATTAATCTAAGATACATACATAAACTCACATACAATTACAGAGGAGGCAAATAATCTAAGATACAATAGAGATGATGCTCGAGTAAAAAAAAAAACTATTTAGTTCGTCAGTCAGATAATAAAAAAAATATTAGACACGTATTTTTTGCTTTACAATATTAATAAAAAATTACTTAGATAAAACGCATTTAAGTTGGGGAGTGGGCGGGTCGCTACGTCACAATTAAGTATAAAATCTACATACTCGTGATGTCATGGCACATTAACTCGTTTCGTCTCTTATTATCGTAATCAAAATGGTTCGCAGCTAATAATCTTTTACTTAATGCGAACAAAACTAAATGTATTAGGTTCTCATTACCAAATGCACCTCAAGTAGGTCTAAATCTAAAACTTGATAGCAAAAAACTAGATGCAATAACGGAAACTATATTCTTAGGAATTACTTTAGATTCAAAATTACAATGGGGCGCCCACATTAGAACTCTTTCAGGTAAGTAGATTAAGTTCAGCTGCATATGCAGTAAGAAAAATAAGGCAGTTGACTGCTATAGCCACAGCTAGGTTAGTATACTTTGCTTATTTCCACAGTATTATGTCTTATGGCGTCCTGCTGTGGGGATCGGCAGCTGACGTAGTCGTAGATTCGATTTTCATTTTACAAAAGAGGGCAATCCGCGCGATCTATAAAATGGGTCCTCGCGAGTCCCTTAGAGATAAATTTAAAGAAATTGATATACTGACTTTGCCTTCTCTTTATATCTTAGAAAGTATTATATATGTTCGCAAAAACTTAGGACTTTTCAAAATAAGAAGCGATTTCCATAATATAAATACACGTAGTCGACATGAAATTGTGATACCCAAAAGAATAACTAAAACATGCAAGTCATTTCTTATAAACAGTGTCCGCTTTTATAACAAGTTGCCAAAGTCTGTGACAGAACTTAGCGATGGGAAGTTCAAAACCCACATCAAACGTGTCATCAAGAAATCATATTATAAAATTAAAGACTACGTTGAAGACAAGGAAGTTTGGCAATAATTCCTTCTGCACATGTGGCTTCCCTGGTACCTCATTAACGGCATAAATAAGTAAGAGTTATATTAACTGCTCCCAAATTACCTTGTTTATTTTAATCTTTAATTTTTATTTTTTACATTCTTCCTTGACATATTTATTCTATTATTTGACATTATATACCTACGATTTCATTTCAACTCTTTATTTGTGACTTTTGTGGACATGTTAATTATTCAGATTGATTACAATTGTAATAGCAATCATATAATTGCGTCTTATTAAAATAGGTTTTTACTTTTATTAATTTATTTATTTTTTGTACAGATTCTTTTCTATTTTGTGAATGTGAGAACGCTGTAGGTTTAGTGAATTGTAGACCTGTAGACCATTTTCTATTTTGTTAAGTACTTATTGAAAGACCTACACTGTCCTCCCATACCTAGTAACACTGTTATTTGAAAGTATTGTAAAAGCCAATTATTTTTAAAAGAGTAACCGTGGAGTTTCTTGCCGGCTCTTCTCCATAGAAAACGACCAATTGGAACCGTGCACCTAGCTTCTGACGTTTCATAAGTGGGCACTTTTTCTTTTTTTAAATTACATTTAGAGGAATTGCTTAATGTGGCCGTTTTAGGTCCCCAGAGCTTTTGGCACGGAAACATAATAACGCATTAATATAATCATTTAATTTCATACGAACGAAAAAGCAGTGATGGCCCAGTAGTAACAGCCGCGACTTACGAATTATAGGTCGTAGGTTCGAACCCAGACAGGCGCTTTACTTTGAGTAAATTATTTCATCACCGCTGCTCTCAAAACGGTCAAGGAAAACATCGTAAGGAAACCGGCATGTCCTAGAACCAAAAAAAATCGAAGACATGTGACATCTACCAACCCGCACTGGGCCCACCTGGTGGATCACGGCCCACTCCCTCTCACCAAGAGGAGGCCTGTGCGTCCCAGCAGTGGGAACATTATTCCATATATTGTTAGTAAACACTGGTTGAAGATATTTCGAGGGTAATCCCGTCGTAACATTTATTTATTTATTTATTCACAAGGCAACTACAACAGGTAACAATCACAGTATATCACTAGGTTCACATTATAGGTTTCGACCTGATTATCACCCAAAGCGTATTCGCACAACATGTTTAGCAACAATAATAATAAAAAATGACAACTACAGTAAAAAGCTTAGTTCACAAAATTACAGCTAGGTCTATGCGTCTGCCCTCCGACACACTTCTGCTTAGGCAAGGAACGTGTAGGAGACCAAACACGGGTAAAGTACATAAGTGAAACAAATTTACATTATTTAAAGTGTTACATTTAAGAATGCCTCTTTTATTTTGTAATTAAATCATGCTGTATTACTTTTTACCTATTTCCAGGGTGGACCTGTCGACTCCGAACTCGCATATATCGAAGATATTCGTAATGGTAAGGATTGCAATCAGTATTTAGTTAGAAGGCTTATCATTCACTTGCAGTCCTTTTTTTTTTTTTTGGTGGGAAATTATCAAATAACTTCTCCCGCTCTGGGTGGAGCGGGAGGGCGTGTCAGACTCTGACTAAAACCCACCCGTGTTCCTTCGGTTGCCCTGTTGCCGGGGGCCACGATTTCCCTATCGGTTTTCTTCGAACCCCCGGCAGGCATTGGCCCTAGCGGACCCCGTCAATTCTGCTGACATCTCTTTGAGGCGCGCGTGGAACACAACGCGCCGTTCACTCGCAATCCTAAGCAGATTACAAAGCCTCACGTTCGTTATATGGTCAGAAACTTTATCTGAATGATTATTAAGTGACTCTTCTCAATTTGTCGCTTTCCCTACAGAACAGAGAATTTATATTAGACACTTCATATCAGACAGGTTGTCTAACCACAATCGAGGCCCAAAACTTCAGCGTACCTACCAATCAACTGTCTAGCCATTTCTCAACTATGTTGGGGTCGGCTTCCAGTCTTACCGGATACAGCTTAATACCAGAATATACATGGAGTGATTCCGTATCTCACCTATCTGATCTTCACAACACAGTTCCTGGGTAACACGATACCCTTAGGTAAAACTGATTGTCAGACTTTTGGGCGTCTGACTACCCGTAACGACTGGCAATTATTATTATTATTCATTTATTTCGGACAGAGTCCATATAATGTGTTAGTAACAATTTTCTTAAGATCTATGTTAGTAGGTACATAATCTAATATATATTTACAATTTCCCTGTAACTATTCCCACCCAGTGTGCCTGTATGGGACAGTCATGTCGGGATGCAATCATTTGCAAAATGGTGTTGGAGCTACCGCGCAGTCTATGGAATAATGACGCCACTTTCTTACGCACTATAGCGTGGAAACCGTCTACGCGCGCATTTGCGAACATTTGCGACGCACTACCATGCCGCGGCAACCCCAACAGCATTCTGAACGCATTATTATACTGAATACGCAGGGCGTTGTAGGCACGTTGCGTATACCGAACCCACAGGCCGCTCGAGTAAAAAGACTGACAATATGCCCTAAAAAGTGTCAGTTTAACTTCTTTGGTACATCGAGCGAACCTACGGGCCAGCATATTGCTCCTTACCGCCAACGCCCTGCGTTCCCTTTCTATATCTGGGTCATCTTTTAAGTCCTCCGTGACCAGATGACCCAGATACTTAAAGTTTTGCACAATTTTCAACGCTGATCCATCGACCATGATCGGAGGCACTGTACTAGGTCTCTGTTTTCCAGCCCTGAAAATCAGTACCTCACTTTTCAGTGAGTTGTACCTGAGACCATGCTCGGATGCATAGCGTTCACAAACCTTAACCAGTGTCCTCAGGGCGTTGACCGAGGGGGCCAGCAGAACCATATCATCAGCATAGCTTATGTTGTTGACACAAGTTCCGTCAATGTAGCATCCAACATGTGTCCTGCTGAGCTCCTCGATCAACTGGTTCACATATAGGCTAAAGAGGCCGGTAGATGTGAGGCCGCCCTGCCTTACACCGCATTCTAGTCTGTATTCGTCAGACAAAGTACCACCCCATCTCACCTGGTTAATTTGGTTTTTATACCAGAATTTTAGGATCGAGTTATACTCCGTTGGCATACCCGTTTCCTCTAGCTTTCGCCACAGTATGTCATAGGCAACTGTGTCAAAAGCTTTTGACAAATCGAGGAAACAGGCATATATCGGTGTCTTTCTCTCCGTGTAATACCTGACAGTATGCTTAAGGCATAAAATAGCACTCTCAGTGGATAATCCCGCCCTGAAACCGAATTGTGCGTCATGTAAATGTAAGTATCCACTGAGACTCTGATTAAGCAGACTGTCAAGTATCTTAGCTGTTGTTGTAGCAAGTGAGATGGGTCGATAATTCGCCCTATCCGATACATCCCCTGTCCTGTTTTTAAGAATGGGTACAACCAAGGTTTTCATCAGCGATTCCGGCAGGTATGAGTGACCGATACACAGCGTAAAAAACATAGCCAGTACACGCGGCAGATGTACACCTGCATGTTTGAAATGTTCGATGCTGAGCCCGTCACATCCTGGAGACTTACCCCCCTTCATCCTTAGAATTTCTGTGACAACTTCTTTTGCTGAAAAGCGAGTTTTTCTCCCGGATACGACGGCCCCAGCACCACCCGCATCAGTCATCGCTGGCCCTAGGGGAGATCTTACCATAAAGTGGTCTCTAAAATTATTGGCAATTTCTTTAGGATCACTGATGCCGCCGACGCTCACAGGTATACTTGGCTTAGGGTTCATCTTGTTTGTATTTTTCCAGAAGGCTGAAAAATTCCCCGCTGAGAGATTTGAGGCAAGAATATCCATCTTAATTTGTTCTTGCCTGTTCTGACACCATTTCAGTTTGGACTTAAAAACCCTCCGACTATCACACATGTGTTCATAAATAGTACCATTCGATGGTCTACCAGCTAACACCCATAGCTGAAACCCCAGCCTAGCCTTTCTGTGAGCGCCTGCGACATGCCTGTTCCACCCGGTGATGTACCCACCCTTTCTAAAACATTTACGACTGTAGGATCTTACAGACGCCTGCGTTAAAATATTTGTAATCCTAGTGTACATATTATCCAACAAGGCCGTATGTACCGGGTCAGAACAGAAAGTATCAGCGCACGAACTGAATTCCATTGGGAAATCCAGCCCTTTGAGCTCCTCGTGGCATAGGCTATGATATCGATCAATCTGCTCAACCTCTCTTCTGCCCCAGATCACACCGTCACATACTAGCTTACTATCAATAGCACACTTAACAGAAATCTTATCAATATCACATTCTACATAAAGTGGAGAGTGGTCAGACCAATACACGTCATGCTGCACCCACACATTATGGACAGTCTCTTGAGCAGCTTTCGTGACAATGCAGTGGTCCAACCATCTCCTACATCCATGCGCCTCACTCGTAAAAGTGTATGTACTAGACTGAATACCTAGCTTCTCCATATCAACGCAGCACCAGTCTTGTTCAACACAGAAGCTTAACAGTTCATCACAAAATAGTTCGTTTGGATGAGCGTTAAAATCCCCTAAAATATAGACCGCTTCACTATCCGTGTTAACTTCTATTACAGACTTAATTACGCTCAGGCAATCCGTAAACATAGGTAAATTTTCAATACCGTTAACCGGCATGTACAGTAAGCGCTCAAAGTGCATGAGCACGCTAAGAGTCGTATTGCTGTGAACACGCGGTATAGCTCGTACATTTGTATGTGTAAGCAACACGATACACACACCACAGATAACGCAGTTACACGAAACAACAATATATTTCCGTCGCTTTAAACATGCTAGCATACACGCACTATGCGCGTGAACTTGACCAGTTAATGGCATTGCTAAAATTCGATAGTTACTTAACAAGCGCAGATAGCAGAAAGCGTTAAGCGTTGGTATGGAATTCAATCTGCCTCAGGTTCTAATCTCGTGAAACACAGTGCGGTTTTTTGCAAATATTATTATTTTTGTTTTCGATAATAATATTTTTTAAATATTGCTGCTTTTTTATGTTGTTATTGCAATAAAGGTTTTAGAATAAAAAATGCGTGATATATGATAACAAAATTAAAAAATATATGTTTATTCGTTATATTTATTTTACATAAGTTAATAAACTGCTACAATTATTTATCATTACTTCAGCTGAATAAGATGTGAAATAGATGTCAAGAAACTTAGAAGCAGTTTGTATTATTTAGACATATTTAAATTATGAAATATTTTAAATTTTTAATGGATTTTTTCACCATAAATATTAAGCTTTGATCATGGTCGAAGTAATTAAGTAATAAATAAGAATATTAGACTACTTAAAATGTAAAAAACTACTTACAGAATAGGTAATTTTAAGGTTAAATATGGGCAGTTTGTTTATATTTTATTTGTATTAATTATTTTACATTTTATTTGACTTTAGTAAATATTGGTTGTTATTGAGGTTAAAGCTTAAGTATTCATTTTCTTTACGAAAAGAAGATTGAAACTAAACCTCAAATTTTAATCCTAAAATAATACTATTACTAAAATAATATTAAACAATTTCGGTATATCTGCAAGAAATACGACAAACACCCTATTGATACGTGCTTAAAAAATTCGTTACCATAAATTCATGCAATAACGAATCTGTTGTTTATTAAGTTGGTACGGTCAATATTTTAAGGTCAAAAACGGTTTTCTAGCTGGTCTTCAGTGATGCAAGCCTTCAGAGTGCACGGCGAACGGTTCATAATGACGTGTTTTTAATAATTCAGCAAAATGTCTCGTTGGTATGAAACCATTTGTTTCATTCACCATTTGACGTCGCTGCTACTCGATAATAAGCCCCTTCCTCATACCTCTTAACCCTCACAGTATTTCTCTAGAACAAAGAAAAACATTGTTTTTATTACACATAATACCTTATTATTTATTATTCACTAATCGAATTAAACCTCACAATGAATTTAAAACTTTAAAGGCATCTTCTGTCTCAACAATACCTCTGTTCTATCAACAATACCCTTGATTAAGATTTATGTTTAGTAAAATATGAAATATATTAATGATAACACTCACACTTAGTCCGGTTTCATTAGATATTCACTTCACTTTTACGCAGTGCAATAATATTCTCTGATCTGATCTGATCTCTTCAATATATTTTATGCCTGCTTTTTGATAATAATAACCACAACACTGCGCTAAATACTCGTCAC
The DNA here is from genome assembly GCA_949152395.1 of Agrochola litura. Classification (NCBI taxonomy): domain Eukaryota; kingdom Metazoa; phylum Arthropoda; class Insecta; order Lepidoptera; family Noctuidae; genus Agrochola; species Agrochola litura. The sequence continues at coordinate 11,477,488 of OX424511.1, forward strand.
CAATATTATCCACGAACCAAAAAAGTTCTATTAATTGAATACTCGTAACAAACTGCATCTACCCCACAGAAATCGAAATAATTTACTTAGTTTTTTGTGGTCTACCTGCTAAACTTTAATATTTATGTGAACAAGACGAATGAAACTAAAAACGAATGATGATTATTGAACTAGTCATTGGTTGCAGACAAAGTGAGTGTGTGTGTGTAATGTGCGTGTCTACAGTATTGTAACAACTTATAGAAGAAGGTCGTAAGTCAAACCGAAGCGTCAGTCTATTGCTTTGTGAGATTGCTCATGGACTTTTGGTCGGCACTGTACACACTAAAAATTATAACTGACCCATTTCGTGTCATCACTTTTATCGCACATATACGCGCACTATTACAATCTATTACTGAGACTGACTCAAACGCACTTTTCCGCCACAGTATTGCCACCCCGCCATACGGTCTGCCACTTAGGAGACCTAACGACGTGTCCACCGCAGACGTGCCCGTGCATCCGAATTCTTCATCTATTGTGCTAAGTAATGGCAAATCATGCGGCAACAACCACGTTTCCTGTAGCGCTAATACATCAGCATCCTTACACAGTGTTCGTATCCCCTCCATTGACCTCTTCATCGCTTTGCAATTGAAGCTGACTAATGTACTACGCATTCGTGTATTCTCCATTTAGTCGTTATAACATACCCGTTGATTATTCTCGCCATTTACAAGAGTATTATCCCTAATATTGACAAAACGTCTAAACGTTATGCCAGAAGGCCACAGATTGTTGTCTAGAAAAATGTCAATACTATTCTTCGCTACGTAAATCTTGTATGAATTATAATCTCTTGGTTTCTTCGTTTTAATTTTTAATAACGATACCTTCTCCTTTGTCTTATCATAAATATAACTCACAATATCTGACTCAATTACATCTTTGTGCACATTTGATACAAATAGTGGTATTTTTGTATCCGCCGCCTTAAATTTACTGCAGCTTGAGTCGGCCATTCCCTTGCTCCCTATAAACCTATTTCTTAACCGCCTTCTCTGCGTTTCTATCCAATTTTCATCTTCCTTCGGCTTTTTCCATTTCTCACCATTACTGACAGTCTCCGCAAAAGATAACTTTCGCACCGCCATCGCCGTATCAGCCGTATTACCGATCCCCACGCTTTGTTTACATAAATCAGCTGGCGACGACCCGTTATCTCTGCTCGCTGCCCGGACTGGTTCGTCATTCTCGCACATATTGTCCAATGGACGTACCGTCTCGCTCGCAAAACACTCCGTCGCAGTCGCACTAGTACCAACCTGCGCGTGAGTTAACATAGTGGGGAGTTGCGCGCCTTCATGCACCGTTATCTCAGTTGGCTCGAGGGAACGAGACGGTGAGACGTGCGCTCCTCCGCTGTAGTTAGTCACCGCCGCTGCCAACATAACACGCTCGTCGATTGGGTATGACACATCATTGCCGCCGACCGGTGATTGCGACAGATAGTGTTGACCTTGACAGGTGTCTACCGGTCGCTCGGTCATTGACCCGTCTCTCGGCGTTTGAATTGCCATCGGTCCGCTTTCGACCAAGTACCCTCCACGTCTCATATTTATTCGGTAGTCAGAACTATACTGACAATTTGACCATTTATTTTCGAAATCCTCCATTTGTTTCGTAGTTACATACGTCTCTTTTATTTCCTTAACATCTGACTTTAGTCGAACTATATCTTTCAATAAAGCCGTCACGTCTACATGATCAAACGTGATGGGCGGTAATTTATTTAGTTCTCTGGCCACAAAAATAGGCATTACCTCGGGGTCAGTCTCCTTGAAAATCGCAATAATATCTTCGAGATCTCGCTGGATTTTGCCATCCTTCCTTCTTGAAATATTCCGTCTCTTTGTTTTGATGGAGTCAAACAACAAACCTTTCGCCTTTTCTACTTCATTGACAGTAAACGCCGAGGCACAGATCCGCACCATGCTCTCATTGTCCATTGTATCCACCTTATTTTGCAAATAAGCAAGAATCTCACTGATGACAATGTTGCAACTCGCACACTTCACTGTTTTTGAAACTACGTTCGCTTTCGACATTTTTTCTGAGTACCGCTTACGCGCACAGACACGATCGAGACCGCGGTTGAACGCTGACTGACAATGATCTACGAATAACAGCCGGGACCTTCCGAGGCACGGAGGGGTCTCGATATGTAATGGATGTGCACCCATCCACAAACCGACAGCGGGAAGCATAGCTAAACCTTCCATCGACCCGTGCAGCTGTTATTATTTAGCCACAAGCCCCGAGCTTCAGCTTACCTTAGGTAGGTAAGCTGAAGCTACCAACCCATTAAAAAGTGAAAAAAAAATAATTTTTTTTTACAAAAAATATAACCGACTTCCAAACTACAAAGTGAAATATAACTTTTGATTTTGGATTTCGGTGTCAAAAAACTAAAATACTGATCCAAAGACACCGTTGTATCTAAGTTACAATAGCCTAATGTCAACTGCTCATCAAAAATACCCAAATCGCTATAGATGTGCCTATAATATTTGAAGAGTTCTCTCGCTTTCTCCAAGATTCCATCATCAGATAGTGACCAAATGACAATAGGACTAACTTGAAAGTATAACCTGTCAAACAAAAAAAAAAAATTTCAAATCGATCCAGCCGTTTTCGAGTAATCGGGGAAAAAAAAACCGACGGACGGAGAACCTCCTCCTTTTTGAAGTCGGTTAAAAATGCATTCCTATGTGTAATTTCCAGCGGGAGGCCCAAGGATCGTGGGAGGCTGGGAGGCCGAAGACAACCAGTTCCCGTCAACAGTCAGTATCCGCATGGTGGGGGGCGCGGGCGGCGTGGGCGCCTGCACCGGTTCCATACTCACCAATGAGTGGATCCTCACTGCCGCGCACTGTCTTGCCAGGTTTGTAGCATTGATCAATTACTCACTAGTCTTCTTGACTTCTCCAACTAAGCTACTTAAATGAGTTTGAACTATCGCTCAAGCTTCAATGTTCACACATAGTCACTGGTGTCGATTCCCTTGTTCACAAACTAAACTAAATTTAAGTTCAGTGCATCTTTTTCTTTCTATTTCATTATGAAAAGGACAGAAGATAAATTTTGGTTTAGTCCTGTCAAATTAATCAGCGCCTGTCACTACTCCATACAAGTTTAGACGTGATTAAAAACTTGCCTACTAAAATTACGTCAATTTACGTCAAGCGCTGATTAATTTGACAGGACTAAACTAAAATTTATCTTCTGTCCTTTTCTTAATGAAATAGAAAGAAAAAGATGCACTGAACTTAAATTTAGTTTAGTTTGTGAACAAGGGAATCGACACCATTGTCACTACTCTTCTAACCTTGAGATCACACGTCTCACGTAATGTTAGTAAAACACACCTTCCAATATACAAAGAAAAGGATAATAAATGTATTATTGAAATCTTTAGAACGGTCTTTCCTTTAACTCTTTTTAGGGTTCCGTAGTAAACAAGGAACCCTTATAGTTTCGCCATGTCTGTCTGTATGTCTGTCCGCGGTCTAGCTCTGAGACTTAGTACTACAAAGCTGTAATTTGGCCTGGGAATACATATTAATTACGCCGACAAAGAGGTAAAACAAAACTATGAAAAAAATATTTTAAAGTGTAAAGTGGTGAAGTTATTGTTTTTTTCTATCCCGTGGTGTGGGGTATTGTTAGAAAGGTCCTTCAAAAACATTGTGAGTGTGTAAAAATCATTTTTGGATTCAGGGATCCGTTTGCGAAATATTAAACTTTATAGTGCTAATTTTTGTTAGAGTCAAGTGTGTGTGTCCCTGCCAGCTAAATGGTTATAGAATAGAATAGAATAGGTCTTTATTTGCTTAGAATGTAGGTACATAAAAATAAGTTGTTGTTGTTGTTGTTGTAGGATGTGTGAAAAAAATCACGGCAGTAGTTTATGTAACGAAATTAAAAGGAAAACTATCACAGCTAAGTAGGCTCTACAAGTTAACGAGTAATAATTGACCAACTTATATTTGCAGTTGCAAAAACATGTTCTCCCATACATTCCGTATGGGAGAACATGTTTTCAACTACAAAGTTAAGTTTGTTTTTGGGATAAATTCATCCCAACTACGGAACCCTTCATTGTGCGTGGTCCGACACGCACTTGTCCGGTTTTTTTTGTTTATGTTGTTCAGGTCTTCATCTATTTCTGCTTACATTGTGTAGTCCTTCTAATCTCTAAACTAAACCTTAAAATATCCTGGTGATCCATTATTAACTTCACCCTCGCTTAAATTCTTTCCAGACGCTACACATACGTAGTCCGCCTGGGCCAGACCAACATCACCAAGCCTGGCTACATGGTGGAGGCGTCCGAGCGGTACATCCACGAGGGTTACAACCAGGAGAGCACTGCTGTGCAGACTGAGGACATCGGCCTGCTGAAGCTGGACCATTATATTCCATATGGAGGTAATAGCTCTTGCCAGCGGCTTTCATCTGTCGCAGCATCATACTGAGATAGGAGCCTTTTGGCCTCGTACATAGGGTTACCATCCGTCCGGATTTGTCCGGACATGTCCGGACTTCTAGACCTTTGTCCGGCTCTTTAATTTGTCCGGATTTTTTGGCTTACATGGAATACGAGTAATCAAACTTTTAAGTAATACCAAATAAGTCTTTAATATTAATTAACTTCTCATTTATGTAAAAACAAAATATAAATCTTCTTTAACAATGAACTTAACGAGATCAAACAATAATTGGATTTTGTGACTAAAATGTCCGGACTTTTAGGTATTGAAATGTCAGGCTTTTTGTCAGGAATTTTCAAATTTCTATATGGTAACCCTACTCGTACAGGATTTTCTGCTTTCATTTAACTTTTTTTTTATTTATGTTTAGTTAGTTGTTATAAATAAGTTTAATTTGTGATCTCCCGTGCGAGCGAGTCCTAATAAATACTTTTTCTTTCTTTCTTCGCCTGCGTGAAAGAAAATGTATGCCAAGAGGCGCCTAATCTAATCAAGGCCATGGTCTATCTGGGTGCCAAATTTCGTTCAAATCCATTCCTCCAAAAGAAAGGGAGCATTTAGAAGAACGGAGTGGAAAGACAGGCTGAAGAAAACTACCGGGTGGCCCATAAGTCTTAAAATTTAAATTTCGAATGAAATGCATATGAAGCGCGGGGGGGGCGCGGGCGGTGCAAAAACCGTAGGTTCGGTTTCTGGGAAATCGCCATGGAGCGTTTCACCGGTGCGGACCGTGCTTTTTGCGTGCGCGAGTTTATCGGAACAATGATTCGGCAACCATTGCGTGGCGTAAATTTAGAACATCACAATCTATACAACTTTAATGACACTCTAACGTTTGCGCTAAAGTTAACCATCGCGGATGGTCAACGGCTAAGGTTTAAAACCGTGTTATAAAACACTGTACATAAAACGAAGTAAAATAATGTCTTGTCGCTAGAAGTAGTTTCCGACCTTTTAATTTTTTTTGTGAATATATTTAAACACGTGAACAAAAAAAAAATGCTTGGATTTTAAACCCACCGCATATACTAATAAATCTTGTTAAAATATACATCTGATTTTATTTTCACGGTTTATAATGCTGCATTCGCTAAGAAAAACCTACATTTAAAATGAGCCCTCCACGAGGGCTCCCGGCATCCCATATGCGACTAAGTGAACCCTCCAGGAGGGCTCCCGGCTCTGAACGTGTTAATAGATGAAAGCATTTTCTAAATACCAAATATAATTTTGTTTCTTGACAGAATCTATCCAACCTATCAGGATTCAGAGCAGCCAGCGAATGAACGTGGAATACGGCGATGTTCAGCTGACCATTAGTGGCTACGGACGTACCGACGACTGGTGGGCTGGTACGTAATATAATCATGGACAATGTAACAGAAAATAACACCTTTCAACTGTCATCAACGAGACACAATAGAATTTTAATTATTATCCACCTCAATGAGGCGTCGTAACAGATGATGAGTTATTGACCACTAGCTGTTGCCTGGGGCTTCGCTTGCTTGGATGTTAGAAATAATCCCACGGCAACATACTACCGGTACCCTAATTGCGTAATACAACACAATCACAATCTGCTTCGATTTGAAACAGATTGCTAATCATGCTTCATAATTTGGAAAAAAAAAATCTCCTCAACAACGTAAATAACGCAATGAATGTTGTTGAACTGTCAAAATGAAACAAATTACTCCTTACTATTACTAGCAGCACCTCGCGGTTTCACCCGCATTATTATTTATCCCGTGGGAATATCGAGATAAAAAGCATCCTATGTGTATAAAGGTTATAATCTATCTGTGTGCCAAATTTCATCCAAATATGTTCAGCAGTTTTTGCGTGAAAGAGTAACAGACATCCATCCATCCATCCTCACAGACTTTCGCGTTTATAATATAGGTTAGGATGGTTTAAAAAAAAAAACAACTTCCAAAAAACACTACAAAGTGAAAAATAACTTTAATTTCGGAAGTCGGTGTCTTTCTTTCATTTTGAATTTTCGTTTTTTGTCACCGACTTCCGAAATTATAAAGTAATTTTTCACTTTGTAGTGTTTTCTGGAAGTCGGTTGTTTTTTTTTTTGTAAAAAGTTTTTATTTTTCACTTTTTAGTTGTGGTACCTACCCCACACAAATTTGAAAACCACTACCTGCTATGTAAATAACAGTGACAGGAATTTATCATATCATCCACATACTAAGTGGGAATAAGTGGGAAAAAGTACGTATTATTGAAGCTAACTCAAAAACTATCGAAGCAAAGTTAATAAAATTTATATGGGACCACCTCGAAAGCATACCCTTTCAAACAAAAAAAATATTTTCAAAATCGGTCCACAATTGGCGGAGAAACCGGTGGACATACATAAAAAGAAAAAAAAACAAACATAACCTCCTCCTTTTTGGAAGTCGGTTAAAAAGAGATTGAAACAACTAATAACTATTGGGTTCTAAAAACAAGATGGTTTGGAGAGCTTACTATGGTATTTCCTGTCTCAAGGTGGAATCGTCCCCGACATCCTGTACTGGACGTACCAGCGTGGCATGACGCAGCAGGAGTGCCGCACCTGGTACCCGAACAGCCAGACCATCAACGTGCAGACCATGTGCACTCAGTTCTATGATGAGCCCAGCCAGAACCCTTGCACGGTGAGGTTCACTTTCTACTATTATTAATTACGTCGTTCCTGTCGACCAAGTTAGTAAAACAACTTGATAATCGTGACGTCATCTGATATGACGAACGCGGGTTTATCCCGCTAGTTATCTTATTGTCTTGGTTGGCTTTTACCTTCTAGATACGAAAAAAAAATACAATAGACGTGGATATATTTAGTAACCTGTTCCGCTTAGCTATTTCTAAAGAGCGTGAACGTGTTTCACTCTGCGTTCAGTGCTCGGTGTGGCAACACGCCGTGTTCGAGTTCGCAACAAGTCAATCGTCATCTTGAGGATGCCTCGTTGAGAGGTGAAACACGTGTCGATTTCTTTCAGGGGTTTTTTTATGGCTCTTTAGATATAGCTAAACGGAACAGGTTACTAAATATATTCACGTCTATTGTATTTTGTAATGGATTTCCGCAAGGTCTAGCCTGACTGAATTAATTAATTATAATTTTGCTCCCCAACAGTTGCTTCCAAAATTATTCATTTCTATGTGCCAAATTTAATTTAAATCTGTTCAGCCGTTTTAGCGTGAAAGCGTAACAAACGAAGACACTCACTTTCGCATTTCTAATAAGTATTAGTTAGCACGTACAGACGCATGCACATCAGGCTACTACAATCTGTCAAATTTATTTAATAGATTTTCAACTTTATCTCTGAAACGTAAGGTTCAAAGTTGATTGGGAAAATTTGACAGTTTCGGGTAGCTTGATGTGCTGGCGTCTGTACGTTCGGCGCAAACTGTGTTGTATGTTGTAACCTACGCTACGATAGCTGCTACCAACATGCTGACTGTTTACATTTTTAATGTAACTATGACATTAACATATACATATTAGTAACGTGCACTGATAGCCTACTGGTGTGCCCGTCAGACTGCCAAGTCATAGGTCTCGAGTTCAAACCCAAGGCATGCACTTCTGACTTTTCGGATTCATTTGCGTATTGTATAATTATCACTTGCTTCAAAAACGGTGATGGAAAACATCGAGAGGAAAGGCATGCCTAAGAGATATTTCTCGACGGCATGTGAGGCCCTTGGGCGGCTTTAAAACTCTGACACCAGGTTAGTCACTAACCACACAAAAAGAAGAAGTATCGTGCAGAATATGGGTTAAGAATTAAATAGTATGACACACTTTCCAACACCCTACTAATTAATTATTATGTCAACTAACAGCAACTTGCTATTTTCAGGGTGACAGCGGTGGTGCTCTGACCATGGTGGACCTTGATGGCAAGATTACGCAGGTCGGCATCATGAGCTTCGGATCACAGCGTGGTTGCAACACCCCCAACCCACAAGGTAAGTCCAGCTTGACAACTTTTACTTGTCAAACAGATGGAAACCACAGAAATAGATTGACGACCAATCTCAGCGGAGACCTTCGGCGCGGGAGATATATTAGTGCACAAGTGTGTACGCAGACACAGGTGCACTCTCTCTTCCCTCACTCTCATAGTCCGATAGTCCAATGTGACCAAAGACCAAGTCCAAAACCTAAACTACTTACTGTAAAATTGTTGAGTTTAAGCTTTTCTTTATAACAGTTAATGTTCTATTTCTGATTTTCTGTATAATGGTCAAAAGAAAACAGAAGCTTTTCAGGGTGGAGTACTAAAATTTTCAAACTCGCTTCGATCGCTCTTGCCTTCTACATTCTCTTAATTCTTGAGCTTTTCTTCATAAGTCAACAAAGCAACAAATTCCTAGTACTTTTCGAATGATCAAAAAAAAATCTAACCTATCCGAGTGTGTGCAAAATTTGCTCCTGCATTCTGCATTCAGTTCAAAAGAGTTCTTAGAATTGAAAATATCCTGTTGTAATACCTACTATGTATCTATAAGTGCTGCGACTGCGACTATTTAGCCTGCAACTACACCCCCCCCCCCGCGCATGTAAAAGCTGCGTCCCTAAATAGCAGCAACAAAATGTACCTCTCAAAAAATTTTTTTCGGCACCCCATTGTGACCTTCCCCAAAATTTTGGGCTGCGACCACGCCTGCCTCATACTCAGCAGTTGCGCGTAAATATTATAAGATCTTCATAATTTATAACACCGCTAAAATATCCTTTTGTTTTCTCAGGTTTCGTTCGTCCAGACTACTACCATGCCTGGATTGAGGCACAGACGGGCATCAGCTTCGACTGGAATGTCAAAGACTTGGAGACCAAGCCAGAAGATATCGTGGCATAAGACCAGTCTTTGTATGAAAATTAATATTAAGAATAACTTGTTATACAGTACATGATACACGTTCTTGTGTTTATTTCTTCCAATATTACCAAAAATCCTTATGTAATAGGGGACCGCAAGGCCCAAGGACTAAGGGAGGGGTAGTATGGGCGGTCCGCCCCGGGCCTCAGCGGGCCCCCAAATCTTGAGAAGTAGTTTTTAGTCAAATCCCAAAAAAAACCCAAAATATGTTCAGCAAGAAACAGTTGAAGGTCCCTTACATACATACCTATGCAAATTTTTTATGCAGGGTGCTAAAATTTTCGAAGCCCGCTTCGCTCACTCTCTATTTATTTATTTAGTTCTTACGTTATTTTGTTCCTCAAACTTTACTAAACTAACATAGATAAGTCTAAAAAGTAACTCGGTACACCGACGATCGGCATATCTAATTTGTCAAAGTGACTCGTTTATTTATGATTGTTCAAAAAAAAACTTAACCTTTCCGAGGTGGTGTAACGGGGCGCTAAAATTTTCGCTCTTCTAGTTCTCTAACTTTTCCGCACAAGTCTACAAAGCAACTACTATTTCCGTATGAATGTTCAATAGAAACTTGACTGAGAATTACGATACGGGGCATAATGTGTGAAAACGCACCTCACTGAAATAAATATCCTGCCTGGCTTATCCAATCCTTACTAACATTATAAATACGAAAGTGAGTTTGTTTGTTTGTTTGTTACGCAAAAACAGCTAGACGGATTTTGATGAAATTTGGCACATAGATAGACTATGACCTGGGTAAGGACATAGGCTATTTTCATCCTGGATCGCAGACGAAATCGCGAGCAACAGCTAGTGTTGTATAAAGAGAAGTTATAATTACGCCCGTTGTTATACTTGTTTTTTTTTTGTCTTTATATATTTTCTGCAAAATGTTACTAGAAAACTACTAAGTTAACAGTTAACTACATAAACTGAGAAGACCGCGGGGAGCTAATTTTTTTTGCCGCCCAGGCCCCCGACTGGCTTAGTCCGCCACTGTCCAGGCGACTAAGTACTCCTCAGAATTTTAATCAATTATATTTCCCCACAACGAGAGGTGCAATCAGTCCAAAAGATAAAATAATTGAGGTACGTAGATTTAATTCGTTGAATTAAAATAATATGTAACTAGGTAAATTGGGTGTAGGTCACCCAATTCATTATATAACTACTTAAGGATACAGGATTATGATAAGTTAAAGATAATGGGGGCTAATCTACAAGATTAATGATTTCGCGATTTTGTGCAATAACAATTATTCTGTTGCATCATAGGCAATCAACTGAACTAGAGATCATGATTATTTAGTTCATCGTAAAGTTCACAACTGCCAGTTAAAGTACCGAACAAATTAATTAACTATCAATCAATGACTTTACGAAAGTGAATATTCCAATTCTCCTTTTTTCATGAACTATGTAGGTACCCTAAGAATCTCATGCCGCTGCCGCTGCCGTAGTAAACATATTCGCTAATCGCTATCCAACAAGTTTGTAGAAATCAAATGATGAAATAATGATCACTTCTGTAAGTATATCTTTTAAGATACTTTCAATTTTCTGGTCAATATTTTAAAACTAGATGGCGCCGGCAGTTTCTAACTGACTGATGCCTGAGATGAAACGCCGAAAACCTCAAAGTAAAGGGGCTGACGGCCCAGGGCTGGACGACCATATGGATTGGGAACTAATCAATATAATGTTAATTTTGTACGTAGCATGTGCGCTTGCACATACTGCCCCTTACCATCACATCAACACCACAATCCAGACTTAACGTAGGAAAAGGAACAACGCGGCGTTTTATGTAGGACTCCGAAATAGCACTCTATTCTGGATTTCCCTACGAAAAAAAAGGAAAGTATCTTTTTTTTTACTTTTTTTTCAATTTGCAATCGGTCGTCAGACCATAAGCGAATTCGTTGCATGACAAGTGGCGTTGTGGTGGAGCAGCCAGTGCTGCGCCTCCCACTTATAGAAGGTGGTTCCTCTTCAGCCTTTTTACCATCGCTGTCGGGTTTAACAGTTCAACAACTATTGGGTTTGGATGCAAGGTCAGGCGTGCCTTGTGTTTATTTCAGAGTTTACTGATGGCATTTGTAGATAGTCGTGGATTTCGTCATTCCTAGCAAACCAAGGTGCCTTTGCTATTGATTTTAGAAAAAAAAAGGAAAGTATGTAAATAACATAACCTTGTATAGTCCGTGCAATCCACGAAGACGTGCCCCACTCCGCGATTACTGTACTGTAAGCTGAACTCAAGTACGGCGCGGAACGGAGTGGGGCGCGTCTTCGTGGATTGCGCGGACTATACCGGGGTTTTAATTCTTAGGTACTTAAAACAACTTAAAACAACTTAAAGTCCATGTTTAAAAGCAAATGTTAATAGACCAACTTTGCTGCGTACAGTTACAGCAGCTATAACTGGCCACGGGTCATTTAACAAACACCTCTTCGTCATAGGATTTATAGACAGTCCACTATGCGGGGCCTGCATGGAAGCAGACGAAACTGCAGCTCATGTGCTTCTAAACTACCCGGTCATAGTATAAAGAGAGGAAGTAAGCTATCTTCATAGAAACGCACCGCGCGCGGCTTGTATGTGTGGGGCCATAGTATCTATGCGTCGCCGCACGCACACTTAACAAAATCTCGGCTGGTTTCTCACGAGAAACAAGTCGAGATTTTGTTAAGTGTGCGTGCGGCGACGCATAGATACAAGCCGCGCACACATACAAGCCGCGCGCGGTGCGTTTCTATGAAGATAGCTTACTACCTCTCTTTAACTATGACCCGGTGGTTGCCACAAACAGGACAAAGTACTTCGGAAACCCAGGTACCCTCCGTGAGATTGTCAGTAACACCAAGGCGTTGCCAGCCTTCCTTGAGGAGCTGGGGTGGATCGAATGATGGATTCTCCCACCCGTTAGCAAAATACGCACTTGCACGTGGAGTTGTGTACACCAGCTCGTAAATAATACCACTTGACTGACATGAAGAAATACATATTTGTTGTATATGTACCCTACCTGTACGACAGATAACGGCATGTATTTACCCATTTGCCTACTGGGAAAAACACAACTAGGTATTGTTTTTGAGGTGTTGTGTTAGAGCTGGGTAAAGCCGGTGTCCGTTGCAGACACTGATAGCTATTGATAGGACTGTGCGCATGCGTTATATCCGGTGTAATCCGGGATTATCTGTTTGTTATAATTAACACCATGACGCAGCTTAGAGACACCATAGTTTGTGATTTATTTAGGATCAGTCCTGACTCTTGATCCAAGCCGTATCCGATGTTACATTTATTGAAAGTTACTACCTTTTATTTATAAGATTTTTGTATGGAAAAAGCTTTTTTGAATGAAGATGTATTTAATATCTTGTTTCCTTATAGCTTGTAAAAATCCGTTACTGGAGCGCAATTAACAGTCGAGTGACGTGCGTATATTTATCTCATTTTGTAAGTCTGAATCGAATTCGTGAGCTCGCTACGTAACGAGCTCGTGAATACCGGCTTCATTCGATTCTGAAACCAAGGCTCGGAACCGGTTTAGAAAATACCGGTTTATTTGGGTTTTACTCCGAACTATTCTTATAACGTGAACGTTTTAAGAAATTTATTTTAACCTAAATTAATCGGTTTATTCGACGAGCGGCATGTCGGTAAAGGCGTTGCAACTTGTGACTACTTATGTGGATGCCGCGCTGAATTTAAACTATAAACAAAACCGGTTAATATTGCTCTAGACCGTTTAATCCGAAAAAACCTTTATGTAATGACTCCACCAAAACCGGTTTATACGAACGAAACCGAATGTAAAGGTTTTTGCGTCACGTACATAATAACGGTTTGAAAATTTAACTGGTATCCGTGCCTTGTCTGAAACTACTCGGACAAACCCCGAACATAATCGTGAATAAAACTTTTATGTAGAGTGCTACAAGGATCTTTTGGTACCTGAATGACATTGTCAGGGGGCATGGGCGTACCCAGCTTTTGGCCCAGGGGGGCAAATCAGAAATTTCGTACCTGCCCTCTCCTGCCCCCCTCCCCCCGGGTACGCCCATGTCAGGGGGCGTCGTTAGTAAACATTTGTGAAATTGTCACATTTATTATATAGTACTGACAAAACAAAATGACAGCGTTAGTTCCGATTCTGGCCGCTAGCCAAATGAACCTTGTAGCGTTGCAAGTAATGTGTGTCACAAATGTTTAAAAATGGAATACTACCTAGTTAACTATGTAAGGCATTCCTCAATCCTACACAAAGTTTGGTTACCCTAACAATGCTGAAATACCCAACTTACCTACAATAAAAATCCTAATTAATTATTGATATCATAATCCCAGATAATGAGAAAATATTATCATTTAATTCTAATGTTCGATACAGATAGATTAATATTATAGTAATTAAGTCAATGCAAGTCACTCGCTAGGCGTTCGTTCAAGATGGCGGCCGCATACCTGTTGGGACTTTTCTTCGTTTTGGGCTTTGTGCAGGTAAGAACTTGAGACACTAGATAAATAAATAACATTCCTACTCGTTACAATAAAATAATAAAAAATTGCATCATTACTTTTTGAGGAAATCGTAGACATACATACGTATGGATCGAATACAGAACCTCCTTCTATCCGACTATGGCAAAGCCAAAAGGAAGGGTTATGTTTTTAGCAGTCTATGTATACAGGGTGGCATCGACGCGAAAACTGTTACCATGGATTCAGTATATTTTTCTAAACCCCCTGCATTGAAATGTTTCGTCGGTTATTAAAAAAAAATCTGCTGTTTCATAGAAAAGTGCAATACCTACGCGGTCAAAATGTATGGAACAGCAGATTTTTTTTTTATAACTGACGAAAAATTTCAACGCAGGCGGATTAAAAATCATGTACTGAATCCATGGTAACAGTTTTCGCGTCGATGTCCCTGCCACCCTGTATTTATTATATATATTATGTTCCACCGTACCGCCTAAACTAATTATACGATTTTGATGAATGAGGTGTCACTCGATTCGTTGTTACCTATGGTTCAGTGACGTAGGCTAATTTTAAATGACCAAAATCAATATGACGGATGTTACATCCAAAACAGCGTAAGCGAAAAAAAAAAAAATATCGTGATTGGTATCTAATTAATGATCTTACTGAGTACTTTCTGAAGTAGAGAATATATTGGTTATCTATAGTATTTTTCACTCTCTCAATAACACTAAAGGCTCCCGCAGACAGGCGCGAGGCGACACCGATAGAACAATTTGCGTGAAGTTTTCACAGAAATTGTTCCACCAGACCTAAAAGTTTTTAGTGTCAGAGTGAAAAATTAAGGGTTTTTAGTAAAAACCCTTCTAAAATTGTACAGATTACGTGTGACTCCGTCGGTACGAAAACCGAAGTTATATCTACCTTTGTTTGCTACGATGTCTTTTTAACTGGCGATTTTGTCGTATTAGTTAGATTTTTAAAATTCCTGTAAAATAAGGATAACACAACGTATGTTGGACAGAATTTGCACGCTATTTAAAATATGAAAATAAGTATACAACAAAATTAAATTCTGAATTTTTTTAAATTAATTTAGTAATCGCTAGATGACTGCCTCATTTAATACTTACTAGAATTTTAAATATGAAATACTTACAAAAGCGAATTTCCCGTGTTCTAGGGAGGTGTCTTCAATCCCGAGCCGGCCATTATTGAGGACTTGGGTAAGTGAATATTATCAATTTGATAAGTACCTATTACCTAACTGATAAAAAAGCAAATCGTCGCTGCGCTTTCTATAATCGCTATGTGTTTTTTACACACTTTACAGGAGACGCAGAAAACTGATTTTCTCAAAAAATACCCAGAGTATTTAAATAATTTACTTTTACTTTAATACATATAACAAATTGACGTAGTTTTAGATTACTTTTGAATAGATAACATTATTAACATAAAATCACGCCTTGTTTCCCCGAAGGGTTGGGCAGAGGTGTCCCTGTAGCATTACCATTATTAATAATGCCAAAATTAAACATGATAGGCAATTTTGAATTTTTTGCAGTTTTTACAGTATGTGTGTATTGAAGTAACGATTTAAACTGCATAAAAAACCGAAAATCACGAAATAATACATAGCGACTTTTGCACGCGCAACGACGAAATGAAACAATTCAAAAACCTGGAAAAGGACTAACATTTCTTTAATTTTAATTGCGTTATTTTTGCTGTCATGCTGATAAAAATTTAATAATGTTGTGTTACGCGGAAAATTTTCATTAGGTATAAAACTCATCGGAAATCGTATAAAATAGACATAATGCTTAAGGGGGATGCACTAAGGTAACCCACGAAATTCATATTTTCTTTAGTTTTTTGCATTTTGTAGGTCAGTGTCAGGTTTTATGTTGATTAAAATATGACTCGCGACCGTAACAAATATGGCTTTTCATAATTATAATCATTACAATCAGCAATACAACTCCATAAGTTAGCATAACTGTCAAATAACATGATTTCATGAAATCAAGACATTTGACAGTTAAAAGTCATATTTGTTACAGTCGTTAACCTTATTTTAATCAACATAAAACCTGACACTGACCTACAAAATGCAAAAAACTAAAGAAAATTTGAATTTCGCGGGCTACCTTACGTAGCGCTCTGTGCTACGGAAAACAAAACGGAACCGCGGTGTGTCTGCTACGGCGTAGCGCTACGCTGCTACGACATTTGAAGTTTGAAAATGTTTTTTTTTCACCTTCCATCCCTTAGCTGACTTCCAAGCATCAAGGATCGTAGCTGGCTGGCCTGCAGAGGAAGGCCAGATCCCATACCAGCTTAGTGTGCGTATGGTGAGCAACACTGGTGCCGTCAGCTCCTGCGGTGGCTCGCTCATCCACGACAAGTGGGTGCTCACCGCTGCCCACTGCTTGGCTAAGTAAGTACTAAAACTAGGTTTTGAGACTATATTTTCTGTACTAAATATTTCCTAACTCCAAAATTCTTGAAATTGGCTGTAGGTAAGGCTAAAACTTAGATACCTACCTAAATAGTCTAGCTAGGGATACACTAAGACATATTACACATTGCATACTAAATTGTGTTTTTTTTTTTGAAACCTAATGATTTTTTGTCGATGTCATCATCTTTTTAAGGCTGTATCTATCTTACTGTGCGTTTGCACTGGCGAAACATTTACAACGAAACATGTTGGAATCTCTATTTTCTGTCAATTTTCCATACAAAGTTTGACAGGCACTAGAGATTTCAACATGTTTTGTTGTGAATTGATGTTTCGCCAGTGCAAACGCATAGTTATAGATACATACCTGTTTTATCTGTTCCGTGGTACAGACGCCAGCACATCAAGCTACTACAATCTGCCAAATTTATTTAATAGATTTTCAACTTTATCGCTGAAAAATAAGGTTCAAAGTTGATTGGGAAAATTTTACAGTTTCGGGTGGCTTGATGTGCTGGCGTCTGTACATAATATGGCATAATAATTATTTTACATTGTGCTTATGAGTCTATTTATACCTCAAATTGCTTAGCGTGATCCTCCGTTATATTGAAATTCGCATTAATTTTGAAATAAATATAATTTAAAGTTGAGGAGTACTATGTTTGACGAAAACACGATTCCATAAAAAATTCTCTATGGAAAATATTACAAAGTTACCTTCAAACCGAACGATAAACCGCTAGTATTAAAAAATACTTCAAATTAGATCATGAAAGTTTTTTTAATAACTGAATACTGTTTTTTTTATTACCATTATTTTGGCCGTAAAAAGCAATTATCTTAAACTATTGGCGCCTTGGAGCCGCCAGCACCCCAGTCAGTCTCACTCTCACTCAGTTCGCGAGCAGTATGGCGAGCGAGATAAAAAGTGAGTTTGAGCTGAGGTATATGGGCTCCTAAGACTGGCTTAACTGACTGGACCTATTTTTCTTCAGAACACTGACCGACACATGGCTGATTCTTTTGCGAACCACCTTAAATAAAAGAATATTCCCACGTTTTTTCCTGACAGCCGTATCACGTTCGTCGTCCGCTTCGGCGTGACCAACCTGACCCGACCTGAGGCCATCCTGGAGTCCACCGACAAGCACATCCATCCCGACTACGATGAGATCAGGGCTGGAGTCCAGACTGCTGACCTTGCCCTCCTCGGGCTTGACAGAGAAATCACCTTGTCCGGTTAGTGAGAACAATGTTTCTTTTGTATATATTTATTATGTTTAACTACTAAGATGACCAGGGTAGCCCGCAAAATTCAACTTTTCTTTAATTATTTGCAATTTGACCTGTCCTGTCAAAGTCCTGTCAGTATCAGTTTTTTGTTGATTTGCGACCGTTAAAATATTATGTATTTACAGAATTATAATCATTGAGCAGCGGTGGCCCAGTTGTAACGGCCGTGACTTACGAGTTGTACGTCGTAGGTTCGGACCCAGACAGGCGCTTTACTTTGTGTAAATTATTTCATCACCACTGCTCTCAAAACGGTGAAGGAAAACATCGTGAGGAAACCGGCATGTCCTAGAACCGAAAATTTGAAGACATGTGACATCTACCAACCCGCACTGGGCCCGCGTGGTGGATTACAGCCCACTCCCTCTCACAGAGAGGAGGCCTGTGTCCCAGCAGTGGGAACATTTATAGGCTGATGATGATGATGAATCATGAATACAACTCTCATAGCGCATCCCATGAGACAGGGCCTACTGTCTTGTGCCCTTTACCATCTCCAAAAATGCCGGGTATATTATCTGGCAATTAATTTTAAACAAAGTCTGACCGAACTGGGCTTTAAAATTCTCATTACATCAAATAACATATAATTAGCTTCCAGTCGAATTCGATGGCGGATCACCGTGTGTACATTTGCACGGTCCTGCCATCTATGCCATTCGCAAACCAACAACCTACAACCAATTTGATTTATTTAACCACCTACAGCAACAAAACCTAAACAATATTCTATTCATCTTACAAAGCATTTTTAGTCCACAACTTTACTAAAAAGTTTAATCGAAAATGACTGCTGAAATTACGCACTGTTCGATCATTTTGATACAGACCACAATAAGGGCCCACATGTACAGACGCCAGCATATCAAGCTTCCCGAAACTGTCAAATTTTCCCAATCAACTTTGAACCTTACACTTCAGCAATAAAGTTAAAAATCTATTAAATAAATTTGACAGATTGTAGTAGCTTGAAGTGCTGGCGTCTGTACTCAAGACTCAGTTTCATTATCATCGTTTTCTTTATCACAGACAACGTGCAGCCGGTCCGTCTCATGAGCAGCGCTCAGAAGAACGTCAACTTCGCTGGAGTCAGGATGATCGTCAGCGGATTTGGACGTACCGACGATCTCTGGAACGGTCAGTATCTTATAGAACCTATCTATCTATCTAACTAGCCTGTATTGTCCTTGTCCCACTCCATGGCAGAGGCTTTCCTCTCTCACACTATTCTGTATTTTGCCAGTGCTTTCGGTAGGAGTCAAGTTCGTCCGGCCATCTTCGTCTTGGCCTGCCGCTATATCGTCGTGCATTAGTGGGACCCAATTGGCCAATCGGTGGTTCTCTTAGCCCATTTGTCATATGACATGCGGCAGACATGTCCAACCCAGTCCCACTTAAGCTTAGCGGCTTTCTGGGTAATGTTCGTGATCTTGGTTTTGGCGCGCAGTGTTGTGTTCCTTATACGGTCCAAAATTGAAACCCCCAGAATACTGCACTCGATGGCTCGCTAGCAAAGCTCGAACTTGGATCTCTGCTGAAGTGTCAAAGACCAGGTGTGAACACCATATGTGAAAATGGGGAGAATATAACACATGTCCATAATTCTCTGTTTGAGACACTATATTCTTAACAGTTAACACAGGGGTAAAGAAAGTTAAGGGTTTTCTTCAAAACTACTGAAAAAAAAAGGTATTTCTCACACAAACCAAAACACTGTTGAAAAAGCTAGTTTTTTGTAACTAGTCTGGAGACGTGATGCTGGTGACAGAACTCCTTACTATCATCCTGTAATATATCCGAAATGCCCCAGGTGGTGCTGCCTCCGAGATCCTCCTGTGGACGTTGCAGCAAGGAGTGTCCAACGAGGAATGCCTCAGCTGGTACCCCACCAGCCAGGTCATCAGGGAAGAGACCATCTGCGCAGGATCCTACGACAACCCCTCACAGTCCTCTTGCCAGGTAAAAATTAAGAACTAAATAATGGGAGCGGCAGGGGCGATCCGCCCTAAGGCTCCAAATCTCGATACTTTTTAATAAAATCCTAAACAAGGCCAAAATGTGTTCAGTAAGAAAAAGACAGTTTGTATTTGGTACGCCTGTACGCAAAATATAAACCACAATATAAACGTAGCTAGTGCTAGAATGTTCTACCTATTCTGCATAACGCGACGAAGTTACTCCTATTTCTGTATTAATGATCAAAAGGAAAGGAAACCCGAGACGGGGTGCTAACCTTTCTTGAGCTCTCTTCGCTCAGTTTTGATCCTATCACAGAGTACTTCGTAATACAATGTAGATCCTATGCACCATCATGGACACCGGCGCTGAACCACTTTTCAACCTTATTACCACCGACTACAATTATATATGTTACTAGCTGCGCCCCGCGATTTCACCCGCGTAAGTCTTGATCCTGTGAAAATATCAGGATAAAAAGTATCTTTAAGCGTTTGGTCGCTATTTCGGTAGAGTGTATTAGGGTACTCGTAAATAAAACTAGACTGTACTGAAGAACGAAATCGAATAGACTAATTTTTATTCCTAAAACACCTTATTTTATACTATTCGTACATTGATACTCTTAGGCACTAGCATGTTACTTAACAATAAATAGACCAATAGCGACGCGCCGTACGGAGCGCGGCGCGAGGGGCGCGGGGCGCTGCGTTGCACACGGCACTATTCGCTGCGAAGGCATAAATAGAAGTCGCGCGCCGAGCTCGGTCCTTATCGCCGTGAGCCGTCGTCGAGTGAAGATATCCATCTGCTTGTCCATCTGCGTGGTCTCGAAGCGTGAAGATACGGAGGGTGCTGGTGCTTCTGCTTGCTTTGCTTGCGCTTACAAACCGCTTCTTTCGAAGCGAACCGGCGAACGAGTGCGGCGTTGTGATAACGCTCGTGCCGCGTCGATTATCTTGTTTCTTTATTACGTACTCGTCTTTATCAAGACGCTTGCTTCTCTGTTTCTTGCGGAATGTCAAAAACGTGGTAATGGTTCAGTGGTATGTGGTAAATGGTTCGGTGGTATATGGTAGCTGGTTCGGTGGTATGTGGTAACTGGTTCTCTGGTGACTGTGTGACAGGTACTGTGTCACTACATCACTCCCCCCTAAGCGAAGCGTACTTTCGGTTTCACTGCGCGGCCGGATCGAGTGACGTATGCGTCGCGCGGTGGACTGGGGGTCGATGATCGCGGCTCGACCGTCAAGGTTGTGCTCTTAGTGGGCGGTTTTTGTTGTTGCGCACATGTTGTTGTACTAGTGGTAAACTCTTCTTCATTGAGTAGGTGCGCTGGCTTGAGTCTGTCTATTGAGACAACTGTAGTTCGAAGTGGCAACTGTAAGGTGAAATGCTTGCTCTCACGATGAATCACCTTGAACGGGCCGTCGTAAGGCGGGGTCAATGGACTTCGCACGGTATCATTGCGCACGAAAACATGACTACACGTCGCTAGGTCCTTGTAAACAAACGTGCTTATTTTGTTGCCACGTGCCTTGCTGCTTGGTGTGAGTGATGCCATTGTTTCGGTCAGCTGGCGGACGAATTCGGCGTCTTCATTTTTCGGCTGTGTAGGCACGAAGAAATCTGACGGTATTCTTAGTGTCGATCCGTAGGTCATCAGGGCCGGGCTGACTTGTGTGTCTTCACGAAGCGCTGTACGTAGTCCAAGTAGCACGGTCGCTAATTCATTGCTCCAGTGTGTGCCGGCGCTTCTCGCCATGAGCGCGGCCTTCAACGTTCGATGCCAGCGTTCGACTTGACCATTTGCTTGTGGGTGGTATGCAGTAGTTCGAATCCTAGTAATGCCAAATTTCTTCATCAGTGCGTTGAATAACGACGATTCAAATTGTCTTCCTTGATCCGTTGTTACACGTAACGGACAGCCAAATCGCGTTATCCATCCCTCGTAAATCGCCTTAGCAACAGTGTCGGCGGTGACGTCACGAATAGGTATTGCTTCCGGCCATTTAGTACAGCGGTCGATCATCGTTACTAAATATCTGTAGTCATTAGATGGCGGCAGGGGTCCCACGATGTCAACGTGAATGTGTTCGAAACGCGATGATTTTTGAAACTCGCCGAGTGGACTGATGACGTGTCGATGTATTTTCCCGCGCTGGCAACCGATGCATGATTTTGCCCACAACCCAACTTCTCTGTTCATACTGGGCCAAAAAAACTTTGTAGCCATTATTTTTCTTGTTGTTCGCACACCAGGGTGACTTAGTTCGTGTTGCGCTTTGAATGCTACTAAACGATAAGTTGATGGTAGGTATGGACGAACGTTGCCGGTTGATGTTTCACATTATGATGGGTCGTTGACCTCCGGGCAATGTGATAGGCGCGAATTTTAGACTTGGGTTGGACATGCAGATCTTCAGTTCTTCATCATTTTCTTGGTCTTGCGCGAGTTGGTTGTAGTCGATCGTGGAGTGCGACAAGTTGATTTCTTCGATGCGTGATAAGGCGTCCGCTGCTTCGTTCTTATCACCGTGAATGTATTCGATCTTTGCACAGAACTGACTAATGAAGTGTAGCTGGCGTTCTCTTCGTGGTGTATCGCTGCTACTGGGCGTTCTTGTCAGCGCGTAAGTTAGCGGTTTGTGATCTGTGAATATTGTTAGGTCACTGCCCTCTATCAGTCGTCGTAAGTGTTGCAAGGCGGTGTACATTGCTAGTAATTCGCGATCGTACACGCTGTAGCGTCGCTGTGTCTCACTCATAGTTTTTGAGAAGAATGCCAGAGGTTTCCAAATGCTGTCCGTTTTTTGTTGTAGAACGGCGCCGATGCTAGTATTCGATGCGTCGGTAAATAAACATAGCGGCGCGTTAGGTATCGGGTGAGTCAGTGTCGTTGCCTCGAGAATGCTTTGTCGGCATTTCTCAAAGGCTTGTTCTGCAACTTGAGACCATTGTATCGGAGTTTTATCGTTCTTCTTGCTGTTGTGTAGGTATTTGTTCAATTCATGTTGGTACTCAGCTTGATGGGGTAAACAACTACGGTAGAAGTTTATCATACCTAAAAATCTTCTCAGTTCTTGAACTGTTTGTGGTTTCGGATAGTTAACTATGGCTTGTATTCGTTCTTGAGTGGGGTTGATTCCTTTTGATGACACTTCGTATCCGAGGAACTCGATGTTTTCCTTGTCAAACTCACACTTGTCGATGTTTAGACTGACGCCGTAGGTATTTAGGCGTTCGAGTACTAATTCTAAGTGGCGGCGGTGTTCTTCCTTATTTCTCGAGTGTACGAGCAGATCGTCGACGAAACAGAATACGTTCTCATCTAATCCTCGTAGAACTTCGTGCATGAAACGTTGAAAAGTTTGACCGGAGTTTCTTAAGCCGAACGTCATGCAGGTGAATTCGAAAAGTCCGAATGGTGTTATTATTGCTGTTTTTTGAGCATCTTGTTTTGCGATAGGTATCCAGAAATATGCCATTTTCAAATCGAGTTTCGAGAATATTTTCTTGCCGTGGAGTTGGTATGTAAAATCTTGAATTCGTGGAATGGGGTATCGGTCGGGAACGGTGATGGCGTTGAGTCTTCTATAATCGCCACATACTCGAAGTGATCCGTCTTTCTTTTTCACGATGTGAAGTGGACTCGCCCACGGACTGTTTGATGGCTTGCAAATTCCCATCTCAATCATTCGCTCGAATTCGAGTTTAGCTGCCTTATATTTGTCGGGTGGTAGAGGGCGCGGCCGTGAGTAGATCGGCGGCCCAGCTGTCTCGATGTGATGTGTGACGTCATGCTTGGCTGGAGTTTTTAATGTCATTGGTCGAAGTACATCTGGATATTTCTTCAGCAGGTCGTGATGAGTGTGGTCGCGGTTGATAATGTAGACCGATTCTTCTTTGCTGTTTATTTTGATGGCGTTTACACTGAGCTCGGTTACACGGTCGATGAGTTTTCTTTGGTGCAAGTCGACTAACAGTTTGTGATGCACTAGAAAATCGGCACCCAGTAATGATGTCTTCACATTGGCGACGACGAAAGTCCACTTAAAACTTCTTCGCAAGCCTAGGTTGAGCTCGAGTGTGCGCTCTCCGTAGGTACGAATCTCTGTTCCGTTTGCCGCGAAAAGTTTGTAGCCTGCGTTCTCCGCCGGCCTTGAATACTTCTGGTTTCGAGCGGCTAATACTGATATGTCGGCTCCCGTGTCGACAAGGAATTTTTCTCTGTTGTTGGTGTCGATTACACATAGGCGGCGGCTTGTTTGGTTTACATCGACACCCGCCACTATCGATGTACGTTCTAGTTTTCCCGCTTTACGAAGGAACACGGCGATTCACATTTGCGTGCCCCGTTGCCGAATCGGTAGTGATAACGGCACAGCCAGTCGGGATCGTCGGGCTTGCGGGCGTTATCAGTACGCTGTCTTGACTGTGTGCGTGAGCGGCTACGATGTGCGGAGTTTTGGCGGGAACGGCGGTACGACGAATATTGATGGTTGCGGAGTTCGGCGACTTCGAGTGACAATTTCTCTATTTGCTTCGTAAGCATGTTGATTTGTAGGGTTGTTATCGCGTTTAGCTGTACCTCATTGACTGCTGGACTTGTTGACGGAGAGTTTGCGGTGGAGACTGCGGCGACTGTAGCGGGTTCAAAATGCTCCATCATTTTGTCTGCCATCGCAGCTAGCACTTCGAGCGATGACTCGGTGTTGACAGAGAGCACGGCGCGAACTTGTGTGGGCAGCTGGTTGAGCCACATAACCTTCAACGCTTCATCCGATAGTAGCTTGCCACTGAGGTCTCTCATTTTACGCAGCAGCTGGCTTGGCTTGTTATCGCCGAGTTCGAGGCCGCTGAGTAGCTTCTGTAACTGCCGGTGGTCTGACTCTTGGTACGTGGAAATGAGTCTGTCCTTGAGCGCACTGTACTTGCCGGTGATCGGTGGATGTAATATGATGTCTCCAATTTGTTCTAGGTCACTGTTGCCTAGTAGCGGGACGACGAGGTTGAATTTCTGCTCATCACCTATCTTGCTGGCAGCAACGGCGGCTTCGAATTGCGCGAACCACAGGCGTGGATTTTGGCGCCAAAATGGTGGTAGACGTGCAGGCAGTGAGACTGATGCCACGTCGCTCTTCACTGTTGAGATGCCCTGAGCATCGCTAAATCCGTCGGTATCGTTCGGCATGATGATGGTTCTTCTGAGATTCTAGTTGGATCTTGCAGGAGTTCGATGTTGCAGGAACTCAGGCTTCGGCTTCAAGATTGTGTTCAGCTTCACGGGGTCACCACTTTAAGCGTTTGGTCGCTATTTCGGTAGAGTGTATTAGGGTACTCGTAAATAAAACTAGACTGTACTGAAGAACGAAATCGAATAGACTAATTTTTATTCCTAAAACACCTTATTTTATACTATTCGTACATTGATACTCTTAGGCACTAGCATGTTACTTAACAATAAATAGACCAATAGCGACGCGCCGTACGGAGCGCGGCGCGAGGGGCGCGGGGCGCTGCGTTGCACACGGCACTATTCGCTGCGAAGGCATAAATAGAAGTCGCGCGCCGAGCTCGGTCCTTATCGCCGTGAGCCGTCGTCGAGTGAAGATATCCATCTGCTTGTCCATCTGCGTGGTCTCGAAGCGTGAAGATACGGAGGGTGCTGGTGCTTCTGCTTGCTTTGCTTGCGCTTACAAACCGCTTCTTTCGAAGCGAACCGGCGAACGAGTGCGGCGTTGTGATAACGCTCGTGCCGCGTCGATTATCTTGTTTCTTTATTACGTACTCGTCTTTATCAAGACGCTTGCTTCTCTGTTTCTTGCGGAATGTCAAAAACGTGGTAATGGTTCAGTGGTATGTGGTAAATGGTTCGGTGGTATATGGTAGCTGGTTCGGTGGTATGTGGTAACTGGTTCTCTGGTGACTGTGTGACAGGTACTGTGTCACTACATATCCTATGTGTTAATCCAGGTTATAAACTATCTGTGTGCCAAATTTCATACAAATTGGTCCAGCCTTTTGAGCGTAAAGAAGAGACAAACATACACACACACTCACAAACTTTCGCCTTTATAATATTAGTGTGATTACCTTGGTTACAGATAATATAATACCCTTGGTTCAGCGCAAATGTCCGCGGTTGTACATTTTCCTACTTCTCACACTTTTCTGCATACCGGGCCGAGGCCATATATATTACTTTCCTCTATGGCCGAGGCAGATTTGGTCCACCACTGATTCAGACCACAGCTTAGTAATAAGTACTGTAAGCCGACCACAGACATATAAAGAGTAGAAGCCGACGAAGCATAGACGTAATGAAATCGCGGCGGGATTTTATCGCGCACTGGATTTTCAACTCTCGGTATTAAGCCGAAAGTTGAGAATCCAATATGGAATGGGACGAGAGTGCGTCCCAGCGCGTTGAAAAAACACACTGTTAGATTTTCAACTCTCGGCGTTAGGGGCGTTCTCGGAAGAGCGTTGAAAATCAAGTGCACGAAAAAATATCGCTGCGATTTTATTACGTCCGTGCGAACGTCGGCTTATATGCGAGCCTGCGGCCGATATTCGACACATCGAGTCATCGAGTTCTGGAGAACTTCGGCTTTGTAGAGCGCCGTCTCATCTGAGTGACTGTCTCTTTCTTTAATTTGACGTGTACACAAACGCCCGTAAATTTAAAAAATGTACTCTGTGACGCAAATAATGTAGGTACAGCGCAGTCAGGATCTTTTGGCGCCTGAATGACATTGACAGATTGACGTTGTTGGTAAACATTTGTGAAATCATTTCGCGAAATTATATTGAATAAAATCAAGATGGCGGCGCCAAGAGATTCTTGTACATGTTCTGTTTACCCCTTCATTTTTATTTTATTTTACTTGATTTTTTTGTCCTGCAGGGTGACAGCGGTGGCCCCTTGACCTTCGTAGACGCTGACGGTATAAACACCCAGGTCGGTATTGTGAGCTTCGGATCCACCGCTGGATGCAACAGCCCCTGGCCTTCTGGTAAGCAATTTTCTTGCATAACAGCACGAAACTTACAGCAAAACTCACGACGTGGTTTGAAGAATTAGCCAATCAGCAAAGTTAATTAATAATTATATCGTCACATGCATTAACATTCTGCATGCTTTTTTTCTTACGTCGATAGACTTGAAAATCAGGGTTTCAGCACCTATACAAGTTCCCTATTCAGCACCAAATGGAATAATAACAGATAATTTTAAGTGTGCGAAAGCACAGGTTCCAAATCCAAACTTGAAAGATTTTTGACAAAAAAAAAACATGCTGGAAGGAAGGTCTCCGTAGAGTTAACCGCGTATCTTTTCTACGAGGTTATTTCGACTTCTTGCGGTGATTAAAAGTTAATCAGTGACCTTTTCATTATAGCAGGAGGCTCTGTTTGTTGGTAACACCTTTGTGAAATATTTTCAAAGAAATTGTGTTAACAAAACAAGATGGCGTGGTGTATAGAACCTTGAAGCGTTGTAGCTTTTATTATACCAACGTTTAAAAACAGATGCCCTAGAACTTCTCAGCAAAGAACATTAAACTCATTGTCTCTAAATTTCGTTCCTCAGGTTTCGTCCGTCCCGGCCACTACCACGACTGGTTCTTAGAGGTGACCAGTATCAACTTCGACTGGGACAGCGATGCTATTAAGCCCGACTCTGAGGAGGACGCTGACAGTCCCTCGACCGAAGATAACCCTGACAGTCCCTCATCCGAGGATGACCCTGACAGTCCCTCATCCGAGGATGCCCCTGACAGTCCCTCATCCGAGGATACCCCTGACAGTCCCTCTTCCGAGGATGCCCCTGACAGTCCCTCATCCGAGGATGCCAGTGACAAGAGTTCTTCCTCTGAGAGCGCGGACAGCAGCGAGGAAGCACAGAAAGTGCATGTTGTCAACTACTAAGTTGATTATAGAGGAAATAAAAGTTTTTTTATGACTTCAAAACCTTTTTTTATTTAATTTGAGACCTAGAAGCCCACTTGTACCTTTTCTAGATTACTGGGATAAACATTACTATAGGTCCTACAGTATAGTACGCGCCACGAAAGATGGCCCATTGACGCGGCGCTAGTGTCCATGTCATTGCATTAAAAAAATGTAGTTCCACAATTTCCCGCGGGCCTTATTTCGTGGCGCGCACCTTAGTGTGCTCATTACACCTTGACTTGACCCGTGACGCGATTGGTAGCACTGGATTTTGTAGTCCTGTTGTGATTGGTAGTACTGTTCTGTCAGTCGCCATTTTGAACTCTATTTATATTGGGATACTGTTTAAAATTTTACAATAAAATTCCTCCCCACATACTTCAACTGAATGAGACGAAATTCAAATCTTGTATAAAACGCACACTATGCAGGCAGGCATATTATACGTTGGGGGATTACATCGCTGATAAAAATGCTTGGCTCAATGCTGGTCCTGCTCCACAACTAATTGATTAACATTTGCAAATACTGTTGGAGCTGCTGAAGATTGTAAGACTATCTTTGCATTGTATAAACTCAATCTCCATTGTATTATATAATTGCATAGCACAGGTGTGAGTACTATGTACTAAAGAGTTACCATTTACCGGGTAATATGTCTTGCATTGACTTGAATCTGCCCTGGCGGCTGTGAGTATGTCATGCTCACTCAAATGTTTCGCTGATGGTGGCGCGTGTGTTGGATCATTTAGCTCCCTTCAAAATGGTTGAGCTGAATGGTGCTAACCCATGCGTCATGTTCGTGAACGGGCGCCGTCAGTTGGGACTGGTCATCTCTTAGCTGCCAGGGCTTATTTTTATTTTTATTTTTTGAATTGTTCTTTGTTTTATCTTTTTATTACGGACGCTTCTAACGTGCACGTCTTTCTACATTGTTCTCACATGTATAATTTCAACATGAATGATGTAACCAATATTTTGTAACAATTTTTTATTTAAAAGTGTCCGTGGAGTTTCTTGCCCGTTCTTCTCCATAGGTACCTACTACGCTTTGGAATGGGCAACTAGCTTCATACCTATTTCTGACTGACCGATTCCTTGACAATTCAAAAGTGCCTGTAAATGGTTTAATTGAAATAAATGCTTTGAGTTTGAGTTTGATTGAAACTAAGACTACTAATCGCGTCACGGGTACTCACGGGTCAAGTTATAATGACTACTACTACTACTACTACTACAGTACAGGGCATGAGTCGAGCACAAACCGACACTGCGCACTGTTAGCCGGCGTTCGCACGGACGTAATAAAATCGCGGCGCGATATTATCGCGCACTGGATTTTCTACTCTCGGTGTTAAGCCGAGCGTTGAGAATCCAACGCGCTGGGACGCACTCTCATCCCAGCGCGTTGAAAAAACACCCTGTTGGAGTTTCAACTCTCGGCGCTAAGCAAAAATCAAATGCACGAAAAAAATCGCCGCGATTTTATTACGCCCGTCCGAACGTCGGCTTAATTTTTCGGTCTGTTTGGCGAGATGAAGAAGCCGGGGGGCGCCGAGCTGCATGCGATTGGTTCATCAGTCGATCCTCGTCGCCTATTGGACCACTCGCGTGTCAGTCGGCTACTGTCATTGGCCGAAATTGTAACATGCGCGAGCTGTGCTCACAACTCGTGCCCCGACCTGTACTAATATAAGCTACCATAATGTTGTTCCTGCAGCCGTCTTTAAACTCGATTAAATTTTTTTTTTTTTTTAACTAGTGTGTCTCGCACATAGACATATTTCAATGGTCTCGCAGTTTTTACCACTGAGGTCTTGGCTGCGGAGTTTCGGACTTTTCGGACATTCCTATGGGTGCCTTAAGCTTCTACACTTGAAAGCCACCAGCCAGGGGCAAAAAACTATTCTAAATTAAAATTAGGCGAACGCTCGCCAAGGGCACCCCATGTGGGGTACGAACCTCGGCTTAGGGCGTCGCTGAAGGGGAGGACAGCAAGAAAGGACAGGCTGGATCAAAGTTACACTTTCATCATGATTATTATGCGAGGTATTTAAAGGTACGTGCTCAGCTGCAACAACTGCTGGCACCTCGTTTTCGAGCAAGGGTCGGGGGGAGTATCATTTACTCGGGGGCGCGGTCGCGATCGCAAAGGACCTCAGAGGCGAGGTCGGAATGACGGGAGGCGTCTGTTTGTGCACCGTACTGGTGGCCCTATTCTTCTCCTGGAGGAGTGTTATGGGGTTATCTGGGTCGTCAATTTATAGGTGAACGATAAACTATGACATTATATGTTGGATGTAAAATAAAAATTAAAATAATGTATAACTTAAAACTTTATTATTATTCACATTATTAAGTTGTTACTGTTTTATGTGTGTAATGTAAAGTAGGTTATAGCAAAGAATAGTACAGAAGGCGCACTCCGAATTTTAGGTATGGAGTTACAAGTACGCGGGGGGTCGTCTTGTCGGGCCAGTTCAGTGAGCGTAACGTAATCAGATGATATAAGAGTGACGTTTGTTTAAAGAAATTAGCGCTGTGCGACCTGAATTGCACTTTATTGTGTCGTAACAAGAGTCGCTTTTTATTTAAATGATTTTGCAGAGTGAACCGTCTGTACTAATAGTTAAATTCTTGCGTGTATATAATAATTATGTAGTCCAGAGACAAATATTTTGCGTGTGTGTGAGTGCGCTTCTGCGCGCTGTATTTGAACTACTATTAACACAACAGCAATGACCCACGCACACATTAATTAGCCCGGGTACTCACGGGCGACATTTTTACGCGATAATATTTTATCGGGCACTGTATTTTGAACTCTAGGGTTTTGAGCCGAGCATTGAGAATCCAAAAGAGTACATCCCATCGCGGCAAAAAAATATACGTTGGATTTTCAACTCTCGGCGCTAAGCAGTTCGTTGAAAATCCAGTGCGCGATAAAAAAATCGCCCTTGGGTAGGTACGAGGCCTTAGACAAAGCATATTTGAAGAGCTATGTAAATGCAATTATTGTGAAAACACTGACTGTAGACCGCCACGAGCATCTTGGCCCAATGGCCAAGCTGCTGGGTATCTTGGCCCAATGGCCAAGCTGCTGGGTCAACGTGTAAAGATCTACTTGGCGTATGTTGATAGTTGGCGGCCATCCAAATAGTGTTGGTTTTTCGTGCACACATCAAAGAATCTTAGTGCGATCCGCAAACAGTGTTCATACGTTGGCGTCTTCTTAAATTTTCACGTACTGGGGCCGTATTAAGATGTCTTAATGTTTTATGATTCAAATGCTAGAGAGAGACGAAGCTATAAATGACCGATAGCACAATCCCTTTTTCGGACAGATCATGATGGCATTAATACTTCATAAAGGCTCCCACAGACAGCGCGATGCGACTCTAATAAGACAATTTCTAAGAAAACTTCACGGTAGAACAATTACCGGTGTCGCGCCAGTCTGCACGAGCCTTAATACGACCCCTGATAAACGCGAAAATTAAAAACAAAATTAGCTATCAGGTACTTATAGAGGCAGTTAAAATCATATTACATAATATTAGCTAAAGTTAGAAAAGCAAACAAAACTGTTTTTACTATGTTACACCAAAAGCATTACTTGCATAAATACATAAGTACTATAGTGAATTAATTGTTTTTTTTTTGTTTATAAAAATGTATAAATACACATGTTTAGGTATGTATCTTATAATAGTTATAATATTATGTCCATATTAATAACTCGTTATCACCATTTTCATTTATTTTAACTTATCTATAAGTGCTAGCAATAGAAAATCCTCAACACAGGAGGGAACATACTTTAGAGGGTCCAGCCTGCCTGGGCGCTAACAACTGTACACTATTTCTATTTTCTTAATGTCCCTCGGGTATCATCGCATTTCCAAATACAAACGAATGCTAATTTCCATTTCCATCAATTATTAGATTTATCGTTTGTAATAATTTGAATTCAGAACTAAGTACTTTATTGTTGTTTTGTTTTGATTTCCGTGTGAACTATATAGAGCTGTAAAACTATTTTCCTATCTGTCGTGCCTGCGACTTTAGCGGCTTTTCTCCCATTTTTAAAATAAATTACATAAAGTTAAAAGAGTATTAACAACTCTGTATACTTCCAAGTCGATTGAGAGCGTCCGGTCTGCACCAAGTGCAAAGGGCAACTGATGGAAATCCGACAACTGACGAAACACAAAGTTTGCCGAGGGATATTAAGATAATAGAACTACAGTACCGACCAGTTACGACCGGTTACAGTACTCACGAACCGTGGACGTCGGTGCATACGTCGCGTCGGTCGCGTTCGTATTTATATTTATTAAACGTTACAGTGCTACACTATACAGTTCATGTTTGTCGGTCAAGGGAGCAGTGCTACAAACGGTCGGTGAATGCGCATCGTCAGGACCGCCGCTACGCACCGACGCGACGATCGGTGAAGTAGTAACCGGCCTTGTATTTTTGTGAATGCGCATCGTCAGGACCGCCGCTACGCACCGACGCGACGATCGGTGAAGTAGTAACCGGCCTTGTATTTTTGCTCCAGCATGAGCCTATCTCGTGTCGAAACAAGAGAAAAACAATCAAATTCACGAGCGAGATAGATATAGAAAGGTGGGCCCACGCACACGACTTTTATACCCGTTTTTGAACGATTTCCAACTCTCGGCTCAGCACTGAAAGTAGAAAATCCTTCAGCGCGCGTTTATTTAGGCTTTCATTTAGGTGTCACCTAGTATTAGTGAATACGTGCATTTATCACGCCATCGATGATGCGTATCTGCGCTACTTAACTTGAGAAAACAAGCGTTACGAACCGAGTCGTCGAGCCATAAATGACCGTACCCAATAGGAATGTGTAACGCCTTGCGCCTTATCGATAGTTTGCTACCTGCTCCTTAAGCTCCATAAGTGCGAATGAGACAAACTAATAACAATGATTTATGGCCCGAAGACTCGGTTCTTAACGCGACGACTATAGACGCTGTGGCGTTTTTTATGCGTTAAACGTGCGTCGAACGTGTGTATGGACCCTTATTAAAACAGACCACAGGCCGCAGATAACCATTACACATGACAAAATGATGGCGGCTCTGTTTATAGGCAGTATTCGACAATTGAACACTCTAGCATTAGTTTTTATTCTACAAACATTTACACCTGCAAAATTGTATTTACAAATAAAGAAAATGTCTCTTCTCCCTACTAAATTATATTGCACAATGTTTCGCAACAAATATAAATATTTATGACGGCTCGGTTTTGCAACAGTTTCATAAACCACTATTCGGACATTTTATATTATTTTAACACTGTTTGTAACTTTACAATTGAACTGTGACACGCAACATAACATAACATCACACCTTGTTTCCCCGAAGGGTTGGACAAAGGTGTCCCTGTAGCAGGTACACCCACACCCACATTTCGCCAGTTATGTTTAAGTCCCATGTAATAGGGGGCGAGCCTATTGCCATCAACCGAGCACAAATCCGGACTCCGGGCTGCTACTGAGAAATTCCAAATACAAAAACCCAATAACACTTTGTCCGACTCGGGAATCGAACCCAGGACCTCATGCTCAGCAGTAACGCTCGCGACCACTAGACCAACGAGGCAGTAAATACAGGGTCATATGAAATTACTTAGCGGAACTCCTTAGAAACTTATCATGGAAACAAGGATACTCATCAGGGTATCGACCGCTGGAAGTGTAGTTACTTGAAGTATGAGTTGAGAAAATTAGTTAGACACAGAACATGTTTTTTTTTTTTTGTTTTATCTTGTTTAGATATATCGTGATGGCCCAGTGGTTAAAGCCTCGCCTCTCATGCACGAGATTGTGGTTCAAATCCGGGCAAGTACCAATGTGACTTTTTCGATTCATATGTCCTTTCTGAGTTTATCTTGGACATTACTAACATCGGTGAAGGAAAAGCATCGAGAGGAAACCTGGACTTTATAGTTAATATAAGTCTGAAATCGCCAACCCGTCTTGAGC
This sequence comes from Agrochola litura, assembly GCA_949152395.1. Lineage (NCBI taxonomy): Eukaryota > Metazoa > Arthropoda > Insecta > Lepidoptera > Noctuidae > Agrochola > Agrochola litura. The sequence continues at coordinate 11,511,107 of OX424511.1, forward strand.
AAGCGTGGTGATCAATGCTCGTGCCTTCTCTATATGAGAAGAGCTTTGCCCTGCAGTGGGACAATAATAGGCTGGTATTATTTTAGATATACCAACCCATCACGTTTGCGAAGTTTAGCTAGCTAATTTTATTTGACCTCCTATAATTTAGTATGGAAAAGAGATCATAAATGCATTACAAATAGGGCTGCCAACCCTCGAGGTTCGACCCGGAGACTCCGGGTTTGAATGATGCAGCTTCTGGCTACAGGTTGACATCGTATATCTCCGGGTAAGACGGAGTGAGCGCGAAGTCCTAAGTCCTATCGCTTGCTTCAATATTACCGGTGGATTTAATGTGGGTTCAGTTATGAAAGACAGCAAATCGAAACTGCGAAACTGATTATCAGTCGATATGGTCAGGTCGGAGTTAATAGTAAAAAAAAATATAATATAACGTGTCAAGAATTATTAAACTTTAAAAAAATACCTGAACCAAATAAATTGCTTAATGCGAACACGACTCGCAACTACAAATCGAGATGTTTGCAAAATTCAATTCCAAGCACGTTGCGCTAGTGTGAGTGCCTGTCGGAGCGATATACACCTACAGTGAGCAATACTACCACGCACACATTGACAATTATTGCTTGACGCGATAGCACTACTAACTTTCGAAAATTTTATGATAAATTTGGAAGTGTTCCAATACCAAAAATGATGAATGAAAACTTAATATTTTTCCATTTTTTTTTATCGATAATTTTTACTTGATAATATAAGCTATGCTTCTGCAGAAACAATATTGTAAATATTGTTGTTTATAATACAGAAAAAAACAATATAAAAACATGTCAATCTCGCTATAAAAATGTGCGAAATTAAATTCGTTTAAACTTCATTTTAGAAAAGTTTTTTGGGAAAAACAAGATGTAGGAGCAAGATGGAGGAGGTTATAAACACTGTCTAAATCCGAATCACAACATAATATAGTAGAATTATGTCCAAATTGCAAATTATTTAGGTATTACGTTTGTATATGCAGATGACCTCGCAATCCTTGTCACGGGGAAGGTGACAGGAACGATCTGCAACCTCACTCAGCAAGCACTACGTATCGTAGAAAGTTGGTGCAGGGAAACGAGCATTAGGCCCTTACCGCCTACCCAAACTGTTCGATACAGAACTTCAGTTGGCCAACGAGGTCAAATACCTCGGGGTCATTCTAGACAGTAAGTTAAACTGGAGTACTCAAGTAGACAACAAGCTAAACAGGGCCTGCATCACCTTCTGGCAGTGCAGGAGAATGATAGGTAAGAAGTGGGGCCTATCCCCCAGAATTATACTGTGGCTGTACACAGCAGTGATCCGTCCCATGATCGCTTATGGGGCCGTGGTCTGGTGGCCCCGAACTCAGCTGGTTACAGCTTCTAACAAACTACAACGCATGCAAAGACTAGCCTGCGTGGCGACCACGGGCTGCATGAGGACTACTCCGACTGCAGCAATCGAAGCCATGCTTGGACTACCTCCGCTCCACCTGTTCATAAAGCAGGAAGCGACAATGGCAGCGGTACGTCTTAATGCAATCAATCTCTGGGGTAAGAGAGAGACACAACACACCGCGCTGCTTGAGGGACTCAATAATGAGTTCCCTATTACGAAGGCCATAAATGACCGGGTACCCAAATAATTTATCTTCGATAAAAAATACAGGATTCAACTTCACGAGGATCGCCGATGCGAGGGTTTGCGCCCCGCAGAGCTACGTATCTTCACTGACGGATCCAAAACAGGTAGTGGCACAGGTGCTGGAATCTTCTCGGAGGACTTCAACATACACAAAGCCACACCATTGGGAGTCCATAACACAGTGTTCCAGGCCGAATGCATGGGTGTATCTCTTGCCGCCTCAGCCATCATGGTCAGGGAAGTTAAGGACCACTCAATACGAATACTCTCAGACAGCATGGCTGTTCTGCAAGCGCTAAACAGTCACACTGTTGACTCTGGGCTGATATACGAGTGCCACCAGCGCCTTAACCAGGTGGGTAGCCTCAATAATATAACCATTCAATGGATCAAAGGACACAGCGGTTCGCGGGGCAACGACGCAGCCGATTAACTTGCCAGAAGGGGGTCGAGCATGGCACCAGTGGGGGCTGAACCCATTGCGCCACTCCCATTCGGGTATCTACGCACTCTGGTAAAGAAACGAACCAGGGACCAACATCCCAAATTTGGTTGGACCACGGTGAATGCAGGCAGGCCAAGGAGGCACTACCTTTAATCGATGGCCGCCTCGCGAAACGGTTTCTCCGACTAACGAAACAGCAGCTGCGTACAGTTACAGCAGCTGTAACTGGCCATGGGTCATTTATTAAACACCTCTTTGTCATAGGAGTCACAGACAGTCCGCTGTGCAGAGCCTGCATGGAGGACGACGAGACAGCAGCTCATGTGCTGTTAAACTGCCCGGTGGTCGCCACATACAGGGCCAAGTACTTCGGTGAACCAGGTACCCTAAGTGAGATTGTCAGTGACACCAAGGCGTTGCTGGCCTTCTTTGAGGAGCTGGGGTGGATCGAATAACCGATTTTCCCACCCGTACGCAAAATACGCACTTTGACGTGGAGTTGCGGATACCAGCCCGTTTTACCTATTTACCTATTTTGTATGGACAATTCATGCGTCGCCGCATTCCACGAAAACATATGATTTTAAGAATCAAGCTAGACTTAGTGATACTGTATAAGTAGTGTCTACAGTTCTTTTTTGAATAAACATGATTGTGAAATTACAGTTTTATTTTCTCAAATCTCCGGGTCTGGCATTATTGAAAGTTGGCAGCTCTAATTAAAAACCATGTTATCACTACCTATCTGATTGCTCCACATTAACTTGCCTAATCGACGGACTACTCATAGTCATATTACGGGTTGCAAAAATATTCATCAACAAATCTTGACAATACTCCTTCTCTTCTAAATACCTATCATCTCTTAGTTCTGGTCTCTTGAGGTGATCTTGTAGGACATTCTTCAGGTTATACCTCGGGTCCCTACACAGTCGCAAGATGGCGGGGTCCTTGGTACTCACTAGCACTTGCAATATGCTCAGCAAATGTTCTGTGCTGGCGTTCCTTCCGGCTTGAAGGTCTCCTGCTATTAACTTCACGATGTTCAGTCTTACGAATTGTTCTGAAAATATACGGAAATGTTGGGTTAAAGAACTTTATTTCTCATAAGAACTTAAAAACTAGCAGTTTGCTTATAATGAGATACAAAGTGATTTTATCGAGTACTATTAACATTAGTTAGTTAGTTACCTCTAGGGTGTTGGAGACAATGGTGCCGATTCCCTTGTTCACAAACTAAACTAAATTTAAGTTCAGTGCATCTTTTTCTTTCTATTTCATTATGAAAAGGACAGAAGATAAATTTTAGTTTAGTCCTGTGAATTAATCAGCGCCTGTCACTACTCCATACAAGTTTAGACGTGATTAAAAACTTGCCTACTAAAATTACGTCAATTTACGTCAAGCGCTAATTAATTTGACAGGACTAAACTAAAATTTATCTTCTGTCCTTTTCTTAATGAAATAAAAAGAAAAAGATGCACTGAACTTAATTTAGTTTATGAACAAGAGCATCGGCACCATTATATTAGTATAATTAGCAGTCTGTTTTATGTTATTTCAAATGTTGTTGTGTATTGCCTTAATCTGCGCTTGAATGTGTTTATATTGTCACATTTTTTTATATCCTCCGGTAAACTGTTGAACAGCCGTGCTCCTTCAACCAATATTGTTTTTTTGCCATAATTAGTGCGAGCGCGCGCTGCTGGTTGTAACTGGATTTTGTTTTTATTCCTTACGTTGTATGTTATATTTTTCATAATTATGTAGCTGTACGTTTGATTGAACAGATTTGATGATGATTTTTTTAATAAAGACGCAAGTGTAGTATTTGTAAAGATGAGTTATATTGAGTAGTTTGGTTTTTTTGTTTAGTATTCTTGTCGGAGTTAGATAATGATAGTGAAATAATGTTTTTATAATTTTGTTTTGTGTTCTTTGTAGTGGGTCTGGGTAATTTTTCGCGGCTGACCCCCATAGCTCAACTAAATATTCAAGATGAGATTTAACTAGAGAGTTATATATTATTTTACGCACTTTTTTTGGAATGCAGTTTGAAACTTACTGCTGCCAGTAATGACATTAACTTTGTTTTGATATGGTTGATGTGAAGTTTCCAAGTGAGTTTGTCGTCTACATGTAATCCTAGATATTTTTCATAGGTTGATCGTTTGAGAACTTCTTTATTTATTGTGAGTGGTGTGAACTGTGAACTCCGGTAACGATTTGTTTTCGGCACAAAATATCATAAAAGATGTTTTTGCGGCGTTAATAGTAAGTAAATTACATTTTAGTCATTCGTTTAGCAGGTCAAGGTCGTTTTGTGCGTCCGTTATAATGTTATGAATAGATTTATTGAAATAAAATAGACATGTGTCATCTGCGTACAGAGTTAAGTGACCTTTAAGCCCTATTTTATTGATATTATTAACATAGATTAGAAAGAGTAGTGAGCTAATAACAGAGCCTTGGGGACAGCCATACGTAATGTTTTGAACCGAGCTAGTGAAATTGTCTAATTTAACTACTTGTCGCCTATTCTGTAAATATGATGTGAACATATCGAGGGTGCTGCCTGTGGTACCTATATTATTTAGTTTCTGGATGAGCTTTTGATGACTCACTGTATCGAATGTTTTTTTAAGATCAATAAAGATCCCTAAAACAACATTTTTTTCATCAATATTTGTTTTTATTTTTGTTTTTAAGTCTACTGCAGCTGTTAGAGTACTTGACTTAGCTCGAAAGCCATATTGTTGGTCTATCAAGAAATTCTTGTCGTTTAGGTATTTACTTAGACGATTATATTGAACTCGTTCGAATATCTTTGATATCACTGGTAAGACCGACACCGGCCTAAAGTTACCCGGGTCAATCCTACTTCCGGACTTGTAAATAGAACTGACCCTAGCAATTTTAAGCGTATCTGGAAAAATACCTCGAGATAAGCACCCGTTTATGCAGTCAGTTAATCTTCTCATTATTATAGGTTTTAAACATTTGATCGCCTTAGTGCTGATGCCGTCTGGGCCTGTGCTTGTGTTGCTGTCAAGGTCGGCAATAATTCTAGATATTTCATCTGTGCTACATGGGGAAAGCTCGTTTAGTGTTATGTTATGTGTGTAATTATAATCGTACATAAAAATATTACCGGTGTTTACATGGTATGTGATGGGTATTTTGTTAGCTAGGTCTGCACCTATTGATGAAAAAAATGAGTTAAATAAGTCACATATTGCATTACCTTCTGTAATCAGGCCTGAGCTCGACATTAGTTTAGGAGGGGCACGGCTGTTGTCCTTAATTTTATTTAACGCTAAATTATTGATAAGGTCCCACATTTTCTTCGGCTGATTGTAATTAATTTTAAATAAGTTAAGGTAGTACTCCTTCTTTTGTGTCTTGATTAGGGTTATTACTCTGCGTTGTTCATCGTTGAAGTTTTTAATTATAGTTTGACCAATACCGCTGTACCGCGCCTTAGGAATACGCGGCGAGGCGAGGGGCAGTGTTGACCAATGAGCGGCGGGCGGGACGCCGTGCGCCGAGAGCTTTGACGAATTAGCGGCCTGCACTGCTCCCCCGTCTCGCCGCGCGCCTTCCTAAGGCGCGGTACAGCGGTATTGGTCAAACTATAGGTCATCGTCTTTTGGATGTGATTTTGTTTGTTGCCATATTTCGTGAGTTTATTGAATCAATAATATCTCGGTTTATCCAGTCTTTTTGTGGTAGGTTTAATATTTTTGTTTTGTCTATTTTGCTCTTATTGACTTGTTCCGAAATAAAACTCTCTAGATAATTATAGTCATTTTTTTCATTGCTGTAAGTAGCTGTTAGAGTTGTATTACTTTGTTGTGTTATTAGAGTATACTCTAATTATTTATTTATTTATATAAAAATTGCAATGCCATTGCATTGTTGTTGCTAGTTAGTAATTGATCTCTATTATGCTGTGGTCCCACGGCCCGCTTTCACATAGGCTTGATCACGCCAGGCCAGGCTGACAGGCCGTGTGAACCGTCGATCTGATGAGGCCGGAATGCTTGGCACGGGAAGTGTCAGGCCTCGACAGGCATAGCCGCGTACCAGGCCGCGACCGCTGCGTCGCCGTGTTCTCGTGGAGGCGATCGGCGGCGGTGATCTCTCGCTTACGACCCTGGTTCAGGCCATGGTACGGAGTGAGAGGAAATGGGAGGCCGACACCTCGAATTACAAATTATTTTACCTTTTATAATTTTTATGATTAGTGGTCACTGGCCCTACTCGTGTGTTAAATTAATGTCGCCATTGTAGCTGCACGTTGTATGATGACGTTCATCATTCGTTTCATTCATTTGTGTCAAAGCGCCTCTACTTTCTTTAATCGTGACTGAATGATGTAACGTAAGGAATTTATTTTAAATGTATTGTAAACGATTGTTGGCTAACCTAATTAAATAAATAAAATAAAAACTTACTTCTAGAGACAACGAAATTCAGGCAGAAATGTCTGATGAGAAAAGCCGCCTTTGTCTTGGCAGATGGTTCTGGAGAAGTCAGTAGTTCAATAAGGATTGGACAACCTCCCTGCTGTATCAGTTCCAAGGAAGCTGGGTCGTATCCGCGAGTCATACCTGCAGGGATAGAAAATTATATTATTTACTAAATACTAGCTTTTGCCCGCAGCTTCACCCGCCTAGACGTCGTAAAATATCCCTCGGGAACGTACTACCTACCGGAGTTAAAAGTACCCTATGTGTTAATCCAGGGTCATTTTTAATAAAACTTACAAATTGTAAAATGTTTGTTGTAGAAGACAGGCTAGAATTCTACAAGTTTCTGTTTAATAAAAATTATGTCATGGAAAGGAGACAGAAACGATTACATATACTCTTGGGCCTGAATGTAACGAGATGAAAATGGTGTGAATTTATAGATTTAAACATACATTAGTGTGTTGCAGTGACTAGTTGCTATCCCACAATTCACACAGCGATCCATAGTTTCAACAATATCCAATCCACAAAACAAAATGTTGTGAAAAGAAAGAAGGCTGCCAAACGGAACCCTATTACTAAACCTACTCTGTCCGTCTGTCTGTCTGTCAGCTGTATGTATCTCATGAACCCTAATATGTAGACAGTTGAAATTTTCACACATTGTATATTCCTAGTGCCGCTATAACAACAAATAAAAAAATAAGTTAATTTAAATGTATTAAAGAAATGTCTTTTTTTCAGCTTTTTTTGTAAAATATTGTACGGAGGTACGGACCGTTTATATGCGTGTCTGCCTCGCACTTGGTCGGTTTTTCAATAGTCGGATAGCATTGTTCTGAAGAATAAATACGGCGTTTTGTCATAATTATTTTGTATGTAAAATCTGTCAAACTGTCATATTAATTCCTCAGTTAAACATTAACTGACGGTAAAAAAAAAAAAATTGGAACATACTGCTAACGTTAGCTAGTCTGCTTACATTAATGGTACTCACATGATAAAGCATACAGACACTTGGTAAGTGCGGTCCCATGTTCCGTCCGTACCAAATTGAGCAGCACCGGCAGCAGCCCACTATCCAGAGCCTTCTCCTGGCAGAACGGGTTGTTCTGACATGCCGTACCTAGGACCGAACTGGCACGAGCTCGCAAGTCCTCATTTTGACTGCTGTAGCACATTGGGAACATGGCGAAACCACCCATTTTGTAGAAGTCTGGAAGTTTAAGTATCAATTAAGAATTAAAAAGAAAGTTTGGTTGGTAATAATAGCGTCACTTATTCAACCCTGCGGTTGATCAAATGAATCCGATGGTCTTGAAACTGATCTCTTTCTGATTGTGTCGGATTGCCATCCCATCGGACTATGAGTGAATGCACCTGTCTCACTTGTGCACTATAATATCCCCCGCATAGATGGCTAGTCTCCGCTAAGATTGGCTGCCATGGCCGAAATTCGGTCGAGGACTATTTAGAATAATAATAAAACTGTTATTATTTTTTAGTTTTCTAATGACAATGCGTCCATGTGGCAACACTTTGAGGAGGCAAATCTCCAGCAATGGCCGTCTTTTGGTTGAAATGATAGTGACGATAATGAATAACAATTTGGTATTTGTGGATTTTAATTGTCATAGATGTCACTGATTTCAAATCAGACAATATATGTAATTTATATATAATCCTGATAGATCTCAAATGTATCTCACAGCCGAAAAGGTTTAAAGCTAACCTGTACCCTAATTGCGTAATGCAACAAAATTACAATCTGTTTTGATTTGAAACAGATTGCTAATCCATTGCTTCAAAAGTTGGAAAAAAAATCTGCTCAACAACGTAAATAACGCAATGAATGTTGTTGAACTGTCAAAATGAAACAAATTAGGCAAAACTGTTTACGAAAATAAGCTACGAAATTAGGGTACCTACTGTACCCTAATTTGCGTAATACAACACAATCACAATGTTTCGATTTGAAACATTGCTAATCTATTGCTTCATAAGTTGGAAAAAAAATCTGCTCAACAACGTCGCAATGAATGTTGTTGAACTGTCAAAATGAAACAAATTAGGTAGAATTGTTTACGAAAATAAGTTACGTAAATTGGAGTGCTGAATGCGTATATTTGATACCAGGATAATTGGACAGCTTTATGTAATAATAATTCCTAATCAAGCAACAAAATTGATGCAGGGTGGGTGATTGTAGGCCACTGGAACTTACCCCGTATTCCGAGTTACGCCTTAATCGCTCACAGCGCTCACATCGATACTTCGCGTTCCTATTTAGATATCACGATTATGACAGCTCTGAGCTGTCACCGATTCGGAACGCTCGTGAACGCGCTCACACTGCTCACAGTGATCGCTCAACGTCAAAACTTATAACATAACCCCAAAACTTGCACAAGATGGTTGGATTTACAGTATTTCTTTGAGTATACACCACAAATTTCTTCTTCTTCCTTGGTTAGGTGGCGACTGTAGCCAGAAACACAATTTCGAAAATGCCACGTTAGTTTAGTTTTGATGCAACTCAAAACAAAACAGCACAACTGTCAATTTTGACAGCTCTCACGGTGATATTAATTTAGAGCATGGTCGGTGTTATCGCAAGATGGCGCATGTCATGACGTCATCTATGACGATTCACGGAACATCGTTATCGCGATAACGCTAACTCGGTACGGTTGTTAGCACGCTCAAATCGATTACAGCGTTACTCGGAACGCACCCTTAGACATAAGTTCAGTTTTAAAAATCACTCTCATTTAACTAGATTCAGGAAGCGGATCCAGTGACAGTTATTAGACATTTATCATTAGTCTCCCAATCCCAATTATCATCTTCATTATTATCTTCTTTCGTGACTAACCTGGTGTCAGAGTTTTAGCCCCTGCCCTGCCCAGCCCTGGGCCTGACTAGGCTTCACATGCCATCGAGAAATATGTCTCAGGCATGCCGGTTTCCTCACGATGTTTTCCTTCACCGTTTTTTAAGCAAGTGATAATTACATTACCAATTAGATAATGTAGAAGAACTTATCACAACTAAGAAGCTCATTTTCAAATAACAATTACTTGAATCATTATTACGTAATGCCATCCAATTAGGACTATAATCCTGTGTAAATTAGAACAGTAAGTTTTTCTTACCATTGGCCACATCCAGATCATCGACATGATCCAATAGTATGGTGAATGAATTCCTCACTTCGTCAGGCAACGCATCACCCTCTTTTATACTATCCAACACTGCCCTGTTTGTCAGTACTTTAATAGCAGTATCCAAAACTTCTGACACATTCACTGTTAAACTACTCAGTGCATCTTCAAGGAATCTACGCCTCTGAAATGTTATGATGTAATTTAAAAAAATTGCATAGTTTAAAAATAAAAATATTATTATAGTCACGTTCAATGTGATGTGGGTAGTATTTTATTTTTACTTTCATATTAAGAACGCAGTATTCAAAAACATGAATAATTTGCATTGTATTAAAATATTACTGAAAATGTTTAAAAAAATAATATTATCATACAAAATCATGTTTAGTATCCATGTTTACGAACCTGATCATCCAGTGGGGCTCTATCTGCGGTCCCTGGAGCGTCTTCCGCTCGCGTAGCTTCCATAGCAAACTTCAACAGATTCTGAAACCACCACACAAAACATGGTATTATGTAAGTGCTAGAACAGCCTTCTGAAAAAATGGTAAACTATGACTTGTTATTTCGACACTTACCTGTAAATTTTTAGGTTGTCTTCGGCTCATAGAAACCGGACTGCTATCCGGTAATGCACCAGCAAGCGACAAAGTATCATTTTGTGTATTTTGCTGATTGTTGGCAACAGGAAAAGTCAATGCACCAGCAATTGCACCTTGTACCGGTTGGGCATTATCCTGACCATTAGCAGGCATATCAACCGTCTTTCTAGAAGGGTTATTTGAACTCATTTTGAATAACCAAAAGTTATCAAACACGAGTTTAGCTTCACTTTAATAACGACAAGTCACTCGATAGATTGATGTTACACTACTAACAATGTACACATAGACCAACAGGCTTTTATTGAACGCGATGAATCACTTAGAGGACTACAACTTCTGGCAAAAATAAGAAATATCGAGAAGCAAACGCAGCACACACATTACCACATTCACATTGAACAAACGTCAATTTGAAATGACATGACAGCACAGGGCCACAGGCATGACAATTTGACAGTCCAGTCACGCACGCTGTCAAAGCAGTGTTGTTATCGTAAAAATCTGAGCTGCCGTATGTCAGTCTGATTTGCCGTATTTTAAGGGAAAAATACAAAATTGCCGTATTTATTTAAAAAAATGTCTATTTCTCATTTGTTTCTTCTCCATAAAGGTTTTTATCGTTCCTATTACTTTAGATTCATGTTTATCTAGAGTTCATGTTCATGTTTTCCTTGCTTCTCGCACATGTCGCGTTACACCTTAGACTTGGTACAATATCCTTGATTTTTGCCATGATTTTGAATCAGTCGTCATCGATTTTTTGAAGGCCATTTTCAGTTTTGATAATTCGTGGTAGTTTCTGGGTTAGTGGCAACAAAGAGTATTTTTTTTTCTAATATTGTAGCGCATAGCTTCTTCAAGTGACAGATATTTGAGTTTCATTTCGTTTCATTCACTAAGCTAGTGAAAAAACGTTTCGTTTAATCTTTTGTCAAATGCCATATTTTGTGATACAGCAATGAGAGGCCTGCCGTATGCCGTATCTCCCGATAAAAATCGTGGATTGCCGTATCAATAACAACAGTGTCAAAGTGGCAACTGTCCAGTGATGCCACCCTTTGATTTTGGATTTCCCATAAGGGGCCTTGCACGAAATCGACTGATTTTGATCAATGGAAAAAGAATATATACATAACTATTTGTGATTTGAAAAGTCGAGTTCTTTGTTTTGCATGTGGCTGAAAGGCATTTTCAAATAAATTAAGTATTCATGGAAAATCACTAATATTCGCAACAAGTTTTCCAAAAAAAGGACGCGCGACTGACGTTTGATCATTTTGTTAGAAAAAAGTACCTACTTTTTATTTTTTAAATAAAAAAATATCATCAACATCATTATATATGGTCTACCTACTTGCATGTGGCTGAACCACTTTTATCCACATCCATATAAAATATAGCAGACCATTTTTTTTTTAAACCCAGTCAGTGATGGTACTTTCCCTATTATTTAGCAAACCATATCAAGAAATTTAATCAAAATCAGACATTATCCTTGAGATAAAATCTAATTTTTGTTTTATATTTATACAATATCTTCAATAGGTAAATCAAAGGCGAAATATACCATATTTTCGAGAGCGCAAAAGTGATGCTACTATTAACAGGTGCTGTGACTTACACGAATGGTCTAGCACCACAAAAACTGTACTTTTATAGTCAGACTAAGTCTAATCTTTCAATTATTTCAAGAACATACCCGCTTTTGTTAATTAACAAATTTTTCGTGCACGGACTCTTAACTATAAGTTTTTTCATACAAACATAATCCCCTCTTTTACCGCCTTAACCGGATGATGAGGATGGATTTCCGAAAAACCCCTTCTTATTGCTCGCCTAAAGGAAGTTTTGAAATTTTGCGTTCCTCGTCCCAGTAGTTTCGGCTTTGCGCTGATGTCAGTTTCTCCTTTTATTCAGGGTCAAACTAAAATAGCTAGCAAAACTCTGCAGACGTGATGGGTAACATAAACATAATAAAATAAATATGATGGTTTTTTTTTTGGGGTCAAAGTAGCTACAGCTGCACGCGTAGCATGACAACCATAGAAACGGAAGAATAGACAAAATGACAGATTGTTATTGTTTATCTGTCATTTTGTCTATTCTTCCGTCGACAAAACCCTTTTCTATTAGCTATTTTCCTTTGAAGATCCGCACAGAGGTAGCACTAGTGGAGGGTACCTACACGTGTATTTTTTGCTTTATCCTATTAATAAAAAATTACAGATAAAACACATTAAAGTGGGGGATTTTATACTTACTTGTGACGTAGCGACCGTGGGGGTCGCTACGTCACAAGTAAGTATATCTACATACCTACTCGTGACGTCATGGCACATCTTAACTTAATGTATCGCCATAATCTTTTAATAACCTAAAAAAGAACAAAAAATACGTGTCCAATATTTTTTAAATAAATAGACCTGACGGAAAAAAAAAAAAATTTGTCCTCGTCCCTATTACCGATATCGCGTCGCGCCTTAATTAAGTCGAAGCCCAACCACTAAAATCCGGTTAAGCAGCCAAGACCTTAGTGGTCAGTACTGCGAGATACCCTTTAAAAAAAATTACCTTAGGTATACATTTTCCTCCGTGACTGTAAAATCGAGATAAAACATTATCATCGTTCAACAAGTCTATCTCAACTCTCAGCTCAGGTTATTGAAAGTCGTTACTATGATAATAAAACGCCTGGATTATTTGCTGCCTAGTGTGATAAATATCACTTCAGATAACATATCACAAAGATAATGTTAAGCAAAGTAACATGTTTTCACAATAACATCCCACGCAGCGGGAGATCCGACGAAACATTTTATTGTTTTAGAAATTAACATTTTAAATTATTTTTCGGTGAAATTTGAAAACGTGTGGTGTGTTTTTATTTATTATTACTTTTTGTACTTAATTAAGTCTATGAAGCTATAAGTTTGTCGAAAGTATCGGTTGAACTAATTAATTATCGGAAACAGGTAAGTGATCACATGATGTTTTTATTTTCATTTGAATACAGTAGACAAATGAAGAATAGTGAGTGATCTATGCACCTATATCCGAAAATACTAAGTATGAACTAATAGAAAGACACCTTTGACAATTTTTGAACATATTTACGAAGTAGCAATTTAAAAAAAATAGACAAATAAATCTAATAAAAATGCACACAATAACGGATCTTGCCTTGTTGGCTCAAATCCGTTATTGTGTGCATTTTTCACGGGACTCTACAGTTAATAGCAGTTATTTTGTTTCCAAAATAAAAATGACAATATTAAATAACAGCGTAGTTATCGAAATTATTGATAAGATAACAACATGATACGATGCTTATTTTAGAAATCCTACTAACATTACAAAAATGTTTCGTGATCTTGAAAGAAATGGTTGCCTAGAATAATTTTACTCTCGTTATTTATGTCCTACATTACGTGGATTATCAATATTTACAGCCGACTTAGCAATGGGACTTCTTACTGTTCACTCTACATCTATCACTAATTTAATAAAGCTGAAGAGTTTGTTTGTTTATTTGAACGCACTAATCTCTGGAGCCGCCAGTGGGATTTGAAAAATTATTCCTCTTAACATCACGCTAGGACCTAAGGGTCCGGGCAGATGGGGGAGCAGAGCAAAAAGAAAAACAGTCTGAAAAAACGCTGAGCGAAAACAAAGTAGATAACAGTGCGGGCAGGCGATACGACGCGATGGGGTGAGTCGGGGAACAAAAAATTTCACGCGGACGAAGTCGCGAGCAGAAGCTAGTTTCTAATATAATTTTAAATCAATAACTAAGCATACACATCCATTGACCAAAACAATATGACTAAGTTATTTTTTACTGAGAGAGAGAGAGTAGAGTTATCTTAGGTTGGGGTTCTATAACTATGGGTCCCATAGTTATAGAACCCCAACCTAAGATATTTAAAATTCGAAATTCAAAATTTTGAATTTCTAAATCTATAATATAAATAAACCCATTGATCAAAATTAACCGCAGCAATACCCTAATTGCGCAATACACGATCAATCACAATCTGTTTCGATTTGAAACAGATTGCTAATCCATTGCTTCATATGTTGGAAAAAAAATCTGCTCAACAGCGTAAATAACGCAATGAATGTTGTTGAACTGTCAAAATGAAACGTATAAGAAAATAAGCTACGGAATTAGGGTACCTACAGCTATCTAATTGCGTAACACATTTTAAGTAAGTTATTAAAACTAATCTGTTTTATTTGACAGTTCAACAACATTCATTGCGTTATTTAGGTTGTTGAGCAGATTTTTTTTCGAACTTATGAAACAATGGATTAGCAATCTGTTTCAAAATGATTCAGATTGTAATTCATCGTATATTACGCAATTAGGGTGCAGTATCGCATATGACAGTGCATATTCCGCATCATTACCTATGTAAAAATCAGATATTGTTTAGATAACACAATATAAATCAAATAAACAACAATGATTTTCGCATCGCTTGGTCTGTAAGAGAATAAAGTAACGTTCGTCGCACAAGGACGACCCTTCTTATCCGATAAAATTATCATGTATCATACGCGAATCGATAACGCGAATAAAGGCTTGTGCAGACCAGCGCGACTTGTCGCGCGACACAAAGACACCGCTCGTCGCGCGACGAGCGGTGCCTTTGTGTCGCGTCGCATGTCGCGCTGGTCTGCACGAGCCTTAAACAGTTTGTGTTACGTTATTATTATACAAAACACGAGTATTATAGCGACAAACCACAGCTACGAGTAGTTACTCCTGTACCCTAATTGCGTAACTTATTTTCGTAAACAATGTTGCCCAATTTGTTTCATTTTGACAGTTCAACAACATTCATTGCGTTATTTACGTTGTTGAGCAGATTTTTTTTCCAACGTAAGAAGCAATGGATTAGCAATCTGTTTCAACTGATCGTGTATTACGCAATTAGGGTACTGTTTTGCCATTTTCTATGACAAGAACTATGTTAAAAAACCGGCCAAGTGCGTGTCTGACCAGGCACAATGAAGGGTTCTTTAGTTGGATGAATTTATCTCAAATACAAACTTAACATTGTAGTTGAAAAACATGTTCTCTCATACATTCCAACTGCAAATGTAAGTCTGTACGCACATTTTTGGGAGATTTACTAGTTATGATATTTTAAGATCATGGACTTCTTATAGGTATTCCTGTAATCTTTAAGTATAGAACTACTTTGTGTATTTTTTTTTAAATTTTAGTCTCCGTAGTTTTGGAGATAAGGGGGGGTTGGAGATGGTAAATTTTCATCTATTTTCCTAAATATTTTTAAAAGCATTTATTTTGATATAATATAAGGAAAAATAATATTTGAGATCCTCACAACAAGCCCTTACATAATTATGATATTTCACACAGTAGAGTTTGCACATGTACTCACCTGCTAATTACAAAAAACAAAAAACGTAAGAAAAATTGAATTTCGACCACTGACGCTTTCGCCTTATGGAACTTGGTTCCAAAAAACTCCAAAGTTCCATTTATCTTTGTTAACAATGTTGGGTTTTTTCCTTTACTAACTAGTTCATCAATCGATTTCCAGCGATGGCGCCTCGGCAGGACACCGGACCCCAGCCACAGCCGATCAGAATAGAGCAGGGGAGGCAGCCCCCACCCCCACCGAGGCCCGGTCGCCTCCAGAGACCCCCGCACGACAACCCCACCGTCTACATAAACAGGCCCACGAATATACCTCGCAACAATGTCAACACCAGTGAAATCGCTCGCACGTAGGTAAACATGTGAATGAAAACAAAATTGTATTTTCAGGCTAGTCTGTGCCATAATTCGTTTTTTTTTTTAATGAACGCTACACATTAAGAAATGACGGCTAAAAGGCTCTTATCTCAATATCGTTAAAAAATAAAATTAAAAAAATTGCGTTCTTTTTTAAGAATGATGATGAAAAGTTCTTTTGGTTTTGGTTTTTGTTGTGATCGTTTGCGGTATTCTGAATACCTTAGTCGCGGAACGAAAACATTGATTTTTTGTAGCATAAGTTCACTGTACTGTTTCTAGGTTATCACTCCACATCCTAGTTACCTAGACGCAGTAGACAGATGCCACCTTCTCAATTGAGGGGTGGGATTTCCCACCTATAAAATTGGGAGTTGTTGAAAGCCTACATTCGGAAAATTTAATACATACCTACCTACTAGCCTACCTATTAGAAATATATCATGTTTAAGTAGAACAAATAAAATAAATGGATCAATGCCTAAGATTATTTTTTTATGATATTCGTCTAAAATAGTACTTAATTATTTTTGTGTTAGCGTTAGATAATAAATAGAAAAATATTATATACTTAAAATATTATGATATTTGTATGATTAGCAGTTTTTCAAAATTAGTCAGGCAGATACCTAATGAACGTAATCTGTTTAGTTTTTAAGCATTAAATGTAAATACCTACCTATTGTAGATTCTGTATTTATACGGTATTAGATTTTAACTGAATTTTTACTAGACCAAATAAAATATAGGTAATTATTAATTCTCATGGTTTTAATAAATTACCTATTAATGTTCCACGTCCTAAAGTAATTAGTAATAGTAGACTATGTATGTAATAGGCATACTTATGTAGCACTTAATAAAGTTATGTAAATGATGAGATTATTTACATAACTCTAACCATCGCTCATCACATCACAATCATAGATCAATCATTTTCTCTAGTCTATGGCAGCGTAGGTACACACGGCTACACATCAAGCTATACATACATTTCCAGTTTATGTTGATCTCGCATTGTATAGGATTTCCGTACAATGCGAGGTCAGCTTATACTGGAAATGTATAGCTTGATGTGTAGCCGTGTGTACCTACATATTTAAAATCCAGCGCCGGCCGTGGGGTAGAGCGAGAGGAGCGGTTGTTCTAGGCGGTATCGGTAGGCGCCAGATGGCAAGGGGCGCCAAATAACCAAATGCAAAAAACAATTTCCAGCGCAAAATAAAATTTTGACAGCGCTTTTTAAATAAATAGCAGTAAAATCTAAAGCATATTAAAGAAGCAGGAGTAAACTTATTAGAGCTACTTATAGTCGCCGGCACGTAACTTGGCAAGAATCGGAGATGCACATTATAATTCGTTTCCGCTTGTTTTTCTTTACAGACATGTTCAAAAATAAATTATGGCAATAACCATAGAATAAAAGTGTGATTTTTTTGTTGCACTAATTCTTCATACAATACGCCAAAATCTTGCTAAATTCAATTACGTGCGCTGCAAGTGTAATTTAATTTTTAAATTCAATATCTGTTCATATTTGCAACAAAAGTAGATTTTAGAAAATTTGGGAATTATTATTTACTTATTTAACAAGAAACCGAAGTAGAATTTACGTGAAGTGAAAGCGTCGATCAAAGGACGCCGAAAGACAATCTCGCTCCTGATCAAGGGCTAGGACCGGCGCTGTTAAAGTCATTGGCATGCATTATTCCTTCATAGAGGCTCCCGCAGAGGCGCGACGAGACGCGCGGCGCGCGACTACAATTTCCGTATAGTTCTACCGCTTAACTTAACTGAGACCTTCGATCAGTTGATCGAAGACTGAGACGGTTCCTGAGGTAGCAGCGCGGTGCGGGCGGGGTGTGATGTAGTGATGCGAGAGCTCAGTGAAGGCTCGTGCAGACCAGCGCTATACGCGACGCGACACAAAGGCACCGTTCGTCGCGCGACGAGCGGTGCCTTTGTGTCGCGTCACGTGTCGCGCCTGTTTGTAAGAGCCTTAATTCGTCAACTTATGACAACTGTCACCCCTCCCGCACCGCGCAGCTACTTCGCATTATATAGACTCGCGTTGTACTGTTGCGTCGCGCTTGTTTGCGAGAGCCTTATGTCTTCCTTTATGAACAGACTACGATAATAATCCTCAAAACGATTATCGCCATTCTCGATTATTTCATGAAGATCCAGAGTCTTGTATCCAGAGATCGTAATAGTACACACGGCTACACATCAAGCTATATATTTCCAGTATAAGCTGACCTCGCATTGCACAGAAATCCTATATAATGCGAGATCAGCACAAAAAAGGAAATGCATAGCTTGATGTGTAGCCGTATGTACCTACCTACATATTTTAAAATTGCAGATGAGGTGAATGCACTTAGGTTCCTCCTTGTTATCTTTATCTTTACGTAGGTATACCTACTTCGATAGAAAAGAGTCTTATAAAAACTTTTTTAGTACCTATTGCGATTTTGCGAAGTAAGTAATATTGAAGTCTCGTTTCTTATTAAAAGTCTGAAGTTATATGAAAGAACTTGAAGAAACATTCCTGGTATTTAAAACTGTGGAAAACAGCAATTGAAAAAGATAAATAAAATTATGAAAATGGACGATTGGTCATTTATAGGGATTCCATTTTCAAACAAAGCATGCTACAAGCTGAAGTGGCAGTGGGCTGGCCAAGTTTGCCGAAGGATCGATGGCCGGTGGAGCAGACGAGTCCTGAAGTGGAGACCGCTTAGCGACATGCGTAGTGTGGGACACCCTCAGCTAGATGGACCGACGACCTTATAGCTGGGATACACTGAATGCGGAAAACGAAGGATAGGGTATTGTTGCGCAGCCTGGGAGAGGCCTATATCCAGCAGTGGACTGTGATATGCTGACTTGATTGAATGATCTCCTAACTCCATTGGTATACTTATGTTATTGTAATTATCCAAAGGTTAACCAAAATTCCGAATTTATATTATGAAACGGAATTCCGTTGTAAAAAAAAAACGTTGCTAAATTGAAGAGTACAACTGTGACGTAGCATGACAACTGAAGTGACAGGTATTACGTTTAGTCGGTTAACCATGTCCACACGTACTAATAGTCCACGAATTTATTGTGCTGGACTCTCCGATCCAGATGACCCCATAACACTTCTCCAGGAGAAGAATAGGGCCACCAGTACAGTGCACAAACACAGACGACACCCGTCATTCCGACTCCGCCGCCGAGGTCCTTCGCGATCGCGGCCGCGTCCCCGAATAAATGATACTCCCCCCCGACCCTTGCTCGAAAACGAGGTGCCAGCAGTTGTTGCAGCTGAGCACGTAGCTTTAAATACCCTGTATAATAATCAAGATGAAAATCTAAGTTTAATCCAGCGTGTCCCTTCTTGCTGTCCTCCCCCCAGCGACGCCCTAAGCCGAGGTTCGTACCCCATGGGGGCGCCCTTAGTGAGCGTTCGCCTAGTTTTAATTTAGAATAGTTTTTGCCTCTGACTGGAGGCTTTGAGTGTAGAAACTTAAGGCAGCCACAAGAAAACCCCGTTAAGAATTCATGACCTAATAGGTCAACTACGAGATGCACTAGTTATTAAAAAAAAAATTGCTATTGAGGGCTGTTCCTCTTTGCTTCAATAACGTGATAAGTCCGACAATAATATTGTCGGATACGTTATTGAAGCAAAGAAGCGAATTATTAATCTGGAGTTTACATTTTTTTAACCACCCTATTTAGGTTGAAAGATAAATTGGGGTCGGCTTCCAATCTAACCGGATGCTGCTGGCTGAGTAGGTACCAGTATTTTTCTTGGAGCGACTGCCTATCTGACCTCCACAACCACAGCCCTACTGGGCTTCTGATTACTCGTAACGACCGTCTGTCATCCACAAATGACAGCCGGGACCAACGGTTTAACGTGCTTTCTGAGGCACGAAGGTGTCCCGATCTGTAATAGATTGTCACTCATTCACGAACCGAACTCGGCAAGCGTATAGCTGCGACTCGAGCCCCTCACGACGAACTATAAGGGAATATACGCGATGGTAACCACCACGACCACACTGGACACTGACTACGCTTGGCAAAGGGAAACAAAACGCAACATACATGACAAGGATTAATCATTTATTAGCGGTTGTAAAATGAAAATCTTAAAATCAATCTGAACTTTACATTTCCATAATAAAATGCATTCAAAATATTTTATTTCACATAAACCTACAAGGGCACTTATGAAACGTCAGAAACTAGGTGCACGGATCCAATTGCTCGTTTCCTATGCAGAAGAGCTGGCAAGAAACTCCACTACTCTTTTAAAAATAAATGGTTTTTACAATGTTTAAATACAATAATAATAATAAGGACCTATTTAAACCAAATGACATGATTGCCACTACAGCTGTAACAAATAAATTCAAGTCTGACTCGTGGAGTCCTTAAAATAAT
Source organism: Agrochola litura (assembly GCA_949152395.1). Lineage (NCBI taxonomy): Eukaryota > Metazoa > Arthropoda > Insecta > Lepidoptera > Noctuidae > Agrochola > Agrochola litura. The sequence continues at coordinate 11,531,680 of OX424511.1, forward strand.
GCTTGGTGCTGATAAATGACTGCTGTTAAATAGAGAATTTTTGTTATTACTTCGACTTCGAAAGTTTACAAGTTAGCAACAGAAAAATATTTCTTCGCTGATCTATGTTTGCTAAACTCTTCATTATTATATTTGACTGTGATGTAAATTCTGATCCTAATAAACAGTTTTTTGGCGTAGTTAATTGGAAAACATGAACACGGAGGAACGTAAATTATTTGATTCATGCTTTCAAAAATGGATTTAGCAATCTTACAATTTATATAGAAGTTATTGAAGAAGCTCTGGTAATGCCTTTCCATCTCTTCTACAAAATTTACGAAGTCTTCCGGTGGTATGCATCGAGTTTTATAACCTTCGTTGTTCGTCAAACCGTCCTCATCCATGTTAACTATTTCAATTTTATCATCGGGAAAAAAACACGCTTTCAAATGATGACAATCTCCGTGTAAGCTCGTACATTTGTTAAACAAGTAACCACTAATGTATCTCAATTTGTTATCTTCCGGTAATTCAATTTTACAATAATCTGAACTAGAGATTGAAGGAGTACTAGATTCTATGATTGATTCGTTACAATCTTCGTCCATTCGTAAATTCTCTTCTGTTTCAGTGCTCAACATAAATCCTAATTTTTCTGTATTAACAAGTAATTGTGTCAAGTCCCCTGAACCTTTTCCTTGTTTACCGTGTTTTATTATGTTCGTAAAGAAAATTTTCCTAAATGCTGAGACAAACTGTCTAGTGGTGGGCTTTTTCCTCTTGCTACGGACTTGTCCAAAGAAAATGTCTGTAACATCTTGATTTAACCGTCTGGTTAGTAGACTGTTATAGCCCTCCACCCTGAGGTCATCAAACAAAAGCAGAATTGATGTTATCGTAATTTGATACCCCGTAGTAAACTTAGCAGTTGACGTCACATCGCGTCCTGTCGTAGAACTAATTAGTCTCAACGATTTAAAAAACTGAAGCATTTCATTCATAAATGTTATTTGTGTAACACTTCCACAGAACGCCTGCTGGTATTCGCATGTCGAGTGGACGGATGAAGAATTTAAAATGTCGAATAAGTCATTTATCAGTTTAATGAACTTTACAGTTTCTTTCGCGGATTCATGTATAGCCTGAAAATCTATATAGCATGATATAGCTGTTGCAACAGTATGGCTTAATAGTTCTGTAGCAAACTGGACCTGAATTTTATCAAAAATTGAGGGTTTAATGTGACTCTCTGTTAACTTTGGAGCCAGTCTTAACGTTTTGTTCCTCTCACTTTCATAAAATTGCAAAATATGTTCATATTTTGCAACTGATCCATGAAAATAAAAATCATTCGTCATCAGATTGTTTCTCAATGATTTAATCAAGTGCAGTGCGTCAATTATGTAGAATATTTTTCTGTTTTGAATGAAAAAGTAAGGTCTTTCAGTCGAAATCGTATTCCGTTTTTCTTCACCTAACAGATCGGATCCTAGATCAGAAACGAATGTTCTAATATCTAGTCCGACATCGATAAGTTTTTCTAATAATTGCTCAATCCAGTTAGATATGTCATCACTGTTTTTGGATTCCCCAAGGAGTGCAAAGCCAATAGGTTGTTGCCAGTTCCCAAATATGCCCCTTATTATAACCACTAAAGCCTTTTTTGCCAGCACAGGAGTTTGAAGTCCGTTCACCTCTTGCAGTCCAATGATTTTGTCCAAGTTTATATTGTAAAATAGACTGGTTTTCAAACTGATGGCATCAACTACGACGGAACAAACTTTTTCGGAATTCGTCATGTTATTGACTTTCACCTTCAGGGTCGTCATCAGCTGCTCATTAACTTCCGTGCTGATTGGTAATGAGTGTCTTGCTAAAGTCGTTGCGTTTGGCAGGCACAGAGCTTGCTCCAGTAACTTGTATGCCTGTGGGCTTGTATAGTACAAATTAATACAAAACTGTTTATATTTCGGCGAGTACCTATTCCCTTTGCCGTGAAATTTCAATTTTGTCTGTGCTTTTACAATTTCTGCTAAGGGTTTTGTCAGGAATTTGTCGCAAAGCTTGTGAAACGTGTCTTTGGTGAGGCTGCTTGATGCGGCCGACTTCATCTGTTTCTTGCACGTTATTAGTTCTTCCTTCAGTTTTTTCACAGATGGAAGGGACGTTGTAAGAAAATTCGCCGTTTGCGCTCCTTTTTCTATTTTCAATACATAAAAGTCCGTCTGTGCGAATTTGTTGAGTGTTTCTTTTATTTCAGTTTGTGTATGTTTGGCTACCGACCGTTTGACAGGTAACTTTAGGGAGGGTACAGAGAACTTCCTCAGTCTTTTTCGTTCGGGGGTCCCCTGAATGCTGCCAGGGTCGAAATGCTCTTCACAGACAACATAGCTGTGAGCCTGCTTGTCCTGCAACTCCTCCCTTGAAATTAAGTTCAGCCAAATGGCACGTCTGGAAATAAAATACATTAGTTTAATTCAAGCGATACATAAACGGCTTAATTACTATTGGATATTGACAGTGGTTTTTACAAATGCCGACGTTCTTCTGCCTTGTTGTCGATTTTTTGTTTGTACCAGGCTTCCGTCAATTACTTATAGCCTGTGTTTCGGCAACCACAGGAGCCTTATTGGCAGTGAAGGCAATCAAAATATCGTCATCACGGCTAGAACTCTTTTGATGTTCTGCAGCATCCCTACTTTCTGACATTCCAAGTTATCCGCAGCGGATACTTATTGGCGTTGGCGACCGTTATTATTAAAAACGAAAACCATTATACACGTAGTAGACACCTAAGCATGCAGATTGGATATCAAGAAACCCTATTACCGGTAACTGTATTAGGTTAACCCTTGACAAAAAAGTTGCAATACGTAATATTAATAGAAATTATAAATCTGTATTAAAATTATTTTAACAGATTTTTATTATGTAATGGCGCCCGGTCATGCACATTGCATGTGTAATTTGTAAGGTTGGGTTAGGTTAGGTTAGATCTTCCACTGTCGGGAGGACACGGCGCAGCATACACTGGCAGAGTGTACCGCATGGGAGGAGCCGCGCCGTAGTACCCTCGTATCGAAGTCGGAGCCAACCTGTCGCTGCCGGCTGTCGCTCGTTCGATGGTCGGGAACGCCGAGTCGTAGGATACGGTAATCTCCTTCTGTGACACCGTCACTTCGAATGAGGCTGCGGAAAGGGAGCGGGAGATTAAGACCAATCTCCCGATCCGTAGTAGGCGGATCTGGCGTCGGCGGAGGCCCGACAAAGACCCGCTGACAAAAACAAAGGTTAGGTTAGATCTAAAACTAACGGCGAGTTAAAAGATATACTGATAAAGACGAACAGTCTCAGAATAATAACAAAACGGCCTTCTACAATCTACAAGTCAAATCAAAGATTCTAACGGATATTGCCGTCTTCTCCGATATTATTTTCTGCTTGAAATCGTGAAAAGAGACTACCTGGACCCCGACCTACGAAGAACTCTTATACTGAAAACGCCGATGGAACTCCTGGCTTAGGTACTAATATAGCACTTTGTACGTAGATAAAGCAACCTTGAAACGAAATGAAAATAAACCGAATGCGGTCTGGTGCAGCAGTGGGAGTCTATAGTACAAAATATACATGTATATTACATATCTATGCGTATTTGTATTGTAAAATGGCTGGCACGTCACGCCAGTGAGGCGACCCCTCCGTCCGCCGCATACCGTGCAAAGCGAGCGATGTGTATGTACGTGTGCTGGACGATATTATGTAGGCAGACAAAACGAAGTAATGAAATAAGTACAGAAGGTAAAGTGCATACAGCTTGTGTTCAGGGTTCGAATTTCAAAAAATAGGACCAAAATGAGTAATGCCTATGGTTACCATTTCGAAATTTGAAAAGTCCTGACAAAAAACCCGCTATCTAAGTGCGTAACACATTTTTGTAAATGATCAAGACTAATCTGTTTCATTTTGACAGTTCAACAACATTCATTGCGTTATTTACTTTGTTGAGCAATTTTTTTTTCGAACTGGTGTAGCAATGGGTTAGCAATCTCTTTCAAAATGATTCAGATTGTGATTGATCGTGTATTACGCGGGTGCAGGACATTATGCTTTTATTCTTTTTTTTCAGAAGACAATGAATTTTATCTATTTTCTAAATAAAATCTTCTAAAAATCCGGACAAGTCCGAGCGGGAAGCCTAAAAGCTGGACATGTCCGGACAAATCCGGACGGATGGTAACCCTAGTAGTAACTGACTGAACAATTGTACCAAAATCTACCTACCTGTCATCTTCTGAGGGCAGCGAAAAAAACGATATCTTGGGCTTGTTGACATTTGTGTTGCTGCAGCCAAACACGGAACAAAATTTTTTCGCCATTTTAATACAGACTGCCGTACGTTCATAGCAAGCAAAGTTCCTGGCGCGACTGGATTCCCCCCGCTATATTCCGTGTATACGGAGAGTCTACACGGAACTGCGTCAGCTATGCGAGCTAAGCTAAACTAACTTAGCTTAGCTCTTGGTCTGCAACCCGCATTAATATTATCGCGCGATAAAAGCACAAGAATAATAAACGAGAAAAGCGCGCCTGTGTCGAAGAGGCTTTAAACATTTTTACGCAAAAAGAAACCAAGTTGTAGTATTAAGCAAATATGTATAATTTTTCTTCTAAGGTTTTTTTTTAAATTTTGTTTTGACAAACAGCCGAATGGTTTTTTTTTTTGTATACAAAGCCAGCGGCTATGTCGGCCATGATTAAAAAAATTAAAAGGAACTCAACATGAAAAATGCGAATCACGCAAGAGTTTACCAAACATAAATATTGCCATTGTAATAATAGAATTTCCCTAAAATTAGGGTAATTTTAATTAAATAAGCATTTGGAATTACCTATTAAGTGCATTGTAAGCAACGTTCATTGATTGTAAAAGAGTTTTTTTATGGTATTTCTATTAAAATCTATTCTAATTATGTACATATATTATTATAATTGTGTGTATTTGGCTCAATATTTAAAATGGGTTTCGTATCAAAATACATACCGACCTCAGTATTTGACACCAGAAATCTTTTTGACCACCACAACACAGTTATTGGTGGGACATGGTTTCGTTGTGTATTTTTTTAATAGGTACAGATTTTGGATTTTTGACCATCTGACTATATGTATGAGTATATCCGTTTTCTTCATGGTTCTCAGTGTCGGTCTCGGTGACTAACTGACGACGTTATGGTTACTCTGTAGTAGCGCTGAAAGGTCATCGAGATAATGTGGAGAGAAGAATATTTAGCTATGCAAGTCATGACTGTATTGTCATCAGCCTTGGCTTGACTGAGGACAATCAACCACATACAAATATGTCATGTAGGTACATAGACTATCTATGAGTTACGATTCCCAGAATTCTGACAATGTCAATAGGTTATCAGTGATAAATACTATTGTACCTACCCCATTTTGGTCAGGCTAGAAGATTATTACTGTTTCTTATTCTAACTTCATCTATATACCTATCTACTTTAAAAGTGATAACGAATAAATTTATCTTGATCTCATTGAGAGCAGAGAGGTTACTATGTAACTAGGCAGGTGTCATTATTCCTTCATAATAATTGATTGGCAACAATAAAAATAAACAGTAATGTTGCGGAGCGGGCGGCGGGCCCGGCCACGGAGCGGCAACGTCGCACGATCGATCGACGGACGCCGCGTTTAAGGCCAACAGGAGTTTCCCCGTACGAGAAATACACTCGGAGTTTCTTTACAATCAGACTTCTTTCGTTGAGTGTTACATAAATACCTACTTATTTGCTGAGAAAACATTTCTTAGAAATTCTGGACAAGTTCGAAGTTAGTCGAAAAACATTTAATTGAAGAGACGTGGAGGGGAATAGAGGAGTCTTTTATTCGCTGGTCGTAGAAACACTTCAAGTGCCATAATAATATCAAGCGAGCTCAATGATTGTTGATTTGTACATGTAAAAGATACGAGAGTACTTGATCTTTAATTAAAATATTTAATAAACAACTCCGTCATCTTGTCTAGTAAAATCCAAGCCACTCATTAAAATTAGTACTTACTGCGATTCAAATTGTATTTCATACTAATAACACCGAGCTTCGTAGGGAGTTGGTAGGTACTCTTGGGACCAATATTCTTTTCGAATTTTTCAAGGTACAAAGCACAAGAATAAAAAAAGTGCTCAACTTCAATTCGTTGGACAGCCTGGATAAAATTAACTAGGCGGAATATTTTAAAATTCTGCCCGATACATAAATGTTTCACTGGGCTAAAATGGCGAACATAACAACTTTATAATGTGGCGTCGACGTCGAAGAAATCCGTCATTCATTATTCTGTCGTAGATAAATAACTCGCCCACGTTATGGACGGTTCATTCAATTACTGGCTGTGAAAAAAAATAAGTCGTTATCAAGAAAATGTCGGATATTATGGCGCATGAATTGCTAGGTTGGAATTTTTCCTGGCGTCAATTTTCTAACGTTAAATGAAACGTTTTGAATGTCATGCAGTGTGAGTTGAGAAGGCAGGCAGACATTTTCCGGTGTATATTTTCGATCAGCTTTTAGCACAAGGTAAGTTTACTCAACAAAGCCGTCAGACCGGAGTCAGTTGCAAGTCTTGCAAGTCACAAGCTGTTATTATGTATACATAGATAATGATTGCTTGTGAAACTACAAATTAAAGCTCATACTTACACTGTTCGTGTTCATATTCTGAATTTTCGTTATGTATGTCTCTGCATAAAAAACTAACAATCTCAGTTTGTACACACGGCTACACATCAAGCTATACATTTCCAGTATAAGCTGACCTCGCATTGTACGGAAATCTTATATGATGCGAGATCAGCATAAATTGAAAATGTATAGCTTGATGTGTAGCCGTGTGTACATACACCTCTAAATCAATAAAGTAGAAAAATATGAAAGGCCTTCGTTTGTTAGAAATTAACAAAACGATTTCATGACCTCCAATTTAAGAGCACACATAAGGAGACCAATAAATGTGCATAACGAAAGGAAGTATGCACGCCGCAAGAGGCCGCAACAGTGAACGCAAATAAATTTGCCGCAAGGACAGAGCCAAGCGTTGTTCCCTTCTCTACCTGAGACAGATCTAAAGTGTTGGTAACAGCAGTAGCCCATGTTGTCGATCGACGATAGCTAACGTGCCTTGTATCGCGCCCACATCTCGTTTTGCACTGACAACTAGTTGCAACTTTAGTGGGAAGCTGGTAGGTGAAAGTTACTTATCTCTACAGTTAGTAGAATGAAATAAAACAGACATTATAAACGAAAGAATGAGATTATTTGAATCCATTGTTTCCATTCACAACGTTGTGACGTCAAATGGAGAATTAATGAGAGTAAATAACTACCTGAATCCAACGCCTAAAATCATTATCATAATGACAAAGACTACACGAGTGTATCTATGCAGTGATTTAAAAATAACATTAGGATATGACTCATCGATTGCCATCTACCGATCACAAATTGCTTTTGAGGTGAGAAACAAAAAAAAATTGATTCGTTGACGAAATTACAGTTTATCACGAGATGACATGGCTTAAAGATAGACGGTATCCTGGTGATGACTACAACGGAGCAGTGCGTTAATTTCCACTGGTCCAGATTCCCTTTTGTCGCTCGTAATGACTGGTGATCCTGTTGCTGCTAACACATTTTTTTCTTTTGATACTACACAATATCTGCAACGAATGACAAAATATTATATTTATACAATGCCATGGCCCATATATTCAAAGGATCTGCATAATATTATAGTTTTCTATGCTGTGCCATGAACACTATCATAAAGATTGTATGATGATATTAGGGTCATTGCGGCGAGTCACGGCTTCGCGAATATGCAGTTATGTGATGGATGAACTATGTGAACAAAGTTTTTAGTAGATAATTGATGAAATTAGGAACAGCAGATAATTTATGGGTTAAGTATTCTGATTTCAACGCGCCCAGCACGCATAGCAGCAGTTTTTGTTTTCTTGAATGGACTCAATTTATATTGATTTAAGCAATGAAATCCAGTTGAGGGATATGAATAGTTTAGAAGTCAGTCCAACCCAGGCGTCATCCAGTACATAAATGTAAAAAATGAAAAGCGTCTTGTCAGGCCGAAGATTATCTTGGCAGTTATGAACCACCCACCTATTTATACCGCGTTGTGTCGGTCGCCGCGACGTTGCCAGCTCGCACCCGCTGGCGAGCACTTTGAATTTCGAACGTGAACCGGTATTATTGCTAGCGCTCAGAACTTGCCCATTTTAAGAGAAAACGAACAGAAATACATTTTGTAGGCGTTTCTATATTTTTGTTTAGTAAAAGAATAGACCATGTCAATCCCTTCTGAATATATCTGTACAAAACCTATATGTATGTGGGCTATATATATGTGTGTTATTAAAAAAGTAATTAGAATAAGGTCGGACCATTTATGCTTTGACGTTATAGTGGAAAAAATAGATATACCTACTACGCAATAAGCATCACCTTTGTACGTATTTTTCTGTTCCTTTCTTCTTGTCTGTTTATATGTGTGTAGGTACATAAACTGTTAAATAAATAAGAAGAAAATGAAACATAAGTAAATGAAATAGCTGAAAAAGGACGTCAAGAAATTCCGTCTTTCCAAGAAAGGCGATAAAGTTTCAGCTTAAATAGCATTTCCTTTCAAACATGAGAATTCACAAATCCCAAATAAGTACTTAACTGCACAATGTGCCATGTCTTTATCAAAAAGACTGCAATACCAATGATTTCATGGTGTAAGCATTGATTAACTGTGTCCATATAATATATTTTTTATTGAAAAATCTGTGATTACGTACTACAAAAACCTAAACCCAATAACGTAAACAATCTTGAATCTTGCAGTCCAACTTCCGAGTGACATGAGTACCTAAATATTTTTATTTTATATCTGGGGAGATTTATCTTTGAGCTGGCAGCCCCGACATTCTTGTGCCGAGTTCGGCTCGGCCAGCATTCGGCTCGCGGGCCTAGATGTAGAAGCGCGTATGCTTGCTCCATTCCACGACACAATTTTAGTCGCGTATTTTTTTACGATTAATAACATTGTACTTTGAAACATGAATCTCGGATGAAGGTGTATGATTTCTAAAATGTATTTTAGCGTTCATTTGTCTGCAGTATCGCTGTCTGAAGTCTATTCTAATGATTTAAAATTAAACAGTTGAACAAATGAGATAGATGCCTGCATTCATTTGCAACCACACATTGAAATACGCCGTTGCGTTTGGTATCTACTGTGGGAACCTAATTCATTATCTCGAGCTGTTTAGTTTATTTTTATTGCAAAGAGGTAACAAAAACTGCTATCTGGAGATAGACAGGCATAAAAGAAACATAGGAACAGATAGCTACCTAACTGTCTTTTACTTTTACAGCTTTCCTGAACAAATTGCAGTTACGTTTGAAGCATTCACTTAACGTTTAGGTACCTAAGACTAAGTTGGAAGTTTGGAAGGCACTGATAATATTCTGAAGGAATCATTCCAAGGGCAAGGAGGTTAATTAAGGGCTTTCACTAGCTTGGTGATATCGTTGTCGGAATGCTTCGTTTAATTCCTTCTGCTGTTACGATTAAATCTGACACTGGTTCTCGGATGCTCAGCATCAGCTCTTAGGACATTATTGTTTTCGGTTAGGTAGGTATTTGCGCAGTGCAGTTGGCACAATACTATCACAGATAGGTACAGTAAGGTATACGTCCCGGTTGCCGGATAGCCGGTGCCGGGTACTCGGGTAACCCGGGTGTATGGGCGTGTACGTTGTCTTTCACACGTACCGGCAAAGGATAACGCACATGCCCATATAATTAGCCGCCGGGTACCCGGCAACCGGGACGTATGAATTTGAAAAGGCATATGTGCAATTTTTTTTTAATTATGTAGGTACTTATGTTAAAGCCTCAAAAGTCATAAATAGTTTGAAGTGTCACGTAGATATACGAGTAGTACTTACCTAATGAAGTAGAGATACGTACCAAAGAAATACAGAGTCAAATTAAATTAGCTAGGGAAACTCCGCAGAGGCGACGGATTTTTATAATTTTTTGTTATAGCAGCAATTGAAATACACAATCTGTGAAAATTTCAACTGTCTTCCTATTACGGTTCATGAGATACAGCCCGCTGACAGACAGACGGACTAACGCGGACGGACGGACAGCGGAGGGTACTAACCCTCCGCTGTCCGTCCGTCCGCGTTAGTCCGTTATAGGGTTCCGTTTGGCACCCTTCGGGTACGTAACGGTACCCAAAAAAAGAAGATTTGATGATTTTTCTGGGGTCAACGACCGCTGGTAGTGTAGTTACTTGCAGTATGAGTTGAGAAAATCATTTAATTTTATCGTTTTTAGATATCGATAGGTACCCATTGCGTCAGTGAAAGTGTGAAGTTTACACAAAAAATACTTATATTCCAAGTAACTACAAACTGAAGGAAGTTGACACAATTTTTTTTTTTTAATAATTTCGATAATCTGGCCACGCTAAGTCTGCAATGGAATAAATGGGCAACCCCAAAAAGTTTTTAAATGGTATACTTTTACATCAGTCAGTTATGTCAGTTTCGGGGTTGTAAGTAGATCTAATGATTTTGATATTTTGCCTTTTGATTTTTGCATAATAGATTATTGTAACAAATAAACTATGTCTTACCTATGCTCTACCTCCATACGATGACAAGACTGTTTCAAATCCACACTGCATCGTGCTAAAGTGACTAGTCTTTACTAGGAATAAATCAGAATATAAACAAAATAACCCATGAAAAACAAAAAGACAAACAAAGTATCAAATTATTTTTTCGTAGGACAGGATGGTGTTCCCGTCTATAGATTTCATATTTCACCTTTTTTTACATAAGCAGACTTAGCGTGGCCAGACTCCACCCATCACGCAGAGCTGGGGTTGCAAAATTACGTAATTTTACGGAAAACGCTGGTAAAATACGGGTATTTTACTATCATTTATATAAATTGCGGTAAAATAACCGGCGATTTACTAAGTTTTTAATTTTAATTTTTGCTGTCCTCTGCTTTGCCTCTGCTCATAAATGATATTATTATAATCCATGACATAGTGTGATTCATATCTTGAATTCTTGACTTGAGAATTAAGTTTTAGGGATTTTTAGTACGCATAAGTCGCACGAGCCCAGTCTTCTGTTTTTATTTTTTAAGTTCCAATACTCTGGCAAATTTCATTCAAATCCGTTAATAGTGAAGTAGTGACATACCTACACATGATAGACACAAACAAACTCACTTCCGTATTTGCAGTGTTTTAGTGGGTATTACTATGTGAGTACGTTTAATACGTTTTTTACCGAAAACTACCATATTTTACCGTAAAATATAGTAAATTACGTAAAATAGGTAACATTTTAGCATATTATATGCAGAGCTTCGCTGGCTAATTTGATTTGATCCTGTATATTATAAGTAGGCACCGTAAACATCTACTCTGACGTAAAACATAGACGTCCTAGTACCTACTAGTACTAAATTGTATACCAACGTTCTGATCAGAAATAAAACCCTAACTTTAGCGTCAGTGTGGAACATAAACCGCTGGAGTCAACTCAAATGGGTCACTGTTCGGTGTAGTCTGAAATCAATAAACTGGTTGCGTTACTGCTGCATGTGACCGGCCACTAACAATATACTTCGTATTGATATGCTGTGTTGTCTATGTTCCTAGTGGCCAGTGTGGCTACGTTCTATGGCACTTCTAGGCGCGGTTACGATAATGTTCTACTTTAGCATAAATGCTATGTGAAGTGTCTCTTTGTTTTCTTTGAATAGCGCGCTTTATGGTGAACTATATATTTTGCTAGATACTTTAGCTTGGACCAGTGAATATATAATAATAGTATAAGCCTGGATCCTGGTTTGATATAATACTTACTTCTTTATGGTAACCAGAAAAGAAAGAAACGACCGCCTTATTATTAATGCTGTAACTTACAGCATTAATAATAAGGCGGTCGACAATAACTCGAGTTCAGATCTAAGATCTGAACTCGAGTTTAGGCTTCGAATTTAATTTTTTTCCAGGAATCTTCCAAGCTCTCAGTAGACCCTTTCTAAAAATATGATGAAAAAAAACGTCACCTACTTATTTATATGCCAATAGCACCATACACTGCTACACTACTAGGATCTTTTGGCGCTCGAATGACGTTGACAGGGGGGCGCTGTTGGTAAACATTTGTGCAATTGTTTTGTGAAATGTATTGAAAAACCACTATGGCAGCATTAGTTCTGATTTTGGCCACGCGCCAAAAGAGCCTTCTTCAGCTATATTACTACAATTATAAAACAGCCGCCGCGTCTGTCTGTCTGTACGCGATTAACTCAAAAACTACCAAACGGATTTTCATACAGTTGAGGTGTATAATTTAATAAGGTTTTGTAGAAATTTGCTGCAATATGACGATAATAATTGTTGAAGATGTCGGAAAAAATCATGCCGGCTGGGGAGCTTTACGGACGTGCGCCGCGTAAACATTAGATGAATTTGAACACATAGGGTAGGTACTTTAAATTTCGGTAGGACTTACGGCGAAGCCGCGGGCAAAGGCTAGTACCCTACCTACAATACACATTGAGAAAATGAATGGCTAATATAGGATGCATCAGTAATCTGTCTTCCCACGAAGCCACAAGGGTGATGGTGGAGGGCACCAGGACGATGACTTCCGTTGTTACAAGAGGCTCACGTAGCCGTGGGAGGTACAGGCTACAGGGGATAGAAAACTAATAATAGTTCCTTTAATTAAAACAAGGTTCTTCGGAAGACTTTTCCAGGAATTTAATCAGTTTGATTTATTCTTTTCTTAGGACGCTAGGCTAATTAGGCTTTAGATATTTGTGGAGAATTGGAGACCAATGTTTGGAAGTCAAGAAGTCGACGAAATAACCATCACAGCCATGAAACAGTTGAAGCTGCCAACAGTCTAATTTTTAAAAAGCGAATTCGACTAAACTGTCATTTTGGGAGGAGGACGGAGATGTCTGCAACTTTGGATGGTCCACTCCCACACACAGAGGGGAGGTTTGAGTCCCTACAGTGGGAACACTATAGGCCTAAATTATAAGCTTATTAAGTTATGTAAGTAATAAATAAGTGAGTTCATTTCTATCGGCATGTTATTGATTTCGTCTGAAGATAAAATTATGCTTGACAATATAAAATCAATAGGTATCTAGTGAAAGCTTTTAAAAAAACCGAAGCATGATAAGATAAGGACCAGGATGTACCACTAATTATTATTAGTAAGTACCTAACTACAAGATTACCTACACCCACAGCTACACCATATAAAGCTAGAGATGATTTTACGTCTAATCTGAATATGCAGTTCAAAAAGTCGTAAGTAACAGAATTTCGCCTTACTTACAAGCAAACGATTCAAAATATAGATAGTGCAATCCACGAAGACGCGCCCCACTCCGCTCCGCGCCGTACGAGAGTTCAGCTTACAGTACCTACAGTAATCGCGGAGTGGGGCGCGTCTTTGTGGATTGCACTATCTATAGAATTGAATGCATGAAGAGAAAGATATTTTACTAAGGTTTACAAAGCAAGACTGACGATTAAATGCGAAAGTACTAAACAGTTTCTTCAATCATTTTACGGTTCGCCGCGCTCACTCCTGGCATGGCGTCACCAGAATTTATTTCCAAAATGGCGCACCTGTCAGTGCTTTGAAATTCGAACACGCCTCTCCTGCCTTCGCTCGCTACGTTGCACACATTTCACTTTTCACAATGCAAAACGTGTCGTGTACATGTAAAAAAGGGCTCAATTTAAATCTAATTATGTCATTTAAATGACGGTAAACAGCTCCCCTATTGACACGTTAAAAAAAAACAGGAAGTTGTTTCCATGCTAGTGTTCTTTCGTCACAAAAGGCAGTGTTTTCAATTTATTTCGAAAGCTGTGCCAATTTTTTTCTTGATACTTTATGTTAAAATTTGAGGCTGTATTTTCGTTTCATATCATAGTAGAATGCCCCTCGGCGAGTCGAGAATGTTCTACCCCTTTTCATCCCAGTGATCCCCTTCGCTAATCAACCTGTACCTATCCACCCGCCGAGCCGCTAGTTACAAGGTCTCCGCTCTCCACGCTTGCCTGAATAACTCGGTTGGTATATCGATATTTTTAGTATGAAGTTAAAGCCTTATTTCAATAACCGATATTCAGGGACCCTTTCCCTAAAAAGGGACGAAGGCTCCCTATTAAAAAAACACATCCCCTAAATATCGGGCCCTAAATATCGTGTAGTGTAAAGGCTCGTGCAGACCAGCGCGATATCACGATCACGGTCTTTAACTGTGTAATAGTTTTACAATACAATTGGATATCTATGGAGCCCGACGAAACCAAATAAAAACTTCAGCACCGGCAGAATTTAGAAGGCATTGATTTTCAAAGAAGTTAGGTACAAAAATTACACAATTTTACAAAAAAAATATTATTTTGTAGGCATCTCAAAGCTAGATTCCATTACTTATTAGTTTAATACTTACTAAAAACATCTTGCGAAGCCTGCTGTGCTAGGTACCTTCATTAAAATGATTAGGTACAGTAGATGGTACCTGGTTTCGGAAATTAACCGTTATGGACCGACCGACATGTGACATCCGTTTTCTAGGAAAACGTAGCCGAGAAATTTACTTAAGTACAAAAAAATATTTTTAAAAGTTCTCCATCACGAACGGGTTGCGTAAATTCTAAAGGACAGCTATTCGTTTGTTTATTTTAGAAATAAAAGCACCTTCCAGTTTCCACACCCCGGGCTTGGCTACTGTAACCATACTACTGTTTTTCTGCGGACATTTTTAGTGTTTCCAACTCGATTATAAAAATACTATGAGACAATAATACCGTAAAGTAACGAGAACATTTTCATTGTGATAATTCTTTTATAATAATTTTAATACCTTAACAATATACTCGTTATGACGTAAACAAATCCCTAGGTAAGACCTTCAAAACTCCCGTTCAATGTTTCGAGCTTTAAATTACACGGCGTAAATCCACGTGTCATGTTAGTCTTAACGTATACGTGAATGTTGGTGAGTCTAGTGTGGTATGGGGGTGAAAAAGGGGCGATGCGGGGCGGGCGAGGCGCGGCCTGGTGTGGGACGGCCCGGGGTGACGACCTTCGCGGAAGTCCTACTCGCAGCTGTAATTACTGAAACGGCCTCAGCAGCCCTCCAACTCAATTTTCTTTGGGCTACATTGATTTTCACCCGCCAACGCGAGCGACACGTACTACTTTTACGTTCGTGCCTCGTGCCCTGTTGATCTTTGTAGAAGAATAAGAAAAACAGCTGGTAGAGTTTTCACGTGAATTGTTTTTGGAACAAAACTTTGTTAAAATTTCGCAACTTTTATCATGAAACTTATGATTTGGCTATTCGCGTCGATGAAAGTTCTGATGTAATTAATGCATTTTAAAGCGACTGTTACGTAAATATGCGGTATGGCCGCTGCCATTACCAATTAAAGGAAATAAGTTAACTTGTTTAGGCTTGGCAAGAGTATGCCTATGGTTTCGCTACAATAGTAAATGGTTGGAATCGTACCAAAAAGAGCGGAATTCGTGGCCAAGCGAAAACTAGCCTTTTAGCTAAGTTGGATCCAGCCAATGTTTGAACTTTTTAGGAACCTTCCACGAGTTGTAGTAAAAGCAAATAAACTGGCTACTTGAAGAATAAATAAAACTACTTGTCCGTTGTACGATAAAATCTCAGTTTTTTAAACAAGGTATGTGCACACATGGGCATGTATGTATGTACATGTGTGGTGTTCTCGTATATAATTGAATACACAATACCGCATCCAACTCAGCGTGAAGATGTGATAACGTTTCCGTACACCTAATTGGTCTTGCAGTTACATACAATTAACTATACATGCTTTAATATGTTCAGCAGTTTCTAGACTCGACGAGCTATATGCCGTAGTTACTTTTAAATATATAGGAGTGGAATTGAAAGGAGTGCTAGTTTAGCATAGACAATTATGCATGCTTTATGGTTAGTTTCTATGGTAACATGCAACTATGATTTATGTACAATGTTCGGACTGTGTTTGTAATTATTTATGCAAATAGAAAGCAGAGACGAGTATTTTAGCGACATACAGTCTCCTCATTATATTAATGTTTTAATTTTTGCAGAACAATCACTTGAACTGACTACATAATTATTGTGAATACGTATGGTTTAGGTTAGAAAATCAAAAAGCCTTGATAGTTGGCAGGAACAAAACAGCATGAAATCCGACAAGAGCCAAAACTCTAATCGTTGAGGATGCCAAAAACAAGTGAACTGGAGATAAGTGGATAACTTAGTAGGAAGGCAGATCTGGCAATGGGCGTGGACTGTGGACAACTAAGTATAGAAAAAATAAGCAAGTGTGTTAACAAAAATAGTGGAATTCTAGAATGAATTGTCGACATAATATTGATTCATCTGTCATTTTATCTATTCTTCCGTCGACAAAACCCGTTTCTACGGTGGTCATGCTACGCGTGCTGAACAAGGTATTTTTCTCGACCATATTTTATTTATGTCAATGTGAGACATAGCTTCAGTGACACCATAACTTTATTTTCTTTTTACGACTACATAGAAAAAAGAATAAAGTGCAAGGCGTCTCCTATCCTCGCACGGTCCACGGTCAACAACTGTCAACAAGATACAAGTCATACAAGCTACCGATGTCTTTTCTATTTGTATTTCCAGCTTCTGTTTTGATATAACAATAAAACACGATTGTATGAATGTCTATAAACAGCATAGATGACTAGCGTTCGCTTGGTCGAAAGTAAACAAAGGAGTAATATAATTACGGCATGCTGGCTGTTGCTTTGACTTCGCCCGCGTTGTGTTCAGTTAACGAGGAGTTTAGATAAGAAGAAAAAGTTAAATAAGGCTAGCTCTGTTAGAACGTGAAGTTCTGGCTATGTTAGACCGGTTTTCAGAGTTTAGATAAAGCAGATTGCTGATTTCAACTAATGATAGGCTTCTAAACTTTCTCATGTTTGGTCCGTTCTCTGTTATTCTGATTTAGATTTAGTTTACCAGTTTACTTAACTACGTATATGCTCTAAAGTACCTCGCTAATGGTCAACAGCAACCCCATCAGAGTCGTCGGCTTGTCGGCAAGTTAGGCCATTCTAGACAGCCGCTATAAAATAATTACAAGCACTGTCTAGTTTTTGCTCTTTAATCTTTACACAAGCGATACCGAGACTGAGATCACAAACAGATAGCACAATCTTATTTATTTGTGCATACAGATAGGGACACAACACGCTGGATACAAGCCAACTCGTTTGAATTGTATTAGATATGGTTTTATTGCAACATTATAATTAATATCAGTCGTAGAATAGGTACGCAATATTTCGTAACGAAGAATACTCGAGCTGTTTGTGCCAATAGGTAGATGGCGCTAGTCAGCCTGGACAGTCTGGAGTTACTTTTTTGAATATTGTTATGACGGCTAAAATTTAATTTCTCAGAATCATGGCTACTTAATAAATAACGGGAAATTCAATTTCCACTAGCGTACCAATCCCAATTCTTATTTTCATCAAAAAAATTGTTTCTACCTAAATTCTGTCGTTAATCTCCTAAAATTAAGTAATAATAATAGTGTTCACTAGATTATTCTTAATAAGCTTAAACTTCACATAACTTATTACAGGAGTGTCTAACTTCTAAAATTATTCTTAGCTCAGGTCTTATTAATTTAGGCAATACGACATTGATAGCAACTTGGTAGACATTTTCAATATTTCCTTATTTTACTTTCAAATACAAATAGGTATAGATTTCATTCGCGACAGAATGCGTGCAAGCAGGAAATCGAAACGCTTCGAACGTCAGTTTGACTGTCAGACTGTCTGGCAGACAGAACGCGGTATGTCCATCAAATGCGATACTGGCCTGTCTCGTGGTTACCCTACTCAAAAATCAAAACGGACGAGAAAAATGCGCAATTTTAATTTCATATTTTCTCACATTTTATGATATGGTACACGTAATACCAGACAGCGCTCTCTTTTATTATATGTATTTAAATGAGAACCTACTGTCATTTAATGGAACATTCAATTTAAAAAAGTTGAGCTTTTTGCCATCTCCAAACCCTGAAGCCTTCAAGTTCTTTTTCTCGTTAAATTTTATACGTACGTTGACATGCTACAGAAATATACCTAATCCAAAAATGTTTCTACTCGGTAAAAGAATATTTAGAGTCTAGCGATTAACTTCAAATTCAATAACGATTTTCTCTCATGTACAAAAGTGACGATCTGCTCTATGCAAACAATAAGATTTAGCTTATCCTATTTTTTTTTTTTTTTTTTTTTTTTTTTTTTTTTTTTTTTTTTTTTTTTAAAAACGTTGCCCCACACTAGGAATTTGACTTTATATAAAATTATAATTTGTACTATTTGAAAAGGATGACATTAATATTGCTGAAAAAAGCTTGCAAAAGGCTGCTAAGTCATAAGTACTAACATACCATAACACCAACATTGTACACTAAGTTCGCAATAAACGTTTTTGACTTTGACTTTGACTTTGAATTAGTTACTTCACATCGCATCGATTGATCGATCTGTAAAAATGCTGACAACATAAAGATAATGCTGTTAACATCGAGTAAAGACCATATAAAGAAAATGCTGGCAACATCTATTTCCTCAATCCTCATGGTCGCTTCTAGCAACGCAATATGAAGCATATGACAGGAGTTTTTCTACTTTAAGAGTAGTTCCGCACTACGTCCGATTCGAATCCGAGAAATGTCGGTCCCATAGAATTTCTTATAAATATCTTTGGTCGGTCCGAAGTAGCCATAGCACTTACTTACTATTTGTATGAGGGGTTGTGCACTAGATCCGATCTTAGTCCGTCCGAATTTAGAACATTCCCAATTCGGATGTTGAATTCGGATTCAGATCGGACGTAGTACGAAACCGCTCTAAGGCTCCCGCAGACAGGCGCGACGCCACGGTGCGACGCGCGCGACTTTAATAAAACAATTTCCATGGAGTTCTCTTAGAAATTGTACTACTAGAGTGGTGTCGCGATGTCGCGTCGCGACTGTCTGCGGGAGCTTTTATAGCTACTACAATGTGATGTCTATGGTTGATCTTTGGTTTTAACGACCCTGCTGGTGCCAGCTTTTCCGCGAAAATCGTGTGTGGTCTGCTGCTCACACAAGAATAGCCTATCCTGACACTTTTAGTGTCAGCGCTGCAGTCATGCATTCACTGAAATAACGTTCTGAAATAAACGAACCACTTACACAATAAATTGATAGGTAGGTACCCTACACAGCAGTAAAGTCAGGCCATTAATTGTCAAGCAAATTGACTACATCGACCCGTTCACTGTTATTATTTAGCCACATCGACACCACCAGTAGTATCGCGACGACATCATGTCGCCGTCGCCTGCCGCTGCTGCCTGCAGTCGCCTATGGACTTGTACCTTAACCTAACCTAACCTAACTCGTGACAAATCTATACTAATGTACTAATAACATTATAAAGAGATATTTGTGAGTTTGAATGTAGGGGATAATCTTCGGAACTACTGGTCCGATTGCAAAGTCTCATAAGATTAAATTTGTGATTTCACGCCGACGAAGTCGCGGGCAGAAACTAGTCATAAATAAATGATTTCTTATACATACAGGAAACTGGCACAACTGGCATACCTACCTTAGTATTATAATTATTTGACTCATCCTTGTTTCAAGGAAAGACGATCAACATAATTAAATAAGTTCACATCTGCGCTGCTGCGACACAATTCGAAGTCACAGTTTTAATTTATCGCAAAGAATATTTTTATCTATTAATTCTATTACGTCATCTGTTATTGCATATTTCACTTGTTATCTGTACGATTACAATAGTTTACTCGTAGTTTTATCTACCGATATGCTTGTCTGATATTACTTAGGTATGTACCTACCTACGTTCAAATACCTAGGTATCTAGGTGAGTCCACATAACACAATATTCAATGATTAACACCTGTGTCTGTGTTCGACACAATACGTTATCAAACCTCTTGTGCAGTGTGCTTCATCTATAACTATACATTGTGGAGTGCCCCCTTCGCTAACAGCTCTCTAGATCCAACCATTACGCTCATAAAATATTACCAAATGATTTAAAGCTAAGTGAGCACGTTCCATACACAAAGTTCTTCGTGAGCACTGCTGTTAAAACTTCTATAAATACGTATAGCATGGCTCGGTAAAATGTTAATGGCTAGGTACGGCGCAATAGCACATAGGGACTTTATACCTACCTAACCCGGCTTACTAAGCACAGTCTGCTGCATTGAAGCTACCTAATTCCTCCCTGGGGTGTCCTATTTCGCAAAAATTGTGAAACCTGGAACGGCGCCATAGGGGGTAAGCCATCGTAATAACTCTCATTTTGCACCATTCGCATGGAAGTTACCATGTAAAGTCGAAGTGGCTGCGTGTTGTGTAACGCCGACCGTTTGCTTTGCTTGTCCCTAGATGTAGGTTAGCGCATGGCTTCGCGTGTCTAGGGCTAGGTTCGTTAGACAGGTATCAAAGGGCCACGGGGATTTCGCCGACTTTCGTAATCTGTGGAAACGTGGGCTCGAATGCCGCAGCGAGTTGGCAACGTCGCGCGCTCGACCGACGACCTCGCGTTATCGCCCGCGGTGACGCGATACGCTGAAAAGGTCACCAGTCGCCACTCCACTCGCCACCATCCGCTAATGTCTTCGCCATCTAAACAGTTGCAGTTTCGACATAGAATCCCATAAGTACCTATACCGTGAAAAAAATATTGTTGCGACGTGGCGTCGTGGTGCGTAGCGGCGTCTCGCTCGCGCGCCCGACGCGTCCCGCTCGGCTCCGCCCCCCTCCGACCGCAGCGCCGCGTAGCGGCCGCGCCGCGCAATGTACACGTCGCCTATACAGCGTTGCCATTCCGTACCTATAATTTCGCTGGACGTAAATTTCAACCGAAACAGTTCAATGGACTTTTCAAAAACTCTAAACGTGTCATTTTACGTAAAAAGTCCTGTGTTACATAGATTATTGTAGGGAGTGGTGTGTGACCGTCTGTTTGGTTTCTATCTTGTGATATTTGAGTGTGAGTTGCGTGTCCGTGCTTGTAATCCGTGAACAAAGTCCCGTTGGGAGCTCACACGTCTGTTTTCGGCTCTAAGGTGAGTACTAGAACGTTATTTTTATAATACACAGCTTAGGATTCATGTACAATGACCGTTAGACGTGGTAGAATCTGGTGAAAACTATCTCAAAGTTCCCCTACTTTTCCTATTCCGTCATCGAAATCAAGTTTCTAGGTAACTGCGCAAATAACTGCGGCGTCAGTTTTCTCTTGTAAAGTGTAGTTACATAAATGCGTGAGACACGGCGTGGTACCCTGGTGGTGCACGTGCTGGCTCCAGCTTATGTAAGCCATGATAAGCTTAAGATAAGTTGACGCGACAGCCGCCGGTGGTCGCGCATCGTTATTTTTATCTTAGAATGCCCTTTGGCCAAACATTAAAATAGCTGTGCATCCGACACCAGCTCCATGTGTCTATCAGTAGTGCGTGTGTAATTGGGTTGTGGTGTGAACGGCCAGCCTCGACCGCTGCCGTAGGCCTATATCTGTTCAGGGCTCGCGGAGTCGCGGCGCCAACGATAAACGACCTGCTAGCACTTACCCGTTCCTAATATAAATCTGCAGAGTAGCCCTCGAACTACGTTACTAAAAGGTCTGGCCAGTTAGAAATTAGTGAAAAGAAAACAAAGAAAGTTACGAACATGGAAATAGGTTGAGAAAAGTAGTTTCTAAACACAACACTCCCACTCATAAAACAGCCAGTGTTGTCAAGATCATGCCAGGTTATTTTCGTTCATGTCTAAATTACTGTGAGATAGTGCTCGGTGGCACACAAAACCCCTTTCTTCTCAGTGCAAGTCGCACTCTTAAATACATTTCCTATTAAAAGTGACGTGGCTAAAAGTGCTATCTCGTGAAATCAAGTAAGACTGCTTATCGTCACTTAATACAGATAGGTACCTATATTCATATCGCGACCTCGCCTCATTGTCGGTCACCCATCCGCATAGCAGTTCTCAGAACCTATCAATACCTAATTCAGTACTAATAATACCTACCTTTAACGTCGTCACAAAGCCAATCATAGTACGGTACAAGTTACTCTGTTCTCTGTGCTCACCATGTTCACCATTAGGCTAGTTAGATAAATAAAATTATAGTGAACAAAGTCAGTAGGTACCTCCTATCTAACATATTACCTAGTCTTTAAAATACAGCACACAGTAGATACACCGTTATTCCTCATGAGAGCTGACGTTTTTTTGTTCCTGTGACCATCAGGCGATTTTCAGTGGCAACTCACAACTTTTCTCAATTACCAAGTTATTTAGTCGATATCCTCGTTATGGATTTTTTTTTTACTTTATTTGATTAAAATAACAAACATATTCTCACCGAGGAGGTTGGGTAAACCCACAAAAACAATTTTTAAAAAATCGATGGTTTCCGTGAAAATACCTCTCACCTAAAATAATCATCGTTGAAGGTTATTGACTCCGCCAATGCCATGGTACCTATCAGAAGCTATGATCTATGTCGTATTTTTATTTCTGGACGTTTGAAAATTGAAATAGACCGGTAGTCATTTAAATCACTTTTAACAGCAAAATATGAACTTAACAAATTCGATGTGCAACCCAAATTACCTGGAAAACTTCAACATACAAAATTCCTGAGACCGATATTTTTAGCGTAATAATAATATACAAGTATATAGTACGAGTAGGTATTTTTTTGAAAACTGAACCGCAATCCGAGCAAGTTCGCATATTTTCATGGGTAACATGTGACCATAAATTGCACGTAATAATACCTACCGATTTATAGCAACCTACATAACAACATACTACGTACGTAGGTACCTACCGTATTGCGCAGTGATATATAAATCCGTGTATAGTTATTAGTTTCAGTTTCCCAAACTGCTTTTGTTATTTTGTTGTTCTGAAGTCCCCCCTTCCTCCCTTACAATTGTTAACGATTGACGTAAGCAAAATTTTCCACCATTAAAATGGAGAACTGGTTTCCTATGTTGTAGACTGACAATAATCCACGATGAATTAAAGTCGGTTTACATCCCCCTCTGTCACCATTCGGCCATCTTTTATAATGTTAATAAGATGAATATAATGTGTGCAACCTCCATTCATCATCGTCACCCGTTGCAGTGCAGTCACCAGTCTGTAACGAATTGGTAATCCCCCAAGTCCCCTCAAAACCTGATATTATGAAGGCAAAATAATCGCTTATTATTGTGAGTCACAGTATTGCCACTGAAATAGTTTGTATACCTATGCCATGCATGACCACTAAAAATGTTATGAAAATAAAGACGTAATTCGTTTACCTATGCGCGATTGCCAAGCGCAGTTGTTGTGAAATCACCTTACGACCATTTATGATAACTATGTTATGGGTGAGCGTGAGCGTGACCCAGGCAACTTCTGGGTGTATTCAGGATGATGTGACGATGAATATACTTTGTGCTACCATCTAACCTGATTGCAGGAACCGGATGTCGACATCATACTTATCACACTAATAATATAAAGGCGAAAGTTTGTGAGTGTGTGTGTGTGTGTTTGTCTCTTCTTCACGCTCAAACGGCTGGACCAATTTGAATGAAATTTGGCACACAGATAGTTTATAACCTGGATTAACACATAGGATACTTTTTATCCCGATATTCCCA
Source organism: Agrochola litura (assembly GCA_949152395.1). Classification (NCBI taxonomy): domain Eukaryota; kingdom Metazoa; phylum Arthropoda; class Insecta; order Lepidoptera; family Noctuidae; genus Agrochola; species Agrochola litura. The sequence continues at coordinate 11,555,588 of OX424511.1, forward strand.
CGGGATCGAGACTTCTGCTGGTGAAACCGCGGGGCGCAGCTAGTATTTATATACAACAGTAAATCTATGCTTAATATTTGCATTAGGTTTTTTAGTTGAATTATGTTTTAGGCTTGCTGCACGCTTTGGTATAAACTGTAAGTGCCGCAAGCAATTTTTCTATAAATAAATCTATTGGAGCAGAGCGGGTAATCAAAATAAAGTGGTTGCTTTCTCTGCACTTCTGTGGTTCTCATTGCCTCAATGAGCAGCCGTCTGTAAGATAATGATGGCTGATGATACAGCTCTGCCTTGCCCCCCTAGGGATTACAGGATTGTGTTGTGTAATACTAAATTAATGATATCCCCCGAGATTCAGAACCAGTGATTGCAATCTATTGAACTATTTACAATATTATCTCTGTAATCAGATTAGTTATAGGTCATGGTATACACTATGTATATCATCATAATATCCTGATTTCTGTTTGATGATATCAAGGTGACAGCTTGCCAACACACCACGCTCTGTTCCTGCATCCATGTTACAGAGCTTCGTGTATTGTTCACAATTATTTCTAAATGAACTCCTCTACTCTCAAGGAAACCAGGTGTTGACAGTATACCTAGTACATCAAAACTAATATTATAAAGAGAAATATTTGATTTTTTGTAGTGGATAAACTCAAAAACTACTGGACCAATTTAAAAAATTATTTTACCAGTAGAATACTATGTTATTATTACTGAGTAACATAGACTATAAACTAACATTACAAAGAGAAAAGATTTGATTTTTTGTATGTTTGTTTGTAATGAATAAATTCAAAAACTACTGGACCGATTTAAAAAATTCTTTCTCCAGTAGAATACTAACATTTATCACTGAGTAACATAGGCTATAAGGTTTAAAATCTTTGAAAAGATGGCAGGATGACTTGGTGAGGACGGCGGGAAAGCCATGGACTAGACAAGCAAGGAACAGGGAGAATTGGAAGGATATGGAGAAGGCCTTTGCCAAAGGGCACACAGAGTCTTAAAAGTAAGAAAAAAAAAAACTTTTTTGTAACCAAAATTGTAACTCTGAAAGAAGGCTATAAATAAATATTATAGGCTATAGTTTATAAAGATATCACGCGGACGAAGCTGCTGGCGGAAGGTAGTATGAAATAAAGCTAGGGAAAAGTTCTTTTACTCGAAAGAACTCATGGTAATCATGGGAACATATGCCCAATGACTCCTGCTACTACCTCTAACCAACTTACCAGACTATGTCGTGGTTTCCAAAGTTGCTGATTAATCATGGGCCTAGGATGTTCTTTGGTGGCTATATGCCTCCCTAACTCCTCATAGACCGCTCTTAGGAACTTTCATCTAAAGAATCTCCACGGTACGACTTTTGCCAGTTCTACCTACTTCCTGAGGTCGTCCCACGAGAGCTGAGTAGACATAAAACTTACTTAGCCAAATGGTCAATTCTAAAATTTCGGAACCGTTAGCTTGGAAACTTCTACCCCATATAGAGAAAAACGAGCGTCTAGATACGTGATCAATTCCCCCAATTACCTACCTGGTTTCAAATAAAAATAAAGTTTGTAGGTATACCGCGTGACCTAGTTTCCGTCTGAAAGACCTATATTTTATATCCAGCCAGCCATTATTGTTGTGCTATTATAGCTGTTATTCAACAACTTCGTTATTTTAGCACCGAAATTATTTGAATTAGATTATAGAATCTAACGCCAATATACCAACCAAAAACATCGAGAATCTATATTCTCGATGTTTTTGGTTGGTATATTGGCGTGTGCTAGCTGACATTTGGCTAATCATTTATAATTTATTATGTTTTGTTGCGTAATGTAAATTATTTTGCATACTATTAATTATTGTATACAATCAATTATATATTTTTTTTCAAACTGAACAGACAGCTGTGCTGCTGGGGAGTTTGTTACGCAACTTCTTCCCAGCTAAAAGTGGGCGTTTTGGGGGAATTTTATAAACATTTCAGTAGTTTTCTTTCGGGGCATTTCGTCAGTACGGTCTTTTGGTAATTTTGTTTAGGCTATAGGCACAGGCTCACAAAATCTTCAATCGATTGAACGTATCAGAACCTTAACATGTAGTTTGTCGGCAAAAATAGGGGTTGCCAGACCATAAAGACGACAAAGAAATGTTGACAATAGAAACAGTATCATGACCATCATTGGATAGTTGAACATGACGCGTCTAATATACGTAACTGAATTTATCGTGATTACGCTGTCATTCGAAAACAATGTCCATGATTAATCCTACCGGGACTGCCGCAATCCATGTTTCCTGTCATAATGACTTCGTTTATAATTTTATACCCGAGGGCACGTCAGCAGACAACCATTAGTATTAAACACGCTCACCTTTCCGTCTAATGGACGACATACAAACTCGACAGCAGCAAAATGACCTGAAAACACGTGGGCAAACGACACCACTGGTTTGTGTAATTGGATTGCCAAAGTGTCGCCTTGCGGAATGTCAGTGTCGCAGTAATGCATAGCCCTGCTTCGTGATGTGAATCACGTCTTTGTATGAAAGTTACAGAAATATAGTATGATGTATGAGGCCTAATCCTTGTTTTGGTCCATCAGTATTCTAGTCCGATCGTTAAGGATTTGGGTCGTCTACCTTGCCACCTACATATTTCTGATTATGAAATATATTTGTTTCCAAAAATCATTAAAGCTTAAGGTAGCCCGCGAATTTCAAATGTTTCTTTAGTTTTTTGTATTTTACAGGTCAGTGCCAGGTTTTATGTTGATTAAAATATGATTCGCGGCCGTTACAAATATGGCTTTACTCAATTATATAATCATTACAATCAGCAATGCAACTCCATAAGTTAGCAAAGGTGTCAAATGTCATGATTTCATGAAATCATATTTAGATCAACATACAACATGACACTGACCTGCAAATTGCAAAAAACGTGAGAAAATTTAAATTTCGCGGGCTACCCTGACGCTTTTTCGCCTTAAGCTTTTGACAACAACGGTTCAGATTTAAAATAATTTATATCGTAGTGAGAAGAGCGGTAACGCTTTTATATGGTTACCAAGGAGATACACGACTGCCGTTATTTTACCGTTACGATTAACGTGCTTCTAATACTAAAAATACTCGCGCCAACTGCGTCCTATCTATTCTCTCCCCCACCTGCCCACATAGACGGTGTTTTTGCGTCCATCGACACTGATGGTATTAATACCATAGATAAGGGGAAAAGGTTTAACAAACTGAACAAACGTTGCACTTTACATTTATATTAGGAAAAAATTGGGTACCCATTCTCAGAAGATATGCACACACTCGGGAAGGGATTCGGGCCCTTCCGGAGTACGCACACGATTCGTTCCTTAAATTTTTCCCAAGCTTTGACTGCACGCCAAAAAACTGCCAGTTTTTTAAGGCCTTTTTTAGCAGTTATAAACCTGATTGTTGGAACTTGGAAGCGTCTCGACTTCGACATTCAGGTGTCATCTAAAAATATCAAACCAATTTAGTATGAGTCATCCGAGCGAAAGGCAGGGAATCTTCAATAATAGTTTTTAAAAGACCCAGGCTTTTAGCGCTAGACTTCTCTCTATAGACACTATCGTACGAAATAATCACTAGACATGTTGAAACTTTACTGAAAAAAAAAAGAAGTCTACAATACGTAATTGGATGATTCTCCCGGATTTCTGGTGTTGCCAACCCTTTTATTACTTCTTTTATAAATATGGCTGGCCACGTCCCACACTGCATTCTGGTTTATTATTTATATTTCAGGACCTTACTTAACAGAACTCCCTCGAGGATCCAAAGACCTTTTATTTTATAAATAAAGGGCATGCAAGGCCCTCATAAGTCACTGTAGACATCTCATTGAAAAGTTTTTGACATGGCACCGCCTCATCAGTCTAGTGATCGATGCTTGGCTGTCAAACTGAACTCCTGAGTTCAATCCCCAGGTGTAATTGATTTAGGGAAGATGTATTGGCCTTTCGGGTGATTCTGTACTGTGCTGAGGGCAAGAGTCACCTCTAATGTCGTAAATAGGACTGCAAAGACCTTATACAGTTTCTGGATGTGTAAAAAAACTTTGCTGTTTGATTGTCGTGTTTTGTCTTCTGAAATGAAGCTTTAGGAAAGATGTATCGGCCTATCGTGTTATTCGGTATCAGCACTGTGCTGGGGGTTAAGGCTATGTTCATAGCATTAATAGGACTGAAAGGATCTTGTACTGTTTCCGGAATGTTTTCATTAATGTTTTTTCTCGTCGTGTTCTTCTGCTTTAGGAAAGTGTTGTGTGCTGGGGGCGATAAGTTAACCTCGTATACCTGTGACCTTGTACAGTTTCTGGAGATGTAAACTTTGTTTTTCTTTTCTGACACTTTTTTTTGTCGGCAGGTTATCGGTGCAGTGTCGTCGGTCGTGTCGGTCGTGTGCAGTGGTGTGTCGTGTGCATCCGTGTTTGTGTGTGTTGTGCGAAGTAGCGCCCGTATGGCGCGTAGCTAGCGAGCCGCGCCTGCCGCGGCATGCGCGCCGCCTAGCCATGCCTGCTGTGCAACACGAGACATGGCGCAGTACTCGCAACGGACACAGCCAATGCACAGGTACATAGTCATAGATTGTGAAACTAGAACATCTAAAAGCAGTTAAGACTGGAGCCCAGAGGGACCATAGACATCATCCTAAGTTATAAGTTACACCTAATATTATGAGACGACCTTTGTTGTCAAAACTTTTTTTGAAGTGAAAAAAAACTTCTATAGACGCGTTGGGCATTTTTGAGATGGGATAAAACAATTGAACTCGCGATACCGTTACCGACAACTCATTTTTGTAAACGCGACTGTGCTCTTTATTTATATTACGTTACGGATCAATGTTCTTTGCAAGTATTTTTACTTTAAAGGTTTGGAAGTTTTTTTTTTGTAATCGCGATTGTGCTCTTTATTTAGATAAGGTTACGGACCAATGTTCTATACAAGTATTTTGCTTCCACCAAGGCGATCTTGTTTAAGTTTTCACTTCTGTCGGCACTCCCGGAGTGCTACTGTTTTTTTTTCTTTAGGATAGCAGAAGCCTGCTTCTTTCCATCTTTAACTGAAACATCTTTAAATATATTCAGAAACGTATATTTTACTTAATCACCTACATGTATGATGTTATGTACAGCCACGGTCCGAATCGAACGAAAATTGGTTCCGTTCAATTATGCTCTGTTGAAAATTGTGTCCATTTTTATATTATCTACACGTGTAAGTACGGTTAATGGTATTCCTTTGAATACGTTCTCTTTAAAAACGATGAGCAGAATAGCTGAATAATCAGGCATACCTGAGTTTTCATTAACAGCGTCTAGAAATATCTTTGCGTTAATCATTACTGTACTAGGTTAATAACGGTTGACGTGCAGAGTTAACTGGCATGCCATATTGAATTTCAATTAAACAATGTTCTCGTTGGTTGGTTCATCTGTTCATCTTAGTTTTACTGCTAGCCAGCCGCCAGGTATTGGAAAGAACAGTAAAACCGGTGCGGTGAGCTAGACTGGCATTGTTGCGGACTTGGGAAGTTGCGACACGGGTACCGCACCCATACCGCGTCAAGGCTCTCGCAGACAGGCGCGACGCGATTCTGGTAGAACAATATTTCCATTACGTTTTCTTAGAAATTATTTCATTGAGTCGCGTCGCGTCTGCGGCTGCCTTAATAGTTTGAGACGGATCACAAATTGGATACTTTTTTCCCTTCACCCTTCATCTTAGTTTCAAGTGCAATAATTGTCATCGAATTATTTTATAACGTGAGATATTTTGACCTTGGAACAAAATCGCGGTTCGTAACCGTTTAGCAATTTGCTAAATCCTTTTGTGTGTGTTTAATAACCTTATCCCAATCCTTTTATATTCCAGATCATGAAATCCTGAAGATTCCCCATCCCAAGATCCTAGACGAATGTTATGAAGGTTCATTAAAAGGAGTACATAACTATTTACTGTCGAAAAATTGTTTTTTTTTTTGTAGAACGTATCATTATGCAGGGTGACCTAATAAAAATCCGAACAAATTAGCTGAAATATCAAAGTAAAATTCTGAAACATTTTTTTTTTGCGTCTGGCTGGACGTTAGGCCAGACAGCCTGTATTTAAAAATAAATAAATCCTCAGACAAAAACTTGAACATTATTTCTTCAACTTTTTGTATTACACGTTATGTACGCAATAAAATATTTATTTATGATTATTATATTTTAATGCAATTTGCTTGGACAGCTTATTTGACGTGCAGGGTTGGTCCTAGGTGTTCGCCGTCCATTGTTTCCGAGCAGCTGTCAATTATTATGGTGTAGTAATAAAAGTAGCACGCAATATTTTAATGTCTTCATTATAGTTGGCGATATGAACTGACGTCGTAAAAGGCAGGTGATTCTTTACGTCATCACCAGTTGTAAGTAGTGCTCGTTATAACTACGACATGCCATTTAATCAATACGAATAATTTATGTAGGAAGTTGTTGGATTTAAGAATGGTTCCTGTAAGTATCGAAATATTTTATATTTTGTACAGGATTTTCTATTAAAACTGTTACATCGAATTTGATAAGATCCTGCTTATCTTTCTGAAACAATCATTATGTTATCCAACTAATGTTATAAAGGCTCGCGCAGACAGGCGCGACGCGACACCGGTATAGATAGTGTACTCCGCTCCGCGCCGTACTAGAAGTTCAGCTTACAGTACAGTAATCGCGGAGTGGGGCGCGTCTTCGTGGATTGCACTATCTACACAAAACGTGAAGTTTTCATAGAATTTTTGCTTAAGAGTCGCGTCGCGCCTGTCTGTTTGAATGTTTGTTACTCAATCTCGCAAAAACGGCTGAACGGATCGTTATGAAATTTGACAGTTTGGTAGTCTGGGACCTGGAGAAGGACATAGGCTACTTTTTATCCTGGATCGCAGACGAAGTCGCGGGCCACAGCTAGTATTAAAATAATAATACAATCCAGATGACACGTAATCGATACGAACATACGTTTATTTAAAAAAACATGCTCATTCTGTAAATAACTTACCATTATTCAATATCATAATGATTTGTTTTGAATCACACACACATAATGCCACATTTCCCTACATTGCGTTACCCATGTACAATTTTCTGCATGATGATTTAATTTAATTAATACGAGCAGATAAATACCTACTTACTAGCGGAACTTAATTAATCTTGTTGATATAACATTAAATTATATTTTTCGGTCCAATTATGTACTTAAATTGATTAATCATTGAATTTTATGGGTTTTTTTGGGTGGAAAATTATCAAATAACTTCTCCCGCTCTGGACGGAGCGGGAGGGCGTGTCAGAACTCTTACTGATTTAAACCCACCCGTGTTCTTTCAGTTGCCTGTATGTTGCCAGGGGCCACGGTAACCCTTTCGGACAAACCCGCAAAATTTTATGGGTTGTTTTATTTTTTCGCAATCATGATGAATCATGCGTAATTACAAATTAAAGTGAAGACGGCTTATCCAGCTTCGGGGTCGTAAGGGTTTGGTAAACACGTTGACGAAAACACATAAGTTAGGAAAAACCACTAAATATTGGGAATTTAAAGATACGTAGGTAGGTATCCAGAGCGTGTTGCAAAAAGAAGATACGAAAACACCAGGTAGATTGGCCCTAAGAAATAAATGAATAGTAGCCCGTAAAGGCTCCCGCAGACAGGCGCGACGCGACTCTGATAGAACAATTCCTTTGTTCTACCTGTGTCGCGTCGCGCCTGTCTGCGAGAGCCTTAAGTGGTCCTGTTCTGTGTTTAAATTGAGTCTGCCAGGATTTTCAACAAGCCTTTCTACGTTCTACTTTCAAAATTGTTCATCAGTTCGTCACCATTTCAAAATGGATGCATTTGAAATGGAACTACAACGCAACGTTTTTATCTCATATTTTGTAAACATTACGCTTTGTCTGGCCAGTTACGCTAGTTAGGGTAAACATTCGTTCGTTGACCCTACGTGACAATGATCACATGACGACACAAAGGCACGTGCCATCTAGGATCAGTTTAACCGAAAAAACTTTTTGCTTGTAAAGTCTGTGGTAAGTATATTTTACATTATATAATTTGACTGTATGCCAAATATTGATACTTACTAAATAATTTCGCTGGAAAGGGATGTTTGTGAGACTTCATGTCATGCGAAATAAATAACTGACACAGATAACTTTGATAAGCAGACATGTAAGAACAGACAAGGAAATTAATTATTTAGGAGTTTGATGAACTGATAATGCAGTTGCCAAAAATATACCTACATGCTCTATATTACTACCTATTTACCATTTTATCAGAATAAAACCGTTCGGGCAATGGTTTCCGGCGAGTGGTGCCAACAAATCGTTGAATTATTAACTACCTACCATTCATTTTAAACGTTTCACGCAGAAATTGAAACGGTGCTCAACTGTACCCTAATTGCGTAATACAACACAATCACAATCTGTTTCGATTTGTAACAGATTGCTAATCCATTGCTGCATAAGTTGGAAAAAAAAATCTGCTCAACAACGTAAACAACGCAATGAATGTTGTTGAATTGTCAAAATGAAACAAATTAGGCAAAATTGTTTAAGAAAATAAGTTACGCAATTAGGGTACTGGTTCCCATTAATTAGTAGTAGGTACTGTAGGTATTATCTCTGCAAGGTTGAATCACATTGGGCAATAATTAATTTTTAATTGATTAAAAATTACGTAGTGTCGATTTCTTTTTCTTGTGAATAAACATTAATTGGTTTGTTCATTACTTTCATTTCACACGACACGATGCAAATTTTTACACTCTGTGCTTGCTTGTATTGACCCTAGCCGGACGATTCTATATAAAAAAAAAATAACACCGTGAAAAGTTTTCGCGGTGAAGTGAGCTGCTGTCATTCCACTTGATGTATATTTATATGGATGCAAGGCACACAACCAATGATCGAACAACATAATAATATACGCAAGGGCTTGACAAATATAACAACATTCATTAACATTGACAATGCTGACATAAATAAATAAATTTAATTGATTGATTACATAGTTGATTCATATAGAAATAGATAGGAGTAACATACAAAATTGTCAAATATTCAATTATCAAAATAAAAACTTTATATAATAAAATAAAATAATAAAATGTCAACGCAGGTCCAAAATATTCAATACAAAAATCATTATCAAAATCATTATTACATTACATACATTTCAGATTAAATTAATATATAAAAAAGCATGTCAGAGCAAGAGAAGATTTTTACGGAATAGATCGGCTATTCCGTAGAAATCTTCTCTTGCTCTTAGATTTAATTAAGAAAATCTGCCCTTCTGCCTTTCTAAGCTAATGATTGGCTGACGTAGTAAACAGGCCCATAGCATAGTATAATATGCCCATAGACACTGAATCAGACAGTTATCTGTGTTTGAATTTTTTTTAAGGATGTCATGTCATACAGCACGTGGTGTGCAACGGGGATGCCTCTGTTTCCTATTCCGATGACGCATTTCATATGAAATCTACGCATATTTGAACTTCAATGAATCTACGTCACTAAATTCCTCTAATTCAGAAATCTGAAGAGTTGTCGGCTCGATGACGAGTCTGACGACGGCATTACGAACCGACAACGGATGCTCGCTGGGAAGATGTGAAGAAACAGAAACGAAACTATAGCATAGCTAGCCAAATATAGCATAATACAGAACTTAAAATGTCAGCAAAATAAAATAAAGACTCCCGCAGACAGGCGCGATGCGACACTGGTAGAACAATTTCCGTGAAATTTTCATAGAAATTATTCCACCAGAGCCGCGTCGTGTCGCGCCTGTCTTTGGGAGCCTTAAGTCCTTTTCTTCATTATCAATTTATCATATTCTCTGTTGTTCTAACTGCACTGCGAAGTGTATAACTGCCGATTTGCTTTTCTATCAGACCAAAGAAGAAAATATGTGCATAGTTTCGTTGTACTAACTAGGCTATCCATAAACTCTGCTAACAATATTGAACTGACTCGACAAAATTAAGTTGGAAATATAATTGCAATGTTTAATGACAAACAGCATTCACACTTAATCTGGTTGTATTATCAGAATTAACAATGTCATACAAACGAGACATTTTCCAACCAAATTAATACATCGAAGTTTAAAAATAACTGCCCTTACACTTTTTAATAAACGACAAGGTTGAGTGAAAGTGAACTACATAAATACTATGACCACTACAGTTCTGCAACAAATATCCGCCGTCAAAGGAAATCGACGATCTGGCAACGTTGCTTTGTACCGAAGGTAGACGAAGCTATCCGAAGCCATCCGAAGCCTTGAACGCGACGGGCGGCAGCGAGTGCCGCGACGCGACGTGGCGGGGCATAGCGGGGCGGTGCGGGACGCTAGCGTGAGCGTCACAGTTAGCTCGTAGAGTGCGGGATACGCGCATCGTCTGTCGTGAACAACACAATTACGATTTCCCGCCAAAAATGATTGATATGGAACGACTAATAGAACTTGTCAAAAAGAACGAGTTCATATACGACATAAGTCATAAGGATTACAAAAACCCTAGCCTTAAAACTGCGACATGGAAATTTATTGCAAGAGAGTTGAATGGAACAAGTAAGTGCACATTTTATGACCAACAAATTAACAACATAGTGTACTTACTCCCCAGTCCTACCTAAATGCCATGTGATAGAAAAACAATACTTAGGTACGAACTGGGAGGAAGACGGCTTTTTATCTTAAGGTAAATCCGTAGTTGTAGCCTGCGAAATTCAAATTTTCTTACGTTTTTTGCATTTTGCAGATCAGTATCTTGATCAAAATATGATTCGCGACTATAACAGTTATGTATTTATGAAATTAAAATCTTTAAAATAATTAATACATCTTTCTAAGCTTTGTTCCATAAGAGATTTGTTCTGATGGAACAAAACTATCTGCGGATCCACCTTAAAAGATTTTTCCAAACAGTTATTTTCTACACCAACTTTGTTCTATTTTTGACTTGATCACGAACATCATTGCTCATGTTATTCGTATTTTTTCAGTTGAGATTTGTAGACTCAAATGGAAGACCGTAAGAGATAGCTATATCAAGTACAAAAAGCTATTAAAAAAATCTGACGGTACAAAAGAGATCCACTATATTTGGAGTGACAACTTGAAATTTTTAGATGATCATAATGTTAACCGGAAAAGTTTTTATGATACATTTAGTAAGCGAAAAGCTGAGCCAGCATTACAGGTTCGGGATGAATTAGCCTATGAAATATCGGCTTCACCACCGCCTCTAGCGCCGTTGGGATCTTTAACTATGACGGAAATAAGCTCTGCATCATTTCAATCTAATCAAGATATACGAATCAATAAGGGCGATCAATTAACAAAATTTAAGGAAATTGACGCCACTGATCTTCTATTCCTGAGTTACTCGGGAACATTCAAGAAGTTTCCAGCGAGACAGCAAACCTTTATGAAGTTAGAACTTGCAAAGTTATTTGCAAACGCAGAACTGCAACAACTGGATGATGCGGAACAATCTGGGGCAGATGCTGCAAAAAGTTTACCTATCATTATTAAAACGGAATATACTGAAAAAGGCGAATCAGAAATGTCGGGAGAATTCAGCTGTGATATCACAGAAGTGAACCCCGTTAAACGCAAGCGGCGGGCGTAGTTCTAAGCCACAGAAGTGAAACCTCATTGTTAAGAGCGTTTATTCTGATGAGCGTTTAAAAATTATAGCAGTCTTAGGATAGAATTTTAGGTTATACGTGAACATAATATACCTCTAGATCTGTGAGAAGCAGTAATTATGTGGGTTCCAAATTAGAATGCCACTTCTGACGTAGAAAGTCGTATTCATGAAACTAAGAAGCTGTTCTTTGGTATGTTTGAAATATAATTTAACTTGCACTTGGGTTGTTAAATGCGAATAATCTATATAAAATAAGATCTATATTTGAGTGAGTTTCAATGTCTATAAGAGCAATTAGTCCGTTAAGAATTGTGTGCACCATATTTTTCTATGATTTTTAGACTATAAATTTAGTTTCTAAGTACCCTTAATATAGAAAGTGGTAAAAGACTATATTTTTAATAAAGAAAAGTATTAGATTCGTATCTTATTTCGACCTTTCTCTCGCTATTCATTCTTTCTAAGAACCCTGCTATACCTGCTACACTCTACGCGCTTTACAAATATGAACGCTGTGGGAGAGACAGTTCTACGAACTATATTATTTGTTTGGTTCAATATCTCTCAGGTAGTTATGACATCAGTAAGTCGCCAGGTACTCTGACGATATTATTTATAATAACTGCATTGTCCGAAGCTCGCCCACTATCTGTTCGACTTTGTAGCAATCGAAATTCTTGATTTGCACTACATATAACTTTCCTAGGCTAGGCACTACAATGTTATTTAAGTATACCTACATCATACTTACATCTTTTTTCTTAGCTAAAAAGTACTTTTACATAAAAAAAATAACTGTATATAAACGTTTTGTATTTTTGGGTTTTATTTTTGGCTTGAAGCCAAAAATTTAACTCAAAAATACTAAATGTAAATATGTCACGAAAATACTATATAGGGAAATTGAAATACCTTGACATCGTTACGACTGTCATGGCAACGTTCCCTCGATCGCTAACTCTACAGCTATCGAAAAAACGGAGTGCCATTAGAAAACTCAGAAATGTTCGAAGAATTTAAAGTAGGAAGTTTCTATGCCCGCCATAAATGAAGCCGCGTCTAAAATGTAGTCTAGACTAATTTCACGAACGAAATAATACATAAATGTTTATTATCAGTTACACAACTGCGATTTCTATTGAGCAGCGCGCCCGGCCATGACTCCGGACTCCGGACGACTGTCAAGGTTTCACTCATTGAAACTTTTGCTAAGATTCAAGTTAACACGTGATTTGTTTGAATGTTCCGCATGGTAGTTTCTTTTATACATATAGAAATTCTTATTAAAACGCGCTGGAAGTTGATTAAGAAGACTGAAGTTTTGTCAAGTGTTTTGGAGAATCATAAATTGCTAATTAAGGAACGAGAAACGAGTTTCGAGCAATATATTTTTATGAAGTTTAATCGCGAAAGCCTTAGCAGAGTCGTCTGCTGCTAATGCGACAAAATGATTGACACCAGTTGGAGCCGTGTGGCGCTTACGATTGGTTTGTTATAAATTCTAAACATGTTTCTGACGTCACGGGTGACGGAATCAGAATCGATATAAACCAACACCTTCATATTTTATAAGGACGTCTCGAACGTCATTAGGTAAGGTTGGGAATTGGGATCTGTCTTCTATTTTAACTTTTTAAGCAGTTACGTAATACCGGCAGGGTAGTTGAAAAATATTTCAATAAACCTGTGTATTCATTTCCATTTCCACCAGAACTGAAGCACAAAAAGGAGAATGTCATGAAACCGTCATGTGTACAATACAGGCTTTATAAAAATCAAGCTTCGTCGCCAACTCATAAGTTTCACAAACCAATGTGCGTATTAATTACATAATGTATACATTTCCTCCTGCAATAAAGCTATAAGTATTAACTATGAACTCGTGACATTTGCCGAGTGTAATCAGTGGCCGCTGAGACATTGTTTTTTCCTCGCATTCGCTTGTCCTATGGCATGACGCCCAACTGCCGTGCCAACGCCAGGCGCTACGACGTTCATAACAAATGACTAAAGTTAACTAACAGACTACATTTGAGTGACAGATTCCGACTTGCTATATTTATGTGGCCTGACTTTGATGATTTTTTAGCTCTGTACATACTTCCTTTTGAATGAGGCGTATTTTTGGCAGCCCTGTCTGAATTCGTCTATCAAACTTAGTCTTGGATCTTGTCTTGTACCTACGTTTAAAATATCCTTATGGCTGAAGCCGCAGGTTCCATAATTGAAATCAACGTAATCGGATTTCTTAAGTTGGCTCTACCTTATGTTAATTTATTTTATAATCTGGTTAATGTCTACTTGTTATACTTACTACATTTTTCAAGGCTATGGAACTGTAATTTTCAACGACAATTTAGCGTTGTTATCCTCGGCCCTAATACCAAACTATTGGTTTTTAAACAAATTATGAACTTGGTGAAATGGGTTAGGTTAGAACTGTGACAACCGCGTGCGCGGAGAGTGAGCGAAGCGAGCGGTGCTGCGGTATCGGCCGGTGAGCGCTACCGGCTACTTCCAAGTTGCTCGCAGCTAGTCAGACTATTTAGTATTAGCGCAAGGTGCGTTACGTCGCAAGCAAGTTTGATACCAGTTCACAATTTGTCGGTTTCCCATGGATAGAATATAAACTATCGAAAAATAATGCGTTCAATTGTAAATGGTAAATACAGTTCATATTAAGTCCACTATTAGCATAACATAATCAAAAGGAATCAAAGAAACCACACTAATTTCCGTCTCTCAATAATTTATAATATAGTCGGTAGTTATCTACGACATTACGCGAAAAGTTCAAAAGATATCTGTAGGTTACATAGATAGGAGAGCAATTCTGCATAGAAATAAACCAGTCTTGTCTGCCGGGTGTCAGGTCACCAGTATTTATGGACCAACCACCAACTGAATGGATATCGATTTTGAATTAAAATAAGCTGGGCAGCATTCGTCGCAGTGTGCGCTCGTAAAATAGAGAATGGTCTAACATATTGAACCAAGCTTTGGAGCTAATATTTTTACCAAGCAAAGATATTTCTGGTATAGTGACGTGGATCCTCTATTTGTTTTGATCACACGGTCACAGTGCTATACAAAAAACGTTGCCTCTATGTGACTTCGCTTTAAGTATTATGTTAAAAAACATTACTTACCTTCCTTCTGAGGCAGTCTCATAAAATGAATATACTTAGTTTACTTTAAGATCCGGTGAAGCTGAACCTGAACCAACCTGGCGAAGATGTATATCACCCGTCTCTCCACAATTCCATTGCCTACTTTAGGATGAAATAAGATGCATATCCGGTACGGCTCTAATAATCCTTCCATATCCTAAGGGCACGTCTTCCGTACCATTACCACGCCCCCCGGTCTACTCCTTGATATGCAATGGTCTCTGTAGCCCCATGAAAAATGCTCCAGGGGCTAGTGCAAATCTTTGGGTTCATTCGATTAATCAAGTCTGCTCAAGCCACGCTGGGGTCAGTGAATTTCATTAAGTTTACTGTAAAACGACCTCGATGTGTGTTGAAGGAGTTAAGGCTTGTGCAGACCAGCGCGACACGCGACGCGACACAAAGGCACCGCTCGTCGCGCGACAAGCGGTGCCTTTGTGTCGCGTCGCGTGTCGCGCTGGTCTGCATAAGCCTTTATTCTACAGAATGGCTTAGCATACTGTATTGCACTTTGCACCAATCAAATAAGACCAAATCATGCAAAGATGTCTGTGTGAATTTGTGAGTTCTTATATTATAGCATCCATGGTGAATTACGGCCCACTCCTCTCACCGAGAGGTCTGTCCCAGCATTGTGAACGATATAGACTGATTATTAGACTATAACCTCCATGAGGGGCCAAACAGTTTATGTTGTAGGTATCTATAGTTTTAAATCCCGTTTCCTAGGTACGGTTAATCTTTCGTCAGTCTCTTCTAGTCTCTTGAACTGCGAAAACTGCTCTTTCTGCGGGCTTTTGGGCTACAAAATAAGATACGAGAAGAACCCGTTGCCACCTTGATGGCTTAGTAGTTAATAGTTTTAGCTGACCATTTTATATTTAGACATAAGATAGTAATAAAGTAAAATAGACATAAACCTTCGTCTAATTCTCATGAAACAACTCAAAAATTGATTCTGCAAAACATTTTCCTTCGCCACAAAATAAATGCTCAGGTACAGTACAGAAGGCCAGCTCCATACGAACCGAACGGATACGATGTGCACGTGCAGTACTAACAGCGATCTCCCAAACACAAACGATTGCCAGAAGTTGAGATTCCAGAGCAATGCTTACTTACTAAACGTAGCGTGGACGCGTTTTTGCGTGCTTTTTCGCTTATTGTATGGAGTCCGTCTTCTATACGTATTTATATTGTGGCTAGATGCGATAGCACGATCGTGTCGTCGCGCGTCGGCCGTCCGTCGGCGAGGCGCTTGAAACCGCTTCACAAACTCGCCAACTCCCGGCAGTATTGATCGCGAGCTCGTCGCGTTCGTACGTACGTGCAGCTCGAGCGACACCATGACTCCCAAATTAAAGAATAGTCGCTTAGGATTAGAGGACACCGTTTTAATTAAAGTTTTAAAAAAGTATAAAAACAATCCTTGCTTGTGGGACACCACACATAAATATTATCATAATAAACCAGTCAAAAACGAAGCTTGGGACTCATTATTACAACTATGGCGGAAATGCCAGCCAAGCGCAACACTGCACGATGTGAAAATTAAAATATTTCATATGCGGACGAATTACACACGGCAGAGAAGAAAAGTAAGTTAAACTTTTTTTATTGTATTTAAATATAATTCAAAAACATCTTTGTATGTATTGCGTTTACTTATTTCTTTTTTGTATATTCCTAAGCAAATTCAGGAATATTAATTATTAAGCAAATTGACTACCAACTTATCTTTGATTATTATTTATATCTTTGCAACTTATATTGTCCTGCATTCCGTAGGCATATTCATAGTTATAATGGTTTATTTCATCAGATCATAACTGTCATGTTTGACAATGAAATGCCTCTAACCATGGTTACAGCCCCATTATATACTATAAATAGTTATTTATAGTACATACTAATTCCATGGCTGTAAGTCCAGGTACGCACGGGTGATTTTTTTTACGCGACTTATTTTTATCGTGCCGTAGATTTTCAACCTTGTTAAATTTATCTATGTTAAGCCAAGCATTGATAAATCAAAAAAATACAAAGTTGCGAAAGGGCCAACACGGCGGTGTCACTTTGCTTAATAGTTAATTTCCCTGCATGTCTTATATTTCTATACATACTTATCATCTATCATAAATTCATAAGTAATCATAACATAAGTGGTAGGCAGAGGCCAGAGGTGTAAATGGTATATAAATAAACCTTTGGAAATAGGTACTGATCCGGTTACGGAAAATATAAATTTCACTGATAGGAAAAACTGAGTAGTATCACCTATTAGCCCTCGTTCGTACGGACGTAATAAAATCGCGGCGGGATTTTATCGCACACAGGATTTTCAACTATCGGTGTTAAGCCGAGCGTTGAGAATCCAACGCGCTGGGACGCACATTCGTCCCATCGCGTTGAAAAAAACACACTGTTGTATTTTCAACTCTCGACGCTAAGCAGAGTGTTGAAAACCCTGTGCACGAAAAAAATCGCCGCGATTTTATGACGTCCGTGTGGACGTCGGCTTACCGAGTGACAGGGATAACTGTGAAAAGAAAAATCATTACGTGTTTAGACTACTGCATTTCTGTGTAGGTACTTTTTTCTTTTTATCGAGTCCAATAAAACCCAGATTGGCTTATTTACATATCGGCGTGCGCTGACCCAAACGGTTTGATATAATTATGTACCTATCTATAAATAGTATAAAACAAAGTCGCTTTTCGTGTTTGCGTGTCTTCAGTTCTTCTAAAGTACGAAATGGATTTTGATACGGTTTCTGGAATTTATTCTGGAAGATTTATGACTTTATTTATAAGTTTTATATTATGTAAATTGTAACTTATTTAAGATTTTTGAAGTGAAACTTCTTAGGTGGCGATTAAGGACGCGTTTACAAATCTGACCAAAATAAGCAGTTTTTCGGTACATTTTACGGCAGAACTGAACCAAACTAAATGCAAATAATAATTACCACAGATAGATTACGCCTTCATCTTTAAATTTTGGCAATTTTTTTTTTGAAAATTTTGTTTTATAATATTGTAAAAAATCATTTCCGGTGCCTCTTCACACAAAATTGACAATATCGTATTGAGTTTAGGAACATTTTTCTTCTATTTAATAACAGAAATGTATTTATTTAAAAATATTTAATGTAAGCAGACATGATCAAATCAAAAATGTGGTAGAAAAAACTACCAAAATGTTCTAAATAGTCTCCAAAAAAAAATCAAATCTATTTTAGTTTTTTAACAAATTTAGCTTTATCGCAGGCATCTTAACTGCTTGAATATAAGGGTTATTTTACTGGTCATTGTCGTGATTTATTGCACAAAAATTTGTAACGAAATATTAGTCTGCGCTCGGCCGCCGTCGTGAGTGGACACTGTGTCGCTTGTAACCACCAGCTCGTGTTGAAAAAGATCGCTGTACGAATACAAAATATTTGACATACCAAACTTGATACTTCACGTGTTTTGTGCGGACTACGGACAATCAAGGTAAGATTTTAATTAGTTTTTTATATTTTTTCTTGAATTACCTACGGATTATAAATTTACATTTCGTTTCGGACTTGATGGAGTGACCTGAAGGTATACTTCGAAGACTGGAACTGGAATCAATAAACGAGTGGAGCTAGGTGTGCCGAGTTTGGGCTCGTTGTGTTAGTTATGATGAGACCTTACCTTAGGTCTTGATGGAGTGACCTGAAGGTGTACTTCGAAGACTGCTACTGGAACCAATAAATGAGTGGAGCTAGGAGTACTGAGTTTGGGCTCGTTGTGTTAGTTATGATGAGACCTTACCTAAGGTTTTGATGGAGTGACCTGAAGGTGTACTTCGAAGACTGCTACTGGAACCAATAAACGAGTAGAGCTAGGTGTACCGGGTTTGGGCTCGTTGTGTTAGTTATGATGAGACCTTACCTTAGGTCTTAATGGAGTAACCTGAAGGTGTACTTCGAAGACTGCTACTGGAACCAATAAACGAGTGGAGCTAGGTGTACCGAGTTTGGGCTCGTTGTGTTAGTTATGATGAGACCTTACCTCAGGACTTGATGGAGTGACCTGAAGGTGTACTTCGAAGACTGCTACTGGAACCAATAAACGAGTAGAGCTAGGTGTACCGAGTTTGGGCTCGTTGTGTTAGTTATGATGAGACCTTACCTCAGGACTTGATGGAGTGACCTGAAGGTGTACTTCGAAGACTGCTACTGGAACCAATAAACGAGTGGAGCTAGCTGTACCGAATTTGGGCTCGTTGTGTTAGTTATGATGAGACCTTACCTCAGGACTTGATGGAGCGACCTAAAGGTGTATTTCGTAGACTGCTACTGGAACCAATAAACGAGCGGAGCTAGGTGTACCGAGTTTGGGCTCGTTGTCTTAGTTATGATGAGACCTTACCTTGGGTCTTGATGGAGTGACCTGAAGGTGTACTTCGAAGACTGCTACTGGAACTAATAAACGAGTGGAGCTAGGTGTACCGGGTTTGGGCTCGTTGTGTTAGTTATGATGAGACCTTACCTTAGGTCTTAATGGAGTAACCAGAAGGTGTACTTCGAAGACTGCTACTGGAACCAATAAACGAGTGGAGCTAGGTGTACCGAGTTTGGGTTCGTTGTGTTAGTTATGATGAGACCTTACCTCAGGACTTGGAGTGACCTGAAGGTGTACTTCGAAGACTGCTACTGGAACCAATAAACGAGTGGAGCTAGGTGTACCGAGTTTGGGCTCGTTGTGTTAGTTATGATGAGACCTTACCTCAGGACTTGATGGAGCGACCTGAAGGTGTACCTCGAAGACTGCTACTGGAACTATTAAACGAGTAGAGCTAGGTGTACCGAATTTGGGCTCGTTGTTTTAGTTATGATGAGACCTAACCTCATTACTTGATGTAGTGATCCGAAGGTGTACTTTGACTACTGTAACTAGTAAAAGAGTAAAGCCAGCTAATATGAATATGTATAGTTTATACCACTTCTACCTCAATTGTTGTTTTAGATGCCAAGGCCTAAGACGTTTGGGAAAAGCTCCCGTAAAAAACTTCGTGCCAATAGACGTAATGCAGAAAAAGGAATACGGTTAGTGCTTATATGATTATTAAAAATATTATTATATGTATAATTATGAACATTCACTACCATATGACCCTTTTTCACAGGCAAAAGATTGAAAGCAGTTGTGATACGAGTATCGCGACTGACATACCCGAAGTATGTCCGGAAAGACATGACCAAGCGAGTTGTAGTACTTTTGATGACAATAATTTGGAAATGCCTCACGTAAGTTATAATGAATTTTAAATTACTGTTATGATTTGTTTATTCAATTTCAATTACTATTTTTGCACTGAAAATAACAAGTCAATTTTTTCTGTATTGTTTTTAGAAAATTAACAATGAGGTTTTCTGTATTGTTTTTACAAAATATAAATATTTATGAAGCAATGAATATTGTCTTAGTATATTGGTACTGTATGCCTTAAAGTGTGTGTGCGAAATAAACATATTATTTTCTTTCTTATTTCTTTTTTTTCTAGTTTTCGATAACCCACTTGCATTTGATAACAAATTTATTGTAAGAAGTAACAAAACAAATAAAATGTCTTTAATTATTTGTTTTTTAGAAGCTTGTTGTGTAAATTGTAAATACATAGGTACACACGGCGACATTTCAAGTTATCTAGAGTGCAGTGTAGTTTCCAGTATAACATGGTCTCGCTTTGTATAGAATTCCCGTATAATGAGGGATGCGCTTATACTGGTTTTGCATAGCTTGATTGGTCGTCTAGCGTAATTACGCCAGTACCTACTTGCTTACCAACCAATCACTGTCCAATAGTAGCTATTTTTATGACTATTTCACGTTACAAACTTTTTAAAAACAAATCAACGTAAGTTTAAAAAAAATATACGGCAGTAAAATAAATAATAGTAGGCTCAAGTATCAAGCCGTGTTAGTTCACTCATAATTTCGCCGCTTCGCGCTAGTCGCTGTGTGTGTGAGTCATGCACATGTAGTAGTAAGACACAATACCTAAAATTAAAGCGCGTCAATTCGTAAATGCGTCCTTAATTGAGGGTGAAATTTCAAGGACGCGTCACGTTTAGGCACATTTCGTTACATGAGGGAGAAGAAAGATATAACTCCGACGCCTCGGGAGTGGAGCAAAAGAGAGCGACGTATACACTCAATACAAAGCGATATAATAAGATAGTTCGCGCATGCGCGCTTTGTAAATATCCGCGTCAGATGCTATATATGAACAGCTGAGGTACCACGCGTTGCGTAAATAATATTTATCATTGTTTTGTTTATTTACGTTTTTTAGGTTTGTGTCCTGTGATTGTTTGATAATATTAGTGAAACAGTTATTGAAGTGAAACTTCTTGGCGGCGATTCCATAATTGGACGAGAATCTGGGAGTGAAATTTCAAGGACGCGTCACGTTTGGGCACGTTTCGTTACAGGAGAGAGACAAAAGATACAACTCTCTCTGTCTTTCACACTAAATCTCTGTTATTCTTTATTCGTTTTAAGAAGTTTCACTTCTATCACGTGTAAGGTGCTGCACGCGCAATTTTATGTAAGTATTTTTAAAGTTTAAACTATTAAAATTTTATCAAAAAATAATGACGTTTTTATACTAATACTACGTCAAATTATTATAAATAGTTGATTTATGCCACCCATTCGATCAGATAGTCCATGTCCAAATCTACAAGTTTACAACGCATCAGTCGGTGAGAGAGCGAATGAGTTATTCCTGAGCGAGCAGTTCGTCACCAACACCGCAAAGGGGCGAACCTCAAATAAGAAAATTTTACAGGAGAGCCAAAAAACGTTTTTTTTCTCCCGATGACGCGCTTATTTTGATGATATTTAAGAAAATATATAGGTATAAATTAGAACAAAAAAAAAACCCAAAACAACTGATTTGAAGATACGCCGTCAATCTTTTTTCGTTTCTATTAGTCTTAGAGCTTCGCCCTTTTGTGACGACATAGAGCTCGACAAATGGAGCATTTTTGTATACTAAACTAATTTTTGACCGTTTGTATGAGGTTCGCCCCTTTGCAGTGTTGGCGACGAGTTATCTTTCCATCGATGTGATATAAATGTAAGATATACCAATTTAATATTTATGTCGCAAGGCTGTTCAAATGTCAAGTTAACAAGACAGGCGCGATGCGATTCTGGTAGAATAATTTCCATGAAGTTTTCATAGAAATTGTTCTACTAGAAGCGCGTCACACTGTCGCGTCGCGCCTGTCTGCCTTAAAACTGCTATTTTCAACAAAACTTCTCACTAAAGTATACGGCGTGGAATTACGAGAAAGTACTTCAGAAAGTCTGTGGATTACGATTTGGCTGAGGAACATTTCCCCGATGCCGTTGGACCCCCCGTGCGTTTACTAGTTAAGCCATTTTACAAATAAATAAAATGAAAGCGTCTGTTTGTAATGTAAAAAAACAGCTTTTTAATATGCAGTACATACGGTACTTATAACAAAAAAAAATAATCTTTAAATTTTTTGTCCGTCTGTCTCTTTGTTCCGGCTAATCTTAGAAACGGCTGGATCGATTTTGACGGGACTTTCACAAGCAGATAGCTGGTGTTATAAGGAGTAACTTAGGCTACATAATACTTACCAAACCACCAACCTTACCAACTTGACTTCTAATTTATGATCGACTTATAAAAAGATTCGGATTGGTACGTGTAAGTGGATACTCGTGTGCTACGAATAATTATTCGTAGCTCGTATGTTGCACGTATCTTCGTCAGGACATTTATAATATTTTAAACCGATTCGAAAGTAGTATATTTTAAATGAGTAGATACCTAGATTTTGTAGGTCAAATTACGGAAACTTATTTATTGTACACACGGCTAGACAACCAAGCTCTACATTTCCAGTTTATGCTGATCAAGCATTGTATAGGATTTCTGTACAATGCGAGGTCAGCTATCAGCTTATACTGGAAATTTATAGCTTGATGTGTAGCCGTGTGTACTAGCTGCAGCCCGCAGCTTCGCCCGCGTGGATACTTCGTTTTCTAAAATAAAAGTAGTTTCAAAGTTACTCCTTATAACATCAGCTATCTGCCAGTGAAAGTCCCGTCAAAGTCGGAGTTCGCCGGATCCAGAATCCAGCCGTTTCGGAGATTAGCCGGAACAAACAAACAGAGAGAACAAAAAAAAATCTTGTATGTAGAAGTACCGTATATACTTTCATATGCATTTAGTAAAAAGCTGTTATTCTGACATAACAAACAGACTCTTCAATTTTATTTATTTGTATTGTATAGAAGATATAGGACTATAGGTCTTTATTCAATGTTTTTTTTGTTTGAACTTGTGATTTTGTTTGCGATCACTAAATACCAAGAAGCACGCTTGCTCTCGCCTATACAATTCGGGATGTACTTTCCCGTGATTCCACATTGTATTATACATACAATATCATACGATTAAATGACATAACTTTACATGCGTCTTCCTACTCCACAGATTTCGCCATGTCAAAAAAAGTAACCGAACGATCCCAAAGGAGTCGAGAAGTAAAAAATGTCCCGAAAGTGAGAAAAGTAGCAAAAACAGGAGCAGAGCGCATTCGTGAATACAGAGCGCGAATCATGGCTCTTGAGAATGCAGCCGCAGCTGGATCTGCAACTACTGTTGAGGGTATGGCAGTTCAAACATCATCTCAACAAAATTTAGAAGACAACC
This sequence comes from Agrochola litura, assembly GCA_949152395.1. Taxonomy (NCBI): domain Eukaryota; kingdom Metazoa; phylum Arthropoda; class Insecta; order Lepidoptera; family Noctuidae; genus Agrochola; species Agrochola litura. The sequence goes on from OX424511.1 coordinate 11,579,251, forward strand.
AAGTTGATATGCGTGGAAATCAACGTTCGCTACTTTACGAAGCCCTCAGTCGACCAAGCAGCCAAAACGACCACGAAGCAGGAAACAATCATCGCCAGTTTGTCGTTCAAGTTGATGATCCACAAGTTTTGCCTTTGCTTTCGGAGGCTCCTGTAACTAGTACTATGCAAATGCAGTCTAGCACTCAAAAAGTGACAAAGTTGAGGAGACATACGAAAACTGCTAGAACACCAGCAGAACGTGCTCGCGCTTATAGAGAACGGAAAAAAACTTTAAAGAATGCCACCAATCAACAACTCACGATTGATACAACTCATCCACACGTCGATGATGCAAAACTATGTGTGCTTGAAGAATTATCTCAAGAAGCAATCAACGTAGGAACATCAACTGCACGTAGTCGACAATGCGGAGCACGAAAACGACGATACGAATATGTTGCCGAACCACCATCCAGTCCATCCTCTTCCGGATCTTCAAACAGTGTGGTATATAATGACAATTGTGTGATACATCGTGAAACATCTCTCCTTAGGCGCGGTTTATATAGAAGAGACGTGGGCGAGGGCGTGTGGCGGTGGCGGATAATCAAAGAAACCTAAAATGAACCTAATAGTTGCATCGCATAGCGTCGTTTTTGTCGGAAAGAGAATTGTGCCCGTGCTCGTCACCTGGAAGCGCGGGCGCAATTCTCTTTCCATTGTATGTTGATATATTATTATATCATGCGCCTTTACAGGCAAAGCAGCTGAACCCATCGATGGTACCAATGTGGATATAGAATTAAAAATTTCAAACAGCAGCATCAAAATTAGAAGTACATAGCTCATCAATATCGAGCATTGTTTAACTATATGTAAAATTCTTGATTATTGATGAAAAAAACATGATTGTGGCTGATGGTGATTAGACACAAATAATTTTGAAGTGATACTTCTTAGGCGCCGATTTCATAATTGGACGAGAGAGTGAAATTTCAAGGACGCGTCACGTTTAGGCATAACAATATTTCGTTACACGAGAGAGAAGAAAGATATCTTTCTCTCTGTCTCTCACACAAAATCTATCTTATACTTATTTATAAGAAGTTTGACCTGTATCACGTGTACGGTGCTGAACGCGCAGTCTTTTTTATTACTTTGCTATAACACCGAAATCTTGATGTTTTGACAATATGTCGCCAAATCAGTAGATGGCACCCGTACGAAGCAAGGGCCGCTTAGTAACAATATTATATTGAGGTTATGTATAAAAAACAAAAAAAAAAACACAAAACAGATAAACGTCTGCTTCTGGGATAGGCAGAAGAGTATTAATCATTATTCATAAATCAAACATCGGTATACGAGAAAAAGTCATGCTGCTAGAACATAAAAAAAAACGCTTGCGTGCGCCGTCTCGTACGTAGGGGCGCCGTTGATCGAATGCGGGACGGTTTTGATTTGAGTCTGCGATGTCGCCCGAGCCGCCCGACTCACCAGTTCCACGCCAGCGCTTCCGTAGATTTGACGTGGCGAGTACCGCGCGCCGTGCTGATAGCACAGCTGTGTGTGCTATTCAATCGATATGTTGGATAAACAAATAAAACGAGAACTTTTATATAAATTCGTTAAACAGTTCAAAAAATCACAGTGCTTGTGGAATCCTGAAAATATTTACTATTATCATAAACCTGCAAAGGAAAACGCTCTTTTAGTTTTATTAAAACTATGGAATAATTATGAGTCTATGACATTAGATGGTCTAAAAGTAAAAATTCAGGGTATACGGTCACTTTATCGAAGAGAAAGGAAAAAAGTGAGTGATACCATGTTTGATAACTATTTAAAACTTTCTTGTAGCGACTTGAAAATAATTTTAGCATATTTACAATGGTTAAATTAAATGAATAATTACTCAATCATCATGTTTTCTTTCATTGATAAAATAACGGCTGCCGTAAACAGGCGCGGCGCGACGACGCGATGCGATTCCGGTAGAACTATTTCCGAAAAGTTTTCATAGAAATGGTTCCACCAGAGTCGCGTCGCGCCTGTCTGCGCGAGCGTTAAGATCTTAACTTTGCTCCAATGCTGGACTTGAACGTATTTCGAATTTCACGATGCGAATTCTTTCGCAGTTTTTTTTTATCTCGTCGTATTCACACGTCTGCGCCTTTTGGAACTACGACCATTAAATATTTTTTATTTGAATAGTGAAGTTTTGTTTAACTGAAACATACCTTATTTATACCATACTTACCTATCAAAATGCAGCAATAAAAAACCGCTAAACAAATTAAAGAGATAGTAAGTATTCTGAACTAGCGACCCGCCCCTGCTCCACACGGTTTTTATAACTTGACAAAACATCGAGATTTTCTTATATGTATTTTAATATTAATGTATGTAATGTATAAGTGTACCTATGTAATATTAATGTACACATAAACCGTCCGGAATAAATTCTGTAAATGATAGTGACAACCGCATCAAAATCCGTTGCGTAGTTTAGAAGAAAAACGCGGCCACACAGACAGAGACACGAAAAGCGACTTTAATTTATAATATGTATAGATATATTTAGTTAAGGAATAATAAGAACTAGAAACGCTACTTTTATCCCTGAAAGATCATCTATACTCGTATTTGAATTTAAAAAAATCATTTATATTTTCTTTTTAGGTTGAATCGAGTGCTGCAGCTTCAATTCACTACAAACCGACACTATGGTACTATAAGCATCTGAACTTCCTGTCCGGCAACAAAGATCCCGATTCTGACGAATCGGATTCAGACCATAATGACGTAAGTAGCACAATAATATTTGTAGATCAAGTATTTTGTGGTGTTTAAACCAACCAAAGTGAGGAACAAACCAGAAAATCGAGGGATACAGGTTATAAAAATAATAAGCTGTTTTCCCTCGGTTATATGGTCTAATTAAACTCTAAATTCAATTCACACAACACGATTAGGTACCAAAGAATTAAAAAAATTCTGCTGGATCTGGCATTTGCATTGGCTCATTGATCACGTAGTCAGCTTAAAAATTCCCAGGTTTGCCTAACAATTTAGATATTGAGTAAACAGTTTTATGATGCCCTGTTAGTAGACGGTTCGATAGGCCAAAACCTAAATATAGATCCTGGAGTCTATTTACTAGAAACCTTTGCCCGAGACTTATGATATATTTAACTGTTTGTTTTTTTTTTTTTCAAATACTAACCTCGCATTTCATTTTCAGGACACCGTATACGTGCAACTTCCACGTGGTCAGAAAAGGCCAGCACCGACATCGGTCGCTCAGGAAGCAGAATCAGATACATCGATAGACGCATCCGCAGCAGCATTCGGAAGATCAGTTGGAGCACAACTGCACCACTTGTCCAAAATGCAGAGATGCATCGCAGAAAAACTTATCTCTGATGTCATCTACCACGCGAAAATGGAGCAGTTGTCGTTGGACACAACTATTGATGTAAAAGAAGCTGCAGATGATCACGTTAATGTTTTGATCCCTAAAGCAGGACCATCTTGGTATGACACAGACACAGCTCTCGATACCGGTGGACAAGAATCTTCGTCCAGCTGCAAATTACTCGATACCACAGAAGATCTCATTAAAAAAGAAATAGCGGAAACAGAAAGTGCAGTGAATTTTATTAAAATGGAAAGAGATGTAACAGAAAACTATTGTTTTCAAGATGATGAGGATGAACAAAACCATGCCATAGATATTATTAAAGAGGAATTATTGTAACTAGCATTTCAAAGCATTTTTTTTTTTAAGTCAATTCAGTCAATTTGAAATAAATCTTTTCTTGATAAGTAGACTTTAGTTTTACTAAACCTAAGTATATCATAAGTTGTGCACTTTGAAATGACGCGCCCCACTACCGTATTACATTATAGAAAAAATAATATTTTCCCTAGGAGGATACGTTTGAGAATAGGTCAGTCGTGGTGGTAAAATGTGTTTTGTTGTTCGCCAATCAGCAAGATTGTAGCGAAAATGCCAGCACGCGTAGCATGACCACCGTAGAAACGGGTTATGTCGACGGAAGAATAGAAAAAATGACAGATAAACAATCACAATCTGTCATTTTGTCTATTCTTCCGTCGACAAAACCCGTTTCTACGGTGGTCATGCTACGCGTGCTGGTAGACGAAGTATGCATCCATAGAATTATTCTAATTTATAATACCTAATTTAATATATCATTTATTTATTTATTTAATCAAATAACAATATATTATCATCAGGAGGTACACTTAAAATAATTGATGGTGTATATCAAGCCTTAGGTAGCTATTTACTTTAGAAAAATGTTCGACAACAATGTGACCAGTTTCTTTGTTTTCTGTGAACAATACCAGTTTTCCCTGTAGTTGTGCATCATCTATTATTGGTCATTTGTTACCGTATGCGTTTGTTCATGTTCGAACATTTTCTATATACCTACGGGCGCGACGCGGCGACGACGCACAGTGGGAAAAAAATGACTTTTTGTTCAAAAATCTGTAGTACACCACAATTTTTCACGTATCGCTGCCATTTTTTTTATACACTCCTGAGATAACACACTTTGGTGTCACTGCCACTTTTCCTTAAAATTCAATACTTATAATTTCAAAAAATCGGGAATTGAAGCAAAAAATAATTAAAAAAAAATATATTTTAACAAAATTCAATTTTCAGGAGTTTTTCAGGTCATATTTATTGTCTGTTTATAAAATTCAAAATGGTGGATACAAAAAAGGCGGCCCAAAAAAAAATTTGATTCATTTCCCAATTTTTAAAAGAAATTTCGATTTTGGAAAAGTGGCAGTGACACCAAAGTCATCTCAGGTGTGTATAAAAAAAAATGGCAGCGATACGTCAAAAATTGTGGTGTAGGCAGATTTTTGAACAAAAAAGTCTTTTTTTTTCCATTGTGCGACGCGGTGATGGTGCAACACGACTCTGGTGGAACAATTTGTATGAAAACTTTACAGAAATTGTACTACCGGTGTCGCGTCGGACCGTCGCGTCGCGCCTGTCTGCGGGAGCCTTAAAACCACTTTGACTGTTTCTTTCTACGCTTCATTTCATTTATGCGGAACATTTTGGCAATTTCCATATTTGCATTTTCAAATTATGTACTATCTTCCGTTCGGCAAATAATTTACGTTGAAATATACGCAGCGCAAAGAGGTTATTTATTACATTTAAATGTTCATAAAAACTCATTAAAAAAGTAGAATTATGTCTACCTATATAGTTCTGTAATTCAGGACTCCAAGGTAACCAATATCGTTTTAATTTAAAAAAAAAACTAAAGATTATGGCAGTTACTCCTCTGCAGTTTTAAGCAAACCAAGCTTTTAGCAACGAAAACATTAATCTCCCTCTGATGTAGGTACATACCATACCTACCCTGCCCCGAGCCCCGAGCAGAATCCCACAAAACAGAATCGAGTCCTAACGCACCCAAACTTACATAACTCGTACGCGCGCTGTTTTATAGTAAACACACACAGACGCAAGGTACAGCTGATCTCGCCCGATCACTTCGAGACGGGTAGCGAAATAACTTTGTGCGGCGTTGCCACACCGTGCGCCCGACGTTGCCGCTCCGCACACGACACAACACAAGTAAATATTCGAAATTCGAACTTGGATGGCATTGCGAATTGGATAACGTGCAAAGTGGTGTAAGTATGTATGTAGATATATATTATGTGTATATTAAGTAGGTATTCAATAACGGTTCCCTGCCAATTAAATGGTCCGAAACTGGTTTTAATTTTGGGCGTTTGTTAATTGGGCGGTAAAGAGAAAAACATCGGACGTGAATGCGTTTTAATGAGGTTTTTTTATACTCAGCTGCAGTATCTCTTGTAAGTTTTTTAAAAGATTCGGTACTTTCAGGGCATAAAATGCAAGATCATTAAATTGTGATCAGAAATTTTATGGCAAGCCAACTCTGCACGATTACCGGACCACCCCGACTGGTTATTTTTTAAGTTTTCGATGCCTCGTGTCCAAATTTACTAGCTGGTTATCATTTTTCTAGCTGAATCTCCACTATAAACCTACATAATTTTAGAATCGACTGGCAACAGTTGAAACTGTTTGGATTCTCCTCCCGTTTGTTTAATTTTGAGGCCCTTTAGCATCCCCAGCGTTTTTATTAAAGCTTTGGAGTAGGTACGTTACCTTCTGCTTTTGGTGCCTTGATTTCTGTTCAGGAATCGTTTTTACAAGCTGTTTACGCTACTGCATATTATTCAGCTATGATTTTAAGTATCATGTCATCTAGGTAAACATCTCCTTTGGCAAGTTTCTAAACTACTCTAGGTAAAAAACTCCTTCGGGATCTACACTAAATTATATTTAAATATCGACCTTTTAGACGCTACAAATGCTAAAGGGATTTCATTCATTCTTGGTTAGCCATAAAATAGGTCCTCTGAACGACCTTAGCCGTGGTGACTCATAACTTCATAAGTTTAGAAAGTGCGCAGAACTTAGTCAAGGTTGTTGTCAATTTATTATTAACAATAACAATTTGGTCACGTGGTTTTAAGCAGCTGCCGCTAATCGTGACTTTGAGCTTGTACAGTAGTTATGGAATGGACAAATATTGTACCTATTCATACCTACTTACTATAAACAAACCAACCTTCCTCTTTCATTAAAGACTGGAATTATTAAAACTTTGCGTCAATTTGAGCTAAAACTTTTCACAAACTCAAATCACACATGCCTGAAAAAAAAAAGTCAAACATCGGAAAATCATGGCGAAAAATTCCAACCCAGTTGCAACTATACAGGGTGTTTGGCAGAACGTTGAACATACGAAAATGGTGGATAGGTGGGGTCATCTACTATTTACTCAGCCCTAATTTATTTGGCCCTGGCACCTTGTCTATTAAAAAAAAAAAATATTTTGCTTTCTTCTAATTTCACCACTTTCTTAACTTAAAGTGTATTTTTTATTAAAAATGGGTAAAACAGGCAATATTACCTGAAAAAAATATCCAGGAGGCCAGGGCCAAATAAATTAGGGCTGAGTAAGTAGCAGATGACCCCACCTATCCACCATTTTCGTATGTTCAACGTTCTGCCAAACACCCTGTATAAGGTCCACATTAAATCAAATTAAGATATAGCATAGTTCCACTAATATCATCATTTCCCTGTCCTTGTCCCATGTTATGTTTTCTTCTTCCATTCTCCCCTGTCAACCGTCACGCTATCATGACTCCTTTTTTTACATAATCAATCCTCACACAATCCAACCATCTTTTCTTTGATTACCCTCTCTTTAGATTTAGTCAGACAGCATAAATACACTACAGTTTACGTAAACAAATATATACGTACCTCTACATTATTATATAACAACTTTACTATATGTATTAAATACTTGGCATCGTCCTCATTCTTGCGTGTGCCTGCCGGGAAAACGCAAGAATGACTGATGAATTCCTTCAACATCCAAGGCGAGCCTACGCTTATGGGAACAAGTCATGCACACATTTGCTATCGGAGCCATCTCACGAATAGTCCCTTCATCCATGAACTCCATGATATGGCAAGTTTACACCTAAAATTATCAATGTGTGTGTGCGTCTTGAAACCTACAAGAGGAGCCGGTATTGATTTTGAATGTTCGTTGAGTACGAATGAACTGAAACTTGGGTGGGTTTTACCTTCTAGCTACGAAAGTAGAAAGGACAAGATCAAAAAGGCGTCAAAACTATTTTAGCCAATACCTAGTCGTGGAATCAAAATGCAACGAAATTGGAGAGAAATAAATAAAGCGTCTAGGAGGATGTCTGAGCTATCAAGATTCCAATTATGTCTAGAGATGCATTTAGAAATTAAAAATAGATCGACTGAATAAAAGTAGTGCCGGTGCCAGTCTGAAGTAATAAAAGTGCTCGTTTACAATCGGCTTGAGCATTCGACCAAAATTGCCTACTTTCTCGTACTTGTAACTGTTGTTTTTTGACTTACTCTATTTTCTTTCAACCACTAAGATCTTCTAAACATGAAATGGAAGCTGGAACGTGTGATAGTATTCGCACATCACAGTCGGGCAAGCCTGAAGCCGGGCTGGCCGACAAAACAAAGTTGAAGCCAGCCGATAAACGTGGCGTAGCATCGATCGGCGACGTTGCCGCTCCGCCAGTGCTGCGCGTTGCCGCTCCGCGCGCCTATTATTATTTATTATGTTACGCGCGGCCGCTGCACGGCTTGCGTCACTCGTGCATTGCCCGGACTCGAGTGTTTTATGCTAAGACCTAGCTAGAGTGTCTTCAGAAAAGAGGATGATGGAAACTTCATCTACATATATAACTGGAGGGATAGTCCCTACAGCACATCCTAGACATGACTCAGCCCACAGCGACCTATATCTGTTAGAAACAAAACTATAAACACAAGACGACGTCCAACCGTCCTAGAAGCGAAAACTTTATTGTTTCGACCAGCAAAATTCGTTTCCACTGATATGCTTCAAATAATCGTTTCCATTTGCAGCTAGAAGACATATTTTTTGTAGTCAAAAGCGATGAAAAACAATCTAATGTAACTTTCACTTTTATCGAACGAAAATTATTATTGTGAACGATTTGAAACTTGGGTGTGTTTTCAATCAAGGCTACGTAGGTGTATGGTTTGATTTCACATTAGAAAATATAATCTCGTGAAGGTTTATTGATTTTCAGTCTGTTTTAAGCACTTTCTGAGCTCGCTCCATCGGTTGGGATTTGGGAAGTAGAATTGGCGTAAGACGACTGGAGAACCAATTATCTTCGATGTATGTGCATCTTTGCATAAGTCAACAGCCTGATAATGATCAATAATGAGATTATTTTTAAATTATTTAAATAATTTAGTCATGGAGTTTATGGTACACATAAATTCAAGTAATTTTGCACCAGTGCAATTTTCGACCGAAGAATCCAATGTAAATCATGCATGCAGGAAATACTCTGCTCTAAAATTTATCAGAAATTCTTCAGTATCGTCGAACGAGCAGGGCGACGCCAAATGAATTGGGATTCCATTCGCGAATCATATCGTCGAGGTAAAACAAGTTTTAAGTCGAACACAAAGAATAATAATAGCGCCAGTTGGCAACAAAATACACCTCATTCAATACAATATTACCTGCGTTGAAAAAAGAGAACATTTGTGTGTGAGAATACACCCCAATGAATTTGTAAGACTGGAATTGGATACATTGAAGGCAAATCTCGTAAAAAATGATATAGGTTTGACGATTTCTAGCTTCAAAATCTCAATTTTCAACATCTACACACTTACATCATCATATTTTGTCTCGGAATTCGACAGTCTGTCTTTGTTAAAAGAGACAAACATGGCAATTTGGTGTGACCTTGCATACCTCCCTCGCTTAGTCTTCATCCATTAATCTCCATTCGGTAGCAGTCGGCGTAGATAGATTATTAACAAATATAAACTGGTTTCTTGTTATTTTAGGTCTAAAAAATCCAGCACCTTAAAATAATTCATTTAAAAACCGGGGCATTGCTGGTAGCGCCCATAGATATATTTATATTTCTATGGTAGCACCTTTTCGGTACAAACCTCTAATGAAACGTAAACAGCGCTGGAATTTTTAAATAAAGAATATGCTAGAAGGTCATTGTATTACAATGATCTCAACACGTTACATCACTGGCGCTGGTCTATCAATCAGAGGATGTCGATATAATTCCTAATGTAAATTAATATCAGAGAACTTAGAAGCAGTTAGTTTTTCGTCTGATATCTATGACCTAGGATAGCAGGAAAATAATCTAAGAGCAATATATGGAAGACTCGAAACAAATTCGACATGTTTTTTTTTTACTTCATCGTTCAATTTGTTGATGATACAAACTACAGTAGATTCGTTATAAATGATTGGAGATTCTATCTAAAATAATGTGGTCAGACAAAAACACTGGCATCAGTAGTTATGAACCGCTAGTCCGGACTCCGAATTTGGATGATCAATAAAACTCAAGCGGTGCCAAAAGAAATTTGCGATGAAAACCATGAAACAAATTACGATCCTATTCTATTTGAAGTAGACGAAGTTGCTCGAATTTCTGGTGGATGTTTCTTAGCGACGGAGAGTCTGGCTAATTTCGAGCTATCCGAACACTAGCTGCTAGTTAGTGATGCCAATCACTTGGTGCTTGTTATTTTCGCACAAAAACTGATCATTTTATGTTTCTACAACAGTTCTTCGGGAATCATTCAATCTTACATCGTTAGAATAGGTACGAAATACAGCCTAAGAAAATGATCAAGTAATATAATAATTATAATTTTGCTCCCCGACAGTTGCTTCCAAAATTATTCATTTCACATTATGGTTTAAAATTTAACTTCAGACGTAGAACGAATCAGCTGCTTTTGAATACTTGAACAGAACAGACTTGACTAGACAATCAAAATACAAAATTTATGCGAAATTGACCTTGTTTGCAAGTTTTTGCCTGCTGTTAAGACAATATGTATTTATATTCTGTCGGGATATTACAAAACATGTGGTGATTTGTAATAACGTCTTTAACAACATGCATATTGTTTCCAATAATAGCAATAGCGTTGGCAGTTGATTTTCAAGTAACGATTTAACCATATTACCTGATTAGGGATAAAGAGAACCATAACAAGGATAATTCACAGGTTCCAAATTGAAAGGGCCAGTAAGTCCCTAGCACAAGGGATTAAATTAATGGATGCATTATCGCGTTTACCTGCAAAATAACATTTTATTGTAGGTTGTAGCATTATCCCTGATCCACCATAAGGAATGCTGGTAACTGTAAAGTCTTCTCTTCACCTGTTTGCAACGTTTTAATACTGGGCTCTCAAACCGGATGTTCCACGCCCGGTGAACATAAAAAGTCTAGGGCGATCTCCGAATAAAAAATACATCCTACTTATTACGCAGCTGCGCTGAACACCCTGCGTGCCTGTTGTGAGGCAAACAAAGCGCTAAGTGGCAGGTACTGTCGTGTCCTCGGAGGGTGACGGATGCCCATGCCCAGCCCAGCGCGCTATAAACATTATAGATTTTCTGCCTCGCCCGAGATCTAGTCCAGACACACCCAGTTTGTTGTGCCTTTACTCGTGCCTCGCTTGCGGCTGCGTATATATCCGTGAACGAGTTTGTGCAGCTCGATTTTAGCTAGAATTTCTGTACGAACCTATTTCTATACTTGTTTTCTTACATCGAAGGAATAGAATTATGTACCACCTGTTATTTCATTTGCCAGAGTATACAATTTACCGGCCGGTTCTAGCGAAAAAAATCCAAGAATTATTTATTAACTTTTTAAAACACCTGCGCAATCTTATAATTGCTGAACCCGTTAAAGCACGTACGGTGTAATCAGCTGTGCGGTGCAATGTTTCACGGGAAAAGGCTTTATTATAAGCAAAAGCAACCTTATTGATTGAGCACTCTCACGCGATACTGACATCAAGTTTTATGTGACTCATGGACTACATAGGGTTCCTTGCCACTGCTATAAAGGCGAGGCCGTAATATGCCGCCTGTCTCGTAAAGGCCTTGGCGTCATTTGGGCTAGAGTAATGTATGTTTATATCACACGACCTTTTTTTATAAACAAAGCTGCTATAGACACTCTCTCGCGTGTGGTTACTGTATCAATTTTCCAGTATTGCGCATATCGGGTCACATGTCGAGTGTTGAGTATCGGGTGCCTAGCTCTGACTATACTGATTACTCTGCTAAAACGAATTAGTAGAGCAATTCATTAGCAGCTCTTAACCTGATTAGTAATCAGTTAGAGTCCAAACTAGCTATTTATCCTATAGAACATGTTTCTGGTTTGCAAACAAGAAATAATCCCTGAGTACTTTGTAATTATCTTCTAAACTACTTCGTCATTTGTTTCTAAGAGGTATATTTTCAACTCTCATTCATTAAACGTTAATGAGGTCCTGTAATGTCCCAGATTCGTGGAAGGACACGTTTCATTAAACGATTTTAATTCCAGAAATGAAGGGTCTTCCTTAATTAGAATTGAACATTGTTAGGACATTTTGGCAAGCAGCAGTGTTGAAGCTAGAAATACAGTAATTGGCTGTGAGTTCAGATCGAAACTTAAAAGATGATGATTGTTATGATTGTAGGGAATAAAGAACCTAGTTATAACATTTTTGTATTGCTTGTATACTTTCTAAAATTTTAACTCCTTCGGTACATCATTTTAAGGTTTTCCTCTCATGAGATAAGTAAATACCAGCAAAAATAAAATAAAACTTTAGTGTTGAAATTAATATAAATCGAGATTCACTGTTGTTTGGAGTTTCTTCTACTCTTCATGCAAAATCAGCCGTGCCGAGACATTGCCAAAGCTCCTTAGTTCGACATTCCAGCAGATCTTCCATTTTATTGACGAGAAAGTCTATTTATTTAAACTTCTGTATCAGTAACAGCTACTCTGTCAATAACTGCGTAATATAAAAAAAACGCGTTTGAAAAAAGGCAATGTCTTTGTTTATGTTGATGATTTCATCATTCCTGAAACTCTGTTCAACGAAATAGTGTTTCCAAATGTAATGAAAAAGGTGAAAGTTTTTGAAGAGTTAATCTAATATTCTAATCTATACGACTTAGCAGTAGATAAGAGTAGATTGTTTATTATAATTTTATTTTGAAAGTTACCGATATTCAGATTCTACTTCAGTAAAATCTTACAATAATCACGATAATGAACGATAAATGCGTAGATCCCTCTCACAGAGAGGAGGCCTGTATTCCAGCAGTGAGAAGACCATAGACAAATTAAAAAGAAACGCGTAGGTTTATGTATTTATTTGTGAAGAAAAAATAGACAGCATCATTTTGAGATGTCGCATTCCGCCTCCATGATAACCCATTGGCTGCACGTTCGATGTCAACCAAACACGTGCTTCAGTACGCTCAATGATATACACAGTAGGTATATAATGTATGTGGTTGTCGGAAGGGTCAGCCGCCCCGCGCTGCGCCGCTCCCCCGCGTTCTATCGATCGCGCCACGTTGCCGCCCCGCTACTTTCCCCGCGACGTTGCCAGCTCGCGGTTACTATTTAGACATTATTGTAACAAGACTGACTGGTGTATCATTACTTGTTGCCGGCGCTCCTCGCTGTAATCCTACGTTAGAACTGGGCCTGGCATCCCTCGGATGTTTACCACGTTCAAATTAGCCATACGTAAGCTAGCCTCCATCTTGGCCTTTTTTGCTCGTCTGAGTTTAAGTTTAAAATACATTTCTCCTAGTCCCGAGCATTTTCGTATTATTTTATTTATTACATTAGGGATCTGTTTAGCTTTTCAGCGATAGAACGACTAACGGGCAACGTTATTTCACTTGCTCCAAATATTTAGGTATCGTCAGTACTCTATTTATAATTCCTGATGTTTATAAACTCGTTTCATTCATCTTTATACTTTCGTATTGGACTGTACTTACCTAAACAGATGATGTGTATCTATTTTAGCATTTCAACTTGCCTCAGTTGTTCTTCTTCTTAAGCAATTTTGCTTTCATAATTGAAATATCTGACTAGATACCTACATTAGGTAAGTAATGGAGTCTAATATTATTTAATTTTTAGAACTTCATTGTGAACGTAAACGAAGCAAAAGGAGTATGTGAGGATCGTAGCAGGTGGCGTTCTGTAGTATCTACCTATGCCCATGGGGAGAAGGCGTTAGTTTATGCATGTAATTTTGTAACATTGTTCAGACACCTTAATATTCAGAGCAAGATTATAAATGAAGCAGATGAATTACAGAAGGATGAAGCTAATAATAATGCTGATGATGGATTGATAGCAGCGATAAAGAAAAGAAGAAAAACATGCTGTATCAAATAAATTGTTATAAAAGGGAAGGATTCAGAAGGAGAAGGAGATGATGATGTCAATGACAAAGTATATTATTATTGTAATACTTGTGCAAAAATACATGCTGTATTTTTGCACAAGTATTTCCATTTTTCTCTGTTTACAGAGTTACTAAGAAGTAATGACCAGTCATTTTTAGAGAAGTCCCACCATTTCTGTCAAAGAATACAACAATCTTTGCAAAAATTAACGTTTATTTATTATAAAAAATTGGAATGATGAAGCAACAGAATGTCAGTTAAGAGAAATCACCTGTCGATGGGTCTAACTTTATATAGTTCCGTTTACTGTTAGACGACCTTAAACGTTTAATTAAACACAGCACATCACTCCTAAATTCTAGTTTTTGGTCCATATTAAACTCCCTAACTGCAGGTAATAAAGATTCGAAGAAAGACCTGTCTTCATCCTCAGCAGGAGTATTAAAACTAACTGTAGCGTCTGGGAATGGCGTATCCACATATTCTATATCAGTTTCCTGCCTCGAGGACCTTTTTCTTTTTAAATTCTCTATAGTCGACGGAGAATCTTCCGGGTCACTACCCCAAATGCTCGAGTCATTTAACAAATCGAATTTTCTCGTTTTAACACCTATTTTTTTCAGCTTAGGATCTTCTTCCTCGCTCTGGTCGTTGTTATCGCATTCCACGTCGCTTCCAGACTGACTGTGCTTATTATTGTACAAGTCAGTAAGAAACGACAAATGTTTCGCGTACACATAACCCTTTTTACCATAATTCTTTTTACGATGACGCACGAATGAGTCCCTTATATTTCTCCATTTTCCGTGCAGTTTACGATCTGGAAAGTGGAATATTTATATTTTATAGTTATTTTAATATATTATGTTAGTAGATCTTTTTTCTTTTATCATACTATAAAATATGTTAGTACGTAGTTATCTAGGGTTATTTTAATGATAAAATTTCACCTCACTCATATTATAACATTCGCTAGGTTTTATTTATACTTACGATATTCTATTGATATTTAAGTATAATATCTATAAATAAAATATAATAAGTAAGAATATGCGTCACATAGTTTTGGCAAAAATGTGAACAATAAAACGTCGAATGAACCAGTCTTGTCGAGACATGAAAAGATGAAAAACATCCTAACCTAACGTTACTTATCGAGAAGACTCAGACAAACAATCAGTTTAACACACGTAATCTAGGTAACTAATCGAGAGAGACTAGCAAACAACCAATATATCTACTGCAATAAACTAATCTGTTACTTCGCTAACGCTCAATCGAACATGCTACCCAAAAATCCTCCATGTCTGAACAAGCTGTAAGAAAATGCAGAAACGATTCCACAAAACGCCAAAAATTTAAATGAACCTAAACGAGGATTGCTTTTGAACCATTTAATTCGTCTACTGGAAATAATCAGCGATAGCCAAAAATAAGTCGCCACAATTGACTATATTGAAAAGCTTACTTCTGCAGGAGAAAAGATATGCTCATAATATGTTTTTTCTAGCACCAATTTCTAATTTGGACCTATTGAAACTGAGTCAAAATATATTATCGCTTGGAAATCTAAAATTGTAATCTTGTATGCATTCTACTCTTTCTGTACGGTCTTAACGTAAATGTCTGATTTTTGTCCGGAGTATTTGTGAAAAACCTTTGACTCTGAATGCTCTACCTTGGTCACGAATATACCCTACACTACTGGATGAAATTTAATTTTAATTTTAATAAAGACTAAGAGCTCTGCTTTTTATTAAAGAAAATTGCCCATGTGCTTCCATTTCTGCTTCACGAGAACACGGAAAATCCCCAAACTCCTAGAATTAGCATTGTTGTGCTTGTGAGATTTGCATCTGTTATCCGTACCAGGCTGAAGATTGATACAAGACAATTGACGTACGAGGATTGATTGTATATAAATTAAAAAGTTGACTAAACCCTTGAACAATAAGTACTGCCCTTTATGAAGTTAATTAACGACTTGTACAATTCAAGAATCTGATTCATGCACTAGCTAGACTATTAAAACTGTAACGCATTTCTGTAATCGTCGAACACCCATCAAAGCTACATATTCTAAGTAAGCATGTAAGTATTTTCCTTATTGTAAGCACCGAGAAATAACCTGAAGTGAATGGATGCGTTGAAGTTACATTGCACGGCGAAAGGCAATTGCTCCGGTGCGACCACGAACGTGCTCGGTCGGTCGACTAGTTGCCCAACCGCGAGTCGCGACCTCTGCTTTCAAGGTGACGCATTTCACAGGTATACGTTGGATCGCGCACGTTGTTTTTATGTAAATAAAGTATCGAGATTGCCTATTCACTACTAGACCTTTCTGAATATTGACGCCACTAAGCTATGTCGACTGTCAATTATTATTCTTAAAACGTGTTTATGGTTAGGAACTTTTTTGGTTCGTCAATATTCAATGACGTAATAAAAAAAAATGTTTTTTGCTCATTTTAAACTTCCAGAAAACTTCTTTCAAAACCGTGCCGTTACTAAGACCTAAACCTACATAATGTATCACTATCTTATCTAGCTACTTGTTATTTGTTACACTTCTTGAAGAGCTGATAAATATGTATATTCTATCTGATTTGTATGCGTATTGTATTCGTGGAAAGTGTCGTCATACTTACAAACATCGATTTTTTCCTTATCGGGAATTTCTTCAAAATCAGAAATAAATACCCGAGCTATGTCAGCCCACGCGTTCTGCTTTTTACTCTTGAACCGATGGTCTTCACTGTTTATGTCCCATATTTCTGGATACTTCTTCACTTCACTTATAAACGATTCAACGTCAAGACAGTATGAGCTCATGATTGTCACTTGGAAAAACGCCGCGATTTTACTGCGACAAACAAACACGGCAGCTAGTACGGGCGATCGACGCGGAATGACGCAGCGGGGTCGCAGCGGCCCGCCGCCACGCCGCACCTCAGCTGCGTTTCGTGCACGATCTGGCAACGTCGCACGCTCGCACGCCTATCCGCCGCCCGGTCGTCCTCAGTTTTTGTTTTAATTTATTGTAATTTATTTGTTTACCGTTTGTCTAGTAGTAATCTGAATGACGTAGGTAATTTAAGTCATTATTATTACATGATATAATCAAATGAATCAATTAGCTTGCAAAGGTTTATTTTTATCTCCATGATTGTAATTCCTCGTGTGTCAGTCTTATGATTACCTGCGGCGATATTGATAATTATTGTTATGTACAGTTATTCCACTGTCAATGCCGCCACTGTGGATATGTGCTCTATTACGTACATAAAGGTACGATACAAACAGACAACGTCGGAAACATCAAAGGAAATACCTACCTATGTAAGGACCGGGTCATGTCCAATTGCTATTTTTATAAATATTACATAACTACCTATCCTTGTGTCATGTGATCTTAGGTCAGTTTATTCTATTATTTTCTTGACGATATGATGACGGTGGTTATATTCCAACCTTACCGTAGTATCCTTTTTCAGTGGTTTTACCGGATTCATTTAAGGTCTAAACTATAGGTAGGTACCTACTTACAGTTCTATATGTATATGAGAGTAACATACGTATAAGAATCTACTTACTAATATATTGCCAGTTCACGCGAGATGACTAAGCTACTAGTTTAATCTTCTACAAAAACAAAGATAAACCATAGATTTTTATAATGAAACTAAAGCACTTGATAGTAGGTAATTAAATAGGGCTTTGACAAGGTGTGGCATGATGATCTCCTTTAAAAAGTCGAAATAACGCATTTGGAGACACGTTGTCATTGATTTTCAAAACCACACTTTTCTGAAATGTTATTTCAAGCAAAAGAAACTGTCGACCTCTACCTTCAGCAGCATTTAAGCAGGCGTACCTCAGGGATCAATTTTAGGACCAATGTTAAAGACCCAACATAAAGATCCGGTTTAGAACTCTTCTTGTCCTAAATTTATGAACTTATAATATGGTAGGTACAGTAGCCTTGTCTGATAAAGCATACATGCCTAGCATAAGTTAGTTCTTAACTAGGTGCACCTCCGCTCCGTGGGTGGTCTTATTTAATTGAAGAATTCCGAGACACGTAAAATATTACCTATTCCATTAATTTAACACTGCGATTTAGTCTACGAATTTATTTGTGTCACGTAAGATTTAAGAGTTGCAAAGCTAATTAATATTCTTGTTTATCCTTTTACTGGGTCGAAATGATTTACACATAAGATTTGAACAGTTCTGCACAGTATTAATTTGGTAAGTCAGGTTAATAAAAATGTGTTTCCAGTTATGTGCCAAAGTTGTAATAACTCTACATACATCAGGCACCTATTGTAAACAGTTAACATAACACAATAGTGAACAAAACAATATGGAAAAACATGTAGGTACTTACTAAACTTGATGAAATTGTGTACCTACCTAATTATATGATTTTAGTATTTTTTAACATACTCAAAACTTTAATGATGGGTCTTTCTGGTTCATTGTTTAAAAGAGCAAGCTGGGTTTGTTTTCTGCAAAGGATATCGATGTGGTGGAGTTTGACACCGAACCATTTGACCAGCAGTTGAACGGAGATGTTACAAATATCTATTTGAAACTTGACCAATTTTAGCTATGATAGTTGTCTCAAATTGTTGACAGCTAAAAATCCAGTGCGTCCAGTATCTTCCTTACTAGAAGACATGCTAAAGATGCTTCAGCAGCCGCGCTAACCGCAGATATAGTGTAAGGGAAATAAGAATATCCCACTAATGTATAACCCAAAGCGCACAACTCCAGGAATTATTGCGAAACTTTAGAATAATCGCAAAACTTTACAATTTAGGGCGCCAACTTCCTGCGAACTGTGTTTCAAACGTGAAGTTTTGCATTTCGCCGAAAGATATGGCGGAAGATAGAAAAACTCTGGCCGCGTTTTCATAACTTTTTCACACTTATAGTGCCAACTTCGCTTTGTCGGAGCATTTCCTAGTACCTACTTTTTTGTGTTATTTTTCTGGTTCACTTTTGAATTGAACCGAGTACCTACCTATTTACTTATCTAGACAATATCTTTAACTACATAAACAAATAATAAAGAAATCTCGACGTTTTGTAAAGTCGTAAACACCGTGCGAGGCAGGTCGCTAGTCATTTGATAACAAATGCCTCTTGTATGCTAATGCTAACTTGACCTTCCTGTATCCTCTGTTTAAAAAAAAAAGCAAAATAAACTAACATGTGCTATTTTTGTTACAGGTA
Source organism: Agrochola litura (assembly GCA_949152395.1). NCBI lineage: Eukaryota > Metazoa > Arthropoda > Insecta > Lepidoptera > Noctuidae > Agrochola > Agrochola litura. Next base: position 11,598,389 of record OX424511.1, read on the forward strand.
TAAACCCATGAAATGGTCGTCAATCGTGTGTTACATTGAGGTAAAATAATACAACGTTGTTTAAATAATTCGATAACATTTATTAAGCAGGTAAACAGGAAACAAGGATATGAAAAAGTATAACATTATTATAGGCAGGTCCTAATTTAACTGAGGAAAATTACTGGGTAAATACAACTGTAGTTTTCGTGACTAATGATTGTTACACAAACACAAGGTTACAAAACATAACAATAGGTAAATCCTTTTGGAAGCAATGCTGGGGAACAGGGGAAGTAGTCTACTTAGAGCACCCGTCCGAATAGCACCTGCGACTCAGCAGCCTACTGCTGGGATGTATTTGTTTTACAGAACGTTATTAAACGAAAGATATCGATAAAACAAATTTCGTATGTACGTAAGTATGTGTAACAAATTAATAAACATTCTAGTGATTTTTGTCGATATCTTTCATTCAATAACGTCCTGTAAAACAAATACATCCCAGCAGAAGCTGCTGAGTCGCAGGTGCTATTCGGACGGGTGCTCAAGTGGACTACTTCATGCTGGGTAATCTGGAAGCAGATTCTTTTAAAACCTCTAAACGAAAACCAGATATTTCTTTGAATTCTGTGTTATCGTTTTGTCTGTTAATTGTTTTATCCCTATTAATATCTTATTAATTTATATATAACTATATAACTAGACTAGAAAACGCAATATGCTTATCTTATTCCTGGAATTACATCAAAACAATAGGTACTCATTACTTAACGATAAGTAACTTAGGTATTTAAAACTTCTGAGTTCTGACTGCAACTTTTGGTAACTTGACTGTTACAAAACAATAGATAAAGTACTAAAAACATCAACATCTTACAAACTAAAATGTATTGACAATCCAATACTAAAATACCACAGTCAGACACTGCAGTCATAGACAAGACAAGATCTAGACGTTTTATACCGCAGTAGTAAACTATAGCAAAACATATTTTTTTTTGACCCATTGCCAAAAATGGGTCCGTTTATATTAGCGTAACTAATAACAAAACAAAGCAACACTCGTAAACTCTCTGTTTTTGCCAACAGACTTGGATATTGTCCATAAATCAGATGTATATTTTTATTTTGAACTTGGCGAACTGTTATGGGAATAATGTAGTAGTTTGCATGACACATCGTCGTATGGACCTATATTTTCTTGCACATAATGTAAAACAATGATAACATTTTTCATTGAATACTACTACTTTGGAAGAAGAACTACTAAGAACAGTTATTCCATCTCTGTCCAAGTAATCCAAGGAAATATGCTATGACCTGAACGTTTTTCTATGAAATCCGTCACAAGTCTAACTAATGAACGAATTTTTAATACTAGAAGACCTTTCCCATCCATCTAAGACCAGCCTCAAAAATATATATTATAAACTTAAACAAAAAGCTATTATTTATGACAGGAGCACCAATTCTACCATTTGGGTGAATCCGAAGCCTATTCTGTACTATCATGCCTTTGCCGCTTGATATCAATGAAGTTTTTATCCCCTGAAGTTCCTGGCCTGGTGTTGTTATAATGGCAGGAGACCGCTTCCTGCATGACGTTGGCTATCTGGGCTCTCACCCACATCTTTATATTGATGGGTAGCTGCCTCATCTCAGGAAGAAAGGATAGTAGGAATAGTCTATCGCTGTCTGTCTCACTCTCAGCCATTTCCACGGGAAACATTGGTATTTCCAACTCCTCTGGAGGCTGGTGACTGATTTCACTGGATGCTCGTTTCCTCTTTTTCCTTTTAACCTTCTTTACTTTGACAGGCTCGATGTGTATTTCTTCTTCAGGGTTCGGCGCCTCTAAGATGTCTTCATCCAGCTCCCTGGTGACAAGAAAAAGTAATTACTACAAAGTTCCACGTTTCTTTGTCGATAAGGTTAACCTTGAATGTTAGCAGTAGGAAGGGCATACATTTTTAAATGATTCGTTAAGACTGTACAGTCTAAGGTCGATTATGATAAATGTTGGCTAAGATATATTGCTGTATAAGTATATTTTACACTTGTAATTTGACAGTAGTGCGACAGTGACACTGACAGGCAATGAGGTTGTGACAGAAAAAATGCTTAACCTGACTAAAATTTAGAATTTGCTTTAATGAAGAATGAACCAACTTTTTATTCGGAAGAAAGTCAACATACTCGTCCTCGCTTAGACTTCCCTCGAATCCTCCGAGGAAGCTCATCCTCTTGAAGTAGCGGTACACCCGCCGGTTGACCCTGATGCCAGAGCGGCGCGCGCGCAGCTCTCTGTTATATGCATCCCTCAACGACCGCCATTTCCTTTGTAACTGTAAAACTTTGTTTAAGAAAATTGTGGGAATTAGGACCTAGAAAACTTAAGAATCCTTATTATTACTATCTTATTCTAGTCTATGTAACATATAATACGTTTCTTTTCATAGAGCCAAGACGCCCAGTGACTGCGACTGAACACAGGTCTGCTCGAGCAAGAACATTTTGTCTTGTATCAGAGTGCACGTTCAGAATATTTATTTTGTCTCCGACTCGTAGTCGGCCTTGATACTCGTTTCTCTCAATATATTTAAACCAGTCCCAGAGCCTCGATAGTCTAGTGGTAGAGCTCTTCGTTTCGAAGCCCGGGATAGCCAGTGTTAATAATTGAGTTTTTTCATTAAGATTTTCTCCCCGGGATCCCTGGGATTTAAACCCAAGAGGTGCTGTTGTCAGTCATGCATGTTATCTGACATGAAGGCCATGTTTCGCGTTACGAAGTCTAAATGAACATGGTATTGAAAAGCTAAAAAAACCGCATCATTAAATCTGGCTTTAACCATACTATATCTAGAAATTTCCGCCATCTAAATGGCGTAACATACTGCGTACATATTAACGAACTTCACCCGTTTCGCAAACGCGTCACGGCATGCAAATTACATGTGTTTGTTGTAGGCACCCATTATTATAATGTACGCCAGACTATTTTAATGCGGTCAAATACCTGAACATCGTAATGTTAAACAATTTCTTTATGACAGTAATTAACTCTAATAATAATTAATAATGATAGATGAATGTTAAATATGCTCATAAAATACTGTAATTACCTATGTAAAATTGTAGAAAGTTCAGTGTCATCTCCATGAGAGGAAAACCAATGACGTTCTTTTATCTATTGTTGATAAACTCGCAATTACGTTTCATTCTCACGAAACTCACCAATACAGAAGCGACATGATAAAACGAATTGTTATTATGATTACCTATGTTACATTATTTCCTTATTGAGTTTGCTATTAAATCGCAACAACAAGGGCAAAAGGGCGGGAAACGAATAACGGAATGCGGTTATCATTAATCGCGATGCGACACCTCGCTGCATGCGAGATATTGGACAACTGATTGACTGTACCAAACGTCAGTGCTCTGTCACTGCGTAATTCGACTTTATTCTTTCTTGTTTCGTTTTCAGAACTAAAGTTAGCTTAAATAAACATTACGCGTTACTTCTACTAACATCAATATTTAAACACAAGCTATTACAAACCGAGTTAAAAAACGATTTGAAAATACGAAAATAGTGTGTGACTCATTTCGCGTTCCAAGTTATTCTCAGTCTTGAAATTGACGTAACAGAGGTTAGGGTCGTGTATTTTCCAATACTAACCTCTGTCATACGCTGTCGCCTTGTTGAAGTTTTCCCAACCATGGTAAATAACCGATCCTATTTCCTTCCATAACGCCAACTTCTCCTCACGATCGGCAGGATGGTCAGCTTTGTACAACCCCGGTCGTTTTTTGACTTCATCTATCAATTGAACAGGATTAAAGATTGACATTATGACAAATCACTTCAATCGTCGAGGTGGTAAAGGTGTAGTTACGATTGCGACGAAAAAAACGCGCCACCTCCGCAGCGGGGCGCGATGCGACTGACGCATTATCGCGCGTTTGTGCGCACGCTCGACTCTCGTGATTGGCCGCGTTGCGATTCCGCTGACAGAATGCCCGCCCACTGCGACTGGCGTGTCGCCGTGTCGTAAACTTTGTCGAATCGATTCATTTTAACACGATAAGAACTTATGTTATTTTCGTTTATAGTTATTGATGAATTATATTATTGTTTCATACCTCGCACGACAGATGTCCGTGAAAAATTAATAAATGCTCGCATGTGTTGGTAAACAATAAAACTTCATAATTTAATTTATTAAGTACCTACTTACTTTACTTGTAAATATTGGCCTTTGTCTTTTGCTATATTCGATGAATTAATGTGATTTGATGAAAGCTGACGCTTGACACTATCGAATTTTTCTGATAGAAAGGATTCAAAACAAATCAATTTCTAAACGATAAGATTGCCACTACCTCTCTCTACCCACCCACCTGCCTTAAACCTGGAATGTGAGCTATTCATAAGCCCATGTTGCAGGTATTTATAAAAACATTTAAAATAACCCCTTTTGTGGCTCGGCACGACTCACGAAGCAACCGCAACGCGTCTTGTGTTTGCAGCCAGTCAGCGTGCGGCCGGGTCGTGCGACGTTGCCAAATCGTGCACGCACGGTCCACGGACCGCTTTTGTGTTTTTTTTAAAGATGCACTTTTCATGTTTTCACGCTAAACCTTCGACGCGCTAAATACATATTACACAAAGGATGTTGTTTTTCGGAACGAACTTATAAATATTTATATTATAAATAGTTTTGCTTAATTTTAACTTGACGTCTAGATAAATTATGTTTTATCTGTAAGTAGATCTATTTCGTATGAGTAAACAGATGACTTATTGCGCATTGTAGTATTTTTTTTTTTTTGTAAGATACTATTTGACTGAGTACCTACGTAATTCTGTAATACAAATGAGAGGGTTTTTCCATTGAAAATCTGTCAAATAGTAGGTATTTGATCAATAGTACTAATTTGTTCTATCATTTCCAAAGTTTAATGGGGAGATCTGAAGACACTCGGCGCTGAATTCTATCATCTACGTTCAGTTTGTCTAACCGTTGCCGTCGAACCGGAACACTTCTCACCTACAAACAAATATCGATTCGGTCGACTCTTACTTGCCGCGCGAACGGACAAGCTGCAGACATTCCTTGTTTCTATTCTTATTTTGTTTCTCTTTTAACACATGAAAGAGTAAAGCAGAAATAGAATGTTTACGTGTAGTAACGTTACCATTATTCTAGGAATTGCCACTAAACGTGTTGTTTCTTTCCTTTCATATTACATTCATGATCTATGAGCTTTAAACGATAGTTGAGTGTCTTGTAGGAATCTAGAATGGAGTTTAAGATCATTGAGCAGGTTTTTGCATTAGATTCCTTACAAATTTTGACCAATCTCGTAGATACTTATTTTCTCTTCAACTGAGGTCCCCAGCTTCGTCAAAGCTTATTACTAAGTAGAACTACTGCTGGTTGCTGCATCAACTTTAATTGCCCAGTCTTAGTTTGAGACCCTTCGACCTCACACTTCCAACAAAGTTACCTAGTTTTACTAAGCTCTGTTTCACGACTTTGATGTTTTAGGCTTTAGTATGTATAAGCAGAGCCCCATATATGCAGACCAGTAAGTACCAGAATCATCTAAGTATGTGTGGGAACTGCAAAAAATCTAAAAGTCTGAAATCTTTAGACACATCCTGGACAGCTAGCCTTCGGTAACGCAGAGTTTATACATTGTTGTGTTATCCTTTCATCACGATGATCATAATACATCCAAAATTCTGTTCTTAGATTCTCAGCCACACCAAATATCGTTTTGCGTGGTCAACACAGTCAGACGTCGTCCTTAAACACCTAAAAAGTGTTACTTCATGGACCACTCTTTTCATCACGATGAGCATAATGAGTAGGTACAGCCAAAACTCTTCTGAGGACTCAACTTCACGAAGAATTCTTCTCAAGGTCATCATCACAGCCTCAGACGACATCCGTGGTCAGTATTACTGTTTGGAGCAAAACCAATGTGTCTTTGAAAGATTTAGAACTACTAATTCAGATCAAGGCCTAGCTTGCCTGCGAAGAGGTGCGTCAAAACATTTACCATCACCTCTAATACTAGCATCAAGATTCCAAATTGCTTTTTAAATGTAAGCACAGGTATCTTTCCATATTACATCAAATGATTACGATACTAGACAATTATTTGGTGTTTGTATGAGTGTTTATTTGATCGTTTTTGTTACTTGCAGATGCAGTAATAGGCGTTCATTGCTATGATTTGTGGTGACGTAAATTGCTAAAGTAATTTATAGTCGCAGCCCGTTCTATTTAACTACATACATATTATTCACCCATAAATTGGGTAGATATAATACATCCATTATGAAGGTGTGCAGTATTTGAGTTCAGCAAATACATTTTCACGTACTACTGAAGGTAAATGTGTTTCTGGCTTTTTAATGACACCATTTTTGTCAGTAGATAGATACTAGATAAAAGGTTTGATTCATTGAGCAGGATGATTGATTAGCACCGACTGTTCAAAAGAATCTGCAAAAATGTTAATGAATGGCTCCCCTTTACTTTGAACGTATTGAGCCCAAAATTTATTGACGATACATGTGGCAGCGCTGCACCACGCGGCGTTGCCGTTCCGCGGCCGGTACCGCTATGCGACGTTGCCGCCTCGACCCACTTCCAAAGCGGCAACAGGCGCACTTTTTTCACTTGCCAAAGTGTCGGAGTTTATAAAGCTTTAATTGCTTGCAATTTTTAGATATCAAAGTTATGTTTGGTAGCAAAGCTAAGGCATCGATATTCGTGACCTTTACTTTTCCTTTTGTTGTTTACGTCGTGAGCGCAAGTAATTCAGATTGAAACGCTTTTAGAATAGGTACCTATTCAGAATTGGGACTAGTTTCGCAGTTTATTACCATTCTAAAATTATTAACGGTATTTATAGCTGCATTTAATTTTCATTTAATTTTACCTGAAAAATATACTTACTTATACTATTTATCATCACACCACAGTAATTTGCTAACAGGACAAATATATTATGAGCTGGGGTGATTTTCCACTAGAGATATTTCTATTATTTTTGGGGTAGTTTACCTACCGTATAATTACCTTAGATTTCTGATTCGGTTTTCTTCTATGAATAGCTTAGTCCCCTACCTGCTTAGTTTAGATATATATCTACCTAAAAATATACAGGACCTTATTATCATGTATACATATACCTACGAACTTATCCCGTCTGATAGAATCGCTGATCAAAAGCTGTATCGTCGTAGTGATAGAAATCAATATATTGTAATATTTGTAATGTCGTTCATGCGTAAGCGCCCTCAATTTTTCTACAAAGCTTACGTTCTTGGATAAAAAAACCGGCCAAGTGCGTGTCGGACTACGCACAATGAAGGGTTCCGTAGTTGAGATGAATTTATTTATCCCAAGAACAAACTTAACATTGTAGTTGAAAAACATGTTCTCCCATACATCCCAACTGCAAATCGTCGCTCGGCATCCAATACCGCGAATGTGACATTTTTACTTTTTTTTAAATTACAGGATCACTTATAAAATGTGTAGAATGAAATAAAACAAAAATCTGATTTTCGTTAAAAATTTCACATTCGCGGTACTAATATAATAATAATCTAAATCTAATACCTTTAAACGAGCAATTCTTGTATTTATGTACCTATATATAATCTGAATCTCGGAAACGGCTCCAAGAAATTTTATTAAATTTAGTATGCAGGGGGTTTCGGGAGTGATAAATCGATCCAGCTAGGTTTCATCTATAGATAACGTCGTTCAAAAAAAAATGGACATCCAGATATGTTTCTTTATTCAAGTAACAAGGACTCATTGTGTTTGTAAGCTTATGAACTATGTTAGCTTATTTTACCAGGTCACTCAGAAAGTTTTGCGACTAACAGTTTTTGTCTATGGGATACTGGCTGGTTTTGATGTCAATTAAAACTATGACTAGATATTTATTACAAAAAAACATAACATTCCGAATTCGAAATTCCCTCCACATTTTTTTACGAGCAAAATCAAAATACTCTGTCTTACTGAAAACTTGGATTTACAACGAGAACATTTTCGCGCGATGATTTTGTACGATTTCAAATGTCGACTAAAACCAGAAGAATCGTTTGAAAGACTTCGAATGGTGTTCATAGAAAAAAACCCTTCTAAAGCGACTGTTTTCCGCTGGGTTACCGAATTTATGGGTGGTCGAGTAATTTTGGCGGACAAAGAAAAAAGTGGCGCCCTATGACGGTTGTTACATAACATAACGTGCTGGCTGTGAAAAATTTAATTCAAGAGAATAGGCGAATCACATATGAAGAGGTCCAGCATTTATACTGCCGATTGGATCGGGAAGTGTGCATGAAATTCTACACAGGCATCTTCGGTTATGGAAGATAGTTTCACGCTGGTACCGCAAAATCTAACGCAGGCTCAGAAGGAGGTTCGGGTAGAATGGTGCCGAGACATGATAGCAAAATTTGTAGCAGGCTCGTCTCGGCGCGTTTAAGATATCATTACGGGTGATGAATCTTGGATTTATCAATATGATCCAGAAATTAAGCGTCAGTAAACCGTGTGGCTGTTTCGAAATGAACCAACGCCTACCAAAGTGAAGCGAGCCAGAAGTGCAGGCAAAATTTAGATCGCAAGTTTTTTTTCTTTGCCGGGTTATCTGGTATCAGTACCCTGACGAGATCAAAGCAGCATCAATGCTGAATGGTATGTTACCAAATGTTTGCCAGAAGTTTTTACTACTGCAAGCAGCAAGCGACCGAACACTGGCCTCCGTGGGCTACTGCTTCACCACGACAACGCGCTGGCTCACTCGGCGCTCAAAACAAGGGACTTTCTGGACAGCACACCGGTCATCCTCCTTACAGTCCCGATTTGGCTCCGTGCGACTTTTTCTTGTTCCCCAAAATAAATCAACTCAAAGGAAAACAGTTTTCATCACCTGAAGATGCACTGGCTGCATTTGAGAAGGAGATTGGAGAGGTGTCTGATGCGGACTGGAAGATGTGTTATAAAAATTGGTTTAGACGTATAAAACTGTGTATAAACGTAAATGGAGAGTTCTTTGAAAAGATATAATAAAAAAAATTATAACCTGTTGTAGTATTTTTTTTTCTAGTATCACAAAACTTTCTGAGTACCCCACGTAATCTAGTTTAAATTTATTTCACCCCATGGGAGATGGCACTGCAGTGATTGATGTACATGCAATCCAGCCTGCTAGCAATCTTTTTTAGGATATTGTTGGAGCTGGCCCGTACTCTGCGCACCAGGGATGCACTCATTCGCATCGTTGCGTAAAAGCAATTAATACGAGTATGTGCGTCCGCGAACATTCCCGATGCGCTACAAAAACGGGGCAGCCCCACCAATACCCTGAAAGCGTTGTTGTATTGGACACGAAGGGCGTTGCACGACCTTTGGGTATATCTAGCCCACAGGCTGCACGTGTAAAACGTTGTACAATAAGCTCGAAACAGAGTAATTTTGACTTTTTAAGTGAGCAGCGTACAAACCTGCGAGCCAGCATGTTTGCTCTTACCGACAACGCTCTTGGATTCAACGCGATTCGCTCAAAATCGAGTCCGTCATTGAGGTCAGGGGTCAATATATGACGAAGATATTTAAACGTAAATACTCTTTGTAGTGGAGTCCCATTGAGTAATACAGGTGATACATAACCCGGTCTACCCCCAGCCTCAAAAACTATGATCTCCGACTTATTGGAGTTATACATCAAACCATGTGTTTTGGCATACTGGTCACATTTGGCGACCAATTACTTTCTGAGACCACAGATTGACGCGCTCAGAAGCACCATATCATCTGCATAGCTAATATTATTTACACAAATACCATCTAAATAGCAACCCACTCTTGTGCTGCTGAGCTCGCCAATCCTGCCTCACCCCGCATTCCAACCTGTATGGCCTGGAAAAAGTTCCAGCCCATCGTACACTATTAATCTGGTTACTATACCACTATTTAAAAATGTTTATAAGCTCCGTTGGCAACCTATCCTTCTCCATCTTTCTCCACAATACGTCATAAGCAACCAGATCAGAAAGAAGCCTTGAATGAATCGAGGAAGCTAGCATAAATCGGCGTCCCACGCTGTGTATGGTAAGTATGTGATAGTATGCTTATGACACAACACTGCACTTTCTGATGACAAACACGCCGAAACCAGAATTGGTTGTCATGAACACTTACAGTTTTATTTATTTGTGTATTAAGCAGACGGTCAAACACTTTTGATATTATGATATTATAGTAGCTAGCCTATTGGATGCCGAGCGACGAAATGTAAGTTTTTATACACAATATTGAGAGATTTACCATGTTATTTTAAGACCATAGACTTCTTATAGGTTTTCCTGTAATCTATGAGTAAAGAGCCATACTATGTATTTTTTTCAAATTTTTCGGTCCAGTAGTTTCGGAGATAAGGGGGGGGGAATGGTCAATTTTCATTGAATTTGTTAAATATCTTTAAAAGTATTTATTTTAAAATTATATAAAAAATATATTTGAAATTCTCGCAACAAGCCCTTTCATTTGATATGTCACACGGTACTGTTAGCAAAACTTTTTTTTTTAATTTTCTTGTTTGCGCCCCAAAAGTGACCCCTATTTTCAAAATTAATTTATTTACGTTACATATTCGTGTTTGGGTCACAGAAATACATATGTGTACCAAATTTCAACTTAATCGGTTCATTAGATTCGGAGTAAATTGGCTGTGACAGACGGACAGACAGACAGACAGACAGACAGACAGACAGACAGACAGACAGACAGACAGACACACGAGTGATCCTATAAGGGTTCCGTTTTTTCCTTTTGAGGTACGGAACCCTAAAAAGTAGCCGTTCTTTACCTCAAGTTCGCAACAATTAATAATAAATTAAAGTTTTTTGTTCACCTTATCAAACTTGGATCTTTTACTCAAAATATAAAGAAAACTTGATCAGCACGAGACCCCCAAAAAGCAAAACAGAAAGGTAGTAAAAAATCTGCCATTAACTCCGGAGAAATTTTGGCTATCATAGACAACGGTAGACAAAATTATTAAAAGGGTTACACTATGGGCTACACTATACTATAATATCCTTACTTGTACAGGCGTGCGTCACTATAATTGGTTACTCAAGTTTGTTCTCGGGGTTTCATATAATGATTCAACTTTCTTGGAAACAAGTCTGACGGGATATGGCAGCGGATTCGAAGCCTCAAGCGGTAAGATACAACATCCCAGCTTCGTCCGTCATCGCCCCAGGTTTGCACCGCCTCCGTCTCACGTAGAAAGATATCTACATCTCAATTCGATCATTTGAGTGCCGACAAAACTGACAGATTGGATTAAAAACCAGAATTGAAAGATATTGGCGGTGCGGTGGTGCCATTTCGATTTCTTGTTCTCGAATCCGTTAAGTAGATACCTACTTACTTGAAGCTCTGGAATTGTAACTGTCGGCCAAACAAAATTCAGCCAGCATCCATGAAACTTAAAACTTTCTCAAGTTTGTTTGTAAATTGGAATTTCTTATAGTAATGCTATGGTAATAGCACAGTAATTCCATAAGCTTGCAATAAAGACATCTATATAGAATAAAATAATCACCGGGGAAAGATAATTTGTAATGTGCAGATAGATGTAGCAACGGACTTTTGGTGCGTTTACCTAGATGACATGCTTATTTCCACAAAAACTTTATCGTGGGTTTGATTTTTAAATACCTTATAGGATCTTAGGGTCCCATAGGGTATATATGTAATCCTTTATTAACGATTATGTGAAGGTTTGCCATATTAAGGATTACCTCGTTCACTTTCGACACCCCTATATTCAGGTGACTCAGTTGCGAAATTCTGTAAATTAAAATCCGAGAGATAGATGGCAATATACATGTCTACTAACTACTTACTTTTATTGCCTAGTTCTCACTAGTTGACCAACGTATTTACCATCGTCGGCTCCAGCATAAAACGAAGAGATATTATCTTAAATTAATGTCTGCGCAAAATCACATAGTAAATTACATCGTGAGGCTAAATAAATTGCTTGGGGCAAAAAACACCATGGTACAGTCATTAGGCTAAGCTATATTGCTAAAAAAAGTGCTAGGTAAACAGTTCATTATTAAATTACTGTCGGTAATAGGAAGAGTAAGAAACAGCCTGGCAGTAAAGCTAAGCCATTATTACCGACATTTTACTTCCCCTCCCATCCTGTCTTTTTCTATTTTCCATGCATAACTCGTATCGGAATCCCGGGAATTATGCTTAACCGACGCAAATGTGTAGTTGTATACAGAGCCTATACAATTGAACAACCGGATACATCAGTTCCTAGAACCCATAAGCAGATGTTAACAGCTCAAGGATTTCTTTAACTTCTTTTTGAAGTTTAGTACTTTGATTCATAGTTTCACATTCATCGTTTTGATTGAAAGATGTAAAATAGCGATAAATTACATCTGAATTAACTTTTATCTTAGAAGCCAAATCGAGAGCTCGTTATTATTTAAATCTTTAATCGAATCATCGATTACTTTATTCATAACATTAGCGATATCTACAGAATAATTTGATTTGACGTTTCGTCTACAATTTCGTGTACTGACATCGCAGAATGCATCACTAGTTTAGCAACATGCATGTGCATATTGTGCATGTGTGCGGTGTTTTTGTGTTAGCATCAGTTGCGGCCACAATGGACATCCGGTGCATTGTCGGTGCCACACAGATCTGCATCTTTATGCTCCCTCGCATAAGCAAGCGTAGGACGGCCACTTGCCATGAAGTGTTCGCATGTTATTTTAAGAATAGAACTTAGATTTTATGGACATTTGAAATAGAACAGACAGTTCTAGAGACCCAAAGATTCAGGAAAAGCTAAATAATAAAACATTAAACCCAGTATTTCAACTGTAGATTTGCCAATCTAAGAAGATTATGTGCCAAGAGCATGGGATGAGAACCCTGGCAGCCAAGACGTGTTTCTTCGGGGTGGGGAGAAATTATTTCATCGTTTTTTCAATCAATCACATCAGAGTCAAGCAAACGAAAGTAAACACTCGAATTATTTGCAAAGTTTTTATGGCAATGCTATACTAATGTCAACCTCAATTTGCCAAAACAAGATGGAGTGTTGTTGGTGTCTTGTTGTGATCTTGATACAGCATTTACTAATTCAAAAATGACAAAACAGTGACTAGTTTATCTTTTCACATGGAAGTTTTAGATTCCTGATGATTATGGTAGTGAATATTAACCAAAATTATTATAGAATATTGTTGTTTTTTTATTCGAATTGCTGTATAATATCTAAAGTCGTTTTTTTATTCAGACGAAGTAAACAGATTTTTCGAAATGTCAAGAAACGTCTCTTTGATTTGGATCAGTTTGCTAGACTACAATCCTCTATTGCAGAAACACAGAATTGAGCTCAAGTGGAAGAAGCATACAAATCCAGTCAAGAAGGGCTCTCTTTGAGTCTTTACTTGGTTCTGTCCCAAAAGATGAGATACTTAAATATCATCTCCATGTATAAAAGTTAAAAGCCTAGCCTAGCCAGGTGTAAATGAATTTCTAAAAGATGGAAGCATCCTCTAATCTCTGACCATATCCCTATAATCTTGGTCGTGTGTCGTAGCTTAGCTCAGGTGAATGCGGTCGAGCGCCAGTCTGCTCATCAACGCCAGTAATTGGATTCGTGAACGTGCAGTAAATTGGATTACGTAAGTACACAGGCTTTTAAAAAGCATTCAAGGACTTGTGCAGCTTCAGTTCTCAATGCTCTCTAAATAGAAAGTTGCTTTCGAAAAGAAATGGCAAAAAATACTGTTTAATTTTTTTTTTAAACTAGACTGTGGTCTGTGGTTAGGTTGGTTAATTGGATATTCTATTGATTTTTCCAAGCACTCAACGATTTTAGCCATTTTAATTTTTAGTTTTAGTATTCGTTATTCAAATAGCGTAAGTACTTATTTATTTAATTAACTAAATCCAGACAAACCACTTGACTTTTTATATGATAGGTACACTTGGTGCATGATCAAAAATCCTCGCAATTCGCAATAGATATTATTTTACTGTAAGTATGACAAATGCGTTATTTTTTTGCTATCTGATTCTATCAAAATTGAAGACATCATTAATCAATTTTATGACTTTTGCTACGCCCAAAAATGTTATCTTTGAAGCGGCGAACATGTTTACTCGGCAAACGACATTGACCTTCACTAGTAAGAATGTCTGCTTGCATATACAACGTAGATGATAATTATTATAGTTACTCTTTATCTGAACTACCTAACAAGAAGGATGAAGATAGGATGCTAATTGAATTACCAAGGGACATGCAAATGAAATTAGCTTTGAGTTCTCGGTACCTACTGGTAGTGTAATTCGCAATTTTTCGCTATATTCTGGAATAATGTTCAAAGAAGTCCAGTTTGAAATACGGTAGGTATTTCATAAATATTTTAAGTGAACGAATTTTAAACAGTCTGGAACGATGGAGTTATGTAGTGTGGAGCTGGTGGACGTCAGTTACAGTGACAAATAACTAGGAGACTAAAGCATTTACAATGCGGAAATCAGTAAAATATCTTGGTACGAAAATAAACCCGTAAATACATTGTGCATCTGATTGAAAATGCGCAGAACAGGTACCTACATACAACTAGCCAAATTCTTGTTGAGAAAAGCAAACAGCACTATTGCATAACTGGGGTTTTGCCTTTGGCTGCTGGGCTTATTCTGGTTTTCAATTTCATGTCAACCATTAACCGACTCGTAAGTGCCTGGTGGGCGAAAAAATAATCACGTGAGACAAAATTAGAAATAAAATAAGCAATAATAACGCTTTTTTCTTAGGTTTTGTGACTACCTAGGTACCTACTTTAGTGGTTGGTGTTGATTACCTACGTTATTTTTAGCGGAAACACACATGTCATAAAAACGCAGGTAAGCACTTATGCTATTTTGAAATTCAATTGGTGCAGGAAAACTATAACACGCAATAACGCATGTCGAATAGTCGAAGCATCGATTGAGGGAAATAGTACTTATAACGTTGCATGTAGGTAAGATCTGAGTCATGCTGAGAACAATAGGTTTTAAAAAAGAATGACGATTTGTAAAATAACTCAATCAGTCGATAAGTAAACAGGTTATAGATAATATTGCGTATAGAACAATCTGAGTAGGTATAACAACGTGTTCTGAAATGACGACAAAAAAAAACAATAAAAAACACGCTGTATTTTTTATTTCATTCCACGCTGTTTGTTTTTTTTTAAATTATGGAAGGTTTCATGTTTGTAGGTACAGAAGCATTTTGTTTACCCTATCAAGCAAAGTTTTTTTTAAACTAGACCGAACTGCCAAAATCAGCGCAGCGAGTGCTTACGTGACAATCGACAATGAGAATTCTGAGATTTTGTTTGAGTTTAGGTCATGCTGCTTTCATACAGTTTTTAACTAGCTGAGTTAGGCGGAGGCCTTGGTATTTAACAGAAAACCAGAGAAAACATATAAAATGTTCAGTTGGCGCCTAACTTGAAATATTTAATTTATATTGGACTCTCGCTAAATGATAACATCGATTACTCAACTATCAATACCTATACAACCTTCACCAACATCCTTCAAATCCCTTGAAATTAAAACAACAACTATACAAATCGATGCTATCTCTCCGTTGAATGTTAACTGCTGAATCAGTGCGAGACGTTGCCGTTCTGCGGCGCGCGTTGCCGCTCTGACGGATACGAGGCGCCACGTTGCCAGCTCGCACGGTGCGGGCGGGCGCCACGCGCCGTTGCCGTTCAGCGCGGTATAAACCGTAAAATACCATTCATTCAATTAGTGTGTAGCAATAGCAACACCAAACTTTTAATGAATTCACAAAAGTTACATGCGAATGTCAGAACGCTTTATGTTAATGTAATCAAGTGCGTTTTAGTTGTGCGTGGTATTAAAGAAAAAAATTATAATAATAATAACTTTATCATGGGCATTCGTTCTCAAGTGCATCGCCAAGTCCATTACATTACAAATCATCGATAAGAGTAAACAAATATTTGTTTAACAACACGCGATTGTGACGAATTAAATTACTTGTAAATAAAAAACCAAGACAGCGCTGCGAATAATACAATGAAGCATGCCAAAACTACACCTCCGCTCTATGCATACACGCTCACACGCACACATTTAGAACCATTTAGAATCAAACTACACCTCACTAAGTGCACACATGTTTACGACACCGGCTTCACTTCACTGTTGGCCACTGCTATGTCTTGGTTATTTATTTAGTCTGAGGCACAGATTACATATACTAGTCTGAGGTAAACGTACAAGAGCTGTCGTTAACTTTCGCGACTACAGTCACGTATATTTACATCTCTGAAATAATTAGGTACAGTTGGCGATAAACCAAAGCTCTAGTGATTTTCGTCATTTTATTTTAATTTTATATCGTCTCCAACTCAGGTTTACCCCGTTATCACCATTAGTGTCTCAAAAGCGTGCACAGTGGGCGCGCAGTCAGTCTGTTTTTTTTTTTCTAAAGATTTTCCAGCTCTTGTGTTGCTGGTTGGCTGCTGGTGGTTCGAGAATCGAGACCAATCGTAGCGTTAATGGCCCGGGATTTCGTTGATTGCGCGATTTCCGTACCCCTTCGTCCCGTTTTATCTCCGTTCAAAATCCATTCGTCCTTACCTTACATAGGACGCTAGCCGCTTCAAACCCGTTTTTAGCTGGATTATTCCTATGTGTCAGCGGAAGGGTTTATGCCCATTCCAAAATCCATTCACTCAACCCTCTCGGCCAGTCTTGGCGCTCCATATCGTCGCAAAATCATTTCACCCTTTACTACATAAAAACTTTATTTTTGCTTCCAAGGATTTTATCAAGCCAAAACGGGATTTTTTCGACATAGAACCATATTGTTCGAGTTTCCAAGAAGGATATCATACCTTCAGTGTTTTTATGGCGTCACGGCATACATATTTCATTACTTGCGCTGATACACGACAGAACTATGCGAGAGCGAGCATAAAATCTTAATAAAACTGAAGTACCCACTGGTAGCAATTTATGACGCAAATCTAAATATCCCTAGCCTTGCCACGTTTGCGCTCGGGGTGAAATTTATTCACATATTGCGGTATTTTTGCGTTGATTCCAAGCTATTAGCCAAACTGGCAGCGTTGCAGGCTTGCAACACACGCTAAGCCTTATTACATAACATGCAGAGGTTGCAGTTAGGTACTATTTGTAGTCAACCGAATAAAGCTAACTGACGATAAACCCCACGATGATTTTCGAGAAATTTAGTTTTGGACAGTGTCAAAGCATAACTATAGTTGAATCTGTGATTTGAAAAGACTATCTTTATTCACAGAGATTAACTTGTTTCTTTAAATATTGTAGATAGCCTTGCATAAAAATTACGTGCCAATTGCGATGTTTAAGGTTTCGTAGAGTTAGATGGAGCTTTTAGGGCTTAGGTTTTAAAATATGAAACCGAATCTGGCCGAGTTCAGGGAGAAAGATGAATTTAGAAAGAGTTTCCATACAATCGGCCAATGGGCAGCTCTCTAATAAAGAAGGATATTATACCATGTTTAAGTAACTTATGTAAAAAATCTTTATTTCTTTTCACCAACCCACTATGGATATTACATATCTAAAATAAAGTTTTTTTTTTATGTATACTTCGTTAGCATCACACGTGCAAGGCTGCCAGTAATAGTAATACTATAAGAATAGGTAGGTATATAATAATGTTTATTTCAGTTACTGCGGCCATGCCAGAATATAATATAAAGATCAGTTCA
Organism: Agrochola litura; assembly: GCA_949152395.1. Lineage (NCBI taxonomy): Eukaryota > Metazoa > Arthropoda > Insecta > Lepidoptera > Noctuidae > Agrochola > Agrochola litura. Next base: position 11,616,258 of record OX424511.1, read on the forward strand.
GATCGAGTGTTGGCAGAGGCTCCATGTTTATAACAAATAACTAAAGCACTTATTCCTGGCACATATCCACCATGCGGCTTACTATGCCATGGTCTGTTACAATATTTCCGTTTCATTCATTTTTACCGAGTCTGCCTTTTTTAAATTGGCATTCTTTGCCAAAGGAAAGAAATGAAAGTATTCGTTCGGAACATAAAGCTTTTGCAAATGTTTTGCAACATACTTTTTCCTCTTTTTATTTTTTACTGGCTGTTTTCTGCTAGGACTTATATTTTGCTTGTAGTGGCTTCATCATCATCATTGGCAGCCTTGTTTCACCGACTCTGAGTATAGGCCTCCTCCCTTTTGTGTCATGCTTCCCTGGTCCATGCGAGTCTCACCTGGTCTTCCCCGCGATCTTCTGTAGGTCGTCCATTCACCTCAATTGGTCTGCCAACGCTCCTTCTACCTTCTCTGTTCCTTGTAGTGGGTTTAAGTGCTTAAAATTCAAACGTTTCTAACTGCGAAATTAGGTGGTGAATATATTAGTTTTACAATCGCAAAATATGTCTGCCTTAGGAATTATTTTTCGCAATTAAATCATAGGTATTGGGCGATATTAACGATTTTTATATTCATGAAAATATTGCATGTATGTGTGAATTTCGCATGGCTTCGTGAAAGTCTATACGTCCGTTGGGCTTGCAGAAACCTGATCTGCCGGCCGCGACTAGAATGACTCGCAGTAACTAAACAAGTAACATGTAGACATGCAACTTACCTATAGATTACAAACTGTTTATGAATATAGTCATTGACGAAGATTTTTGAGAAGAAAAAGATGTTGCTTAACCCAACAAACGGGCAAAATCCATCCTAGGACCCCGAATAAATTGATATAAGGGCAGTAGGGCCATGATGTTGACTTAAAACTTTATTAGGATGAAAATATTAGGTAGGTAGGTACAGTATTAGATATCCCTAAAGTAACTGCGTAGTTTCTGTGGATCAAGAACTTGGCCTTGCATTGCCACGCCCTCGCAGTGATAGTTGGTTATCAACTTAAGAATTTAGCACATTGGCTGACATTTGAATAAGTATAATAAAAGAGTAGGTGAATATAGAAGAATAACTAATAAATTCCTTTGTCATTTTGTATCAGTCTTTCTTGACTACATTGTCTGTTATCGTGAGAATGTAGACTTCGTTTTTACATATTTAAAGCTGTTCCTAAGCACTAGGCAGGTGATTTCTAATCATTTTATGTGATCATTAATAGCTTTATATGCCTTAGTGATCAGTGAGCAAACAAAGTAAGATATAAATTGATTTATTACTTCTAGTTTCGTCTGGGAAGGATGTAGTCTCTAATTGAGTATACAATGTTGCTAATTATAATTCTGTACCTATTTTTAATTAGGTAGTTTTCATACAATGTCAACTAAATGTTTTATGAGTAGTAGCAATGTGTCGTGCGAAAAAAATTACGACGTAATTAATTATTTCATAAGTCAAACACAAGTGCAATGACGCGACACTGATTATATTAGCAACACACATTAGATCCGCCTTAATTTATTAGTAAAACATTGTTTTTATTTTGAGAGTGTGTGGCGTAACAAGTTAACAACTGACTAGCTCTCATCTGAATTGCAAATGGCCGCCGGCGTGGAGACGCGGCAACGTCGCACGGGTGGGTTGTTGCGGAGCGGCAACGTTGTCTCGTGCGTATTTTTATCAAAGCAACAATCGCAGAGTTATCTACTTATCTGTTATCAAGAGGTATTGTGGTGTTCGTCACGGTCGGTCGAGTGGTTGCCGGTCCTACCGTAGATATACATATTATACATGCTGTACATCAGTGTATACAATTCGTACCCCAATTACTCTTGGCACAGTTCAAGCTAAAATATGTTAAGTGGAAAATAACAACAAAGTGGCGGGACTAGGCTGACTCAGTTACATAAATGATAAAACGGATGTTATTAGATTTATGCGAATTTTACGATGTTGTTTAGAAAGTCCTTGGATGAATGTGATAGTAGGTATTATCTTGGCTTCTCTAGATAAAATGAAGCAATAAAAAAGAATCGAATTTTGTTTGAACCTGTCACGAGTGCTTATTTAAAAAAAAAAAAATCTTAAACAATAATCATTTTTGTCTCAACTTCTTTAAAAAAAGAACCACAGTGTCAAGTTGTAATAAAAAAAGAATAGGTTGGCTATGTTGCAGTTGCAGATATTTATATGAATTTTAGCACAAGTAGGTTTTTTTTCTATTTCAAGCAATTTTCCACATGAATATTATTACTATTATGTAGGTACCTATATGTATTTTACACACCGCAATATTTTCCAGTAGTTCTCCATAAACATTGATTTCTATGTTCATACAAGTTTGTCGACGAACTCGGCCGGTTTAGAGCGAGACAGGCGAGGGGAGGGCGCGGGGGGACAGGGGTGCTAAATTAGATTTCTCCCGGGGGTGCTGGGGTGCGCCTTCCCGGGACCTTGAGGCGACTCCGTGCCACAAAATCAGCTGTTCATAAACCCCGCTGAGTTTCACGTCTTTGGTAGGTAGGTAGTTAAATATCAAAATCGCACGTGTAAGGGATCGTGGGTTTCGTGAGTTGTGAAAAATGTGGACTTTGTTTGCATAACTTAATTGGCAGTGAAGTAAATTGTTGGTACCTACTTACTTACATAAAATTAGATGTAGGTAACCGTGTAAATGCGTGATCCTTGTATAATCTACCTTAAATTGGGCATGCAAACATTATTATCGACTGAAATAATTAAAATAAAATAAGTAGACGGTACCTAATTAAGACAGTTATTAAAGCAATGGCGACTAGGCATGGTACATACGGCTACACATCAAGCTATACATTTCCAGTTTATGCTGATCTCGCATTGTATAGGATTTCCGTACAATGCGAGGCCAGCTTGTATTGGAAATGTATAGCTTGATGTGTAGCCATGTGTACATTCCTACTAACATTAGGTATGGTCCTTTATTTCATTTGAATACTTATAAATTATATTTTTAAATATTAGAATAAAATAATATAAGTACTTAAATTAGAATAAAATAAAGGTACTAATGGTTATTATTAGAACACCAATAAGTCAATAACAATTTGGATTTTTAGATGAAAAACTGTTCTTGTGATTACATTAATGTTCTGCTGCATTCTTCTAAATTTAAATGCTTAACTCCCTAAGTTTAATTTGACTACATTGTACTGAAGTACAATGTAGTCAAATTAAACTTAGGGAGTTTAAATTAAATCTAGGCTTCAGCCTAGATTTGCACCTGGCCACTGATAAAAATAAAAAACAACTTAAAGCAGATGCAGTTTTTTTTTTTCCGAAATGGTTACCGTGGCCCCTGGCAACATACAGGCAACTGAAGGGTGGGTTTTAGTCAGTAAGAGTGACACGCCCGCCCGCTGAGAGAAAGTTCCCGGAGAAGTAATTTGAAAATTTCCCACCCAAAAAAAAAAAAAGGCAGATGCATATAATTATAAGGTATGTACAGACGCCAGCACATCAAGCTACCCGAAACTGTCAAATTTTCCCAATCAATTTTGAACCTTAATATTCAGCGATAAAGTTGAAAATCTATTAAATAAATTTGACAGATTGTAGTAGCTTGATGTGCTGGCGTCTGTTCAAAGAAGTAGTGAGATATCTGCTTACTACTTCTGTAGTCGGCAATCACAATCTGAATGATTTTGAATGATATTGCAAATCCATTGCTTCATAAATGTTCGAAAAAATTGTCTGTTCAACAACGTAATAACGCAATGAATGTTCAACAAACTTATTTCTTATTAAAATGAAAGCCATTGCTATTGTAAAAATGTGATAAGTATCTATCTATATAATTAATTACCCCATCGTTTAGAAATTAACATTTAATTTGAATAAATCAATCACAAAGTAGAAACCGGTTCTATTTAATTTAATAGATAAGTAATACCCATTGTGCCTACACATTTTAGTACACACGGCTACACATCAAGCTATACATTTCCAGTATAAGCTGACCTCGCATTGTACGGAAATCCTACACAATGCGAGATCAGCATAAACTGGAATTGTATAGCTTGATGTGTAGCCGTGTGTACAACAAGTAGGCACTTTCATAAAACATTGAAGGAATGAATAAAAACCGGCCAAGTGCGTGTCGGACCACACACAATGAAGGGTTCCGTAGTTGGGATGAATTTATCCCAAAAACAAACTTAACTTTGTAGTAGAAAAATATGATCTCCCATACGGAATGTATGGGAAAACATGTTTTTGCAACTGCAAAGTTAAGTTGGTCGATTATTACTCATTAACTTGTAGAGCCTACTTAGCTGTGATAGTTTTCCTTTTAATTTCGTTATATAAACTACTGCTGTGATTTTTTTCACACATCCAAAACCAACCATTTAGTTGGCAGGGGACACACACTTGACTCTAACAAAAATTAGCACTTTAAAGCTTAATATTTCGCAAACGGATCCTTGAATCCAAAAATGGTTTTCACAAACTCAATGTTTTTGAAGGACCTTTCCAATGATACCCCAAACCATGGGTTAAAAAACCACTTTACGTGTAGGAGAGAGGTACCCTAAAAAAAATGTTTTTCATCATTTTGTTTTACCACTTTGTCGGCGTAATTAATATACCTATGCCAAATTACAGCTTTCTAATACTAAGGGTCTCGGAGTTACACCGCGGACAGACAGAAGGACATGACGAAACTATAAGGATTCCTTGTTTACTACGGAACCCTAAAAAGTCGCACCAAATGGGTCGGCATTAAAGCCCTACCCTAAATCATAGGCTGGCAACACTGGTTGCTAAGCAACCGTCGCCCTCAGAGGACGCGCCCTCCCAACGCAATTAATCGCGAACCCTCCAGGAATAGGGCCGACCTTGCCTGCTTTGCTGGTTTAATTTCGACCGTTATTTGTGGCGCTAAAATGGCTGTGCTATGAAGAATTTTTCTTCTGTGACTTCATTAAACTTCGCTTAGCGTGTGGTGCTTATTGCCAAAAGATACGATAACCATGTCCATGATCTTATCTTTGCTTTATTCGCAGAAAAAAAAAATATTGTATCGCACATCGCTTCTCATTTATTTAAATTTCGAACTCTATGTTGACAGCTTCACCAATGACCAATAGTTTTTCTCTCTTGAAACCCTTGGATTATGAAAGAAACATGGTTCTCATTTAGAAGACCCCACTTAGTTATTTGATCAAAACGAACCATTGAGCTCTATTTAGATCTAAAACAAACCGTACATGTGAAGTTTTGGAATGTGTCTGGTAGTTATCAAATTATATTTATAGGCAGACAACAAATTCTTCAGTCAAGCACTTAAAATCAAAACAGAATAGAAAATATTACGTCATCGATGGCAGCCAGAATAGTTTTTTTGGTTTTATACTTTTAAATTAAACCCCAGTTTACTCTTAAAGTTTTGCCTTCCTATTTACATGAACTGTTAATAAACAAATGATTCGACAAACCAAGAAAAAAAATTGGGTTATTTCTTGGGGTCCAAATAACAATAAAGCCATTAAAATAGAATATAATGTGGCGTAATGGTGGTTATAAAAGTAATAAAGTGTTTTACTGCGCATTGTCGCATAGCAGCCATATTAGAGCATTTAAAGCGCTTTTAAACGAATTCAATTTAGCTTTATTAAAAAGTTATAATTGAAATGGTAATATCATCTTGTAGAGCAGTACAACTCTTATAAAACCACAAACTCGCGAAGTGTTTGCTAAAACGTTAAATACAATCAAACTCTGAATACAACTCATTTTGTATCGTAAGTTCTATTTCCGTAGAGTAAAAACTCATACCCAATCAATTGCTTGCATAAATAAACTCAGGTTATACCGCATACATATTTGCTGCAGTCAATATCCCAGATATTGAATAATGCAAATGTCCAACATAATTGCATATAGCTAGCAAGGAAAACGTCATTTACTGAGAGCGATGCCTTAAACAGGAAAAGTTTGTTTTGCATCGCATACGGATTCATGCAAGAGTGTGTGTTGTGCGCACTTTCATTTTGCGCGTGTGTGTGTTAGTGCGCAACGCCCTCATGCGCCCGCGCTCGCCAGACGCTCACGTTATCTCGCATTCCACAGATACTATACACCTACATTGTAGCCACCTACACATACATACATAATTGTAACCCAAATAGATATAGCGAGTTAAATTCGACATTCATTCGTATTTGTCGTGGACTTGTCCTCAAGGGCATGCTTATGAGATTCTCGGATGCTTGGAGCACGTAGAAGATAGAAATGGTCATGCAATGCATGTTTTATCGTCCTCATCTCAACATTTTCTGGCCTATTGCCAGAGTCGGCTTTGTTGAGAGGAACTGCGCTTATTAGCAAGCACATGGCTACTTTGTTTTTGTGGCCATGATACAGTCAAATTCTGGTTTTTGGAACTCGTACAGCTTGGATATATATTATAAGTTTTTTGATGTAACTTCATAATCTATTAGTCATGCTTGGTACATCTACATGATAATACGTTTTAATTCAGTGTGGCCTCTCTAGTCTCGACTTCTCGACCTAGTCGTTTCATCTATTCTTAGCTGAGGATCACGATTTAAATGTCGCATCGTGCATGTTTATTTAGAGTAATCCTGAAAGGCGAGATAGCATTTTCAAAATCCTTTGGCCTGCGTTGAAATGATACGCTAGCTAGCATATCTCCGAGGCGGTTTTCGATCATTTATATTCTTGTTTACCGCTAGTTAAGTTTATCGAAAGCGTAATAGGTTGAATTCGTAAAAGAGGGGACTCTTATATTTCGTCACGTCGGGCATCCGTCCGATAGCTACTTTCTATTTCTTTGTAATGGTGTTGACTTTCTGGGACTATTGCCACATATTGGGTAAAAACTGTACCCACGTATTCTTCCTAGATTAAATTCATTGGTTAGTTATCCCTGGTTGCATCAGCTTCGTTGTCAGTTTCCGAAAACTCAGCTACATAAATGTCTATATCCCAGAATTCGCAGACCAGACTCTCTTGTCTAACTATAAGGTATATAATTATTATTATGACATAAACCGATGTCTACCTACTATACATGGACTTTCCTAATAGTCTTGAGATCCTTCTGGATTTGGTCAATGCTCCAGTAGCGCAGGCTGCATTTGAGCTCTTACATTCTATTCATCTGATATTGGACGAGACTCCAGTCATCGAGTGTCGGTCGGTCGTAAATATATGACGTCTAACTGGATTTATAACAAATGTCTTAAGTGTTTTCTTCAATTATTGGTACGTTGTTCTATTCTTGTTGACTATCTCGCTTCTCTATCTTGTGAACCTATTAACGTTTCTGCGTAAATAAGGCCTATATTGTAGATACGTATTTATTGCTTCTAACTAATTTAGGGATAGCACCAGTTAGGATTTCTCAAATATTTGTACCTATGTTTTGAAACCCCATGTTTCAGATTTGTTTAGCATTTTTACTCTGCATTTAGGCAACCATCTAAAGATGTGGCACGCACGCGGCAGTATCTAAAACATTTCTGAAGCTATTTTAGCCATACTTACGTTGAAGATCGGTTCAAAGCTGCCAGCTACTACGAAACGACAAAATACACACCCAGTGAAGGAAAAAATCTAAAATTCATTTATTAAAAAAAAACTTAAGGGATATTATATTAAATTTATCTTTTGATTCAGGTAATCATTCATCCAGATAAAAAAATATATCGAGTTTAGATAAGATTCACCATGTTGCTATGCAAATAATATAATCACGGACCTATCTTATAGGACTACTATAAAGCTATTGAACTTATAAATATTGCACATGACATGAAAATCTATTCTTGGTTGTTGTTTGCACGTGTTTTTTTAATTTTAACGAGTTGAGCACGAGCACTATCTAGCTCTACTACCTACTAGGAATTTGGCTAAAATAAATCTTGATAAATCAATTGGAATCGATAAAAAACTCGTAAGACTAAATTAATCATTTTTTTTATATATTTTGTAATCACATTTTCACTAAGTATATTTCTAGGTTATGTTTATTGATTTCCAGAAAAAAATATTTTCTTTGTTGATGCTTAAAACTGTTATTGTATGTAAATAAGCAAAGTTAACTTCTGGCCTTGGCAAAAGCAATAAGTTAAGATTGATTGAAAATTAGTATGTCACACGTGTTAGTCAGAAAATTCTAGTCGCATTGTTTATGTTTCCAAAACATCACTGTTTTTCACGATTTTATCAATACTCATGAAATTATTTTGATTGTTTCAGGTACTAGTTAAATATTGCTGCTGTCACTGAATTCTCGTTGGAAAGGTATCGTTTGTTCACTTGAATATTAGGACCCAACAGACTGGAACTTTCAAAATATTTGCGACAAATTTATAATAGGTATGCAAAGATACGTTGCCAACACATGTAACTCACTAATTATATTTTCTTCAATTTTCACCTCTTTTTTTCGGCTTGTGTATTGATACTTTATTTTTAGGTTATGGTTCGATTTTTTCTTTATTTTTTACCTTAAATCTACAGCACTACTGTATTCGTAGCGATTACATCGATTTAATTATATTATTTAGCTTCAAGAGGTCACTGGACACTCCGATCACATCCTCGAAAGCTTCAATCATCCTTTTGTCTATGTTGTATCGAACACTTTCAACACGTTCGACATCCGCAACACGACTGCCGCGAAATCCATTCAACAGGCCGACAGGATGTGGGCGGGGCGTGCGGGACGCGGCGTCATTGGGCGAACTCGCGACTCGCAGTGATGGCCGCCGTCGCATTCAACCAATGAGCGGCGCGCGAGCCGAACGCGCGTCCGTCCGGCGAACGTGCGACGTTGCCAGCTTTTACCAGAAAAAAAAAATACCAGATTCGACCTTCTTAGGACCCCCGGTTTTTTTTTTGTTTGGCCGCGTTATCATTCGGGAACGTATATTGAGGTCCTTATCCGTTTGTGAGATGGTTCTGCGCAGGTGGATGTGTTGTGTTGTGTTTTAGTTTATTATGGTGTGGTCTACGCAAACTGGCGAAGTGTTGATAGACATCGTAACGAGGTACTGTACATACATAATTCGTTATATTTTTATTGTGTACATAAAACACGGCTGAGTCATGTGACATTACAATTACCTCATTCACTAAACTGCGTGTGCATTATCACGGCTAGTGACTGTTTATCGGTTAATTCGATGTTTTGAATAAATAAAGTTAGCGATAAGTATCGTTTATTTGGTGTAACTACGTATCAAAGGTTATTGACGTTTGTTTCACAATCTCATTTGAGATGGGACATGAAGTTGCATCCTCATGTTGCATTCTTGCATCGTGGAGGTCGTTGACACCATCAGTGTATCTAGCATAGTGTTGTAACATGAACTTTGAAACCAACAACAACCATTATAGGATCATAAGCTAGAATGCTATTGGCTAGTAAGGAATGTTATCTGCATCTTCAATTTGCCTTTAGTCAGATAGCTACTGCAGATTAACCAGGCTGCAGTTTCAGTGTCCAATGACACTGTATCAGGACTGAACGTACCTACCATACCTATCCTCAACGTAAGTACTTAGGTGTATTCACTTGCAATGAGAAATATCTGCATCAAAGGTTGCTACCACAAGCTATAACATCCCTTCCTAATCCAATAATAGGAAGTTAGGAACGAGATCAAAGTTTGTTTGATCTCGTTGGCAACACTTTGATCTTATAGGATTAAATGTAATGATAAAATATTACACTGAAATACCACCTAAAATACCTACTAATTGAGATAGTAGCTACTACACATTTTCAAGTATAAGATTGACCATAGCACAAAAAAACATCACTTCATGATAAAAGAGTTACAACTTTATAACGCTTCTAGTCTTTAAAAAGTTTTATTAGTTACTTACCTACCATCATAAAACATCAGTAATCGTAATCATAATTCTATTGGGGTCCAGACACTAGATATCAGTAATAATGACATTAATATTACTGTCATTCTTTGCTATATTGACGTAAAACTATTAAAATATTGTGATGACATCATCATTCAAATCACCGCACTGTCAGTAATAATGACATTACTTGAATGTAATGTCATTATTACTGATAGTATCGAGAGTGGCGTATTTGACTTTAACATAACATTTAAACGACTAGAGAGGTCCTAAAAAGGTTTATGTAACGGTAATAATTCTATAACTTGAAAGAGTTATTCACATGAAAAGTTGACAGTTCATCAAATATACGTCATCGCTCGCTACCATAGACTTATTTCAGACTTCCTAAGAATACTGTGTGTAGCTGCCAGTATGCCTAGGTAAAGAGTACGATTACTTTCTGTATCATGTGCATAAGTTCATGACATCAGCTGGATCCCGACCAACTAAGTCTTTTCGTCTTGACACTGGATTGTGTGCGCAATTTATAGAGTACATAATAGGTACCCAACCACTTCCTCTTTTATTCAACAAGCAATTCAGTATGCAGCGTAGAGTATACCTACATACGAATTCTCAAAATTTAATTTTTCGGACGTAAAATTTTTGTGATCATCAGGATGGCTGGGCCAAGAGATATAGAAATTATTACTCGAATTTTATAGTAGAGTTCATTCTATATCTTGAAGTATTTCGGATAAGATAAAAGTTTATTTATTTCTTCTAAAAGCATTGACGTAAAATATTGTTAACAGCAGGTATGCACAATCGTAACTAACCTACTTATTGGAGCCTCGTTGTCAGCACTATTATTATTTATGCTGTGGCCATGTGCTGCAGCAAACATTTCATGAGACCGAGAGATATAGGTTACAGGATTACGTCACCACACTTTGTGGTCAATTTAATTAAATTACACAAAGAACTCGGTATGTACTCGAACGTATTTTAACGTGAGGTGTCTTTTACTGATGAGTGACCTCAAGGAGTATTCAAAGGCTGATACAAAACCTGCAAAGACTTGCAAATTGCGTAACACACTTTATCACACACAATTGGATATTTCTTTCTAATCCATTGCTGATGTTTGAAAAATTCGTCTGCTCGAAAATGTAAATAACGCAATGAATGATTTTGAATTGTCAAAATGGAAGACATTGCAATTGTTAGTGTGTTACGATTTACCCCTGGTTCATCAAAATCATCAGTACCTGGGCGACCGAGCTCTGCTCTGGTGAAAATAGAGAATGCTCATTTGATAGTACCTACTAATTCTATACTGCCATGATAGTAGGTACACACGGCTACACATCAGGCTATATTTTCCAGTATAAGCTGACCTCGCATTGTACGGAAATCCAATGTGAGATCAGTATAAACTGGAAATGTATAGCTTGATGTGTAGCCGTGTGTACTTACTAATTCCATGCTGCCATGATCATTATTCTAATATCAATAATGTCATGTCATTATTCATTATCTTGTTCTAAACTTTGGGCGACCGAACTCTGCTCGGGTGAAAATACGGAGAAAACTAATTTTCCCAGATATGAGACTTGGCTAGATAGATTTTTCGCCCCTGTAAACCCCTATATTGCTACTTTTATCGAAATCGTTAGAGCCGATTTCGAGAACGTGTTGTACAAATATATTTATACATACAAATATTGCCCGTATAATAAGTATAGAATAGGATTAACAGCATTTGTTTTGGGAGCCGTCTTGTCAAATGTGGAGGATTTAGACTCGAGAATTGTTAGTTGGCTAAAGATGTCCTGATTAAAGCAATTCCAAGGTCGTTAGGATATACCTAACTTGGAAAAGGATTCGGTCCAGCTTTAGACTGTGACAGGCTGCGTTGATTAGGAAACTTTGCTAATTGAATGGTGCCATCTACGAGAGATGATCAGACTGAGATAGCAAGCACGATTGTATCGGGATTTAATTTACTGATTATATCTGACTAGCTGTTGCAGGATGAAAGGATGAAAAGTAGCCTATGTTCTAAGTTTTAACCTAGGTCATGGTCTACCCATGTACCAAATTTAATCCAAATCCGTTCAGCCGTTTTAGAGTGAAAGCGTAACAGACAAACTCACTTTCGCATCTATTCTATAATTCTGTAAGCACACAAATAAATAAAATTGATGTGTCTGTTTGTAATGTCAAAATAACAGCTTTTTTACTAAATGCATATGAAAGTATACACGGCACTTACATAAAAAGAAAAAAAAAATTGTCTGTCTCTCTGTCTTGTTTGTTTCAGCTAATCTCCGAAACGGCTGTTCCGATTTTGACGAGACTTTCACTGGAATATAGCTGATGTTATAAGGAGTAACTTAGGCTACTTTTATTTTAGAAAAAGAATTAGGGTCCACGCGGGTGAAGCAGCAGCTAGTTTATAATATTTGATATCTGATATCATTATCGGTATCAGGTATCGGTTGAATAAAGTCATATTAGCCCAAACAAGACACAATAGCTTCAATCCAGTCTATATACCAAACTTTAGCGGGTCATTAGATCATCAAGCTGCGCCATTATACTTGACTTAACTTACTCAAATCGTACCCAAACAAACACGAGTATAATCACGTCATATTATACAAAGTATGTTGTAATAATTTCCAATCTTTATCTAATTACCTACTGTTCGAACGTTCAAAACAGCAGCTGATAACAACGCTTCTACTCACAAACGCGTTATCAACATAACATTTGGTCTTTTAATTAAAATATTGTTTCTTTCGATAAAGGAAGGTGACCCTAGCTAATTCTACCTGTTTAAGTCTAGGCACTGAAGGTTATTTCTGGCTGACCAGTCGACCGTCACTTAACTCTGACACTATGCCCTTGGTAGGTATATCGCGATAAACTAACCTAATAATATGCGCTTGCACGTCTGCGCACGGATTTAGCTTTAAATAAAGAACAGGTCTCCCATTTTGATTGTCGAACATTCTGGAAGGAAAACATTACTAATACCTTCGTGGTTATATTATAGGAAAACTATAACTTATATAAACCTGCCATGTTAGTCTATGGAAATGAGCAGACAATATTATTTATGTTGAAAATATTTGTGCTTTAATTTTCCCTATGCGTATACATGGCGGAATGGGAAACTGGTTCTACTAAACTACTTGGATATTAATGTCGCGATTTATTAATAGGACTAAAATTAGCATTTCTAGCGGTTTGCGTACTAAAACCAGGCAGTGGAAGCAATTGAGGGCATGTATGTAATAAAATATGATTCATTCTGTTGATATAGTGTCTTTGTTAAAGTCTAGTAGGTCGAAAGTAAACATTTGCTGATAAGAATTTTGGCTGTATTGAAGGTCCTTTCAGTCATTTCAACCAGGTGACACATGTAATACAGCAATTTAGTAGTTAACGGCAGAAAAAAAGGGTTTAAAAAAAAATCGGGTTAATCGAAGTGGATATTATGGAGTAATTTTCACAATATCTGAGTCGCCAATATTTTTTAACATGCACTTTTCTTGTACACACGGCTACACATCAAGCTATACATTTCCACTATAAACTGACCTCGCATTGTACGGAAATCCTGTACAATGCGAGATCAACATAAACTGGTTTTGTTGATCTGCAGGAGGCAGAAATTGCGTGATACTTTTGCAGCCCAACGGTCCCTAGGGAAATTCCTGGGAATGAAATTGAATTGACTGCGCAACATTTTTCCTAGGTTGCATTGCACGGTCACATAACATAAACGCATGTCGTGTATGTATAAGAACTGTAATATGCAGCAGTTTTTATTAGTAGATAATCTAGATTTTGCTGCTTAAAAAAGGGGAATAAAACAGCCTTTATAAGACTAAGCCGACGTTCGCACGGACGTAATAAAATCGCGGCGATTTTTATTCGTGCACTTGATTTTCAACGCTCTGCTTACCGCCGAGAGTTGAAAATCCAAGTGTGTTTTTCAACGCTCTGGGATGAGAGTGCGTCCCAGCGCGTTGGATTCTCAACGCTCGGCTTAACACCGAGAGTTGAAAATCCAGTGTGTGATAAAATGCTGCCGCGATTTTATTACGTCGGCTTACATGGTGCAGCTTGCAGTACAACCTGTATAAAAATGTTTGAATTTCTTAGTGCTATTAAATTAGGGATAATGCATCTTATACAGCATTAAAATGACAATGGCAAAATGGTAGACATATCATGCTTTAATGATTTTAATTGATATAAATAGAGCTCAAATCTCGATACTTATCAGTATCATGTAAAACTAGTTTACTTGCGCTTACAAATATACTTAGCTACAGAATACAGATAACCCCTTTCAAGTAAACATAGACTTAGATACATAGTACGTAGGTTTATATTGTAATGTATGCAGTTTGCTGATAAGCTCGTCCTCTAGGCATTAGTACATAGGAACTTACTACCACCCTCGGGGCACCTATGTATAGATGTGTGATAGCACTAGCTGTTGCCTGCAGTTTCACTCGTAACCTATTTAAACTACTACAAATACCCCGATCAAAAGTATCCTATATTATAATACAGGTCATAGCCTACCTATGTGCTAAATTTCATCCAAATCCGTTCAGCCGTTTAGGCGTTATTGAATTAAAAACATACATACATTCGCATTTACATTAGTAGGAAAATACTGGGTGTCTTTGCCAGTCTCTAGGATAGAGAGGAGTTCTGAAAATAATAAAAAATATTATAACTGATAAATAATAAATATTCATAAAGCCGTATAATTAAAACACAGTTATTGCTACTAATTTTATTGTAATATAATAATGCCATTCAAAGTCCAACCACGCGCCGCGGTGGCGCAGTGTCGATGACACATCGATCGACTTGCGACGAGGTTCTTCTAATCGTCTGTGACCTCATAATTATTACACCTTGGGTAACCAATAGAGGAGTACATCCTGGATGGATGAACTGTGAGCCCAGAAGGCCTTGAAAATACCATAAAGCTTAATAAACTCACTAGTTGTACTGGCTTCGCTTGCGTAAAAAATTAACCTTTCATATTATAACACAAAGTCCCTTGTTGCCGCATCATCTGTCTGTTTGTCTGTTTAACGCGATAAACTCAAACACTACCGAACGCAATTTCAAACGGTTTTCACCAATGGACGGAGTGATTTATGGGGAAGGTTTTGGTGTATAATTCATTAAGGTTTTGTGTAAATTGGCTGAAATATGACGATTATTGTTGAGGATGTCAGAAAAATCATTCCGACTTAGCTTTACTGGCATGCGCCGCGTAACCCGGTAAAGATACATAAAATGTATGTTCTACAGGTTTGTACATCTTAAAAAGTTCAACAAGAAAGTCCGCGATGGCATATTATGTCTATCTTTAAGGATGACCCACAGTAACCAGTATATTATCTTTCAGAATTTATTAAAAATTTAATTCTTATTTCCGAAGCTATTTTGACCGATATCATATTAATCCTTATTCCAAAATTTAGATTAAAATATGGCTTGACATCATATCATTTAAATGTATAG
The DNA here is from genome assembly GCA_949152395.1 of Agrochola litura. NCBI lineage: Eukaryota > Metazoa > Arthropoda > Insecta > Lepidoptera > Noctuidae > Agrochola > Agrochola litura. The sequence continues at coordinate 11,631,732 of OX424511.1, forward strand.
TTTAAAAGATATCGCAGATTCAAAATTACGCGTAACAAAATAAATATGGTTGACGGCAACGCGGGCGCAGCCGTAGGAGTCAATGACCTTTTCCTCGGTTATTAGGTATGTAATCCCGGTAGGTCGTTCCCGTGGGATATTTTCCGATATCCACGCGGGCGAAGCCGCGAGCAAAAGCTAGTATTCTCTGAAATGAAACTGTCCTGTCTTTCTAGTTCTACCCATCTGCCAAATCTCATCAAACTAAGTTCTGCAGTTTAGCCGTTAAGACGACTCCCTTTGTCAATATCATATTAGTGTGCTATAAAAGGCTCATGGTATTTTGTTCCGGTTCCAAGAACTGTTACTAAGGACCAGGGTAGGTATGAAACCCCATAAATACTTTATTGAAATTGCTTGGAAATAACGTGTTTCTAAGTTTCGAGAGTCCCTCCATCTAATTTTAGAACCCAGATTCATATCGAACCTTTCCTCGTAGTTTCTCGGAAATGGAGTACGTAAAACGTGAACATTGGTGGAAAATTAAAAAATTCTTGAGTTTTCAGAACTGTTGCCGTAACGACCGATTTAATTACTTTTTTTTGTTGAGTCATCATCATGCATGACAGTATTTATGTTCAATGTTGGCCATGGGCTTATGCCACAACCCACGTCTGTGATGAGTTGAATCATCAAGGCGCCTGGCTACTAAAGTAGTACATGACGCTGCTGATCCTATAAAGTTCTCATAATCAGCCGCATTTGACTTATTTGAATTTGGAACACGAACGCCAATAACATTTGAAGAAAAGTTTTTATGAAGCAAAGAAGATGTCTATGCGTCGTTATGTCTTCCAGCCAAGATACAGATTCCAGCTGTCCATAGTTCTGTTGGGTCCGTTGTCTACTGTTTTTGACTATTTGTAGGCACTATAGCAATAGCTTGTTTGTTTGCCGAAGTGATAGCCTAGGATATGTACTTGGCATCTTCCAAGTACCCAGCGTACTTGGAAGATGCCAAGAGTACACAAAATACAGATCTGAAACTGTATACAGTAAAATCTGTGGGGATTTTAAAGTGGTCTATTTCGAGGTAACGTTATCCAATCACAGTAGAAAGCTGAAAGTAAATAAAGTTACAAGTACTACTATGTAGTTGATGCATACGTCATCAGTGAAAGTAAAACCAGCAGGATACGCATTGCGCGGCGTTGCTCAGAACTATGCGATTATTGACCGCCCGGCTCGCATCCTGTAAACACTGAGTATGCGTTGCCATGCAACCACTACCTGCTGTCTGTACTCACTGAGCTCTAGATATCTATATCACCGTAGCAGTCTACCTATGTATATCTACATAGATTGATTCACTACACGTCTGCTTAGTGGCATACGTCGCGGGAATCAAAATATTTATAAAAGAAGTTATTGTTATGAAGAATAATCGTAATGACGCGAAATCCAACAATTGGAACTCTGTTATGAAACGAGTAGTGTTTCCACGTAGATTCTGTTTTTATACGAGTCGCACATTAATGTCAATCTGATAGGAAAGAGAAATACTGTGTTTTTCCACGCGCCAGTCTCACGAAAGAATGTTTTGATTGCGTTACTGAGTTACGTGTTGTTTCCTGCGATAGTTGATTAGTTTGTAAAGTTACCGGCTGCAGATTGGTTGTGTTAGTAGACTGTCCAGTTTTATTGGTTTTGCCGTCTTTAGACACAAGCTTTCGATAGATAAAAGAAAAACAGCGCTATAACGGTATTCTATTTCTGTTATATTACTAAAATAGGTTTCTTAGTACCGAAACCATTTTTTTTTTATCTCTGTAATTGAAAACGAATAAAAAGGTTCTTAACATAAAACCTCCTCTCTATAGTGGGAACTACAGTTGTTATTGAGAGAACTGAATACGCCACGTTTACACGACCTCAATACGACTGTATTCTGTAAGCATTTTCGCATGCATTTGCATGAGACCGTTAACAACATGAAAACGGCACAAAAGCTGAGCTATTGACTTTAAAACGGTCTGCTAGGGTTGCCAGTAGTAACGGCATTCTATTGTTTTGGGGATATTATATTATATCATTCAATTCAAATTAAATGAACATACTAAAGATCTTATCGTAAGTGGTTTCACATTCACCTTAAAAAATGTGATTACACAATTTTAAGCAATGTTTTTACGGCTGATTCTTTCTTTAGTAAGTAAATACAAACATAGATTGTAAAGTCGTTAAATCGTTTAATGTGTTCTGAGAAACTCGTATTTAAAATGCTCAAAAAATTCCATGATAAATCTTATTTTATAAAAGTTTTGCTTGGTAAGCTGGTGATTGGCATGCTCGTTATGGAATACCTGAAATATTTTCAGTCCGATGAGAAACTGACTGAATGTCTATACTTGGTTAACCCTATGCAGTTTCCTGTTTTTAGGCAACAAGCAAATCAAAATGTAAAACTTCGGGTAACTGTCCACGCTCACAATGGCGATACCGATTGCCAAATTCGGCAAGAAATACCAATTAAATGGTAGTTTACAATAAAAATAAAGGAAACTGGTTTACTGAAAAAGGTACAAAACTTATTTTTGTTGCCAATGACGCCATGATATGAGCATAAATCATTGTTTTTATACACATATATGATAACGATGTTAAAATTAAAATAATTATTTAGGTATGAAATTTTTTAAGGATCCATCAATTTATTCGGTTTATTCCTCCCATGCCATTGATTTAACCTTTAACAGGTTCAGTGCCGGGAGCCCTCCTGGAGGGTTCACGTAGTCGCATATGGGATGCCGAGAGCCCTCGCGGAGGGCTCATTTTAAATGTAGGTTTTTCTTAGCGAATATAAAATCTAATGTATATTTTAACAAGATTTATTAATAAATGCTTGGATTTTAAATTTTTTTTAAATTTAAAAGGTTGCAAACTATGTATAGCAACAAGACCCCCTAAAAAAACTATTTTATTTCGTTTTACAGTGTTTTATAACACGGTTTCAAACCTAATGCCGTTGACCGTCCACGATGGTTAACTTTAGCAAAAACGTAATGCCGGCAACCCTCCCGGAGGGTTCACTTACCAATATGTGTGGCGGTTGGCGGCATAGCGTATTATTATTTGAAGGAGCACAGCTGTTCAATGGATTGCCGGACGATATAAAAGAGTGCGATAACGTGAATACTTTTAAAAATAAGCTTAAGAAACATGTATGTACATTATAACTTCTAATACTCTGGAGGAAATTGTATTGTATTATCATACGTATTACTTTGTATCTCATTATAAGCGGACTGTAAGTTCTTATGAGAATAAATTTCTTTAAACCGAAGTTCTATGAAAAGTGGGTGGAGTCGAAAGTGTTAACCTAGGAACAAGCTTATTTCAAGATCCAAGCCACGTTTACAGAAAACACTGTTGATAAAATACTCCAATTAAGATCCATTCTTTGTTGAAGATCATGGCCACCATTGTTACTCGTAATTCATTTATTCATTGTGCTGACATATTTTTTCAATTTTATTATTCTTCGGTATTCACCGGTTGACTTGAGGAACGTTTACAGTTAGCTTCCAATAATTGCGTCACTAGAATGACTAGCCACTGAAAAATTGCGGATACTGTGAGATGAATCATTATGAAATGCTTGATTTTTTACGTGGGTTCTTTGCGGGATACATATTTAATCATTTACGACAACTGTGAAATTATTATTTGTGTAATTTCTCTTTCATCTGTGTTCTAACGGGGGAGATTTGTCCCTCGTTACAATGTTATCGATTTCTCAAAATTCCATCTAAACAGTTATTGCAGATGAAGTAAAATTTTTGTGATCGTCAGGATGGCGATGGCGGGGCCATTTTTTTTTAAATTGCATAGTCAAATTATACAATGTATTCTTTATCTATTTATGTGTATTTGCTTTATTGATGTTATAGGTAACTCCATAGTAACAGATTCTGATATATTTAGCTAGATCTAACTTTCCGTATTAAGACCATAATTAAACAGCAAGTACCATTTTAAAATGATCTCACGTTCTCAAGGACAGAAACTATTTGATTAATTGTAAACAAGAAAGACTAAGGATTAATTATATTCCATTATATGCTAATTTGTGTTTCGTAATGTCTTTAATGGGCATGATATTTAAATATAGAGTCGGGAGGTGCTTGTTCTAAATTACTTGACAATTGATCAATGCGGGTTATTTATCGCGTTTTCTTTGTGTAAAAAAAAATTACGTTCGCAGAAAAAGATTAACTGAGACATTTAGACTTCCGCAGAATAGTTTAACGTTATAGAAAAAGGCACATGTCTGTTTAATTTTTTTGACAATTCCCAAAACAGTTGAAAGAACAAGAATGCGGTAAACAAACCATTACTATAAACTAAAAGCACTAACCAAGGCAAACAGCTTACTGTGCCATTCAGTGCGCAAAATGTATAAATAAAATACGTAAAGAAACAGTGTCACGAGTCACGAGCAAGATTGATAGTTTGCAACTCAAAGCAGAGATAATGTTACATCGATTGAAGTTTCAAAGTCTTCGTCTATAAAATAGATAAAATAACTAGCAATCGTAGCCGTGTGAAGTCTTATAATGAACTAAAACTGCAGAGACATAGGTATGATACGCAAAAACCTTTTCTAGACTGGAGGAAGCCTTCAAAGTGGACTGGTTAGAATCACATTCCTATACGTTCAGTCTCGGTACCTATCTCTTGGCATGACAATATAAATACATGATAATTACGGACGACAGATGGCCAGCTGCATTTCGCATCATCAGTTCTAAACTCGAACCGGACAGTATCTGTTTTCGTTTACTCGGTACACTGCACTTGTGTTGCGCACAGTACAAAAATAAATAAAAAATACTGAACGCTTTCCCGCCGCTTTGCACTTCAATTGCAACTTAACCTACAAACGCTGCGTATTAGAATTTGAATCTTATTTCTTTGAAATAAGATTGAGTATTTCTTATTGCGTGTGAGCGATTGTGACCTTTCGTTCGGTGTGAGTGCATGCGTCACACGTAATGGCGGACGCGCGGGCGGGTGGCGCGCAGGTCATCGCGCTTATAAATGTGTATAAATACAGTATGTATAGCGTTGTTTGATCCGATCTCTATACAATGTGTATATGTATGTGTACCCGACGTCGGTTTTACGTTACGCTGCGTTGCCAGCCGGCTGTTTGTTAGCGAACGAAGGTCACTCGACTCGAGAGGTGATTTCGCTGTCTTGACATACTCGTACACATAGACATGTCGGCTCGGTACCGAGACCGACCCCCTGCACCTTTTTGTCGCTTTTAAGGGTTCCGTAGTAAACAAGGAACCCTTATAGTGTCGTCATGTCCGTCTGTCTGTCCGTGGTCTAGCTCCAAGACTGTTAGTACTAGAAAGTTGTAATTTGGTATGGGTATACATATTCATGCCGACAAAGTGGTAAAATAAAATTATGAAAAATATTTTTTTTATGGTACCTCCCCTACACGTAAAATGGGGATGTTGTTTTTTTTTCTATCCCTTGGTGTAGAATGTATCGTTGGAAAGGTCTTTTAAAAAACATTGTGAGTGTGTTAATACCATTTTTGAATTCAGAGATCCGTTTGCGAAATATTAAGCTTTAAAGTGCAAATTTTTGTTAGAGTCAAGTGTCGTCGTCCCCGCCAGCTAAATGGTTGGTTTTAGATATGTGAAAAAATTCACGGCAGTAGCTTATATATCAAATTTAAAAGGAAAACTATCACAGCTGAGTAGGCTTTACAAGTTAACGAGTAATAATCGACCAACTTAGATTTGCGGTTGTAAAAACATGTTCTCTCATACATTCTGTATGAAAGATTTTTTTTTCAACTACAAAGTTAAGTTTGTTCTTGGGATAAATTCATCCCAACTACGGAACCCTACATTGTGCGTGGTCCGACATGCACTTGGCCGGTTTTTGATGTTATTTCTTCTACGTGCAAGAATAGAGTTTCGTTCTAAAAGTAAACTGCCTCATAGTTCCAAGAAATACTTATAAAAAGCTTTATAAAAAGTACAGTAGTAGCACGTTGTTTAGTGAAAGATACTTCTAATAATTTTCTTGTTCTATCTCTAGGTCAAAAAAATCTGCCTAGCCTTTTCCCAACTATATTGAGGTCGGCTCCAGTCTAACTGGATGCAGCTGAATACCGTATTTTACATGGAGCGACTACCTATCTGACCATCACAACCCAGTAACTGGGTAATACGATACCCCTTGGTAAGACTGGTTGTCAGACTTTCGGGGTTCTGACGACCCGTAACGACTGTCAAAGATCCACGAATGTCAGCCGGGACCAACTGCTTAACGTGCTTTCCGAGGCACGGAGGAGTCTCGGTATGTTATTATGGTCACCCATCCACAGACCAACCTCGGCAAGCGTAGCTTAACCTGATGAATCGAACCGTGCGGCTGTTATTACTCAGCCACGAGCTTCTTCTATCTCTAGGTATTTAATTTTAATTATTAGTACCTGAGCGACCGAGCTCTGCTCTGGTGTAAATAGGGAATGCTCATTTAATAGTACTTACTAATTCCATACTGCCATGGTAGTAGGTACTTACTAATTCCATGCTGCCATGATCATTATTCTAATGTCAATAATGTCATGTCATTATTCATTATCTTGTTCTAAACTTTGGGCGACCGAGCTCTGCTCGGGTGAAAATACAGAGAAAACTAATTTTCCAAGATATGAGACTTAGCTAGATCGATTTTTCGCCCCCGTAAACCCCTATATTTCAACTTTCATCGAAATCGTTAGAGCCGATTTCGAGAACGTGAGTAGGTACAAATATATTATACAAACAAATATATACACGTATTCTATATATTTTTTTTCGTTATAATTATGAAACTGCGACATGTCACCATTTATTTGCATTTTCAGCATAGAAACATCGAGTGAGTTAGAGAATTGTTGAGTAAATACAATTAAACAGTAATTGTATTTACTCAACAATTCGATGTACCCACATGACATTGCGTCAGCCACCATTCGAGACGGACGAATAACAACAGTGAGTCAACTGTAGTTATTTTCTGACTAATTCCACCTATTTGACGTGCATAAGGAAACAAACATACCTACCTACCTCCTCTTGTAAACCGTACTTCAATAATGCAAGTCATTATGTAAATAGGGTAAGTACTGAGAGCGAGCAAAGAGCGATGTTTGACACTTGGCATTGGCACATCACACAGGGTCTTTTTTTTTTTGGGTGGGAAATTATCAAATGACTTCTCCCGCTCTGGGCGGAGCGGGAGGGCGTGTCACTCTTCTTTCTGACTAAAACCCACCCGTGTTCCTTCGGTTGCCCTGTTGCCGGGGGCCACGATCTCCCTTTCGGTTTTCTTCGCACCCCCGGCAGGATCATACAGGGCCCTTAGGCTGCTTTTCCACCAGAGATGTGCTATGCTACGTTGCTACAGATGCGTTTGATATCCACCAATCAAATTCATTGGTCCATAAACCATAGGACTGGTGGAAACAGGTTCAACTAAGCCAGTGGTCGGCAAACTTATTAGTCAATAGAGCCAATACAAATATCAATACTTTTAACGATTAAGATTTCATAAGAGAGCTAATCCTTTCTGTGTGTCCAAACTCCTATCCTCTTTCACTCCACAACGCTTCCAAATTAACTTGCAGAAGAAGTAGGATGCCTTCATCATCATCTTCATATCGGCTGATAAAAATATGATGAAGGCATGTTACTTATTAACAATTTAAACCTTGGAAAACTTTCAATGGTGATAAATTTTTTGAAGTTCTGTAAATTTTTGGTGAAAATGCTTCGGAAATAAGTATTCCGACCTCCGCACGTATCTACGCTCTCATTCATCGACATTTGTACAGAGCCTCTATTGGCCAAAGAGCCGTGTGCGGCTCGCGAGCCAAGGTTTGCCGACCACTGAACTAAGCTATGTTTTTATTATAGAAGCATGCGTGCTATGGAAAAAAAAATTAAAAGTGTTTATTCACAACAATACTTGTTTTTACCTAGTAAATTACCTCTGCCAAACTGCACAGCAGTTTGTTGGCAGATTTTAGCTCCTTTTTAGCACATATTTTTGTTTTTTCAAAAATATGCACTACGTTTAGGCTTTGACAAAACTCATTTAAGAGATACTTATTTATGTATTTTCTTTTTAAAGAGGTTTTTGTGATAGAACTGTCTATATCGACTGGAAGGTAAAAAACGAACTAAAAAATGTCACCTCTTCGACCATAATAGTTATAACAAGCGGGCACTACAAATCTTTTCATATTGCGCGTTGTGTAGCTATGTGCAGAGCAGAGTGCCTTCCCTACTGTCATAGCTCGAGCTGCGCATCTTCCTCGCACAAACACCTCGCGGCGGCGCATCTTCATAACATATCCTTCTCGCTCCGCTACACAGCTAAGCATTAGTGGAAACGGTCCCATAGTTTCATAGCTTATCTTTCACATCCTCACAGCATCAGCATAGCACATCTCTGGTGGAGAAGCAGCCTAAAAGCCAAGAATAGTTACCTGTTAGCTGCAGACTTTCAACATACGAAACCTCCAACTAGTCTCGAGTATACAGGGTTATTGGTTATACGTCGGCAAGCCGTTAAGGGGATGTAGGAGAGGTCATTTGCAACCAAATTACCCCTGATGACCCCTATGCCAATGTCAACCATTTTCGAGTAATTTGACTTTTTTTTTTTAATGTTTGAATTAAAAATATAAAATGTACCCAAAAACCCTGATATACAGAGTTAATGGTTATACGTCGGCAATACATTAAGGGGATATAGGAGGCGTCATTTACAACCAAATGACGCCGATTGACTCCTTTGCAAATGTCAACAATATTCGCGTAATTTGACAATTTATATTTTTACTTCATACATTTTAAAATATAAAATTACTCGAAAATGGTTGACATTGACATAGGGGTGGGTCATCATGGGTAATTTGGTTGCAAATGACCTCTCCTACATCCCCTTAACGAATTGCCGACGTATAACCAATAACCCTGGATATATAGGTACATAAATATAAATAAATTCACGCCTTTTCTACCCGAGGGTAGGCAGAAACTACAGAACGCCACCTGCAAGTAATTACTTTGTTCAAATAAATTGTTTTGTATGAAGAAGCACTGAAAAGGCTTCCTCTACGTTCTGTTTGGAGGACAAAAGGCTATAGAAAGCCTAGACTAGCCTACAACGCAGCGAAAGTTAAATGTTTTACCTAGACGATCTATTGTGTTTAGGTAAATGACTTAGCAACTAACTCATAAATTATAATAAGGGCATCCCTAATTGCTTTTCCGGTCGTTTAAAGGTTATTTCCCGCCAAAAATACTGCACAGTACATATTTTATCATAATTATAAATAACACAATACCACGTGGTTCGATGTTTATGCGCGTGAGTTGCGTTAATCTACAGTTTATGTGTAGTTAATTAGTCATCCAATAAAGGTCCAATTTTTCCTCATCGAAGTATGTTTAGACTGGAATTCCTACAGCGTAAAAAAATTCAGTAGGTCAAAAAATATCGAAGCAACTTGAAAAAAAAATTTAGGTATTGTAGTTCCTTTTATCATATCACAGATATTTAAAGCGTAAAAAAAAAAAAAACAGTATGACGATTGTCGAAGTACCTACGTTGTAAGTTTAAAAAACTCAACAGGATATTTTTTCTTTTATCTTTCGAAATGTGTGCCAGTAGTTGTTGAGGTTAATTTCGTGTGGTGCGTTCGCGTGATATGTCAAAGGTGACAGTTGCAGCGACAAGGTTAGGGCGACACGTGGGTGGCGCGCGCGCAGTGTTTCGAGTTTCGCGAGCATGTGTGCGCGCACCAGGATATCGGTAGTTAGCTCAGCAAGTTAATTGAGTTTTTGTACTTGAACCAAACTTGGTATTCTATAATATAACATATATATCAATGGCTATTAACTTTATTATTTATTTATGATTTTAATCATAAGTATATCATAAGATTACAATTTCATAAATAATAAGACTAAATAATAAGACTACAATTTCAAAGTGTCGAAAGACTAAATGGACATAGTATCACGTAACCATACTCATTGAAAGTGTCGGATTGCAGTGCGAAGTGCGTCGTCAAGGTGTCAAAGTTAAGAGAACACACGAATTTGTAGACCCTAGCAATTAACAGTACTTACCTACATGATGAAATGTTCGTAAGTAACAACTAGCGAATACACATATTTTTTTTATAGTCACCGAGTAAAAACTCCGTAGATAGGCGCGACATGACTCTAGTAGAACAATTTCTATGACCACTTCATGGAAATTCTTCTATCAGAATCGCGTCGCGCCTGTCCGTGGGAGCCTTATTACTCGATCGTGCAAACATTTCGTAATCATTGGCAAGTTCCTCCACATTTGTGTAGAAGTGGGCACGTCGTCTACCGGCGTCACGCGACCAACTCCACAATGGTATTTCTCTTTCACAACATTGTTGGCTGCGGCGAAGCCAATGATAGCATACCAGACATTATCAGGTCAACGGATTCTTAAAATGCTTCTGAACTACTACTTACTGTTATTTCTTCCGGTTGGAAATAAGGACTACACTTCGGTTGAAATAAAAAAAAAGCGTCCAAGTGAGAGTCAGACTCGCACACGAAGGGTTCCGTACCACCGTACAATATTTAACACGTTTAAAAGCACGTTTTTGTATGGGGACCACCTTTTTTTAGGGTTCCGTAATAAACAAGGAACCCTAGTTTCGTCATGTCCGTCTGTCTGTCTGTCAAAGATTGTGAGTTTGTGAAAACCATTTTTGGATTCAGGGATCCGTTTGCGAAATATTAAGCTTTAAAGTGCTAATTTTTATTGGAGTCAAGTGTCCCCCCCCCCCCTGCCAGCTAAATGGTTAGTTTTGGATGTGTGAAAAAATCACAGCAGTAGTTTATATAACGAAATTAAAAGGAAAACTATCACAGCTAAGTAGGCTCTACAAGTTAACGAGTAATAATCGACCAACTTAACTTTGCAGTTGCAAAAACATGTTTTCCCATACATTCCGTATCGGAGAACATGTTTATCAGCTACAAAGTTAAGTTTGTTTTTGGGATAAATTTATCCCAACTACGGAACCTTTCATTGTGCGTGGTTCGACACGCACTTGGCCGGTTTTTTTTAAGTTTAAGTTATTTTTATTATTTGTTATTATAGCGGCCATAGTACCTAGTACACTCTGTGAAAATTTCAAGTGTCTATTCTACGTTCGCAATTTATTTTCCAACATGTAAACAAACATGAGTTTTAGCAAAAAATACTGTAATGCCTACACATAAGGTACAGTTTGCGCTACAACTTAATATTTTTATAACTTTTTCAACAGTACTAGTCAGTCTAAAATCAACTTTATTTTCACTGTTATAAAGTTGATGTTTGTTTAAGTGGAAATAACATAAATTAGAAACAAGGTTATAAATAGACTTTAGCTATTACGGTTCAAAAGATACAGCCCTGTGACAGTCGGACGGACGGACGAACAGGGGAACCTTAGTAATAGTGTCCTGTTCGCACCCTTGGGTACGGAACCCTAAAAAGACATGCATTTTTCGAAGCTCATTTCACCATCTGATTCTACTGTATATTTTTTAGTCTGTGTCAACAAAACACCTCAAGTGAGCCACAAGCTAAGTGTGTCAGGCATCTCCAAGAAGTTAGTTCAATAGCATGTTAGTGTAATTACTAATTAGTCTGAATTATCAGTATTATAAATATCAAACAACTAGGCCATAAGTTAGCCAACGCGATAACCTTACCCGTCTCGCAGCCATCTGACCCGTCCTTTACGACTTACGAACATAAATAACATATTTCTTACAGCCATTTTTTTTACAACCCTTCAGAGGTTGTAAAAAAAATGGCTGCTTTTCGCGCGTAAAAGGGACACTACCCTAATAATTGGCAATAGATTTCACCTTTTTCTAAGAATAGATAGCGATAAATATCGTTTAATGGCATGGTTGTTGCTTTAAACTACATTCTTGCTTTTTAGAAAGCCGTATTTGCTGTAGGAAAAATACCTTTGCATTAATATATAAGGCAATTAATACGAGAACTGTTCGGATTCCTTTTCTGAGCTTGTAAATGTAATGAAGATATTATTTAAAGGTCATGTTTGAGGTTAGATATATTTCTTCATTAATGAACTAATTACTTATCTAATGAACTAGTACGTAATTAAGAGTATTTGGTTGTTTGTTGAAGATTCATGTTAATTTTAATAAGATCATACATGCAGGCAGCATACGTCCAAAGCGTTCCTTGGAAAACCAATACCTGTAAAAATTCCAAATAATAAAAACGCCTTGGATTTCATGCGAAGCTCGTACGAAATCCTACTTACTTTTATTGAATCATATTTACAAGCTTTATTTTGAACATAAAAGCGAAGAACCAAACGGAAAATTCGTGGTATTTTTTTCTAAAGTGGAACCTTTTATGCCTTTTCAATGGCGAGGTCAACGTTTTCTGAAATGCTTCATATTTCGAATTGTGGACAACAATGAGCCTTATTCTTATATTTTTGCCCTGAAGTTTTTATAGACACCTACAGAGGTTGATTGTGTTGGTAAAATCTTTAGGGGTTTTCGTGGGAATGTACTTATAAGTTATTATGTATACCAACTTAGGATTGAACACTTCAAAAATATTAAAGAACACTAGATTGTTCCCGCGATTTCGTCGATGAAATCATGGAAGAAACATATCTTATTTATGGCACACGGTAATAGTGTAACTTTCATCAGTGAAAGTATTTTTGTAATCGGATCAGCAGTTCCAGAGATTACCTCTGACAAACAAACCAAAAAATTTTACCTCAATTAGATGTTACTGGGAATTCTCGAAACAAGTCTATTGCTGCCATGGTGTCTCTTGTCAACAGCAATCCTATTGTGAACAATGTTATATTTTTTTTATATTTTAGTTTCACCGACGCGATTATACAGATACAAACAAATAATACATTTAAAACAGTAAAATAACAGTGCATCAGTTACTTATAGGTAAACACCACATGCATAAAACAATGAATCAGACAAATAAGCTAACTTACTTAGTAATAAGCGCTAATATTGAAAATAAATACAAATATAATGTAACCAAACATATATCGGTAAAAAGTGACATTTATATCAATCAATCTGCCCAGCCTTTTCCCAACTATATTGGGGTCGGCTTCCAGTTTAACCGGATGCAGCTGAATACCAGTATTTTACATGGAGCGACTGGTTGTCAGACTTTCGGGCTTCTGACGACCCGTAACGACTGTCAAAGATCCACGAATGACAGCCGGGACCAATTGCTTGACGTGTTTTCCGGGGCACGGAGAAGTCTCGGTATGTAAAGATGGCCACCCATCCACGGACCAACCATAGCAAGCGTAGCTTAACCAGATGGATCGACACGTGCGGCTGTCTTAGCTACGAGCTCCTCCTAAAAAGTGACATTTATATTTAAAGTAAAAATTTATAAAATTGGTAAAGGTAAATTTAGTTCTATGTTGTCCCACTGCAGGCCAAAGGCCTCTCTTTCTCCTTTCCACTCCTCTCTGTCTTGAGCTAGTGTGACCAATCCTGTCTGTAGGCGTCAAGCTCGTTCCATCACGTCCCTCGACGTCGCCGGACGTTTTCTGGAACCCACATCGTGAATAAGAAAACGTTATATTTTCCAAATTTAAAAGTGCATCTAAAAGTCAATTGGTTTCTCATCCATTGCTTTATAAGGTGTGTATGAGTCATTCACCTGGGTGTAGTCTGTGCTCAGCTCACACAATAGCGTGTGAGACTGTGACTCATCGCGGACATCTGTCGGCTGGCTGGCGTTTTGTTAATCTGCATTATGTTACTCTGTGACGGAATTATTTATTCAGGCTTGCAGTCGCGATGTAAATAGGGAAACAAGTGCTTAAGGGCTTAACAGTGCGATTCAATTGTTTTATCAAGAAGTGTGTGATCTCGTTGTTGGTATTTCAAATTCAAATGTTTGGTTTTCTCTGTCATATCCACGGTCGTTGCTTGATTGCTGTGTTTTATCTAAATCTTCTCCATAAAATGTTTGTGGCGGCATCGCCATCTACAACGCCACATACGAACTACGCATCACAGGCAAAGTTCGACGCGCGGCTAGCATATACAACGTCCCGACATCAATCGTCGGGCAGTAGCCCACCAGACACAACGCTCATGGTCTGTCTGGTCGGAGGATGGCCTTTTATATGGAGGACGAAGAACTTTACACCCTCCTGTTCCTCCGCTGGTTCTTAAAAATACAAAAAAATATTTTACAGCTGAAAATATACAACCGTGGCACTGTAAATATTTAGGTAGATTTAACAAGAGCCTCGGCAAATTGCGCCAACTGAGCCTACAGAATTAGATACACTTGGTACATATTTTTTTGTGCATAGCGACCGGGGTCTCATCGCAACCCTGGCCAAGACAACGTATTTATGCAGTGTCTACCTGCACGGTTAGTATGACCACAATAGAAACGGGTATTGTCGATGGAAGAATAGACAAAATGACAGATAAACAATCACAATCTGTCATTTTGTCTATTCTTCCGTCGACAAAACCTGTAGAAAACCCGTTTCTATGGTTGTAATGCTACTCTTGCTGCACTACGTATCTATAGGTACATTATTGACTCCTCGTCCTTGCCCGGTCGTTCAAATAAAACGGTTACGATCTCTACAGTACCTACCTTAAAATATGATGAATCCTCTCTTCAATTTACATTTTGTTTGGATATCTTTTTGTAAGATCCTTTCTGACTTACAGAAATGCAGATATAAAATTTTAATATCCTCAAAATACGGCTACGTGTCGATCAGCGTCTAATATGTCTTCGGAAAACGACATTTTAACTAAAACGTAACCGTAATCCCCTCTATTTTTCTATACCCCTTTACTACCCCGAAAACTATACCATAAATAACAACATTATGGGCTATTATCCCTATAGCGTAGAATTCGGTTTGCAAAACACGCTATGCAATCGTTATAACTTACAAAGTTACAGCAAACCCCAATTGGTTGGAAAAACGATGATCTAAGTAAAAATAATCTCCAGACACAATTAATTCACAGAACAACGTAATATGTGTCTGTGTGACATTGTGATTCTTATTTATTTATTTTATTTTTTGGAAAACTTACAGCTAAACAGACACAATAATTAATATTTTAAACAAAATGTGGCCAATTACAAGTTTCAAGTTTTATGTTAATCATTGCTTGTACTGACTACTTATAAATGAATTGTGACTGGTGGCACTATTTGCGACGTTTCATGCTACAAATAACACTCGCTATTTTATTATTAGAGGCGTGAGAACTGTTTTAGCCAGTAAGTATTACTTAATCAAATTGAAATGGACTTTTATGGGCTCAGTTACCTGTAAAAACAAATAGGTTAATTAAGAATTTCCGTATTTATTGGATTAACATAACTTGTTTTATTGGCTCTTCTATCTAGCTCGAAATGGTTGTTCTATGACTGTCCGTTGAGCCGTTTCTTTTAATCAAATTAGCTAATGTCTGCGACTTTGTTTGCAATTTCGTATTTGAACTACATCCCTGACTTGACCTGCTCAGAAACTCCATGTTTCGAACAATCATTCTTACACCTCTAAAGCTCTACAGAACTTATCTTGCTACAATCTATCAGTCAGTCTCAGAATTACATCTGCATTATGTACAGATAGATCGTTTATGTGATCGTTTTTGTGTTTTTTTTTTTTCGTTTTATCGTTTTTCGTTTTTTCGTTTTCGTTTTTCGTTTACTGGCGAAATGTGGGTGTCCTATAGGTAGGTACACCTCTGCCTAACTCTTCGAGGAATACAGGCGTGATGTTATGTATGTATGTAGATCGTTTTATGTAACAGTAGCGTTTACCAACGGTAAATATGTTAATATCCACGTAATATCTATCATTCGCAACCTGTATCTCTGCACGTAAATTTTGAGTGGCAGTGACACATATTGCCATTGTTTCCGAAACAGTACACCTTTACGTGCTTGAAGTAACACAATGTAGCTGCAGGATTGTGAAAAAACTATAAGTTAAGTTCTTTGTAAAATTGACGCTTGCTATGCTGACGTCAAACGCTAGAATATCTCATCATCTTACTGCCTTGATCCTAATTTATTTGGGGTCGTCGCTGCATGTCGTCTTCTTTCTTACGTCTCTATCAGTCTACATCTCAATATTGCACATGATCCAACTGAGAATCTCAATCTTGTCATCCTACAGCCTACTTTCTTTCCTGTCTTCTAGTGACATGTCTTCTCCTTCTCTGTGAGTTATCTTAACGTCATCCTACTGTCTTTCTCCCAATTTATTTGGGGCGCCCCCAACAGGTCTTCCATTCATCTCTATCAGTCTGCATCTCAGTATTCCTCATTTCGAGCCAATCATCTTGCACACAATCCAACTGACTATCTCAATCTTGTCATCCTACTTCCTTCCCTGTTTTCTTCTTGTGTACATGTCTTTCTCTTCCATACACCTCTCTGCGGGTTATTTCAACGTCATCCAACTGTCTTTATGCCAATTTATTTGGCGTCGACGTTTGATGTTCTTCTTCTTCGATATTTATCTATCAGCCGTCATCTCAGTATTCACACTCATTCTAGCCATATCTTCTTCCACACAATTGATCCATTGTTGGTCTTCGATTTATATTATTATAGTCTCACGAAATGACCCTCTTTCTTCTATATCAAATAGCTTTACCTTTTTCTTCCACATTTTGTTGGAAGTTATTCATACACTTGAGTATTATCTTTCAAAGAGACAAACCGACTACCTACCGGACCTTGTCGAGTCGGGTTGGTCTTCGAATGTGGCTGGACGGCTTCCTCTCACCGAATAAATGACATCAATTTGTCATGCACTGCTATAGTCACTACATAAACATTTATTCGAATAAGTACTGACTACGCAGCTCGCAGCATTGTCCAATGAGCGTGGGTTACGTCGTGTGATTGTCATCGTAACATCAGCAGAATTGTAGCGATGATGTTGTTAAGTACAATGAATGATGAGAGAATATTATAAGACTCCTAAAATTTTCTTCCTTTATTTTTAAGTGTCTTACAATATCTTCGGGTGGTAAGAAGCTCCTCGCATAAACATCTAGCAATGTAGTATAGACTATAGCTGTTACTTGTATCGTGTCGCCATCAATTAATGGTTTACACGGATTGTAACTGTGCCATATGCTCACATCTGGAACTATACAATTAAAGACCCCACGGCTATTTTGACAAATGTGTGGGAATTGATAGCACGAACCATATTTGACGTTGAGGAAAGAGTTTCAAGACGATTGGCTATCGAAAACCTACTATGTAGCTATAACGTTGTGTGGATGCTCAAATTTTCGTGCTAGGCAGGTGCTGCACATTCAGGGTATCACCCGTTACGCAACTCAACATAATACTATGAACCAACTATAAATATAGGAATGTATTGAACTATTAATCAGGCGTTTTTTTATGGATTTCCGGTGTTACCGACGCCATCCCGTGGCAGGGTGACTGACCCGTGACTCATAGTGATTCGCGAACGGATACCTATCGGTCGTATTATTTATTATTATTGCGTACATAACGGCATGTTGTTTATGTCTTTGATAATTTGCATACATTTATGTCTTTAACTCATTTACTATTTTGTTTGTTTTATGTACCTACTGATTGTTTTGTTACTTGAAGAGTGAAATATATGGGGCTGAAAGGGAAAGTCTTTGATGTCTTGACACACTGTGGTTACAATACTTTCAATGTTTTCTATTATACTTTTCCTATAGTCAATGTGTGAACAAAAAAGCCGAACAGTAGACAGAAGTGCCGTGTTTGATGAGTATGATGACTGACAATTTATTATTCGAAAAGTTAAATTGAGTTTATCTTTGTTGTTCTTTATTCAGTTATTAGTTGGCAACCTGTCTATGCATTTCCATTTGTCGTAACTTGTAGTGTTAGATGATGATCCGCTAGTACGCCAAACGCGATTTCAACAGAAGTTCGTCACTATTTACACCACACCTTGTGGTCTCAGTCTTCTTCTGTCGTTTTAGCAGTAGCTGTGTATAATGGCATAGCCGGCGCTGTAACGCAAAGCTGTTCAGCTTCAGTAAGGTTAAATGCTGTAGTGGCAAGATTACTGATTAGCCTTTGCCAGTCAGCAAGTATAGTATATAGTCTTGGTGGCGTGTGACTGTATGAATGAAGCCCAATTATCAACAGCATCCCTGAATCTACCGAGCTGATCAGAGGCCTTTCCTTTGATCTTGTACCCTTATTTACTGTTCTTCTTTGTATTTTACCCTTGCTTATGTCTCTTTCTTGTTGTTCCAGGCCCGGGCAGACGGATCACGGGCACGGCGGCGGCGCGCTGGCGTACGGCGGTAAGCCAGCGGCGGGGGGCGTGGTGGCGCCGCCGCAGCCCCGGCCGCCGCCCGCGGCACCCTACGCCCCACAGCCCTACCCTCCAGCACAGCTGCGGCTGCACCAGCCAGGATATGGATCAGCGGCATTATCATACAGGTGGGTTGAGCTTTTAAGCTTGATATTTGAGGTAACGCGATGCGTTCATTGCTAGAGTTGCCCCAGACAAAGTAATATTCTATCAGCGTTAACAATGATGGAAGAGAAAAAATGTGAAATAAGTTACCAAAATGCTTATTTCAATTCTGATAAAAGTCTTAGAAATACGAAACGCTTTGAAAGCGATTGCCATTGTCTAGTCCTTCAGGACAAAACCGAAACATCCCTAACTATTTGACCTCTACCTGAGAAATTGTCCACTGTCCCAGTAACAACGTCTCTAAAGCCATGGGCCAAGGCCATGCGGTATGCCCCATATATAGGACGCCCTTAATTACCGTTGCTCAGTTGGTATATTCTAATTTCTAAATCCGGCTAACAGCCACCTGCGTTCACTAATGATCCTAAGAAACATTTAGGAATCAGACACCCACAACAAACGACCAAGACCAGTTATTAGGTTTACTTGAGAATTCATATCAGCACGCATGACCACAATAGAAACGGGTTTCGGGTCGACGGAAGAATAGACAAAATGACAGATTGTGATTGTTTATCTGTCATTTTGTCTATTCTTCCGTCGACGAAACCCGTAGAAAACCCGTTTCTATGGTTTTCATGCAACGCGTGCTAGTGATACGATCGATTTTTACTCGCTTACCATTGCATTCAGCCAACGATGCATGATTCTCTACTGGACACTGACCTCCCCGACAATGAACTAACGATCCTGGGGAGATACTCACTTAATCTATAGCTTAGCAGGCTGATTGATGAGCGCATTATGACCAAGGACGCACTTAGGGATTACTTGTGTAAAATTCTAACAATGGTCTTTGGTAAATAGATAAAAATACTGGCTAGAAGTATAATATAGCCTTGATAATTTGATATACGGTATAGACTAATTAAAATGTTGTTGCTTCTAAAACACCAACATTGCCTTCAAAATTCACAGATCGTAAACCGCGACAGGTTCTAATGAGTCTTTTGACGCAACCAGTTCCAAAAACGACAGAGACAACTCTAGCACTTTTAACAGTATTCGTAAACGAGTTGTTAACTTATGACTCTTAAATTTTCTTGACTATTAACAACTTGTGAGCGCTCTAAATTGGTAGAGCGTTCAACTTATTAGCACCATTTGAATTGATAGAACCGTCTTCTGTTTTACCTTCAGAGTTCGGACCTATTATTATTTTCAGATGCGTCTTAATAACGACCTAAATTTTCACGTGCCTCTGCTATTAAAGTACAATTTAGTATACTTACGCATTTTATATTCGTGTACACGATTTCTCCTTTTAGAGATATATTCTCAGAACGTCTGTACCTATAGTTTTTTTTTTGTTACATTCTTTTCTGACGTGACCTACAGTTGAAAAACTTGAATAATAGAAATGTCTCATTCAATTCGTGTCTTTTGAAAAGCTGAATAAAGGAGTTCGTTATTCTCAGACTGCTTCATTGCAGGATTCTTTGCTCCTTGAATTCAGAGCAGCATGTTTTGAATATAGTTATTTGCAAAATAATTGGGGTTTTTTGAGAGTACCTACGTGGACTTAATGTATTCAGAGATAACCCCAGTAGGTGCGATTCATTAGCATACAAAATTTGGGAAGGGCATTCACAAAGGACGTGTTTGTCCTTCGACCCCAGTCTTCAAAAGCGGTCATAAATGTGGAATTCTTTTGGGAATACCAAAAGTATGATACGGTTTAAACTATTCGTAACAAAATGTTTTTTGGGAAGAGTCTTTTACCTTGTGTTCTAAAACGGGTTCTTTGCTTCGTCATGTGTGCCGGCTGCTTGGTGAACGTGACAGCCGACATGCAACATAGAAAGAGTTATATTATTCAGTTGCTGGTCATTGGCCATATGGTCTACGTAGCACGTGCTAAGACTTCTATAGTAACTGTGCTATTTACTATTATAAGTTCTAACTGTCTCTGTCGTCACATTCAGACCTATTAAAGCTAATATTAACCTATTTAAGCTTGCCTGCATAGCTTAAGCTTTAAATTCTGTGCCAATATTTCAATTGGTAACTCGTTCTTTTTTCTCTAGGCTCTTTCCAACTTTTAGTGAGTAAGAAATCTCCTGGATTTCTCCTACCTCATTGTTCTGTTTTACATTCCTCTGCCCTTATTTCTCTGCAGGCCTTAAGAGTTCTATGTATACCATAGCAAAACTATCTCCTTCACCGCTAAATAGTGACTAGAATCCTCACAAAGTTTTCATATCTTCGGAGATATTAATGGTCTGGTCACGTCTGACTGAGGGAGCGGGGCGTCACGTGCGATCCCTCTGCGAATACCAACCGTCCTTGTTGTCATTCATAACCATTATCTGCAAGCGAGCATGGGAACGTTGCTTTTAACTTATAGGAGAGGGGTCAGAGGTACAGGTCATGTTTGGAGAGGTAAGGGACCGTAGGGATGTGAGGAAAGAACGAGAATATATACCAGTTGCCTAGGTAAAAAAAACAAATTCAATTTAGTCGGTCTTTTAGATAATAAAAAAATATTAGACACGTATTTTTTGCTTTATCATATAAATAAAAAATAATTTAGAAAACACGCATTTAAGTTGGGGAGTGGGGTTTCGCTACGTCACGACGCAGTATAAAATCTAGCAAGGCGTGACGTCATGTCACATTTTAACTCAATGTATCGCCGTAATCTTTTGATTACGTCAAAAAAGAAAAAGTACGTGTCCAATATTTTTTTATAATCTGAAAGACGGACTAAAAAAAAATTTTAACACAGGCCTATTACCATAAATTCAACATTATACCTACTCGTATACACCACCGTTTGAAATCAATACAGTGACTCGAATTTCGATAAACTTATCTGTCGATTTGTGTAGGAGGAACTCCAAAACTAGGCTCTTCTGATTAATAGCGACCGATAACTAGGTATTGCGTGTCAAATATAAGCATTTGATAAAAAATACACTTGTATACGAACAGCTGCATTCATTGGGTACCCCCCTTTTCTCTCTAAGGTATTTTAATGCGGGAAGTTAGTAATTACTGCAGCTGTCTGTACTTTCTCATTAACTGTATTTGTTAGAATTTCTTTAAACAATAAGTGCTTTGCGTAACTTTAGTATGTTTTCATTACGAAAAGCACTAAACTTGACTAGATAGTCTTTACTAATGCCACGTTAGAAGTAGTAAAATCTAAATGACTGAAAGGACAGACTTCAAGTAATTGCTTCGTGTTTGCTGCGGAAAGAAACGCACTTGAAATTAGGGTTACCATTTAGAAATTTGAAAAGTCCTGACAAAAAGCCTGACATTTCAATAAAAGTCCGGACATTTTAGTCCCAAAATCTAATTATTGTTTGATTTCGTTATTTGATTGTTAAAGAAGATTTATATTTTATTTTTAGATGAATGAGAAGTTAATAAATATTAAAGACTTATTTGGAATTACCTAAATAAGTTTTATTACTCGTATACCATCTAAGCCAAAAAATCCGGACAAATTAAAGAGCCGGACAAAAGTCTAGAAGTCCGGACATGTCCGGACAAATCCGGATGGATGGTAACCCTACTTGGAATAGAGTTACCGGCTCTATAGAAATAAGTAAACTCACATTGAAATTTCTTTAGATCTAGACGTGTAATTGCAGTTTTTGTGAAGTTTTGTTAGTGCAAAAACACAGGTCGCGTAACACTGTACTGTATAATCACTATATCACACATCTGACATTTTGTTAATCTTTGAAATTTATCAGTTATCACACTAATACTGCCGTCATATGGTGAAAGGCCGTAACTTCTTCAAAGATTTTTAGTAAATGACAGTTATGTGTTCAAGCTCAATCGAGTCTTAACTTAACTTTAACAGTATGTTATTTATTTAATACTTTAAGCACATACATGTACAGAGGCGGACTTAATGCCATAGGCATTTTCTACCAGTCAACCATTGGGTGATGCAGAGACAAACAGTGGTAGGTGCAATATCCAAAATTGTGGAATAAATATAACTATATTATATAAGAACAAATAAATACACATAAATACACGAATATATTTATAAAACAAATAAGACAAACAATGGGAAAACATTACCGCTGTGATGATACTGCCAGCTTCTTACGAATATGCTCGCGAACTTTAACTTTAAAGGATAATCTGTTGGTTGCCATCACGGAGTATAGAATTTCTATACTCCGTGGTTGCCATCCTGATTTCTTGGGGGAGCGCATTCCACAGAGAGATAGACTGAACGAAGAAGGAAGAGTGAATGAAATCAGTGCGGTGAGTGGGACATAAAAGAAGACGATTGTGTGATGAACGTAGAGTTTTATTGTGGTTTGCGCAAATGTACTGAAAGTGGGGTGCTAGATAACTAGGGGAAGAGGGAGAGTATGTATCTGCGGCTAAGAATTAAAAGCAGTTTGAAGTATCACCGTATAGACAGAAATATAGAGAGCATAATGCTGTATCCAGCCCTATACTTGTTCAACAAATTTTTGAAAAGAATGTTAGTTACGGCCTTTCACCGTATGACGGCAGAATAGGTATCTATATATCTTTATTACCCAACTGCGCGACAGCAAAGACAAAGTTATGTTATTACTGATTTATTCGTCGTTGACTTCATTTTTGACTATGTACTATCGCGGAAAGCCATAACTAACCACTGTAAGGACTATTCTTGCTTGCAGCGCTCGGCCGCTATAGAACCGGGTCGGTAATTCAAATTCAAATCATTTATTTCAGGAATACACCCATATGACAACAGATTACAAATACCTACAATTAATTAATACAATTTATAAATCGATGGTCTAGATGACTAACGTACTAATTACAGATGTCACTTAATACAAATGTACACTCACAATTTAGGTTGAAAGAGATGGAATTTAAAAACTTAAAATTTTGCACTTAGCACGTTTGTCTTCTAGAAATCTAGACCATCGAAATTATACAACATTATTACAAAACAATCAATATTACAACAAATTAATAGATTTAAGAGATTAATAAATTTTAGCTGGAGTATTAATTGCCATATACGAAGAAATAATTAATTAATTAAGCAGAAATTAATTAAGAAGAAATAATTAAGTAATAGATGTAGTCAAAGTGGTTAGTTATGACTTTCCGCGATGGTACTACGTACGCCAATGGGATAGTTTAACAAGTTTCTAATACATATACATAAACTCACGCCTTCTACCCATCAATGGGGGTAGGCAGAAACTATAGAACGCCACCTGCTACGATCCTTACTTAGGGATTTCGCGTACTATACGTCCACGACCACGACCAGTGGTTAAACTATAGGAACCGATACAAATCGCGCACTTGGTCGCAAATAGGGTTGCCAACCCTGTCCTGCTATATTATAGGCCTAAATACTATATTTCTAAAGAAAAATATGGTAGGCGAAACTACTATATTTTTATGTCAATACAAAATGGCGAGATGATCGCAATAGGGCCAGTATTTAGACAGGCTGGATCAAACTTATATTTTCATCATGATTATTATGCGAGGTATTTAAAGCTACGTGCTCAGCTGCAACAACTGCTGGCATCTCGTTTTCGAGCAAGGGTCAGGGGAGTTTCATTTACTCGGAGATTCGGTCGCGATCATAAAGGACCTCGGCGGCGAGGTCGGTATGACGGGAGGCGTCTGTTTTTGTGTACTGTACTGGTGGCCCTATTCTGCTCCTGAAGGAGTGTAATGGGGTCATCTGGATCGGTAAGAACTGGCCGGAGTCGTGGCCGCTCCCTTACATACTCCGTTCCTTTCTCCTTTTTAGGTTCTTACTTTATAGTAAGTGCAAGGTTTTCATAGACTGTTCATAAAGCAGATAGTTTAGTCATTAGAGCTAGCACTTAGCATCTGACATAAACCCTTGTATTATAATATAATAGTGCATTCCGTTAATTATGTCATTATCTGACTAGGTTTTCTTGCGTTTTCTGTTAAACTGTCATGCTACTTTTACGCAGATTACAGGCAAAACAATGTGAACCGACATTGCGCTGAGATAAGGAAACAACACCATTGTACTGCCTAGGGTTGTCCAATAACAGAGTCCTTGGAAAATATTATATTAATAGCTTTTGTAGCTTCTGCCCGGGACTTCGTTCGCGGGGATGTCGTAAGATACGAGTACACAGTAACAGCCCCGTTTTTATAAAACTCCCGGGCGCGGATGCGATGCGATGCGACGCGGTTGGTAGGGACCCACCGCGTCACATCGCATCGCCCGCGCTTGCTATTACTTCTTTTTGCTCGCTTCCTAAGGGTCGTAGCGTGACGTTAAATAGCCTATAATCTTCCTCAAGATTTGGGCTATAAAATGCAAATAGAATTTTTCAAATCCGACTGGTAGTTCCAGAGATTAGCGCGTTCAAACAAACAAACAAACTCTTCAGCTTTATTATATTATATTATTAGTATAGAATAGATAGACAAACATCCCTCGCTGCTGCGGGCGTACGCCGCGGTAATTTACAAAAACACCAGCCATGTTCTTTCTTGTTACATTATTTTTTTCCGCCATCTTTTTTTAAGCATGACGTCATGATCAGAGCTTATTTATGTTCCGCGTTTCGCAAAATTAAATTTTCATGTAATTATTATACGAAGCGTTAAAATTCAACAAACTTTTTAGATCAAAAATGTTTCATTTTATAATTATGTAACATCTGTGATCCTATTCTTGAGTGAGAGTCCTTGAACTAAATTGAGGTTATAATAGAATAATATTACTTTATGTTATTGCCATATAATTAGCGGCCTTTTTATAACTTTGATGATCTCTACGCCATGAATTGACCTGTATTGTATCTTCAATAAATCTTTGTTGCTGATCATGACGTAGTATCATTATTTACTCAACACATTCTTGATTCTTTCTCTCATCCCTTCACATTGTAGGTAACTTTACATCTATAAATGCTATTTTAATTTTACAGAACGAATAACCTTCCATAAACTATTAGGCCCACATGCATCACAGTCTTTAAAAATACGTTTAGCGCTAAACGAATTTAAAACATCGTTCTACACCCAAATTGCGTAACACACTATCAATCACAATCTGAATGATTTTGAAGGATATTGCTAATCCATTGCTTCATATGTTCGAACAATTTGTCTGCTGAACAACGTAAATAACGCAATGAATGTCGTTGAACTGTCAAAATGAAAGCCATTGCTACTGTAAGTGTGTTACGCAATTACCCCGCTGTATCTGTCAATAAGTTGAAGATGATAAGAGTCAGAATGACTGTCATTCATTAGTTTAAGCGATAAACGTATTTAGTGTTTTGTGATGCAAGTGGGCCTAAATCTCAGGTAAAGTCGAAGCAAAAGCAAAGTTCGATGATTAAATCAGTTCGTGCAACCCTGAGGTTCATTGCAGTCTTGGAGATGTAATGCCCGTCTACCAACGACCGACAATACCCGCCATGGGAAGCGATTACAATGTTTTTGCACAATACATACTCTTAATAATTGAGATTTCTTCACGATTCTACAAGCAAAAATAACCTGAAACGCATTATAATGAGGTTTATTATACGTTGAAACAAGAAAGCGGATTCAGATTTCACCGTGCGAACAAGAATAATTGTTTTATTTGTGACGATTAAACTTGGTTTTGTAATAATCGGATTAAAAGTTAAATATACTTCTCAGTTTCTGCGTTATCCTCTTCATTTGCATTAAAAAAAGCAGCAAAAAGTAAAAACCCATTTTTTTGTTTATAATTATATGCTTAAGTCTTGAACATATCAGGGAAAGACCTATGATAATATTAGTAAGCATTTAACACTTCTGAATTTGAAGATTTTGTTGCTTTGCCTACGAGAACACTAAATTCTATACAAGGTGAATTTTCCGGGTGTGCGTGAATAGCCAAATCCGAACCTAAAAAAAGCCGAATAAAATACTCACCGAAGTCTATTCGCTATTTCTTACAATATTTAGTTGCAAACTTGGAAAATTCATCAAGGTAACCAAAAAATAACAGTCAAACAAGTTACATATACAAATATCTGTTACTAGCGGACGTCACACGGTTTCACCCGCGTAGTTCCCGTTCCCGTGGGAGTACGGGGATAAAATATAGCCTATGTTACTCGCTGAAAATGTAGCTATCCATTGCTGAAAGAATTTTCAAATCGGTCCAGTAGTTTTTAAGTTTATTCTTTACATACAAAAATAAAAATCTTTTCTCTTTATAATATTACTACTAGTAGTATAGACCAGTGCTTCCTAACCTTTTCAATATTGTTACCCCTGTGACCTATTAGGAAAACTGATTTTACCCCGACCTTAAAATGTTAACAATCCAAGCAAATACAAATATCTTTATTAATCACAAATTGTACATTTGTCTTACAATTTTAACGTATTTAAAAAAAAAATATAAATACGTACAAAATGAATAAATTAAAAATAGTTAGTGTGATGGTTGGCTCTGTTAGCTATTATAACAGGATATTCGGCACCAGCTTTTCGCCAAAATGTGTTGAGATCATAATTTTGAAATTCTACTCTGCAAGTAATATTATATTATTAGATTAAGTCTTAATTATTAGGTTCTTTTTTACCAACACAGAATAGCAGGTTCGGAACCCAGTGTATAGACAAAGCAAAAGTACGCATCCAAAATATTCAAAAGACCATTAGTATTCTATAGCCGTTTAGTGCTCTTGTTCTACTCATTCTGTCCCTAATGTTCTTTTTATAAAAATTATCACAATAAGTTTCTGGGTTTTCTAAAGCAGTGTCAAAAATGATTTTAAACCAGCAGACCTCATGCATTCTTATTGAAAACAAACATCTGGACCTGCTCCAACCGGCCTGATATTATGAAAGGTGTTAGAAATAGCGGGACAACCGACAAATATCATTCACATGCAATTTACATGGCTATATTTTTAGCCATGCCACCTGCGTTACTCATTTCTTGAAATAAATTAAAGATATAAGTGAACTATATTGATGTAGATTCTCGCAGATTGTTTTGTTTGGATAGATTTCTTTCTGTAACTTCAGTCAGTGTTTGTTCTTAGCTCTTAGAAGAATGATGGTGGTGATTCGGATCCATAACACTATTCCTTTCGTTTTAGTCGTTAGGAACTGAAGCAGTTACTTTTGTTTATTGTCCATCAATCGATTTGATGATCTTGTGATTTCTTTTTTTTTCATAAATACATGATTCATAAAAACTTAACAATCCAGGCAATAAAATAATTTTGAATTTAATCAATGCTACCAATATAAACAATAAAAACGTGGGAAATCTCTTATTAGTTCCACGTTTAAACCAGCGATTTTTTTTTTTTTTTTACGCAAAACTGTAAAAATAACATTACGCACGCGATGGTTGAGCTCAATCACCTTCGTCCGTGCTCGTCGTAAAGCGCGTGTTTTTATTAAAATGATTTTTTCTGGTTAATTTTATTGCCATTTTACGGTAAGGTACACGGCCATGAGTGACCAAGCCAGTACCGTGTGTGTTGCCATGTAATCTTCTCTGACAGTTGAAATATTTTACCTGTTATTATTTCTCGGACAAATTGCAAAATTACTGTAGGATGATTTGGCAACATAATGCGTTATTTCCTGCATTAGTCATGTGATAAACAATTAGTACAATAGTACTTATGTATCAGAAAATGTTTGGCTTATCTACAGATTATTTTTGTTACTTAATCCTAATGATCTAACTGGAAGAGATAAAGGAAAATACCTATCGGATAAGTTTATGTTACAAAGTACGAATTACCTATTATTAGGAAGGTTTTTAATGAAAGCGATAACTCAGTATTTGACCCGAGTAAAGGCTTGTGCAGACCAGCGCGACACGCGACGCGACACAAAGGCACCGCCCGTCGCGCGACGAGCGGTGCCTTTGTGTCGCGTCGCTCGTCGCGCTGGTCTGCACAAGCCTTAACGGACTGGGTGAGTATTTAGTATTTAAATCGCAAAGCAAAGCATAGAAGGTCTACTCTGTACTTATCTTCTACCCTGAACTACCTATACTCTACGTAGCAAATACGTGACATTCTCGTGATGTTGGCACTTGGCAGCCCTGTTGGCGGGCGCGTTCGGTTCAATGTTTATTTTTTATTATTATTCAGCGCGCGTCGCGGCCCGGCCACCACGTGGTGGGCCAACGTGGCGCGCTAAATACAGACGCGGCCGTATTGTCGCGTATCGCCATTATGGTTACGTCATTCCCTGTCTGTCTATACTTCTATAGCATTAGCTCACTTTTTGTGGCACAGGATGAGATTGCATTCCGCGGAATTCCGCCAGGATTTTGTGGCTGTCTGGCATTAAAGTCCCACATAGCAACTATACATACACGTTTTAAGAGTTTTACTGGAGACTTTAACGAATACAAACTGGTTTCTTGATTTTATACTGTTGTTCGTGGGCGATGGACTGGTATTTCTTATTAGCGTCAATTGCGCCTCGGTCTAAACTGCGTGGTTTTGATATAGCCATTCGATCTAAGGCTTATGATGACTGGTATTTGTAGCAGTATAGCACACGTGGATTTGGATCATTGGATTGGGAGCAACATAAAGAAAATACTTATCGCGCTTGATTCATTCCAATTTCAGATAAAACTATGACCTAGTTCAAGTTCATTTTCAATCAGAATTTCAATCAAAGTTCAAATGTAGTAGTTTTTGTCCAATGATCTTTTGTCGCATGTGTCTAACTTGGTGATTTTTTTTTTTTTTGTGTCTATTATGTGCTTTTTGTTGAGAATAGCGGTCAAAAAGAAATTGAAGGTGTTAAATCAGGCAACAGTCCACGTCGACGATAGTCCACCAATTAATTATTGTGACGTGGTGTGGTGTTGCCAATTTCTGAAACTCAATAAAATGCAGTCTTACATAGTTGTACGGACTTTATAAAAGACAAAAACGAAAATAGCTTCAGTGCTAAGACTAAGCAAGTCACATGTAAAATATGAATCTCTCAAGTGAACTTATTTCTGTAACGGCGCGACCCTGCCACGGCTACAGTTAGCCCCCCCCCGCCCCGCGTGCAACCTTGGCCTTCTCGTCGCGGCATACGATCGGCCAGAGATTACTAACAATACGCATTATTTTCACAACTCGCCATATTTATTACGTCATCTCTTGTTTAGTTTGGTGAAAGTTTATCAGCGTTCATGTTTTAAAGTTTTAATTACTCTCACGATTTTTTAAGTGTAACGCGGAATGTGCTAACTTTTTAGTTTTACACACTTCGGATTGGAATTAAGGTCAGAATTTTTATTCGGTTCTTATCAAAATTAAAATTATGCTTTATTCGTTTTTATCTTGGCTGTTTTATACGATCATTGACCTTTGCTTTGCTTGTAAATGTAAATAAAGTGGTTGTCAAATTGACAACCAATGTCAAACGTTACTTGGATACAAGTAAAAAATCTAAAAAGAAAAAATACGAATAGAATACTTGACTTATACTTATTTATATTTTTACGAATATGTACTCTTGTATTGATAATAGTGAACAGTTGTATAATTATTGCAATTAGAATGGAGGTGAATATTGGTCGGTGAAAGACCTTCCAATTACTGAAATGGTGAAAATGCGTAATTTTTATGCCCTGGGTAATGGCAGGGGACTAACTACGAATTATTAATAAATAATTCAGCCTAATATGCACACACATATATATAAACATGTGAGTATGGCTGTTATTTATGTATAAAATTACACATAATATTGATCACAATCACATTATTCATGACTGGCTTTGAAAGGTACGCTAAAAATGGCGCTACGCCTGCCATCTGTTGAGCTAAGCGTGTAACAATTTCGTATTAAGGTCGTTGACGGTTGACATTTAAAGGTATCCTAACAAGGAGGTATTATTACCACACAAAAGCAGACACGCGAAAAACGGGACCCGGGCTATATAAATTTTAAATGCAGCATTCAGCTTAGTATCTAAATTCATTTTTAGGAGCTGAATCTGATAGTAGTTTTTATTATTTGGGTTCATGGCCGCTGTTTGAAGTGCTGTCATCGATAGGGCTGGCCCTGGATAAAAATATGTCAAATCGAATATTCGTGTGACCATGGAGTCCCTAAACCTTATTTATTCGAAAAACTCCCAACACACTAAAAACTTCCCATTTAATTAAACAAATCTATTTGAAACAAAGGATCTGGTTTTCAGTGGGGTTCCTATCCTCACCCTGGCATAAGCCTAGGGTAATTTCCGTGCTCCTAATCGACTTAATGGACAGCGTGGCTAATGATTTGTAGTCCAGTTCTTTGTCTGCATGCACCCTTTGCGCTGTCTGCCCTCTTTTCAAACGCAATGCGTTTACGCCAGCTGTTATTTCAACCGCTTATTTGTGTCGTTATTATATTGCCAACTGTAAGAAAGTATTCTTA
The DNA here is from genome assembly GCA_949152395.1 of Agrochola litura. Classification (NCBI taxonomy): domain Eukaryota; kingdom Metazoa; phylum Arthropoda; class Insecta; order Lepidoptera; family Noctuidae; genus Agrochola; species Agrochola litura. Next base: position 11,662,762 of record OX424511.1, read on the forward strand.
TCAGTGTTACTTGGGGTGTTGGTAGTTGTTACATATACTTACAATCTTGATAGTAAAAGGTGTTAATATCAGTAGGTAATAGAGTATTGTCAGTTGAAGGAAGGCGAAGGGAGCATCATAATGTAGACGTGTTAGATTAGAGAACACACACTGCCCACTTTACGCTCGAGCTACATTACTCATCAAGTCAATGGATCTTTGAACTGCACTTGCGGCAAACAGTTTCCAGTGTTCCCACGTTTAAATATGCTAATATCTAGTTTTTTGGTTTATCGGGAACCCGACCTCACCTCTTATCAACTTGTCGATGTGGAAGTTACGAAACTCGCAGGCCCAGACTTTAACTTCTAAATACCTAATCTATTATACAGGGTGATTGGAAGATGGGTGCAAAGCTTTAAGGCGAAGATAGTACAGACAATTTAGAACCATTTAAGCCATGGTTGTCTTAGACGAAGTCTTACCAAATATTTTACAAATTTCTTATTTTTTCTAATCGTATTGTACAATTTTTTTATTTTTTCTGAGCTTTAAATGTCTGTAAAAAAAATGTCTAATGACACAGAAGCCTAAAACATGTTTTGCTTGGTTGCTTACACATTACTTTAATTAAATAAATAAAAAATGAATTCATTTATCATTCAATTTGGCCATAATTATGCAGTTTACATTAAATTTTGAGAATTTCCGAAAAAAAACTTAAAAATTTGGTTAAAAAAATTTGGTAAGACTTCGTCTAAGACAACCATGGCTTAAATGGTTCTAAATTGTCTATACTATCTTCACCTTAAAGCTTTGCACCCATCTTCCAATCACCCTGTATGTGGTCTCCTAAACCTGCTCCAACTTTCACCACATCTTCAGTACTAACAAGCACATGTACATTTTCAGGGACAGTAGCTACGTCCGCGGCGGCGGCGCAGTGGGCTCGGTTGGCGGCGTGGGCGCAGTGGGCGCGGGCGCGGTGGGCGCGGGCGAGTACCGCGGGGGGCGCGTGTCGCTACTCGGCGCTGCCTACCTTCCCCCGCCCGCGCCCGCAGCGCACCACCCGCCCCCCGCAGACCCTCCGCCTTTCAAGAAGATCAGGCTCACAGCTGATCGGACGCCGCTGCCACATCATCAGCCGCTTAGGGTTGATACTAGGGTCAGTATCTTCTCCAAGTTCTCAAAGGCTTCTCTTGTCGCTCCTAAATACCTCCTTGGTCTACTGGTCGCAAGCGAGACTGCTGAGTATGGAGGCCTGGGTTCGATCCAAGGTCAGACAAAGTGATGTTAGTGTCTGACAGAGGAGAATTGAAGAGAAAACAAGATTTTGCCGTCTTTTTGCCACCTGCATCATTAAGCCTCTAACTAAATAGTTGAGATTTCTTTAAACACCGAAGCAGTTGATAGATGAGTTGAGATGTCTAATAAAACCAGGGATTTTTTTTGTACTTAAGATAAAAAAAATACCATTGCTAATAAATACTCTGTGATTAATTTCCAGGAGCCGGTGAACCAGTACAGCACAGTTGAAGTACTATCTCCTAATCCGCCATCAGAGCCCACGATGGAGGACCAGAGCTTCAGAACCACTAAGGATGACTTATTACAACAAATATCCAAGGTATGTACACTATAGGTGATGAATGCTAGAAAGAATTGGTGGAGTAAAAGCTCCATTAAAAATGAAGATTATATGCGGTTACATGAGAGCGTTTTTACTGAAAGTGGGCAACGTCGCAAATAACTGTCAAATATTTCATTGTTTTGATTAATTTGGCAATATTACTGTATGGAAATAAGAAATGTGGCTAAAAATATTAATAATGAATTGCAATTATAACACTGAATTTGATGTTGTAACAGATTTCTAAAACTAAATATTCGGTGTTACGATATTAATTATTGCATTTCATAATCAATATTTTAGTTCACTAGTTAGCCATATTTCTTATTTCCATACAGTAATATTGCCAAATTAATCAAAACAGCGAAATATTTGACAGCTGATTGTGACGTTGCCCACTTTCAGTACAAACTCTTTAAAATTGTTAATCAATTTAGCTGGTAATGACTGTAGTCTTTCTCAATGTAAATTGAAATCTGTACCCTAATTGCATAATACAACACAATCACAATCTGTTTCGATTTGAAACAGATTTCTAATCCATTGCTTCATAAGTTGGAAAAAAAATCTGCTCAACAACGTAAATAACGCAATGAATGTTGTTGAACTGTTAAAATAAAACAAATTAGGCAAAATTGTTTACGAAAATAAGTTACGCAATTAGGGCGCAGGTTATTGAGCCTGTAACACCCGTTGGTGTACTTGAAAAGTCTACGACTAAAGGCTTGTGCAGACCAGCGCGACCTGCGACGCGACACAAAGGTTTTTTTCCCACAAATAAAAGTTCTTTGCATGCTAATCTGCTTGTCGTCGTCAGTAACCAGTCCATGCCAGAAATGACTATTCCAAGTTAAAATCAAACTATATTCACAAGTAAATCATTTCTGTTTACACTGGAAGCCAATTCCTAACATGTCTACCGTACACCAGTGTTTAATTTTCTTAACGTTTGCTTCTCTTTTGTTTAATTATTACACTATTGATTTTTCATCCATAGGGCTAAGTAATAACAGCCGCACGGATCGATCGATCAGGTTAAGCTAAGCTTGCCGTGGTTGGTCCGTGGATGGGTGACCATCACATACCAAGACCCCTCCGTGCCTCGGAAAGCACGTTAAGCCGTTGGTCCCGGCTGTCATTTGTAGATCTTTGACAGTCGTTACGGGTAGTTAGAAGCCCAAAAGTCTGACAATCAGCCTTACCAAGGGGTATCGTGTTACCTAGTAACTAGGTTGTGGATGTCAGGCAGACGCTCCATGTAAAACACTGGTATTCAGTTGCATCCGGTTAGATTGGAAGCCGACCCCAACATAGTTGGGAAAAGGCTAGGCATTATGATGATGGTCTTTCATACAAAAGATTGCATTCTATTCCTGATTTATTTATTTATTTATTTATATATACTTTATTGTACACCACAAAAATACATAACAAAAAATAAATTAAACACTACTCCATCCTTTCTTATCCACAGGTGGACAGAGAAATGGCGTTATCAGAGTCAACGCTAACAAAGTTAAAGAAGAAGCAAGAAGAGTTAGAACAGACTGCCTCAAAGCCTGCTCGGGCAGAAGAGCCAGAAGAAACAGTACCAAGACACAGAAGTTTAGCGCAGTGCGTGTACGCAGAAAACAGGAAAAAGGTTCATATCATTGTAGTTACCTACACTCATTATCATCTCTGTATTTGAAAGAATTTCATTGATTCATGATCTTGATATCATCATAATTGACCCCATAATAATCGACTAACAACTTCATGGTAGGAGAGATATGGTTTTGCGGATGTTTTTTGCTGTTTTCACTTTTTAAGAGTAAAATATGGGTCCTAAACATTGTAGTGAGCAATGCTTTAAGTCAAGGGGAAAGGTTACTTACTCAACTTTCTGTACAGAATAGATTGTAAACTAAAAATTCATTTCTCTTGCGTGTGGAAAGGTGTTGTTAGTTATGACCTGATGAATATATTCACAGTTTTGTATATTGATGAAGACTGCCCTCTAAATATGGAAATACTTACAAACATACAAAGTTAATATTCAAAATTTTGCTTGTCACTCCTAAAACTAGAATAGTTTAATTAAAAGTACTGAGAAACGTGTCTATCATCGCGTTATAGTTTAAAAAGTTAACGAAAACTGCTAAATACTCCGTAAAACTAATAATTAATTAATTCTCACTAATAGACTTGTTGTAAATAGCTATCCTCATGTCATGCTCATGTCGGGATGTAAAAACTACATAGTGTATCAGTTGCTTTTACCTGTAAACCATGGAGACTTAGAATATGGGTGTTGATAGGGTTAGGTTTCATAGGGTACCTAAGCGGTTAGCTATTTTATAGAATATGCCTTGGGGTAGGTAGGATAACCCTTCTGTGGCTACAGCTTTTGGCTAGCCAGGAGGCATTAGGTACAAAATAATGGTAATTTGTGGTCTGACTAAACCATTGTTGGTGACGCATATACAGTGTGAGTCTTTGTAATGTGCACATATCGAAATGAGGAAATCTATGCTTAATTTTATCGACGGAAAAATCTTAAAAAAAATCTAAATATATTTTTTATGGTGTTTTAAAAAACTTGTAACGAAACGGTGTAACTTTTAAACTAAATGATCTATCGCGATGAAACAAACTCCATAAAGAAAGGAAAGAAAAAAAATTAAAAAAAAAAGTTTTTTTGTTTTTTCCTTCGATAAAATTAAGCATAATTCCCTCATTTCGATATGCGCACATTATGAAGACTCACACTGTATTCTAAAAACGATATTGAATTTCGGAGGATTCCGGGTGAAGCTCGCTTCCACCTTCGGCCTGATCATCTCTTACCTTTAGGTGAGATGCAGGCCAAGAGCTTCCCCAGAATAATTTAAATCTTAGAGGCGGTATTTAGGATGGATGCCTCCTTTTCAAAGGAACTTACCTATATAAAAGTCCCTTTGAAATACTGTACAACATAGTTGGGAGATGAGGAAAGGTGATGCAGGGTTTTAGAAAAGAATTCGGATAATTTACCTAGGTTTCATGGAACAGATATAAAAGTTGTCTGAATTATGATGAAAGGATTCATGATAGTATAATATTACTATTTATTTATAATAGTGCAAAAATAGACAACAAAATATATATTATGTGCCTGTTTATTTATTTGACACTTATATTGATGTTTTTTTTTATTCTGTTTCTCATTATTGATTTGCACGGGATCTGTCTGATACATTTTATGTTTTTTTTCCTTCCCAGATCAGCATGGATAATAAGCGGCAAATGGTATTTATAATTTGTTTTATAAACTATTATAAGTACTAAGATATATTTTTTTTTGTAGACTATCCATTTTAATTTTAGTAGATATTTAAAAAATAAGTTTTTTTTAAATATTCTAAAGTGATTTTCAATGTTAGATTTTGATTAAAATAAAGCATGCTGGTATATAGTTTTATTTAGGTATATGTATTCATGGTTAGTTGTTTAGTTTTAGTACTTTTACACCAAATGTTTTCTTATATATTTATTTATAGTATAACTCTGGAGAAATATCTGAAAACCTAGCCAATCATCTCTTTACACATAGAAAACTGCTGTGAGCGTGATCCTTAATACTACCGATGCTGCTGCATGCTTAAGAGCGTTTACTTAAAAAGTTGGCAACGTCGTAAATAGCTGTCAAACATTTACTGTATGAAAATAAGAAATATGGCTAACTAGTGAACTAGAATATTAATAATGAATTATAACCCTGAATTTGATGTTGGAATCATTTCAGGTGTAAAAAGGCATTTGGAAAGTTTCCAAATACTTTTTTACATCTAAAACTAAATATTCGGTGTTACGATAAATATTTATTATTGCATTTCATACTCAATAATTTAGTTCACTAGTTAGCCATATTTCTTATTTCCATATAGTAATATCGCCATATTCATTAAAACAGCGAAATATTTGACAGCTATTTGCGACGTTGCCCACTTTTTGTAAACGGTCTTAAAATGTTTTATTAATTAATGCTTTGTAGTTCTAGAAAAACTGCTCCAGCAGTTTCTGTGTAAATGCCATATCGACCACTGGTTTAAATATTTAGTAATTGTAGACCAGCAGTTTCTTATAATATTATGTGTCCCATATAGAATTATAAAAGTTTACGTTCATAGCAGTTTTAATTATTTATGGCAATAAAATCTTAGGTTCACAAATATTTCTGCAGACACGTATCATTATTATTATTCTAAATGCATTGTAGCACGTGTATCATAGATGTACACACGGCTACACATCAAGCTATACATTTCCAGTTTATGCTGATCTCGCGTTGTATAGTATTTCCGTACAATGCGAGATCAGCTTATACTGGAAATGTATAGCTTGATATGTAGCCGTGTGTACATTCGCTGAACGAAAGGGTTAAGTACCATACCTTTTAATATTTTGCAAAACGGACGTGGACCCAGTTTCTGGAACCTATCAACACAAAAATTCGACTGTAAAACTCATGTTTAGTGCTACTAGGGTTACCATCTGTCCGGACATGTCCGGACTTTGTCCGTCTCTTTCATTTGTCCGGATTTTTTGGCTTAGATGGAATACGAGTAATAAAACTTATTTAAGTAATACTAAATAAGTCTTTAATATTTATAAACTACTCATTCATCTAAAAACAAAATATAAATCTCCTTAAACAATCAACTTAACGAGATCAAACAATAAGTGGATTTTGTGACTAAAATGTCCGGAATTTTATTGAAATGTCAGGCTTTTTGTCAGGACTTTTCAAATGGTTTACCCTAAGTGCTACTATAGGCTGTCTGTAATAAAAACATTCAATCATCACTTAGCACGAGTTTGATAACTGTCAAAGAACGCATTTTTGTGTCGTTCAGTGTTTCAGACGGCGCCGGGTATTTTAAAGGTAGCAAGTGACCGCTTGGTTTTATATCAATTGCCGTGCCTCCAGCGCCCAGCTCATAAATCGAAAAATACCTACGGCGAATAGCGTCGTACCATTGACATGAAAAACATTTTTACGTACACGGGTACGAAAAAAATTGTCGTATTAATCCAACTGGGGCGGTCAATAGGTCAAATTTCAAAAGTGCTTTTAACCCTTTCATTCTGCAGTGTATCATTGTTTAATCAAGTTTGTGGAACTATTTGTGATATGTGGTTGTGTCAGCAGGCGTCATCAGGGCACACAGTACTGGCGCACCTGGGCCCTCCCGTCCTATACCCGCTGTACAACCAGCCACAAGACACCGAGGTCTACCACGAGAACATCAGGCGGCATCGAACGTTTAGGAAGCGGTTAGCGGAACACATACGGAGGCTCAAACTTGAGTCGGAAAAGGTACCTATGTTTTCATTATTATTTTAACTTTACGTGAGCAATAAATTATAAAAAAAAAAACTTTTTCCAAAAAAAATTTTTTTTCACTTTTTTGTGGGTTGGTTTGTAATTTATCTAAGTTACAATAGCCTAATATTAACTGCTCATTAAAAATACCCAAATCTCTATAGATGTGCCTATAATATTTGACGAGTTCCCTCGATTTCTCCAAGATCCCATCATCAGATCGTGACCAAATGACAATGGGACCAACTTGAAAGTATATCCGTTCAAACAAAAAAAGAATTTTTCAAATCGGTCCAGCCGTCTTCGAGTAATCGGGGAACATACATAAAAGAAAATAGAAAAATATCCCGACAAACTGAGAACCTCCTCCTTTTTTTAAAGTGTTATGTTTCATTTCTACCTTTTTGGTAGAAATGAAACATAATTTTTGATTGTATGATTTGCGAAGTTACACTGCACTTGCTCCAGTCAGTCCATAGATATTATTATAGTTGGCCATTAACTCTTCGTATTTCGAACGTGGATCCATGCGAGACACTGGACTTTTAATTGTTTCTGTAATTACGGCAGACGAAAAGTTTAATGGGAAACTCGTGTGCCTTAGAGAGAAGTAAATCCGGATATCCCGGCTGTCATGCAATTAGTGTCCATGGAAGTCGATCAGTTAAGTAGTCGGCAGACTGAAGTCTGACAGCTGGTCCAATCTGAGTGTCGATAATGCCCAATAATTGGGTTCTGAGGAGAGATTCAAACACTAACCTACTTCCCAATAGGTTTGGCTGAAGGCCCTTATAGCAGTTGCAGTCAATATTATTACTATCCGCTAAGAACCGTTAAATTAAATTTTAATGAAATTTGTTTTTATTTATTTCTGCTCTGGTTAGGGTTACCAATTCGAAATTTGAAAAGTCCTGACAGAAAGCCTGACATTTGCGAAAAAGTCCGGATATTTAACTTTTTAATCAGTAATCATTTGGACAAATGAGAAGGCCGGACATAGTCCGGATGGGGGGTCAAAACGCCGGACACGTCCGGATAAATCCGGACGGATGGTAACCCTAGCTCTGGTCCAATTTACTTGGGGTCGGTGCAATAGATTGTTTAAAATAAAAACGGTTTTCATAAAACTTGATGTTTTATTTCCAGCGCGAGGATGCGTTAGCGGAAGCTTATAGTAGACGAGCTGCAGAGTGGTTGAGGAGAGTGGAGCGGATAGAACAGGGACAGAAGAGGAAGGCGAAGGACGCTCGGAATAGAGAGTTCTTTGAAAAGGTATGTGTGAGACAATGGTTTTATTTATTATAAGGTAGCTTCACAGCTGACAGTAAGTACAACATTATTATTATTCTAAACATTACGCCAATTACGAAGTACACAGAAAAATATGAAATACAGAGTGTTTTTTCATTTTTTTTCCTTCTGTGTGGCATCTCATAGTTGACCTCTGAGGGCATGACTATTTAACCAGTCAATCCTGTGGGTGCCTTAAGCTGCTACACTTAAAACCTGCAGCCAGGGGTTATTCAACTATTCTAATTAAAACTAGGTGAACGCTTGCTAAGGGCACCCCCTGTGGGGTACGAACCTCGGCTTAAGGCGTTTACCGGAGGGAGGACATCAAAGATGGGACGGGCTGGTACAGAGAGTGACACAATTATTAATATTTATAGTGTGTGGGCGTATATCTGTGCGGTGTAAGTGTTGTAAATGTGTGTGAAGGTGTGTATTTTTGTGTACGTATGACTAAACTGGCTCTACTGAGTTCGCTGGGCATCTGGCGTTTGATGGAGGATGTGGATAAGTTCTTTTTATGTCTGTTCCGTGTGGTATTGAAAGGATCTAATGTTGGGAATTTACATCATAAAATGCAGGTAGACGCATGAATGGTGACATCTTTAGATAATTAGTGGAGGCCACTGGTACTGATAACAAAGTGGTATGTCTGGTACGTCTGAGTGGGACGTTAAAGTTTATTCTGCTGAGCAGTTGTGGACAGTCAAATTGATTGTTAAGTATGTCGTATAATAACATCATATCATTTAACTGTCGACGCTCTTCCAGAGTATTAAATTTGTGGTATCGACAGGAGTCCGGGTAATTTGGGATATCCGCTTTGGTTTTGTGATTTCAGTGATAGAGTTTATTAGTGGTGGAGGGTACCATTTCGGGTATCGGAAACTGCGGCTACGTGTAGGTCGCCTTTCTGTGATGACTTAAAAAACACATTGTTCTTAATCGTTACCCAATGCATTCCGCGCATCTTGTATGAATGTCTGACCTCATTTTGGCAGAGTAAGCCCGTTTAATACAGATCATGACACCGCCACCCTTCCTACCGCTAGGGCGATCGGATCTAATTATATTCACATATTTCTGTGTTCAATATTCCGTCACACAACCAACTTTCTGTAATAATTATAATGTCGAATTCATGAGATTCAATATTACGATAAATCAAAGGTAGTTTAGTTCTAAGTCCGCGCGTATTCTGATATATGCTCAAATCTTGAATTTAACTCGTCAATTATTTGTATTTTAAGGCCTGATGCTAGGTTGTTTAGATCCAAGCGCAACTGCCCAACCTGCTCGGGTAACTTTATTAGAGTCTGTAATATTGACTCGATCTTCTGAAGAGATGAAATTTTGATCGACGAGTCATCTTCTTTGGTACTCCGTTTGACTGGTATTTGGGTTCTCGGGGAGTTCAGTTGTGGGGTGCTTTTGCACTCCGGGCAGATCCAAGTGCCCTGTCTGTTTGAACCCATCCGATACCGCATCTGCACATTTTTTACAAGTGAAACTCATACCGTAACGTTGGTTACCGCTGGCTGGTAGCCATGCCGCGTTACTAGGTGTCTCGAGCCGCTGTTCGCTCAGTAATTATCTGGTTCTAATCTGCTCCGGTATGTTAGTTTGGCAGCTAAGTGTTAGATCCGCAGCAGGGTGAGCCGAATTTGAATCACGTCGGTAAACACACAAAAGTTAATGAACGATTCTAATTTCCGGTCTTTGATAGTCGGATTAGTAAATCTGTTGTCTAAACTCACGTTAGCTGTTGTGATTCTTCGTCCGAAATAACTACAGTCGAACAGGAAGTGGCACGAGTTGCCAAAATAGTTCAAATCAAACCATTTTCGCTGCTCGTGATTGCACTCGTTCGCAGTCGCCTTTTTATTTACACATCTAATACCTTTGAACGAGCAATTCTTGTATACAGGTTGTTTGGCAGAACGTTGAACATACGAAAATGGTGGATAGGTGGGGTCATCTGCTACTTACTCAGCCCTAATTTATTTGGCCCTGGCCAACTGGACTCGAAAACGACTCCTATCCCCTGGCTGGAGGCTTTGAGTTTAGCAGCTTAAGGCACCCACAGGATTGCCCGGTTAAATAGTCATGACCTCAGAGGTCAGCTATGAGATGACCTACAGAAAAAAAAAAAGGAAACGGCTCCACCGATTTTCATGAAATTTTGTATGCAGGGGGTTTCGGGGGCGATAAATAGATCTAGCTCGGTTTCATTTTTAGAAAACTACCAAAAAAAGAAATCATCCAGATATTCTTAATTAACAAGCAAGAAAAGATTTACATTCCTATCGAGCCTAAACTAATTTTTTTGTGAAATAAGGCACCATTTGCTCTTCGAGTAAACGATGGCCAATAAACACCACACTTAGGAACATTTTGCTAAGAGTTCTTAGCAAGAGAGACACAGTAGCATCATCAGTCTATAATATTCCCACTGCTGGGACACAGGCCTCTCTGTGAGAGGGAGTGGGCTGATCCACCACGCGGGCCCAATGCGGGTTCGTAGATGTCACATGTCTTCGAATTTTTTGTTCTAGGATATGCCAGTTTCCTCACGATGTTTTCCTTCACCGTTTTGAGAGCAGTGGTGATGAAATTATTTATACAAAGTAAAGCGTTTGGGTTCGAACCCACGAACAACTACTGCTCCTGAGAGACACAGTACTTCCAATAAAACCCATTTCCTCCTTCCAGGTCTTCCCCGAACTGCGAAAACAACGCGAAGAGCGAGAGCGGTTCAACAGACTAGGAGCCCGCGTGAAGTCGGAGGCGGAACTCGAAGAGATCGCCGACGGGTTGCACGAGCAGGAGCACGAGGACAAGAAGATGAGGTCCTTGACCGTGGTGCCGCCGCTACTGAGGGACCCCAGCGACGCCACGCCCATTTATATTGACACCAATAGTGAGATAAACCTTCCCTTAATTATATAGTCAAAATAAGAATAAAAGTTACCATGAAAGAAGGCTCCTTTAAAACTTTTTCTTACGAGACTCAAATTAAGTAAGTTTGATAATTAACTTGAGCAAATATACCCACATAAAATTACCGTAGGTTCTGTCTATAGCTAAGAATTATTCTGCATTACGAGACTTCTTCGTTGACTTTAGAGTGCCTGGTCTTAATAATAAAGTTACAAAATACTAAAAAATCTCGACGTTTGGTCAAGTCGTGAAAACAGTGCGAAGCAGGAGCTACTGTTGTACTGTTTATAAGAAAATAAGTCATACATTCATCTAACGGTTTGTGCCAGGGGCAAGGGTGAACTTTTTCAAAAGGAAGCCCGTTTTAAAATGTGTACAACATTATTTTTATTGTATTGCGTAAGTTAGAAAGGGGGAGGCGAAAGAAATCGTGTTATAAACACGTTTTACCACTGGTCTGGTTTTTTTAAAATAATTTTGAAATAAATACATTTAAAGATATTTAAGAAAATAGATGAAAATTGACCATTCCCAACCCCATATCTCTAAAACTACGGAGCCTAAAATTTTGAAATTTTTTACAGGAAAACCTATGGTAAATCTCTCAATATTTTGCGTACAAACTTACATTTGCAGTTGGAATGTATGGGAGAATACGTTTTTCAACTACAATGCTAAGTTAGTATTTGGGATAAATTCATCCGACACGCACTTGGCTGGTTTTTTTAATACTACCTTAACTTTTGTTGTGGTTGCCAGTGTTATTCCAGAATAGTCAAAACAACACAATGAGGCCCTTAACTTTTTTATTTGAATTCAGAATCTGAAAAATCATGTTACGGAACAATTTCCAGAAGGTCCCGTATCTAAGAACGTTAAAAATCTAATCGCAAACTCATCTCGGCGATAATCAACGTCAAAAACTTGTCAAATATGTAGGTAAATTCTAGGTATTCTTGAGAGATTGAGACAGATTGGAATGCGAACATTCTTAAATATACGGGAATTGCCCCTCTGTTCTGTCTTTCAGACTACGCCATGACTTCTAGATTCAGAATAAAATACTCTTTATTATGTGCACCATATAAATTAGAGCTGAATGTAGAAATGTAGAAATTTTACATAGAGTGACTCGATGGGCGGTCTTATCGCTTAAATAAAAAAAAAAACCTTTGTATCAAAGATTTAAATCGTAAGATTTGCTCTCACCATACTAAGTCGCGCGAAAAAGTGTCTATACTGAGAAGAGTGACCTCGCACAATAATAATGGCAGTTCCATGACAATCAAGTCAAGTCTCTGCGACATTGTCATGTCAGGGCCAATCTATGCGATTTAAATCTTTGCTTTGGATGGATTTAGCAGAAAAACTAACGTTTCTTTTCTCCACAGGACGATGTATGGACATGGAATCAGAACACAAAGAGCTGCAACTCCGGAACGTGTGGTCCCAGGCAGAACGGGAGCTGTTCCGAGAGAAGTACCTTCAACACCCCAAGAACTTCGGCCAGATCGCGTCCTTCCTTCCCCGGAAGAGCGTAAGAGACTGCGTCAGGTATGCGTGCGTTATTTCTCTTTATATATCGGCTGTGGCGAGTTTGTTGGCAGCGCAGGGTCAGAGATGGTTAAAAAAAGTGATCAGAACCAACATAATTTTAACAATAACAATATTATTTATTTTCAAGAATACATTTACAATAAGTTACCAAAATAATAAGTAATAAAAACTTTAAAGACAATTTTTTATTTTTAAATAAAAGTCAAAAACGTAATATCAATAATTAAGAAAAAAATCCGAATAAAAAATAAAATTTAAAAAAAAGTAAATAAGAAATTATATCAATACTTTGTCTGTTGGAAACTCGAAAATATTATAATAGCTTTTGGTAGTAGCTAAAGCTAAGCTAAGTTATTTAAATTTTAAAGGTTTATTAAGAAAAGTCTATTACAGCACTGACTAATTTCTGACTGATAAATAAATCTGACTTGTGTGGTAATATCTACATTTTATTCCTAATCACTTTGACATTTAATTAGCTAATTTCACAACATTGATGACACTATTCTGTGGTACATTGTAAATTTTTTGTTCTGATTTTGTGCTTTGAACAATGGATAGATAAACCTATTAATATTTCTTCGACGTTAAGGCATAACATGACTGTGATATAATTGAATGTATCATCTTGCATGTCGTGTGTGTATTGTATACTCATGTTTTGAACAAATAAATGATCTTATCAATATCTCATCTAATCTTAACTTGGTAAATTAATCCGCCGAATGATTAATGCATTCCTTATTGATAAAACAATATTGTAAATTTTTCATCTAGTTAATTGATTCAAGTGTGACCTTGCAGAAATCCATTATAAAATACAATAGACGTTGTTATATTTAGTAACCAGTTCCGCTTAACTATTCCTAAAGAGCCATAAAAAACCCTGCAAGAAATCGACACGTGTTTCACCTCTCAACGAGGCATTCTCAGGATGACGATTGACTTGTCGCGAACCCTAAAACAGCGTGTAGCCACACCGAGCGCTGGTTGCTGGAGATTGTGATTGAAAGTGTGTTACGCAATTAGAGATCCTGCACCCTAATAGGGATGATGACTAAAAAAAAATATTTTTTGTCCGTCTTGTAGATTATTAAAAAATATTGGACACATATTTTCTTTTTTTACGTTGTGAAAAGATTACGGCGATACATTGAGTTAAAATGTGCCGTGACGTCACTTGTATGTAGATTTTATACTTACTTGTGACGTAGCGACCCCCACTCCCCAACTTTAATGCGTTTTATCTAAGTCATTTTTTATTAATACGATAAAGCAAAAAATACGTGTCTAATATTGTTTTATAATCTGACTGACGGACTAAATAGAATTTCTTTTTTTTGAACCAGGCATCATGCCTATTGCGTAACACACTTTCAACACTTCCGACAGTTTTGAAGGATATTGCTAATCCATTGCTTCATAGGTTTGAAATATTCGTCTGCTCAACAACGTAAATGACGCAATGAACGTGGGTGAACTGTCAAAATGAAACCCATTGCGATCAACTGTCAATTTATGTGTTAGGAAATGACCCCGCTGGGCCCACTTAGCGACCACGTAAATGGCGGTATCTGTTGTTAAGATCGTAAAAAGGTATGCTTTAACTTGCAGTTATAATTCTGTCCGCTGCACGGCAATCAATTGTTTATTAAAGAAAAGGCAAAAATTAAAATAAAAAAGATTTTTTTTGTACAATAATGCATATTCTATCTATTTAGGCATCACTTTATAAGACTAGAATGCCTTGATTTCCGTCTTTCAGCAGTAAATACTAAACAGAGAATGTGATATGTCGGGATTTAAAAAAATATCATGGCCATTTTAAAGTACCATCGAAGAAACGTATCTATACACCGTAAGGACTATTTCTGCTTGCAGCGCTCGGCCGATAAAGTACCGCTTACCTACAAAAAAAAAAGGTCGTGTGTACGGGATTTTGTTTTCAAACTGCTCAGATGTGCGTTTCTTCGATAGTACATATAATTATATTAATTATACTTTTCTAAATTAAAATACAAGAATACCCGCGAAATTTCACGTAGTAGCATAACTTTTTAATTAGTCGAGATTTAATTCATATTCTTTGTGTTACCTCTTTAGGTCATGACTTCGCGAGCTACCCGAATATCAAAAAAATATTTGACCTATGTCCTATGGGGGAGGCGGGAAAATTAATTCGCTGTGACAATGTATAGATAATTAAAATAGTGACTCTATCGTGACACTAACTATCATAACAAAGAGTGAAAGTCAAACTCAAAGCATTTATTTAAATTAAAACATTTACAGGCACTTTTGAATTGTCAAAGAGTCGGTCAGTTAGCAGAATATTGAGTACAGACTCTCATAGGACAATGATAAATGATATTTATTTCTGTAAATTAGTAATTTAAAAAAAAACAGTGGCACTCCGGGAGTGCCTACAGAAGTGAAAACTTGAAAAAAAAAATCTGCACTGCGGTAGTCGCGTCTTTTACTCCACGCACCGCGGTAACAACGCGTTGATGTCTTTTACTCCTCGGTGTCGGTAAATTGCGTTACAGTGTCGCGAAATCAATGGTTTAGTCCCATCACAAAAATTACTACTATTTACCCTAAGCGCCTAAAGAAGTATTCACTTCAAAAAAATTACACGTCAAAAATTGTTTTAAAACTAGATGTGTTCGGTGGTTTCTATCCAACGACTCTTAGAAGAAGACAATTCCATCACATTCATCACTGACCCTTCGGCGTCACCAAACAAGACCAACACAATCACTGCCAACGTCACACTACATATTACTCTCCCCAACAGATTCTACTACCTATCCAAAAAGGCGGAGAATTACAAGCAGTTGCTAAGAAAACCGCGCCAAAGGCGGTCGGCGCGGAATCCGCCGCGAGCGCAGCCGGAACCAGAATTGCCGGCCGGAGTCACTACGAGGCTACAGCGAAGCCAGGGTTAGTGTTACAGGTTGAAGAGTATTTTTAGGGGTGGATGCATTTATTGATTACTTGGATTTTTATTGTTTGAAGGAAAGGAAGATCTTTTTTTTATTTGGCACATGTCAAAAGTCGGCGGACTTTCATCGAATAATTAAGGACTCGACTGGAGACGATACTGTCAGTCCGAAATTATACGGATTTTTTTTTTTAATTATACACATTATTAAAACCGCATAGGTTATACAGTAAATTAGTGGTATTTCACATATTTGAGGTACATTGTGTAGTTACGGGCTCAATTGGAGGTCTTACCGGTCCGAAGTTTCACGGAATATTCTGGAAAACAAAGAAAAGAAAGAAATACAGAAAAATAAATGAAGGGTACCCAATGAATGCAACTATCTCTACGACTATCTAGAACCGCCCCTGCGAAATACTCGTATAGTGCAGTCAAGCTTGGCTTTATGTGTCCCTGGTATCTTGGGTCGGATTCTCCCCATCTGATCTAAATATTTGTCCCTGGTGTAACATTAGAATCCGTTAAACCTAGGACAGGAGAAATCCTTAAAACTATATTGTCGTATTTATATAAGTTCACTTGTAGTTATTTATTTAAAAAATATATAAATGTTTTAGATTAGAATGGACCATTCGTCTATTTTGCTTAGACACTAAGAAAACCTCCTTCAATGAACTATCTAAGTTGACAGAGGTCTATCTATCATAAATCGTTTGTATGCACAAAAAATCCATACAAGCTTCTCGCCTATAAAACCCTGGCATTGACCAAGCTATGACGTCACAAAAACAAAATGGCGGCTGTCAATACAAGTCTAATATATCTAGCTGGTTCCTTAGGTACGACGGCGCGAGGCTCGGAGAGCAAAGAGCCGAACATGGATGAAAACATGCAGCAAGTCAATGACCCCGTCACATGCATACCTATTCCGACCGCAGCGCCTGCGCAGCAGCCTAGGTGAGTACAGATTTATTGAATTTTTGACAGAAATACTAATTGGGATCAGAAACGCCCGGTTTCTGCCATGCCATAAGAATCATATTAGGTTGTTTTTGACTCCGTGAACAGAGAAGCAACAGCCAGTCAAATTACTTGACGACATATTGATTTGAAAAGGCTTTTAGAAACCGTGTGGCAGTTTCACGATATGCTGTGAGATGTTGGTACCTTATTGGCTCTGGAGAGAGAATCATCGGTTTTCGTTATAGTGACTGGCGTGACCATCATGTTCTATTTTATACCTAAAGTCTTTTCGCGCTTCAGAGAGCATCCAAAATTGATGGTGAGCTAGGACACCTGTTTCTTTAACTAATTAGGAGTTTCTTAAAATGCGACAACTCACATAGTTTTGCTGTTGTTTCTCCTCTTCAGGACTTCTTATAAAAAATGAACGTTATTGGTAGGTACTGCCACAAATCGCTGTGAATAGATTCTGGTTGCGCGCACTTTGGATGATGCGTTTTCGTATAAATTTCACTCGTCCGTCATACGAACAGGCTTCCGACCTCGCCGCCGAGGTCCTTTGCGATCGCGACTGAATCCCCGAGTAAATGAAACTCCCCCCGACCCTTGCTCGAAAACGAGGTGCCAGCAGTTGTTGCAGCTGAGCACGTAACTTTAAATACCCCGCATAATAATCATGATGAAAATATAAATTTGATCCAGCCTGTCCCTTCTTGCTGTCCTCCCATCAGCGATGCCCTACGCCGAGGTTCATATCCCAAAGGGGGTGCCTTAGCGAGCATTCGCTTAATTTTAATTGAATAAGTTCAAAAAGCTCCTGGCTGGAGGCTCTAAGTGTAAGCTTATGGCACCCTCAGGAAAATCCGGTTAAGCAGCCAAGACCTTAGTGGTCAGTACTGCGAGATGCCATTAAAAAAAAAAATACGAACACGCACGAATGATCCCGACCTTCCAAGTACAAAGGGAGCGCGCAGACTGGGTGCGACATAGTCGTACGTATAGTTCCTACGTCTGAAAACAATCCGAACTTGTTGGGATTTGTTCTATTTGACGGTGAAAAACGTATCCAGTGTGCGCACTCAAATTCGTACGACCATGGTCGTACGTGTACGCACGAGTGAAGTTCGTACGAAAACACATCCAAAGTGCGTGCGGCCTCTGTGTTTCAGCAGAGTATATAAAATGAAGAGTATGAAGGTGGAGATGAGTAGAGTTTATTGAAATGATACCAACTTGGCAAAATCCTTGCACTATAGAAAATTAGAATTTTAAACATTATTATAAATAAACTAATTACCTACACTTGGTACAAAACAGTCAATATTTTGGCAATCATATGTTATGTAGGATCAATTATTACAATATTAGGATAGTGGATAATATATCAGCATTTTACTATCATAGGTAAATAATAAATGACCCATAGTAACATCGTTATGATGTTAGCGCCGCTTCCTAGAACGCATTAGCTCTAAATCCACAGCAAACATCACGGACGATAGGCCAGCAAGTACTATTTGATCAATTTCTCTTTGAAATTCCGAATTTCCACGAATAAATTTGATTATTCATACAAAATTAACATATTTACTTTACTTATAATTGAAATTCTGACATAATTTAACGATTGGATTAATATAAATTAACTTTATTTTAAAGTTTATCGGGTATCGTGTTACCCAGTAACTGGGTTATGAAGGTCAGATGTCCTTGAAAAATACTGGTATTCAGTTGTATCCGGTAAGACTAGAAACTAACCCTAACATAATTGGGAAAATGTTAGGCAGATGATGAACCGTATTTTAAAGAATCAAATGAAACGAGTTTGGGAATTCAATGTATTTTCTGAGTTAATCTTGGACATTACTAACATCGGTGAAGGAAAAACATCGTGCAGAATCCTGCACCCTAATTGTGTAATACACGATCAATCACAATCTGAATTGTTTAGAAAGAGATTGCTAATCCATTGCTTCATTGTAGATTTTGTAGTGTTTGAGGTATTTTTGTGGTGTACAATAAAGTATATATTAATAAATTAATAGTTTAAAAAACACTGGAAAAACACGCTTTTATAAATGCACGTAAAAACAAAAAAACGAATCGTGGTCATGATCGTGTTCAAAGTCCATTACGTGGCCTTTCTCACAAGTGCAAACACGACTACGATACGATATTCCATCATGGAATGCCAGTGCCTATCTTCCGACTTCATCATCAGACCTTGAAACCTAATCGTGGTCAAAGTTCATAACAAGACTTTTCTAAGAAATCCAAAACAGCTATGATACGATTTTCCATCATGAAGTTCCAGTTCATATCTTCCGGCTCCATCATCAGATCAGTTCGACAGTACCATATTATTGTATTGTCATTAGAACTACAAACAGCTGCCAATTTTCATTACGCTACGACCCTTGGAAGATGGTTAAATTAGTTACCTTAGATTCCATTACATAGTTACATACAGGTCGACCTAATAAAAGCGTGTTAATATAAATAAATAACGCAATGAATGTTGTTGAACTATCGAATGATTAGTCTTAATCATTTACCAAAAATGTGTTTCTTGGATAGCTGGACTTAACTGCCCCCGTCGGATTAATACGACAAATGTTTTCGAACCCGTGCCGCTTCAGTCGTATTTATACGACTGAGAACCTATGTTCGTTTTTTTTTTATGTCATAGCACGAAGTTATTCGTCGTAAGTATTTATCTGTCGATTTATGAGCTGGGCGCTGGGGGCAATAGGGATGATGCCTAGGTAAAAAAAAAGAAGTTCTATTTAGTCCGTCTTTCATATAATAAAAAAATGTTAGACACGTATTTTTTGCTTTATCATATTAATCAAAAATAACTTAGAAAACACGCATTAAAGTTCGAGTTCGGGTCGTTACGTCATAATTCAGTATAAAGTCTAGCAAGGCGTGACGTCATGCCACATTTTAACTCAATGTATCGCCGTAATCTTTCGATTTCGTCAAAAAAGATAAAAATCGTGTCCTATATTTTTTATTAATCTACCTGCCGTACAAAAAAACTTTTGGACACAGGTCTATTGATATAAAATCAAACGGTGAATAGGTTAATATAATTCTGAAATCGCCAACCCGTCTTGAGCAAGCGTGGTGATCAATGCTCGTGCCTTCTCTGTATGAGAAGAGGCCTTAGCCTTGCAATGGGAAAACAATTGGCTGGTATTGTTATTACTATTGGTGGCAATACTCTCGCCCCCTTACATAGGACATAAACATAACTGGCGAAATGTTATGTTGTTATTAAATGACACCACGGCTATTTTGCGAATGGCGCTATACAAAGAACATTCCATATCCATAGACAAAAAAAGCCAGCAACTACATTTTCTGAAAAAAAAAAAAAAAACTCCCCGACCACGAACGAACCATAATAATTTTTCCTTCAATATCTATACAGAGATTTTATACGATTCCGTCGAGTCGGGGCGGGCTTTTTAATTACACCGTGTCAACACTGAGCGGCTGCCGTCCAATGAATTATTCACCAATAGCTGTGGAGATGGCGGCCGAGTTTTTTACCGCGCTCCTTGACTCGGGGTTTTTTCATTGTTTGTAATTCGCGGATGTAATGTGCTCCTGAGTGGATGAGTTAGGAGCTAGGGTCCATTGTCTTGAGAAGTGTTTGATATCTAGATACCGGATTATGGTTGAGCTGCATTTTGAGGTGGTTTTTGTGGTCTTGAAATAGATGAACTGTTTGAAAGATGATATGACTAGTAAGGGCTATAAGACTATCAAGATGGCGACTAATAGAGAAAGTATCGAAGAAAAATCTTTCTTTTTTTTGGCCGTCATGTAGTTTATTAAAAGTATTGAACACGTATTTTTTCTTTTTTTACCTTATCAAAAGATTACGGCGATACATTGAGTTAAAATGTGCCATGACGTCACGAGTATGTAGATTTTATACTTACTTGTGACGTACCGACCTCCACTCTCCAACTTTAATGCGTTTTGTTTTATTATTTTTTTATTAATATGATAAAGCAAAAAATACGTGTCTAATATTTTTTTGAAGTGAAAACTTCTTTAGGCGCGTTGGGTATTTTTGAGATGCGACTAAACCATTGATTTCGCGACACTGTTACGACACCAGCTTTTGACCATTAAAAAGACATTAACGCGTGATGTCTTTTACTCCATAGTAAAAGACATCAATGCGTTGATTACCGCGGTGCCGATTTTTTTTCAAGTTTTCTCTTCTGTCGGCACTTCCGGAGTGCCACTGTTTTCTTTTTTAAATCTGACTGACAGACTAAATAGAATTTCTTTTTTTGACCCAGGCATCATCCCCATTAGGATAAGGGCTCAGAATGATAATAGTCTTGAAACGCGTGAATGAAGTTTGCATAATGGAACTTCAAGAAACCTCTGAAGACTCTCAATTTCGTAGAACTTGTTCTGATAATAATTATAGCTAACATTATAATGAGCTGCGTTTGAAGAACTTGAAATAAACTTTTTATAACCGCTGTAGCAGTTCTTGTAGTAAACGAAACGAGTAAAACGAGCTACAGTGCGAAATCGGTTAATATGTACAGACGCCAGCACATCAAGCTACTACAATCTGTCAAATTTATTTAATAGATTTTCAACTTTATCGCTGAAGTATAAGGTTCAAAGTTGATTGGGAAAATTTGACAGTTTCGGGTAGCTTGATGTGCTGGCGTCTGTACCTGACGAAGAATACACGGGTTGCAATTTTAGGTAAATATGGAGTGACAATCGTGTAAATTCTGAAATGAAAATGACCAGTACCCTAATTGCGTAACTTATTTTCATAAACTAATTTGTTTCATTTTGACAGTTCAACAACATTCATTGCGTTATTTACGTTGTTGAGCAGATTTTTTTTTTCCAAGTTATGAAGCAATGGATAAGCAATCTGTTTCAAATCGAAACAGATTGTGATTGTGTTGTATTACGCAACCCTCCACCCAGAGCGGGAGAAGTTATTTGATAATTTCCCACCCAAAAAAAAGGGTACAGGAATCACAACACATTCAATCACCGAAGTAAATTCTTTTAGAACATAATAATAATTAATATTGTTAGCAAACAATTTCCAGATGTAATACAATTCCTAGATTTTAAGTTAATCAACTAGGTACTGTATACTTCTGTCTTCCTAAAAATAATATGATCATAACAGTAAAAAACTTTCTGAAATTTGTTGACAGTTAGGTACATCAAAAATTCAATTTTGTTGAGTTACCTACGTAATTCCCAAATCTAATTTTCATAAAATGGTTCAAAAATTCGTTCCAAAAAGACGTATTGTTTAAACAAAGGTTCGCTTACTCCCTCCTCTCGACCCGGAGAACAGGCCCGGAATGAGAAGACTTTCTCTAGAACATGCTCAAAACTTCTACTTTTTTTCTTGTATTTAAAAACATTTAAAATTGTCAATCTCGTGCAATCGTTATAATCTCATCTTAACAACAATGAATGTCAAAAACTGGTCAAAAATTTACGGAAATTAGACGTACTTTTGACAGATTGAGACTGGTATTAGAATGCGAACGTTTTTATAAATACGAGAATTGTCCTTGTAAGAAGCAATTTTTCAGTAAAATTTAAAACAGCTTTAGACGCCTTATTACCCGTAATATTCTCTAAATCTAGACAAAGTCTTAAGGATCAGACTTAATCCGCTTAACAAGGATTCGAACATTTCAAACTAACTTCGAATCTCCTTCATTAATAAGTGATCATCCTTTCTCAGAAAACCGGCCCCGCCAAGTTCGTCCCTGTGGACGTATGTTTGCACGACCACTCACTTTTATGAGCTTCAGACAATGAGAATAAGTCAATTTTTCATCGACCAGATTAATCGTTTAAAATTCATGTATTTTTATTTCAATCGGTATGGGGAACTGAGAGATTTATTTTATTGGCTCTTGACTACTTGCGACCGGGAGTTAGGTAGTAGTTTTAAAGTGAGTTTATTAGTTGTTTGCAGGGTTTTATGGCACTTTGCGTAGATTTTTATTCAGGTCTTAGAGTTACAGGCGAAGTTGAAGAAATGGACTGTTAAATAACTTAAGACAGTCTCAGGCTATTGAAAATAAATCAGATCGTTTTCAAACTTAGAAGC
The DNA here is from genome assembly GCA_949152395.1 of Agrochola litura. NCBI lineage: Eukaryota > Metazoa > Arthropoda > Insecta > Lepidoptera > Noctuidae > Agrochola > Agrochola litura. Next base: position 11,685,551 of record OX424511.1, read on the forward strand.
TCTATGTGATAAAAGATATGTGAAGTCATATTTTGGGGGAGGCATATGTCCAGCAGTGGACGTCTTTCTGCTGAAGTGATAATGAAGATAATGATGATGATTATTCTCCATTGGAACCTACTACGCTTTGGAATGGGCAGCTTCATCTTTCTGACTGACCGACCCCTTGACAAATGACAATTCAAAAGTGCCTGTAATTGGTTTTATTTGACATAAATGCTTTGAGTTTGAGTTTGATGATATTGGCATTTGGTGGTTGTTTAATTTTTACCGATAGCCTCCCACATTTTAAACCAAAAATTGTTTCGTTTATTAACTTTTCTCCTCTAAATCTCAAACGGTTGATCTACTGCAGAAAAGGGAGGTTTTCGCAGAAGTAATGAAAGAGAAATATGTAATAATAATCGGCATGTGTTGTGCGTGTGTTGACAATCACTCCGGTGATTATTTGCACACGACTCCCGCGGGAATCATGGCTGGGCCCAATCAGCATACGAGGCGACTCGATTATCGATAAACTTTTAAGTAGGTGATCGGTAGTTTGATTAAAGTTGTTCTTTGTAATCATTTTGAAGGTTATTTTTAATGTGGGCGTAACTGTTATTTAAGCGGTGCGCGTGTTTAATGTATTTCTTTGATTTTGAAAAAACTAAAGTGAAATTGCAAGGCGTTTGCGATTATTGATAGCTTTTCAGAATTTTCTGTCGTTTTAGTTTAATTTTTTGTGTGTAAAAAATTTACCTTATTATTTAACTCCTCTTAATTACCATTGTCAAATATCTAATAGGTGGGTGCAGTGGCGGATTTACCCTAAGGCCCAGTAGGCCCGGGCCAAGGGCGGCTAATCGTGACAAAAAATTCACTGATGATAACAAGAAATAACTCGAGAGTACCTATACATTATACTGTTCGCGCACATTATGGGGCAGGCCGCACGGCACTGCATCGTAAAACAATAATAACTTAAAACCACCTTAACCTTGAAACCTCGGAAAATATTATAAACCAGCAGCTTATTTATTACAGTTAACTAAATTTCTGAACCGATTTCGATAAAAGTTGGCAATAAAGTAAATTCATTATGTAGTCTATGAGTGATGGGTGATGAGAAAGGGCCGGCTGATACTTACTACATGGCCTGGGGCCTAGGGTGGCCAAGACTACAAATACGCCACGGGGTGGGTGTACTATTTTATCGATAATACTCAAACTGCTGTTTTAAATCATCGTTATCGATAACCAACAGTACATCACTACAGTTTCTCCCGACACGGTTTGTTTAGATTTTTACGCAAACACAGGGCCGATCCATCTTTCTAATTGCCTTAATTAAAAGCATCTACCAATCGAGAAAGCTAAATACGAGGGAAGAGGGCGGTGGAAAAAATCTGTCTGTTTCGGCAATCGTTTGATTTTGTCATGTTTGCTCATTGATATGATGGATGACATGAAATATTACGTAAACATTTCTGGGTTGTTTCTTTACGTGTTCTGATTTATCTATTTGATCGTAGAAAAGGCTAGTTTGGCCGTCGAACCAAAGAGGGAACGAAAAATGCAAAAAAAAATGTGTTTTGTGTTTCACGAACTGTGTCTAAATAAATGTTTTTCTTTCTTTCTTTCTTTCAATTCGACTTCAAAATACTGTAGACGCGTTGCGGACATAAATGCTAACTGAAATAAATCATTCAACTGTTGACGATTGGATTTTTATTTTCAATTCAAAATTCGAATACATCGCTTTGCGTGCCAGGCAAAGGCAGGCAGGCAAAGGATGCACTCTAGTGCATCCTTTGCTTGCCTTCAATAAATACATAAAAAAAAAAAAACAGTGGCACTCCGGGAATGCCGACAGAAGTAAAACCTTGAACAATTTTATTGTGCAGGAAATACTTTTCTTTTTTGAAGTCGGTAAAAAAAAGGAAATGTCAATCATGTCGTTGTCATGTCTCAATGTTTGGAATGTCATTAATCCCAATGAAAATGTATCGCGCGTTGATGTCTTTTTAATGGTCAAAAGCTGGTGTCGGTAACGGTGGCGCGAGTTCAATTGTTTTTTTCTCATCTCAAAAATGCCCAACGTGCCTATAAAGTTTTCACTTCCAAAATTGTTACCAACATGAAAAATGGTCGCGTAAATCTGCGGTACTGTCAACCGTTCGCAGTTGTAAAACTTGAACTACGAAAACCGGCCTTACTGCTAAGAAATAAACGCGCTATCCATGTGAAATTGTGTCCATGGACGTGCGGTCGACTGTACTGTACTATTCAGTAAAGGGATGAGATTAATTTGATTGTCAGGTTTCCCCACGTTCAGTCGGTGTTTGTCGAATGGGGTGCGCAGTCCGCCCGCGGATAATTACCACCCCTAGCCAGTATTAATTGGGCAGATTTTAATGATGTTCAAATACCGTCGAACCGTGTTAGTTAGTGTCGGAACGCGCTTGTTTTTCGCGGCTCCAGATTTTTTGTTGAGGTTTCAATTTTTTGCTGAAAAGCTATGATACGTAGACGTTATCTGAGATATTTTTTTTTCGGGTATGTTCGGTTTTTGTATCGTCCGCGTCAATGTTGAACTTCAGGCTGTCTTGTATTTGGGTATAGGGGCATCAGTCTCGTACTTTTTAGGGTTCTGTACTCGAAGGGTGCGAAACGGAACCCTATTACTAAGCCTCCGCTGTCCGTCTGTCTGTCAGCGGGCTGTATCTCATGAACCGTAATAGGTAGACAATATCCTTCATTCCTTCAAAATGATTCAGATTAAAATTGATCGTGTGTTACGCAATTAGGGTGCCGATCAGCCCTGAATCGAAACTAACCGATAAAATGAATTCTTCATCCCCTACATCGGTTGGTCGTCACAATGCCCCCACCTCCCTCCCCTGCGCCGCGGGGTTACCGCTGGTAATTAAAAGAGAGGCAAATTGAGCTAATTATGTTTGCGATAACTCCCCGATGCACCCGCTCGGCTTACGCGGCACTCTGATTGTGTTTTGGTTATGTAATTAGCTGGTAGTTTATTGCGAATTATAATTAATGCTGGGGTAATTTCGTTCGGGTTTAGTAGGATTATAATTTTTCCGTCAACTGTGGTTTTAACATTAATTAATTGTTGCAATAACCTTTACCTGGCGGTTTAAACTAACTTCAACTTGTTATGTGCTTTCGTTACTCCATAAAAATAACGACCTAAGTAAAATAACTAATTCGTCCTTAATTTACGTAACTGACAGAACTCGACGCTTATTAATCCTTTAACCCTAAGAACTGGTTAATTTATTAAAAACCCAAAACTGGGATCACCATTCTCCAATCTGACTTCCAAATTGTAGTGCCTTTATCAGATTACACCTTCAAGCTCCACCTTTCCACGTCTTGCCAAAATTTTCACCACTTTTTCCCTTGTCACCAGGTCGGAGTTAACAAGAACACCGCCCCTACCACCGTCGCCACCACCAGCGTCGTCGGCGCCGCCCGCGCCGGTCACGTCAACTCCCACGTCGATGTCTGTGGCGAACAGCCCGGCGGGGGCACCCACGCCGCCCGCCGTCGACCTGCCACTACCGCCGGCGACGCCGACTGATGTAACCCTTACTATTACTCCTGTTTCGGTGAGTGACTTAGAAACTGTTTATTGTATAGTAGGGACTTCTTTCCTGCCGAAGCGGTAAGATTCGTTAATGATCAGGCACAGGACCGGTCGATGTCGCGAGTGCGACGCTTGGAAAAGGAACATGGCCGTAGTGCAGTACGTCTTTCGGCTAAAATGATGATGATGAATCCAAGAAAGAAGTGCATATTTAGATGGAGAGGCCATCAACGTAAAATTTATGCATACAAGAATACTCTGTCAAGTCCAACAAACATTCTATGTTCTATGTTATGGGGTTTGGTTTCCGCACTTACTCCGTCAGGTGGACCATTGTGCGTGGGCCATGGCGGCCGTTTGGTGGTTATTCCAACCAGCCCACCTCCCTCCAGAAGTTAAGTTAGTTTGTCCAACAAACATTGTTAGAAAACTTAAAAATTGTAGTACAATTTCGATCCAGAAGCTTCTGTATTCAGTTTTCTTTAGCTATAATAGTTTTTGGTCGTATAGAAGCTACGAATGGTGCCTGAATAAATTGGATGATCAGCTACGTTTGCCACCACTCTGTAGTCGAGATATTTAAATGACACAAGACCAATACCGACTAAATGATTTAAAGCAGTCAGATGTCTAAGATCTGCTTAGAAAATAATGAAATCAGTAAAACTCAAAATAAAATTCCAACTGTCTTTAAAGTATCTTCCGTTTCGTAAAGATTTGTTTCTTGGACCTGATCGCGAACTTTTCCACAGACACCGATAAGCGCACCAACAAGTGTGGCACCGACGTCCTCACCCGTCACCTGCATAACGTCAACGGCGGCGGTGGCAGCTGCCACATTGACAGCGCCTGCCATGTCGACTGGCAGCGGCAGTGGCAGTAACAGCGCCAGCGGCAGTGGCAGCGGTAGTGCACCGCCTACGCCGCAGCCGGCTCAACCACCCACGCCGACACAGCCACCACCCACGCCGGAAGCTGGTAAGTTAATTGTTTGGAGAAGTTTTTATGTTATAAGGTCTGCAAATTTAGTGTTTCTAAGACCAAAAAGTCGTCTTTTTTACCAAAGACGGATATGTTTTGAATAAAATGTTTAGATATCCGTGAGTAAAATTGAAGTCGTCTGATAATTTATGTATGGAAAGGTGTAAAATAAAAATCGCACCTTAATACTTAAGATTAAGGTCTATATTGTCATGAAGATTTGGCTATGTATATTTTTGTGTGAACAAGACTCTGTGATTGCCAATCCGTTTGTCAAGTTTGGTTACAATGTTCCTACAGCTGGTTGATAATAATGTCTTTCGAGACGCAGATATATGCCAGCGACCCTAAGTGGTTAGCTTGCGTGTTCTGTACTGAGTTCACGCAACGCGTCGTACGTCCAGCCAGTAATAGGATTCGCCCAACAAGGAGCGCTGTCCCAAATTAGATGCATTATTAATTTATTATACATAAAACAAAAGGTATTTTAATAAAATGCGTATACTAAAATATCAATAGTTAATTTATCTTTAAAATGGTGAAGGTTTCAGAAAAACACGCTTGATGGATTTTGCGTGATTCTCAGTTTTTTATCCGCGTTGGACATAACTTTACAAATTAATTTTACTATGTAATATAAACATAATATAAAATATTCATGTATTATGTTATTAAGAAAATGGTCTAATTTAACATATTTTTTTTCCAATTTATTAACACTACTCGTTTAGACGTGATCTTCAGTATACAATCATTAAAAGTATGTTATCGTCGCCTTAAGTTTTGGTTAAATTCCTTGTCGATAAATCTGTGCAATACAAAGCAAGTTTAAATTTTCACTACGACATTCATTAATCTGATATTTCTAAGTGCGAAAATTTCATAGTTTACACACAGCTGAAACACAAGCTCAAGCAAGACCTGTGTCCTATAATTTGTAGCTTCGATTTAATTAAGTAAAATGTGGAGGAAAAAGTTGCACATGCTTATTTGTATTGAGTCAATTCATACTGCAGCTCTGTAATCATGTTTATTTGATTCGATTTTAAATAATTAAAATCTATTTACTTTACTTCTTAGTTATTTATAAATCTCTTTCCAAAACTTTTATTGAAACGAGTAAAACTTGTATCACAGAAAATTATTTCGAAATGGCAGTTTCACATTCGTAATTACAAACTTTATCTTTTCAAAAACTTGAGTCCGTTCGGGAAAATTGAATAAAACACGACGTACCTTAAAACATTTATTATAACAATAGTACATTTAAACCGAAACACGTTATAACCAACTTCGTAAGCTCGCTTGAGATCACTCAATAATACTGATATGTACGAATTCACTACGACACGGCTGATTCACTTGGCGGTAGATGTGGAGGGCTCGGGTTCTGCTTCCCCCATGCTGGCTTCCTCAGCGTGGCAGCGTTTGCGATGCTTGTGCACGAAGTAGTACGAAGGGAACTTGGACCCGCAGGTTTTGCACGGGTAGTAGTGTAGAGTGGTCCGCGTTTGAGACTTGCGGTGCCGGCACGGCCAGGAACGTTCGGGAGAGTTCTCCTGCCAGGCCACGTTGAGGACCCGGCTGAACTGCACGGGTCCATCGCATGAAGCTATGTCGAGGACTGTGTTGCTTTGACGTTTTGGCGGCTCAGGAGCCTCTATGCGCTCAACATCCAACTCGCTTGAAGTGGTAGATGATGGAGACGGTGGTGGTGGTGATGCGGGTGGGGAAGGTACCCTTGCTCGGCGGGGTACCGGCCGGTGGGCCCCCGGGGGCGGCGCCGGCCGCGCCACACAGGGGCTGGGCCCCAGCCACGCGCGGTACAGAGACAACATACTCGCTCGCGGCCGCTCGACGACTGCCAGCCGCCGACTAGAGTGCCTCTTTATATACACCGCGATAGAGTTCAACTTACAGTTTACAAGTTTGATTTTCAGGAGGGAAGATTGGGAACTTTATTAGACAGTGCGATGTTGTGATTTGACTTGTTATTGGTGGTTTTAAGGGGCTAAATACTACTCCAACAGTACAAAACGATTGCAATACAAAGCTATGCTTTCGAAATAATTTGGATTCTTCCTTTATTACATTTAAAAAAAAATGTAAATATAATGCATGGGACGAATCCATGCTTTTCGAATAATAAAAATATCTTTAATTGGTTCGCAAATGAAGTTAATGGAGGAAGGGAAACAAGTTTTAGTAATTATTTTCACATATAATTCGACTCCGTAGAATAAATAGCATTTCCAGAAAAACGTAACGTTCTTAATTTCTTAGCTTCACCACATTCCAATCCCTTTCCCATCTTTTGGGAGTATTATTTACACAAAGTGAAATATGAAGCGTATTCTGCGACGTTCCCCGGGCAATAGCGACTATTCAGTCAGAGTGTCTGTGACTTTACAAACAGTTAATCCATTTACAAGTCCCCTGATACCGCCATTGACTTTTGCAAAACGTCATCTTTTCAAAATATTAACTGACGAATATTCTTAATTTTTTGTCTCAATTTTCGTATTTGCAAGAGCAATGAAACAAAATGATAGTCCTTGAAATGTATGATATATTTCTAAAATCTTCATTCAGCTAGTATTTTTCCATTTTCTTTTTGATTTTCTTCTATTTACGATACGGTATTGAAAATATATTTTGTTACTGGTTTGTTTACTAGACTTCGAGACATCTCAAGTCTCAAGCTGAGAGCATAATTTATATACTTATTGCTATTTGATTTCTCCATAAAGTAGAATTATAGACCACTTACCTTAACAATAACGCCATGCAACGCAACCTATTTTGAAATGGTTTTCTGACAGAAATCACACAGCAAAATTTTCATGTACCTAACATAAAATTCAGAAGATACGTTTCTTCACACGTAGAAGTTCAAAAAGCGAAGAAAGTCGCGCGAAAAAAGCTCGTTTTGCACTATTTCTAAGAGAGTTGCTCCATACATTATCATCCCTTGTCTTACCTAAGGGGGAGTCCGTTTAAAAATGCGCGATTCCCCTGTGACCGCCGTTGGGTATAATTTCAATGATGCCTTATAGCTTTGTGAGCTATGACAAAAACCTTTTTATTCAGAATCTTTGTATTTGTCTGATAGTCTAGGGTAGAGTGGTACTTATTTATATTTTTTTAAATGATCCCGAATTATTACTTAACTCGATTTTTTTTATGGATTTTCGTCATTTAGTAACGTTTTATTTCACTGCCAGTAATCAAAGGAAAATCAAATTCGACAAAAAAAAAAATTATTAACCGAATATCTCATTACATTATTCTTAATCTCGCAATGACTCCCAATCGAAACATTATAAGTTAATCCACACAACATTAGTGGATGACAGCTATAATCCTCGGCTTGGTTGACAGCATAAACCCGACGAACTCACCACACACAGAATTGTAAATCGAGCATCGGGCATGCGGGACCGACGTGCCTTTTGTAAGATTAACAGATTAAACGGTCCATCCAGACCCGCTTTGTCTTCACACCAATCATTCTCCTTAATTACTTGGATTATTTACTAAGTAATCAAGTCAAAATTGATATAATTATCGCCCTACACGATATTAATTCAATATAATGTGTTGTAAAAGAATTTTCTGTGATGAATAAAATTAGATGAGAAATCAAAATATTTGTCGCGAATATAATTTACTATTAAATATCAAGCGAGTATAAATACTTTCTATAATATTAAAGGAAAACGCGACATGACAAATTACATAATAAAATCAACACACGTTCAGCATACAGGAGGCATTTAATCTACAAAATGTCTGCGGCTGTTTGCGCGGTAAATAAACACAGATAGCCGGTCTCGTTAAATTCTCGCGCTTCGCTGAACATCGGTGCGCAAATAGAGGTGACATCCCGCTCCACGGCTTGCCCACTCGTGGGATCTGAAGTGAAGGGAAATTGTGTGTATACTCGTGTATTCGTTGTTTGATTATGTACAAGTGAATAGGGGTAGATTTATGTTTCTATTGTGAGTCCCAGTTGGGCGCCAATTTCTTTTATACATCCAGATAATTTAAAACATTTCGATACAATATCCGTTTTTGTTTTAATTTACGATAGTCAATGAATAATCACCAACGATCTTCGTAAATTCATTATCAAAGCTGATACATGTTATATGAAACAGTTCATTTGGTTAGTACCACGTTGGGCGCCATTTCAACAAAACGCAGTATAAGCTTTGAAATTGAATAAAACGTTGAATCGTGATCCAATTAGCGTTTGTGCAAATATCAGTAATTGGTGGGATTAATCGACAGTGCTCGGCACGGATAGCAAAATTGTAGAAAGGACTTTCAAGCAGCAAAGTTTGATTTCCCAAAATGAGGGTAGCTTTTTTAAATAAATCAATACTAATAACCTACCTCATCTAGTTTAAATAAAAAACGTTACGTGCGTGAGTGTTATTTTTAACCAATATTTAAAATATCAACATACGTAATAAACAAATTGATGTTTTAAATACAGAAACACAATGTTTATATTTCTTAGTAAAAAATGTTTTCTTTCTACAAAATTTGACCAAGATCAAGTCCCTTTTTATCATCAGTAACAATATTTTACCATAACCATAAAAAAACTGGGGTCGTTTCTATCACACAGTAATCTGTGGCATATTCTCTCGGTAATAGTCTGGTATCTGTAAGACAAACGTCGTTGGTTTGCTCAGGGATTGCAGACGCTAATTAGCACTCAGAGGCCACAGAGCTACAGACAGACGAAATGCTGACTATGTATGAAGTTATTCAGTAGACATTTTGATATAATGGTTTGCTTCTGTTACGGTTTTTGGTTAGTAGTAAGTAGTGCAAGTGTCCCTGTCAATACAGAAAAGAAGAAGACAAGAAGTGTTAGAGAATGGTCGATGCATCTTTAATTATGGCTTCAGTTTGGACCTCGATTTATCGTTCTTCTCATACTTCATCATCATCATCATTTCAGCCGAAAGACGTCCACTGCTGGACAAAGGCCTCCTCCAACTTTCGCTAAATCTACCGGCCCTTATGATCAAAACAATTGTGTCTCATCTTTCTTAAATTTACGGTTAAAGTAAGGTGAGATACATTTTTAAGACTATACGAATTTAAAATTAACCTGCTTGAAATAAAATCGCCTACAAAGCTCATATCCAAGAATATACTGTTCTATGATCTCAACCGAAGTGCATAAATCTAATTACACAGCAGTTAGAGAGTTATTAACTGCGAGCTCAAATCTGTTCGTATAATAGTTAATTATTTAACTAGCGCCGATGCAGTTTAGCGCGCCTTTGCCTAGCTTCAATTCGCAAAACTTGTTGTTTGATGTCTATGTTGGATTTGATGCAGTACTTAGACTAATGGTTATAGGATTAGGATTATAAAAGGTTTAGAAGACAAACACGGATTGGCGTTGAATTTAACAAATTGCTTTACACAAATACCGAACAACAAACTAAATAATAAATGCACACATTAATTCAAACAAACAACACGTATGTATGACGCGCAGTAATTCAATTTGTATAACAAACAGCGATAAATAATTAAACAAACATGGAATCGGTATCGGAACTAAATTGGCGCTAATCTGCTTTCGCAGTTTCGCTACAAATTGGCGCCCAACGTGGGCCCGCTGAATTTTGCACGATTCGCCTGCCCGGTCGGCCTCGACGTGATTTACGGATCATCTCGCGCTGTTCTGAATAAACTTGTTAATATGCAACTAATGCTTGAATAATGAACTATATGGAAACTAGATTTTCGTTTTGTTGTTCTGTAAACTGTTTAGGTGTTTTGATTTTGGAGTTCATTTGATTTGGGAGGTTCGTTTTGTAGATGAGTTTTTAAACTTTTGATACATGTTATACAATCAAAGTCAAAGTCAAAGTCAAATCATTTATTTCAAATAGGCCCATGTATGGCACTTTTGAACGTCGAAATTTACAAAATATTAAAAATGATTCTAGTCGCCCCTTCCAAAAGGTAGTTTTCGTATGGAGAAGAATGGGCAAGAAACTCCACCGTTACTCTTTTAAAATGTTTTACAATAGTTTGTATAGGTACGTACATTAGTTAAATAATTATATGTGAAGACGATGCACCTAGAATAAAATTACTATACCACAATAGGTAAAAAGAATCAATGTTGTCTGAAGAATTGTTATGTAATACGTTCTTCGGTTGTTCTATCGTTAAATGTAGCATCCGTGTTTAGACGTCCATTGTTGAACGCTGGGTAAACGGATTCGTGATTTTAGTGAAGCGAATAAAGATTACCTAGATGACATTTAAATTTTCTCATTTCTATCCTCACATTTACAGCCATCACTAATTTCCTAAATTCCCAACAGCGGTAATAGAGCGCATCGGCACGCCCTCATCAACAGCCACGCTAACAACAACAACGATTACAACAACGTCGTCCAACTGTGCCGTGTGCAACATGTCCGGGGCCACCCGGACTGTGTCCAGATCTCGCGCCATCCACTACGGGCTCAAAGAAGAGGCTGTAGGTGCGTGTGGTAGTTATTTTTTTTGTCTATTTTAATATTAATTATGTTAAAGATAAACAAGTTCAAATTAGATAGGTTGGTGAAAGACGTGATGGGCATCTTTTTTTTTGGTTGTACTTGACAAAAAAAAAAAAAACTGGAACTCCAGGAGTGCCGACAGAAGTAAAAACTTGAAAAAAATCGGCACCGCGGTAATCAACGCGTTGATGTCTTTTACTCCACGGTGTCGTTAAATTCCGTCACAGTAGTGGCGCGAAATCAATGGTTTAGTCCCATCTTAAAAATGCCCAACGCGCCTAAAGAAGTTTTCACTTAAAAAACTAGTTAACGGCCGCTGGTAGTATTTACTAGAGCTTAGTTTTTTTGTTTTATAATTTTTTGATATCGATATCCAGCGCGTCTGTAAAGTTTCACTAAATCATTGAATTTGAGTCTATTTATTGTTGTCACAGCGCGGACTTGACAGGAATTGTGCGAATGAACCCACATTCATTCGTACAATTCCTGCTGTCGATTATTGCGATAAAAACTTCAATTATTTCACTTTTATTTCTCTATTGTTTGTTTTTCTTCTGTTTGGTCTGCAATAACGATTATTCTACCTAGACACAAAATTAATTTTAACAGTTTCATATTGAGTGCCTTTTAGTCTGTGGCCAGTAAACATATTTTCTTTCTTTCTACGTAGGTGCGAGGGTATGCGAACCGTGTCACTGTAGATGTGTCCGGTCGAGGTATACCAGGTGTCCGGTTCCTACGTGTCCGGGGCCTAGGGTGAGGGCGAAACGGCTGAGGCATCTGCCGCCGCGGTGGCATGATTTGTCGCTAGAACTGAAGAGGCCGCTTATGGAAGAGTTTGGTGAGTTTTACTTTCAGACATTACTTTAGTTTTTTAAGATGAGGTGTTAGATTATAAAGAACCTTTTGCCAAATTGAGTTACTATAGTCACCTCTCATTGACAGTGCAAGATTTTTTTCGCACCGGAAGATTTCATAATCTAGCCGTTTTCTCGAGAACGAAAACAATTGTAAATAAATAGTTAATATTGTTGAGATGTAAAAATAAACATTGTTTTGATTGTGCTTAAGAAGCTCGAAACTTACAAGTCAGATCGATTGCTCGAAGAAACAGTTGAAATTCAGAAGGAACGTAATTATTTGTGCGGGTTTTGATTTAAATTTCTTCAACAATAAAGTTACTTTTATTGTCATGACACGTTTAGATTTTATTCTTATTCATTGATATTTCTTTGAATCCAAGTTTTTATATAACTTTTAACAAACTCGTTTATCCTTTCACAGAAATCCCCAGTGAGTTAAGCAAATGCTGTTTAGCTTGCTTCAAGAGAATAACCAGGAGGTTAGAAACCGTGGTGGAAGGAGGCCTTGCACCTGAACCCACGGAGGAGGAAGCTGCGAGGTTCAGGTCGCTACTGCGGGAACATGGGACTGCGTGGGACAGGATCGCAGCTGTCAGTGGCAGGACGCCGGCCAGCTTGAAGGCGTTCTACTTCACCTACAGGTGGGCGAATTACTATTTTGTGGAGAGTTCTCCTTTTTAAGGACTTTTGGACATTGTGACGTGCAATATGCGATTCATTGCTTCCATTTGCCAGTATGGAAAAGTTTTGGTTCGGTATTGATTCAAACATGTTAAAAGATTGAACTGGGATATTATCAATGTTAAATTTGTTGCAGAGTAGATTTTTTCAGGAGTGTTGAACAATACTTTTTGAAAATAAATTTTTGGTAGCGAACTTCTAGGAGAATCCTACTCTTATTTTATGGAACAATTCTCCGGGTAATATAAATTTTAATAAAAGTGAAACGTTTGTCTATTACGATGTACTACTTTTCAATACTAACACCCAAAATGTCCACTAACAGAAAAAAGCTGCAACTGGACACCTCAGTGGCCGACCGGCCGTCCTTGCCGCGCAGCACGTCGAGCGAGGACAGCGCTTTGTCGTCTGCGGACACGGACACGGCCAGCGGCGGCTCGCCCGCGCGCGCGCCCGTCGCGCCCGCGCCCGCGCCGCGCACCGACGCCGTGGCGCCGCGCCGGCCGCGCCGCGACGAGTACGACTCGTCCGCCACCGAGACGGCCGACGAGGAGAACGACGCGCCGAGTGCGAAGGTTTGTGACAAAAAATATCGTTTATAGCTCGTCACCGCCGATATATTTTAGCGCGTGTCACTGTATCCGGATAACGAGTATCTACTAAATAAATTAAAAAAAATATTTGCCAGTTGACTTTACAGGACGTTGGCACGGACCATTTGAAGTAATGTGCATCATTTCTTGAAAACTATACCGTAATTATCTAACAAGAATCCTCTTCCCACAGATCGTCCCGCCAACCTCCCTCCCAACAGTAGTATCATCAGCATCGTCGTGCAGTCCCGTGGTCGCCGTAAGCGCAGTCACAGCGTCCCCTGTGACGTCAGTAGGGCGCACTAACGCGCCGCAGACTGTCCGCGACGTGGTCCTCAACCTCATAGAGATCAGCCTCACGAGAGACTCGCAGCCACAGCATCCTCCCATCAAGCCGCATCAGATCAAGGTAACAATAATATCTTCATGACCTTTCATTCCGGAGATTTAAAATCGCAAATTATTTATTGAACTTTGAATACATTAGTAACAATTTATTGTTTTGTTTTTTAGGGATCTGGAATATTGTTAACACCATTATTATTATATTGTGGCTATTTATTGTCCGTAAATAACTACAACAAAAAAAATACAAAGTCGAACATAGAACCTCCTCCTTTTTGGAAATCGGTTAAAAATAAAACTAACATATAACAACACACAAACATGGGAAGAGACTCGTGACTAAATAATAACAGACGCACGGGTCGATCTTCAAGGTTAAACAACGTTTGCCGAGGTCGGTCCGTGGATGGGTGACCATCCCTAACATAACATATACCGAGACCCCTCCATTCCTCGGAAAGCATATTAACCTGTTGGTCCCGGCTGTCATTCGTATATCTTTGACATTTGTTACGGGTCATCAGAAGCCCGAAAGTCTGACAACCAGTCTTACCAAAGGGGTATCGTGTTACCCAATAACTGGGTTGTGGAGGTCAGATAGGCAGTCGCTCTATATAAAATACTGGTATTCAGAAGCATCCGGTTAAACTGAAAGTCGACTTCAACATAGTTGGGAAAAGGTTTCGCAGATTGATATAACATACAAACATCTTCCACAGGTCACCTCCTCCTGCGCAAGCGGCCGAGAAGCCCTCGCCACCCTATCAGTCGTCAACAGTTCCCACGTCGGCAACACAGGCGCTTCGAGCCCTCAACGTTCAGCCACTATCACCCCTCTCTCTCACTCCTCAACAAACGACAAGGACGTCATGGTTCTGCACATCGAGCCTCGCGCGGAACGACCCGAGCGGCCCGAACGACCTGATAGACATGATAGGCATGAGAATCTGTTGTTGAGGCAGGAGAGGCATGAACCGCTGTTGGATCTCAGTGTCAAAAGGCCTAGGCATGATCAGCCGTTCCCGCATCCTAATAAGTCGGTTAGTATTGGACGATTAAAGAATTGATAGGTACAATTAGCAACATATTTTGCTTGTGCTGAATAGAATAGTTCGTTTGAATGTGTCAAAGTTATACACGCAACGCAATAATAATAAATAATAGCTGCATACAAAAAACCTTTTTACAAAAAAAAAAAAGACTTCCAAAAATTATTTTAATTTCGGACTTTCGAAATTAAAGTTATTTTCGTCGGTTGTATTTTTTGTAAAAATAGTTTTTTTTTTTCACTTTTTTGTGGATTGGTTTGTAATTTATCGAAGTTACAATAGCCTAATATCAACTGCTCATCAAAAATACCCAAATCACTATAGATGTGCCTATAATATTTGAAGAGTTCCCCGATTTCTCCAAAATCCCATCATCAGATCGTGATCAAATGATAACTGGGATCAACTTGAAAGTATACCCTTTCAAACAAAAAAATAATTTTTCAAATAGTTATTTATGCAACTGTTGTATAATATACTAACTGTTGTATTAAAACACGAATGTATGGTAATAGTATCACATGAGTGTTTTAATACCTAATTATAACAGTTGCATACAAGACTTTATCTACACCCATGATATGAATCCTCTATAAAAGTTTCTGAAACCATTGGGTGTTTGTAATTCAAGATCAAGAATAAAGAAATTCCCACGAAATTCAGTACAACTGCACGTATGTACGTCGCCTGCAGCAGCACATCACACACACATGCGTGCAGCGGGTGTGCTGTCCCCCGCTTGAACGTTGAAACGAGTTGCGTAATGAAATTTAGTACAACATTGTAACACTCGTGATGATGTAATCGTTACTATGACACTGGCTGTTATAATGTTGCCAATAAGCTAACTGTTTCAGAAACTTTTATAGAGGTTTTATAGCATGGGTGTAGATAAAGATAATTATGTCTTGCTTGTACTATTCCTTTGTTGAGTGTACTTCGCCAATAATGACTAATCTGCTTTTGTCTATCTACAATTTTGAAATAGACAGAGTATCTTTTAGGCATTTACAATCTTCATAATTCCCACATATTGTAAAATTTCTCTATGCCCCAACAGGTATACCGAAATTCAACAGACTACAGACCACAACAAGAACGGGAATCTCCTACCCAGTACAACTCGAAGCCCAAATCCGTGGGAGCACCTCCAAGACCGACCCTAAAGCCGGCACCTAATCCTAAAGGCTCTATAACCCTCGGGACCCCAGTGGAGTCGAGGTTTGAGCCCCATAGGAACCCTCCGGAGCCTAAGACTGGGTCCATAACGGCTGGGACCCCGGTGCATCATATGCCTGATAAGAGAACGTTGGACTTCTATAAGAGAAGGAGTCCGGGAGGTCCTGCGGCGTACTATGCGGCGGCAGGCAGTCAACCTAGGCCGCAGTCGCCGAGTTTTTCACCTGTGAGTAGAAACTTGTGATTATATTAGAGTTTTTAGGAAATTTTTGTTCTTCCAATAACTTATTTTCAGTAAAAGATAAGATATTGATGAAATTCAATTTCTCATTGAATGTCTTTTCGTAAGGTTCCTTATTCTCTGACTGATTATTGGGATGTCAAAACCATAGATAGATAGGTTTTCTATCTCCAGTATGCCAAAACTGGTGATAGATAGGTTATTGGGTTCGACCGCTAGAAGTTTATTATTTATTTATTAAATATTTTTTGAAGTGAAAATTTTTTAAGGCGCGTTGGGAATTTTTGAAATGTGGGACTAAACCATTGATTTCGCGACACCATGACGACACCTCATTTTTGTAAATGCGATTGTGCTTTTTATTTATATTACTTTACGGATTAATGTTCTATGCAAGTATTTTTACTTTAAAGGTTTTGTAAACGCGATTGTACTCTTTATTTATATTAAATTACGGGTCAATGATCTATGCAAGTATTTTTACTTTAAAGGTTTTGTAAACGCGATTGTGCTCTTTATTTATATTAAATTACGGGTCAATGATCTATGCAAGTATTTTTACTTTAAAGGATTTGTAAACGTGATTGTGCTCTTTATTTATATTCAAAGTCAAAGTCAAATAGTTTATATCAATTAGACACAAAAAGGCACTTTTGAACGTCAAAATTTACAAAAAATAGAATTGATTCTAGTCGCCCCTTCCAAAAGGTAGTTTTCGTATGGAGAAGAATGGCCAAGAAACTCCACCGTTACTCTTATTACATTACGGGTCAATGTTCTATGCAAGTATTTTTTTTTTAAAGTTTCGTAAGTATTTTATTTTGTAAACGCGATGGTGCTCTTTATTTAGAAAAGATTACGGACCAATGTTCTATACAAGTATTTTTCTTCCACCAAGGCGATCTTGTTCAAGTTTTCACTTCTGTCGGTACTCCCGGAGTACCACTGCCATTTCCTTTTTTTGAAAAAATAAAAATAGTTTATTGCGTTGCAGAGGTCTTAAGGAGATGTTTTTTATGAATTTCTTTTGTCCAAACTTATTTCGTCATCTTTTTCGACTCCGATGGTCTCAAAAAACCTGCCGTATTCCATTTGACTAACGAAGCGTATTTGATCTGCAGACGGGCAGCTCAGGCTACACGCGCAACCCGTACGGGCTGGAGCAGCGGCAGATCATCATGGCGGACTTCATCACGTCGCAGCAGATGCACGGCGGCGCGCGGCGCGAGCGCGAGCGCGCGGCGTCGCCACAGTTCCGGCGCGACGCCGTGTCCGTCATACAGCGCCACACGCCGCACGCCTACCCGCACCCGCACCCGCACCCGCACCCGCCGCACGCGCCGCACCCGCCGCCTGGTCAGTACATTCCAACTTTTTGTCGCGCGTTGGTACGCATTATATGAGAGTAGGTTATGCTGTGGTCAAAATATTGGTTAGTTAGTAAGGGGTAGCGGAACTCTGACCCAGCTCTGATGAATTCATATAAACGGTATGATAAGCTATTGAGCGCCTTGAGTTTGGCAGCTACTATGCAAGCAGTAAGTGCTGAAGAGGAACCGCTCTAACTCCTTGTCATCAGACCTGCAGCTGTTCTTGTGAATACAACTTGGCTGAATATCCTGAAGAAGTTGGTCAAAACGCGATAGTTTGCATTCTCACTTAAATCTCAATACTAGTAAAATTCAGTAGAGTTGGTAGCTATTTGGCGGGGATAGCGATATAATTGTATTGCTACAAAATCAAAATATTGTCTCAATTTAAGTTATTTCACCAAATATAATTTATATTTTTTATGTGTGATTGTTTCCCTTTTATACTTTGTTTGTAATGAAATATTATGACTCAGCCAAATTCTCTGTATTAAGTTCTAAAATAGATGAGATACTCAATATCCATAAACAATACTGACGTACACACGAATACGTCACTATTTTACATAAATAATAACTGGCAGTATATAACTTGTCTTATTTACATTATCTTAGATGAGCGCGCCGCGTCGCCGCAGTTCCGTCGGGACGCGCTGTCCGTCATTCAGAGGCATTCGCCGCAGCACGTGTATCAACATCAACACCCACAACCTCCACCAGGTAAACACCCCCTTACTTATTGTGAAATATCGAAAATGAATCTGTTATTCCATACAAAAGTGTACTCAAACAAACATCGCTAACGATAAATAATGTCATCAGCTGTGCTTTTTCGATGTACCTGTCTTCTTTCCAATGTTAAAGTAAATAAATATGAAATATTCATGAATACCTATTCAAGTATTGTAGATTTTCGTAAATCGGCCCAAAAATCTCCATCACGGGTACCAAATAATGCCTTATAGAGTCTTCCATCAAACGCATAAATAGACATGCCATTCGTTTTCGTTTGAATCCAGATGTGTATATTCTATCTATACCAAAAAGAACACACCGAACAAACGTAGCATCTCTATACCAAAATTAAAATCTCTGTATACTAAACACCAAATTGTTCTCAGGTCACGAAGCGTTCACGTCATTAGTTGACGTGGCGTCCGCGGCGACGGCACTGCCAGTGCCGCGCGGCTCGCAGGCCGACGGCAAGCAGGACGCCAAGCAACAGCAACAACATCATGACCTCAGGTATGTGAGCAACTACATATTCTTTGGGCTTCTTACCTTGTTTGATTGCCTTTCTTATTTTAACTGGCTGGTTAGTTAGCAAATAAGTTGGTTTCATCTATAATTAATACTAATAAGAAAGCTGTAGAGTTTGTTTTTGCTTGTTTGTTTGAACGTGCTAATCTCTGAAACTACCTTGAGGAAGGCTATAGGCTCTTTTTACTATCACGCTAGGACTTTTAGAAAACAATCAAAAAGTCTGAAAGAACGCAAATCGAAAACGATTACTTCGTTTTCGATTGATAAATTAAGAGCGTTCATACTCAAATTTGGCAACTTCGCAAATAGCTGTCTTTGGCAATATTACTGTATGAAAATATAAAGTATTGCTAACTAGTAAACTAGAATATTAATAATGAATTGCAAGTAACCGTTTTAGGTGTAAAAAAGGCATTTGGAAAGTTTCCAAATACTTTTTTTACATCTAAAACTTAATATTCGGTGTTACGATATTAATTATTGTATTTCATGATCAATGTTTTAGTTCACTAGTTAGCCATATTTCATATTTCCATACAGTAATATTGCCAAATTAATCAAAACAGCGAAATATTTGACATCTATTTGCGACGTTGCCCACATTCAGAATGCACGCTCTTAATTCGGTGTCTTAAACGCACGTCATTGTAAACCACGAGAAAGGAAAAAAATCTAGGTATTCAAAGTGTGCGTATATTTTAAAGAAATAAATTATTACATTTTTTTTTATCATCATAATATTGTTGAAACTGACCTGCAAGAGCAACGTAACGTTTACCGCGATAGTATAAGGAAAAGTGTGTATATATTATTGTGTTAACTGTAGTTATTATTTTCATTTCACAGATTCATGGCGCAGAAATTCCCGATCGGTTCTCAGTTCCCGGTAAGTAATTATTTATTTTGCTTTACTGCTTTAAATAACCTTTAAAATAATAAATCAGTTATAAAGTCTGAGTACATTTTAAATTAATAATGTGTATTATTTTCAGCAAATGATGGACAGAAGAGTTCAGTCACAACCTCAATATATGGAGAGAGACAGACAGATACAAATACAAAGGAGAGACGCGTAAGTTAAATACTATTAATATTTTCAGTAGCTGTAGAGCTCTTCGTGAAAGGGATCGTCAGGGGCAGTGACATCCATTATAAAAAACGGGCGAGTGCGTGTTGGACCACGCACAATTAAGGGTTAAGTAGTTGGGATGAATTTATCCCAAGAAAAAACTTAACATTGTAGTTGAAAAACATGCTCTCCGCGATTGTTTTTTTTTTTTAATTTTCATACTATCCCCCTTCAAAATTCATTTATTTACGATACACGTCCGTGTTTGGGTCACAGAAATACATATCTGTACCAAATTTCAACTTAATCAGTCTATTAGATTCGGAGCAAATTGGCTGTGGCAGACGGACAGTCGGACAGACACACGAGTGATCCTATAAGGGTTCCGTTTTTTCCTTTTGAGGTATGGTAACCCTAAAAACTTTCGCCATTTGCCACTTCCACTATCATACTCATCTATATCTACTGCCAAGTGAAGGTGAAGGGTGGGCGTTGTTTGAGGACTGTCTTATGTAATTTTGACGTTCGAAAAGTGCTGATTCTCAGCCTAGTTTGAATAAATGACGTTTGAATTTTTGAATTTCAAGCAGCATTGATGTGTTTGATTTTAAATCAGACTCAAACCTTGATTCTAGTTATGATAACTGATTTTACTGACACGTCAATCATATTTTTTTTAAACTAGATGAGGTCAGCGTTTCTTATCTGACTACTCTGAGAAGAAAGGCCGAAACAAACAAACAGAGGTCACAGTCTCTAAGTCCAGACAAAATTTAGGTCAGATAATTTGAAGACCATGTACGAGTAGATTGGTGTCTGAAATGGTCTTTTGAGGAAAGAACCACAGATTGAGTGGACCTGTCCAGTCCGTGCACGCATTTGTTGTTGGTATTCTAGGTGCTAATATGCGGCATAGGTTAAATGTATCAAGGGTGGTTCAATGGTATAGCTTCATCATCTTATTGCTCTTTTCTCAAGCTATTTGGAAACGGTGCAGTACGTCTTTTTTCCTAAGCTGTCAACTGTCATCTTTGTGCGGACGTCGTTCAAAGTCATAATTCATCCTTCAGAGAACCTATCCATCTGTCGTCAGCATTGGCTTAAGGTCTAAAAATGTATTTGTCTTAACAATACCCTACAATGTAAGCAATATTGTTGCAGTGAACGCGCCATCCATGCGATACACGAACGGCACGCGATGGAGCAACAACAACAACAACAACAACATCAGAACCAGCAACAACAACAACATCAGGCGCAGATCATTCACGAGCGACATATGCAACACTCCATTGTAAGTTTTGTTATTATTTGAACGCAGTGTGACTAAATCAACTCCATACAGTTAAAATGGAAGATACTTGCTGTTGTCCGCGGCTGTGGGAATTATCTCACGGGGACATACGACCGGGATAAATTTATCCTATGCCCTAACCCAGGCCATGGTCTACCTGTGTGAAAGATTTCATACAAATCCTGTTAAGGCATGGTAACATGTTATAATACTAGTATGGATTATGGGGACTTGTGTCACGAACGCGGCTAAACAAAATGAGAACAGTTTATGCCGTAGTAAAAATATAAACATACTAGCTATAGTTTGACCGAAACCGCTGTACCGCGCTTCAGGTATGTGCGCGCCTGACGCGGGGCCAGTGCAGGCCGCAAATTCGTTAACGCTCACGTCGTCCCGCCGCTCGTTAGCCAACGCTGCCCCCCGCCTCGCCGCGCATTCCCAAGGCGCGGTACAGCAGGCTCGGTCAAACTATAGTCAGCAAGGTTATAAGTTTCGCCACTAGTAGAGCTTATTTTAATTATATAAGCTTTACCGTTTATCACTTATTTTATAATCGTATTTTTTTTTATCATATGAAACGCGTTTAACCGATGTATTTATGGAGTTGGTATGGTTGGACTGTGATTTAACTAATGTACTAGCTGATTGCTGACCATTTTCCTTAGCTGCAGGCTTCTATATAATTATAAACTGCTCAGCGATTTCATAGCACCATCATTGAGCTGAGATTAATACATAAGTCGTACGTACATATAGCACGCGATGCAGGAGCGACACGCCGAGCAACAACACCAGCAACAGCAGCAGCAGCAACAACAACAACAACAGCAACAACAGCAGCAGCAACAACAACAACAACAGCAGCAGCAGCAGCAACAACAACAACAACAACAACAGCACCAACAACAGCTTCAACAACAGCACCAACAACAAATAATACAAGAGAGACATCATCAGCATCTTATGGTCAGTTCATACGTATACTGACTGTTGTCGTTAAAATTATCTATATTTATATATATAAATACAGGATAAGTTTTTATCTAGTACCTACGCAAACTTTAACAAGTGACTTTACTCATCATTATGAACAACTTTTACTATGGGACCAAACCAAAAATCGCAAAAAAAAAAATCTGCTGTTCCCTACATTTATGTTCGCATAACTCGTCAAAATGTAGGGAACAGCAGATTTTTTTTCGCGATTTCAGTTTTGGTCCCATAGTAAAAGTTGTTCATAATGATGAGTAAAGTCACGTGTTAAAGTTTGCGCACTGGATAAAAACTTACCCAGTATAAATATATTGGCCACTCAGCAAAGAGGTAATGGGGCTGACCAAGGGACCTGCGACGGGCTCCGAAATAGTTGAAGGTTCAAACTCTGCTGGGGAGTTTGTTGCGCCACTTCTTCCCAGCTAAAGCACTAGGAAGTGGTGAAGGGCGGGCGTGTTGGGGGACTGTCTTATGTAATTTTGACTTTCGAAAACTGCTGATTCTCAGCCTAGTTTGAATAAATGACTTTTGGTTTTGAATCAAAATCAGTAACGCCATTGCCCTATTGTGGTGAACCTGTACCCTAATTGCGTAACTTATTTTCGTAAACAATTTTGCCTAATTTGTTTAATTTTGACAGTTCAACAACATTCATTGCGTTATTTACGTTGTTGAGCAGATTTTTTTTCAACTTATGATGCAGTGGATTTGCAATCTGCTTCAAATCGAAACAGATTGTGATTGTGTTGTATTACGCAATTAGTGTACTGGTTTTATTATGGTATTTACGAAATGGTTCAAATTTCGAACCTTATAATACGGTTGACGACAATAGGGCATCGTGGTGAATATGTACTATTTATTGGTTCATCATCAGCCTATAAATGTTCCCACTGCTGGGACACAGGCCTCCTCTCTGTGAGAGGGAGTGAGCCGTAATCCACCACGCGGGCCCAGTGCGGGTTGGTAGATGTCACATGTCTTCGAATTTTCGGTTCTAGGACATGCCGGTTTCCTCACGATGTTTTCCTTCACCGTTTTGAGAGCAGTAGTGATGAAATAATTTACACAAAGTAAAGCGCCTGTCTGGGTTCGAACCTACGACCTACAACTCGTAAGTCGCGGCCGTTACCACTGGGCCACCACTGCTCTCGTTTATTGGTTACAAAATATAAATTTTAATAGCTAGTATTTTTAAGCGGATAAAGAGAGTTACATAATGAAATAACCACCTACACTTGTAAAGGTGTAGGTGGTTTTAGGCTACGTAAGATGCTTTTCAAACTTTTAATGCTGATACATTAAATTTTATGTTCCCGTTTGGATCATAAATGACACTCTGTTTTCCAAATTGTCCCTATTAAAACAAGGATTCCTTTTTTCTGCAACAATGCTTGGTAAACGGATTAGTGATCGAAGTATTTTTTTTTAAGTTTTCGGGGTTCTTCACACGCATGGGTAGAAATAATTCGCTAGAACGTTCTTATATTATATTAGTTGTTTATATATTCAACAAACCCTGCCCGATCCGTGAGGGTGTTGTTAATTATTATACTGAGAGTCTATTTCTGTGGTAATTTTCAGGACAAAAGAAGAAAAAAAAAACACCCATTTTTTTTTCAATTGTCATTTTTACTGGGTTACGAGGCGCGGCGGCGGCCGTCGTTTAGTGAGTGTCTACAAATCATTATGACCAAAGCAAATTTTTTATGGATTTGGGGTAATTTTGGTACTAAAAATGTGAATTTTAAACAACAATATTTTTTTTTCTTTTCTATAATAATAAGATTTTTTATAACTCTTTGCAATACCTTTGTGCACCTTTGGGATCGGACAGGTTTTTATTTTACACAAGTATTGTATATATTTATATAAATATAAACATAAGACTATCTATTCCTCGATCATCAATAAATGTAAACCGTAGGTAGGTTGAACCATAATTATGTTATCATACTGTTTTGTTTGTCCTACAGAGCGTGTCGTCACAGGATGGCGAGAGGCGCATGATTTCGTCGGTGACGTACAGCACGCCCGGCAAACCCAGGGCGCAGACACCGCACCATCTCGATAGAAAAGACACGTATGTATTGCAGTTATTATTTTTAACCGACTTCAAAAAGTATGATGTTCGTCTGTATGTAGTTTTTTAAAGTGAAAACTTTTTTAGGCGCGTTGGGCATTTTTGAGATGGGACTAAACCATTGATTTCGCGACACTAACGCAATTTACCGATACCGTGGAGTAAAAGACATCAACGCATTGATTACCGCAGTGCGTGGAGTAAAAGACATCAACCCGTTGATTACCGCGGTGCCGATTCTTTTTCAAGTTTTCACTTCTGTTGGCACTCCCGGAGTGGCACTGTTTTCTTTATGTTCATCAAAGTTTTCGTCAATTGTGGACCGATTTTGAAAATTCTTTTTTATTACTAAGAAGTAACACTGAAATAGAGTCTATGCAATATTGATCGTATCAAGTTTTTTTATTATTATAAGGCCCGCTTGCATGTTGCACAAATTACCAAATGCGTTTTAGCGCAAATAATTTTGTAAAACATTATTTTGTCTGTTGTTTTCAAAGGATTAACAAAAACAGAACGGTGCTGTTTTTAAAATTCGTTTAGCACTAAACGTATTAAATAGTAGTTTGCGTTGCAAGCGAGCATAAAACTATTGTCATAAATATGACCTAATATAACTTACCCTACCCATTACTCTCAAAATGGGATGGGGCTCGTAGATGGAAACTTACACCATCATTGAGGCGGCAATTTCGAGATGGAATTATCGGTTCATGATCATCAATCTGAACCATAACTTTGAAATATCTGATTAAATTGACGTCTAATATGTTAGTGTATCATGTCCTTATTATGACGAGACAATAGTATATTTTGATGCAAGTGTACAGTGACTAATGTTAATGCTCCCGCCGATCAAATTACGATTTTCAATACACTTGTGAAGGAAAAATTATCAGTTTTTTTTTTACAAATTTTTATAACAGATGTCAGATGGGCTCTCAGTTTCTTTTTCGTGCCTGATTCGAGCTGCCAAGCAGCCTAATATTAAATTTAAAATAAAAAATATAGAACACTAATTATTAATGCACGAGTGTTCGATACACTGCATTGTGAACCTTCTAAGAACGGTGCTATAAGAGCCATTTTTCGAGCAAGTGTGTATGTTGTTTAAGTATGTTTTTCAATGTATTAACTTTCCATTTCCAGACGAACAGTAGTGTCATCAGTATCAGTGGGTCCCGCCGTAGCGGCCGGCGTAGCAGGCGTAGCTGGCGTAGCGGCCGGCGTAGCAGGCGTAGCGGGCGCGACGGGCGCAGACAATCGCCCGCGGCCGGCTGAGGGCACGCTTACTGCTGCATCTTTGATCGATGCTATTATCACCCATCAGATCAGTCAGAGCTCGGATCAGAGGTTCCCGGTAAGAATGCTTTTGTTTATTATATACTTTTACACTGAGAAGTTAGGTTTATGTTTTCAGGTGGGAATGGGGAGGTTATATTGTATTTTAATAATAAAACAATAACCGACACCTATTTTTAACGGGTTCAGTACTTCTACAGCACGAATTGTCTGCGCAACTTATACGAATGTTAGGGCAAATAAGCACTAGTAAGCATTAGAGATCACCGTACTACGTTTGATTAATTAACAGTTCGAGTAATCAATATTATATGTTGCATTTGTAATACTTTTACTAACTTGCTCGACAGTACGACAGAATTTCGTCATGCTGCTCCGTTCAGTTGATCTCGTCTCGTGTATAATAATGCAAGAAGCTTATAGTTTGTCACACCATTCCTTTGTCAATTTAAACAGTTAGCTTTTACGATGTTACCGATTTTAGCACAATATTAACTAATTCGTGTTGTCCTCAGGAGCGGCCGGACCGCGGCGTGACGCCCGCAGAGCGCGAGCGCGAGGACGCGGCGCACGCGGCGGCGGCGGCGGCGCACACCACCAGCATCAAGTTGGGAGACCTCGCCTCCAACATCATCACCCGGGACTTCTGCAGCCCCACCACGTCCATCATGCACCACAAGTGAGTATTCAACTAAAATATCTAAACTACAATTCAGAAACTTGGGTGATTGCTTCGATCAACAATACCAACTAGATAACGGGTCACGTACAAAATCAAAGCTAAATACTGTCTTCGTGAATATATACTTATACATCTTAATTTGTTTACTAACGAACTGAGATAAAAGTTTTAAAACAGTTTTAAGTTCAACCTAATCACAACCATGGCACCTAGTAATAAAGTCACAAATCATCAAAATATTATGTTATACTTACGATCACTCGTCACAAAAAACGAGCAAAGTAATATTATTCCTCCTGTTACTTAAAATAACATTTAGTGTAAAATCAACCTTAATCCGCAACAAATAAAGTACTTTTTCCAGTTATTGCCTTGCGAGTTACATCGTTTTGTCTTTGCTTCTTCCAATTTTACTACAGGGGGTACCATGGAGTCGCATTATACACACTAAAATAATTTATAAAAATGAATGTGAAAGTTTAATTGGTTAGTTTTTTTTTAATATATATATATGTTTGTTAGTAGGTATACATACTTATTACTTTATTAGCGTTATGTTGTTGTGTATAATATATTTATTTACTTTAACAGTTGTTTTATGTGTAGTACACAAAATGTAAGTATGCCTGTTGTTTTTAGGGTTCCGTACCTCAAAAGGAAAAAACGGAACCCTTTTAGGATCACTCGTGTGTCTGTCTGTCCGTGTGTCACAGCCAATTTGCTCCAAATCTAATGGACCGATTAAGTTGAAATTTGGTACACACATGTATTTCTGTGACCCAAACACGGACGTGTAACGTAAATAATAGAATTTTGAATATGGGGGTCACTTTCGGGGCAAATAAGAAAAAAAAACTGTATCGTGTGACATATCAAATGAAAGGGCTTGTTGTGAGGATCTTAAAAATGTTTTTTATTTAAATTTAAAATAAACACTTTTAACGATATTTAAGAAATTCGATGAAAATTTACCCCCCCATCTCCGAAACTACAGGACCTAAAATTTCAAAAAAATACATAGTATGGCTTTTTACTCTTAGATTACAGGAAAACCTATAAGAAGCCTATAGTCTTAAAACAATATGGTAAATCTCTCAATATTGTGCGTACAAACTTACATTTGCAGTTGGAATGTATGGGAGAACATGTTTTTCAATTTACGTTAAGTTGGTATTTGGGATAAATTCATCTCAACTACGGAACCCTTCATTGTGCGTGGCCACGCACTTGGCCAGTTTTTCAAAAATATGTAATGTCTGGCCAAGGTCGCTGGATGTCACAAATAAAAATATCACTAAATTTCACATTTTATAATCATCTTTACAATCTTAATAATACAAGTACAGTTCAGTGCAATTAATAAATCAAATTGTTTAACGATTAAACACCGACAGAAGTGAAAACGTGAACAATTTTATTGTGCAGGAAACACTTTTAATGAGGTGTCGGTAACGGTAACAGTGTCGCGAGTTTAATTGTTTTTCGCATCTCAAAAATGTCCAAAGCGCCTAACGATTTCACTTTAAAAAAAAAATACAATACAAATCTACTCCGTACATCTACTGTTCCGTTACACCAAAAGTTTGCGTGTGTATTGGCCAACCTTGGCCAAACATTTGTAGCGGCGGTTTAAAATTGGTAATTTTGTTCAAAATTTGATATTATTCGTTAGTTAAAGCTTAAAATGTAACATAGAATAGATGTACTTACCGAAAGTAAGAAACTTCAGCCGTTAAATTGCTTTTTCGGGCATTATTTTTACAACTTTTGAATACACATTGCGGCATTGTGAAACGTGGTTATATTGGCTGTGTGTAAAGCGAACTAAACAAAATAGGGGCTGAACTTTCAAGTGAGGTGTTATTTGCCGAGACGTTTTTTTCGCGCCGACCCGATATCTAGTTGGTATTGTTGATCGAAGGGTGATTGTCATGTTTTGAAACTAGAAATTCAATGGCAAACATGATAAAGTTCAATTCCATTGCAATTGTAAAAATTCTCACTAGGAGGCCGGACTTGACAAATTGGCTGTACACCCTGGTGCCCTTAGCACGTAATGCCTCTTTTCCCATCTTTTGAAACAGCTCCTAGACATATAATATATCTATTTATATTTACCTATGTTCTACAAATAAACAGTTTAAAATTTAAATAATAAAATAAATAAATATTTATTTTTATTTATGCTTCAGTTTACAAAAAAGGGTTTAGTGTTTGGAGCCTCCTTTAAAGAAAACTATGCCTTTGTTAGGAGACTTCGCTCTTCCAAAATTGATTACAAATTAATGCTATATTTCTTGCTCCAGTAACAGGTTCAGCGTGGGCAACTCTGAGGGTTATGTCAGTGGCGGCGGCGAGGAGTGGAAGCGACGCGACGCGCCCAAACACGCGCCCTACCTCGAGCCTGTCAGCCCGCCTGACAACCATCCTGCCAATAGGTATGATATGTTTATAACATTCATTATCTTATGCCATAATCAAGAACTTAGATAAGAAAGGAAGGAAAAAGGTGGAAATGGTAGAATATAGGACAGCAATGTGAAAAAAAATGCTGCTGAGTTTTTGAAATTCTCT
Source organism: Agrochola litura (assembly GCA_949152395.1). NCBI lineage: Eukaryota > Metazoa > Arthropoda > Insecta > Lepidoptera > Noctuidae > Agrochola > Agrochola litura. Next base: position 11,714,250 of record OX424511.1, read on the forward strand.
TTAATCGTCTTTATACCTACTTTATTGGGAAGTTATTGTCGGGAAATAACTTGATGAGATGAGAGAAAAAAACTAGAAAACTATAAATGAAATACGTGTGTACGTATTTCATTTATAGTTTTCTAGTTTTTTTATGAATAAAGTTTTATGTCTAGATTCATATCACGTTATTTGCTATGCGTTGCGTTGTCTGGTTTTAAAATTTAAAATGGATCGGTTTGTCAGCTCAGTTCTTACTGACTACATGATAGGTTTCTGACAAGATTTCATTTTACGCATATTGTAAGTGCATAAAACTATAACGATGGCTTGCAAGTGTATAACTGTGTACGCATCTGTTCCAGAAACAACAGCAACCGTCGCTACAGCTGCGTGGGCTCGTCGGCGGGTGGCGCGGGCGCGGGCGGGGGCGCGGGCGCGGGGGGCGTGCTGACGGCCTTCGACTACGTCACCAACCGCATCGTCGAGGTCATGCGCAGCGACGCCGACGAGCGCACCAAGCCGCTCGCCTTCCCCACCACGGCCTACGCCTACCCGTACTCCGCGCTCAACGTGGCCACGACGCCCGGGGACTGTGAGTTTACATACTTATTTTTAGTATGATATTATGTTGACGATTGTCATAGTCAAATCATTTATTTCAGTCAGATCATTATTGACACTTTTGAAAGATAAAAGAAAAAGAGGCAGTACAGTTTATAAAGCGTGTAGATGCGTTATTAACCAGAATATGTCGTGTCTTACTTATAAAATATGGTTTATTTTACATATAATATACTGGAAAGGTACTCCTAATAGTTGTGATCGATCATTCAGTAAAACATTGAAAATAACACCATGACGAAAATGTTTGTCAGCACCCTCGAAAACTATGAAAATGACACCTATGTCGAAACAAATTTTTTTTTCGTTATTTTGCAAAAGTGTTTCCGTTGACCGACTGTGTGCTAGCTTGACTATAATTATACCATGAGTAACATTTGACACTGTTTCCAGCGTCCAACAACGCGACGGCCAGCAACGCCGTGTCCACGCCGTGCCCGCCGCCGCCGCCGGAGCCGGCGCCGCTGATGTCGGCGCAGTACGAGCCGCTGTCGGACGAGGACTGACGCGCCGTGTCCGCGCGCCCGCACCCCACCGGCTAGCCGGGCCCGTGACTGTGCGACGCTACCTTGGTGGCATCGGGTTCAACTGATCCAGGGATGTGAAGATATACACCCAGGATGTAAGGTCGTGATGCTGCAGCATCAAGCTAAAAAGCTCCAAGATCAATGCGCGACACTTGGAAATATCGGGCCATGATGATAGACTCTTGTAAAGAACAGCAATGCTGCTTCAAGATTGGTGTCGAAATGGTTCATCAAAAAACAATCATCGCCTGAAAATCAGCTTTGAAGAGGGGCAAAAATTAAACTTCTAAGATTAAAATTCGGCTATAAATCGAATACCGACGAAGTAATTGTCAGCTTAGAACTGTAAAACATACGCCTGGACCATAGAAGCAGAAGTACCGGGTGGAATAAGCCCAACAGTGGACAAAACATGCAGAATAAAGATAAAATAGTGCCCCAACTCGCAGTGTACGTGCCCAATAGAAAGCGGAGTGGCCAAGCTTGTGTGAACATTACCCTCCCAGGATACACGTCAAAGTGCGTACATCTTCAGTTATTTTGACGTATTAATTTCATATACACACATTAACAAACTATGTAAATAAGTACGAGGTTTTCGTTATAAAGTGACTCAGTAGTGACGTGTATCCAACAGATAACGGAAATAGCGGTGTACAAAAGACATTGAAATAAACTAGCAAGCAAGTATCGACATGTTAGGGGTGCATTTCGTGTGATCTCGGTTATGTGTCTGCTGACCTATTGGATCTATTCGTGTTAATTATAGACGATGGTACTAAAATTGTATATTTATATGTTGTTTTGTAATGCAGGGATTAAATACCGTTCATGTGTTGTGGGAGAGCTTTAAGTGTCCGGTAGTAAGCGATAGTGTGTGTGCACTGTGACCCGGGCCCGACACTCGTCCGCCGCGCGTGGCACGATACGCTTATGAACATAATGCTGTCGATTAGTGAGAATACGATTATGAATTGTTATTTATTTAGTTATTCAACATGTTTCTATTATTTTCTCGTCTAACTGTAGTTGATGAACGTGATTAGTAGCACTGCCGCTGAGTGATGCCGAGTACCTCACTAAATGTTAAGTGGCAGAATTATGAACGTTTCGGTGATTCAAACGATATAAAATAAATAAGAGTTGTATTTTTAATCCAGTCTTCCATCGCCACTCCGACGGGGACTCCCCACACTAGGCTAAGGATCCGCGCGACTTCGTCCAATATTAGCTACACTTAGAAACTGTATATTTGTGAATAGATGCGTGACTACCGATCGACACTTGCCCCGGCATGCATTTCGCAGATTCCTCGTTATAATAAGCTGTCGACGTGAGTGCGCGCCGCTCTTAAATAGTTTACATTTTTTTATGCTTCGCTTCGGATTTCGCTGTCGCTTCATCCATTAGGTTAGACTACGCGTAGTTCAATTTATCATTTGTTAATTTCGTATTGTAAATATCATTCTGTCGTTCGTTTAATGTAAACTTTGTATATCGGCCGCCACAGCGAAGTCCGGAACGGTCTCCGAGCTATTGAAATCGAAACTGTACTCGACTCGGGAACTGTCTAAACCCTTATACATATAGCGGTAACCTTAACGGAATAGCGTAAGTAATATAAATTATATACATATGTAAAAGTGTATGGTTATTATGTATATGCATTTGTAATTATACAGGTTAGCTAAGAGTTGAATTAGAGATTTGATTTGGTTTTTTAGTTAGGAGGGTCTCGTGTGACCGATATAAATATAGAGGGAGAGGAAGGAGCGACGCCGCCGCCGCGCACAGCTGCTGCGCGCTTATCTTATGTGCTACACTCACCCGCGCCGCTCTGCTCACGCCACTCGCCCCATTATCTCTCATACGTACATTCGTTGCTGTTATGATCCCCGTAACTGTCAGTTTTATGACTTCCCCTATCCAACTGTAAAAATAAAACTCACCCAATTAAACTTTCATTTTTTGAGGCGATATTAGAGCAGCGCGCGGTGTTTTTGTAAATGTTTTCGAGTTATGTGTAAAAAACGACTGATTAAATTTACTTTGAGCGAGTGTATGGGAGGCGCGGCGGCGGCGGCGCTCGCAAACACATTGTGATTTCTTTATAAAACGTTGTAATGTACTGTAAGTAGCCCAAGAAAAAATAATCCTTGTAAGTCCGAACATAAGCAAAAAAACAACTTCTGGGAGGACAAATCAATAAAATAAGATGCAAATCTAACGCCTGTGTTTTATTTATACCGTCCGATTTGATTCTTGTGGGTGTCTACTTATCGAATCAAAAAATTGTAAGAGTAACCGCCAGTAACCAGTCACTTTGCCTAATAAAAACCTCAAAAGAACTGCAGCCTTCCATAATTTTCCGTACATGACTCGATCATCGATTGGAAAAACCTTCAAAGTAAATATTATTATTTGCCCTTATAAATTCTGGGAGAAATGGGGGTAGTCTTATGAACAGTGACGAAATGGCTTGCTCTACTATGTACCTGTTACTTATATATCTTCATACAATGATACTTTTTATATTAAAAAAATAAAAGATTTTTACGTTTGTTACTATTTTATTACCTACTACTAAATCGTAAGTGATTGAAGATCAAAAATAACGGTGAATAACATTTACATTAAATTCTAACAAGCATTTGCTAAAACACCTATTTTTTATCTACACAGTAACACTTTCCTTGAAAAAGTTGAGAAGCAAAGTGAAGTAAGACCACGCTGTCTTTATTATCTGGAAATAAAGAACAACAAATAAATAAGGCTGTAGTGTATGAAACAATTCGGGAGGGAAAAACTTGTGAGGGAAAGGCACTCTAAATACGAAGTCGTGAAGGGTGGGCGTTTTGGGGGACTGTCTTAAAGTAATTTTGACGTTCGAAAAGTGCTGATTCTCAGCCTAGTTTAAATAAATGACTTGAATTTTTGTAAAATCAACATTTACCGTGCTGTAGCTGGCCAGTGAAATAACTGAAAATCCATATGTCGTCACGTAAACTCCCTTTTGAGCTCTGAAAATGCAGAAACGACCTGTTTTATTAGGCTGCCTGTCCACTGGAGTGGAGCGAGGCAGCGGAGCGGAGAAATGTGCCAATATTAACCAATAGAATCTAAAATCCGCTTCAGAGCTCTGCTCCTATTGGTTAATATTGGCACATTTCTCCGCTCCGCAGCCTCGCTCCGCTCCAGTGGACAGACAGCCTTAAGCCACTAAGGCGGCATCTCCACGGACGAGAGATTTATTCATAAAGCTTCTATTGAATTTGATGGCGCGGCGCACCCGCCTAACCGACTACAGAACAGAAACATGTTTGAGAAAATTAAAAACTTTTACTTTTGGAAGACGGTTGTTTTTTTTTTTTTTGTAAAATGTTTTTATTTTTCACTTTTTTGCTGTGGTACACAAATTCGAATAAATTAGACCACCTCTGAAGTATGACCTACAAAACAAAAAAAGAATCATCAAAATCAATTCATAATTGGCGGAGTAATCGCGTAACAAACATACAAAAAAAAAAGAACGCACAGTCGAATTGAGAACTTCCTCCTTTTGGAAGTCGGTTTATAATAAATAGGTGAATATTGTGAAGTTCACCTGTGAAGCATGATCAGTATTGCAGTCTTGGCTCTCTTGGAGCCGTTGTACCAGCCACAGTCGTACAGGGCATCCGACAACCGCTTGCTCTGTCGCAAACAGATTTAATTGTATATAGCTAACATAACATAACACCACGCCTATATTATCCCCGAAGCGTGATGTACACCCACATTTTGTCGGTTATGTTAAGGCACAGATGAATAGGTATAGATGGGACACTCCGCAAAATCATTTAAACAAAAAGCGCTCTTGCTACGACAAAATAATGTGCAATTCAGGTCGCATAGCGCTAATGACCTTCAGTTATATTCACCTAGAAGTTGCCTCTCTTTCTATCGCGTAACTCATAGATCTTCTGACTAGGTTACACTCACTGAATTGGCCCGACAAGACGGGCCCGCCGCGTGCTTGTATCTTCATACCTGAACTGCGGAGTAATAGGGGACGAGAGTATTGCCATCAACCGGACACAAGTCCAGACTGAAAAACCCAATAACACTTTGCCCGACCTGGGAATCGAACCCACGACCTCAAGCTCAGCAGTAGCGCTTGCGACCACTAGACCAAAGAGGCAGGAATACACGAATGCTATTTTCTAATATTAAGGGGCCGTGCACGAAATCGACTGATTTTGATAAATTTTTGTTCATTAGTTGTGAGAAAGGGAAACAGAATTTAAACAAAATTACTTGTTCTTTGAAAAGTCGAATTCTTTGTCTTGTACATAGCAGAAAGGGATTTTTCGAATAAATTAAGGATTTGTGGAAAATCACTAAAATTCGCTACAAGTTTTCCAGAAATTGACGCGAGACTGACGTTTGATAGTTTCGTTAGAAGAAACTACTTTTGATTTTGAAAATTAAAAAATATAATCAACATCATTATACATGGTCTACTTGTACATGGGGGAAACACTTTTTTCAACTTCCATACAAAATATAGCAGAAAAATTTTTTTTGTTTAAACCCTGTCAGTAATGTATTTTTTCCTATTATTTAGCAAACCATATAAAGAAATTTAAAAATCACACATTCTTCAGCTATCCTTGAAATAAAATAATAATTTTATTTAATGATTATACAATAACTTCATTAAGTAAATCAAAGGCGAAATAAACCATAATTTCGAGAGCGCAAAAGTGATGCAACTATTAACAGGTGCTGTGACTGACACGAATGGTTTAGCACCACGAAAACTGTACTTTTATACTTAGACAGACTTAATGTTTCCGTTATTTCAAGCTTTCTTACAATTACTTAAATAAGTTATTGACGAAAAAGGATTTTTTTCGTGCATGGAGCCTTGAGATCGTCTGTAGGCACGCAGGTTGTATGGGTTGTATGTAATACTTACAGAATCAATGAGCTTCTGTCCATACCAGCAGAGCAGCCAGGTCTGTGTCAGTGCCGTCACTAAGAACGATTTGTACGCCACCTCGTTCCATTCCTCGATTAACTGGATAACAAATAGGATTCCTATTTGATAAAGACGAAAGTCCTTCGATCAACAATCGATCGAAGCGAAAGTCCGAATGTTAACTATTTATAAATAGCCACTAACCACGCAACAAAATCCACAGAAGCAGATGATAATGGAGCTGTTCATGAAGTTGATCAGTAACGCGAGACTGAACATCTTCTCCACGTCACCAGTTAATCTGCAATTTATTAATATGCCGACTAATTTGCTTTTCAGATCGGCAGTCCTACTGAGTTTGTATTCAATATTTGTGTATGTTCGTTTTTTTTACATTGTTTCTATTTTACTATGTATTCGTAAATAAATACCTGATCAACGCGTGATGTCTCAGCACAACTTCTGTGATCTCCTTCTGATGCCTGGCGTCCCAATAGTTGTCGCCAACAGACTTCACTTTTTCACCCTCAGTTCGGAGCACGTCCTGGCTTACTGTAGCTACGTACGCAAAGTAGGTACACAACATAATATGTAAGTGTAAGTAAGTGTATACTGTAGAAAAAATACAAAAGAAATATGCATAGGACGCAGACGGAAAAGCAGCGCGCCTGCCTGTTATCCTTTCTGTCAAGTTTAGTGCGCTATTTTATAAGAAGAAAAATATACATAATCATAGATAAGAGACGCCGCGTCTGCGTTCCGTCCTCGTCTCACGACTCTTTTATATGGCCCGCGTCCAGGGCAGGGTAGCTTACTGGCTACTGTTACTGATTTTCTCGATTCTGAAATATAATCTATTACGTACATGGGACATAATATTAATGTGGGTATTCTCCTACTACACAAGGTGGCCCGTGATACGACGTCCAAAAAATTTAAGGTATTATAAATATAGATACTAACCCATCGGATAAGACCTGATGAGTTGCTGGTCGACCGTCACGTAGAACAAGCGCCGCACACGTCTGGCTAGTAGGTCGAACTGCGTGGTGATGTGGCACAAGAACAGGCAGAACAACATGTCCCACGCCACGTTGAACCAGATCACCACCAGCGCTGGCAACCAACGTTACACCGTTTATTTAAGGAGTGACGTTGCTTTGTGAGTTGTGAAGCTCTTATTCTTCAGGACGTTACTGTTCCAAAATTCAGCCGAAAGAAGTTCACTGCTTGACAATAGACCTCCCTCAATCATTGCCAGCTGCAACTACCGGTTGTGAGTATCACGTATCTAGTGGATTCTCGCGTGTCGTTTACCGTTTGTAATCATACTAGCAACACGCAGTGGTCGAAGACTTTCGTTTTTCGATACACGCTTTTTGGGATGAAAAAAAACTGCGTAGCTTCCCGAACGTTGTCTATATTTGCGGATTTGGTGTTTTTCCTCTATCTCGAAGTTGGTCCTCAGTTATATGCCTTCCGAATGAAGTGTACTACCTATATTATATTACTAACCGTGCCAGGTCTGCACAACGAGCGTGATCTCGTAGTAGATAGGCTGATAGGGGTCGAAGGGAAGCCAGTACAAGAAGTGCAGGGTCATGGGCGAGTCGTAACCGCAGTAGCGCGCGATGGTGATGAAGTATGGCGGCGAGAGGAAGCTGATCAGTAGCGCGTTGTTGCACCAGTAGTAACCTGGGAAGGAACCAGGAGTAGGCAAAAATTGCTTAGCTCGTCTTGGTTTTTCCGCCAATTAAGAGCAGCAGGGCGTTTTTTAAAAGGAACTGCTATTATTGCTACAGGCCTACGGTTTAACTGAGACGATGCCCGAAGTGCGACCAGTGAGGGAAGGTGTATTGAAGCCCGTCAGCGTATGAATATTCGCTCTCACAGCACGTCACTGAGAAGGTGCGCCTTCTCAGTTAAGCGGTAGCCCTGTAACCCGTCTTGTGCTAGCTTCATCCATATTTTACCCCTAACTAATGGTAACAATTTCGTCCGTCCATCTCGCCGCCGGATAACCGAAGAGACTATAGATGTCTTCCAGTCCTTGGACGCCATTATGGGTCTTTACTGACTTACTCCGCCAGTCATCACTACGCCTTGCCAGGTGTCCTGCACAACTCCATTTGAGTTTTAGCGTACCTTTAACAATCAAGTTGAGCTGCCTGAGCGCTCCCATGATGATGTCGTGCTCCTCATCAGACACCTCTCCTTCCGGCCACATGTCTCGCAGCTCGTTCGCCAAGTTCTCGTACACGGGACGATGGATCACCATCTTGATGGACTTGAAGATCGCTGCGAATTGTTGTATAAAACAAGCGTGTGGTTACAAAAGTTAAATTGACAGTTCAGTAAATTAGTGGTTTTTAAGCTCAGTTTTTTTGTGATCGGTATGTAGAATGTTGCTCGGCGTCACTTGCAGTGGTAGTTACCGTCACTGGAATTGGTTAGGTTGGTAGACGAGAAAGATGGTGCCTTTCGATACAACTTAGTTGAGTAAAGTTGAGCTCAGTCTTCATTATTATATTCTACAAGATTATGTTGTTGTTGTTGTTGATGATGTTGATGTTAATTTTTCACCAATGACCGAGAAATGTTTAGAAAAAGAAAATTATTAGTGCATCAACAAATTACGAAGTACGCACATAACACAACGCATCCGAAGCAGGGCATCATACGGAACACCTTGATGGAGTCACGGAACGTTTGCGCCTCGTACGCCGTCGTCACCATGCTGACCAGCTCCGAGGGACCCGCCAGGAACAGGTTCACCAGCTCGAACCAGTAGAACATATCCCACCATTTTCTGGTGTCGAAACACAAACAAAAATCATGATCATCTTTTTTAGCTGGATAATCTTGCAGTGAAATTAAACGCAAGATTTATATAAGGTACTCAGGTAGGTAAATTAGTGGCTCAGTTTAGGCGTTAGGCTCGAGAATAGTAATTAATTGAAAGTCATTATAGTAGGAAAGTGCTTTATTTTATTTTTTCCCGTTGTGTTATTTTATATACTTAGAAGTTGCACAAGACACCTTATCTCTCTTCCCTCCTTATAGACATGATTGTACAAGTACATTTTTGTTATAACAAAAAATGTGTAATAAAGTATTTGGTTATTCAGGATTGAGGTTCCATCCGGATTCGATATGCTGCTAAAAGTAGGTACCTACTTACCTACTTTTCTTCTGTTGCGCCTTCAAAAGGCTTTGAGGATAAGACCGGGGAGGGTGAAATTTTTACCTCACTGAACACTTTTAGCAGAATATGATGACAACCAGAGTGGTTTGTCATCATCTGCTAAATGTTCCATTCTTCACGGAGAAGCAACAATCGAGTTTAACTGTTTAATACATACGTGGTTTCCTCGGTGATTTTATGTGTCATGCGGATGGCAACCCATCCCAGCACCTTCTTCGTAGGCGCGTATGACTCGTCATAGTCGCTCTTGCTGTACACCTAGTTGAAACATTGCTGAGTAGATTAGATATAACTATTCAAGTTAGAAATTTTGTCTAAAAATATTATTAGCTACCTACTACTTACCTAGGTAGGTACTCAATTTTTTTAGCTTTGGCGATGTTTGGATAATCATCAACTCATAAGGTATAATTATTATATGGAAGCAGTATTTCGACGTATGTATGTAAAATGCTAGGTGTAGGTCGAGTCGGGAGGAACAGACTGAGATGTGGTTTCATGAAATTGCGATGATTTGGCACGGTTTGCCGCGAATGCCAGAACTAGAACCAAAGGTTCGTTTTTTCATGTAAAGCAAGTAATTAATCCGTTCACCGCAGAATTTTTTGCAAAGTACCTAAAATTGCTTATAAACATCAATTTTTTTTTAAATAAATAAATTAATTACTATGCTTACTCTCTCATTAGCCCTTTGCTTTGATTCTCTCTTGAAGCATTTTATTAGCAAAGACGTCATCCTGCCTCGGACCGAGATTTTCTATTGTTTCATATCGAAGCACCTTAGCGGTACCAATAATTTACTTAATTGCCACCGTGTGAGAAAGAATACAACCCCTAAGACATGCCTTTTACTTTGCATAGGATCGGCGCATACCTACACCAGCACTGCTTCTGTTTCTTCGTCGCTATTGTAAATAGGTAAAATTAATGAGAAAACTTTACCGCATCAATCACGCGTACTAGCCTCGCAGCGTGACAGAATACCTACCAATCTCGCCTAGTAGCGTGACACGGTATCCCAATTTGCTAAACTAAAATTTACTAAACTAATATATTGGTGTACTGGTATTCAGCTGCATCTGGTTAGACTTGAAGCCGACCTCAAGATAGTCGGGAAAAGGCTAGGCAGATGATGATGAAGTAAGGTAACGGAACTTCCGGTACAAACCAAAAACAACTAAAGAAAACTTACCTATAATGCGCTTTGTATCAAGTGTACGCTTACTCTTAATAAAAAGAAGCCTCTGTTTGTGTTATTATTGTGTCACAGTTCATATTTAATTATGTATTTATTTCTCTCTCTGTATCATTAAACCCGTGCTGGCGTAATTAAAAAGAGTTTATTCTAATTACACAACATTGTAGAAGCCATTTATAATTAAATATCCAGCAATTTAGTCTCAATAAAATAATGAAATTCAGAATTAACAAAATGTTAGAAAAGTGAACCTGAGTGTACCTAAGTATGTACAGTCAGGGAAATTAATTGTTAAGTAAATAGACACCCTACGCCAATTTGCTGTGATAGAGGCATTTCATTGTCAAAGTATGAGTTTTGATTTGAATATTATGCTGCAAGTTTTTAATCAATTAGCATACTTAATCAGTCTATAGATAATGTTCCCGCTGCTGGGATACAAGCCTCCTTTCCTACTCCTTCGAGAGGTAGTGGGCTGTTATCCACCACGCGAGCCCAGTGCGGGTTGCCAGATGTCAATGTCATCGAAATTTTGGTTCTAAGACATATATGGTCCTCACGATGTTTTCCTTCACCGTTTTGAGGGCAGTGGTGATGAAATTATTTACACAAAGTAAAGCGCCTGCCTGGGTTCGAACTCACGACCTACAACTCATAATTGTCGGAGCAATTACCACTGGGCCAACACTCCTAGACTGCTACCAATGCTGCTTTAATCAATTTGCCTAACTTAAGGGAGTCGCCCATATTCTACTTTAATTTAGCCATGTCTTTTGCATAAGGGAAATTAAATTTTTCCCTGACTTCACACGGTAAGTAAAATACGCCTGTATTATTCGAGAGGAGCGTATTTCCCTTTCCGTGTTCAATTCGAGACACAAGACACCACCGGTTGGATAAAATCACCACGCGTTTGTAGTGGTATACAGAATATCCGCATAACGCCATTCGCCAGACGTCATGACACAAGTCGCATGTATTAGGCCAGGGCCAGTAAATAAAGTTCAGTCATACTCCTGGCTGCTGACAATTCCTTAATCGAAAAACCCAATAGGTACTGCCTTACCTGAGGATCGAAACTAGTATCTCAACCGCTCAACAGTCGCGTTCGCAACAACTAGACTTAATAAGGAAGTTGCCTTACAAAAACAGCACATACAAATCAAACTCCAACATGTAGGTCCGCTAAAAATAAACAATACCGTATTGATTCAGTGCCAAAACTGCAGTTCTATTCAAAACATAGGTTTATAAAAACGACTATGAACAAAAGTCCTAGGTTTTGCTATAATAATCCTAAGGCTAGGACCTGGACTGGAGTGACTGTGTTCTCAGCATATCTAGTGCTTCTCATGGTGGAAATATACATAGAAATATATGAAAATGGCACGCATTTGCGCATTTACAATAATATGTTGCGTTTTTGGAAATAAACAGTGTTCAAGAAGATTGTGATAATAAAGAGATACTCGTAGGTACTGTAAGTTTTTTTTTAACCTATTATAATATATTTTCTGTGAATCGGAGGTTGTACCTACTTAAAATAATAATAGTCCAAATTTCGACCATACCGTGTTACCGACCAATCTCAGCGGACCAGACTTCGGCGCGGGAGATATACAGGGTGGCAGGGATTCGCCCGGAGGACACGGTGGAGCATACGGTGGAGGTCTGCCCGGCTTGGGCAGGGCATCGCCGTGTCCTCGTGGATGCGATCGGCGGCGGTGATCTCTCGCGTCCGGCCCTGATTCGGGCCATGCTACGGAGCGAGAGGAAATGGGAGGCCGTCACCTCTTTCTGCGAAGCAGTAATGCTCGCGAAGGAGGAGACGGAGCGCGTGAGGGAGAGGCAAATTTCGCGCCCTCGCGCCCCTAACCGCCGCAGCAGGAGACGCCCTGGGCGTCGGGAATCGCAGGAAGATTTCCGGCCACCGTAGGCGCGGGCTTGCGGACGGTGAGCAATGGGTAGCTCGCCGTCCGATAAGGACCAAGCCCGGGTCGACGGCGCGTTGTGTTCCACGCGCGCCTCAAAGAGATGTCAGCAGAATTGACGGGGTCCGCTAGGGCCAATGCCTGCCGGGGGTTCGAAGAAAACCGATGGGGACATCGTGGCCCCCGGCAACATGCATAGGAAGGAACACGGGTGGGTTTTAGTCAGTAAGAGTCTGACACGCCCTCTCGCTCCACCCAGAGCGGGAGAAGTTATTTGATAATTTCCCACCCAAAAAAAAAAAAAAAAAAAAAAGGGTGGCAGGGACATCGACGCGAAAACTGAAACCATGGATTCTGTACATGATTCTGAACCTCCTGCGCTGAAATGTTTCGTCGGTTATTTAAAAAAAAATCAGCTGTTCCATACATTTTGACCGCGTAGGTATCGCACTTTTCTATGAAACAGCAGATTTTTTTTTTAAATAACGGACGAAAAATTTCGACGCAGGGGAGTTCAGAATCATGTACTGAATCCATGGTTTCAGTTTTCGCGTCGATGTCCCTGCCACCCTGTATTAGTGCACAAGCTGGTGAACTCTCTCTTCCCTCACTTTCATAGTCCGATGGGACGGCATTCGATACGTCCGGAGGGAGATCAGGCGCAGGGCCAACGGGTATCACACCACCATTTTACGGGCTGTTATTTTAAGAAATTACCTACCTATTCTATACTAATGAGGTAGTAGCATACCTACACACACAGATTTTCAGTATTGTTATTAAATGTTTTTAGCGTGATGTTTTATTTTCAAACTTTCCTTTCAAGTTGGCCGACTTTCGTCTACTTACGAACCGATGATCGTTAGAGCAGACGATAGCAAACTAGCGTGGAATACTGACAGACGGACCGATGATAAAAATTAATTTGATTGGCGCTGATTGTACACATGAGCAGCGATGTAATCTTCTGGTATGCCCCGTGAAAAGAATGTACCATTAAGGCTGTGCAGACCAGCGCGACACTTGCCACTAATTATTGAATGTAATCTTGACATGATTAGAAATAAATGTATTCTTGACAGTTGGACTTGTAAATAATACGAGTATTATGAGGTGAGGACGAATGTGACAAATATTATCAAATTTGTAATAGTAAATTAAAAGATATTCACTTCCCCAGTGAACTTGGTACTAGTGCAGATAAGATGTGTCAAAACATTAATCATAGAATTGTTATTGACAAATTATATAATGACATTGTACAAATATTGTGTAAGGCCTCTGTACTAGGCAGACAAGTCAGACAGCATAAAAAAGGTAAGAGGGTGGAACAAGCATGTGAGGGAAGCACTCAACGAGGCTAGGCAGGCTTTTCGCAGGTAGGTATGTGTCGTATGGCAAACCAGACAATGGTCCTATAAATGACGACATGTATACAACACGTAAAATTTTCAAGTCTAGGCTAAAATTCTGTCAAAACCATAAAAACCAGCTTGAGATGGACATTTTAGCAGACCATGTAGGTACCTACGAGTATGTATCCGGTAAAAACTTTCGGACATTCTGGAAGGGAAATAAGAAAAAACTTTTTACAAAAAAAAAAAACACTGCAAAGTGAAAAATAACTTTAATTTTGGAAGTCGGTGTCTTTGGTTTTGAATTTTCGTTCTTTGTCACCGACTTCCGAAATTATAGTAGATTGTTATACGAGGGGCTAAAATAACCCATTGTAACGACGTAGTTTTACTCCCGAGCTTTAGCGAGGGAGTAAATAGAAACCGAGTTATAATGGGTTTTAGCGCCGTGTGTTACACTCTACTTTTCACTACGATTGCGAGAAAATAAAATAATCCAATACAAATACAATATTAAATAGTTTATTTTATTTAAATATACAATTTGTACAATTATAGATAGATATTTAACGAGATGTTTTTTTCCGGCAACTTAATTTCAGTCCTCTCGAAGATGTTCTCACTAGATGATGACATTTTCACTGTTGTAAATTATATTACGGTCACCTATTCAATTCGTAATTAGAGAAAAATTCTAAAGATTTCGCGCCAATGCCTTTTTATTTCTTATGTAGCTGCAACGCAATGCACGCATTCTACCGAAGAGATAGCCGCATTTAGTTCCATTTTCAAAAATAAAATGTTCTTTTTTTTTGTGAACCTGTAATAAGTCGAGTCCATAATCATGATTATTCTACTTAAGAATTAAGACTTTTTCGTTTTTCAAGGCTCGTTGGAACAGACAAAAATTAAAAAGAAATTACTTTTCCCCTAGAGCAAGAAATGCAATTTTTTTCCCCGCTCTGGTACTCTACAATGACGGCCTTTTTGAGCAAGAGAAGTGAAATAGTAGATTGTTATACGAGGGGCTAAAATAACCCATTGTAACGAGGTAGTTTTCATAAATAATCCAATAGGTACAATATTAATTTACCTTTATAAAACTCAAATCTGTAAATGCGATTATCGCCATTTTGATGACATTCGAGGTCGAGGCTAAAAACATAAAAATTGGGGATTTCGAACATCCAAACTCCACCACAGGGGCAGTGAATACTACATCATTTAATTATTTCACGAGTTCATCCATTGTTCAAGTTAAATAAGTAGTGGTAATTAAGTTTTTGATATCCAAAGTCAAAATTGTTTTAAGCATTAAATTAGAGAATTTTTTTAAAGATTTCGCGCCAATGCCTTTTTTATTTCTTCTGTAGCCGCAACGCAATGCTCGCATTCTACAGAAGAGATAGCCGCATTTAGCTCCATTTTCAAAAATAAAATGTTCTTCTTTTTTTTGTGAACAAGTAATAAGTCG
Organism: Agrochola litura; assembly: GCA_949152395.1. Taxonomy (NCBI): domain Eukaryota; kingdom Metazoa; phylum Arthropoda; class Insecta; order Lepidoptera; family Noctuidae; genus Agrochola; species Agrochola litura. The sequence continues at coordinate 11,729,506 of OX424511.1, forward strand.
AGTCCATAGGGTAGACTGGGTACGGTTGTGACAGGTTACGGTTGTGACAATCGCAATATTAGCGAAACTATAAGGAATACCGGGGAGGGTGTAAGGAGAGAGAGAAGCGCTATGCGGGTCTGAACGTGTTTCATAGTATTGCGTCAGCCAACGCGCGACGTTGATGTTAGTAGAGGCCCTCATTACTTTTTAACAGTCAAAAGTAACTATTTTCATTCGATTTCTTTTAATGATTTTTGTTAAATGTTACAGATACAGTAATGACTGTTCTTTTTCATTATTAGTTAAACATTAGTGGTTTAATAGCAGTGCTTATTTTGTACGTATATTATTTTATATGGCCACAGTGATTGCTTTTCTTGCGAAGGAGTGCTTTGAGTACGGTTGTGACAGTTTTTTTGGGTACAGTTGTGACGAATATTTAGTATAGTTTGTATTTTGACATTGTTACCGTATTGTATAATTAGAATTCTTTAGTTAGCTTTTGGACTGATTGTAATTTAAGACTAATTAAAGTATAAGTTAGTTATAAGTAAGTTATAAGCAATCAAACTGCTATATGAAGATTTGTATTAATAACTATAGATGCTACAGTGTCTTATTATTTATAAACATTAAATTACAAACATTAAAAACGTATATTTTTTTTCGAGAAAAATCGGTTTTTCGTGCAATAAAAGTGACTGATGACCATTTTGGTGTATTTTTTAACCTGTCACTACCGACCCCAGGTACTGTCACAACCGCCCTTGGGGTGTGGTCGGTTGTGACATTTTCTCTTTTTTTTCGAACATGCTCCTGTGCGTTAACCATAGTACTTAGAAACACAATTTTAGTATTTATACGTAGGCAAATGTACTCTTCACAATACAAAACTTCTTTTTTTCAGCTAACTGCCAATTTTGTTTGTGTGGCAGTTAGCTGAAAAAAAGAAGTTTTGATTATTCTACAAAAGAATAAAGACTTTTTCATTTTTCAAGGTTCGTTGGAAAAGACAAAGAGGAAGAGGAGTGAAAAAGTTATTTTTCACTTTGTAGTGTTTTTTTGAAATCGGTTGTTTTTTTTTTGTAAAAAGTTTTTATTTTTCACTTTTTAGTTGTGATACCTACCCCACACAAATTCGAATTTACCACTACCTGCTATGTAAATAACAGTGACAGGAAGTTATCATATCATCCACATTCTAAGTGAGAAAAAATACGTATTATTGAAGCTAACACAAAAACTACCCAAGCAAAGTTAAAAAAATATGGGACCACCTCTGAAGTATGATCTACCAAAAAAACAAAAGAATCATCAAAATCAATTCATAATTGACGGAGTAATCGCGTAGCAAACAAAAAAAAAACGTACAGTCGAATTGAGAACCTCCTCCTTTTGGAAGTCGGTTAAAAATGAAGGGAAAGGTAAGCGTGCCAGTGATTGTGGAGGGATGTAGCGACCCGAAGGATATAGGCAACTTTTTTAAGGACCATTTTAAAATAATTTCACCACTATCCTCTTGCATTGCGATGCCTGTTGCTGGAGTCACTGATCCAGAAAATTGGTTAGGTTTTTCCAGTCAAGACGTGGAAAAGGTTGTCAAAGACATGGTTAGAGGAAAATCCCCGGGCAACGACGGTCTCAGTATTGAGCACTTGCAGTATGCAGGTAAGCATATATTTAGGGTTCTGGCCATGCTATTTACTTTCAGTATACGACACTCTTACCTACCAGCAAAACTGTTGGAAACTATTGTTGTACCGATACCGAAAAATGTTACTGGGGACGTCACAGATAAAAGCAACTATAGGCCTATCTCTCTAGCAACTGTAATTGCGAAGGTCTTCGATGGTCTACTTGACGCTCAACTTAGCAAGCACATTGAGCTTATGACGTGCAGTTTGGTTTCCGGGAGACAATGGTGCCGATTCCCTTGTTCACAAACTAAACTAAATTTAAGTTCAGTGCATCTTTTTCTTTCTATTTCATTAAGAAAAGGACAAAAGATAAATTTTCAGCGCCTGTCACTACTCTATACAAGTTTAGACGTGATTAAAAACTTGCCTACTAAAATTACGTCAATTTACGTCAAGCGCTGATTAATTTGACAGGACTAAACTAAAATTTATCTTCCGTCCTTTTCTTAATGAAATAGAAAGAAAAAGATGCACTGAACTTAAATATAGTTTAGTTTGTGAACAAGGGAATCGGCACCACTGTCGACTGAAAGTGCTATCTTGACTTTGAAACATACGGTCAACTACTATGTAAATAGAAAAACACTTATCTATGCTTGCTTCCTTGACCTATCGAAGGCTTTTGACCTTGTGGACTACAACAGTCTCTGGGCCAAACTTGGAGAGGTAGGGGCTCCCACTGAATTCATTAACATCTTGTCCTTCTGGTACAAAAACCAGAAGAACTTCGTAAAGTGGGGCAATGTTTTGTCGGATGAGTATACACTGGAGTGCGGTGTGAGGAAGGGAGGCCTGTCCTCTCCAAGACTTTTTAACTTGTACGTTAATCAGCTGATAGATGAGCTCAGTAACAGCTATGTCGGTTGTCATATAGATAACGTCTGTGTTAATAACATCAGTTACGCTGACGACATGGTGTTACTGAGCCCATCGTTCAGTGGTTTAAGAAATCTGCTCGATATCTGTGAGTCATAATTATGCTGTCGCTCACTGGCTGAGGTACAACGAGTAGAAGAGTGTGTGTATAGTCATTAGAGGTAGGAATAAGCAACCGAAGCATATACCACCTGTCCATCTGAACGGAGTGCCTTTAGAACATGTAGCTCAGTTTAAGTACCTAGGGTACATTGTGACAGAGACCCTGAATGACGATGCGGATATCGAGCGGGAACGAAGAGCGTTGTCGGTGCGTACTAACATGTTGGTTCATAGATTCGCAAGGTGTACAGTAGATGTTAAAGTAACGCTGTTTAGGGCCTACTGCCAAAACTTTTACGCCAGCGCTTTATGGTTCAACTACACCCAGCGGGCCTACAACGCTCTTCAAATACAATACAATAACGCCATTAGGATTCTGGTGAGACTCCCTCGATTCTGCAGCGCGTCGGGCATGTTTGCTGAGTTTGCTGACGCAAGAGTCGATGAGTTTTACGCCATTATGCGTAAGTAAACAGCTTCTCTGATGCGCCGGATTCGGAGGAGCGCCAACAGAATCCTAAGGATGATCTATGAGAGGCCAGAGTCTGCAGTGCTGGGTAGGTTCATTCAGCTTCACGTGACGAGATGATGATTTTTTTTGACATGAGTGATTTAATTATTTGTATTTGGAATTTTATGTATTTTGAATTTAATTATCAATGATCACTAACATAGTTTTAAGACCTTTGTAACTAACAATTTATGGACATATCAATTAGTCTGAATTAAATGAATTTAATTTAATTTGTTTTTTTTTTAAGGCATAATGATCATTTATTTTCGAAAAATAACATTTCATACTCGTAACATATAAGCTCATTTATCTATCGCGATTTATTGATTATTGAGATGATAATTCTTGATCTTAGTCATCCCATCACTACACTCATGGGCCTGTTCCAGTGGTCGGCGATTGCGGCTCCAAGATGTTTTATGAAGGTTGGCATTTGTGGGGCGAAGATTCCGTCAACAGATGCAACAAGGGGGGTGAATGTCGCATGTCGCATTTCGCAAGCGTTTGAATATTTCCTTATTTTTTCTTCTTCGGCGGATTTTAGTACGGAGCCAACAGGGCGTGAAATATAAGAAGGAGCATCAGTGTCTACGACACGGATATCAAATAACGCCTCCCTCTGAGCATCCCAAACGCCTCGGCAGGAAAGGTCTCCGTGAAGTCCGAAATCTCCTTCTGAGATTATGGGTTCTTTGACTACATTTCCCCCATGCGTATTGACATAAGTCGCAGAATAGGTTCCTAATTTCATTGTGACGACGTGTTATTAGACCACCCTTTTTACAACATAGAGCATGATCAACGTTGAAATCATCGCAGCCACAGCCATCACATGATTTTGGCATAGAGACTGGTAATCTGTGGTAACTTACCTAATGCAAGTGCGTCTCTGAACTCTAATGGGGATAGATCGAAATGGTCTTTCTTAGTAGGAGTGACAGATAGCCAGTTGGAGGATTTTGTTTTCATTTTTGTCGAAATTGATCGTTCAATCGCTCTTCTCTTGATAGGGGAGAGTTTGACCAAGACGGTGTCCATGAGTTCGTCATCAAGAGTGTCTTTCTCTTTGCGGCTTTCTTTTTGTGCATCTTTAAGGGATTTATGATGTTGAGAGAGGTCTATATGTGTGTTTTCTATCAAAGCTCTTGAGAGGATTGTGCAACCTTTTTTTTGAATATACGTAGTTTATATTTGTCATTTTTGATACAGCGGAGATTGCTAGACCACCTTTGTGAACGGGTAGAGAGAATAAGTCAGCTTCCAAGGGTGTGATATCGCCTCTTAGTAGAGTGGGTAAAAATTTTGTACGCAGTGTGTTTGTTAGCGGTTCGAAGAATTGGTTTGCGTTTTCTAAGACGTTTTCTAGGAATGACCATTGGAATTGAGCTGCTTTAGTGAGGGCTGTGTAAGCAGCTTGGGGTGAATCTTTACAGATAAGCGAAAGTTTTTCTACTGTAGATATCCAGTTTTTAATTTTCTTGTTTACAAAGTTTTATTTTCCTTCGCCAATATATCTACCAAGGAAGCGTGATCCAGTTATGATGGTTATGTTAATTCCCTTGAAAATCTGTTGAGCTGTTTGTCTGTCGTTTTCGAAAATGATTAGGTATGATTTTATTGTCTTGAGGAAAGTAACCATATGTTGGGCCTATTTTACTTATTTTATCTCACCATTGACGTAGGCTTTTGAGCTTGCCTTGGGCGGCAGAGTCATCTGCATACCAGCATTGGGTTGTTGCTTGTTCTGTTTTCAGTTTGTTTATTATGGGTAGTGTTCCGAGGGCATACAGTGGCATGGCAAGTGGATCGCCTTGGGTTACTCCTTTGCTATATAATCTCATATCGGAATCACGTATTACAAGTTCTGCGTGACCATTGTATGTGTTGTATAAGAAGCGAGCGCAGTGTGGCCAATATATTCTTGCTTGCCAGAGAGCTAACTGTCTGTTCACAGAGTTGAAAGCGTTATTTGCATCGACGAGTAGCATTCCCCAGTTAGAGCTTGGTTGGCATTCTTTTTGGAAAAGGTCATTCATTGCGTGTATAGCGCCTTCGATGCCGCTGCTTAGTCCGCTGCAAAGTTGCGATTGAGCACAGGCTTCGGTGACTTCAGACCCGGTGACTAAGATCATGCATTTGGACAGGATCCTGCGTAGGCATTCACCGATGCCAATTGGTCTGACACCTGGGCATTTGTCTAGGGCTATGAGTCGACTTGACATAAGGGCTTGTATTTGATTCCATGGTACAAAATTGTTGTTTAAATGCATTGTTAATTGTGCTACTGCAGTTCTCAGATGCAGGCTTGCTTCTCCAAATCGTAGCAGGTAATCTTTCCAATTTTCTGATGTGGTGCCTGTTGGGCCTCCACTGCCGTGTCGTTTCTTCACGATTAATTCTACATGTTCACTTGTTATTAATTTAATTTTAATTTATAAAGATTTTTAGTTTGGCTTCGATTTTTACAAGAAACCACTATAAAATAAAACAACACGGTATTCTTAAATGTTATCACGATCGCGGTCGAAACCGCACTAGTTCGCGGAGACGGCCATTTGCCTGTACCATGAGCATTTTGATCATGGCGCGCGGACACAGACACGGCCCCATGCCACTTCTCCTGTTTTTTATATTTCTATGGTATTGAATAAAACAAGTATATCATACCGCAGTAATTTAATTACCAACATTACATACAACGCATTATTTACACAGTACTTCCATTCTTCGGGACATCTTTGGGTGACAGTTTGTAGTTTAATAAATACTTATGTTCCAAAGCTTTTAACATTTGAAACTCTGTAACACAATGCAGCTTCTGAATATAACATGATTAAATACAAAATGCACTATAAAAGTGATTTTTTGAACAACATCTAGGTTGTTATAAATATACTTCAACATACACTTCTACATTCGATCGGGCCGTATACATCTTACTTTATGATACTGTTTGGTGAAAAGTTTACTATTTCTACGAATAGCATAACTTTAGTTTATACATACAATGTGCAGCTATACATATTAGGTACTGATATTTTACGAACAAATCCACATTTAAATTTAAGAAGAAATTGAATATTTGACTATAGTTTGACCAGAACCGCTGTACCGCGCCTTAGGAAGGCGCGCGGCGAGACGGGGGAGCAGTGCAGGCCGCTAATTCGTCAAAGTTCTCGGCGCGCGGCGTCCCGCCCGCCGCTCATTGGTCAACACTGCCCCCCGCCTCGCCGCGTATTCCTAAGGCGCGGTACAGCGGTATTGGTCAAACTATACTAAAATGTATCAGTAATACCTATGTGAACTGAAAATAACCGCACCTAATTATGATACAACTTATATAATTATACTATAGGTGAAAATGTTATGTGAGAACAACTAGCGACGATTTTCAACCAACTTAAGCAACTATTCCAAATAATCATGATTACTACTGACTTCAAATAAAAAATATACAATAATAACCTCTCCTTGAATCCTAATTGTTTAAAACCGATACTATTATTGTTTGTATTTATTCCATTCCACACAAATTCATTTACAATCAGTCCTTATCAACCTTTTTTTCCAGATCTTAAACAAAAATAGTTAAGAAAGTTTTAAATACATTTCCCACATGACAGGTTCCTGCCAACTCTTTTCGAACTACAACACTATATAGTATTGGTAGTTCGTAGCCGGAAAAAGAACCCAAACATTGGCATTCCGCGACTGTGCAATAAAACTCATAGCCCATTGGTTGCTTCACATAACCTGCTCACTGTCAACTTATTGTTTAGGCCCGACCCCGACATAGAAGGTGTTTACTTGTTAACGAATTGTTCTCCGGTGGTAATGTTCTTCTTGAGTTCGGGGATAGCTGCCTTGACAAGTTTACTTTCGTATTCGTTCAGTTGTCCGAAGCCCAAATTCTGGCAGATGCCATTCGGCCCGAACTGTACAGGGTTGGCAAAGTAGGAGGCTTCTGTCAGGTTCGAATGGACGTAGGCGCATTCCACAACGTTGTTCTCGCCCTGAAAGACAAAGTTTTGTGTTAAGGTGGTAAATAACCTCATCTCATTATAACGGGTACAATTCTGACAGGTTAAACGGATTATATACAGGGTGGCAGGGACATCGACGCGAAAACTGTTACCATGGATTCAGTACATGATTCTAAACGCCCCTACGTTGAAATTTTTCGTCGGTTATTAAAATGTGTCAGATGATAGTTTACATGCAATTTTGAATAAATAAAAACGTCAGCTGCCTCTAAGTTGGTGGAAAACCCGTCAGCTGACGTATTTAAATAAGCGATGGCTCCCATGCTCCACCTTTCACTGCATCAGCTGACGACCTTTCCACCAACATAGAGCCAGCTGACGTTTTAATTTATTCAAAATAGCATGTAAACTATCATCTGACACATTTTCAAGTGAGAGGAAATCACTGAACGAAAAATTTTTTTGCATGTTCGTGTGACCAGCTGACGTATAATCCACCACGGTACGGCCGGCTGACTTTTTTTATCTTCGAATAATTGCGTTAACTATCATTTAACAAATTTTCAGTCGGGAGGAAATGACTGAAAACATTTTTTTTTATTACGTGATTGAGAAGCTGCCGCTGCCCCACCCACCCACGGAGCGGCAGCTGACGTTCACCATGCTGTTTAATACAAGTCTCTGAAGCATTTCACGAGTTATCGCTTGAGAGGAAATGACTGACAAAATATACTATCTGGCTCACGGACTAGAAGCTCTGGATCCATAATTAATCATGTACTGAATCCATGGTAACAGTTTTCGCGTCGATGTCCCTGCCACCCTGTATACGCTCCAAACGCGTTCATAATCGCGCTATTAGAAGACTGGGCTTATGATACTCTTAGTTCTTTTTTGACGTAGAAATGTCTTTCCGCTCGGTGAACTGGGCCGAGGTCGTCCGCGACCGCGACCCCGAGGCCCCGAGTAAATAAATTTTAATAAAAAATGTTAGTTAATCCGATAAAATAAATCAAAAGCTTTTAGAAATAATAAACAGAATCCAAATCGAGTCAATAACATCGGAGATATGGCAAAAAAAAAAACGGTGGCACTCCGGGAGTGCCGACAGAAGTGAAAACTTGAAAAATATCGGCACCGCGGTAATCAACGCGTTGATGTCTTTTTAATGGTCAAAAGCTGGTGTCGTAACAGTGTCGCGAAATCAATGGTTTAATCCCATCTCAAAAATGCCCAACGCGCCTATAGAAGTTTTCACTTAAAAAAATTGGGGGCTCAAGAAAAGAAAAGTCTCAAAGTGGGCGGTGGGCAAAATAAGGTTGAGAACCTACTTATGTGTTAAACTGTTAACTTATGTTTTAAATTCCAATAAAATGTATATCTGGAAAAGGCGGTTTCCATGAGATTACCTCCCTCGTAATCTTGATTTAGGGGCCATCTTTACATTACAAAAGGGACATTAATTTGTGAAAATTATAAGGCGGCTTTTTGGTTGGTGACAGTCCCATGGTTCAGGCGAGCGAGCGACTGACGCTTCCGCCAGGCGGCCCCACCGGGCGGAAGGCACCAGCGACACCAGCGTTGATGTCTTTTTAATGGTCCTTTTGTAAATGACATCAACGCTGGTGTCGTCACAGTGTCGCGAAATCAATGGTTTAGTCCCATCTCAAAAATGCCCAACGCGCCTAAAGAAGTTTTCACTTAAAAAATGTAAAGCAAGGTCACAAACGCTACTCAAAAATTAAAACTAGAATAAAAAGTTAATTTTCGAAAAGAATTCATGAATATTCAGAAAAATACGGGCGGTCACAAGCCTATGGGCGACACTGTATACAGGGATGGGATCGACGCGAAAACAGTCACCATGGATTCCTGGTAACCGTTTTCGCGTCGATGTTCCTGCCACCCTGTATACAAATATCGGTGTTCTGGTGGTAAGTTCAATACATACTTATATATGTCCGAGAAAATACTGTAAGATATGAATCGTTAATAATTTCGTGACTTCATTTTAGAGTTATGGTTGAGCAAGAAATAATGGGCCACGTCTGCACCAATTTGAGGCAGAATTTAATTTGCTTATGATTGTGACGTCTTCTCGCGCGAGCATACGTATGCGCGTGACCCTCTATATTTGTGTGACACTGGTTCGATTTTCACGTCAAAGGAATAAATATAATAGTGGTACATACATTGAGTCCTTTGAGGATAGCGTTGGTGATTCTTGCGCCCGCATACGCCATGGAGAGGGTGGCTGAACCACCACCGGCCTTAGCTTTCACCACCTGCGGAAACAAAAAGGTTATGAAAGTTTACAAAGTTACTTCAATACAAAATACAAACACAAGTCAAAGCTTTTTATCTCAACTAAACCATTTATTATCTGTGAGTTTGTTAGCAAAGGAGACGTTTCATTTTTGTATGGGACTCCGGCCATAACATGTACACTTTAGAAAACCTGGGAAACGAACTCCTAAATACAATAAAAGACTATTTTTTCCATAATATCTAATACTTTTTGGGCACAAATTAAAAACCGAAAATGTTTGATCCACAAAAGCAGTTTTTTATTTTTATGATGAATCACACTTTCTAATTAATCCAAAAATTTGTATAAGATAGCTATCTTATTATAGTACAGAAATACATGTCTTTCATATTTATTTAATAACGTCTACGTGATATTATTATGTTGAAATGTAACATGATTTCTGGACGAAAGCAGTATGCAAGTAAAACGACGCCATGATGAATAGAATATGGCAATAATTTGTTAAACTATTATTTTTTGTGCCGAAGTAATCAGGGGAATAAACAGGAAAGAATATTGTTCCTCAATTCGTGGAATTTTTTCCTTTTTTTTCATTAACGTACACTTTATGGCCGAAAATGAAACATCTTTGCAAGAAACTGATTTAAAAAATCAAACTGCCTAGCCTTTTCCAAACTATGTTGGGGACGGCTTCCAGTCTAACCGGATGCAACTGAATAGCAGTATTTTACATTGAGCGACTGCCTATCTGGTCTCCACAACCCAGTAACTAGGTAATACGATACCCCTTGATAAGACTGGTTGTCAGACTTTCGGGCTTCTGACGACCCGTAACGACTGTCAAAAATCCACGAATGACAGCCGGGACGGCTTAACGTGCTTTCCAAGACACGGAGGAATCTTGGTATGTAGAAATGGTCACCCATCCAGGGACCAGCCCCGGCAAGCGTAGCTTAACCTGATGAATCGACCCGTGCGGCTGTTAGTCCTTAGCTACGAGCTCCTAACAAACCAACAAGAAACAAGCAACGCGCGCAATGTGAGCGAATCGGACTCGCACACAAAGGGTTCTGTACTACCATACAATACTTAGCAAAAAACGCCGAATAAAACACGATTCTTGAATGATATAATAACCTTGTCCACTCTGCAATGACGCGTCCCACTACCGCATTTACGCACACGGTAATGCGGATTTCTATGGTTAATGCAGTAGTGGGGCGCGTCATTTGACCTGAAGGCCAATTCTCGTACTTAAAAACGATCACATTCAAGTCTCAATCTGTGAAACTTGTCAAAAATGTTGGTAAATTGATTGTATTTTTAACAGATTACGAACGGGAATTGCCCCTCTGGTCCTGGACCTGGTCCCCCCCAAGATACAGGCGCCGCCTAGTTTAGGTACAAAATAGAGATCGCTAACTGTTACAGACCGACATTAAGTTAAGCTAGTTGTAAAAATATTTATTTATTTCAGATTTATTGTCCAAGCAACATGACAATTAAAAAATAAAAATAAACTGTGAAAATGTCAACTATCTACCTATTACGGTTCATGAGATCCAGCCCAATGACAGACAGGCGGACGGACGGACAACGGAGGATTAGTAATAGGGTTCCGTTACGCACGCTTTGGGTATGGCGTCAAGCTATAATGCCACTAATATGGAAACTAGGCCTATTTACTGTAACCTACGCTCCATTTTTTAAAAGATCGCGGCAAGCACTCTTCTCGACACGGCACCCGCAACTGACAGCACCGCGACAATTGCTTAAGGTCTCTTCAACGAGCGCGTCTGTGTGAGTGTGCTATTTCGAATGTTTACTACGTAGTTTCAGAGGCCCTAGTGTGAGTTTCTTTTAACCATCTCGACCTTACGTATCGACCGTGTTCGGCGCTCCGATTGGCCCTTCACAAGTGAAGGCCAGTGAAGGGCCAATCGGAGCGGCGAACGCGGTCGATGCGTAAAGTGGAGATGGTTAAAAGAAACTCACACTAGGGCCTCTGTACTGTCCATATTTATACTGTGCTATAACTATATAGAATGACGTTTACACTATATCGCAAGCCGGTCTACTATGTATAGCAAGTTCCGTCCCCCCCCGACCCTTGCTCGAAAACGAGGGGCCAGCAGTTGTTGCAGCTGAGCATGTAGCTTTAAATACCCCGCATAATAATCATGATGAATATCTAACTTTGATCCAGCCTATCCCTTCTTGCTGTCCTCCCCCCAGCGACGCCCTAAGCCGAGGTTCGTACCCCATAGGGGGTGCCCTTAGCAAGCGTTCACTTAATTTTAATTTTGAATAGTTTTTGCCCCTGGCTGGAGGCTTTAAGTGTAGCAGCTTAAGGCACCCACAGGAAAGTCCGGTTAAGCAGCCATGACCTTAGTGGTCAAAACTGCGAGTTGCCCTAGTAAAAAAAAACCGCGATCAGTCATAAAGTGCACAGACAATAGATTTGGTACTCGCTAAGCGTGTAAAAGCTTATCAAGCGATGACGTTGATATGGAATTTAACTCCAGCTTATTATTAAATTTGAAAAAGGAAAACATTACCGGAGAATCGTACGATATAACTCTGTTATCTAGAGAACGTGTCCATATAAAATGTATGCTGAACGATATTGTTGTGCTGTACAATATATGCTAAATATTATAGCGTAACTGCCCTTTAAGCTCTTTTCAGACTACGCTGTGATATAATAGCATATAGTTCATAGCACAACAATATCGCGCACCATACATTATTATGGACACGTTCACACTTTACTGTACGATATATTATTAGCTTACTTTATGCTATAAAATTGAGCGTGCGCTGAGTTCATGCTGTGCTATATCGTGCGCCACTCCCTCACCCCGGCGGTCCCGCAAGCGAAACGAGTCAAGAGCTTGCCATATACTATAAATGCTTGCGATTATATTGCGCGTAATGTGAACGCCATGCTATATAGTATAGCATTAGGTCCTTATTTGCTATACCATATATCACAATCGTAGTCTGAAAAGAGCTTTATTCTAAAGACAATGCGATATCAATACTAGATGGCGTTCATGTGTTTACTAGTAAACTGATACCAATACCAACCTCAGTACCAGCTTCCTGGATCCTCTTAGTAAGTTCTTCAATCTTGGCCTGGTCGCAGATGTTGGGCGTAGGGTTGCACTGGGACAGCACCGGGATAATGGTAATTCCCGCGTGACCCCCGATGACAGGAATAGACACCTGGCGTGGGTCCACGCCGTTGATGAGGCCGACGAAGGCACACGAGCGGACCACATCGAGGGTTGTCACGCCTAGGACGCGGTTCGGGTCGAATACTCCGGCCTGTTGGCATAATTATACTTTACATTAAGAATAATACAGCGTGCCGCTTTAATTGCGACATTTCTCTTTTTTCTTTTTCGTTTTTTGAAGATATTTTAATTTCATTAAACGTTATTATTTTATAATTATTTTCAATTTACTAAAATAGCATCTTGGAGCAACCAGAACTGTAGCTCAGAGGTTAAAACAAATAACCTGCAAATATTAGGCGAATTGAAGGAAAGAGAGAGCCCTATATCGGGGAGGGTTTGAAAATTTAAATTTTAAAATTTACGAATTATTTGATCTTATTAAAATTGTTATGATTACTGGCCACTCGTGTGTTAAAGTCGCCTTTGTAGCGGCACGTTCTATATACTTATTAGCAAGAATACGAGTACGAGAAGTAAATAAATATTACGCCTGCATTCCCGAAGACTTAAGGCAGAGGTGTACTGTACAGTCACGTGCACTAATATGTCACGGCTAAAACCCGAAGGTGCGGCCGGTAGCAGTTGGTTAAGGTGCAGCGCAGTTGGTTTTTGTGCGATCGAGTCTGTGGCGCACATTCGAATTCCTATCTTATTCGTAATGTGAGCTACGGAATGGTTCCTAAATTAAATTTTAAATTGACAGAAATTACTATATAGAATAATCTACATTCGGAAAATATCAGGGACAAATAAGACATTTTCGTCGCCAACACCGCAAAGGGGCGAACCTCAAAGACCGTTTGTATTAGGTTCGCCCCTTTGCAGTGTTGGCGACATTTTGTGCGCCACAGACTCGATCGCACAAAAAAACTTTGTAGTGCTTTTTTTTTTTGTAAAAAGTTTTTTTCTATTTTTAGTTGTGGTACCCACCCCACACAAATTCTAATACCACTACCTGCTATGTAAATAACAGTGACAAGAAGTTATCATATCATCTACATACTAAGTGGGAAAAAATACGTATAATTGAAGCTAACTCAAAAACTACCCAAGCAAAGTTAATAAAATTTATATGGGACCACCTGTGAAGTATTATCTACCAAACAAAAAAAGAATCATCAAAATCCATTCATAATTGGCGGAGTAATCGAGTAACAAAAAAAAAAAAAAAAAAAACTCAGACGAATTGAGAACCTCCTCCTTTTGGAAGTCGGTTAAAAAGTGCGCTGCACCTTAAGGAGAATGGTAAAAAAAAAACCCAGAGCGAACAGACACAGGATGTAGCTCAGAATTTTAGTAATATTTAGTGATATCATTCTGTAAATATTTCACTATTAGATTCAATGGCTAAATGTGTGATATTGTGCTATTTGTTTTTCATCAGGGGTGTTTTTGTTTTTTCTTTAACATTTCTTCGTTTTGGGTATTTCCGACGACATACATACACCGCGCCCATAATCCCAAAAGAGTAGGCAGAGACTGCAGATTGTCAAAATCAGCTTTCCAAAGCCCATTTTTCCCAGTTTTTCACTAACACCAGGATTGGTATGTTGGTTGTACTTACCTGTATCTTTTGTTTCGGTTACGCTAAGATAAGCGAATATTATCTATCTCGCTCATCCTTATTTGAGAGGGATAGAAGATTATTTGTTTCACACAAAGCTTCTTAAACTTCTTGGAATCGATAGCGGTGGCCAGTTAATCTCTGCGCATTGTTCAAATGTCCAACGGACCTACGAGGCGGTCCGTAAGAATTATGTTTAAAAGTCAACAGTCTTCATATGAAGTAAATAATTAAATCAACGTTGTATTTTTTTTTGTTGTTGTTTTTTTCATGCAATAAGTACGTTTTCTTCCAGTATTGTTACTTTAATCTTGACCTAATGGCCATGGAAGTGTAATAAATAACACTATTGAATAATGTATTTATATCGTGTGTATATGTATGTATTTATTTAAGCCGTATGATTTCGGTTACGAATAGCACCAATGCCTTCTTGGCGTGTCGTAAAAGTCGACTAAGACTTATAAAACTTAACATTGAAACGGCGGCGACAGAGTTCGCCACTCATCACGCTGAATCTCGCAAAAAAAGCAGCGAAAAGTGGACTATAGATAGTTGATTGACAATCTGCAGTCTCTGACTACTCCTATGGGATTATGGGCGTGAGGATATGTATGTATATCGTCGGATACCTATTACTCACAGCGAAGAAATATTAAAGAAAAAAAAAATCACCCCTGATGAAAAATAAATAGCACAATATCACACATTTAGCCATCGAATCTAATAGTGAAATATTTACAGAATGATATCACTAAATATCACTAAAATTCTGAGCTACATTCTGTGTCTGTTCGCTCTGGGTTTTTTTTTCCATACTTGATGACCATTCTCCTTTAGCTGTAGCAAATGATGGCTAAAAGGTAGGTTAGGTGAGAACTGTGACCACATAACACACCGCACGAGCCAAGCGAGCGAAGCGAGCGGTGCCGCGGCAGCGGCCGGCGAGTGCCAGCGTCCATTTAGGCAAGTTTAACCAACTGCTACCGGCCGCACCTAGTTGTAGCCGGCTAAAACTAGGTGTAGCCGCACTTCGGGTTTTAGCCGTAACATATACACTGAACAACATTTAAAAGTGATTTTCTCCTACTCAAAATCAATCTGCCTAGCCTTTTCCCAATTATGTTGGGGTCGGCTTCCAGTCCAACCAGATGCAGCTGGATAACAGTATTTTACATGGAGCGAGTATTTTACATGGGTAATACGATACCCCATGGTAAGACTAGTTGTCAGACTTTCGGGCTTCTGACAACCCGTAAGGACTGTTCAAGATCCACAAATGGCCAACGGCTTATCGTGCTTATTTTCTCTTACTGTATTGATAGGAATTTTATTTAGTTACGAATATAGTATTTTAGAACCCATACTATTATGAAATAGGTGTCACCTCAAAGTTGCAACCACGAGAAAATTGCTTTTGAATTATGCTAAGTGCATACAAATGAGTGCTCGTGAGCTGTACTCATTTCACCAGTCATGAGTTCTCTTCGCATCCACATGCAACGCGATCGCGATACCATTATACCTACATGAGTATCCGTTTCATGTTGGTATTGTTTGCAAAGGACGTGGCAACTCGAGATCATTATTTTGCACAGATTTCTGTGTGAACTTACACATTTCAACATACTTTACAAACAAAACTGCAATACAAACGAACAAGAATGTATTGCATTGATGACTGATGGATGTAGGTATGCTACTGTGGCGTTATTATAGTTCATAAATGCATGTTACGATGGAGGAAAACATTGAAGGTGATGTTATTGCACATAGCACTAAAGAAATATTATTAGCTCTTTGGATTTTCCTACATTGGCATTGAATTCCATTCAAGTTTTATTGTTTTACAATGAATAAATTTTACTATAAAAACTCTTTAATTAGTTTCAGGTTTTTATCGACTTAATAAGTCAAACCTGAAAAAGTGAATATTGTAAGCAGAGTTCATAGGTACACCATATGTAACATACTTGCATGCAAGGTCTATTTCAGTCAATTTTCAGTAAGCGCAGGGTCGCGGGTCGCAGGTCGCATGCTTCTCGCGACATCTAAATTTGCTATAATACCGAGTTAATCAAATCCTTGAATTACAACTATAGTCAATGACTTCAACAATGCAACGAATTATTCTTGAGTTGAATCTATACGGGAAGTCCAAGTACACTTATCATTGTGACGTTATCATGCACTCTACATCAAAAACAAAATTGTAGATTTCTCAACGAAGAAATAAGTACTGTTTATTCCACGATACGGCGATACCACAATAATATTATAACGTCGGTCAAACGAGCGTAACTAATAATGAATTCATTGAGAAAAGTGACGCAATTATAGATAATACATTAGTAAATAAATGATCTATTTATATCCACATCTCGATGATAAGTTTCCCTATTTATCTGGTTAGGTATCTACATCAAATCTAAAGACAATACGCGATCAATGTTATGAACTGCAGTTTCTGTCAACAAACTGTCTATTGTTTTAATGAAACCTGAGCTATTTGACAAGCTGGACGAGTATTATAACTTGCTCAGGGTGTAAAATGACTAACAACAATCTGCCTAGCCCTATCCCAATTATTTTGGGGTCGGCTTCCAGTCTAACCGGATGCAGCTGAACACGAGTAGTTTACATGGAGCGACTGCCTATCTGACCTCCACAACCCAGTTACTGGGTAACACGATACCCCTTTGGTAAGACTGAGCGTTAATAAATTGTTAGTTACTATTCCAGAAATGCGCAGAACCAACATAGCCGGAAAAGACTTTGTTGGATCGCTTATTTTAGATTATATTGCAGGTATTAAAAAAAGGTTAAAATAATCTTATCGTTAAAAAACTTAACGCTTATTTAGCGATAGTAAATTCGTTGCTGGGTAAGATAGTAACTGAAGATCTACAGACTAAGCAGATTGCAAGACTCATTTTATTTCTCTGTCACGTCTCTGCCACGGCTAGGGGGAAGGGTCTCGTGCACCTTTATCCAGTAATTATAAGAATGGAGGTTAAAGATTTACAATACGTGAAAGCAGTTTCTAATTAAAACGAAGCATAGTAACATTTTTACGTAATTATAACGTGTGACGATAATACTGTGAGTTATGAAGGAACATTCACAAATAACTCTTATGGGATTATGGGACCAAGTCTTAGCGAAAAAAAGTCGAGTCGTTGAGCTCCTAAGTTATGAGTTGAGCTCCACGGTTACTGACAAATGCTTGCACTCACTGGACAAGTCCACTCAAAATCTCAAATCTATATGGTCCACATATGGCCTGACAAAGATTATGTCTGGACTTTAAAAGAGACTGCGACCTGTGAGTTTGTTTCGGCCTTTCTTCTCAGAGTAGTCAGATAGGAAACACCGAATTCATCTAGCTTATTTAAAAAAAGACGAATGATATAAAGAGCTAAAATTTGTTTGTTTGTGTGTCTGAAACAAGTTTGTATGTTGTTTGTTTGGTAGTCTTCAAAACCACCAGTCGGATTTGAAAAAATATTTTTGCATTGGATTAATACGGTAGTTGCCTAGGTAAAAAAAGAAATTCTATTTAGTCCGTCTTTCAGATAAAAAAAATATTCAATTCAATTCAATTCAAAACATTTATTTCAGACGTAGTCCATATACTGTTAGTAATACAAAAAAAAAAACCTTATAAAGCTTGCTTGCGTGCCTTATTAGACACGTATTTTTTGCTTTATCATATTAATCAGAAAACACGCATTAAAGTTGGGGAGTGGGGGCTCGCTACGTCACAACGTCGTATTAAATCTAGCAAGGCGTGACGTCATGCCACATTTTAACTCAATGTATCGCCGTAATCTTTTACGGTTACGTCAAAAAAGAAAAAATACGTGTTCAATATTTTTTAATAATCTACAGGACAAAAAATTTTTTTTTGGACACAGGCCTATTCTTGAGGAAGGTCGCGGCTCGCGGACGAAGTCGCGGGCAGAAGCTAGTTTATTTTTTTATTTTTAATAAGACGTGTAAAAGTAATTCCGATATCCTATTTACATAATAATCAAGATAGGTAGATAGAATATTCTTTATTATGTACAATTTCATTTCAAAGCATCTGTTTCATACATTTGATCGGGTATTATAATGTTTTTTTTTATAAATAATTATAGCTGACCAATACATTTTATGGGTCAGCTATTATCTCGTAGGAGATAACCAGAGACTCGTAAGTCAAAGGAAACCGTGTGCAATGAAAATAACTATTTCGATATAATTGTATTGAAGACATGACGTCAATCGGTATTATTTGTTCAGTCAACTTTTTGATGACCTCTATGACTCTATCATGAAAAAATTGCATGATTCAGTGTTAATTTTGATTGAATAGGTATTTTTAACCGACTTCAAAAAAAAGGAGGAGGTTCTCAATTCGTCGGGATATTTTTTTTTTATGTATGTTCCCTGATTACTCGAAGACGGCTGGACCGATTTGAAAAATTCTTTTTTGTTTGAAAGGGTATACTTTCAAGTTGGTCCCATTGTCATTTGGTCACGATCTGATAATGGGATCTTGGAGAAATCGAGGGAACTCTTCAAATATTAAAGGCACATCTATAGCGATTTGGGTATTTTTGATGAGCAGTTGACATAACTTAGATAAATTACAAATTAACCCACTAAAAAGTGAAAAAAAAACTTTTTTACAAAAAATACAACCGACTTCCAAACTACAAAGTGAAAAATAACTTTAATTTCGGAAGTCGGTGTCAAAAAACTAAAATACTGATCCAATGACACCGACTTCCGAAATTAAAGTTATTTTTCACTTTGTAGTTTGGAAGTGGGTTGTATTTTTTGTAAAAAAGTTTTTTTTAATTATGGCTATATTATAAACAGTACCTGGGCGACCGAGTTCAAATAGAGAATACTCATTTAATAGTATACGAAAGTTCATACTAATCCATGTTTAGAACCTACTTATACTTATTCCATACTACCATGTCATGCTGCCATGTCATTATTTTAATGGCATTATTCATTATCTTATTCTAAACTTTGGGCGACCGAGCTCTGCTCGGGTGAAAATACGGAGAAAACTAATATTCCCAGATCTGAGACTATACTACTAGATCAGAGACCTTGCTAGATCGATTTTTCGCCTTCGTAAACCCCTATTTTGCAAATTTCATCGAAATCGTTAGAGCCGTTTTCGAGAACGTGAGTACAAATATATATATATATACACACACACGCTCGTTTAATAGTATAGGATTTGGATACTATTCTATATATATAAAGGTGCATGGTCATGCTCATGTCCAGCAACTGCTAATTTTTAGGGTTCCGTACCCAAAGGGTAAAAACGAGACCCTATTACTAAGACTTCGCTGTCTGTCCGTCCGTCTGTCTGTCACCAGGCTGTATCTCAAGAACCGCGATAGCTAGACAGTTGAAATTTTCACAAATTATGTATTTCTGTTGCCGCTATAACAACAAATACTAAAAACAAAATAAAATAAATATATACATCAAACGCGATTTTTTTGCTCTTTTTTGCTCGATATCAATCATGGAAACTGGTAGGCACTTGAAATATTCACAAAATACTTAATTGTACATTTACTTTAATAATAAATAAAATTCTTTCCTCTTTTATTTTAAGAAACATTTAAAAATGTAATTTAATAAGAACTAAAATGAATAAACGAATAAAATTAAAATTAAAAAATATTTAGGGGGGCTCTCATACAACAAGTGATTTTTTTGCCGCTTTTTGCCCGATATTTGCCCGATACACCAGGTAAACGCTTGAAATATTCACATAATATTTATTTTTATATTATTACTTATTTCTCACGCCAAAACCCACGAAATGAGTCAAATTTTGCTTGCAAGATTTGGTTACAGCCAGACTCCATGGTTACAGAGAGACACCAGGACAGGAGAAACTAAAGAAAGGTTACAATGTGAAATTTGTGTACCTACTGTTGTTTACCTAGTCAATGGTACGGAACCATTCGTGCGCGAGTCCGACTCGCACTTGGCCGGTTTTATTAGTAGTTGCTGCACATGAGCATGCGCTTGAACCTGATTTTTCAAGTTAAAAATATAAACGTAACATAACGTCTGTAATCCCCGAAGGTTTAAACAGAGGTGTACCTTAGTACACCCACATTTCGCCAGTTATGTTTATGGGTCAACTTACATCGAAAGAGCGGCGAAGGGCAGCGAAGCGGAGCGCAGTTTCAGTGTCATATGAATTGTAACTTTATTTTACTTTTTTTTTTTTTTTTTTTACTTATTATCGCGAGAAACTCGAACGAGTCGCGCGGATGCCCGCGGCGCCGCGGGAATTCCGGCGAATTCCATAAACGGGCGCCTTCTCTACCGAGCGGGTCGCTGCGCTTTGCTGCCCTTCGCCGCTCTTTCGGTGTGAGTTGACCCTAAGTCCTATGCAATAGGGGGCGAGCCTTTCGCCATCAACCGGGCACAAATTCAAACTCCGAGCTGCTAGTAAAAAATTCCTGATGGAAAAAGCCCAATAACACTTTGCCTGACCTGGGAGTCGAACCCAGGACCTCATGCACGAAGCAGTTAAAAATATGTCGGCAGAGAATACAAGTAAAATATTTACATCAATCATGAGTGAATAACGTTGTGTTCTGCGCGATATTGCCTCCGTTATCAATCACGATAATGCCTACTCGTTTTTATCACTTACATTGTTTGTATTTTATCGCACCTCTCGACGACAGCTACTTAAGGTTCCACTAGTCCACGGTTAAGTTATTCATTAATTTAATGTATTTTGTATTTATTTATCTAGTTTTTATTATGTTTTATTCAATATAGCCTGAGTAAGAGTCAGCAATATCCTAAAAAATTACTATAGACAACCCCTAAACAACCCATTTTCGAAAAATTTTACATTTCATATTTCAAAATATTAAATTGGGGTGCGCGCAAGACCTCTATTTGCAGTAAGTTCTTGTAGTACGAACGCAGGCTTGCGTGCACCCCTACGTCCCCTTGCCAATCGAATCGACTTTTTTTCTGTCTCTGTTCAAAAATTTTGAAGTGTTATCTACAAAACAATTTTAGATCATAATAGTTAAATTAATATTTACTCATTCTCTCTCCCTCTCTCCTTCTCTGTTGTTTGCATGCCTGTCTGTTTAAGTTCACTACTAACTACTTTTCCGTTTTAACAGCTTAACGCGCTATTCTAAGCTGTTAATACGATTAATACGATATAACTTTTAATATGTTGTGGAAAATGTCGTAGGTATATTTGTAATTCTCGTATATTTAGCATTTGTAATTCTCGTATATTTATGACTTAGTATAAGATTTTAATGTATAACTGTTTATTTTCCCGAACAAATAAAATGAATGAAATAAAAATATAAAATGTCAAACGACTCGAAAAATTGTTGACATTTGCATAGGAGTCAAAAGGGGTCATTTGGTCGTAAATGACCTCTCCTACATCCCCTTAACGGATTGCCGACCTATAACCAATAACCATAGACAACCCATTGTGTTCTGGTTACAGGTACTTAAGCTGGAGCAAGCTAAATGGTATAATAATTTCGAAATTGTAATGAGTTATCCGCCTATGCTATCGATATAGTTCTAGAATTCTAGATTATGACTTCTCATGCAAGGAAAGAGAGCAAAAATTTATCAGCTTTTTGATTTACACAGAACATAAAAAAAAAAATACTCAAGTTATCAGCCCATAAACCATGAATGCTGAACAATAATTTCAAGTAGTGGAGTGGACACCAGGCACTAACCACACAATAAGAAGTAGCAGGAGTCCACTTGAAGCCTCGTACAGACTGGTAGATGCGACACCCGTGATTGTTCTACCGTGAAGTTTTCTTAGAAATTGTTTTATTAGAGTCGCGTCTAGTCTACACGAGGCTTGATACTGATAGCAACAAAACCATTATCATTTACTGGCCAGATACTAATTTGAGGGCTTTTTATAACTGTTTGTACTTAATAGGCAAAATCACCATATTAAATGGCATACACAACAGATTTAAATATTTGTATCAAGTTATCAACATACCTTTTTGAGCACTTCGCAGGCGATCGGCACCATGGAGTTAACGGGGTTGGTGATGATGGCCATAATGGCTTTGGGGGAGTTTTTTGCGACGCATTCGGCCAGGTCGCGCACGATCCCTGCGTTGGTCTTGAACAGGTCATCTCGGGTCATGCCGGGCTTGCGGGGCACTCCAGCGGGGATTACCACCACATGCGCATCTGTGGATGGCAACGAACTTAGATAGATAGCTGTTGGAAGCGGCTAGTGGTTATATGTTAATTATTTGCAATGTTAAACACTCAGTTTTAGAATTGTGAATTTGAACTTGTTACTTGTCAAACTCTAATATTACTTCAATATGGCTTCATCGGAATTTAAGAAGTCAAAACAGTGGATTTTACAAAAAAAACAGCTATGACTAGCAGTTATTTTTTGTATTCATTTCATTTTGTTTTTCTTTTTCACAAAAAGACAAATAAAAATAATTATAAAGAATATAAAAAAATAACAGTGTTGGTGAATATCCCTTCTATTTGAGCAAAATGGTCACAGAACATTTTTGCTGAGCACTTTACACAAATAGAGATTATATGTATACGATTTGGTCCATTGTAGTATGCCTGAGAACATATTATTTATTATTAACATAATGGAGATGAGTTATAAGCTTCATACAAAAAAAAAAAAAACTTTACACATCCTTGTTTGGGTGCACTTGCACAGGGATTCATATATGTGTACCAAACAATTGGTCCATTGGATTTGAAGCATATTTACTGTGACAGATAGACAGACAAGTGGACCTATAAGGGTTCTGTTTTTTCATTCGGACGTATGGAACCCTAAAAATGACTACTGAAATGCTTGATGTTTGGTTGAAGTTGTAGAAATTAATGCATATATTTCCACTATTTAAAAGACCAAACATAAAACGTTGTTTCCTTTTCAATAACAGAGTTATCTAATTGAACAAACAAATGATTGAATTTAACTGAAAGATCAAATCCCACATATAAAGATTAAATTTTTATAAGTACCATGACTGAATACAAACATTTGTGGCCCAAATTATTTGGTTTTAATGTCAAGGTTGAGATATTTGGGTCTTATTACGAAACAGGTTTGGTCTTACACGAATAACCTTGAATAATCTCAATTTAGCACCAAACATCAATGAACTTGAAACATTTTAGGTTATGTTATGTAACAGGCAAATATTTGAAGTTTCACTGTTAGGGGTGGTACATACTTGAGACTGCCTCGGCCAGCTGTTCCTTGCCCTTGTAGCCCTTGACCACAGCGGGGGTATCCATGTGGGACAGGTCGACGGCAACGCCTGGGGTAATCGGCGCGAGGTCGTACAGCGCCAGGGTGCTTATCAACGGGTTGTGCTTCAGCAGCAGCGACAACGGCTGGCCGATGCCGCCGGCTGCACCAGCAACCATCACTTTGAAATGCACCTGGAAAAAACATCATTTACCAGAAATTTTGATTATCAATCCGCCGTCAAACAGTTTTTGAACACCGCTAATCAGGTACCTGAGAGGTGGTGGAAAAGTTTTTGGCGCCATTCTGGATGGCCACCGTGGCGACGGGTTTCAGTGCACGGGAGAACATTTTGTATCGTCTATTTTTTAGTAAAAGCCACTAATTTATGAAGACAATAGCAAGAAGTCCACCTGACCCTGATGACCTTTTGAAGATAACTCCTTCTCCTTATAGATTTATCAAGTGACGTAACTACTGTCAGTCAAGTTTAGGTATGGGCGTTATTGCACGTCACTATTTACAATGTAGCCAAATAACTAGTTTCGAGTCAAACGATAAACTCGTGATTTTGTAAGTAGTTACATTTTTGATGTAGTCAGTCTTAGCCCACATTCGCACGGACATAATAAAATCGCGGCGATTTTTTTTGTGCATTTGATTTTCAACGCTCTGCTTAGCTGTAGCAAGTTTGCTGGGGTTCATCTACCAGGGGTTTTGTCCTAAGTCACTCTTACTTGCCGGCAGAACTAATGAAAACACTGGTGGTTCCCATAATATTATGAATAGAACGGGCGACATACCAGATAAGTCAAACTATCGACCTATGTCTCTCGCAACCACAATGGTAAAAGTGTTAGACCGTATGATTGATTCTAGCTTGAAGGCATGTCTATCCGTGCATGACTCGCAGTTTGGATTTCAACCTGGACTGTCTGCGGAAAGCGCCATAGTAAGTATCAAGCATACGGTCCAGTATTACACTGATCGTATTTAAGACATGATTGACATTTCCCTCCTTTTTACCAACTTAAAAAAATATAAGTATTTCCTGCACAGTAAAATTGTTCAAGTTTTCACTTTTGTCGGTACTCCCGGAGTGCCACTGTTTTTTTTTGCTGTCATATATATATATTTTTAATTTTACTAGAAATACCTACATAAACTGAAAAGATCGGAGGTCCACATTTTGTTTTACCGTCCCGGGCCCCCGACAGGCTTAGTCCGCCACTTTGTCCTCCTGTTCTGACTGTACTCCGACTATGTGACCACCCTCTGACTCGAAGGCTGGATCCGCCCTTGGGAGTGTACCGGCAGGAGTCCTCGGGATACTACAGTATTGGTATAAGAACCAAGATTTAGCGCCGAGAGTTGAAAATCCAACAGTGTGCTTTTTCAACGCGTTGGGACGACAGTGCGTCCCAACGCGTTGGATTCTCAACGGTCGGCTTAATACCGAAAGTTGAAAATCCAGTGCGCGATAAAATCCCGCCGTGATTTTATTACGTCCCGTCCGTGCGAACGTCGACTAAGGCCTGAATAAAGTATGTAGGGAAGTTTATTTGTGTTTATCAGTTTATCGTTAATAATGTCACTGCATAGATACAAAAACTAATTCATTCCAAAAACTTGTGATATGTAAGTAACAGGTGACATATGTAATCATTTAATATTTTTGCTTCGTAAGTAATACTTCGATAGAATCATCATATTCATCATGTTGGACCACTATCAGAATTTGAAAAAATAACTAGTTACTAAAATCACGTTTTTCAGGCGACGCCTTAAGTCACTAGTTACGTTACGTTTCACGAAAACCACGTAACGACACACCCCTAGTCAAATTATTTCACGTCCTAACTGTCAAGATAAACACGTAACACGTCACCAAATGCAAAATGCATGCAAAATCGATCATTACGAGTCTAACGTGGTGACAAATAAAACTAAATATTTTCTTGCAGACCTATGAATCTATGATGATGGCACTACTTTGTCGACAAGTGCTAGTAGGGGAGGGCGTGTCAGACTCCTACTGACTAAAACCCACCCGTGTTCCTTCAATTGCCATGGTGCCACGATTTCCCTATCGGCCCATATTCGCAGCCCCGGCAGGCATTGGCCCTAGCGGACCCCGTCAATTCTGCTGACATCTCTTTGAGGCGCGCGTGGAACACAACGCGCCGTCGACCCGGGCTTAGTCCTTATCGGACAGCGAGCTACCCACTGCTCACCGTCCGCAAGCCCGCGCCTACGGTGGCCGGAACTCTGCCTTTGATTCCCGACGCCCAGGGCGTCTCCTCCTGCGGCGGATAGGGGCGCGTGGGCGCGAAATTTCCCTCTCCCTCACGCGCTCCGCCTCCTCCTTCGCGAGCATTATTGCTTCGCAGAAGGAGGTGACGGCCTCCCATTTCCTCTCGCTCCGTAGCATGGCCCGAATCAGGGCCGGACGCGAGAGATCACCGCCGCCGATGGCCTTCACGAGGACACGGCGATGCCCTGCCCAAGCCGGGCAGACCTCCACCGTATGCTCCACCGTGTCCTCTGGGCGATCGACACAGTGACGACACCCGGGCGTTTCCTCCCGCTTTATCCTGAACAGGTACCTCCCGAAAAAGCCGTGTCCGGTGAGGACCTGCGTCAGGCGGAAGGTGAGGACGCCGTGGGGCCTCTCTAGCCACTCCTCAAAGAGGGGTCTTATCACCGCAATTGTGGCGTGCCCAGCGCTGGGTTGCGACAATCGCACTCTCCATTCCGCCATGAGATCCCGCCGGAGCTCTGTCCGCTGTGCCGCGATTTCGGCATCGGAATTAAGCCCCGGCGTTTCGCCTCCTCGCACCACTCCCAAATGTGCGCGAGGACCTTTGCCTCCAGATACCATGGTGGTACTACGGCAAGGAGGCTCGCCGCCTCGCAGGAGACCGTGCGGTATCCTCGGGCCAGCCGGATGGCCACGACCCTTTGGGACGCGTTCAGCCGGCGGGCTGGTTGCCGCCTTAATGAAGGCACCCACACCGGCGCCCCGTAAAGGGCCATGGACCGCACGACCCCCGCGAGCCTCCGGCAGGAGGCGTTTGGACCTCCCAGGTTGGGCAGGAGCCGCTTCAAGGCAGCCCCGGCCCGGATTCTAAGTTACCTAAGTGCGATAGTTGCGCCCTGATTTCTTCCAAACTCTTTTTTGCCAAGTTGTAAGTCAGTAAAATTTATGCAGCGTATCACATTTTGTGTTTTTCCGGTTATTTTATCGTAACATTATGAAATGGGGTTTAAAACTGAAAACTCATCATAGGTGGCAGCACAGTTATTCGTCTTCAAACCGCGGAAACCGCTATTGTTGACAACAATGGCGGTTTCCGCGGTTTGAAGACGAATAACTGTAAACCTATACACAACAATTTGTTGTGTATAGGTTTACTTTTGTGTCAATCACACGTACGAAAACGAGATAACACGTTTGCAACTTGGAGTGTAGCACTATTAAAAGAAGTGCTAAAGAAGAATAGGGGAAGCGTCTACCACTGGTAAAAAAGCAGCTTCAGTGGAAAAGTCAATAAATTAAAAGAACGTTTTATAATTATAGGTTATTTTGTGTTTGTTAACAGAAGTTCTTTTTTTTAGACTGGAGGCGTACGACATAAATAATCTGGAGCCTTACTGTGACGTGTTGAAGCCGTAATGTTCCGCTGTGAAAATGGGACAGTGCTATTTATGCTGTATAGCTCCATCTCTTTCTCACACTGGAACAAGATGGCTAACGTCGTAATACAGCCCCTGATCAGAGTTGAAAACGAACTCGAGGATGATCTTTTGACTGAAAAACTTCAGATGTTAATTCTAGCACTGCTCTATTACGATAATACAAAACACACACGCCTTTACTAACTATAATTTAATATCATATCATAAGTGTCTAAAAGAAAACATACTTAGTTCTCTCGGGAGCATCACCTGTAAACGAAGTCTCAAAAGGATAGCACATGGTCTCGCCGAAATAACGGGATTTGAAATTTTTTTCAGAGATTTTTCTTTCACAGTTTTCGTCTTCTAACATCTTTGGTAAATACAAGGGTCCCCATACTTTCACAGTTACACAGGTGCGCAACGGGACATATTATTAGTATGCGCAAAAGAAGTCGCTTGTTTACAAAAAAATTACGGATAGTGACGCAAGCGGTCAAATTCTTTAGACTATAGATGTAAAACAACCGATTTAAATCAAATGTTGCGGTTTTTAACCGGAGCGTAGGGCGCTGTCTGTTCGAAGTAATATGCTGGCCCGTAGGTTTGCAGGGTGTTCTTACGATGTAAAAATGACGCTTTTTCGAGCCTACTGTCAGACTTTTTACACCTGCAGCCTTTGGGTCAAGTATACGCAGAAGGCATACAGCACCCTGCGTGTGCAGTATAACAATGCCTTCAGGATGCTTGTGGGGCTGCCGCGGTATTGTAGCGCTTCGGGTATGTTTGCCGATGCGAGAGTGGATGATTTTTATGCCATCATTCGAAAACGATGCGCTTCTCTCTGGCACAGAACAGATATCAGCACCCACGGCATGTTGAGAGCATTGAGTGACCGGTGGGACTGCCCGATGCTTGGTCGATGGGTGAGACTGCACACACAGATCTGCTCTTGATAACTGTAGGTACGTGCATTTTATTTTATCTATTCCTATTATGTTATTATTATTATGCCTATTTGTGATTTTTATGTGTGTATTGTGTTTTTTGTATGATTTGTGATTCATTTCTATTATGATATTATTATGTAATTTGTGATGTATTTCGATTATGTTGTAATTAATGATTTTGTTTTGATGTCAATATTTACCTACTGATGTAATTCTATGGACTTCAATGTCTGCAAATAAATGATTATTATTATTATTTTCGGTTCTTTACATTTCTTCTCATTTAAGAGAGGTCAAGAAACCTTACACACGGGTCGGGACCAAGTATGTAAGGTAAAATTTAGATTGAAAAGGTGGATGACAATGTTGAAGAAGTCAGGAACTTTCGGGTGATGCGACAGGTGTTAAGGATGGTTGCTTTTTGGAGCATGTAAAGTGTGTGAGTAGGCATCTGTAGGGTGTTAAGGCTTTGTGTGAGAGATTTTGGTATTATACCAGTAGATGAAAGGACAACGGGGACAATATGAACGGTTTGTGCTTTCCATTGGGTTTTAATTTCTATGGCGAGATTTATTATTATTATTATTAAACGCCAAATAAATCGTTTTAAACGGTTGAAAACTTGCCTACAAAAATAAAAGTACTGTGTTTTACACTTCATTAGGTACGGGCAATTTTTAGTTTATAGAAAATCAATAGAAAGTACTTACCTACATTACCTACTACACGAAAACTTAAGTATGTGAGTAGGTACCAATACCTACCTTATTTTTGGGTAGTTTATGTATGTGCATGTGTGTGTAGGGTAGGCAAACTGGCAACGTTGCGTCGAAGGGACGACTGACGACGTCAACGAGAGTGCGAGTGTTAGTTTGGTTTTAAACTGAATCAAATTGATTATTTAAATCGTTTGTAAACAATGAAAAAAATGTTTATTTACTAACACAAAGTTTTTAACTTATCAATAGAGATTTTATAACTTAGGTAGGTAATACCTACGCTTGGTCGGACGGACTAACTAGAACTATAAGTACTAGAAGTATATCAGTTTAATACACATTTAAAAAATCTTTACACAGTTTATAGGTACTCCGTTTTATAACCCTACCTCGGTAAAATCAAGAAAATGTAGTTATAGAAAAACATAGTCATCAACACCAACCGTTTTAAATCGAAAAAAGTGGTTTATTTCGGTTTTTGATTGGTTTAATTGGTTTTAAACCGGCCTTACATCTATAATTCGTACCATCAACGACCTTCAAACTCAAATTGATGGGTTAAATGTTGTTTTAGTGAATTCGCTAGGGTATTACTATTTATATTATGCTACAAGCAAAATAATACTTATATTATAAAAAAAAAATTGTACTATATTTTTGTTAGTAAATAATAGTAAATATGTACAGACGCACAGTGGAACGAATGTATGGGAGCGGTTGGACGTAGACATTTCCGAAAAAAAAGAGTAAAATTATGCCAAACTAATGATGCCATCTTATTCGATTACTTAATGCCTTCATAACTTGTGGTGATGAATTTCTTCATAACTCCCATATTTCGGGAGTAATTTGAGAAAATGTGAAATTTTACTATGAAAATGAGTGTATCGAGCTCTCTCCCTCCTGATTCCGGGCTTGTTTCAAGTAGCGGTCTCTAATATCATAATGCTAATACTAAGAGCTATATTTAATACTAAGACACATAGTGCGCCAAATGTGCACTTTCTGGGATAAAGAGTGATGTTTATTTTATAACACAATTTTTTTATTTTTTGTTTATTTTGTTGATTAAAACCGTTTTTCTAAAGGTTTACCTTATTACAATAACATTTCTGAGCAGCCAATTAGAGAAGATATAAGCTAATTAGGATATATAATTAGGGACTTAAGGTTTACATATAAAACTGATGCACTAATGATTACTGATAAGAACATTGCTATTATTTAATTACTAAATGGCTCTTAATACACTAATTTAGCATGCATCATTTACTAATTATCACAATAACTAATTACCTTGCAATATTTAACAAAGGATACCTGGGATACCTGGATTTTATATAAATAGGTCACTATTAGTAACTTTAAAATCAGTGTTGATTTACACCTCGTTGTATCCAAGCTAATCTCGCAATGTATTTTCCAAATTTTAATACAAATCTTGATATTCACGTTGCTTTATGCGCACGCGCACATAAAGATTTACGCGACTTTAACTATTTGTTCAGTGTTTTAAAAGATAACAGTTGTGTTCAGTTATGTGAAAGTGCTGAAACAAGTTTAAAAGACTGGTGTCGTCGATTTTGCTACCGCATTTATGCAAAATGGACACAGTCTGGAAGAAGCACAGATAAGTTTCGGAAGAAACATGAGATTTGGCTACAGGCTGCAATTCAATGGCCGGAATTACAGAATGAAAATATGGAACCTTCTACAGAAAATATAAGTGACGTCATCGAGCCCATAATTTCTCCTGCTAAATCTGATGCTTCAACTTGTACACATCCTAGTCCTCGTAAATCTTTTGAGGACCTTAGTAACCGGCAAAAAAGAAGACGCACTGAAGATAGTCTTTCATGCAGCAGTAGCAGCGCTGAAATTATGTTTTCGGCCGAAAGGGCGCTTCAAAAGGCAGGACAAAGCGATACAGCTTATGTTATGAAATACTTGACGGAGAATCCAGAAGAGGCCTCAAAAATCAAAGCCTTCATTGAAGGTAAATCAATTCAGGTACGGGAAATATCCCCTTTGAAGGCATTGGCTCTTTATGTATCGATGAACTTATCGAAATGGCGCTATAACACTCTTCGGGATTTCAACACTCAAGAAGGAGCTCTTCAATACCCGAGTTACTACATGTTGGTTAAAGAAAAAATTAAGTGCTATCCGGCCAAAGAAGATCTCACAGTTACAGAGAGCTCTGCAAAAATCAAATTACAAGCCTTGATGGATTTAACCTCAAGAAGACTTATTAGGTCGTTAGAAACCCCTGTTGATCCCAATCAACAGCTCGTATTGACCAGCAAATGGGGTTTTGACGGATCATCTAGCCAAAGCATTTATCATCAAAGGACGAGTGAAGATGAGCAAATCGATCTTGCTAGTAATTTTATGATTAGTCTTGTACCACTGCGGCTCGTCTCAAAAGGTGTAACAATTTGGGAAAACGAGCGACCATCTTCCACTTCATTTTGCCGGCCAATATTGTTTAAGTTTATAAAGGAAACCAAAGAAAATGTGCAGAGAGAGATGGCTGAAATCGAAGCAGAGATTGAAGCCTTAACTCCATCCACCATCACTGATGGAATTAGTGTCAAACACCAACTGCTGTTGACAATGATTGATGGTAAAATTCATTCCATTATATCCAATACAGCAGCTTCAGTGTGTGACATATGCAAGGCTTGTCCTAAAGAAATGAATAATTTAGAGTTAATCAAAGATAAACACGCAAACGAGGACATGTATAAATATAGCTTAAGCACCCTTCACGCTTGGATTCGCTCAATGGAATGCTTATTACACATTTCCTACAAATTAGACATAAAATCATGGCAAGTAAGGGGTGATATAGCAAAAAGGCAAGTTGATGACAGGAAGAAAAGAGTTCAAGAGGCTGTAAGAAGAGAAACGGGCTTACTTCTCGATGTTGTGAAACAAGGCAGTGGATCCACCAACAATGGCAACTCGGCAAGGAGATTTTTTGAAAACTACACTAAATCTGCTGAACTGACCGGAATAGATGCTATGCTTTTAAGAAAAATCTGTGTGATCTTGCAGTGTATTTCATCAGGAGAGAAGATCAACGTAACTAAATTCCGAGAGTTCTGCTTTGATACTGCTAAGCTTTACGTGGAGTTATACCCATGGTATTATATGCCTTCTTCACTTCATAAAATTTTAATGCATGGGCCAGACATAGTTCAGAACATGTCAATTGTGCCCATTGGTTTTCTATCCGAAGAGGCATCTGAGGCTAGAAATAAAGATTTTAGAAAATATAGAGAGGGGCATTCTCGAAAGCATAGCAGTATCTCATGCAATGAAGATATTATGCACAATCTTTTACTGTCTTCTGATCCACTTGTTACAAGTATCCGTCCAAAAGGAAATAAGTTTGTAAAAAAATCTTCTTTTAAGGAATTTTATGAGCTTACGGATTCTGAGAAAAGTGATATCGAATTTGTTAACATAAATGATTTAGCGGACATCGATTCTGAATTTGAATTAATTGATGATGATGATGATGACGAAGATAATTAAATGATGTTATTGTTTTAAAATGTGTAACTTAGTAAATTAGAGCTTACATCTTAATTATTTATTGTACTTTTAATGAAACTAGGTAATTTATTATCAACTTACTTAAAAGTCATACTCTCATCAGTTCTTGTGAATATTTTTGTTAATATATATTTCTGTATATATATAATATATTTATAGACCTCTTAATAAGTCTGTCTGCGGTTTAAAGTAAATACAAATGGGGAAAAAACGTTTTTTTTTTTTAAATTTTCATTTCCTTTTATCCCAGAAAGTGCACATTTGGCGCACTATGTGTCTTAGTATTAAATATAGCTCTTAGTATTAGCATTATGATATTAGAGACCGCTACTTGAAACAAGCCCGGAATCAGGAGGGAGAGAGCTCGATACACTCATTTTCATAGTAAAATTTCACATTTTCTCAAATTACTCCCGAAATATGGGAGTTATGAAGAAATTCATCACCACAAGTTATGAAGGCATTAAGTAATCGAATAAGATGGCATCATTAGTTTGGCATAATTTTACTCTTTTTTTTCGGAAATGTCTACGTCCAACCGCTCCCATACATTCGTTCCACTGTGAGACGCCAGCACATCAAGCTACCCAAAACTGTCAAATTTTCCCAATCAACTTTGAACTTTAGACTTCAGCGATAAAGTTGAAAATCTATTAAATAAATTTGACAGATTGTAGTAGCTTGAAGTGCTGGCGTCTGTACCTAATGCTGTGTTTTTATGTTTTTTAGTTTTAATAGTGTGGTTAGTTTATAGTTTGGTTTATTTGTATAAGTTCTTAGCTGTCGCATTAGGGTAAACCCTGTAATGATAGTTTAATTAAGCTGTATGAATAAATAATAAAAAAATAACCTTACCCTGCATTCCGAGTTACGTTAAAAGTGATAACATCGCGAATCCGACCAAATTTTATAGTCACAATTATTACTCAATTATATTTTGTGACTTAAATTTGGTCGGTTTCGCGATTTTATCACTTTTAGCGTAACTCGGAATGCGGCCTTTGTCTGTCACTGTGATATCATGACAATATGATATTGACACATTGACAGTTCAATGAAATGGAAACAATTTCGTATCTTTTATTGAATATCCAGAAGAATTTAAAATTTGGATGTTTTTTACAGTTGTAGTTCATAGAAGAAACCAAAATGAACGTTATACAAGCGGTTAAACTGTATATAACCAGAATGACGGAAGAGAGTGGGCCGGGAATGAAAGTTATTCTCATGGATAAGGAGACCGTAAGTTGTACGCCCCATTGATTGTGAACAAAAACAAAGTTCTTGTTTATTTACTCAAATTCTATTGTGTGTAACATCGTTTAGTGATATTTATTATTGCTTCGTAAAAGGTATAGAGTTAAATGTGGTATCTGTGGACATCAATTTGATTGCCTGCAGGTTTCTCTTTTGGCAGGCAAAAGACACTTATTTGAGGCCTTCAGTAGACAAATGATATTTATTTTGTAAGTAGGTGATAAATAAAAGATTTACACATCGAAGAATTTTAAGCTAGGCGTTGAAATCAATGCCCTCGTAATTTAATAAACTAAGTACATTATTTGTTAAGGATTTGGCAATTAACTAAATGCCAGTTTATTATGTTTAGAGCATAGTTTGACTTTGATATGACCCACACAGGATTAATGATTGTGCCTATGTTGTAGAATGTCAGCTTTTAAATGATATAAGAATGAGTGTTGACTAAGTATGAATGTGTTTATTTGTCTAAAATTGTATGACCTGTTTACATAACTGACGTATTATTTTAAATTGATATTATTTCTTGTAATCTATTGGCATGCTACCTTAATTTTAATAAAATTGTTTATTTGTGTTAATTTTGTATGCCATAAATGTGCCGTAAATGCAAACCATAGTATGCATATTTTAGACAATATACTATCTGTAACCATACCTATGTTTATCAAAATAAATGATTGATTGTTCCTTTTGTTTCTTTGATTTTCCTATCTAAAGGTGAAACAAGGCGTCCATTGATTCTAAGTTGAACATTTTTATTTTTGTACTGTTTCAATGTACGTTGTATCTGTTGTGTTCTGCTGTTCATCTTTTCAGTATACATTAAAGAATTTCTATCTCTCCATATCTATTTTTTAGAAGTATAGATGTGTGGTATAAAGCTGTGCTGTGTGGCAAAATTCAATACTTACAAAGCAGCAAACCATTTTTTTGTAATTTATTGTCACTATAATATAAACAAAATAAAAAGATTACAAAAACACTTTTTTTTGGGTTATTTATTTCTAATAGATGAACTGACACTGTCAAATATATTTTTCATTTCAGACAAGCATAGTTAGCATGGTATTCAGCCAGTCTGAGATATTGCAAAAGGAGGTTTATTTATTTGAGAGGATTGACAGCCATTCAAAGTGGGACAATATGAAGCACATGAAATGTATTGTTTTTGTGCGACCAACTTCAGAGAATATTTCATTGTTATCTCGGGAACTGAGATACCCAAAATATGGAGTGTATTTTATATGTAAGTAGAAATAAAAAGGTAATCTTGGATAACATAATACTCATAGTTTTGTTTTGCCTATCATGCTGACTTCGGTCGCACACTACCTATATCGCCGTCACCAGGACAGCACGGCAGTAGACAAACGCCCTTACAATTACCTTTTTTTGTTTTAGATTTCAGCAATGTGATATCTAAGGCAGACATCAAGACGTTAGCGGAGTGTGATGAACAGGAGACAGTGCGAGAGGTACAAGAAGTGTTTGCCGACTACCTCGCTGTAGACCGGCATTTGTTCTCGTTCAATATTGTTGGATGCTTGCATGGTATGTATTGCAAGACTTCCAAAGGAAGAAGGAAAGATTGGTATTTATAATTTTTAAATAATAATGATGGAAGAATATTAATGTAGTCTCTTTGTATTCCCAGATACTTCCATGAACAAAAGTGTGAACTGGATTTTCGATCTAGTTTCCAAACGTTTTTTTTTTTTTTTTTTTATCCTTTATTAAAAAGAACCTGGTTCTTAATAATTAATTACAATCTAGCCTATAAGACTAATAAGCAATTTTAATCTAACTTAATTTTTACGTAATGATTATTTAAAAATAAATTAGAATAGTGTTGATTGTACTTTACACAAGTTCGTTCCACTTTCTTAGAGTCTGATATTTTAATATAAACACTTTGTTCATGTGTTGTATGTGTGTCATTGGCACTATTATTTCTACACTTTTTACACTACACTAACTCAAAAGGTTTTGTTCGTTTTAGTCTTCGCACTATATTTGTTTGGTCTAGCAGCTGAATTGCCTCGATGTTCACATGTCGGTGGAGTCGGTGTTCATGGGCCTCAGCAAATTTTTGGATTATTATGGTGACGGGTTCCATTTTTAAGTCACGATGGAGGTCGTCATTTCTTATATACCAGGGCGCATTAACAATACTCCTGAGTACCTTATTCTGGAATGTTTGTATAATTTTGATGTTGGTCGGTTTAGTACAGCCCCACAGTTGGATGCCATACGTCCATATCGGCATGAGAATATGCTTATATATTAAAATTTTGTTGTGTATCGATAGGCAAGAACCCCGTCCAATCAACCAATACATGTTTTTAAAACGCATGTCTAGCTCCTGTCTTTTCTTTTTGACGTGCGCTTTCCAGCGCAGTTTTGCGTCAAGCGTTATGCCAAGGTATTTGGCTGTATTTGCATATGGTACTTGTTGGCCATTTATGAAGATTGGGTGGTAATCACAATTCTTGTTAGTGAAATCAATGTGAAGTGACTTCGATTCATTCAATTTGATTCTCCATTTTTGAGCCCAGTCATGAACTTCATTTACAGCGATTTGTACCTTTTTGATTGCTTCCGTATGGCATGATCCTGTAGCCATAATGGCAGTGTCGTCCGCAAAGGTTGCAATAGTATTATTTTCCAACTCTGGTATATCATACGTGTACAACAGGTAGAGGACTGGACCCAGCACACTACCTTGAGGCACGCCAGCTTTAATAATTCTTAATCCGGAAAAGGCATCCTCGTGCCTTACTCGAAACATTCTATCTGTAATGTATGATTGCAAGATATCGGCAAAATCATTGGGTAGCAATATTCTTAGCTTGTATATCAAACCCTTATGCCAAACTCTATCAAAAGCTTGTGCCACATCTAAAAATACGGTGGAGCAGACTTTTTTGTCTTCAAGCGTTCTTTCAATGATGTTGGTAATTCTATGTACTTGGTCTATTGTTGAATGTTTTTCTCTGAAACCAAACTGATGGTCAGGGATCAGGTTTTTCTCGTTTATGATAGGTTTAAGGCGTTTTAAAAACAATTTTTCAAACAGCTTTGATAGTATAGGCAACAGGGAAATGGGCCTGTATGATGATGCTTCGTGAGGTGGTTTACCGGGCTTTGCAATCATAATCACTTCAGCAACTTTCCATGGCTCAGGAACATGTTTTAGCAGGAATGCAGCATTAATGAGCCTAGTAAGCTTAACAATGGCTTTTCGCGGGAGATGTTTTAGGATTTCTCCCGTAATAAGGTCATACCCTGGGGATTTTTTTAGGCTCATGATTTGAATTTCCTTTGCAACTTCTTTCGGAGTCACAAGCTTAATTCTTTGGTCTTGCAGAATGTTGGCAAACTGTAGGTTGTCTACAGACACGTCATTTGGCTGAAAGGTTTCTTCTAAGTGTTGTGCAAATCTTAGAGCTTTTTGCTCATTGCTTATGGCCCACTTTCCGTTATCATCTCTGATAGGAGGTATTGGTGTAATTGGCCTTTTGAGTGACTTTGTCGCTTTCCATAGAGAGTATTGCGTTGTATGGTCGCTGGTTAACTGACGTAGGTTAGTATTAAAAGCCTCATCTTGAAACGTCTGTATTTTTCTCTTCAACCTTTTTGTAAGGTTATTCAATAGAGTTTTATCTTGCGGGAATCTAGTTTGCTGCCATCTTTTTCTTTGAGTCCTTTTTTCATATAATAAGTCTATTATTTCTCTTGGGTAGGTATTGCCTTTAAATTTTTTTATAAGCTGTGGTGTGTTGTTCCATGCACATTGTTGGATATTGTTGCTAAAGTTGTTTACCGCCGAGCCGATCTTTGCTTTTTATTGAAGTTTTTAGGTCAATTATATTTTGTAGGTCTAAGCTAAAACTTTCCCAATCTGTAAACTTGTTAACTAATGTCAAGTGGTTTTCTCTTAATAATATTTTGTGACTTAATTTTAATAATATCGGAGAGTGATCGGAGTTCATGTGGTACCCCTCTTCTACACTCAGATAATTGGTTGATATATTTTTGATTACGAAAAAGTCAATAAGGTCTGGTAATTTCTGGAGGTCAGTAGGCCAGTACGTAGGTTTTCCAGTACTTATGACGTCACAGTGCATGTCTTTTACTGCACTTAGAAGCTGACTTCCCTTAGTTGAAGTCAATCTCGATCCCCAATGAATGTTCTTAGCGTTAAAGTCACCGCCTAATATAAATTTCTGTCCGAGGAGTCTGAAGAATTGTACATATTGTTCTTTGCTTATGGTGTGTCTTGGGGGACAGTATACGGCCGCTACTGTCACGTTAAATTTATTTGTTTTGACTGATATCGCTACTGCTTGCGTGTCTGGCTCTTCGTATTTACACTGTTCGTAATGGCAGATATTTTCTTTAATAATAACCGCGCTACCTCCTCGGGCCGCGTTGTTAGGGTGCAGCGAGTGATAAACCTTATAGCCTCTAAACTTTACAAAAGACTGTTTAGTGAAGTGCGTTTCAGAGATCAAACACACATCAATATTTTCTGTATCTAGGACTACTTGCAACTCATGTTGGTGTTGCAGCAGTCCATTGGAATTCCACGCCATTATTTTTAGTGTGTTATTCATGATTGATTTTTATAGTGCTTGGTTCTAACTTCTCTAGTCTCTTGTCAAATGAGGATATGCACTTCAAGATCTGGTTGAGCTTGTCCTCAAGACTTGATGGTTGTGTGCTTGGTTTTACCGCTTTTGCGTATGAGACATTTTTAGATGCATGTGCAGTTATCGCGGCTGTCTGTGCAGACTGTGCACTTTGTTTTGCTGACTGTTTGTCGGTGTTTCTAACAATTTCCTTAGCAGCAGATGGATAATTTTTTGAGTTTTTGTTCTTAATCATTTGCATCTCCTTGGCAACTAAACACCCTCTGTAGTTGGCTGGGTGAGGTAAGCCACAGTGGACACACTTAGGTTTTTCTTGTGCAGGTTTGTTGCAATCAACTGTGAGGTGTTTACCTGTACATTTAACACACCTAGGCTCTTTTGAGCAATACTTTTGGGTATGACCATAAGCCTGGCATCTCTTACACTGCGGTATTATTTTTGATGTTTTAAGCGGGTTTATTTCAACTTTACACCCTAAGATATGTTTAATGCCGTATATTTTACTGACATCTTCGCCATTTTTGAACGATAGAATAAACATGTTCAGCGGTTCTTTTGTTCTCCAGCTTAACTTATTAATTGCATTTTCTATCTGGAATCCTTGCGACGTTAGATCATCTTTAATCCGATCCGGTAGGCAGGAGGAATGTAATTTTTTCGCCACTACTCTTATTGGCCTGGTCTGCTTATCCTCGTAAGAGTGCCATAAACAATTATTTTCTGTTAAGCGTCGAGCAATCTCTCTGTAGGACTCTTCAGTTTTAGCATTTATTTTGACACTATTACCGCTTAACATTTTGGCGGTAAATGTTTCTACTGACTGGGATTTCGTCAAAAAATCGTAGAATGTTTGATAATTCTTAACACCGTCCACTACGATTGGAGGTGGTGCTAGAATTTTTTTAGTGGCTGCCTTCTCTTTGTTGTTAAGTTGCTGCTGCTGAGCGCTAGTTGTAGCTTGTTGTAGTGGTGGTGGAGTAAGGGAGGTGTTCAACTTCCTTTTCTTCCTGTTTTTCACCCTAATCCACTCGGTCTCTTTGGCGAGTTCATCCTCATCCGTGCAGTACTCAACGTCACTTTTAGGAGGCTGAGCAGGTGTTATGGTCTCACTGACCTGCTTATCTGAGGGCTCTTCTTGTGCCTTTAGGCATTCTAACTGTCCTTGAAGATCTTGTACCTGTTCCTGCAAGCTTTGTATGTGGCCGTTCAATTGACGTACCATTTGCTGCAGGTTTTCTCTGTCCGTTTTCTCCTGGATGTAATAATCATACAACTGCTTTTCCAGATCTGTTTTGATTTTAATAGACTGTTTTGCAGCCATTATTTAGTTTTAAGGCGAGCGTGACACTTAAACAATTATAATATTCACTTCATGACGGTTTCCGCACTTTGTAACTGGGTCATCGCGGTGGCCCCGATAGATCGACGTACACCGCGACTACGGTGTTGTGATGCGTCTGCAAAATACTCTAAACTAGAGCACGCGCGCGCGATCGGTACGTCCGTTCACAATAGTAGTTAAACACGACTTTCCAAACATGTGGAAAAACAACTTTAATACCCACACTTAAAGCCACAGTTAGCACTACAACTTAAACATTTTAATTACTTTTCTTAAGTTTAAAGTTTTTGTAGCGAAGACATTACGTACGGTTCATGAAATATAGCCCACTGACAGATAGACGGACGGATGGACAGCGGAGGCTTAGTAATAAGGTTCCGTGTGAAGTATAAACTCAAAGCATTTATTTCAATTAAATCAATTCCAGGCACGAATTGTCAATAAGTCGGTCAGCCAGAAAGCCAATTTTGCTAATTGCCCATTTCAAATCATAGTCGATTCTTATGGAGAAGATCAAGCAAGAAATTCCATGGACACTGTTTTAAATTTAAATACTGTTACAAAAAATCTTTAAATCTTTTACCAGGTCGTTCCTGGAACCAGCATCACCTACAACGCTGTGCTCAAGGCCTGTTAGCCCTACTCCTCTCCGTGAAGAGGCGCGCCGTGGTCCGCTACGAGGCGGCCTCGGAGCCCTGCGCGCGCCTCGCCGAACGAGTACGAGACTTACTGCGGAGGGAGGCTGTGCTCATCGATAACAATATACCATTCAATGGAGAGATCCCAATGCCTCAGTTGCTGATTATTGACAGAAGGGATGATCCTGTTACACCACTCTTGAGTCAGGTAAGTCGTAATAAAATGAGATTTTAATAGTCGCTACGGGTCGTCAGAAGCCCGAAAGCTAAGACTGGAAGCCGACGTCAACATAGCTGTGAAAAGGCTAGGCAGGTGATTAATTTTCATTTTACATAAGCCCTAGATGACGGTGTAAAAATATTTGTGTCGTTCAAGCTGGTACCCTAATTGCGTAATAAAACACAATCACAATCAATTGCTTCAAAGTTGGAAAAAAAAATCTGCTCAACAACGTAAATAACGTATTGAATGTTGTTGAATTGTCAAAATCAAACAAATTAGTGCTAATTGTTTACGAAAATAAGTTACGCAATTAGGCTACTGGTCTGCTGCGCGTGTTTTTACATAAAAACATCGCAACAAAGAGGCGTGGCCAAACTGGCCAAACACATTTGTCTATGCAAATACGACGTTTTGTATGAAAATAAATGTTTATGTGTAAGGTTTTTGTGTAATGTTTCGAAAAAACACGCGCAGGAGAGAAACTGATCGTGAAACAGCCTTTTAACAGTTACTACATTTTTGAGATTCCATTTTCCATCTTATAATTTCTACAGCTTAAAAAGAAGACAGGTAGGTTCTGGCAAAGAATTACTTGCTTTGCTCCTGTACAGAAGAGGTACCTAACTCTTTCATGGGGTGCGTTCCGACTTACACTGTAATCGATTTGAGCGTGCTAACACCCGTACCGTGTTAGCGTTATCGCGATAACGATGTCCCGTGAATCGTCATAGATGACGTCATGACATGCGCCATCTTGCGATAACACCGACCATGCCCTAAATTAATATCACCGTGAGCGCTGTCAAAAATGACAGTGGTGCTGTTTTGTTTTGAGAGTCGAAATTGTGCTTCTGGCTACAGTTGCCACTTAACCAAAGAAGAAGAAGAAATTTGTGGTGTTTACTCAAAGAAATACTGTAATCCAACCATCTTGTGCAAATTTTGGGGTTATGTTATAAGTTTTGACTATGAGCGACCACTGTGAGCAGTGTGAGCGCGTTCACGAGCGTTCCGAGTTGTTGACAGCTCTGAGCTGTCATAATCGTGATATTTAACTAGGAACGCGAAGTAT
The DNA here is from genome assembly GCA_949152395.1 of Agrochola litura. NCBI lineage: Eukaryota > Metazoa > Arthropoda > Insecta > Lepidoptera > Noctuidae > Agrochola > Agrochola litura. The sequence continues at coordinate 11,771,137 of OX424511.1, forward strand.
CGATGTGAGCGCTGTGAGCGATTAAGGCCTAACTCGGAATGCGGCCATGGTAGTCTCCATAAGAGGGGCTCTTTAGGAGTTGAAGTTTACTAAATAAAATAATCTGTACAATTTTCAACCGACTTCAAAATAAATAGGAGGTAATGCAGTCGGCGATGTTTTTTTTTTCATGTGTTTACACTGATTTCTCCGTGTGGGCCGATTTACATGATTCTTTTTTCATTAGTTTGAGGAAGTCCGCGCGCGCGTAGTTGTTCATTAAGAGTGAGGCCTCATTAATGCGTTGCGTTGCGTCGCCGCGTCGTCGCAACGGATCAACTCATTGTATGCCACACTTGCGTTGCGACGAGGCACGACGTCGGAACGCAAAAGGGCGACACACGACGTCGCCTGTTTCCAGTTTGCCCTTCTAGCACTGGAACACTGTCCTTCGTCGCACCGGAGGCGGAGCTCACACAGCGCAGCGCATAACCCTCCCCCGCTTCGTCTTTCGTTCGTCGATCCGGTGAAACGTCGCGTGCGATGACGTAACGCATAATGTGGCATGTTACTACAAAATATATGTAAAACGACGCAGCGTTGAACCTGCGACGCCGACGACACAACGCAACGCACTAATGAGGCCTCACTCTAATTTGGCTTGAGTAGTCTGTGAGTTATCTTCAATAATATGTTTTTAATTAACGTCATATAGATGACGATACACAACATAACATGAATCCTCGTCCCTGAACATAGGTTGATGATGTTATAATATTCACATAGCAAGTTAGTACTGGTACACGAATTTGTGTCGGGTTCCGCAACATAAAGTCTTGTGTGTTCTGTCTTTAATTTTGTTTCATTTTCTGCCACCGACTTCTGAAACGTATGTTATTTTTCACTTTGTATGGTTTTTTTTTGTTAAGTTTGACATATAAGTTTCTAAGAGTTTATTCCATTGTTGAAAAACACTTGCATTTTGTTCGTAGTGGACATACCAAGCGATGGTGCACGAGCTACTAACGATCAACAACAACCGCGTCAGTCTAGCGCACCTACCCGAAGTACACAAGGATTTCAAAGAGGTCGTGCTGTCTTCAGAGCAGGACGAGTTTTATGCTAAGGTGAGGAACTAACTTTTGAGAGATATGGTAAAGTAAAACTGTACAAAGACAATTTGGCGCGTGGCTAAAATCGGAACTAATGTCGCCATTTTGTTTTTTCAATACATTGAGGGTTTTGTGAAATGACGTTCACCAGGTGGCACTGAGACGTCAGGTCCGGGCACCTGTCAAAAGTGTCAAAGCTTCTATATTTTCTTGGAAGTTTATAGAGTGCCGCAAGCGGCATTCTATCACCATCGGTTATGGTGCCGCCAGTTTACGGCATAATAGATAGTGGCGCTATCTAGACTGCCGTAAACGCAGCAGGTCGCAAATCAATTCATTTGACAGTTTTGTGTTCAAATCGTCGCAAGCAATGAAAAAGAAAGGGCATTGACTTTTCTATTAGATAGTACAAAAAGAGTAGAAAGTGATTTAACCTTCTATACAACTACACCATCTGAAATTACCAAGATTATTAGTAAAATGGCCAATAAAAAAATCATGTGGTTTTGATGATTTACCGATATAAATTTTAAAGAAGAATATTGACTCTTTGGCATTCCCACTTTCTATTCCGAAGAGTCTGTCTTTCCAGACCAGTTGAAATTAGCTAAAGTAGTTCCCATATTATATAAAGGTATTAAGACTGATCCAAAAAATTACCGACCCATATCCCTTTTGCCAACCTTATCAAAAGTATTTGAAAAAATCATTAAAACTAGACTGATGGTATATTTAAATGTAAATAAAATCATTTATTAAGACAATTTGGGTATCAGAAAGGCGTCGGTTGCTCAGATGCTATAAACACTCTAAATGACATTATTGATAAATTAAATGACAAAATGGAAGTGGCAGGGCCATTCATCGACCTTAGTTCCGCTTTTGATACGATTGATTATGAATTACTACTAACTTGAATTTTATGGTATCAGAGGCAAGTCCTTACAACTTTTAAGATCCAAAATAAATGTTTGTAGAAATTAAAAGCATCGATGAAAGTAATCATGAAGTCATATACACCTCTATAATTACAAATATAAAACGTGGTGTGCCCCAAGGCTCCATTTTAGTACTAATACTATTTATTTTATTTACAAATGACTTGCTTAACTTTATGCATTATGTTCAGCCTGATGTAAAACTTGTTGTCTTTGCAGATGATACAAATATAATAATTGGTGCGAATGACTTAAAAGAATTGACCAATAATGTAAATAAAAGCCTATAAAATCTGCGATTGGTTTACAGCCAATAACCTTTTGCTAAACACAAATAAAACTAACATCATTTTATTGAAGACTACAACTCGCCATAATGACAATTTAGAAGTACAAATCAAAGGAGACAAAATTGAATTAGTGGACAAAGTAAAATTTTTAGGGATTAACATAGATGTGCATTTAAATTGGAAACAGGAGCTAGCTGCTATTGACTCTTTAATTTCATCAGCATGCACATATGCACTCAGGAGCCTTCGAGATGTTGGACCTAAAGCAACTAAAGGCTATATATCACACGCTGGTAGAATCTAGGTTAAGATAAAGCATAATGCTTTGGGGAATCAGCTATAGTTATAGGTAACTGTTAGAAAGCGTTTATCTTACAGAAACGTGCCATAAGGACTATAGTAAGGATCTCACAAAGATACTCATGTAGAGAGCACTTTAAAGAATTAGACATTTTAACAGTACCAAGTTTATATATATTAGTAATCCTAAATCTCTTAAGAGTATGAAACACAAGAGGAACTTAAGATAAGATAAAGTACAAGAAGGAAGGAATTCAAACACAAAAAGGCACCAAATTTTAACATAGCTAAGCATTGTTCCATATATCAAGCAGTCGAGTTGTTTAATAGGTTACCCTGATTTAAATTCATTAATTTATATCTCTCATTCATTTAAAACTAAATTAAAAACCTTCTTTTTGGAAAAAAAATTATACTCGGTATCAGAATACCATGTCAAATAATAAAAATAATCATCATAATTGCAGTGAACAAGCTAAATAATAAATTATCTTTTGACTTAAACACTATGCTTATCACTAGGACCTTGATGAAGTTATACTCTCAATTATTTTATTTTTTGACATTGAATTTTACATAATATTTGCTAATTTGACATTGTATTAAATTGTTGACACATTTTAAATTAATTTGACTCTTGAACTAACTTTTCACTTCTATTTTAATTAGGCTTTTAAATGTTTCTGCATGTGATAATTTTATTTAATATGTAAATAGTCGTTAATTGTTAAAGAATAAATAAATGGAATGAAAACGGCAAAATAACGCGTCCGTTTAAAGTGCCGTAAGCATTGCATTGTCACTTGTTATTTTGGTTGAGAGTGGAAGTTAGTTCGCTGCCTTTTGATTTGTATTGTGTGTGTGTTTTACTACGTGATATATTAAAAGTCACAATGACTGAATTTACGTCGTTAAAGGATAAAGTTTCATATATTGAGGAGTATGAAAAACAACATTTTGTGTAGTACAAAAGGTACTACTATTGTTACTAGGAGAACTTAGGATGCAAGAGCGAGCGAAGCGAGCTTGGGACTTGGCGCAACCCGACTCGGACAGGTTAGTTCGAAGGTTAATTTTTTTCCATCGTGGTTATTTTTTTTCTATTTGTAAATAATAATAATAATAAATGTTTTTTTTAATCATTTTATAAGAATATTTAAAAATGTAAATTATATGTTTGTAAATGAAATAAAGGAAATAATAATAATAAAATATTTATTTGCGTAAAACATGGTATACAATGGTGTTAAATACAAATTTATATGGCACAAACATGTTTAGCTAGGATAAAAACATAGCATGCAAAATTATAAAGTTAGGTGAAGAAGGCATCCACCACCTACATTTTAAAAAACATCAACATTTTTTATTAAAAAATTATTTTAAACTATAAAAACTGCATTCCAGTAACCATTTGTAAAACTTAATTTTAAATAATCTTGTATTAAATGTTTTGAAGTGCCTTGGTATATTGTTATAGATGCACACACACATTGCTAAGCAGTTATTATTGTATTTAGCTAGTCTAGGTAAATCATTCAACACTAGTTTATGAGGATCTCGTCTGTTCCTAGGATTAACATCATTTGCAGTCTTAAATAATTGCTTATTTTAAATTACAAACACACATACTTCGTAAATGTAAAGTGACGGTAACGGTAACAAACCAAGTTTCTTAAATATTGGTTGGCACGAGTCGTCAGGTTTAAGACCACAAATTGACCTCATGCACTTTTTTTGAGCGATGAATGCCCTAGAGAAATCGGTGCTATTACCCCACATTACAAGGCCATATCGTAGTAGCGATTCGACGTACGCGTGGTATGACATTACAGCAGTTTTTATGTTAGTTACATTTTTAACTTGTTTTAGTGCGTATACAAATAGGAGCCCCGCTTAGCGGGGCTCGGTTGACTACGCCATATACAACCGCGTGCGGCTTTTAAAAATGATCTACTAGTATGCCGCAAACTGACGGCACTATAACCGATAATTATAGAATGCCGCTTGAGGCACTTACACTGTCTATTTTCTTTAGTCTTGACTGAATGATGAACGAATGGTATGAATGTCATTATATATTTTTTATTCATTGTCGAATTGGAAGACCTATTGTCATACTGGTGGCGTGAATTTTCATGAAAACCCTCATTGGACAAATGTTTACCAGCAGCGCCTCTCCTTTTTTTTTTGGTGGGAAATTATCAAATAACTTCCCCCGCTCTGGGCGGAGCAGGAGGGCGTGTCAGACTCTTATTGATTAAAACCCACTTGTTCCTTCGGTTGCCCTGTTGCCGGGGGCCACGATTTCCCTATCGGTTTTCTTCGCACCCCCGGCAGGCATCGGCCCTACCGGACCCCGTCAATTCTGCTGACATTGCTTTGAGGCACGCGTGGAACACAACGCGCCGTCGACCCGGGCCTGGTCTTTATCAGACGGCGAGCTACCCATTGCTCACCGTCCGCAAGCCCGCGCCTACGGTGGCTGGAAATCGGCTCGCGATTCCCGACGCCCAGGGCGTCCCCTCTTGCGGCGGTTAGGGGCGTGAGGGCGCGAAGTTTGCCTCTCCCTCACGCGTTCCGCCTCCTCCTTCGAGAGCATTACCGCTTCGCAGGAGGTGACGGCCTGCCATTTCCTCTTGCTCCGTACCATGGCCTGAACCAGGGACGGACGCGAGAGATCACTGCCGCCGATCGCCTCCACGAAGACACGGCGATGCTCTGCCCAAGCCGGGCAGACCTTCACCGTATGCTCCACACAATGGTGACACCCGGACGTTTCCTCCCGCCTTATCCTGAATAGGAACATCCCGAAGCAGCCGTGTCTGGTGAGGACCTGCGTCAGGCGGATGGTGAGGACACCATGGCGCCTCTCAAGCCACTCGTCAAAGAGGGGTCTTATCGCCGCAATTGTGGCGTGCCCAGCGCTGGATTGCGACAATCGCACTCTCCATGACGCCATGAGATCCCGCCGGAGCTCTGTCCGCTGTGCCGCGATTTCTAGCGGCATCGGAGTTAAGCCCCGGCGTTTCGCCTCCTCGCGCCACTCCCAGATGTGCGCGAGACAGCGCCTCCCTGGCAACGTCATTCGAGCGCAGCAAAGTCCTTGTGGCAGTGTACGCATTTATGATGTAGAACGAAACAATAATAGTTGTTTTCTGAAGTTGCAAATATGCATTTCCCTAAAAGGTGTAAGCCCGAAACCAGGAATGTACGGGCAAGTTGTCCTGGTCAAATCCATCAAAAATCTATACAACTATTATGTATGAGTGTGCGATTTCAGTAATGTAAATGTGTTGTGCTAATTTTTGTTCTAGAATCTGTACTCAAACTTCGGCGAGATCGGCCAGACTATGAAGTCGTTAATGGACGAGTTCCAGAAGAAAGCGAAGAGTCACCAGAAAGTGGAGAGCATTGCTGACATGAAGAACTTTGTCGAAACCTACCCATTATTCAAGGTGAGGTAATTTTAGTCCATCCAAACAAAGACACATGCAGATGCACAGATCATGTTAGAAGTATGTCGTCTCTCTTCTTCAAAGTAATGCTTGGACTTAATTTTAATTGTGAAAGTGAGTATATGTTCCTTGCTTCAGTAGCTTGACAGTTCGAAGCAAAATAATGTTACCATACTAAAGCAAAAATAGGGTTGGGGTATTGGACGAATTTGCGAAAAGATTGAATGGTAAAAATTATTGAATTAAAAAATATATATGATGGAATAGTTGAAAGTACTTAATGTAGCTAAATGCTTACTTGATGAAAACTATCGATAGTATCAGTTATATGAATTCGACATTAGTTATTTATGCAACTGTATAATAAGGGGTATTAAAACACGAATGTGGGTTTATCACACAAGACGAAGCCGAGTGTGATAATAGTATCACATGAGTGTTTTAATACCTAATTATATACAGTTGCATACAAGACTTTATCTACACCATGATATGAATCCTCTATAAAAGGTTCTGAAACCATAGGTTGTTGTACACAGATATCTATGATGTTGTACAATATTGTTTTCTCGACTTTTCTGGTAATTATTGGTTAGAAATGTCCTTTGCTGCATTAGAAATATCTGATAGTGTGTTATCAAAGCTTGTATCACTCATTTTTGTAAACAACAAAGTTGTTGAAAATGGAACGCAACCAAATATGAAAGAACCATAAATTGTCATATTGACATTGCTTTTCTTTGTGCTTTTGCTGTGTACCTTTAATTTGTATTGTTGCGATTATAATACAGTTTATTCCAAGTTCCATGTGCATCATTTATACAATCAGTTAGTTTCCTATAAAAGTAATAACATTTTGCAATATCGAATAAAAATGGCGGGATACGACGTGAATTCGAATAACCTATAAGTTTTTTATTTTATTACGGCGCTGTGGTAATGAAACCGCGCGTGCATGACAATGTTCTTTTTTTGAAATTTGAGTTGCATACTGAAATTTAGTACAACATTATAACACTCATTTGGGTGATATTATGGTTACTATGACACTGGCTGTTTTAATGTTGGCTATAAGCTAACTGTTTCAGAAACTTTTATACAGGTTTTATAGCATGAATGTAGATAAACTTTTTTATCTAACCTGGAAACGTGTGCTATCTTATTCTTAATAATGTTGTATTGTTATCAC